>OY776130.1:54207556-56607556 GCA_963675135.1 Galeopsis tetrahit | reverse complement strand
TATAACTTGCATTTCCTCAATTTTAGTCCTACGAGTATCAATTTTAGGAGAAAAAAAAAAATCATTTACGACACGTAACTTTCACCTTTTTCAAAAATGTACAAAAAATTAATTATTTTTTTGGACGAAAAAAGGAGAATTGTATTGCTGGAGTACCCGCGGTACTCGAAATTTAAGTTTACATATTACAGAGTGACAAGGCTTGCACTAATGCTCAATGCTTACAAAATAAAGGACTCCTTACTTGCTGACTAATCTGGGATTCTCACACGAGTCCTGAAAAGAGAGAAGTGTGTTGTCGCTTCGCCTATGATAAATCATGCTCCACGTCGTTGCCCTGATCAATTCAAAAATCTTTTATGGTTGTGTCTCTTCTTTTGCAAAAAAAAATGTCGTTTCTGGCTTTCCATATAAACCACGGCGCAGCTCCAGAGACCTTCCAAGACAAATTTCTTCCTTTCCCCGCCTAGCATTCCACAATTCTGATGAAAATAAGAGGATGGTTTTATGTTTGTGGCCATGGGTGTCTTCATCCACGAATATAAGAGGTTCCACACTCTAGTGGAGAATTTGCAGTCGAAGAGCAGGTGTCTAATGTTTTCTTCGGCCAGGCCGCAGAGACCACAAGAGAGGTCGTCCCGGTCTCCAAGCACGTGTCTTTTCTTTAATTCCAATCGAGTCGGTAGCCTTTCCCTAAGTATCTTCCAGGCCAGCCCCGAGTATTTTTAGGGTGTCAGTCGGTTCCAGATCATCTTAAGAGCAGCTCCGGTCTTGGCGTCGATGCTATGAACAGGGGCTAGTGTTGCGTGCCCAAGATATGCGGATTTTTCCGTCACTGCCCGTCGCTTGAGAGTTTCCTGCTCTAAATATCACTTTGGTGTTCCTGCAGTTTGTTAGAATCCAAGAGGCAATACAGTTCACAATCACCATCTGAAAGTGAGTCTTGAAGTGATTGTGAATAGGCTATTCACAATCTGAAATTAAGAATGCTATTCACAATCACTTCAAGACTCACTTTCAGGCTCCTACCATCAACAGGCCGAGGATACAGGAAAACTTTGCACCCCTCAAAGTATGCAATGCAGACAACCAAATGCTTACGAAACCTTTCTCAGCTGAAGAGATTAGAGCAGCAGTATGGAGCTGTGAGTCAACAAAAAACCCAGGGCCGGATGGATTCACTTTTGCTTTCATCAAAGAATGCTGGGATTTCATGAAAGAGGACTTCCAGAATCTTTTTGACGAATTTCACTGACTTGGTTCGTATTTTTGCACTTTTTAAACAACTATACGATCCCCACAAGCGTATGGGTTCGATAGTAGTATGATAAGAATACCAAGTAGATATTCGTTCCAAGGACCTAATTAGGAGAGCGTGGAGCCCCAAGACTATAAGTCAAAATGGTGTTATAGGAGCTAAACGGGAGAATTAACAAGTAACAACTAAGAAAATAAACAACTAATGCAAACAACTAAACTAACTCTCAAAGATGAAAGTGCAAGTGGAAGAATTGCTTCGGGTGTTTTCCTTATGTGGGATCAGTAATGAATTAACGAATTAATTACAATAATTAAGCCTAATGTCTTGAATTATGCTAAAGGCTATCACATATATGTGTAGACCAATCCCTTGTGAGGCTTAGGTGAACACGTGCATTAATTAGCAATTATAGGATCTAATTAATACCATAAGCTCCTAAGATAGTGTCTCATAAACACGTTCAACACGGTTACTAATGTTTATGAGACGCCCTTTCACTAATCTAATAGACGACCTCTAATCGACTAGTGTCTAATGTCGTCGATCTAAGCAATCAACCCCCCGGTCGGTGTAGCTAATTACTATGTTAATTCTAATCGATTAATTCAAGCTCACACACACACTATTAATCATGCAACCCAATACGGTCGTTGAAGTCGACAAAATCAACAATGCTAGCTAATAGGGTGAATTAATCAATTGAATCATGCAAAACACAATACTAGAAACAATTAAAATCAAGACATATAGGTTAATTAAGCAATTAATTCATAAACCCACTAATTACCCTCATAATTCAAACACCCAAAGCAATAAAAGTCTAGCTCATAACTAAATTAATAACTAGAATAAAACTCATTGAAATTAAACTACAAAACATTTAAAATTGAAATTACCAAACAATATTCAAATAAAGGAAAAATATCACCTTAGGTCTTCTTCAAATGCTTCAATCTCACAAACATTAAAATGAAACACTAAATTGAAATCTATCTATGAAATGGAAGAACAAATTAAACTAATCTCTTGAGTGGAGTGGTGGGGAGGAGAAGAGATTTCTCCCCAATGGAAGAGTTGTGCCCCTGTTTCGCCAATGTATGCGCGTCTGTGCGTCTCCCCCCCTTCCAAATGTCCAGCAACTCTTTTCTATTGAAAATGTTGATGGCAAGAAATGGGCCCCAATTGATTAAATAAATGTTTGGGCTTCATTAATTCCAGCCGGCCTGCTGCCTCCCAATTTGGGCCTTCAACTAAGCTTGCAAATGAATATTTCTGGGCCACTAATTAAACAAATGAAGGATATGAAATGGGTTGTAAATTTAGCCCACGACTTTTAGCTGCTAGTGGCTTAGAAATTCACTTGCTGAATTTTAAATTATATCCCCTCAGCCCATTTATTTTTCTTCTCGATCTAGACTCATTTCACTTCGAATTTTCTTCGATTGACTTCACGAAGTAATCGAGATGTATTTTGCTCCAAATATCCTCAATTTTCCTATAAAAATAGCAAACTACACATTTTCTCCAAATCAAGTGCAATTAGTCAATTTAGTGTAAACAATGCATGAAATCCTATAATATTATGCAAATTAAATACATGAATTTCAAGCAATTTTCACACTAATCAACTCCCCCAAACTTAAAGTGTTGCTCGTCCTCGAGCAACGAAAGAAAATAAAACAAGTGGGAGAATTGCAAATGAATTCATTCAAGTCAAAATAGATTAAGTAATTGTCAAGTTATCTCAATCTAGTCAAGGTAAGAGGTAGAAAAATCAACAAGCAAGTTCACAAATTATGCTCAAATCCATGCAAGATCAAGTGCTCAATTCACAATTTCCTCACATGTAAGTGTATCACTCATCACTCAAAGTGTATATCGAGGAAGTGTATGCTCTCAACATCAAATCACACAAGTGCACTACCATATGCTTGACAAATGTCTAAGTTCTCCACCACATGAGAGTGTTCAATCAATGAATCAATAAGGACTTCACATTTGGTTGTAATGTAGGCTCTTTGGTTAGGGTGTGGAAGATTTGGATAAAGTGACTCATAAACTAGTGGAGCAAAAATGAAAGTTGCAATTGATCAAGTTGCAACTCAAAGTTCTACATTCCACACAATTTACTTTCTTCTTTTCTTTTTAAACACATTCTTCACCACCAAAACTTTTTGAACACTTTTGAACTTTAAGCTCTACCAAATTCTTGTGCACAAGAGAGTTTTCTTTTTCGATTTTTCTTTTCTTTTCACATCAACTCAATCTCTCTTTTTTTTATGCACAACTCACAATTCATCTTTTTTTTCTCTTTTTTTTTTCTATCTCTTCACTTTCCATCCAAACAAATCCACCAAAATTCATATTTCACCTCAATTCAACCACATTTGTCAACATTCAAGCTCCACTAGTTCATAGGGAAAATTAGGCTCATACAAGATGGACAAATAGGCTAAATTTGTAGGTTGCCAAAGAATATAAGTCAATAGGCTCAAAGTGGCTAACTACAGAAAAATTGCATTTGGTATGAAAAATTTGGCCAAGTGACTATTCAAAACAAAGATGGCCTTATATCACCTTCAAAAATCTCACACAAAAAGTAGCCTCAAACAAGACAATTGGCAAGTTCTAGAGTACACAAGCATGAATGATACTCACGTGAAGGAAAATAGACCATAAGATATGAAAGTCTAAAGGCTCTAAAGCTCACAAGCTTGTCTAATCATGAATTAAGAGCACCAACTCAAGCACAAATCGTCACAAAATCAAGTGAACAAGCAAGCATCAATCAATACCAACAAGCTCAACCAAACTTCAAAATCCAACAATCACCACAAATTATGTCTCAAACACCAACAATCCACAATAAATCTCATCCAACAAAGCTACACAATATAGTAGGACAAATGGTGCAATAAAAATGAAGGTAAACACACGAAACCTCTCCCAAACTTAAATGAAACTATCTAGTTGAATGCAAAGTTTGGGAATGAATGTGTTACCTTAGAATTTTACCACCAACGAAACTCACCAAAGAAGCAAGCTACCGCCACTAATTGTCCCTTAAACCTTGAGCACCAAAACACCACTACCCTTGAGCTCCACCATGCATATCTCTCATCCTTGACCACCAATTCAACACTCAACCTACAAAACAAAAACTAAACAAAAGATCAAACAAGCTACAAATCTAAAAAATAAAAGAAAGCAATAAAGAATGGGTTGCCTCCCATTTAGCGCTAAGTTTAACGTCTTCAAGCCGGACGGTGTAGGTCCCCAAAGTTGAGTTAATAACGAGTAAGCTAGTGAAAATGTCTAGAGGGGGGTGAATAGACTTTTCAAAATTCTATCGAAATATCAGAATACAATATGCGGAATACGAAATTAACAATGAGCCCAATTCAAGTTTATACTCAACTTCTATATTCGAGAACTCTGTTCTATACTCAACTTGTCTAGTTTAGTAGTAGTTAAAACAGTTAAGCAATTAAACAATTAAAACAGTAAAGTAAACAACACACAAAGATTTATAGTGGTTCGACAACTTGTCTACATCCACTCTCACAAACCCAGTTGTGATGTTTCCACTAAACTCTTCCAATCGAGTACAAGTGTATAATTCCTGTCTTTAAAGTCCCAAGAAGAAGACTTAGATCTTCAACAGACTATACCTCCAGATATGCCTACGATCTAACTAGAAATTTAACAAGTATCTAGCAACTTGATAAAAACAACAAAAAACTAAAAACTTCTCTGATCTTCAGTAGCAGTCTTCTGGATTTCTTCACTTCACCTCTGACTTGCTTTCTGAACTTTAATAAACTCTGAAAGTAATCTTCAATATATCTTCAGTATGTAACTTCAGTATACGTAGTTGCAGTAGTCTTCAAATGATCATTATCATGAAGTATTTATAACATTCAAGAACTTAGTTAGTTGTAACCAACTTTTCTTGATAACTACCTTCAACTGAATCTTCTTATCCATATACGCGTTTCTGTTATGAATTAGTTATTCCATAACTAACTTCTAACTTTATCTTTATACGCGCTTCACTTCGATTTAAACTTTGACTTTAAGTAACTCTCGTTGACTTGTCTTAAGTAGACTTGTATGCACTTGTCTTGTCTTGTAGTCCTCCTTATCTTGAGTAGTAGACTTCAATCTTCTTGACTTGTCTTCCTTCTTCAAACGATAGACTATACTAAACTTATCAAGACTATTACATTACTTTAAGCTTTCATAATACAAGCTTAGTCAACTTATAAACTATACAATCAATCTAATCTATTACATATAAAGTCATGAGCTTCTATACACCTTTCAAATAGCTCAGTAACAGATTTAAACAAATATGAAGTACTTATAAAAACGTACTTATCTTTTAATATGAACTTATGTGAACTCATGTGAACTCTACTGGTCTTTGCACAAGATGACTTAACTCAACTAGACTAGATCAGTCAGTACTTAGAAAATATTCAATCCACTTTTGGCTTATCAAAACTTCATCTTATCTTTCATTACTTAGGACTTGTCTAGGATTCATATCCCAACAATTTCCCCCTTTTTGATGAAGCCAAAACTACTTGAATCTTTTCTCATAAGTAGACTAGTTAAGTAGTTATCTTGTCTTTTAACATCAAATATTTCTTATCTTTCATTCATTCAAAATAGATCAGTAGATATTACACATACTTAAAAAAACTAAGTATCAGAGCAAAAAACTTCAAAAAAAAAACAAAGTCAACTAGTCTGAAAGATTACCTCCTTCTGGGTTTGGAACATGAAACGCATCGAGGATCCTTCTATGAATCAGACTAATATGACCATCATCTACGATCTTCTCTTTGTCTAATAGATCTTCTTCAAACTTCTTTATCTTGCTCATATCAATCCTTTTACCTGAACTTGTCATGGGACATTTCCAGTCAGGAAATTCAGGAACAAGGATATTGAAGTTAGCTCCAGCCGATATCCTTAGAATAAGATGCCATAACTTCCTGTGTTGACCTTCCATGAACCTGTCAAACAGTTGATAAAGTTCATCTTGATTTTCAGCATCACCAAACTTCCTAATTATCCAATGATCAAGTTCCCATTGATTCTTCACTTCAATCCATTCAGCTCTATGCTCATTATCTATGAAGTGATCAATGAACTTGTCTTCCATCTGATCTTCATCAGCTTTCAATTTCTGCAGTCTTTCAATATGCTTGACAATCTTCTTCTTGCTAGCATAATGAATTTCATCATCATTAATCCTTTGTTTCTTTTCAACAATTGTAGTAGCAGTAGCTTCTTCAACATTCAGTTTTCTTTTAGTTCGTCTGGTCTGAATTTCAGCTTCTGGAGACGCAGCTTCTTCTTTGCCTTTGATCAATTTCTGCTCTTCTGATCTCAGCTTCTCTAAATCAGCAGTCTTGACCAGCTTACCTCTCTTAGGTCTTTTGAGCTCTTGAATAGTTTCAGCTGCCTCCTTAGCTTCCGGTTCAGCTGACTTCTCTACAATACTTGAATCTTCCCCCTTTTTGGCTTCATCTGCCTTAAGAGTGAAAAGACTAGTAAAGCGAGTCATTTCTTCCTTAACAGCTTCCTTCATGGCTTCAGCAGCTAACTCAATCTGCCTCTGATGCGTCTTCTCATGACTCAGCTTGTCAAGACGATCAGTAGCCAATTCCAACTTCCTTGTACATGAAACCAGTTCATTTTCCAAATGAGTAGCCGTCTGTCGAAGAAGAGTGTTCTGAGAAGTTAACTCGGTAAGAATAGCTTGAGAACGCACCAACTGATCTTGTGCTTCTCTTCTTTGATCATCAGCAATGGCAACCTTAACACTGTAGAGTCTCTCTATTTTGCTTGATTCTTCAGCCAAAGCTCTAGCAAACTCAATCGATCTCTTTTCTGAAATATCAACTTGTTTCATCAGAAAATTTTCAACTTCAGCACTCATCTTCTCTCAAAAAGTTGAGTCCAACTTGCTGACTTCACCAACCATCAAATCTCTGGTATTGTCAACAATGAACTGATTCTGGTCAACTAACATATCCTTCATCTTCGAGTGTAGAAACTCGTCTATGGCAGTTTGAACAGTACCTTTCAGATCGATCTTCAATTCATCCAAAAATCTTTCTGAAACAACTTGAATAGATGACTGAGTCTCTTGCACTTTCTCAACGAGCTTATCTTCATTAAACATCTCGGCATCCATAAAGTCATCATCCTCTTTACCAAACTGAAAAGAGTTTGAACTTTCAGAACATTCAGCTTCATCTTCTGAACCATCCTCTATTTCCAAGATAGGTTCTGAAGTCTGTACTTTCAACTCGGCTTCTTCAGGCTTGATCTTGTCTTCCACCAGATCAGTCTGGGTTCCGACATCAAACGAGAATTCATCTTCAAGAACACCATCAGGAATGTTCAGTAGCTTCTTGACTAAGTTAACCAGGGCCTTGCGGGGAAATAGTTCGGAATGATCCTTAACTCCACTATTCTCTTTCTGTTCCATCTCCCAATCCATGAAATTGGAGATGCCGCCTTTGCCTTGAATAACTTCAAACAGATCATCCGTAGACGACTTCTTCAAAGCGAACCACGTGCAGACTCTTACAAGCTTCTCAAACTGTTCAGAAGCCGTGTCGATGTCAAGAGTCGAGAGCTGCTTTTTCAGATTTCTTGAAACTCTGGCACGGACCCTCTTCTCTCGAAGACACATAGGATAGTATACAAGGGATTCAAATCTAACCTCAGACGGGTCCTGAGTAGATGGGGTCTCTACCTCAGTTGTTGCAGTGGCAACTGGTGATTTGTCTAAAGTAGATGGGATAGAGGGTTCACCATATTCTGGTGAGGGAGAGGGAGTGAAAGCAATGGTTTCAATGGGCTTTGATGTGGTTTGGTCAAGTGTGACAACTGTCTGAGTATCAGTTGTGTCCTTTTTGGGAGTGATTTGGGGTAGGCTTGCCCTCAGCGGATATGCTGGCAATGCCTGAGAGGTTAAGGGTAAAGGACGAGGCCTAGATCGGTGTGATCTAGCCTTGGTTCGAACAGAGGGGAGAGAGAGAGAGGGAATTGACAAAGATTTAGATGAAGAACCAACCTGGTAAGTCATCTCTTCTGGTGGCGGTGGAGTACCAATCCTTACAAGACGAAGAACTTGGGTCTCCTTCTCTTCATCATCCTTCTTCATAACATCAGCTTCCTTGTCTGAGTGAGTCTGTTCAGAATCATCTCCACTCGACTCAGCTTTTGCAGGAGCCTTCGTCTCTTCATCCTCGGACTCATCTTCTGAAGAACTAGATGAGTTGCCATAAGGCAAGACGTCAGAGTCCTCAATCTGGACACGTCTAGGGGCAGCTGGCCTTGTAGCAGCCTGCTTCCTTACAGCCTCTTTCTTCAAATAAAATTTCAGCGGATGGAATGGTTTTCCTTTACTCCAACTCGACTTGTTCGGCAGTAGACGAGGAAGTAGAATACTGAGCATGTTACCATATCCAACAGCCGTAGACACCACCCAATTGTGAGTGTGGTCATCTACTCGAACGCTCTTCTCGAAATACATGATTCGATCTGCAATTAACCTGAACCAATCTCCTTCAGTTATACCATCGTAGATTGCAGCCATGACCCTTGCCTTGGCAAAAGTCACCGAGTCATGCGAACCAGTGGAGCTGAGTAGAATTTTGCTGGAAATATCCAACAATGTGCGATACTTGTCTAGAAGATCACCCTTCTTGACTGCAGCATATTTTCCATCTTGCTTTGGTTTCAGCCTCCTTCCACAGAAGATACTTAAATAACGAACTTCTTGCCCTAGAGCATAATTCTCTATATCAATCGATCCAGTGGGCAGCTTCAGATATTTGAACAACGCCTCTCGAGTGATTTGCACTCGATCTTCTCCAATAAACGATTCGAGAATGTCACCTCGTCTGGTGACATTGGCATAGAACTCGAGCACTTCTTCCTCCAAAACAACCTGAGGGAAGGCTTCTAAGTAGGGCTTCAGACCACATCTTGTGCATTTGGTCAGAATCTCTTCATTATCAGTTGTGTGTTGCCCTTTAAAGAACACAGAAGGTTCTACATTCACCTTGTTGTCGGCAATGTACCGGCCTAGGTCAAATGTGACCTGCATGTTTGTTCTAATATCGAAAATCGAACGAGTAGACATTGTATATTACGAGAAGTTGCAGTTATCTTGAAGAATAGCACGAAATCAAATGCTTCAAAGTAGAAGAGTTAAGAACAAAGTGGGGTAAGTCGTGTGAGAGTAATGAAACAGTAAAGCTATTGAGTGTGGAAGATGGGTTTTGTTAAAACTGTAAGTTGATCCGACGGCCACGATTGAAGGATTAGATCCAACGGTCGAGACCTTTGGGATTCAGTTACGGAATCGAGAATATAATGTGATTTGATATTGTAAAATTTGAAATCCGGCTCTACTTACTTAGGACAGGGGAGTGAACTCATCTGACCTAAAGTAGTCGTGTTCGAACTGGGTGTATACACCTCATTAAATGGGAGTGTATAAATCCAATTCTAGAGCAATGATCAAGGTTTCGAACAAGATGACTGTATAACACACATAAGAGTCAACGTAAGGATATTTAAGGAATCACAGATTCCCCCTTAAACGTTTTATTCCCTTAGTATTACCCTCAGCTTTACCAGCTTCCTCATCGGGTTGTTTGGTCATCTAGTCTAGCCTTGTATACCTGTCAATTGCGTGAGTAGTCGAGTGCTCTGGTCTAGTGATCTTGTCTCCTTTTATTGATGTACCTGTCTTGTTAGTACATAGCTATAGGCAAGTAGGGTCTAAATCAATTAGTCCTAGACTAATGCATAACTCACGAAATCGTGCCTCAGCTAATGGTTTTGTAAAAATGTCAGCTCTTTGAAAATCAGTATGAATCTTTTCCATGCGAATATCCTTCTTTTCTACATGATCACGTATGAAATGATGCTTCACATCAACATGCTTACATCGTGTGTGCAGAACAGGATTTTGTGTAATGGCAATTGCACTATTACTATCACAGAAAATAGGAACATTTGATTCATGTATATTGTAATCACGAAGCTGTTGCATGAGCCAGAGTAGTTGACTACAACAGCTACCAGCAGCCATGTACTCGGCTTCGGTAGTTGAAGTTGCTACACTAGTCTACTTTTTAGAAAACCAAGATATGAGTTTTGTGCCTAGAAATTGACAAGAACCAGAAGTAGATTTCCTATCTATTCTACAGCCTCCAAAGTCTGAGTCTGAATACCCACTTAAGGATAGATCATCATTTGAAGGATACCATATACCACGATTGATGGTCCCTTTCAAATATTTCAAGATCCTTTTGGTAGTTTCCATGTGACTTTCTTTTGGATTGGCTTGGAATCGAGCACAAACACCAACAGAGAATGCAATGTCAGGTCTACTAGCAGTTAGATACAGTAAAGAACCAATTAAGCCACGATAATAAGATTGGTCAGCACATTTACCGTTCTCATCTGGATCCATTCTGTAAGTTGGTTGCATTGGTACACCAGTGGACTTACATGTTTTGATCCCATACTTGTCTAAAATATTTCTAGTGTACTTCGCCTGATTTATGAAAATACCTTCCGGAGTTTGTTTTACTTGAAGTCCAAGAAAGTAGTTCATTTCACCCATCATAGACATCTCAAATTTACTTTGCATGAGTGTTGAAAAACTTTCACTCAGCTTTTTGTTAGGTGACCCAAAAATGATGTCATCTACGTAAATTTGGACGAGTAAAATGTCCTTCCCTTCTTGTCTTCTGAACAAGGTTCGATCGACCTTGCCCTTAGTAAAACCATTTTCCAATAGAAAGAGAGATAGAGTGTCATACCATGCTCTTGGAGCTTGCTTTAGTCCATATAAGGCCTTCTTTAATCTGTACACCTGGTTGCCTTTGACTTCGAAACCTGGAGGTTGTTCAACATACACTTCTTCCGCAAGAATACCGTTAAGAAATGCACTTTTAACATCCATTTGATATACAGTAAACTTCATGTGAGCAGCATATGCAAGGAACAATCGAATGGCTTCTAGTCTAGCAACAGGAGCATAAGTTTCATCATAGTCTATGCCTTCAGCTTGTGAGTAGCCTTGGGCGACTAATCTAGCCTTATTTCTAACGACTAAATCATTCTCATCTTTCTTATTCTTGAAGATCCATCGAGTGCCAACTACATTATGATGTTTCGGCCTATCGACAAGTTCCCAGACGTCGTTTCGAACAAACTGGTTCAACTCGTCTTGCATAGCGATGATCCAATTACTATCAGCCAATGCCTCTTTAACAGTGGTAGGCTCAATAGCAGAGAGGAAACAACACCAGCAAAACATAGTTGGACTTGGCTGTTCTTGCGACTCAAAGACTTGTCGTCTAGTCTTTACACCAATAGTAGAGTCACCAATGATATTTTCAGTGTCATGCGCAGATTTCCATGTTTTCCTATTCTTAACAGGAATACTATCATCATCTATATCATGTACAGTATCATGCATATCAACATCATTTGTATCATCAACAGATTTACCAGGAGTAGTAGAGTCAACTAGAGCAGGCATGTCTACTGGTCTAGAAGACTTACCTTGAGCACTTACCTTCTCCTTATCATCAGAGTCGAGAGCTTTTAGGAATGGGTTGTAGGCTTGAACGGATTCATATATCTCTGAATCTTTGTCAGATTCGATCGACAGATCAGTTACCTTCTTACTGATCTTGTCGGCAGACGAGTCCTGTTGAGATTCATCGAAAACCACATGTGGTGTTTCTTCCACACAAAGAGTTGAGTAGTTGAATACCCTGAATGCTTTGCTAGTCGAGGAGTATCCTAAAATTATCCCCTCGTCTGCTTTAGCATCGAAAGCATTCAACTTGCTCTTTCCATTGTTGTGAATGAAACACTTACAGCCAAATATATGGAAATATGAAACTCTGGGTTTTCTACCTTTCCAAACCTCATAAGGTGTCTTGCCTAGAGCTTTATTGATCGCGCTTCTGTTTTGTGAGTGGCATGCAGTGTTGATAGCTTCAGCCCAAAACTTTTGAGGTGTGTTGAACTCAGCTAACATGGTCCTACAGGCTTCTTTAAGAGTTCGATTCCTTCTTTCTGCTACACCGTTCTGTTGTGGTGTCCTAGCTGCACTAGTAAGGTGCTGGATACCACGTTTAGTACAAAATTCTTTGATATAGCAATTAATGAACTCAGTTCCCTTGTCACTTCGAATTTTGACAATAGACTGGTTCTTCTCAACTTGTAACTTCTTCAACAGTTCAGGCAGAAGTGTTTGTGTATCACTCTTCTTGTGTAGAAAGACTACCCAAGTAAACTTAGAATAGTCGTCTACAACAACAAGAGTGTACCTTCTACCATTCAAGGTTGGAGGAGTTATTGGACCATGAAGATCCATATGTAGGAGTTCTAGAACTCTACTAGTTGAGAGAGTAGGAATTGACTTAAATGAACCTTTAACCTGTTTACCCTGTTGACAAGCTGTGCATACATGTGACTTGTAGTAAACCTCATTGGGAATACCTTCTACAAGGTAGTCTCTGGCTATCTTATTAAGAACCTTAAAGTTTAGATGACAGAGGCGTCTATGCCATAGCCACCCAAGCTCTTTAGGATTCTTAGTAAGTAGACAGGTGTCCCTCGGACAACTGTTCCAGTTCACTATGTACACACTACCTTGTCTTACGCCGACTAGTAGGACTGTGTGCGTCCTTTTGTCAATGATTTCGCATTTGCGGCTCTTGAACTGCACTTTGTATCCACGATCACAAAACTGTGAAACAGAGAGTAAGTTATATTTCAAACCTTCAACATATGAGACATCTTGGATCTCAACGTCTCCATTCCGGATGTAACCAAATCCTTTAGTGACAGCAGTGGAGCTATCACCAAATATTACTTTTGGTCCTTCTTGCTCATGGTAGCTAGACAAGAGAGCTTTGGTACCAGTCATGTGGTGCGAACAACCACTGTCTATGTACCAGGTTTCTCCTACTGAGCCACCCTTCTTATACAAGTCAAGTCGACCCTGCAATAGATGATATTCAATAATTTAGGTACCCATTTGTTTATTGGGGTCCTTGGGGGTTAGTCATGTTCAGAGGAATCCAGATATACATTGGAGTCTTGAACAAGTTCGATCTTTTAAGCTTTCGCCCATATTTGTTGCAAAATAAGACCTTGTTGTCCTTCTCTGGCCTATCAGTCGATTTCGGGTCTACTCTTTGGAGATAGCCTTTCGACTTAATCTCTACTTGAGCAGGCACTTGTCTAAGATAGTTAGAGTAGGGTTTGAAAGCATTAGGTCCATACGGTTTATAGACGCGTTTGGGTCTTTCCTCACTTACAATATCGTATGATAGAGGTGGAGGATATAGGACAGCTTGTGTACGATATTTTGGAGCTACCTGTCTAGGTCTAGACGAGTAGAGTTGAGACTGCCTTATAGATGGAGGTCTAGACTCTTGTCGTCTAGTCTGTACCTGTCTAGTACTCGTCTCCTCAGGATACCAGTCCTCGTATCTGACCTGGTTGGGTCGTCCACGATTAGTGGTCCTTTGAAGATTAGTTCTAGATGGAACAGGCTTGCTGTTACCATTCTTTTTACCTCCCTTGGTAATCGGAATATTAACTCGAGCTTGTTTAGGTATAGTACCATTAGAAGGAGTTCCAATATCGTATAACATTGGTCATTTTCCTTTATCATTTGGCAAAAGTCTTGCTTTAATAGTAGTAGGGTTCTTAATGACTCGAGTAGACGAGCTAGATGACTCAGCACCTATACCAGTCTTGTCACCTGGATCTCTATACCTATCTGACAGTTCAAGGTTAATCTTTGAAGAGTTAACCAGGTCAGTAAGTTTGAGATCAAGTGTAACTACCTCGGTCTCTAAGAACTTATTACGTTCTTCAAGTCTGTTGCACTTGTTCTTTAAAACATTGAAGTCATTTCTCTCAGTTGCATGTATCTTAAGTAGGTCTTGATATAACCTGTCTGTCAACGCACACTTTTCTTTGAGTTTACTCAACTCTTCAGTCAAGCGTTTATTTAGGACTGTTATATTAGGATCTACTTTTGACTGAGCTTCCTTAAGATCAATGATTTCTTGCTTTAATGCAATGTTTTCATCACTGACTTCAATGAATGCTTGGTTAGCAAGTAGAAGGTCGTCTTCGACTGCACTAGACGAGTGCTGAAGACTACTTCCTACTTCACTACTAGCAGTGTCACTTTCATCAGTTTCTGAATCATTACAAGATTGAAAAGATGTAGCAGATGATACCTCTTGGTCGATTTTAGCCATGCAGCATAGGCCATCATCTACTATGAATGCTTCGTCGTGATCTTGATCAGTTGAGTGGCTAGATACGGACGATGGCAACTCGTCTGAATCCGAATCAGAGTCATCATTGGCCATTATAGCCTTTTTGCCACGGTTATATCTTCTTTCTCTTCGAGCTTTACGTTCTTCTCGATCGTCAGTGCTCAGGTCTGGACATTCAAAAATGTAATGACCTGGCTTTTCACAATTATAGCACAAGAGATCATTAGTAGCCTTTTTAATAGGAGATTTGTCCCTACGTTTATCACGTCTATCAGAACGTTGAATCTTCCTATCGTCAGACTCTCTATCTCGTCTGTTACTTTTCGAGACTTCGTCTCTCCTTTCGGACGAATTTCGGTCTCGTCTGGTCTCAGACGAGTTCTTAGAAGTAGATGCTCTATGATCCCTATAGAACTTCTTGTATCTTCCGAATCGTTTGTTGAGCCTATCAAACTTTCTAACCATGAGACTCATCTGATCCTTCAGACTAAGATCAGTATCTAACTCATCTTTCACAGAGGCAGACTTAGTTCTAGACTTGGACCTGTCTACCTTAGAAGACTTAGAAGAGCTAGACTTAAAGGCAACGTTCTTAGATACAGCATGTTCTCTATCACTACTGGCTAGTGGTTCATCTTCGTCTAAATCAAACTCATGGGCTTTAAGGGTTTGAAACATGGTTTCAGCAGTCCACGTATCAATGTCTTGAGTGTTCTTAACAAGCATTTTTACCATTTTCCAACGACTATCAAGACTCTTCAAAATCCTAAGATTGATCTCACGAGCAGTATAAGATTTACCAAGTACTTCCAAATCATTCATGATCTTAGTAAAACGAGTATCCAACTGGTCGATAGTTTCGCCAGCTTTCATCTGAAATGATTCAAATCTTTGGACAGCTGTGGAGAGTTTGCTCTCTTTGATTAGGGAAGTCCCTTCACAAAGAATAGCTAGTCTGTCCCACATCTCTTTGGCAGTCTTACATTTTAACACTTTTCCCAGATACTCGTTAGGAAGGGTGTGTAAAATGTAATTCTTTGCCAAACTATCCAAATTATTTTGACGCATTTCTTCTGAGGTTAGATCTGACCTGGGTTTCTTGACGAGAGTACCAATTGGTTTGCTTGGGTCAAGAACAGCAGTATTAGGAACCATAGTAACAATAGGTCCTTCTGTGATAACAGAGATCATTAGGTCGTGCGTGGAACTGAAAATGGCTTCCATTCGCAGCTTCCAGTAGTCATAGTCCTGAACCTGGAACTTGGGTAACTTGTTAGCACTAATTTCCAATGACATGATTTTGTAAGCAGATCAGCGCTAAAGAAAATTATGATCAAGAAGCAAATAGGTCAAGAACAGGGAGCACGAAACAGATATAACAAAAATCTTTGATCAAGAACACGTAAGCAACTACAATCAAGGAACAAGACTTCACCCTGAGTCTAAGTCGGTTATCAAGAAACAGCAGTTCGTAAACCACTGCTCTGATACCACTTGTAGGTCCCTAAAGTTGAGTTAATAACGAGTAAGCTAGTGAAAATGTCTAGAGGGGGGTGAATAGACTTTTCAAAATTCTATCGAAATATCAGAATACAATATGCGGAATACGAAATTAACAATGAGCCCAATTCAAGTTTATACTCAACTTCTATATTCGAGAACTCTGTTCTATACTCAACTTGTCTAGTTTAGTAGTAGTTAAAACAGTTAAGCAATTAAGCAATTAAAACAGTAAAGTAAACAACACACAAAGATTTATAGTGGTTCGACAACTTGTCTACATCCACTCTCACAAACCCAGTTGTGATGTTTCCACTAAACTCTTCCAATCGAGTACAAGTGTATAATTCCTGTCTTTAAAGTCCCAAGAAGAAGACTTAGATCTTCAACAGACTATACCTCCAGATATGCCTACGATCTAACTAGAAATTTAACAAGTATCTAGCAACTTGATAAAAACAACAAAAAACTAAAAACTTCTCTGATCTTCAGTAGCAGTCTTCTGGATTTCTTCACTTCACCTCTGACTTGCTTTCTGAACTTTAATAAATTCTGAAAGTAATCTTCAATATATCTTCAGTATGTAACTTCAGTATACGTAGTTGCAGTAGTCTTCAAATGATCATTATCATGAAGTATTTATAACATTCAAGAACTTAGTTAGTTGTAACCAACTTTTCTTGATAACTACCTTCAACTGAATCTTCTTATCCATATACGCGTTTCTGTTATGAATTAGTTATTCCATAACTAACTTCTAACTTTATCTTTATACGCGCTTCACTTCGATTTAAACTTTGACTTTAAGTAACTCTCGTTGACTTGTCTTGAGTAGACTTGTATGCACTTGTCTTGTCTTGTAGTCCTCCTTATCTTGAGTAGTAGACTTCAATCTTCTTGACTTGTCTTCCTTCTTCAAACGATAGACTATACTAAACTTATCAAGACTATTACATTACTTTAAGCTTTCATAATACAAGCTTAGTCAACTTATAAACTATACAATCAATCTAATCTATTACATATAAAGTCATGAGCTTCTATACACCTTTCAAATAGCTCAGTAACAGATTTAAACAAATATGAAGTACTTATAAAAACGTACTTATCTTTTAATATGAACTTATGTGAACTCATGTGAACTCTACTGGTCTTTGCACAAGATGACTCAACTCAACTAGACTAGATCAGTCAGTACTTAGAAAATATTCAATCCACTTTTGGCTTATCAAAACTTCATCTTATCTTTCATTACTTAGGACTTGTCTAGGATTCATATCCCAACAGACGGAAATAAAAGAACTCATCGGAAAGGCCATGGATATCGATCCTCCTTCCCATTGTATTTCAACCTTTGAGCTTCAAACTCAAGGAGACTCTTATGAATGGAAGACCAATCATCCATATGTTTCTTCCATCCTCTCATCAAATAATGTTACTCTTGCTCCTTCCACATCTCTTGCCATTCCTTTCCCTTTTTCCCAAGGATGCCCAAGCTCTTCTCAACTTCTTTCTTAAAATCAAAGTGATTAAGAGGCAAAATGAAATCAATAGAAGCATCAATATCAAGTAAAGTGCAAATTGAAGAGTTTAAAGGTTTAGAAATGCTCATTTCGCTCTCCAACTCATCTTGTGATGCTTCTTGATTTTCTTGTTCCTTGTTGCTCGTGTCCATCAAGGGACATTCCTCTTTATCATCTTCTTCAATTACCATTAAGCTCCTTCCCGTGCTCATGTCTTCAAGTGGATACCCCTTTTCATCTCTTTTGTCAAAGAGCTTGTAATCTCCACTCTCCTCACTTGAGTTCTCCTCTTCTTGCATTTTTTTCACGGCGATGACCAATTGTCCAAGTTGGAATTCCATCGATTTTTGACTACTCAGAAGTTGAGCAAGGATGGAGTCGGTTGCTTCAGATTTGTTGGTCCCTGAACGAGTAGTGAATGGGATTAAAGTCTAGAGGGGAGGGGTGAATAGACTTTAAAACTTTTTCAAACAGAGTTGAGAACCTCTTCTGATTGCTATGTCAACTGGACTGCAAGTCTGCTGGTCCAGATGACTATAGTGATCTGACTGAAGAGGTTATATGCGGAATTATGGTGGCCCTGGTTTAGACTCGTTCTTTTAACTTGTTTTACTTATTGAAACTACTCAGCTGATGCTGGTTTGAAAGTTATGGCCTTGTTTTGAAGAGTGTTGAAATCACAGTATGCACTATATAATAATGAATGTACAAGCAGAAATGTAAAGTGCAGAAAGTAAATAACACCGGATTTATAGTGGTTCGGATATACGATCCTACGTCCACTCTCACGTCCTAACGTGATGTTTAATCCCTTTAATTTCCACAAATTACAAGGGTCTTGACCTTTATAGTCCCAAGGTTAGGACTTTGAGATCTGAGCCGTCCTAACAGCTACGGTCTCCACAAGTGATTGTAAGCACTTGGACTTTTGGGGGTTTCAAAAACTTTAACCTTTCGGTGAGGGTTTGGGGTTTTTGAGATGTATCCAACTAATGGTTCAAGCTTATAATTTGCTTAACCACTATGCCTAAAACAATTGATATACAATATGAACAGGTTTCAGGTTCTTAGGGGTTGGATAGGAAGCACTTAAGAGCTATGGATAATCTAATGAATTTCTGGCTCTTGGAGAACTCTTAGAACAATGTGGCTTTTTGCTTGATTGCTTGCTTAGCTTGTGAATTCTCTCTTGTTGCTTCTTTGTAGTGATTCCTCATCCTCTTGTATTTATAATGGAGATTGGGTGCAACTAGCCGTTGGAGTTGACTAGCCGTTTGAGCAATCTTCCCATAATAGCTTGATTCCTTGATTCCAGCTGCTTGATTGCTTCAATCCTGGGATCATGTCAATCTTCTAAATAAGGTATGTCTTCGTTTGAATTGCAAGATGACTTGGGAATCAGCCGAGTCCTTATCAGAACACATAGTCTTCTGATCTGTACTTCTAGTCTTCTGACTACTCTTCTGGCCTTAGGTCTTCTGTCTTCTGATATCAGACGAGTGCTACTCTTCTGATCTGGAAATTCTTTGTACTGCTTTAGGCCATCTTCAATCTGGGACTCCATCAGATAAGTAGGTATACAAGCACCTTAACATATCTGGTCTTCAAGGATCTTCTAGTCTTCATGTCTTCTACTCTTCTCATCTTGAGGATAGGCATGTAAGCCAGGACTGTGCTGATCAGCTGCTATCAATACAGTTGATCACACAAGACTAGTCTAAGCTGTTCTATACAAGTCAGCTGATCCTATTACATTTATAAACTCTAAGTGTTTTGGCCATCAAAACTATTCTAACATCAAGTGGGGCTTAGGGTGAATTTATATCCCAACAATTTCCCCCTTTTTGATGAAGCCAAAACTATACTTGATAAGTGCTCTTAATGAAATAAGATAAGAGTTTATAACATGTTAAAATGAAGTATCTGATGAAGACAATGAGAGTTTGTCTTGTGAGCATAAAGGACTATAACTTGAATATATATAAAGCTTTTACAGATTACAAGTAATAGTTTCTTTAAACTTCTAAAGGTAGTCTTCATCAGGTCTTCTGATCTTCAAATGCGGTAGGCAAGGTACAGACGAGCTCTAACTTCTTCCATGTGTTGTACGTCTGTAACATTCTCTTCTTCATAGATCTTGTACAGAATCCTTTTGATTTCTATCATGTTTACTCTTCCTGAATCCAGAAGGGGTGCATCCCATTTGGGTTCTTCAGGAGATAAGATTCTGCAGTTGTCAAGTCCTTTGGCTGTCTTGACAATTTCTTCCCAGAACACTGTATCTTCAATGTTCATGAACTGATCGAACTGGAAGAATTCTTCTTCATAAGTTGGAAGAGGGCCAAATTTTCTTACTATGTGGTGTTGAATTTGCCACTTCTTCTTTAGGGGATACCATCTTGGTAGCTCATCTGGAAGGGCTAAGTAATCCACATAATTGCTATTAAACACCAGGACACTGTCTTCTTTTGCTCTTTCCTTCATTGTTTTCCTGAGTTTGGCAATTCTTCTTTCAAATTTGGCTTTGACTGCCTTCGCATCATTCAGCTTCTTTTGCTTAAGCTCTTGAGCTTCAAGCAACTTCTTTTTCTTCACCTCTAGAGCCTCTTTCTCTTCTGTAGTAGGCTCTGCTGGAGTTGATTTCTTGCTGGTCTGAGCAGTCTGAGCTTGCTCCTCTGCCTTTCTTTTCCTTGTCATTCTCTTTTCAGGGGCTTGTTCTTCAGGAGCAGTGATCTGAAGAGTCTTGGCAGGAGCTTGAGTGGTTGCTTGAGTGTCTTCTTGAGAGTCTTCTTGAGCAATTTCTTTGCCTTTTTCTTGCCTGTTCTTGATTTTGCTCTTTAAACTACTCAAGGTCTCATTCAGCTCATCTTGAGATACTACCATTACAGCTTGTTGTGCAGTAGATTTCTCAAGAGCTCTTATCAACATATCTTCCCCCTTTTTGGCTTCAGCAAGTGCAGCCGCAAAAGGCTTCATGGCATTCAAGATTTCCACATTCAGAGTCTGTTTCAGTGCCATGGCATTGACCTTGTTGACAGCAGTAATATGAGATATACTGTGTTCCATGATATGAGAAAGAGAATTGGTGGAGGAGGCAGCTTCGAGTTTTTCTGCAAGTGCTTCCATCTTGGCTGCTGTCTCCTTCAGCTGAGTCTGCAGTTTCTCATTCTCCTCTGCAGCTGTCTTAAGAAGAGCTTGTCCTTCAGTGGCTCTTGCTTCAGCATCCTCTATTCTCGTCTTGTAAGTGGTCTCCATGCGGTGCATCTCATCAGTGTAAAGATCAGCAAACTTTTTGGAGGTGTCAGCTGACATCTTATGATAGGTGCTTAAGTATTCTCCTATCTGCTGATGAAGTGCTTCACCAAACTTGTCTTCAATGTCAATAATTTGGTCATGAAGGCGAGTCTTCTGTTCCCTTGCAGCTTTCTCAACATATCTTCCCAGCTGCATGCCTAAACCTTTCTCGAAGTGCAAGTCTATTGCAGCTTTGACCTGGGAGCAGATGTCTGCTGTATGGTCAACAGAAGGGATAGAAGAGGAGGGTGTACCTTGAGGCTGTGTATGAACAATTATGGCTTTGCCTCTTTCTTCGGCGGATAGATACTCCTCATTGAGGAAACAGGTAGTGGCCTTCTTCAGATGAGTCAGTATACATCTGTCTGGATCCTCTTGATTGGCAATGAAGTGAGTCAGTTCGTCTGATACCACATGTTGGTCCCTGAAGTGAGCTGGTATTCTGACTACTTCTCTTGCAATCTCTTCTTTGTCAGCTGGAGCAGCTGAGTCTTCCACTAAGGCTGGTGCAGCTGATTCCTTCATCTTTGCTTGTTCAGCTGTCTGCTGATCCGATGGGCCTACTGGGATAGGGACATCAGCAGTGGAGACTCCTAGAATCCGGTTGCATACTGCAGTTAGTGCCTCATCTGATAGCAGTGGAGAAAAGGATCGAACTTGAGCAACTTCCTTTTGCTCCATCTCCCAGTCGAGGAAGTTTTCCTTTCCTCCCATTCCTTCCATGACCTCAAGAAGGTCATCCACATCATCTCTTCTGAGCTCAATCCAAGTGCATATCCTAAGCACTTGTTCAAACTGGATTGAATTCTCATCAACTCCAGGGACAGTGGACTTGAGCAGGTTGGCTATCTTCATCCTCATTATCTTCTCTGTTGTACACATGGGGTAGTGCACCATTCTGAATTGAGGTTGAGAGGGGCCAGCTTCATCCATGGCTGCTGTTGCTAAGTCTTCTGGAGCAGATGGAGCAGAGAGGATAGGAGATTGGGTAGTTTCCTCTGCTGTGTGAGTATCAGCAGGGATATGGGAAGTGATATGTTCTTCAGTGGTTTGTTCATCAGCAGGGTTTTGAGTCTGCTGGTCTGGTTCAGTTTCTACTTGAAGATTGGTAGATGGTTGAGCTTGATGATCTTGGGCATCTGCTGTTTGAATATCAGCAAGAATTGAGTATATCATCTGAGTTTGATCATCTGCAGGGTGTGTGGGAGTGGTTTGAGGTTGGCTGTCTGCTGTTTGAACATCAGCAGGGTTAGGCTGGGCTTGTTCCTCTGCTGTGTGAGTATCAGCAGGGATTTGGCTATCAGTGTTTAGGGGCTCAGATGGGTTGGACTCATCAGAAGGGTTGAAGGAAGAAATAGGGGCTAAGCTCATTGGAGTAGGAAGCCTGGATTTCTTGCCTTTCTTTGTGAAAGAAGAATTGTTCTTCTTTCTCTTCTGACCCTTTGATAGCTTAGAAGGTGTGAAAGAGAGAGAAGGATTAGAAGTACCTGCCTTTTTCAAGGGAGAGGCAGTGGGGGTGACATCTGAATCAGATGGAGAGATGAGCCCTGATCTGATCAGATATCTTCGTTGTGCTAAGGTCTGATTATCATCATCATCCTCAGCAGCCTTCTTTTGAGCCTCTTCTTTGGATGGCTCCTCTTCTTCTTCTGCAGCAGAGTCATGAGTAGACTCTTCTGCCTCTTCAACTGCATCTTTGGATGATGTTTCAGCTAACAGCTTCTTCCTCTCTTCTTTCAACCTTGCTGCCTCAGCAAGAGCTTCCTTCCTTAAATAATACTTGGAGATGTGGAAGGGCTTGTGAGGTCCCATCTTGTATTTTCTTGGGAGTACTTCTGGAAGGATGATACTCAGCTTATTGACAAAGCTGACAGTAGAGGTCACCTTCCATTCTTTTGATTGAAGGTCCAAAGTCACCTTCTTGGCTTCAAGAGCAATTCTGTCCAGGAAAAGCCCTTGCCAGTCCCCATCAATCTGATCCCAGATTGCAGCCATAACTCTAACCTTTAGAGTAGTAACAGCATCATGACTGAATGTGTTACCTAGCAACATCTTGCCTGCTATATCCATTAGGGTTTGGAACTTAGGTTCTAGTTGGGATTTCTTGAGTCCAGAGGCATTAGCAGCCTTGACTCTCCCATCAGTGAACATCTCCATGTACTCTTTCTCCTTACCCATAATATAGTTGGAGATATTGATCTTCCCCCTTGGTAAACCGAAAAGTTCCTGAAGGATTTCTCTTGATACCTTGACCCTGTGTCCACCCATGACACTTTCCACATAAGATCCCTTCATCACAGCGTTTGCATAGAAAGCCAGCACATCTTGTTCATAAACATTGGTGGGTGCTGCTTCCAGAAAATCTTGAAGGTTGAGGTTGATGCAACGGAGAAGGATTTCCTTGTTTGCAGCTGTGTGTTTGCCTTTGAAAAACAGAGCATTCTCAGTGAACATCTTCCCTTCCTTGGACCACTTTGCAGCATCCAAGGTGCCAGTGCTCTTGGTCTTCTCGTCGTAAATCTCAATGATTGCCATAGTAATGTCTGAGTGTTAGGTTTTGAGAGCTTGAAAGAAATTTGCAAGACGAGAGAGAGAGTATTGAGAGTAAAAAAAAGTGTATTGTGAGCGAAAGGGTTAGGGAGAGGTTTAAGGGTGTGTATATATACTCCAACAAATCTTGATCTAACGGTCAGATTTGGATTTAATTGTGGAGTAGAGCCCAAGATTTTCCTTCTCTGATTTTGGGCCTTTTCTTTAAATTTGTCGGCTGAATTTGCCATGTGGCAACAGTTGATTTGCTGGCAATTTGGTATTTGAGTATTAATGACATCATTACCAAAAATAGCCGTTGTGACTAATTTTGTGGCAAGAATTGATCATCAAGGCCGTTTTTTTTATAAGAGAATTGCATTCCTTATATAGGCCAATTTGTTTAATTACATTCAGGAGTAATCTAGAATGAATTACATGATCAAAGCTAGTCATTATACTCTAATTTGAGGTGATTTGATCAGCAGAGTGAAGTCTTCTGTTTTCCTGAAAAGGTCTGCTGATTTCTCTTTGAAGTCTTCTGGTCAGCTGAGTAGGTCTTCTGATCAGCTGAGTAGAGGATTGAGATTTGCTGAGTAAATCTTCTGGATTTTGAAGGTTCAACCTGTCTTGGTGGATCCTTCGTCGTTGCTGTGATGATACAGCCTGGATGATGAATCTTCCAGCTTTATTGTGAGTGGTGATCCAACCTGGTTTGATGGATCCTTGCTGTGATGATCCAACCTGTATGATGGATCTTTCAGCTCTATGATCTTCCAGCTCTATCGTCCATCTCATCTGATGTTCCTCATCATCAGATGGGTTGAAGCATCTAATGTGTCCTTTTTGAGTTTCTTCGCTTCTCTGGTAGGAGAAGGAAGATTGGAAGAGGCTTCAATGGAGTCGAAGAGGGGGCCGTGGACTCAGCCTTCATGTTCTGTTTAGACACAGTAGCCTTGTCCTCTGCATCTCTTCCTCCTTTAGCTTTCAACAAGGACGTCTCTTCTTCCTTTAGCTTTCACAGGCATACTCATGTTGAGTAGGCCAAATATGTTGATCTGCATCATCTTCATCTTCTGGACAAATCTTCATCTCCTTCACCCAAGACCTTGGTTGAAGGATGATCTCCATTCCATCTCTTCTTTCGAATATCTCCATACCTGAAACAAAGATAATAGTTAGTGATTTATGTTCTTAGGTGTTCTCATAACTTCCTCCTTTTATAGGGGTAGAAATGAGGTAGTGGAGTGAAAGATGACAAAACTATAGAGTTGATAGGTCTGAATTTCTGAAAAGTTACTTCTTAAGATCAACAATGAGATTCTTGATCTAAGGGTTCACATTTAAAGATATTCAGACTTTATCTTATGGAATGCAGAAATTATAAATTTTTGAACAAGAGTTATTTGAAATCCGTACAGTGCATGCATACTGTTGAGTCGGTGAGGATGGTGTATTAATCCAACCAAGTATAACTCAATCGTATACTGTATGTATGTATATAAATAAAGTATTTTATGAAGAATAGTTTATTATTATACATAGTATACATTGCTTAAAGTAAAGAAATCAGATAACTTTGTTCAAGTCTGCTGTATATATATATATATGGTATGCAGTGCAGATTTTAGAGTATTTCATCAAGGATTCTTAAGGTATCATTGATTCCCCCTTGATTAGATGACTCTAAGTTTTCCCTCAGCTTTATTTGTCTTCATTGGGAAAGAACTTACCTGAAGATGAGGGTGTCTATTCACCTCATCTGATCCTCCTAGTCTGCTGCACTTGGATCAGCTGAGGTTTTCAGCTGATCTTTCCTTCTTCATGTGCTTGGGTCCAGAAGTCCTAAGCTGTAACATAGGGTCTTGAACCTTTCTTCAGCTAGGGGCTTAGTCAAGATGTCTGCTCTTTGGATATCTGTGTGAATTTTCTCCATCTTGATGTCCTTCTTTTCAAGGTGATCTCTTATGAAGTGGTGTCGAATGTCGACATGCTTGCACCTTGTGTGGAGGACTGGGTTTTGGGTGATGGCAATGGCGCTGCTGCTATCACAATAAATAGGGACTTCTCTTGCCTCTACATTGTAATCCTTGAGTTGTTGAACTAGCCAGAGCAGCTGACTACAACAACTACCAGCTGCCATGTATTCTGCTTCAGTGGTGGAGGTTGCAACTGAGGTTTGCTTCTTAGAGAACCATGATATCAGCTTGTTGCCTAGAAATTGACAGGTTCCAGATGTGGATTTCCTATCAATTCTGCATCCTCCATAGTCTGAGTCAGAATAGCCACTCAATTCTAGATTGTCATCAGCAGGGTACCATAGTCCTAGGTTGACTGTTCCTTTTAGGTACTTGAGAATCTTCCTTGCTGCTTCTAGATGACTTTGCTTTGGGTTTGCTTGAAACCTAGCACATACTCCTACAGCAAATGTTATGTCTGGTCTGCTAGCTGTAAGATATAGTAGAGATCCAATCAGTGCTCTATATTCAGCTTGATCAACTGCCTTTCCAGACTCATCTGGTTCCATTTTGAAAGATGTCATCATTGGAATCCTTGCAGTCTTGCTTTGTAGAGCTTTGAATCTTTCTAGTAGATTCTTGGTATACTTGGACTGGTTGATGAAGATACCTTCTGGACTCTGCTTGACTTGAAGTCCTAGGAAGTAATTCATCTCACCCATCATGCTCATTTCAAACTTTCCTTGCATAAGTTCAGAGAACTTTTTGCACATCTCTTGATTGGGTGATCCAAATATAATGTCATCTACATATATTTGTACCATTAGAATGTCTTCTCCTTCTTGTATTCTGAAAAGAGTTCTATCAACTTTGCCTTTTGTATATCCATTGTCAAGTAGGAATTGTGACAATGTGTCATACCAAGCTCTAGGGGCTTGTTTTAGACCATAGAGAGCCTTCTTCAGTCGATATACTTGATCACCCTTTTCAAATCCTGGAGGCTGCTCTACATATACTTCTTCTACCAGAATACCATTTAGGAAAGCACTCTTGACGTCCATTTGATATACCTTGAAGCCCATATATGATGCATAAGCTAGAAACAGTCGAATGGCTTCTAATCTGGCTACTGGAGCAAAAGTTTCATCATAGTCAATCCCTTCAGATTGTGAATATCCTTTTGCAACTAGCCTTGCCTTATTTCTAGTTATCACATCATTTTCGTCCTTCTTGTTCTTGAATACCCACTTTGTTCCTACTACATTGTGGTTTTCAGGACGATCTACCAATTCCCAGACTTCATTTCTTTCGAATTGGTTTAGTTCTTCTTGCATAGCAGTGATCCAATTGCTATGTGTCATTGCTTCTTCTATGTCAGCTGGTTCAATGTTGGACAGGAAAGCACACCAGCAGAACATAGATGATTGGGAATTCTGAATCAGTTGTCTTCTGGTCTTGACACCTGATTCTGCTCCTCCTAAGATGAGGTTTGATGGATGGTTGTTCCTCCATGTACGCCTCACTGGAGTATCTGCATTGGATGAGTTTGGATCCTCATCTGATCTAGTGCCATCAGGAGAGTTGACTTGATTAGGTCGATCATCATCTGTATCTTGAGTGTCAAAGAGATCATTCCCCCTGGCATTTGGGATTGGTGCATCTTGATTCTGGTCAGCTTGTCCTGCTTGAGTTTGAGATCTAGTGACAGGTCTATGAGGCTTGTCTTCCTCTGGTTCTTCAGGGAAAGGTTCATTGACTTCAATGAACTCATCTGGTTTGGACTTGATCACTAGATGTCTCATCTGATCTGCAGCTGAGTTTGTTTCTACTGCATTCTTTTCACAAGATTCATCAAAAACAACATGAGGTGTTTCTTCCACAAGAAGGGTTCGTTTGTTGAGTACTCTAAATGCTTTGCTAGTTGAGGAGTATCCTAAAAATATCCCCTCATCTGCTTTGGCATCAAAAGCATTCAACTTACTCTTCCCATTGTTGTGAATGAAACACTTACAACCAAATATATGAAAGTAAGATACTCTAGGTTTTCTTCCTTTCCACAGTTCATATGGGGTTTTCTCATGTATTTTATGAATACCTGACCTGTTTTGAGTGTGACAAGCTGTGTTGATGGCTTCTGCCCACAGCTTCTTGGGAGTGGAGAATTCAGCAAGGAGTGTTCTGGCAGCTTCTTTGAGTGTTCTGACTCTTCTTTCAGCTACACCATTCTGTTGTGGTGTTCTTGCTGCACTTGTCTCATGCTGAATACCATTAGAAGTACAATAAGCAATTATATAAGAGTTAATGAATTCAGTGCCTTTGTCACTTCTAATTTTCACGATTGGTTCTCCTTTCTCTACTTGGATCCTCTTTAATAGTTCAGGGAGCTTCTGCTGTGTTTCACTCTTCTTGTATAGGAAGATAACCCAAGTAAACTTGGAATAATCATCTACAACAATAAGAGTGTACTTCCTCCCTGTTAAAGTGGTTGGAGTGATTGGTCCAAAGAGATCCATGTGAAGCAATTCAAGAACTCTGCTGGTTGATGCTGTCTTCTTGGTCTTGAAGGAGACCTTTGTTTGCTTTCCTTGTTGACATGCATCACAAACCCGATCTTTACAGTAGAGTTCATTAGGCAGACCATCAACTAAGGATTCCCTTGCTAACTTGTTCATAGTCTTAAAGTTCAGATGGCTAAGACGTTTGTGCCATAGCCAGCTGACATCTTTAGGGCTCTTCACAAGCAGGCATGTATCCTTAGGACAGCTGTTCCAATTTGCAAGATACATACTTCCCTTTCTAGATCCTGTTAGAAGGTTTTGTTTTGTTCTCTTATCACTTATGAGACACTCATCTTTAGAGAATTTGACTGAGTAACCAGTGTCACAAAAGTGAGAAACAGATAATAAATTAAACTTAAGACCTTCTACATATGATACATCATGTACCTCAATGTCACCATTTTTAAGGGTGCCATATCCTTTTGTGCTACCGTGCGCGTTATCACCAAAGAAGACTTTTGGACCTTTCTTCTCTATGTAGTTGGTCAGCAGGGCTTTGGTTCCTGTCATGTGAGTTGAGCATCCACTATCTATGTACCATATTTCTCCTGCTAGACCTTCTCTTCTGTATAGGTCCCTCCTTTCCTGCAAGGAAGTTAAGTCTTAGGTACCCATTTTTTCTTGGGTCCTTGGGTGTTAGTACTACCCTTGGGAACCCATGTATACATTGGTCTTTTGAATAACCTTGAACACTTGAGTTGTTTCCCTCGGGCATCACAGAACCAAATCTTACCAGTCAGCACCTTGGACTGATCTGATTTGTTCTTTGTGTCAGCTAAGTAATAGTCAAATGGTTTCCCTTTATAGGAGTGTACATATAAGATCTTTTGACTAGTTACATTCGGCCTGGGTGCATTAGCTGGTCGATGCACACGATTATATGGACCATACTCTTCTGTTCTCACAATATCATAAGAGATAGGGGGTGCAAAGAGAACAGATTTGTTTGAAGAAGTCTTCTTTTTCTTGGCTGGAGCAGCATACAGCTGAGACTGTCTCAGTCGAGATGGTCTAGGCTGTTTGCTGTTCCTCTGTACAGGCTTGGGGTTAGCTTTCCCTTTACCATTTTTGGTTTTGGGATAGTTGGCCTTAGCTGGTACAGGTGCCTTTTGGTTCATATTAGGTTCATTGTGTTTAGAACACTCACCCTTTTCATGTGTCTGAGTAGTGCACTTGTTAGGTGTACTACCCCCAGCTGGAGAGGATGTAGATGGGTTGAGTTCATATCCAAAACCCATCTTATTGCCATTTGATCTATAATATTCAGAGATACTTTCAATAGTAGTCGAAGCTTTATTGAACTCTGATATCTTTTGATTTAGGCATTCCTTCTCCTTTTCTAAGAGCTTGTGTGCCTGGAAGAGATCATCAAACTTGGATTGTAGTGAATGAAATTCCTTAGTTTCCAAAGCCTGAGTTTCTAACATCCCCTCATACAACTGAGTTATTGTGGCATTTTCTTCCCTAAGGAGTTCCACTTCTCTGGTCAGTCTTTCATTCATCGTGACCAACTCAGGGGTGTTGTCAAACTTAGTCTTTGTCAACTTTGCAATTTCTTTCCTTAGACCCTTGTTCTCCTCTTCCACTTCTATGAAAGCTCTAGTGGCAATATCTAGATCACCTTTTACCTTTCTTAAAGATTGGTAATAGGTGTCTTCTGATTCGCCTTCAGATGAGTCTATGTCATCTGATTGTGAAAAAATAGGTGAATGGAAAATAGTAGCATAGGAATTTACCTCATTTTCACCAATGGCCATCATAGCTAGGTCGTCTGAATCATCTGAGAAGATTTGATAGTCTGGTGATGTAGGGAGTTCATCACTTTGATATTCAGATTCTTCAGTCACCATAGCTTTCTTGTCTGAAGTTCTTCTTGGCCTTCTTTCTTCTTTGTCATCCAACTCTAGCTCAGGACATTCATAGACATAGTGTCCTGGTTTGCGACAGTTGAAGCATGATCCAGGTTTCTGATTTGAGTTGCTTTTCCTTGGAGGAGTGGCATCTCTTCTTCTGGATCCTCGGCTGTCAGATGACTCCACATCCTTTCTAGGATGTCTTTCTGGTGTTCTATCTCTGGAGCCTCTAGAGGGTGAACTTGCTCTTTTATCTTTGAAATTTCTATAGAATCTTCTATATTTGCTGTTTTGAGTGTTCAACCTTTCAAATCTCTTGATCATAAGAGCCATTTGCTCCTTCAGACTCATGTCTGATCCTTCAAAATCTTCTGTTTTCAGAGAGGTCTTGCCAGATGAGGTGCTTGCAGCTTTTGTATTGGCTGCCTTGAAGGCTACAGTCTTGGAGGTAGATGGGGTTGCAGTTGGCTCATCACTTCCTGAGTTCTCTTCTCTTTCCAGATCATATTCATGGGCTTTTAGGTTCTGAAATAGAGTTTGAGTAGACCACTTCTTGATATCTTGAGTATCCTTGATGATGTTCTTCTTGAGTCTCCATTTCTTGGTTAGAGAATCTAAGATCTTTAGATTTTTCTCTCTATTTGTGTACTTCTTGCCCAGAGATTCTATCTCATTGATGATCTTGGTAAATCTATTATCTAGTTGATCAATAGACTCTTCTGGTTGCATCTTGAAGTGTTCGAACTTCTTGACTGCTGTAGACAACTTGGATTCTTTGATCAGCTCAGTTCCTTCACAAAGAAGTGCCAATGCCTCCCACATCTCTCTGGCTGACTCACAATGGATTACCTTTGCAATGTACTCATTTGGAAGAGTTTGCATTATGTAATCTTGAGCAATGCTATCAAGGTTTGATTGCTTCATCTCTTCTGGTGTGAGATCCTTCATGGGCTTGGGAACCAGTTCTCCAACTGGGACTTCTGGATCACCATTTGCAGTGTTGACTGTCATGATGGTGATTGGGCCTTCAGTGATTACAGACCACATCTTGTAGTGGACAGATGTGAGATTCTTCCTCATCCTGATCTTCCAGTAGTCATAATCCTCAACTGAAAACTTAGGCAACTTTCGCATGTTAGCACTCATGCTGTATGAGTTTTCAAAAACAAGTTTTTTTTTTTTTTTTTTTTTTAAAAGATCTGTTCAAGAGGACTACAGAAAGACTCCCTCAAGTCTTCTGATAATCTAGAGACAGTAGTCCGTTAGAACCACTGCTCTGATACCACTTGTTGGTCCCTGAACGAGTAGTGAATGGGATTAAAGTCTAGAGGGGAGGGGTGAATAGACTTTAAAACTTTTTCAAACAGAGTTGAGAACCTCTTCTGATTGCTATGTCAACTGGACTGCAAGTCTGCTGGTCCAGATGACTATAGTGATCTGACTGAAGAGGTTATATGCGGAATTATGGTGGCCCTGGTTTAGACTCGTTCTTTTAACTTGTTTTACTTATTGAAACTACTCAGCTGATGCTGGTTTGAAAGTTATGGCCTTGTTTTGAAGAGTGTTGAAATCACAGTATGCACTATATAATAATGAATGTACAAGCAGAAATGTAAAGTGCAGAAAGTAAATAACACCGGATTTATAGTGGTTCGGATATACGATCCTACGTCCACTCTCACGTCCTAACGTGATGTTTAATCCCTTTAATTTCCACAAATTACAAGGGTCTTGACCTTTATAGTCCCAAGGTTAGGACTTTGAGATCTGAGCCGTCCTAACAGCTACGGTCTCCACAAGTGATTGTAAGCACTTGGACTTTTGGGGGTTTCAAAAACTTTAACCTTTCGGTGAGGGTTTGGGGTTTTTGAGATGTATCCAACTAATGGTTCAAGCTTATAATTTGCTTAACCACTATGCCTAAAACAATTGATATACAATATGAACAGGTTTCAGGTTCTTAGGGGTTGGATAGGAAGCACTTAAGAGCTATGGATAATCTAATGAATTTCTGGCTCTTGGAGAACTCTTAGAACAATGTGGCTTTTTGCTTGATTGCTTGCTTAGCTTGTGAATTCTCTCTTGTTGCTTCTTTGTAGTGATTCCTCATCCTCTTGTATTTATAATGGAGATTGGGTGCAACTAGCCGTTGGAGTTGACTAGCCGTTTGAGCAATCTTCCCATAATAGCTTGATTCCTTGATTCCAGCTGCTTGATTGCTTCAATCCTGGGATCATGTCAATCTTCTAAATAAGGTATGTCTTCGTTTGAATTGCAAGATGACTTGGGAATCAGCCGAGTCCTTATCAGAACACATAGTCTTCTGATCTGTACTTCTAGTCTTCTGACTACTCTTCTGGCCTTAGGTCTTCTGTCTTCTGATATCAGACGAGTGCTACTCTTCTGATCTGGAAATTCTTTGTACTGCTTTAGGCCATCTTCAATCTGGGACTCCATCAGATAAGTAGGTATACAAGCACCTTAACATATCTGGTCTTCAAGGATCTTCTAGTCTTCATGTCTTCTACTCTTCTCATCTTGAGGATAGGCATGTAAGCCAGGACTGTGCTGATCAGCTGCTATCAATACAGTTGATCACACAAGACTAGTCTAAGTTGTTCTATACAAGTCAGCTGATCCTATTACATTTATAAACTCTAAGTGTTTTGGCCATCAAAACTATTCTAACATCAAGTGGGGCTTAGGGTGAATTTATATCCCAACAAGATTTCTTCTCACTTGCCTCCAACCTTTTTTCACTTGCATCCAACTTTTTCAACAATGGTGCAAGAACCTCATCGGTAGAGGATTTTCCTTCTCCGTTAGGAGGCTTTTCTTCTTTGATTCCCCACTCTTGATAATGAGAGTGAGCTTGTTGCATTTGATAATCGTACTCAAAGCTCACCTTATTATCATGACGAAGTTCATCCAAAGCTCTTTGAAATTCATCTTCACCCATGTAGTTTTTGAATGCTTCTATAAGAAAAGGTGAAGCTTCCATTTTACCCCAATCATGATATTGATAATGAGAGGAAGTTTGTTGCATTTGATGATCGTACTCAAAGCTTCTCTCACTATTATACCAATTTCCTTCTGAAGCTCCATGGAATTCAAAACAAGGTTCCTCCATAGGTGGAGGAGGAGATGGACAATATAGCTCTTCAGGTGGTGGGGAAGGATATGGATATGGTGGATAAGGGTGTTGAGGAGGATGGTATTGATGTGGAGGAGGAGGGTAATATCCTTGAGGAGGAGGTGATGCTTCTTCATTCCTCCAATCTTGATAATAGGAGGGAACTTGTTGCATATGATATTGGTGATCAAAGTTCCTCCAATCATCGTAGCTCACATCTCCATGTTGTGGAGGATAAATCATGCCACGTTGATCATAGCAATGATTCAACGGGTATTGATTATATCCATCCATCTAGTCGATTAAGTTCACACCTACAAGAAAGCAAAGTATCAAATTCAAAGAAAACAAAATAATAAAAATAAAATGCCACTAGTAACACCACTCAAACAAGTTTCAAGTCTCACGTAAGACTCTCAACTAGGTCCCCGGCAGCGGCGCCATTGACTTGGTTCATATTTTTGCACTTTTTAAACAACTATACGATCCCCACAAACGTATGGGTTCGATAGTAGTATGATAAGTATACCAAGTAGATATTCGTTCCAAGGACCTAATTAGGAGAGCGTGGAGCCCCAAAACTATAAGTCAAAATGGTGTTATAGGAGCTAAACGGGAGAATTAACAAGTAACAACTAAGAAAATAAACAACTAATGCAAACAACTAAACTAACTCTCAAAGATGAAAGTGCAAGTGGAAGAATTGCTTCGGGTGTTTTCCTTATGTGGGATCACTAATGAATTAACGAATTAATTACAATAATTAAGCCTAATGTCTTGAATTATGCTAAAGGCTATCACATATATGTGTAGACCAATCCCTTGTGAGGCTTAGGTGAACACGTGCATTAATTAGCAATTATAGGATCTAATTAATACCATAAACTCCTAAGATAGTGTCTCATAAACACGTTCAACACGGTTACTAATGTTTATGAGACGCCCTTTCACTAATCTAATAGACGACCTCTAATCGACTAGTATCTAATGTCGTCGATCTAAGCAATCAACCCCCGGTCGGTGTAGCTAATTACTATGTTAATTCTAATCGATTAATTCAAGCTCACACACACACTATTAATCATGCAACACAATACGGTCGTTGAAGTCGACAAAATCAACAATGCTAGCTAATAGGGTGAATTAATCAATTGAATCATGCAAAACACAATACTAGAAACAATTAAAATCAAGACATATAGGTTAATTAAGCAATTAATTCATAAACTCACTAATTACCCTCATAATTCAAACACCCAAAGCAATAAAAGTCTAGCTCATAACTAAATTAATAACAAGAATAAAACTCATTGAAATTAAACTACAAAACATTTAAAATTGAAATTACCAAACAATATTGAAATAAAGGAAAAATATCACCTTAGGTCTTCTTCAAATGCTTCAATCTCACAAACATTAAAATGAAACACTAAATTGAAATCTATCTATGAAATGGAAGAACAAATTAAACTAATCTCTTGAGTGGAGTGGTGGGGAGGAGAAGAGATTTCTCCCCCAATGGAAGAGTTGTGCCCCTGTTTCGCCAATGTATGCGCGTCTGTGCGTCTCCCCCCCCCCCCCCCTTCCAAATGTCCAACAACTCTTTTCTATTGAAAATGTTGATGGCAAGAAATGGGCCCCAATTGATTAAATAAATGTTTGGGCTTCATTAATTCCAGTCGGCCTGCTGCCTCCCAATTTGGGCCTTCAACTAAGCTTGCAAATGAATATTTCTGGGCCACTAATTAAACAAATGAGGGACATGAAATGGGCTGTAAATTGAGCCCACGACTTTTAGCTGCTAGTGGCTTAGAAATTCACTTGCTGAATTTTAAATTATATCCCCTCAGCCCATTTATTTTTCTTCTCGATCTAGACTCATTTCACTTCGAATTTTCTTCGATTGACTTCACGAAGTAATCGAGATGTATTTTGCTCCAAATATCCTCACTTTTCCTATAAAAATAGCAAACTACACATTTTCTCCAAATCAAGTGCAATTAGTCAATTTAGTGTAAACAATGCATGAAATCCTATAATATTATGCAAATTAAATACATGAATTTCAAGCAATTTTTACACTAATCATTCACTTAAATGGGAAATTCGTAAAAGGATTCAATCCTTCTTTCATCACACTAATCCCGAAGAAAAAAAACACGGTTAGTATTGGTGATTTCAGACCTATCTCTATGATAAATTGTTATTATAAAATTGTGGCAAAGGTTTTGGCTTGAAGACTCTCCAAAGTTATGGCCAGTGTTATTTCGGAGTCACAAACCGCCTTCATCCAAGGGCGACAGATACTAGACGGGGTTCTTATCCTCAACGAAATAATCGACGAAGCAAAGAAGAAAAATTTGGAGAGGCTTCTCTTCAAAATAGATTTTGCCAAGGCGTTTGATTTGATTGATTGGAATTTCCTAACTGATATGATGAGAAGCATGGGTTTCGACCCTACCTGGTGCAAGTGGATATGGGAGTGCATCTCGACGGCCTCTGCCTCAGTCTTGGTAAACGGCAGCCCCTCCAAGTAATTCAAACTTGAACGAGGCCTTAGACAGGGAGACCCCCTCTCTCCTTTGCTATTTATCATAGCAGCTGAGGGTCTCAGCATACTGATCAACAGAGCGGCTGCAGCAGGCCTCTATGACCCCGTCTCAGTTGGCCGCCACAATATTCCGATATCTCATCTACAGTACGCCGACGACACTATCCTAATTGGCGAGGCGTCTACAAAAAATATATGGGCATTAAAGAACCTGTTAATCAATTTTGAACGCCTCTCGAGCCTCAAAATTAATTACTCCAAATGCAGCCTGCTCGGCATCAATGTAGATCCTGAAATTCAGAGAGACGTGGCAGCCTACCTTGGTTGTGGTGTCGGCTCGATTCCAATGAGTTTCCTCGGAATTCATGTTGGTATCAATCACAGAAAAGCTGAGGCTTGGAAGGATGTTATTCATAAAATAAAAAAGAGAATTAGCTCTTGGGAAGATAGGAGAATCTCTCTCGGAGGACGGATTACCCTTCTCAATGCGGTGCTCACCTCGTTACCTATTTATTATCTATCCTTTTACCGCATCCCAAAGACAGCCTTGATTGAAATCATTAGATTGCAAATAAACTTTCTTTGGGGGGGGGGGGAGCGATCTCTACAAAAATCCCATGGGTTTCATGGAATGATTTTTGTAGAGCAAAAAAAGATGGGGGCCTAGGTGTGAAAAATATTGATCTATTTAATAATTCTCTTCTTGGCAGGTGGGCTTGGAGGATTCGAACCGAACCCAATTCACTTTGGGTAAGGATCCTAGACTCAAAATATGACGTAAATCTGCCGGCAGAAACAGCCCTCTCGGCGAACAGGATAAATGTGTCGGCATGGTGGAATTTCATGAAAAAAATAATCTACCCAGAAACGCCCAACCATTGGTTTGGCTCTAATTCGATCAAATCCTTGGGGGATGGGAGCCTCACATCCTTCTGGAATGATTGGTGGATAAATGAGTCGAACTTACGAGCGCTCTATCCTAGATTATTTTCTATATGCATAAATAAAGAGGCTAAAGTCAGTGAGTGTGGTGAGTGGGAACATGGCAGGTGGAAATGGAAATTTAATTGGAGGCGGGAACTTTTCTTGTGGGAAGAAAATCTTGTAACACATCTTCATAGAATGTTGGAAACTTGTGATTTGCAGGAACATTCCCCTGACCTTTGGAGGTGGAGGCTCTCCAACGACGGTATTTACTCATCCAGAACAGCATACGAAGGCCAAGAATTGCCTGCGCCAACTCAAGCTCTGCAATCGGAATCTCTTGAGGCCCTTCGGCGTATATGGAACAAGCTCACCCTCTCCAAACACTCAGGGCTAGCCTGGAAAGTCATCAGAGAAAGACTAGCAACCCGGTCTGAACTAAAGAAAATGAGAGTTCTTGGGGATAACGACGACATCTCTTGTGCCTTTTGCGGCTGTGACGAGGAGACAATCCAACACCTCTTCTTCAGCTGTGCATTCTCCGGAAAGATCTGGCGCCTATGCTGCTCCTGGCTCAACATTGACACAACTATGTGGTCTGCTTGAAAACAAGATTAAACTCCCAGTTCTAGAGAGCTTGTGGTGCACGATCGTGTGGTTCATTTGGAAATCTCGAAACGGGAAGATCTTTGCGAACGAGGAGCCCAAACCTGAAAAGATCTTCGACGATATTCGAGTAATGTCCTGGAACGTGCTATCGCAACACAGAAAGTGCCCTTCCTCTATGTCCTTTAATGATTGGTGTGCAACTTCAAGTTTGACCCTTTTGTAATTCTAGCAGCTGTACTTAGAATAGGAGCTGGTTACATTAGTTTTGCTACTGGATATGAGTTACTTTCTTTGTTGAAGTCCGGACAGGAGTAGAAGGTAGAATCCCAATGTAATACTTGAACGTTTATCCCTCCGAGTACCACTGGTACTCTAGTAATACACATCCCTTTTTTCCTTTTAAAAAAAACCCATTCTCCATTTTCTTATACATATTAGACTCAAACCAAGGACAAGTTGAATTTGAAAAAAATATATCATGGATATATATCTTTCCACCATCCTGACATAAAGTTTCTGTTTACGGTGTTTGAAGGGGCCTCCGTCGAGCAAACGCCGTATTTTGAGTCGAGTATCCTCACCCAAAAGGAGTTGGGTTCAACTCAAATCCGCCACGCCCATTTGCCGAGTAGGGATGTGTTGAATGTTTCCAAATTTTTTACTCCAAGTCCACCATCTGATTTTGACCTGCAAATATCATCCCAAGCAACTCATGGGATCTTTTTTGAATTCTCACACCCACCTAGACATGGGCAACGGTTACAAACCGCCGGTTTCGGTTAGAAACCGGCGGTTACGGTTTGGGGTTTCGGCGAACCGTAACCGAACCGCGAACCGCCGGTTACGGTTACGGTTTTCAAACCGGCGGTTCGGTTTGAAAACCGCCGGTTTGGCGGTTTAGGTTTTTTTTTTTTTTTTTTTAATATTATCTCCGTTTTCGCTCGTTTTCACTCCGTTTTCGTTCGTTTTTTATTCGTTTTAACTCATTTTTTAGAAAATACATTACTATAATTGAATAAAAATTATATAACTTAAATTTATACATTAAAAATAGAAGAATTGTGTATTAAATTTTTTTTTTTTTTTTTTTTAATAAAAAACCGCCGGTTAACCGCCAAACCGGCGGTTAACCGCCAAAACCGGCGGTTTGCGGTTTGTCAAAATGCCGAACCGTAACCGAACCGCCATTTTTCGGTTACGGTTCGGTTTGTAAACCGTAACCGGCGGTTAAAAACCGGCGGTTTGGCCGGTTTGGCGGTTCGATTTTGCGCGTGTCTACACCCACCCACCCCCCCATAGGAACTCACTTTGGATTTTAATGAATGCTCTCAAGGTATTTTTTGGTATTTTGTAAAAGGAGAGGTAATAAATGGGAAGTGAGTTGTATACCGCATTAAGTAGGATGATCCTGCCGCCGAAGGAGACGTGCCTATCTCTCCAAGTGAGTAGTTTGTTTTTGGTCTTTTGGATCACACTTTCCCAGGCTGCCATGCTTATGTGATTAACTCCGACTTGAACCCCAAGGAAGGCCATAGGAAGGGATCCAACGCCACAGCCCAAGAAGGTGGCCATATCAAGCAGTAGGTCCCTCTCAATGTTGATACAATACAAACTGCATTTTGAATAGTTAATTTTAAGGCTAGAGGCATTCTCGGAGCAGTTCAGAATGCATTTGAGGGCCCAGATGTTGCTCACGTCCCATAATTTTGTAACTTGATTAATTCACGTCCAATTTTGTTGGTGACACACAAACAATATCATTTCACTTACACTTTTGTCACATGCGCATAAAAAATGCAAAGTTACTGGACTAAAATTGAGCTCTGTCAAAGTTATAGGACTAAAATTGATACTGTCAAGAAACATAACTAAATTTGGACTCTGCCTAGGTTACAATACTAAAATTGATTTTTTCTGCAATATTCTTTTTGCAAAACCCCCCTTCAAATTAATTATATGCTAAATTAATTCACAAAATAATAGGGATTAATGGTGGTAATGGTTGCATATATTCTTCTTAGTCACAAAATAGATGCTGCATGAAATTAATTTATAATTAGTGCATGTTTGACTATGTATTTTGCAATGGTTTATTCTCCAATATTTCTTTCCGCCTTTGACTGTGTATTTATTTTTGGGTAAGGGGTGAAATTTTTGGATATATTTGAGTATTTTTTTTTTATTTATTTGGGGATTTTAAATATTTGTGGATTTTTGTATCTATTTAAAATATTAAAATAATTGTTAAGTTTTAATTAATAAGAGTTTTTGACAATTTTAATAAAAAAATTTATTTGGGATTTTTATTATTTTAAAGATAAAATTATATTTATTTGAGTATGTTAATTGATTTTTTAAATTATTTTTTTAATTAGGTTAATTGAATTTTTAAATAATTAATTAATATTCATAATTTATTTTATAATACTTATACTGTAATTATAATCTTTTTCTAATTAGGTAAGTTAATAATTTTTCTAATAATGAATTAGGTAAGTTAATTGATTTTTATAATAATTAATTAATTAATTTATGAATTATTTTTTTTATTTGATTGTATAACATAAAGTACATTAATTTTATAGTGAATTATACACATTTGTTGAATATTTTTATCTTTTTCGCATAACGTCCCATTTTAATTAAAAATTTAATTTACGTCCCATAACTTCTTTAATTGCTCAATTTACGTCCCATTTACATAAATTTGGGGATTTCCAGTGAAAATTGGACGTAAATTAAGCAATTGAAAAAGTTATGGGACGTAAATTAAAATTTTAAATATTTTGGGACGTTTTTCAAAAAAGGTAAAAGTTACGGAACGTAAATAATTTTTTTCTCGTGTGTTATGAATCGTATGTAATGGCTGATTTCTGAATTTTAGTTTCCTATATTTGGTCGAAGAAGCATAAAAAAGGTTGGAATCTTCGGTGAAAACCCTTTCTGACAAACATTATAATATAGTTGAAACTTTTTTAACGTCTTCAAGTCGGACGGGAATAAATGAGCTCATCGGAATGGCCATAGATATCGGGCCTCCTTTCCATTGTATTTCGATCTTTGAGCTTCAAAATCATGGAGGCTATCATGAGTAGTAGACCAATGATCTCTTGTATCTTTCTTGCACATTTTTATCAATTGAAGTTCCTCTCTTTCAATTCCTTTCATTTTTCACCTAGATTAATGCCCAAAGTCTTCTCAATTTCTTTCTTTTGATCAAAGTGGTCAAGAGGTTAAATAAAATTAATAAAAGCATCAATATCATATAAAGTGAAAATTGAAGAGTGTAAAGGTTTAGAAATGCTTATTTAACTCTTCAACTTGTCTTGTAATGCTTCTTGATCTTTTAGCATTTTGAGAGTAAATGAGTTTTTGCATAATGGGGATAGGTGAGTGAGGAAAATTACTTTTATATAGGGTATAAATGGTATTTTACCACCCAATTTGCACTTAATAGTAACTCTGAAAAAAGTTAGTACTAGAATGTAAAAAGAGAGGTGTAAAAAACATTTAAGGGTAAAAAAACTCTTAAAATAAATATGAAATGTGTATATGGACCGTGCATGAAATATGCATATACATATCATACACAAAATTTGCACGAAATGTGCACGTACGGATCGTGCACAAAATGTGCACGTACGGATCGTGCACAAATTGTGCACGAAATGTGCACGAAATGTGCACGTACGGATCGTGCACGAAATGTGCACATGACATTTGTATTTTATTCACTATAAGAAAAAAAAACATTTTGTCACACATCTTTCGTGACACATACACAGACACATATATATATCATTAGGCACAAAATTTGCACGAAATGTGCACGTACGAATTGTGCACAAAATGTGCACATGACATTTGTATTTTATTCACTATAAGAAAAAAAAAAATTTTGTCACACATCTTTCGTCACACACACACACACACATATATATATATATATATATATAATTAGGTCCCCGAAATCTCGGGGCCCAGGGCGGTCGCCCCTACCGTCCTGCCTCAGGGCCACCCCTGATCACAAGAAGAAGAGGAGATCAGTTGTCTTCCAACTTCATCTTTTCCCCCATCCTACCGACCAAACACACATCCCAATTCCCAAGTTCCCGGTATGAAATTATGCTTTTTATTAATGATTATTCTTGATATTTTTGCTATTTGTAAAGTTGCTATGAATTTTTTTTGCTATTTGTAAATCGGGGCTTCCTTCGAGGTAATACTTGGCCATGCTTGGTTTTTGACCAACCGTGCAAGCAAATACTTCTGTTGTATCAGGCAACGAGTGGTTTGCAACTGAACTTGCAATAGCCTCAAACATTTCTTCATCCGATCTATCATCGCCTATGCACAAAACAAAGTCTGCTTGTTTTCCCGTATTTTTAATTGTTTCCATTAGACTCTGCACCACCCCACCTTTGCTCACCACCTGCAATCAGTTTATAATATTATAACCAAGAAAAGAAGACATTCTATAATGATTTAAATTCAAAATTCAAAATCATCCAAAGGTAATAGAGGTATACCTGTGGTTTCACCTCAACTATCTGCAGGCCCGTTTTAACTACAACAGGGTCGTTAGCAAGTACATTTTCCAAGTGATTGAGAAGCTCTTTTGCTTGCCATGAGCCAAAATCAGTGTCTGCTTCATGATGGTGCCATACTATAGCACTCTCCTTCTGCTCTATCGATGAACCGTCTATGGCTTCTGTGTAATGCTCCATTATTGGGACGACTATATTTTTCCAATCCAAGTCTACAGGCAACCGGTAGGAAACCCACTCAGAATTCTTACTCCACCTAAAATATATAATTCTTACATTCAAATATATAATTCTTTCATGAAAGTTGTTCATTCTTTAATTAGTTCATTCGATTAGGGTTTTGGTTGGCGGGCCGTCTTTCACATCCATAGTTATTTTGCAATTAAATCCATGAAATAATTTAAATATAACTATATTAAATATTCTAAGATTACTCTTGAATTTTAACTAGGGCGATTAAACTGTGTTCTTTAAGGCTCCGTTTGGATGGAGGGATTTGATCAATGGATTTCAAGTCCTCCATTTAAATCCACTTCAGTTGTTTGGATTAAAAAATAAATGAATGGATTTAAAATCCTTAGCATATTTTTTTAGTTAAAATTGAGAGAATTTTAAATCCTCCCTAAAACCATGTCATTTGAAATCCATTTATTTTCAAAACCTTCCATTTAAAATACCTCCCCAAATCAAATCCCTCCATCCAAACACAACCTAAAGTTATTCAAAAAGTAAATGTTATAACATCCTTTTTATCAATTTCAGTCCTAGTCGTTTATGATTTTTTTTAAACTATTGAAAACTTCCTAATATGTATTAGATTAACTAAAGGTTGTTTTTAAATGCATTGCAATTGAATAAAAATGTGTTATTTGGCCATTTCCATAAATGGTTCTTTTACGCGGCAAAGCTTAAGACTTTGCCGATTTTATAAATAGTACATCTTAAAATTAAATTAAACTTTCCACATAAATCACACAAGTTAAATAAATCTTATAGATCATGTACGCAAACAAGACTAGTAGAAACCACAATCAGAATTACTAGAGTTCTAGTTTTGTATTTTGTATCCTAGTTTCTACACTTTAGTTTCCAAGTTCTGGACCTGCGGAAAATCTGTTTAAATAATTTCAAGGTTTCAAATTGCAAAAGAAATATGGACGTGAAAGACGATCCGCCAACCAAAACCCTAATCGAATGAACTGGAAAATGAATTTGAATTAAAGATTTCCGACAATAAGGATGTAAATTGAAAGGGATGCAAAATGAACACCCTAGGACCTATATTCAAAAAGTGAATATTTAAAAGATTTAAATTAAATAAGCCTAAGTTAGGGGACATAAAGTGAAATTATCTCTATTTAGACCAACATTATTAAATTAACATATAAATTTATAATTAATAACAATTTAATCAACTACATTATTATTAGGGTTAATTCTAAATAAATACACCACTTTAGTCTTAGTATCAATTTAATCACTACCTTTACGATTATTGTAAAAAACCTCAACCTTTCATCGTGTTGCAATTAGATACACATTTTTTTCTCTGGTAAACAATTGATGATGTATTTGCCGGAGCTTGCCACGTCAGATTACACATATTTTTTTAATTTTTTTTTTCCACATCAGATTAAATTTTATAAAAATAAAAATAAAACTTCCGCTTCTTTTGCATCTTTCTCAACTTCTCAAACTCAATACAGTTCTTCTTCTTCTACGTCTTTCTCACCTCTCAAACTTCAAGTTCTTCTCTTCTAATCCTAAAATGGCAAAAAAAAAAAAAATTGTAAAAAATCCTAAAAAATAAAAAAAAAATGTGTAATCTGACGTGGCAAGCTCCGGCAAACCACATCATCAATTGTTGGCCGAAGAAAAAAAATGTATATCTAATTGCAACACAATGAAAGATTGAAATTTTTTACAATAATCGTAAAGGTCGTGATTAAATTGATACTGAGACTAAAGGTGGTGTATTTATTTAGAATTAACCCTTATTATTATAAGCATAGTTACATTTTATTATTAAAAATATTAATTCAGATTGAGCGAAAAGAATACTTTTAAATAAATAATAAATAATTTAATTTTTTTCGATAAAAAATGTAAATAAACAAATAATGTAGTGGGGGTGCAATAGAGGTTATTGAATTGAAAATGTGAAACCCTAAAGTGGGCTACCTCGGTGACTCCGCCTTGCCATTTAGTATAAATACGCCCAACCCTAGCCCCTCCTATTACACCTCCATCCATATATCACTAAATCTCCTATTTCATTTCCTTTCAATTCCAGATTGGATCTCCATTGCAGGCAACAAGGTTTGATCAATTCTCTTCCACTTACTCTCTAATTCACTTTATATATATATATTTTTCGATTCTTTAATTAATATAAGTAGCTTTAATTGGGACTTGGTATATATTTTTGGTTCATTTGCAGAAGTTGTAAATTTATTTTGGATTTGCAGGTGTTGGTTATCATTCTCCAAGGTTTCTTATAGCTTTTGACTCATGAGTATTGATTTTAAGCTGCTATATATTGAATTTTTTTTAATTGAATTTATTGGTGTTGTGATTAATTCATATATATTGGCTTATTTCCTTTTCAGATCTAAGAATTTTTTCAGATCTCAATCAAAATCAGTTTGATTCGTCATCATTTCAACCACTTCATTGTGATCTGTTCAATTTCGTCCTGAATTTTTATGTTTTTCCGTTGTGAATTTTTCAAATATTAATTAATACAAGTAGATTTGATTGTTGGTATATTTTTGCTTTATTTGCATAAGTTTTAAATTTATTTTAAGTAAAAAGTTGTATTTGCAAGTGTTGGTTACGATTCTTAATTTATTTTTGATTGGCAGACTTCAAGGGATCAGATCCACCAATGCTGCCTAGCTGCTGTGTAAGTTTTTATTTTCTTAATGAAACTTCTTAATAAAGAATATTCTGCAATATTCTTTTATCAAGTTACATATTCCGATGTTGTTAAAGATAAATTTAACCAAACCTAACTGATTTTTTCTGCAAAACCCCCCCTTCAAATTAATTATATGCTAAATTCACAAAATAATAGGAACTAGTGGTGGTAATGGTTGCATATAATCTTACTATCTTAGTCTCAAAATAGAAAAAAAAAAGATGCAGCATGAAATTAATTTATAACTAGTGCATGTTTGATAAGTTTGTATCCATAGGTTTGTTTTGATCAGATTTATTGCTACAAAATAGTACGTGGAGTTTATCAAGAAAAGTGTGTTGAGAAATCTGTCCTATTACCCGAAAATTCCGACATTTCTGATGCTTCTTCGGCTAAATACAAGAAACTATAATTCAGAAATCAACCAACACATAAAAATCATAACACCAATACAGTCATTTCTTTTAAAGAAATACACAGTAAAAGGCGTAATGAAATGTTGAAAATGAAACTCATTGCAGATCGAGTCTAGCAGATTTTTATAAATGAATACATAGGGAGCGGAAAAGAAGTCCATTACATAATCTATTCAGCCAATTCACGGCACAGAAATCACTTGCGCGACCCTTGCGAAGAGAGAAAGCAAGCGAATGAGGAAGAAAAATTAGACCATTTTCGCTCGCTCGCTCGCTTTCTTTCTCTCTCTCTCTTTACGAGGCCTGTATCGCAAGTGATTTGTGTATTGTGAATTGGTTGCTATAAATTGTGGAATGAGTTTCTTTTTCACTCCGTATACATGTATTCATATTAAAACGTGCTATAGATTTTGCAATGGTTTCTTCTCCAATATTTCTTTCCGCCTTTGACTGTGTATTGATTTAAAAAATTCGGGTGTTATGAATCGTATGTAATGGCAGATTTCTGAATTTTAGTTTCCTGTATTTCTGATTTCTGAGTTTGTCAGAAAGGGTTCACCTTTGGCTTTTTTATTCTCTGCTGAAGATTCCAACCTTTTTTATACTTCTTAAGAATCATAAAAAATGTTGGAATCTTCGGCCGAAAATGAAAAACAAAGGTGAACCCTTTCTGACAAACATTACAATATAGTTGAAACTTTCTTTACCCCATGCTTTGTTCTTTCCGATCGAGCTAGCATTGAGTTAAGCTTCCTTCAAATAGCTGATAAAAAAGTTAACCTACTTAAAAACTCGACAAATAATTAAGTGGTTTACAAACGATTGTTGATATATCGGTGTAAAAATGTAAAATTGGTAGTTCCTAGAAAAATATTTTAAGACATGATATATATATATACCCTACTATATATGAAGGCTTTAGTGATGATGTGTTGGCAATTGAGGATGTAATAGTCATTTTCAATTGTGGCTACATCACCATTTTTGGACTTGATAATGTAGTTTTAGGTTGTTTTTCCATGAAGTACCAAAACGATTTTCTTGTAGTGGATTGAAAATGTGAAACCCTAAAGTGGCCTCCCTCGGTGACTCCGCCTTGCCAATTAGTATAAATACGCCCAACCCTATTACACCTCCATCCATGTATCCTTTTCACACTAAATCTCCTTTTTCATTTCCTTTCAATTCCAGATTGGATCTCCATTGCAGGTTTGATCTTCTCTTCCACTTACTCTCTAATTCACTTTATATATATATATATATATATTTTTCGATTCTTTAATTAATATAAGTAGCTTTAATTGGGACTTGGTATATATTTTTGGTTCATTTGCATAAGTTGTAAATTTATTGTTTTTGACTGTATATTGATTTTAAAAGATCTGCTATATATTGATTCTTTTTTTGGAAAATTGAATGTATTGGTGTTGTTGCGATTTGTATGTATTGGCTGATTTGCTTTTCAGATCTAAGAAGTAGTAAAATTTAATTTGCTGTTGTTTCTCGGTAAAAGCAAGGTTTGATCTCAAATTCAGTTTGATTCGTTTTCATTTCATTGTTTCTGTTTTTCTCCTGAATTTATATGTTTTTCTGTTAATATTTTCCGATTATTAATTAATACTACTCCATAAAAGTAGCTTTGGGTGTTGGTATATTATTGCTTCATTTGCATAAGTTATAAATTTATTTTGGATTTGCAGGTGTTGGTTATCATTCTTAATTTGCGTTTTATTGCAGGGGAAATAATTGGATTGACAGACTTCAAAGGTGATGATGATCCACAAATTCCTAGCGGATCGAGCGTGATGGCTAAGAGAGCATCGGGTGGAACATTATAAGTTTATAATTAATTAATATAAGTAGCTAGCTAGCTTTGGGTACTGTGGGTATATTTTGGTTCATTTGCATAAGTACCTGTAAATTTATGTTGGATTTGCAGGTGTTGGTTAATGTTATGATTCTTAATTTGGGGAAATTGGATTTACATGTCGTTAATGAAACTTCTTAATAAAGAATGAGGGCCAGTTAATGTTACCGTTTAAGTTCGTTATGTAACTAGGCTTTTGTTTATTAAACACACGATACTTTGAACTGTTGTTCTAGTCATTCTGGTGATTGTTACATTCATGAAATCATGTTAGTTATGTAACATGGTTTCTTGAATGTAACATTCTCCAGAAACTCTGGAGGTACATTTCAAGAGATATTGTCGTCCTTCTATAGTTAAGTGGCTGCAAATTCTCAAAGGTATTTCAAGGGATTTATATTTGGGGTATGAAATGTTCTTCTAGTCATTCTGGTGATTGTTACATTCATGAAATCATGTTCGTTATGTAACATGGTTTCTTGAATGTAACATTCTCCAGAAACTCTGGAGGTACATTTCAAGAGATATTGTCGTCCTTCTATAGTTAAGTGGCTGCAAATTCTCAAATGTATTTCAAAGGATTTATATATATTTGGGGTATGAAATGTTCTTCTAGTCATTCTGGTGATTGTTACATTCATGAAATCATGTTGTAGTTTAGATTACAACGGATGAGGATAATGTGCATTCCTGAATGCTCTTACAATCAATTATAACGATATTGATTGGTGGAAAAAATTGCATGGACTGTTTCTGAAAACACAATTGAAAACATTATACCTAAGTATGTAGCCTTATGTGATGATGTGGCGATAATTGAAGACATTGTTTTTCGTTTAAAATTATCGACATATCACCATCTAAAGCTACATTGTCATGCCAGCAATTGTTTTTTACGGAACTGGCATACCATTCGATCTTCTCCCACTGATCAACATCGTAGGTGCATCTAGGAATGGTCGTATCCTTCTCCTTAGTCAAATTTGAACCACAACATGGTTTCTTGAATGCAACATTCTCCACAAAGACTAGAGGTGCATTTCAAGAGATATTGTCCTTCTATAGTTAAGTGGCTGACAATTCTCAAATGTATTTCAAAGGATTGATATTTGGGGTATGAAAAAGGTATAATATCCATTATATAATAATTAGTTGGCAATCAAAGACATTTTCTTTTTTGAAGGCGACGACCAATCGTATGCCCTAACCCCCACATTGAAGGTTTAACTTATGTAGAAAATCACGAATTGCAATCTAAGTAACCAAAAAAAAAATCAGCTATAATTTGCATTGAAAGTTGGACCTTTGTCAAGGGTTTTGAGCATGCGGCTGGTCGTTGCCTTCTCCAAAAAAGAAGTTTTAGATTGCAAACATTTTACATCTTGGATACTACACTTTATTCCTAACTGAGTTGTCAATACTTTGTAATATACATTCTTCTACAGTTAAGTATTTGGCTTCATTCTTAAAGTTATTTTAAAGGTATTTTCATTTTATCACCCGCTGAGTTACTGTCCAAAAAAAGATATTTAATTTACCCCTAATTATTTGTATAAAAAATACATAAATTTTCAAATAAAATATGAATTATTTCGTAATTATAACAAAAAAAAAAAAATTATATATTTTTATTTTTAATATTTAGTATGAAATTTTCATTTTGGGTACAGAGCTAGTGCCCCAAATTTATAGCAGGATCTGCCGGTGTTATGAACTACTCACACGAGTCACATCACATGCAAAGACTGGTAAGGGGTGTTAGATTTTTTTATGAAAATTCAATGCTTGATTTTGATTATATACACCTCTGCTATTTTTTGTGATATTTTTTGTTGCTCTAAATTTGCTAAAAGATGACAGTTCAAGACCTTGCCACATATTGGATCAGCAATTCGTTGGCACATGACTTAGAGTGTTAAAATCTCCCATTGACTATTGGATTCCATCAGTGCTGCTATTTGATATAGAAATTATTTCATTTTTAGTCCCGTAACTTAGAGACCTTCAATTTTTCGTACCAATTTTTTCTCTCTCCTCAATTTCTCGTACCAATTTTTTCTCTCTCCTCAATTTCTCGTACCTATTCACTCTTATCCTTATGTTCTTAATTTTGTTTGTGTTTGATTAGTTTAATTCAGAAAACACCAACAGTGTGTATAACATTTACATCGACTATACATACAAATAGTGTGTATAACATTTAGATGATGAAAGATGAATATATATGATGGAGCACGAGTTGCGTTGCAATTTTTGAAGAAACGAGAGCATCCGAAGAATTTTTGAAGTTTTGGGAGCTGGAACCTGATTTTGGCGTGTGAGCACACTTTTTCGGGTGGAATCGATGCTACAAGTCAAACGCACAGCTTTGCTGTGACGTGCGACGCTTTTTGGCCAAATTCCATCGTTTGAGTGGTCAAAAACGTGTTTTATTGCTTTTTGAGTGTTATTTTTGCAATTTTTTAATTGTTTTGGGGGTTTTTTGTAATTTCCTAATTCCGTACACTAGGGTTTGGTTTTATTCTCGTTTTCCAAACATTGTTGGACAGTTTTTGGATATTGAAATTATTATTGAAGAATTATTCTTCGTTTTATTAAGATTCGAGTATTTTGTGAATCAACGATTCTTGTTATTCTTTCTTTTGATTACGCATGCTGCATCAATATATATATACACGACAAAGTGGGATAGCTCAAGTGGTTAGAGCACCACTACCTAGGCCTTAGGTCCTGGGTTCGAGTCATGGGGAGGGGAAAAAGGGATGGGTATTTAACTTCCATCAAAAAAAAAAAAAACTCTTTAACTTTAATAAAAATTATGAACTCGAAAATGGTTTTGAAAGCTCGAACGTGGTGAGGATCGTCCGAGCTTTGATGTGGAGCGCATTTCATCTAGCACAGTTTTTCCACGTTTAAGTTTTCAATTATTCTTGATTACAAATATTTCATAAAGATTGTCGTAATATCGCATAGTATAATTCTTTCAAGAAAGTTGTTCATTCTTTAGTTCATTCGATTAGGGTTTTGGTTGGCGGATCGTCTTTAATGTCCGTATTCTTTTGCAATTGAAGCCTTGAAATTATTTAAGTATAGGGCTATTAAATATTCTAAGATTTTCTATAAATTTTAATGAGGGTGATAAACTGCGTACTTTAAATTTATTCAAAAAGTAATTTTTGTCGCATCTACTTTATCAATCTCAGTCTTAGCTGTTTATGAAAATTTTGTAAACTATTGCCTCAGATTGACTAAAAGCTGTTTTTAAATGTATTGAAAATGAATAAAGGGAAAATATTGATTTTAGTCCTGTAATTTAGGCCGAGTTCAATTTTGATCCTGTAACTTTACACTTTCTCAATTGTAGTCCTGACAGTATCAATTTTAGTCCTATTACTTGCAGTTTCTCAATTTTAGTCCTACGAGTATCAATTTTAGGAGAAAAAAATTATTTACTACCCGTACACTATAAAAAAAGTATCCAAATAGAGAGCGATCGATTTGGCGAGGGAAAAGTCCTCTTTAACATGAATAACAAGAGATTTCCCTAGCCAGAATTTCCTCGCTATTTTTTGCCGAGCATTTTAATTTATCCCTCGCCTGACCTCAAGCATTAAATTCCCTCGCCAGCCAGCGAGCATTAAATCCCTCGCCTTTTATCATTTTTAAAACAATGTCCCTCGTTAAATGGCGAGGGATTTGTAATTCCCTCGCTATTTTGCGAGGGTTTTTTGAACCCTCGGTATTTCCCTCTCCATCTACTCCCCTCGTAAAATACCTCTCCATTTAACGAGGGATTACATACCCTCGCAATTTTAACAATTATTTGTAGTGGTAACTTTCACCTTTTTGAAAAAAGTCCCAAAAATATAAAAATTAAATAATTTTTTGGACGAAAAAAGGAGAATTGTATTACTGGAGTACCAGCGGTACACGAAATTTAAGTTTACATATTATAGAATGACAAGGCTTGCACTAATGCTCAATGCTTACAAAATAAAGGACTCCTTACTTGCTGACTAATTTGGGATTCCCACACCAGTCCTGAAAAGAGAGAAGTGTGTCGCTCCGCCTATAATAAATCACGCTCCACGTCGTTGCCCTGATCAATTCAAAAATCTTTTCTTGTTGTGTGTCTCTTCATTTGCAAAAAAATTGTCGTTTCTGGCTTTCCATATAAACCACACGGCGCAGCACCAGAGACCTTCCAAGACAAATTTCTTCCTTTCCCCGCCTAGCATTCCACAATGTTGATGAAAATGGGGAGGATGGTTTTATGTTTGTGGCCATGGGTTTCATCTACGGATATAAGAGGTTCCACACTCTATTGGAGAATTTGCAGTCGAAGAGCAGCTGTCTGATGTTTTCTTCGGCCAGACCGCAGAGACCACAAGAGAGGTCGTCCCCGTCTCCAAGCACGTGTCTTTTCTTCAATTCCAGTCGAGTTGGTAGCCTTTCCCTAAGTATCTTCCAGGCCAGCCCCGTGTATGTTGAGGGTGTCAGCCGGTTCTAGATCATCTTAAGAGCAGCTCCAGTCTCGGCGTCAATGCTCTGAAGGGGCTGGGGTTGCGTGTCCAAGATATGCGTATTTTGCCGTGTACTGCCCGTCGCTTGAGAGTTTCCAGCTCCAAATATCACTTTGGTGTTCCTGCAGTTTGTTAGAATCCAAGAGGCAATACAACTGGTTAAGGAGGTCTAATTCCCTGGAGAATAGACTCTTGCGCTAATGTATATTCCAGTGCCAAACTCCATTTTGCCAATCACCTAATTCACTGATTGTTGCATTTTTATTAATACAAACAGAGTATAGTCTAGGGAAGGACTCACACAACTTTTTATCCCCAATCTAGTGATCATTCCAAAAATAAATGAGCGACCCATTCCCCAGTTTCTTATAAATATTAGACTCAAACCAAGGACAAGATGAATTTGAAAAAATAAATCATGGATATCTTTCCACCATCCTGACATAAAGTTTCTGTTTCCGGTGTTTGAAGGGGCCTCCGTCGAGCACACGCCGTATTTTGAGTCGAGTATCCTCACCCAAAAGGAGTTGGGTTCAACTCGAATCCGCCACGCCCATTTGCCAAATTTTTTACTCCAAGTCCACCATCTGATTTTGACTTGAAAATATCATCCCAAGCAACCCATGGGATCTTTTCTGAATTCTCACACCCACCCCCCATAGGAACTCACGTTGGATTTTAATGAGTGCTCTCAAGGTATTTTTTGGTAATTAATGGGAAGCGAGTTGTTTACCGCATTAAGTAGGATGATCCTGTCGCCGAAGGAGACGTGCCTATCTCTCCAAGTGAGTACGTGGTCTGTTTTTGGTCTTTTGGTTCACACTTTCCCAGGCTTCCATGCTTCTGTGATTAACTCCGACTTGAATCCCAAGGAAGGCCATATGAAGGGATCAAATGCCACAGCCCAAGAAGGTGGCCATATCAAGCAGTAGGTCCCTCTCAATGTTTATACCATACAAACTGCATTTTGAATAGTTAATTTTAAGGCCAGAGACATTCTCGAAGCAGTTCAGAATGCATTTGAGGGCCCAGATGTTGCTTACGTTCCATAATTTTGTAACTTGATTAATTCACGTCCAATTTTGTTGGAGACACACAAACGATATCATTTCACGCATAAAAAATGCAAAGTTATAGGACTAAAATTGAGCTCTGTCAAAGTTATAGGACTAAAATTGATACTGCCAGGAAACATAACTAAATTTGGACTCGGCCTATGTTACAAGATTAAAATTGATATTTTCTGAAATATTCTTTTTGCAAAACACCCTTCAAATTAATTATATGCTAAATTAATTCACAAAATAATAGGGATAAATGGTGGTAACGGTTGCATATATTCTTACTATCTTAGTCACAAAATAGATGATGCATGAAATTAATTTATAATTAGTGCATGTTTGATAAGTTTGGATCGATAGGTTTGTTTTCAGATTTATTGCTACAAAAAATCACGTGGGGCTTATCATGAAAATTGTTTTGAGAAATCTGTCCTATTAACCGAAAATTCTGACATTTCTGATGCTTCTTCGGCTAAATACAAGAAACTAAAATTCAGAAATCAACCAACACATAAGAATCACAACACCAATACAATCATTTTCTTTAAATAAATACACAGTAAAAGGCGTAATGAAATGTTGAAAAAGAAACTCATTGCAGAGTCTAGTGTGTTGTGAATTAATGGTTGCTATAGATTCTGGAATGAGTTTCTTTTTCACTCCGTATGCATGTATTTTGCAATGGTTTCTTCTCCAATATTTCTTTCCGCCTTTGACTATGTATTGATTTAAAAAATTCTGGTGTTGTGAATCGTATGTAATGGCTGATTTCTGAATTTTAGTTTCCTATATTTGGTTGAAGAAGCATAAAAAAGGTTAGAATCTATTGAAGACATTGAAAATATTGACTGTCCACGTCACATGGAGACTGCCACATATGCAATGGAGTCAAGCAAGCTGGAAACACAAACTACAAATCAAGGGATATAGCATATTCCATTAAAGATTCCTTTATTCTCCTCTATCTTATTTGACAGCAATTCACTCTGCATCTAGTACAAGTTTGTTAGGAGGGAAATATTTGGATTGTAGTATTGACAAGTTGTAAGGTGACAAGTGTCATGAACATATAGGTTGCTCTATGCTATAAATAGCATTATGTGTATAGGCTTTATCAATCAACTAAAAAAGAGCAATTCACTTTCCATCAATTTCCTCCATTATCCATCGTATATTACTATGCAGCCAAAACATTTAAAAGGTCTTTATGGTATCTGAGCACTAGGGTGACCTAGTGTCTCTGCATCGTTTCCATATTTTAGCATTTCATCTTTAACTTCCATTAATGGCATTAGAAAGTGATGTTACCTCCCCATTTTCAAATTCAACCTTTCAACCATCTTTAAACCATCTCGTTACTGTTAAACTCAATGAAGAAAACTATTTGGTTTGGAAACACCAAACCACGGCGGCCATCAAAGGCTACGGTCTTGAAGGATACATATCTGGGGAGAAAGAATGTCCGACGAAGTACGAGAAAGATAAAATCACCATAAATCCAGAATATGAGAGGTGGATGAGGCAAGATCAACTTATTGTGTCGTGGCTTCTTTCTACTCTCACCGAACCCGTTTTGATAAACACCGTGGGGTTAAACACCTCTCGTCAAGTTTGGGATTCCTTGAAAGAAAGTTTTGCGATGCAGTCTGGCGCAAAGGTGATGCAAATCAAACAAGAGCTCCACAACCTCAAAAAGAATACACTGCCGATGAGAGAATATCTCAGCAAAATAAAGGCATGTTGTGACACTTTGAATGCCACTGGGCATAAGGTGACGGAGGAAGACCATCTTCTCTATATAATGGGAGGACTTGGATCAGATTACAATCCTGTAATGGTTAATGTTGCATCGAAACTTGATTCCGTAAGTATTGCAGATGTGAGTTCCTTGTTGATAAGTTTTGAGTCAAGACTTGAAAGCATAGCATCTTTAGGAAGTTTCAGCAATGAAGGCTCAAGTCCTTCAGTAAACTTCACTACTCATCAAGGAAACACAAATGGTGGATTCAATAATGCATATGGAAGAGGAAGGTCCAACAACAATTTTGGAGGAAACATAGGTCGTGGTTTTTCAAGAGGAGGAAACCAGAGGAGCAGAGGCGGCAGAAGTAATAGCCCCAACTGTCAGATTTGTTACCGTGATAATCATACGGCGAACAAATGCTTCTATAGAGCAGATTTAAATTACACTCCACCTCCTCGAAGGAATGCAACTCAACCTGCAAGTGGAAGCTTCAATCACCCTTCTGTTAATATGGCAAGTTTCGAGCGCAACGAAACTCGTGGAGATAGTTCGTGGTATCCAGACTCGGGGGCAACCAACGGCAAAATTTCAAAATGCATCCTGTAACTTTGCACGATTCCATTTTAAATTCTTTAACTTTTCACTTTTTCAAAATACATCCTAGGGTGTCCAATTAATATCTTTTTTTGTCCAATTTACATCTTTTTTGTCAAAAAATTAAAAATGTCGCCGGATTGTGTATTTTAAATTGGGGCTTCCGGCCATTTCAATGACTAGGCGCCACGTGTAATAAAAAATGCCACATGTAATAAAATATTGCCACCTGGATTTATAGAAACTTTAATTTCAGAATTAAAATAAAAATAAATAAATAAACTAAAACTAAAATTAAAAATACAAAAAAAAGAACCCAGAAGAGAAGAAGAAGACGCATAATTTTTTTTTCAAAGTTTGAATCCCAAGTCCAAAGCGTGAAAATTGGGGAAAACACGAAGGAACACCAAACTGCAAAATCGCGAGCCTCAATCGCAAAGGGTTGCTGCTAATCCATGAAAAATTGGGGAAATTGCTGTTGGGTTTCAATAACAAAAGCAAATCTGCGTTTTTAGGTATTTTGTGGGGGTTTTGGATAACAAACGCAAATCCGAGAAGAAGATTTAAGTTATTTCATGGCTATTGAATCAAATCTGCGTTTTTAGATTTTTTAAATCTCTTCATTTATAACACGATTTCCATGGGTACGTTGGAATAGATCTCCTGGTTATGGGTTTGTTCACAGTTCGTTAGTGGCACTCACGAGATTGAACAACCTTCGATATCTTCGAGTTTTTCATGGATTAGCAGCAACCATTTGCGATTGAGGCTTGCGATTCTGTCGTTTGGTGTTCCTTTGTATTTTCCCCAATTTTTCACGCTTTGGACTTGGGATTCTGGTTATGGGTTTTTTCACGCTTTGGACTTGTATTTTCCCCAATTTTTTTTGTGTGTGTTTTAAAGTTTTTGTTTTTTTTTTTGTTTTTTTATTCTGGAATTAATTTTTTTATAAATTCAGGTGGCAATATTTTGATTACGCGTGGCAATTTTGATTACACGTGGCGCCTAGTCATCGAAATGGCCGGAAGCCCTAATTTAAAATCCACAATCCGGCGACATTTTTAATTTTTTGACGAAAAGGATGTAAATTGGACAAAAAAGGATGTTAATTGGACACCCTAGGATGTATTTTGAAAAGGTGAAAAGTTAAAGGATTTAAAATGGAATCGTGCAAAGTTACAGGACATATTTTGAAATTTTCCCGGCAACCAACCATGTTACGTTCGATTTGAACAATTTGAATACTGGATCAGAATATCATGGGGCTGAAAGAGTGCAAATGGGAAACGGTGCAGGTTTGATTATCTCTCATTTTGGTTCTTCTACTTTAACTGCTCAAGATAAACATGATTCTCATTCCTTTCTATTACAAAACCTTTTGCATGTTCCAAATATACGGAAGAATTTGTTGAGTGTATCCCAATTTGCTAAAGACAACAATGTCTTTTTTGAATTTCACCCCTCTATTTGTTTTGTGAAGGATCGAGTTACACACAAGATCCTTCTCCAAGGTGATCTTAATAATGGCTTATACAAGTTCAAGCTTGTTCGTTCCAATTCCTCTACAGATCAATCACGTCGTCCTACTACCATTCCGTCTCCCGCTGCTGTTCACTTCACTGAAGTTTCTAGAACTCTACCTCTTAGCACTTGGCATGCCAGACTCGGCCATGCATCTTTTGATATTACCAAGAAGGCTTTAGATAGTAGCCATACTAGTTATGTTGATGAAAATTCTAAATCCATTTGTCATGCTTGTATGAAGGCAAAGAGTCATAGATTGCCTTTTTCTGCTTCCATTTCAACAGCTGATGTACCTTTCACTTTAATCCATTCCGATCTTTGGGGTCCCTCTCCAGTGCCATCTGTTAACGGTTACATTTATTATGTTACCTTTATTGATGATCATTCCCGATTTGCTTGGCTTTACTTGTTAAAACTAAAATCTGATGTCAAGGCAGCATTTATCCATTTCAAAAATCTTGTCGAAAATCAATATAATGCAAAAATAAAGAGATTTCAAAGTGACGGGGGGACTGAATTTAAGTCCTTAAGTCAATTCTTCGCTGATTCTGGGATCCATCATCAAATCTCATACCCTTACACTCCCGAACAAAATGGTTTAGCCGAACGAAAGCATAGACACATCGTTGAGAAAGGTCTTGCTCTCTTAGCTCATTCCGGCGTTCCAACAAAGCATTGGGATGATTCTTTTGTGGCTGCAGTCCATTTGATAAATAGAACCCCATCTAAACAACTTCATTTCAAAACTCCCTTCGAACTCCTCACTAAAACCAAACCAAACTACTCTTATCTTAGAGTATTCAATTGTCTTTGCTACCCTTACCTTAGACCCTACACCAAAAATAAACTCTAATTCCGATCCGACAAAAGTGTGTTTTTGGGATACAACCCTCATTACAAAGGTTACAAAGTTCTCTTGCCGAATAACAAGATCATTATTACTAGGCATATCACTTTTGATGAGTCTATATTCCCTTTTCAGAATACTCAACATGTCGATCCTCCTTCTTCACCCCCCATGCACCAAACGGGACCCCTTCTCCTTGTTGATCAACCTCCATCTCCCCCGCATCCCGCTCCCCTATCACCATCCTCTAGTTCCTCTCCAAGTTCCACTTCGAATCATTTATCTGGGCAGCTTTATGTAGAATTGCCAATTGATGTTGATAATCATACATTGCATGATGTTTCTAATGTTTCTCATGAGGTTCCAGGTACTCATACACAGGTTTCACCTCCACCAATAAATCAACATCCGATGACCACGAGATTAAAAGCCGGGATTGGTAAGCTGAAGATTCTCACTGCTATTACTCCTGTACTTGAGCCTGTTTCTTACAAAGCAGCCTTGATGCATCCCCAGTGGAAAGAAGCTATGGAAAAAGAATATGGTGCCCTGCTAAGAAATGGAACTTGGGAGCTTTGTCGCACACCCTCAAACCATTCCATCATTGGTTGTAAATGGGTGTTTAAGCTGAAAAAGAATGCAGACGGGAGCATCTCGAGATACTAAGCAAGACTCATTGCCAAGGGTTATACCCAGGTGCCTGGTATGGATTTTACTGATACATTTAGCCCTGTTGTTAAATCTGTTACTATCCGATTAATATTATCACTTGCTTTGCATCACTCTTGGCCACTTCATCAATTAGATGTGGATAATGCTTTCCTCAACGGTGATTTAGAGAATGACTTGTATATGGTGCAGCCTCCGGGATTTGAGTTAGGTCATGATCTTGTTTGCAAACTCAAGAAATCTCTATACGGTTTGAGACAAGCTTCACGGGCTTGGACATCAAAATTTGCTTCTGCCCTTCAAACTCTTGGTTTTCAAACTTCTCGCACAGATTCCTCACTTTACTTTCGCCATTATAATGGGGCTCTAACTCTGATCATGGCTTACATCGATGACATTGTTATCACCAGATCCAATTCCAATCAAATTCAAGAGGTAATTCGCTCTCTGCATATTTTTTTTCTCAATTAAGTATTTAGGTGAGCTTAATTACTTCTTGGGTATTGATATCAAGCGATCTGCAACTGGTATGGTTTTAAATCAAAAGAAATACATTCATGAATTGTTGCAAAGGGCTGGTATGGTTGATGCCAAGGGTATTAGTACTCCCATGATATCAGGAAATCACTTGTCCAAAGATGAAGGACATCCGATCCCGGATCCTCGACTTTATCGCAACATAGTTGGGGGGCTCCAATATGCTACTATCACACGTCCGGACGTTGCTTATGCCGTAAATAAAGTTAGCCAGTTCATGCAACACCCTCTTGATACACATTTGAAGGCTGTGAAACGGATTCTCCGATACTTGGCCGGCACTATTGATCACGGGCTTACTTATTCTAAGCCAACAATTCTTGATCTTATTGCTTTCGCGGATGCAGATTGGGTCAATGATTTGGATGACAGGAGGTCTACCACAGGCCAATGCGTATTTTTTGGTGGCAATCTAGTGGCTTGGTGTGCCAAGAAACAACCAATTGTGTCTCGATCGAGTACGGAGGCCGAATATAGGAGTTTGGCTTCAGTTACGTGTGAACTCATTTGGATTCAGTCACTTCTCAAAGAGTTGCATATTTTTTACTCGAAGCCTCCATTAATTTGGATAGACAATCAAGGTGCGATATCCCTTTTCGCTAATCCGGTGTTTCATTCCCGCACAAAGCATTTGGAGGTTGATCTACATTTCATTCGGGAGCGAGTTGCAAAGAATCAGATTCGAGTCCAACACGTGCCGAGTATTGATCAAGTGGCAGACATTTTTACCAAGCCGCTTCCGAACCAATTTTTCAGTCGTTTGAGGAACAAGTTATCTGTGTTCCCTCACCCTCCCTCAAAATTGAGGGGGCGTATTGAAGACATTGAAAATATTGACTGTCCACGTCACATGGAGACTGCCACATATGCAATTGAGTCAAGCAAGCTGGAAACACAAACTACAAATCAAGGGATATAACATATTCCATTAAAGATTCCTTTATTCTCCTCTATCTTATTTGATAGCAATTCACTCTGCATCTAGTACAAGTTTGTTAGGCATCTAGTACAAGTTTGTTAGGAGGGAAATATTTGGATTGTAGTATTGACAAGTTGTAAGGTGACAAGTGTCATGAACATATAGGTTGCTCTATGCTATAAATAGCATTATGTGTATAGGCTTTATCAATCAACTAAAAAAGAGCAATTCACTTTCCATCAATTTCCTCCATTATCCATTGTATATTACTATGCAGCCAAAACATTTAAAAGGTCTTTAGAATCTTCGGTGAAAACCCTTTCTAACAAACATTATAATATAGTTGAAACTTTTTTAACGTCTTCAAGTCAGACGGAAATAAATGAGCTCATCGAAATGGTCATGGATATCGGGCCTCCTTCCCATTGTATTTCGATCTTTGAGCTTCAAAATCATGGAGGCTCTCATGAGTAGTAGACCAATCTCTTGTATCTTTCTTGCACATTTTTATCAATTGAAGTTCCTCTTTCTCTCTCCCTATCCGCTCTTTCAATTCCTTTCGTTTTTCACCTAGAATGCCCAAAGTTTTCTCAATTTCTTTCTTTTGATCAAAGTAGTCAAGAGGTAAAATAAAATCAATAGAAACATCAATATCATATAAAGTGAAAATTGAAGAGTGTAAAAGTTTAGAAATGCTCATTTTACTCTTCAACTTGTCTTGAAATACTTCTTGATCTTCTAGCATTTTGAGAGTAAATGAGTTTTTGCATAATGGGGATAGGTGAGGGAGGAAAATTACTTTTTATATAGGGTATAAATGGTATTTTACCATCCATTTTGCACTTAATAGTAACTCTGAAAAAGGTTAGTACTAGAATGTAAAAAGAGAGGTGTAAAAAACGTATTGTATAAGGGTAAAAAAACTCTTAAAATAAGTATGAAATGTATACATATGGACCGTGCATGATATGCATATACATATCATACACAAAATTTGTACGAAATGTGCACGTATGGATCGTGCACAAAATGTGCACGAATTGTGCACGTACGGACCGTGCACAAAATGTGCACTTGACATTTGTATTTTATTCACTATAAGAAAAAAAATATTTTCTCATACATCTTTCGTCACACACACACACACACACACACATATATATATATATATAATTAGGCACAGAATTTACATGAAATGTGCATGCACGGATCGTGCACAAAATGTGCACGAAATGTGCACGTACGAATCGTGCACAAATTGTGCACAAAATGTGCACGTACGGATCGTGCACAAAATGTGCACATGACATTTGTATTTTATTCACAATAAGAAAAAAAATATTATGTCACACATCTTTCGTCACACACACACATTTTATTCACTATAAGAAAAAAAATATGCTCCTACCGTCCTGCCTCAGGACCACCCCTGATCACAAGTAGAATAGGAGATCAGTTGTCTTCCAACTTCATCTTTTCCCAGCCCACCGACCAAACACACATCCCAAGTTCCCGGTATGAAATTACGCTTTATATTAGTGATTATTCTTGATTTTTTTGCTATTTGTAAAGCTGCTATGAAATTTTTTTGCTATTTGTAAATCGGGGCTTCCCTCAAGGTAATACTTGACCATGCTTGGTTTTTGACCAACCGTGCAAGCAAATACTTCTGTTGTATCAGGCAACGAGTGGTTTGTAACTGAACTTGCAATAGCCTCAAACATTTCCTTATCGGATCTATCATCGCCTATGCACAAAACAAAGTCTGCTTGTTTTCCCGTATTTCTAATTGTTTCCATTAGACTCTGCACCACCCCACCTTTCACTACAAAAAACGCGCGCTACAGGGACGGACAAATGCCGACGGATTATAGTCCGTCAGCATTTCCGACGGAAATTCTGACGGAATGCTGACGGATTGAAAAGTCAAACAACAATGCTGACAGATTTCCGTTCCGTCAGCATTTACCGAGGGAAATACTGACGGATGTCCTTTCCGTCAGCATTTACCGAGGGAAAATGCTGACGGACGTTTTGAAATATGAATGCCGACGGATAATCCGTCGGCATTTGACCCGTTGAATCCGCGCCGCCTCGTTTTCCAATAAGGTAACCGTTGGCATTAAAAGTGGGCGGTTACCGAGGGAAATGCCGACGGAATATCCGTCGGTATTTTTTTTTTTTTTTTATATAAGGGCCTCGATGATCAGAAGCGTTTTAGAAAAAAAAAAAACAGGGAGTGCGTGAGTGAGGATTCGGTGGGGAAGACGAAGACGAGGACGAGGCTATTGAAGCAAATTTCTCCGATTACATTGATACGGTACGTTTTCTTAATTAGTTCTATTACTTAGTTTTAATACTTTAATGTTGATTTGCATGTTATATTGATTTAGTTAGTTGTTAAAATATTATGATCATGTTAGTACGTATGTTAGTTAATTTAATCTGTTGATTAAGAATAATTTTGATAGAGTAGTTTTTTAAGGTTAATTAATTAATTAATTGTTATATGTATACATTAATTAATTGTTATATAGTTAATTACTAGTTTAATTTAATGGTGTAATTTTGATATAGAATATTTTTAATGTAGGTAGTGCATGTTTCAATCAATTGTTTAAATTAGTTTAGATATAGTGGTTCGACCGTTGGATCACGTTGTAATTAGGAATATGTTGATTAAATTAGGAATACGCTATATTAGTAAAAAATTTAAATTAGGAATATGTTCATTAAATTGATAATTATTGACCCAATTAGAAAATTATTATTTTAATTAGTTTTAGGTTTGTTAATTTAGGAATATATATGTTCAATTTTTTATTATTGATTAAGTTAGGTAGAAAAATAATAATTAAATTAGGTTATTGTTGATTAAATTAGGAATATGTTGATTAATTAAATTAGGAATATGCTATATTAGTAAAAAAATTAAATTAGAAATATGTTCATTAAATTGATAATTAGAAAACTCCAATTAGAAAAGTATTATTTTAATTATGTTTAGATTTGTTAATTTAGGAATATGTTAATTTAGAAATATTTTTAATGTAGGTGATGCATGTTTCAATCAATTGTTTAAATTATTAGTTAATTAGATGGTTCGACGGTGGTATCACGTTGTAATTAGGTTATATATATATATTGTTTTGATTTAAATTAGGAATATGTTGATTAAATTAGGAATATGCTATATTAGTAAAAAATTTAAATTAGCAATATGTTCATTAAATTGATAATTAGTAAAATTATGTATTTTTTATTGATTGAAACAGATGAGTGAACAAGTACCGAATCAGGGTTCGGGTTCACGTAGGTCGTCATTTTGGTCACGTCGTTCAAGGAGGTCTCGGGATGAATCAGTTCCTGTGACGGCTCCTCCTCCTCCTCCTGTGGCAGTGTCGCCGCCGCCGCCGACTACGATGTCGGTTGGTTCGTCATCCTCTTCTCGTACGCATCCTGTTCGAGACAAAAGGAAACCCATTGAAATCATTTCTGGGGCGTAAGTCAATAATTCTAATGTTTAACAGTATTCAATAACAATTAACTTTATTTATTTATTTATTTATAATGTGTTAGTTTATAAATTTGTTAATAATTTTACAGGTTGGTGCCCGGTAATGAGGTGTCCAGGATATGCACAAAATCCTTTAAGAATTGCAAGATTTCTAAGGGTGCTATCACTTGGTTGACGGTGCCACAATCTAAAAAGGATGAATATTTCGAGGAGTTCCAGGTATATAATTACAATATTTAAAGTTTATTAAATAACTAATTATTCATATTATTTGATAAATATGTTGAATATTTATTTGTATAGAAAAAGGCCCGTTGGGATACGACGATCTACTCGGACGCCGATATTTACGAGAAGTGGTACGGTCTTTGTTCTACTCGGTACACGAACATGATGTACGACTGGAGAACGGCCTGGCGTGATAAAGACGTAAATCTTGTTCTGGGGGTAGAGGATGGTGTTGACCTGTGGGAGTCGTTGGTTGAGAAGTGGTCGGACCCGGCTTACCAAGAGAAGTGTCAGAAAGCTCGGGCCAACCGCAGAACCGACGTTGGAGGCGGGATGGCAGTGCATCGGGGGGGAGCTCGGTCCGTCCTCGAGCAATCACTTGCTATCGTAAGTTTTCATTAATTTTAAAAATTAAATAATTATAGTTAATTATTTTATATTAGTTATCTAAATTAATTTGTATATGTTTATTTGATACGTAATAGGAGCGGGAGACTGGACGTCCACACACCCACTTGGATCGGATGAGTCTTCTTCATCCGTTTAATACCGATACACAGACGTCCACCTACGGGCGCACTACTGACCTCCACGTAAGTTTAATTAAATTTATGTATTAATTACATTATATATATATATATAGATAATTAAATTAATTTTAATTTTTTAATTATGTAGTTGAGCGTCCGACAGAGGATTGAAGAGGCCGAGACGCAAGCCACCGCCACGACTACTGCTGAATCCGGAAGCAGCGGTGCCCCTCCGGCTGTTGACGTGGACCAGTGTTACCTTGACGTTGCCCCGACCTCCAAGGGAAGGGTCCTTGGCCTTGGTGGGATGAGCAGCGCCGTGAGGACACCAAGTGGTCGGTCGGCCCGGAGTGCATCGCAGCCGTCCGTATCCTCCACTGCCGTCCCGGATCCGAACTTTATGGCAACGTTCGAGAACTACTTCCGCACATGGAGTACCAATGCGGGTCGGACGTTGGGGATGTCTGCTGAGCAGATCGAGGCCATCTATCAACAGACGATGGGGCAACCACCGCCAGGTCCAGCTCCAGATCAAGCTGCATGTCAAGATGCAGGTCAGGCCGACGGTGGCAACGTCAACTTGAATGATGATATGGATCAATATTTTAACTTTCCGGGCACTGGCAACTATCCTGGCAACTATCCTGGTTGAACAATTTGAACAATTTAATTTTGTGTTGAACTAATTTATTTTTTTGTTGAACTTATTTAATTTTCTGTTGAACTTATTTAATTTTCTTTTGAACTTATTTATCTTTATGTATATATTTATGTTTATGTTGAAAAATATGTTGAACTATATATTGCAGTTTATTTGTGTAGTTTATTGGTGTATAGATGAAAATAGGGTGCATTCATTTGTTTCATTGAGTACAAAATAATCTCATTTAGAGTGCATTCTAGATATAGATTTAAACCACTTGAAGAGTGCATTTTAGTACAAATTAAAATAGCCTCATATAGAGTGCATTATACATATATTTAACCAAACCACTTGAAGGTGGTAGATGCAACCATGAGAACTAGCACAATCAAAATGATTTTGTTCACTTTGATTAAATCCTTGATTTCTTCAGCCAAATTCTTGATTTCTGTAACCAATTTCTTCATCTCTTGAGTCATTTTCTTCATGTCTTCAGTTTCTTGGTCACTTTGATTAGATCCTTGATTCTTGTCAACACCACAGTTTTCTAGAGTATCAGCCCATACAAAGAAACCACATCCACCACCACAACCATCACTTAGGGAGTCAGGACAATTATGAAATATCCTCCCTTAACTTCTAGGTTGTTTAGAAGCATATGTACGACATGCCTTTCCACAATAACAAACAAGGCCTTGCTGAAATCGAATAGAAGATGAAGAAGACATGATATTTCTTTGCAAAATAGAAAAAATCGAATATGGTGTGTGTGAGCTTTGTGTTGTTGCTATATATACAAAAAATTGAATTAATTAATAAAAAAAAAAAATAATAACACGCCAAATTCCGACGGAAACTTATTTCCGTCGGAATTCACCCACTACAAAAAAAGTCTGATTTGATACCAATGATTTAGAGACGGATATCCATTCTGTCTCTAATAGGTACGGTTAGAGACTGATTTTAATTTATTTTTAGTTTCAAATCTTGATTTTTCTACAAATCAGTCTCTAATTCGTACCTATTAGAGACATATTGGATATCCGTCTCTAAATCATTGGTATCAAAATCAGACTTTTTTTGTAGTGACCATTTGATAAATGCCGACGGATAATCCGTCGGCATTTATCTTGACTGACGGAAGTTTTGGGCGGTGAAATGCCGACGGAATTAAGTTTCCGTCGGAATTCACCATTTGATAAATGCCGACGGATTATCCGTCGGCATTTATCTTGACTGACGGAAATTTTGGGCGGGTGAAATGCCGACGGAAAGATAAGTCCGTCGGCATTTCCGTCGGGAAATGTTTCCCTAAAACTTTCTTTTTTTCCACTTCACTTTCGTATTGCAAATTTACACCAAAACTTTCTACTGCCTAATTTTTTTATGCTCATGCTCGGGTATTCAGAAACATCAAATTACGGTACATTTTCTACCATTTTTAATTTACTCTATATATAAAATTCAATATAATGTAATTACATGTTTTATATATATCATAAGTTTTGTTTGAATTTATTATAAGTTTAGTTTAGTAATGTGTTGCTCCACTTAAATGTTTAGCAGATGGATTTGCCTGACCGTCGTTGGATGTATTGTACTCCTAGAATGATTAGAGGAAATGTGAATGTGGAATTTTATAATGAACTCGTGTTATTTGTTGAATTTGCAAAAAGCCAGCCACATTACATGAGTGGAAATTGCATTAGGTGTCCGTGTAATGCTAAGAAATGTCAGAATAAGCAATATAAAGAGATTGATGAGGTCCTAGTGCATATTGTGAAGAATGGTTTCGTTGATAATTATTATAATTGGACTAGTCATGGCGAAACACGTTGGCCTTATAGATTTGATGAAGTGTTTTACTATTACACTGCTGGAATCTATCAAGAAGAAGCAAATTTCGATCATGTTGGCACTAGTAACGAGGTAGAACAACGGTTTGGGGACGAAGAACAACAGTTTGGGGACGAAGAACAACAGTTTGGGGACGAAGAACAACAGTTTGGGGACGAAGAACAACAGTTTGGGGACGAAGAACCGAATATGTATCAAACAATGATCAGGGAAGCTGGTTTTTCAAACATGGAAGAGGAGCCGACGAATGAGGCATTTCGATTTTATGAGATGCTCAAATTAGTCGAAGAAGATTTATATCCGGGTTGTGAATCTCACTCACAGTTGTCATTTAATGCACGACTCATGAACATTAAGACCGAGAACAAGCTTTCTAACAGGGCATATGAGCAAGTGACACAGTTATGCAGTGAAATTTGTCCTCAAAATAATAAGGTGCCTACGACGTTTCATCAAAGCAAACAAATGTTGAAGAATGTTGGTTTGCCGGTTGAGAAGATTGATTGTTGTGTGAAGGGTTGCATGTTATATTGGGGTGACGAAGATAGCAGTCTGAACATGTGTAGATTGTGTGGCCATCCCCGGTACAAAGAGGCACGTCGAAAGGGACCTGGTGGTCAATCGAAGAAGACAAAGAAGAAAGTGCCATATAAGAAGATGTACTACCTTCCTATCATTCCTCGTTTGATGAGATTATATCAATCAAGTGCCACTGCACAACACATGACGTGGCATGATACAGATTCCTCTTCGGCTGAGTCGAGGGAGATGCGACATCCGGCAGACTCAGAGGCCTGGAAACATCTTGACAACGTGTTTCCAGATTTTGCTTGTGAACCGAGGAATGTGAGATTAGGTTTGTGTACTGATGGTTTTGCACCGTTTGGGATGCATGGGAAGCAGTATTCTTTGTGGCCGGTGATACTGACTCCGTATAATCTTCCTCCGTGGATGTGCATGAAACCTCAAACAATGTTTCTGACTGTATTGGTGCCTGGACCAACGAATCCAAAGGACAAACTGGATGTTTATCTCCAACCTCTTATAAAAGACTTGATCTTCTTATGGGAGAATGGAGTCCAAACGTACGATGTTTTTAGAAAGCAGAACTTCACGATGCGTGCTGCTCTTTTATGGATCATTAGCGACTTTCCTGCATATGGTATGTTGTCCGGTTGGAGTACGGCCGGAAAGAAAGCATGTCCGTATTGTATGGAGAATTCTGAAGCTTTCAGTCTCCCGGTGAGTAGAAAAGTTTCATGGTTCGATAATCACCGTAGGTTCTTACCTCAAGGTCACCCGTTTCGAAGAAATAAGAAGAACTTCGTAAAGAACAGAGCAGTCACAAACAATCGACCTCCACTTCGAGATGGTATTTTATACATTTATTTAATGAGTATTAAACGTATATTTATCTATTGCTTTTAGTGTCACTTATAATTTACTCTCCGTACAGGACGTAGGTTGTTATATGAGATTCAGTGGACGGGGTTGAAAAAAAGTACTGAGGAAAATGCAGCGGAACACAACAGAGGAATTGAGGGTGGTTGGAACAAAAGGAGTATTTTTTGGGACTTACCATACTGGAGTTCACTATTGATACGACACAATTTGGATGTGATGCACATTGAAAAGAATGTGTTTGACAATGTGTTCCACACAATCATGAACACCGAAGGCAAGACGAAAGACACTCCAAAGTCTCGGGAGGATTTGGACACTCTTTGTCGCCGTCCAGAGTTGAAAAAGGATGAGCGTACAGGTAAATTTCCAAAGGCTAGCTACACACTGGATAAGCCACAAAAACAAAGATTGTGTAGGTGGATAAAGGAGTTGAACTTTCCGGACGGCTACGTGTCGAACTTGAGTCGATGCGTAGACACAACAACGGGTAAGGTTGCAAGGATGAAGAGTCACGATTGTCATGTATTTATGCAACGCTTGATACCGATTGCGTTCAAGGACCTTCTTCCTCTCAATGTGTGGAGGGCTATCACTGAATTAAGTCTATTTTTTAGAGATTTAACGGCTACAACGATCACGATCGATGATATGATTCGTTTAGATGAAGACATTCCAGTGATTTTGTGTAAGTTGGAACAAATTTTTCCACCTAGCTTCTTTAACTCGATGGAACACTTACCCGTTCACTTAGCGTATGAAGCGAGAATTTGTGGTCCGGTGCAATACAGGTGGATGTACCCATTTGAAAGGTAAAATCTTACTTTTTTTTTATTTCATTACAATTACACATGCATTCTTATAAGTTTTATATATATATATGTGTGTGTGTGTATATCAGGTATCTCCACAACTTGAAACGTAATGCTAAACAAAAGGCAAACGTTGAAGCATCGATTGTGAATGCTTATTTGAATGAAGAGGTTGGCATGTTTTGTTCTTATTACTTTGAAGACCACGTCAACACAAAGTTAAGAAGTGCTCCACGTAACTTCGGTGGTACATCCGCTGACGATATCAGTGAAGAGGTCGATGGAATGCTCTCCATATTCAAGTCTAAGGGACGGCCAATAGGAAAACCCACTGAACGATATTGGGAGACGAACTCGGAGGCGGAAATAGCACAAACGTATGTGTTATTGAATTGTGATGAAGTTCAGCCATACATTGAGTAAGTATTTCATATATAAATCGTCTATTTAAATACCACTTCATTTATGTCATTTAATATTAACCAAGTTTTTGAATGTTGTGAATTAGGATGTACACTCAAGAACTACGACGAGCAGAACCAAACATCTCAGATGCATATATAGATGCTCGTATTCAACGTGAATTTTCCCGATGGTTCGAACGTTATGTGAGTACCATTTAATTAATTATGTTTTACGTAAATAAATTAATATTTATTTTAATTAATTTTAAATAGAGCCGTATAGGGACGGGATAACGCTCTAGACAGTCCATTCTTACGAGATCTCAGCAAGGGACCACTACGTCGTGTAAAGACTTACAACGGTTATATTGTGAAGGGCTACAGATTTCATACGTCTGGGTATGCATCGACAAAGGGGACTACCAACAGTGGCGTCTGCGTTAGCAGTGCGAATTACAATGCAGATGCAAGTGATTACTTTGGGGTGTTACGGGAAGTCGTCGAAGTAGAATATCCAGGATATCCAGCAAAGACTGTAGTGTTGTTCAAGTGTCATTGGTTTGATTCAGGCCATCTAGGAACAAGAATTCACCCGGAGTACAAGCTCGTTGATGTTAGTTCGAAAAGGACGTATGTTGCGGATGATCCATTTGTATTTGCCCATCAAGTATCTCAAGTATACTACTGCACATATCCGGGAGCTCCACGTGGTTATGAATGGCACGCTGTTTGCAAAGTAAAGGCAAGGTCAATGGTAGAAGTCCCTTAAAAGGACAAAAATACTGAAGATGAATCTCCATTTCAAACAGAACAAATAGAGACTCCAACTGAAGTCTTTACGGGAGATTTCAATCTTTCTGTACCCTTGACGGCTGCAAATCCCCAATTAATCGAAATTGAAGGTGAAGAGGAGGGGGATGAAGAAGAGGATGAAGAGGAGAATGAAGATGAGGATGAAGAGGAGAATGAAGATGAGGATGAAGAGGAGAATGAAGAAGATGAGGATGAGGAGGAGGATGAGGATGAGGATGAGGAAGATGATGATGATGAGGAGGAGGATAAGGACGAAGAGGAGGATGAAGACGATGAAGATGAAAATTAATTCAATTAATGTAATGTATTTATTTCTTATTTTATAAAAGTTAATTAATTATTTATCATTTAGGTACAAATTATAAAAATTAAATTTACTATAAATATAAGTCACAACCAATATATATATTAATATATGTGGAAGAAATGAATTTTGTGATTTTTTTAAAAAATATTTTGGTAATTTAGTAAGTATATAGAAAAAATTGAATTATTTAAAAAAAAAAAAAAAAATCGCCAAAATGCTGACGGAATTCACTTTCCGTCGGTATTTAATTTTTGAAAATACCGACGGATAATCCGTCGGTATTTACCCTTATATAAAACCTCAACCTAGGGTTTTCTTTCCGAAATTTCCTCCCTTTCCGAAATTTCCTCTCTCCCACCTCGCCTCCCTCCACCACCTCGCCTCCCTCCACCACTCTTCGACAAGCAAAGCATAAGGGTATGAGAATAAGTAGAAGAAGAAGATTCGTCTTGAAGAAGAAGAAGAAGAAGAAATCGGTTAATCGGAAGAAAAGTTGTGCCAAATCGGAGAATGTGGTGGTCGTTTTGGAGGATTTGGGGGTTGAATATTTAGAAGCCCTGTTGAGCTCTTCTTCATCCCCATCTTCATCACAAAGTAGTTGGTGATACAACCTTTTTTTTTTTTTAGTTGTCAATTTGTATTTTGTTGTTTGAACAAACTGATTTGATTTTGTATTTCAGTTTCGGATGATGATGAAAACGACGAATTGTGGCCTGCTTTACTACTCTTTGTTTGGATTGCCAGAGGTATTCCCAATTTGTATGCGTATAATATTGGATGATTTTGCTTGGAATTTCCCCCCTCTATTTGTTATAGATTCTAGTGTAGTATATGTAATTTATTGGTTTGTGTTAGTGGTAATTTTGTCACCAATTAAAAATATCTCCCGATAGACTTGCATATATAGTGCAGTTGGTTAGAATTTCTGTTATAAATTAAAGCTTAAATTGTATCCATGCATTATATATATATATACTATTATATTTAATTTTAAAAAGTATTTCGATAAACCAATGCCAATTAATTGTGGTCGGAAAATGAAATTCTGGTCGGGGCCTCCCCGGCCACCCATATTTTTTTTATTAATATTTTGTTTTACTGACGGATATTCCGTCAGTAAAATGCCAACGGATATTCCGTCGGTCAAATGCCGACGGATATTCCGTCGATATGTTAATTTCGAAATCATATTTTTTTATTCATTTTTTTGTTTTACTGACGGAAATTCCGTCGGTAAATTGCCGACGGATATTCCGTCGGTCAAATGCCGACGATATATCCGTCGACATGAGAATTTCGAAATCTATTCAAAAATTAATTTCTTTTATAATTATTTTAATTCATTCTAATTTATTTTATAATTATTTTAATTCATCGGAATGTTGACCCGGTTTGTTAAACGGGTTGTCCGAAATACCGACGGAATTTCCCTCGGTATTTCCGTTGGCAAATCCGACGGATAATCCGTCGGTAAATCCGTCGGAAATGCCGACGGAATCCAAAAATCCGTCGGCAAAAAATGCTGACGCCGAAAAAGGGGACGGCCGACTTTCCGTCGGTAAATCCGTCGGTAACCTCGGATGCCGACGGAAAATCCGTCGGTAAATCCGTCTCTAAAACGCCCTTTTTTTGTAGTGTTTGCTCACCCCCTGCAATCAGTTTAGGGCATATTTGATAGCATAGAAAATTAGGATGATAACTAAACTTTATAAATTTTAAAGCATAATCTACCCTTAATCTAAGTTATTAAACAATAAATAAAAATGATATATAGTTAATCTAAGTTTAATTTAAGCTATCAAACATGGCCTTATAATATTATAACCAAGAAAAGAAGACATTCTATTAATGATTTAAATTAAAGAAGACAAGAAAATTAAGTTGAAAATACAAATTAAAAACAAACTCTAATATTCATCTCAAAAGAGCTTGAATTTACCGGATAAAAACCATGCTCAGCGGATAGCCCGAGTTTCTAAGTGAATCCCTTCCTTTTCCACTAAAAATGAAAACCTATATAAAGAATTATTCAAAATGAACCTATGTTAAAATTGATGGAGTAAATTAAATGAGCATTGTGATTGAGGTAGGGGTAGTAACTAGGAAGCGAGAACATCCCAAATTTGTTCAGTTTTCTATAATTTGATTTGATTAGATTAGGTCTTTTTAATAATTATTGTTTAAATCATTTTATAATGCAATAATTACATTTATATTTTAAAAAAAATATATATGAATATATATATATATATACAGTAACATTTATTAACATAATTATAACATTAATTATTTTTAACTCATATTAATATATTACATCAAATTTTAAAAAATAATAAAATTATTTTTTAAAATTTTGCAAATATATTTGTTAGGTTAAGTTGTTTTTTCTTTAATTTTGCAAATATATCTGCATTTCACACCCTCCCCATATCGATGTAGGAGAGCCGCACTCTCGAATCACACCAAGTGCTCATATAGGTCTGAAATCCCGCCATGTTCAAAATTCAAAAGTTTGAAATTAGATGGCAATTCATCATGCATGAAGTATATCACTAGAAAATTGACAAATAGTAATAGGTAGTGATTTACTTACACGATCAGTCATTCTCTTTTGCATGACCCTCATTCCTTTCTGCAAGGCCTCGAGTTTATCAGTCACATCACCTAGATTGGTGTCATCGGTGCTTTCTTCCACCTCGCGGTTCTCAGTTCTCTCAACAACTGAATTCAGGCTTCCTTTACCATTTCGGGCAGGAGGACTCTTTTCTGCCCACGAGGGTTGTTTCTCTTCTCTTTCAGCCTGGCCTCCTAGATCTTTGGAGGGGGCCTGGGACGACATGAGTACTCGTTCAGGTCCTCGGGGACCATCAGCATTGGTTGCTCGTGGGGGCCCCATAGTTTCCCTCCGAGTAGTTAGGGCATTCTCTACCGCTTTAGCCACCATGGCATCAAGTTGCTCCATGGTGAGGGTAACTCTCTCACCACCTGTAGATCCAAGGTGCACTTGATCATCATTGACATCATTGGGGCAGTCTCTCCAGCCCCTCCAGACATCATTGATGTTCCTACAGGCACGATGGGTGGAGCCACCGTCACTGGTGTACCTCGGCATGTAGTTGGTCTCGAACTCGCTGAGTAGATCGGGGGAAAAGGAATGGATAGAGGTTCTTTTCCCCTATTCAATAATGTACCGCTCGATGGGGGCAGTGGCGGAGTAGACGATGAACTTTCCCTTCCCATCGGTGTACTCGTCTCTAGTGGAACAGTCGGCGGTGGTGTTCCACCTCCATCTTTCGCTTGTATGGGATTATCACGTTCTCCTCCCATACTCAAATATTCTTCAAATCAAATTACGATCAATAAAAACAAGGATCTCACGCCTTAACTCTGAATTCCCATAGACGGCGCCAGTTGATGCGTTAGGTTTGAACGCTCAACAATTGACTAAAATGTCCTTGTGTCACTGGCACTAAACAACATGTTGTAAGGCTGCCACGTAGCTCGCAATTCTCCGTAAAACCTACAAAACACGTCGGAGGGATCTCCGGTGCGGGGACTCCGATGCTCAAGTCAGAAAACCGGTGATCACCAAAGTATAGGTGTTCGGAGAACAATTAACCGAAGTTAAAACTGTCCTCCACAATGCAACAATATGTTCAAGTATATATGCACGCGTGTGAAGTGTGCTCAAGTGTGAATGTCATGTAAAAAAGCTAAGGAAGGGATGCATGGAGTATTTATAGAGGTACCTTGGGGAAGGGGATAACCGTCTCCCCCTATCTCTCCATTTAACCGGTCATCCCGATTTTTCAGGGAGCTTGACAAAGTCTCCCTTGATTTGGCCAGTGAGGCCTCGATCCTGGTCCACTTGGCCCAGTCAAACATTATCTCTTAGTGGGAAACAATTCCACGATTTTCCCTACTGGCCAGTCAGCTCCGATAATTTAAGGGCAAGTCAAGGAGTCATCTTAGGCCCCGATTTGGTCGGCCCTGTATGGTTGGGCTTAGGCCCAGTTCTTGATAAACCTATGCAAGACGTGGGTCTGGGCTAGGGGTGGTTCGGTACGGTATACCGACCATACCGAACCATATTGTTATCATACCGAAATTTTTGATATTGAAAAAATCCATATCGTTATCGTACCGAAATTTTCGATATGTAAAAATTTATACCGATACCGTACCGTAATTTCGGTATACCGAATTTTCTGTACGGTATATTGGTATACCGTACATATCGGTATACCGATTCATATCGAAAATATTGAACCATCATTTCATATCGAAATACCGGTATACCAATTCATACCGAAAATATTGAAGCATTGTTTTATACCGAAATTAATTATTTAAAGTTTATTTTATTTATGTTTTAATAATTGAAGTTATTTTAATTTAAAAATAATAAAAAATTATTATTTTATTAAAGTTTCGATATATCGATATACCATTTCATACCAAATACCGAAAAAATTTCGGTATACCGAAATACCGCGGTATGGTCATTTTTCATACCGTTACCGTATCGAAAATTTCGGTATACCGAAAATATCGATAATTTTTATATTTTTTCGATATGAAAAGTTCGGTATACCGAAATTTCGGTATATTTACCCACCCCTAGTCTGGGCCTTGTTAGGTCCTGGGCCTTGAGGCCCAATGGAGGTCCCAGCCCATAGAATATGGCCTACAATCAGTGTATCAACTAACATGGGCCCTACTTGTCATAGTATGTGCCTTAATCACATAATTTACACATAATTAAGGAATAAATGGACGTATAACATATAATAATATTACCCGTATATTCCACGTGTCATTATCTCATAGGACGACACATTTTGGCCGCATCAATGTTAATTGCAACGAGTGTTGGGTTTGTATGATTGGGGTGTGGGTGTGAGTCTTGATTAATTAATTGAAATTAAATAATAATTAGCTTAATCGAGAGAGGGTTGATTGCTTAGATCGATAACATTAGACATTAACCGAATAAAGGTCGTCTAGGAGATTAGTAAGAGGGCGAGTCGTAAACATTAGTAACCGTGTTGAAAGTGTGTACAGGTCACTATCCTAGGAGTTTGTGGTACTAATTAGATTCCATAATTGCTAATTAGTGTACGTGTTCACCTGAGCCTCACGAGGGATTGGTATACACATATATGTGATAGCCTTTAGCATAATTCAAAACATTATTAGGCTTAATTATTGTGATTAGTTCTTTAATTCATTACTGATCCCATATAAGGAAGACACCCGAAGCAATTCTTCTACTTGCAATTTCATCTTGAGTATTAGTTTTAGTTGTTTACTTAGGTTTTCTTTTTATTTTTTATTAGTATTTGATTTATCCTCCCGTTTAGCTTCTATAACACCATTTCGAAGTATAGTTTTGGGGCTCCACGCTCTCCTAGGTCCTTGGACGATAACTACTTGATCTTATACTTGCAATACTATAACAAATCCATAAACTTTTAGGTAAGTTGTTTTTGTGATTAAATTGTGCAAAAATACGAAAAAGTCATTAGACAATGTGACATGGAGGAGCTAGTAGATATACTAGTAAACCCCTGCAACATATGATATACTTCCCCTTTCATCGGCTATACATATAGTGTCACCCGACCAACTCTTTAACTTTAATAAAAGCTATAAACTCAAAAATGGTTTTGAAAGCTTAAATGTGGCGCTGAGGATCGTCTAAGCTTTGATGTGGACCGCACTTCACTTAGCACAATTTTTTCATGTTTAATTTATCAATTATTCTTGATTATAAATATTCCTTAAGTTATCGTAATATTATATTGCATATAATTCTTTCATGAAAGTTGTTCATTCGATTAGGGTTTTGGTTAGCGGGCCGTCTTTCACGTTCGTAGTTATTTTGCAATTAAATCCATGAAATAATTTAAATATAACTATATTAAATATTCTAAGATTATTCTTGAATTTTAACTAGGGCGTTAAACTGTTATCTTTAAAGTTATTCAAAAAGTAAGTGTTATCACATCCTTTTTATCAATTTCAGTCCTAGTCGTTTATGATTTTTTTAAACTATTGAAAACTTCCTAATGTGTATTAGATTAACTAAAGGTTTTTTTTAAATGCATTGCAATTGAATAAAAATGTGTTATTTGGCCATTTCCATAAATGGTTCTTTTACGCGGCAAAGCTTAAGACTTTGCCGATTTTATAAATAGTCTTAAAATTAAAGTAAACTTTCCACATAAATTGAACAAGTTAAATAAATCTTATAGATCACATACGCAAACAAGACTGGTAGAAACGACAATCAAAATTACTAGAGTTCTAGTTTTGCATTTTGTATCCTAGTTTCTACACTTTAGTTTCCAAAAAGTGAATATTTAAAAGATTTAAATTAAATAAGCCTAAGTTAGGGGACATAAAGTGAAATTATCTCTATTTAGACCAACATTATTAAATTAACATATAAATTTATAATTAATAACAATTTAATTAACTATGAAATATAATTGAAGCATTTTTACTTCATAATTATATTAATATTAAAAGAATATCTACTAAATTATTATTATAAAAATAATTTCATTTTATTATTAAAAACTCTTAATTCAGATTGAGCGAAAAGAATAGTTTTAAATAAATAATTAATAATTTAATATTTTTCAATAAAAAATGTAAATAAACACATATTAATCTAGTCGGTGCAATAGAGGTTGTTGAATTGAAAATGTGAAACCCTAGTGGGCTCCCTCGGTGACTCCGCCTTTCCATTTAGTATAAATACGCCCAACCCTAGCCCTCCCTATTACACCTCCATACATATATCCTTTTCACACTGAATCTCAAATTTATTTTCCTTTCAATTTCAGATTGGATCTCCATTGCAGGCAACAAGGCCAGTTTGATCTTCTCTTCCACTTACTCTAATTCACTTTATATATATTTTTTTCGATTCTTTAATTAATATAAGTAGATTTAATTGGGAGTTGGTATATATTTTTGCTTCATTTGCGTAAGTTGTAAATTTATTTTGGATTATCATTCTCCAAGGTTTATTATACCTTTTGACTGAGTATTGATTTTAAGCTGCTATATATTGATTTTTTTTTGTTAATTGAATTTATTGGTGTTGTGATTAATTCATATATATTGGCTTATTTCAGATCTCAATCAAAATCAGTTTGATTCGTCATCATTTCAACCACTTCAATTCATTGTGATCTGTTCAATTTCGTCCTGAATTTTTATGTTTTTCCGTTATGAATTTTTCAAATATTAATTAATACAAGTAGAGATTTGATTGTTGGTATATTTTTGCTTTATTTGCATAAGTTTTAAATTTATTTTAAGTAAAAAGTTGTATTTGCAAGTGTTGGTTACGATTCTAATTAATTTATTTTTGATCGGCAGACTTCAAGGGATCAGATCCACAAATGCTGCCTGCTGTGTAAGTTTTTATTTTCTTAATGAAACTTCTTAATAAAGAATATTCAAACTGATTTTTTCAAACAAAACCCCCCTTCAAATTAATTATATGCTAAATTCACAAAATAATAGGAACTAATGGTGGTAATGGTTGCATATATGCAGCATGAAATTAATTTATAACTAGTGCATGTTTGATAAGTTTGTGTCCATAGGTTTGTTTTGATCAGATTTATTACCTGAAAATTCCGACATTTCTGATGCTTCTTCGGCTAAATACAAGAAACTATAATTCAGAAATCAACCAACACATAAAAATCATAACACCAATACAGTCATTTCTTTTAAAGAAATACACAGTAAAAGGCGTAATGAAATGTTGAAAATGAAACTCATTGCAGAGTCTAGCAGATTTTTATAAATGAATACATAGGGAGCGGAAAAGAAGTCCATTACATAATCTATTCAGCCAATTCACGGCACAGAAATCACTTGTGCGACCCTTGCGAAGAGAGAAAGCAAGCGAATGAGGAAGAAAAATTAGACCATTTTCGCTCGCTTTCTTTCTCTCTCTCTCTCTCTCTTTACGAGGCCGGTCTCGCAAGTGATTTGTGTATTGTGAATTGGTTGCTATAAATTGTGGAATGAGTTTCTTTTTCACTCCGTATACATGTATTCATATTAAAACGTGCTATGGATTTTGCAATTGTTTCTTCTCCAATATTTCTTTCCGCGCGCCTTTGACTCTATTGATTTAAAAAATTTGGGTGTTATGAATGTATGTAATGGCAGATTTCTGAATTTGTCAGGAAGGAGAAAGGGTTCACTTTTGGCTTTTTTTATTCTCTACTGAAGATTCCAACCTTTTTTATGCTTCTTAAGAATCATAAAAAATGTTGGAATCTTCGGCCGAAAATGAAAAACAAAGGCGAACCCTTTCTGACAAACATTACAATATAGTTGAAACTTTCTTTACCCCATGCTTTGTTCTTTCCGATCGAGCATTGAGTAAAGCTTCCTTCAAATAGCCGGTAAAAAAGTTAATAACCTACTAAAAAACTCGACAAATAATTAAGTGGTTTACAAACGATTGTTGATATATCGGTGTAAAAATGTAAAATTGGTAGTTCCTAGAAAAATATTTGAAGACATGATATATATATATATACCCTACTATATATGAAGGCTTTAGGGATGATGTGTTGGCAATTGAGGATGTAATAGTCATTTTCAATTGTGGCCACATCACCATTTTTGGACTTGATAATGTAGTTTTAGGTTGTTTTTCCATGAAGTACCAAAACGATTTTCTTGTAGTGGATTTTCTCAAATGTGTTTTTGTCCTTGTAAGTTGAATTTGAACCAAAACATAGTTTTTTGAATGGATATTTTTCTTGTAGCTAGCATGTTTACTGCTCCATTTGCTAGTCCTGATTGAGTTACTTCATTCATTTGCATCATGTCGTATTTCTTAGCCTGAAATCTAACCTGATGGGAAGATCGGATCTGAATCAAATTGGACCAATAAATTTTCTTCTAGATCGGGTTTGGACTGTTTCAACCCGATTTTTTTTTTTTCATTATTTCTTAGCCTGTACATAATTTTTTGTATAACTTTTTGACAAAAAATTTCAATTGAATTTTTAAAACACCAAATTGAAACAAGTCGAAATTGTGACTCCACTGCACCATGCAAATATATATATATATATTAATCATGATCAGGTCGAAATTGGGACTAGCAAGTGATTAATTTGGATATATCTCATATTATTGCCCAATTGAAATTTTGACCTGCCATGTTATAACCAAATCAAAATTGTAGCTCAATTGTACTATGCAGTTGGGTGGTGCACAAGTTCAACTCCCGCTTAAAAACTTGTTTTGTACAATTTCGACTATAGTAACAAAAAAAATATCCCGTATGCTCGTACGTAATTTTTCTGATCAAGGGATATATGATTACTGCACGAAAAATCTTTTTTATGTCATGTTATGACATAATTTTATATCATTCTGTTTTCATTTTATAGAATGTTGGTTTAAGGTAGATAGTAAATCAAGTGGGCTTATTTTAATCGTGAATTTGTAAGCCCTTAGTAATCAATGTTTTAAAAGGTAATATGTATTGTTTTAAAAGATAATATGTATAAAAAATGGAGCTATTGCTAATGATCTATTTGATTCTGATAGTAAGGCAAAACCGTGGTTTTTCAGATAATATTGCCAAACAATTTCCAGAAAAATCAGAATTGCTTAATTCATTCATCATTTTCTTGCAATAAATCTTGCAGTAATCCGTAAACCACACAAGAGAGGTAAATCATACTTGCCAAACATTGCCAAATCAATGTTTGAAATCTAGTTTATTGGTCAATTTTTATAATGTGAATCCATTTAAAATTTCGATTTAGATCCAAATATTACTAGGACCGGCCCGGGACACTGCTTTGTTTGTATCATAGTGAAATTTCGAACTCCATCAAATTGGAACTCCAAACGCGCGTACATGAGGATCCTAAAATTCAAGAATTATTCATTTAAAATCTTTCATATTTTTTTATTGATCATATATATATAAACTAAATCTCAAACACATTAGTTCCCCCATGCAAAGAAGAAAATTGGAAAGAAAGGAAAAAAAAAAAAAAAGATCAGCAGAATTTTGTATAGGATTAGACAATGTGACATGGAGGAGCTAGTAGATATACTAGTAAACCCCTGCAACATATGATATACTCCCCCTTTCATCGGCTATACAAATAGTGTGTGTCACCACCTCTTTAACTTTAATAAAAGCTATAACTCGAAAATGGTTTCGAAAGCTTGAACGTGGGGAGGATCGTCTGAGCTTTGATGTGACTGCATTTCACCTAGCACAATTTTTTCATGTTTAATTAAGTTATCAATATATTATTCTTTAATCAAAGTCGTTCATTCTTTAGTTCATTCGATTAGGGTTTTGGTTGGCGGGCCACCTTTCACGCCCGTAGTTATTTTGCAATTAAATCCATGGAATAATTTAAATATAACTATATTGAATATTCTAAGATTATTCTTGAATTTTAACAAGGGCGTTAAACTGTGTTATTTAAAGTTATTCAAAAAGTAAGTGTTATCACACCCTTTTTATCAATTTCAGTCCTAGTCGTTTATGAATATTTTGTAAACTATTTCAAACTTCCTAATATGTACTAGATTAACTAAAAGTTGTTTTTAAATGCATTGTAATTGAATAAAAATGTGTTATAAATGGTTCTTTTACGCGGCAAAGCTTAAAACTTTGCCGATTTTATAAATAGTCTTTTAATTTAAAGTAAACTTTCCACATAAATAGCACAAGTTAAATAAATCATATAGAACACGTACGCAAACAAGACTAGTAGAAACGACAATCAAAATTGCTAGAGTTCTAGTTTTGCGTTTTGTATCCTAGTTATTACACTTCAGTTTCCTAGTTCTGCACCTGCGGAAAATCCGTACCAAACCCTAGCCGAATGAACTAGAAAATGAATTTGAAAGATTTTGGACAATAAGGACGTAAATTGAACAAAAAATGATGCAAATTGAACACCCTAGGACCTATATTGAAAAATTGAATATTTAAAAGATTTAAATTAAATAAGCCTAAGTTAGGGGACATAAAAATAAATTATTCCTATTTACACCAACATTATTATATTAACACTAAACTTATAATTAGTAACAATTTAATTAATTGTGGAATATAATTGAAGTTTTTTACTTCATAATTATATTAATATTAAAAGAATATCAATTACATTATTATAAGCATAAATTACATTTTATTATTAAAAACTATTAATTCAGATTGAGAGAAAAGAATAATTTTAAATTAAAATAAATAAATATCTTTTAAATAAAAATAAAAAATGTAAATAAACAAATAATGTAAATGGAGGTTGTTGAATTGAAAATGTGAAACCCTAAAGTGGGGTCCCTCGGTGACTCCGCCTTGCCATTTAGTATAAATACGCCCAACCCTAGCCCTCCCTATTACACCTCCATACATATATCCTTTTCACACTAAATCTCAAATTTATTTTCCTTTCAATTTCAGATTGGATCTCCATTGCAGGCAACAAGGCCAGTTTGATCTTCTCTTCCATTTCACTTTATATATATTTTTCGATTCTTTAATTAATACGAGTAGCTTTAATTGGGAGTTGGTGTATATTTTTGGTTCATTTGCATAAGTTGTAAATTTATTGTTTTTGACTGTATATTGATTTTAAAAGATCTGCTATATATTGATTCATTTTTTGGAAAATTGAATGCATTGGTGTTGCGATTCGTATGTATTGGCTGATTTGCTTTTCAGATCTAAGAGTGAAATTTGATTCTTTTTCATTTCATTGTTTCTGTTTTTCTCCTGAATTTATATGTTTTTCTGTAAATATTTTTTTCCGATTATTAATTAATACTATAAAAGTAGCTTTGGGTGTTGGTATATTATTGCTTCATTTGCATAAGTTGTAAATTTATTTTGGATGTGCAGGTGTTGGTTATGATTCTTAATTTGCGTTTTATTGCTGCAGGGGAATATAATTGGATTGACAGACTTCAAGGGTGATGATGATCCACAAATTCCTAGCGGATCGAGAGTGATGGCTAAGAGATCGTGCATCGGGTGGAACAATGTAAGTTTATGATTAATATAAGTAACTAGCTTTGACTACTGTTGGTATATTTTTGGTTCATTTGCATAAGTACCTGTAAATTAATGTTGGATTTGCAGGTGTTTGTTAATGATTATGATTCTTAATTTGCAGGATTTAATGAAACTTCTTAATTAATAAAGAATGAGTGCCGGTTAATGTTACCGTTTAAGTTCGTTATGTAACAAGGCTTTTATTTATAGCATACAATACTTTGAAATGTTCTTCTAGTCATTCTGGTGATTGTTACATTCATGAAATCATGTTCATTATGTAACATGGTTTCTTGAATGTAACATTCTCCAGAAACTCTGGAAGTGCATTTCAAGAGATATCGTCGTCCTTCTATAGTTAAGTGGCGGAAAATTCTCAAATGTATTTCAAAGGATTTATATTTGGGAGGTATGAAATGTTCTTCTAGTCATTCTGGTGATTGTTACATTCATGAAATCATGTTCGTTATGTAACATGGTTTCTTGAATGTAACATTCTCCAGAAACTCTGGAGGTTCATTTCAAGAGATATTGTCGTCCTTCTATAGTTAAGTGGCTGCAAATTCTCAAATGTATTTCAAAGGATTTATATTTGGGGTATGAAATGTTCTTCTAGTCATTCTAGTGATTGTTACATTCATGAAATCATGTTCGTTATGTAACATGGTTTCTTGAATGTAACATTCTCCAGAAACTCTAGAGGTTCATTTCAAGAGATATTGTCGTCCTTCTATAGTTAAGTGGCTGCAAATTCTCAAATGTATTTCAAAGGATTTATATTTGGGAGGTATGAAATGTTCTTCTAGTCATTCTGGTGATTGTTACATTCATGAAATCATGTTGTAGTTTAGATTGCACTACGGACGAGGATAATGCGCATTCCTGAATGCTCTTACAATCAATTATAACGATATTGATTGGTCTTATCCTTCTCCTTAGTCAAATTTGAACCACAACATGGTTTCTTGAATGCAACATTCTCCAGAAGGACTGGAGGTGCATTTCAAGAGATATTGTATCGATAGGTTTGTTTTCAGATTTATTGCTACAAAAAAACCATGTGGAGCTTATCAAGAAAAGTGTTTGTTGAGAAATCTGAATATTACACTTCCGACATTTCTGATGCTTCTTCGGCTAAATACAAGAAACTATAATTCAGAAATCAACCGACACATAAAAATCATAACACCAATACAGTCATTTTCTTTTAAATGAATCAACAACATATTTCTTTAAATAAGTACACAGTAAAAGGCGTAATGAAATGTTGAAAATGAAACTCATTGCAGAGTCTAGCAGTTTTTTATAAATGAATACATAGGGAGCGGAAAAGAAGTCCATTACATAATCTATTCAGCCGATACAAAGCACATAAATCACTTGCGCGACCCTCACGAAGAGAGAAAGCAAGCGAACCTTTTCAACCTCTTTTCGCTCGCTTTCTTTCTCTCTTTACGAGGCCGGCCAAGCAAGTGATTTGTTTGTTTTGAATTGGTTGTTACAGATTCTGGAATGAGTTTCTTTTTCACTCCGTATATATGTATTCATATTAAAACGTGCTATGGATTTGGCAATGGTTTCTTCTCCAATATTTCTTTCCGCCTTTGACTGTATATTTATTTAAAAAATTCGGGTGTTATGAATCGTATGTAATGGTAGATTTCTGAATTTTAGTTTCCTATATTTGGTCGAAGAAGCATAAAATAGGTTGGAATCTTCGGCAGAAAAAAAAAACCAAAGGTGTACCCTTTCTGACAAACATTACAATATAGTTGAAACCTTTTTTTACCCCATGCTTTGTTCTTTCCGATCAAGCATTGAGTAAAGCTTCCTTCAAATAGCCAGTAAAAAGTTAACCTACTAAAAAACTCCACAAATAATTAAGTGGTTTACAAACGATTGTTGATCGGTGGAAAAATGTCAAATTGGCACAGTTCCTAGAAAAATATTTGAAGACATGATACCCTACTAATATATGAATGCTTTAGTGATGATGTGTTGGCAATTGAGGATGTAATGGTCATTTTCAATTGTCGCTACATCGCCATTTAAGACTTGATAATGTAGTTTTTTTTTTTTTTTTATGTGTTAAGTTGTTTTTCCATTAAGTACCAAAACGATTTTCTCCTAACGATCAACATCCATCGTTGTAGTGGATTTTCTCAAATGTGTTTTCGTTCGTCCTTATTCGAATTTGAACCAAAACATAGTTTTTTGAATGCAACATCTGACATGGATATATTTTTCTTGTAGCTAGCATGTTCAATTGAGATACTTCATTTGCATCACTTTATATCATGTTTTGTTCTTAAAAATTCAACTAATGTTGTCGTGTTGAGAGATTCAGCTAGAGGCGAGAAGAGAGAAAATGATTTCTTGGATTATTGGGATGAGGTGCAAATAAATTCCTCAATTGTCGATCCAGTCCCTTATATATATACATGTGTGTATGTATCTGATGATTTTGTTTCTGTTTTAATATCCGGCCAGGTGAAGACTACAAATCCAAATTATTCTGTGTGCCTTCATATATACATACATGTATAAATTAAGGGCTACACCTTCATTATATTCGATTTTACAATTGTTCTAGTTACTCACTTGTCCAAGGACGATTCAGAAGACGAAGAATGTATTCTTTAATTTCTATATCTTTTTTCTGAACCTACCACAAGTGAAAACTATCCTACTTAGAAAGATTTTTTATTAAAAAAAATCCCAATTTTATACTAAACTTTTTTTAATTGTTAAATATAATTAGCAAAAGAGAGAGCTAGAGAGGGGTTATGAGCCTTTGATATAGGGTTCTGAGCATTTGATATACATCAATCATACAACTACTCGTCATTAAAAATACTATTTCACCAATTTAAAGGCTGAATTTGGCAAAAAGGTTTATTTTTAACACGATCTTTCAGATATGAATCCCCTCATATACATGAAGGTCTTGTGCAGAAGGGGATTTCTTGACACGCACGCACGTGTGACTTTGTGTGTGATCTTAAAGGTTGTCGTAATATTGCATATAATTCTTTCATTATAGTCATTCACTCTTTAGTTCATTCGATTAGGGTTTTGGTTGGCGGGCCGTCTTTCATGCCCGTAGTTATTTTGCAATTAAATCCATGAAACAATTTAAATATAACTATATTAAATATTCTAAGATTATTCTTGAATTTTAACTAGGGCGTTAAACTGTGTTATTTAAAGTTATTTAAAAAGTAAGTATTATCACACCCTTTTTATCAGTTTCAGTCCTAGTTGTTTATGAATATTTTGTAAACTATTTCAAACTTCCTAATATGTATTAGATTAACTAAAAGTTGTTTTTAAATGCATTGGAATTGAATAAAAATGTGTTATAAATGGTTCTCGCGGCAAAGCTTAAAACTTTGCCGATTTTATAAATAGTCTTTTAATTTAAAGTAAACTTTCCACATAAATAGCACAAGTTAAATAAATCATATAGAACACATACGCAAACAAGACTAGTAGAAACAACAATCAAAATTGGTAGAGTTCTAGTTTTGCGTTTTGTATCCTAGTTATTACACTTTAGTTTCCTAGTTCTGCACCTGCGGAAAATCCGTTTAAAAAATTTCAATGCTTCAATTGGAAAAGAAATATGGATGTGATAGACGATCCACCAACCAAAGCCTAATCGAATCGAATGGACTAGAAAATGAATTTGAAAGATTTTGGACAATAAGGATGTAAATTGAACAAAAAATGATGCAAATTGAACACCCTAGGACCTATATTGAAAAATTGAATATTTAAAAGATTTAAATTAAATAAGCCTAAGTTAGGGGACATAAAAATAAATTATTCCTATTTACACCAACATTATTATATTAACACTAAACTTATAATTAATAACAATTTAATTAATTGTGGAATATAATTGAAGTATTTTTACTTCATAATTATATTAATATTAAAAGAATATCAATTACATTATTATTATAAGCATAAATTACATTTTATTGTTAAAAACTATTAATTCAGATTGAGATAAAAGAATAATTTTAAATTAAAATAAAAAAATATCTTTTAAATAAAAATAAAAAATGTAAATAAACAAATAATGTAGATAGAGGTTGTTGAGTTGAAAATGTGAAACCCTAAAGTGGGCTCCCTCGGTGATTCCGCCTTGCCATTTAGTATAAATACGCCCCAACCCTAGCCCTCCCTATTACACCTCCATCCATATATCCTTTTCACACTAAATCTCCTATTTCATTTCCTTTCGATTCCAGATTGGATCTCCATTGCAGGAAACAACGGTATATATTTTTGGTTCATTTGCATAAGTTGTAAATTTATTTTGGATTTGCATTAATTGATTTTAAAAGATCTGCTATATATTGATTCATTTTTTGGAAATTGAATGCATTGGTGTTGCGATTCGTATGTATTGGCTGATTTGCTTTTCAGATCTAAGTAGTAAAATTTAATTTGCTGTTGTTTTTCGGTTTGATCTCAAATTCAGTTTGATTCTGTTTTTCTCCTGAATTTATATGTTTTTCTGTTATGATTTTTCCGATTATTAATTAATACCATAAAAGTAGCTTTGGGTGTTGGTATATTATTGCTTCATTTAAATTTATTTTGGATTTGCAGGTGTTGGTTACGATTCTTAATTTTGGGAAATTTGAATTAATTTACATGTCGTTTTATTACAGGGATGATGATACAAAAATTCATAGCGGATCGAGCGTGATGGCTAAGAGAGCATCGCGTGGAACAGTGTAAGTTTATAATTAATTAATATAAGTAGCTAGCTAGCTTTGGGTACTGTTGGTATATTTTTAGTTCATTTTCATAAGTACCTGTAAATTTATGTTGGATTTGCAGGTGTTGGCTAATGTTATGATTCTTAATTTGGGGAAATTGGATTTACATGTCGTTAATGAAACTTCTTAATAAAGAATGAGAGCCCGTTAATGTTAAGTAATTATTAAGCATATATACAATACATTGAAATGTTCTTCTAGTCATTCTGGTGATTGTTACATTCATGAAATCATGTTCGTTATGTAACATGGTTTCTTGAATGCAACATTCTCCAGAAACTCTGGAGCTGCATTTCAAGAGATATTGTCGTCCTTCTACAGTTAAGTGGCTGCAAATTCTCAAATGTATTTCAAAGGATTTATATTTGGGGTATGACATGTTGTTCTAGTCATTCTGGTGATTGTTACATTCATGAAATCATGTTGTAGTTTAGATTACTACGGATGAGGATAATGCACATTCCTGAATGCTCTTACAATCAATTATAACGATATTGATTGGTGGAAAAAATCGCATTGACAGTTTCTGAAAAAACAATTGAAAACATTATAAGTATGTAGCCTTATGTGATGATGTGGCGATAATTGAAGATATTGTTTTTCGTTTAAAATTATCGACATATCACCATTTAAAGCTACATTGTCATGCCAGCAATTGTTTTTTACGGAACTGGCATACCATTCGATCTTCTCCCACTGATCAACATCGTACGTAGGTGCATCCAGGAATGGTCGTATCCTTGTCCTTAGTCAAATTTGAACCACAACATGGTTTCTTGAATGCAACATTCTCCACAAAGACGTACTGGAGGTGCATTTCAAGAGACCAACACATAAGAATCACAACACCAATACAATCATTTTCTTTTAAATGAATCAACAACAAATTTAAATTTCTTTAAATCAATACACAGTCAAAGGCGAAATGAAACATTGAAAACGAAACCCATTGCAGAGTCTAGCAGATTTTTATAAATGAATATATAGAGGGTGGAAACGAAGTCAGTTACAGAATCTATTCAATCGATTCACAGTACAGAAATCACTAGTGGGCCCTCGCGAAGACAGAAAGCAAAGCGAAAAAAATGGCGAGTGATTTGTGTATTGTGAATTGGTTGTTATAGATTCTGGAATGATTTTCTTTTTCACTCTGTATGTATTCATTTATTAAAATGTGCTATGGATTTTGCAATGGTTTCTTCTCCAATATTTCTTTTCGCCTTTGACCGTTTCTTGATTTAAAAAATTCTGGTGTTGTGATTCGTATGTGATGGCTGATTTTTTAAATTTAGGCTCCATTTGGATGGGGGGTTTTGATCTATGGATTTTAAATCCACCATTCAAATTCACTCCACTTGTTTGGATTATGAATGGATTTCAAATACTTAGATTTTTGCTCACACATTTTTTAGTTAAAATTGGTGAATATTTACTCAAAGGGAAAAATTGGAGCCCCTTAGTAGGTAAAACCTCAAAAAAAATTGTGCATTAGGTAAAACTTCAAATTAGGTGTAAAATTCCTTTTATGCCCTTCTACTCCCATCTTTCAAATTTCAAATCCACATCTATCAAATTCATTTTTCTTTTTTGGGGAAAATCTTATTTCTCTCTCATCTCTCTTAAATTTCATTTCTCTCTCCAGTCTCTCGTATCAATCTCTCATATCAAGACTAGTTCATCTTATTTTTTTCTTTTTGATTAGTTCATCTTCTACCGCCGTGAGGGGAGGGGGAAGGATGAGGCGGGGAGACGTGAGTGGAGGGGGAAGGATGCGGCGTCGGCGGGAGTGAGAGTGGCGGCGCTGCCGCACGTTGGGGGTACAAATATTGAAAAAAAAAATGTGGAAAGCCATCGAGAGGAAGGGGACGGCGGCCGCGGTGTTGGGGTGAGGGTTTGGGTGGGGGAAGGCAGGGCGGCGGCGGCGCTGGGCGAGGGAGAAGAGGCGCCGCCGTCGTGATGTAACAGATCTGAAGAGAAAAAACGAGGGAGGGAAGGAGGAGAGGATGGCGACGTTTGGTGGAGAAGCTGGGCGGCGCTGGGGCGTAGCTTTGGTGGCGGCTGGGCGAGGGAGAAGAGTCGCCGCCGTCGATTTTTTTCGAAGTCAGATTCACGGGGAAGACGAAGCGATCTGCAACTCCACCGTGAGAGTCGAAGAGGGTGGCGACTGATGACGAAGACGAAGGGTTTGTCGATTTTTTTCGATTTCTAGTATTACTTTTTACGTTTTCGAATCTGATGGTACTTTTTCCGGCTTTGTGTTTCATTTTTTCCGGCCATGGTGGGCGTACAACAGATGGTGTTTCATTTTTCCGACTGTGGTGGTGTTGCTGCAACAAATGAGGCGGCGGAGCTTTGCGCGTCGCACAGTTGCCGACAATGGTGGTGTGCCGACTGTGGTAGTGTTGCCGGCGATTTCCAAGGCGTTGAGAAGAAGACATAATTTGCGCATACATATTTAAAAATGGTAACAAGGCGTTGAGAAGAAGACAGAAAAAAAATGCAAGTTTTGCTCTTTTCTGGGTTGATACCCTATGCAATAGTCATATTTTCGTGGCAGCATTTCTTCATTCTATCTTTTGCATTTCTAAAAGAATAAATGAAGACGACGGCCACAGGTCCTAGTAGGGCAGAGACTAGGGTTCTACCCTCTTAATGGGCTTACTAATGGGCTAGGGTTTGCCAGTCCAGATGTGCACCCCCAGTTTCAGTTAATACACCCCAAAGATTCACACCCTCAGTTTCAGTTAATACACCCTCAAGATTCACACCTTCAGTTTCACTCGATACACCTCTCCTGTGTGCACCCACCTGTCTCCTTAGTTCACCCCATTTTCAGTAAATTGATGAGTACTATATTTTTGTTTTCATATGTATTGATTTTATTTACAATTTCAAATCCTAAATTTGGTGAATTTTTTAGTTTTGGATATTTCTTAAATTCTAATTATATTTTCAATAGTTTTATACTTCTTAAATTTTAATTTATATTTTCAATAGTTATAAAATAAATAATTAATGATGATTAGTTAAAATAAAAATAATCTATTTTTTGAAAAATATGCATGTATATGCATTATATATTACTCGTATGCAATGTGTGTGGTATATGCATTATTTGTTGCTCGTATGCAATATGTGTATGCATTATGCATTATATATTCCTCGTATGCAATATGTATATGCATTATATATTCCTCGTATGCAATATGTATATGCATTATTTGTTGTTAGTATGCAAACATATACTCAATATAATTAAATATTATATAAAAAAACTAAATAAAATAGAAACAAAAGATTATTCTATAATTTAAAATTTGAATCTAAATAATTTTTGAATAAAAGTAAATATAATATAAATAGAAAAGAAAATGAAAAATTAATTTGTAGTATGTAATGCTTGTATGCATTATTTATTATTAGTATGCAATGTGTGTATGCATTATTTATTATTAGTATGCAATGTGTGTATGCATTATATAATGCTCGTATGCAATGTGTGTATGCATTATATAATGCTCGTATGCAATGTGTGTATGCATTATATAATGCTCGTATGCAATGTATGTATGCAACATATACTCAATATAATATAATATTATATAAAAAAATTAAATAAAATAGAAACAAAAAATTATTCTAAATGTATATAATTTTTGAAAAAAATAAATATAATATAAAAAAAAAGAAAATTAATTTCCAAATGCCTTATAATATAAAAAAGAAATAACGTAAGAAAAGTTAAAAAAAAATATTTCTCAATTCCATTAAAAAAACAGAATACAATTTTTTTGAACAAATAAATAATTTTTAAATAAAATTTGAATACAAATATTAAAACAATAATTAGTAAATGATTATAATTAACATACAAGAATAAAATAATATTTTTATTAGTTAGTTTTTCTATTAAAATTGATATGAAACTTTAAAAAATATATAATATAATAATATTATAATTAATAAATGATTAATATAATATAAAAATAATAAGTTAGTAATGTGAAGCTAAAATTTAAATTGATTAGATTAAGATATGTGTGTTGGGAAGAAAAAATGTGAAAAGTGAAATTGATTTGATTGGTGTAAGAAAAAGTGTGCAAAAGTAAAAGTAAGGGCAAAAATGTCATTTTAAGTGACATTTTGTTGCTCTACCCAATAAAATTTTGGGGGTGTAGTTTTTCCTAAAAAATTCTCCCAATTGTTGTTTTGCCCAATTCTCCCTTAAAATTGAGAGGATTTTTAAATCCTTACTAAAACCATGTCATTTGAAATTCTTCTATTTTTAAATCCTTTCATTTGAAATACTTTCTCAAATCAAATCCACCCATCCAAACACAACCTTAGTTTCCTATATTTGGTCGAAAAAGCATAAAAAAATGTTGGAATCTTCGGCAAAAAAAAAAAAAAGAAAGAAAGAAAGAAAGAAAACCCCAAAGGTCATGAAAACCCTTTCTGACAAACATTATAATATAGTTTGATCGGTGGAAAAATGTAAAATTGGCCGTTCCTAGAAAAATATTTAAAGACATGGTACCCTAGTATGAATGCTTTAGTGATGATGTGGATGTAATAGTCATTTAAAACTTTATCATAATGTAGTTATTTATGTGTTAAGTTGTTTTTCCATGAAGTACCAAAAACGATTTTCTCCTAACGATCAACATCGTTGTAGTGGATTGCATGAGCATTCTCAAATGCCTTTTCCTCCTTTGTCCAATTTGAACCAAAACATAGTTTTTTGAATGCAACAATGACTCGAGATATTTTTCTTATAGCTAGCATGTTTACTGCTCCATTTGCTAGTCAGCCAACTCATGTTCAATTGAGATACTTCATACATTTGCATCATTACAAGAGCATGTCGTATTTTCTTTGACTTATATGTTTTGTTCTTAAAAATTCAACTAATGTTGGCGTGTTGAGAGATTCAGAGGCGAGAAGAGAGAATGATTTCTTGGATTATTGGGATGAGGTACAAATAAATTCCTCAATTGTCGATCAAGTCCCTTATATACATATATGTATGTATGTATGTATCCGATGATTTGTTTCTATTTTAATATCTGGCCAGGTGAAGACTACAAATCCAAATCATTTTGTGTGTTCCTTCATTTATACATATATATATTAAGGCCGGGCTACACCTTGATTATATTCGATTTTACAATTGTTCTAGTTAATCAGTTGTCCAAGGACGATTCAGAAGACAAATGTATTCTTTTCTATATCCTTTTTATACTTAAAACTTTTTTTAATTGTTAAATATAATTAGCAAAACAGAAAGAGGATCGTCCGAGCTTTGACGTGGAGCGCACTGATCATCTAGCACAATTTTTCCACGTTTAAGTTTTCAATTATTCTTTAATATAAATATTTCATAAAGATTGTTGTAATATCGCATATAATTCTTTCATGAAAGTTGTTCATTCGATTAGGGTTTTGGTTGGCGGATCGTCTTTCACGTTCGTATTTCTTTTGCAATTGAAGCCTTGAAATTATTTAAATATAGGTCTATTAAATATTTCTAAGATTTTCCGTGAATTTTAATGAGGGCATTAAACTGCGTACTTTAAATTTATTCGAAAAGTAAGTGTTGTCGCATCTACTTTATCAATCTCAGTCCTAGCTGTTTATAAAAAAATTGTAAAGTATTGCAAACATTCTAATATGCATCAGATTGACTAAAAGCTGTTTTTAAATGTAATGAAAATGAATAGACATGGGTTATTTGTCCAATGCCAAAAATTGTCCTTTTACGGGTAAAGCTTAAAACTTTGCCGATTTTAAAAATGGTCTTTTAATTTTAAACAAACATTCCAAATAAATTTCACAAGTAGAATAAATCATATAGCTAGAGCACGTACACAAACAAGATAAGTAGAAACAGCAAATAAATGGCTAAGATTCTAGTTTTGCATTTAGTATCCTAGTTTCTACACTTTCGTATCTTGTTTTGGACTTGTGGAAAATCTATTTAAAGTTGGCGCATTTGCACTTTACGGAAAAAAAAATCAGATCTATCAATATCAGTCCTACCTGTTTATGAAAAATTTGTAAACTATTGTAAACATTCTAAAAGTTGTTTTTAAATGTATTGAAAAAGAATAAAGAGAAAATATCAATTTAAGTCCTGTAATTTAGACCGAACTCAATTTTGGTTCTATGCGTCGTGCCCAGGCTTGGGCACCAACGCCGCTTTCCTCCTCCCGCCGTGCAGCCCCACATTCGAGCCTAGTTTTTTTTTTTCATTTTTCGACAGCCCCATCCTCCCGCCGCCCTCCACCCAACGGCCAACCACAACTCATTGTCGCCCCATTCCCACGCCGCCGTCGATTTCTATTTCTCATCTTCATTCTCTCGCGCGCGGGGCCCACTTATGTCGACGGGAGTATGTTTGGTTTACAAACCAGTGTCGACATAAGTGTTTTTGCTCGACTCTGCTTTATTGAAAATAATTTTTTTTTTTTTATTTCTAAGTTTTGTTCTTGCCCATTGTTGATGTAATTATGTTCTGTATAAGTTTGATTTTACCCATCAACAAGGACAATTGTTGATGCAATTATGTTCTTAATCAGCCCTGAATTTCTAAAAATATATATATATATATTGTGGGTTACCGCCGGCGACTGGTTGCCGTAGAGGCGGCGACGGTAGCGTCAAAATTAGGGTTAGAGTTTTGAGAGGAGTGTATGTATCTATAATATTTTATTAAAAGGACAAATATGGTATTTTACATACATATTTAATTAATAAATTGAAGGGGAAAGTGTATCTAACATTGTTGGAGGGGCAAATAAGTTGAATAACCCACGCCTTTGATGTTTTGTTGCAGTATTTTTAACAGCAATCCGAACTCACTGGGTCAGCCCATTCAATCTAACGATAAGTGTAGACCCATATAAATTGAGTCTATCTGGACCGGGTTGGGGTATATACCCCTCCAGCTTTGTTTAATACACTCCCCCTCAATTTTTTTTAATTCAAAATATAAATGAAATACCAATTTTGCCCCTTAGTAAAATAATATAGATACATGCACCCCCTTCTAACCCTAACCCTAATTTTTCACATCTTCTTCCTCATTCTCTCTTTTTCTCCCACATTTCTCCACCTTCTCATCCACCACCGCCGCCGCCACACATCCACCGCCGCGGCGAACGCCCTTCTCTCCTCCTCCTCCACCCTCGTTTCGCGCCTCCTCCTCGCCGCCGCCCATCTTCTTTCTCTCTTTTTTTTTTTTGTAATTCTTGCCGCTCCACCCAGCGCTCGCCGCCGCCGCCGCTCCGGCTCTCCCTCGGCCGTGGCGTCCCATCCCCAGCGCTCGTCGCCGCTCCGGATCTCCATCGGCCGTTGTGGACATCCCCATCGCTCGCCGTCGCGGCCCGCCCCGCGCCCACCCCAGCGCTCGCCGTCGCGGCCCAGCTCGCGCCCTAAACCCCAGCGCTCGCCTTCGCGGCCCAGCCGTGCCCACCCCAGCGCTCGCCGTCGCGGCCCGCCGCCGCGAACCTCCAGCCGTTTCAATGCCCCCGCCTTCCTCCGCCTGAGAACAGGTTTGTTTTTATTTATTTTTTTCCGTTTCAGTGCCGCCGCGAACCTCCAGCCGTGCTCAAAAACACTCTCGTCGACACTAGGGTGTCGACGGGAGTGCTTTTGAGCGACCAATAATGGTCGAAAAATTTAATTTTTTTTAAAAATTTTCTTTCTAAATTTGGTCGACAAACCAGTGTCGACCGGAGTATTTTTAGTCGACAAACCAGTGTCGACCGGAGCATTTTTAGTCGACAAACCAGTGTCGACCGGAGCATTTTTGGTCGACTAATCAGTGTCGACGGAGTGATTTTTTAAAATGGTAAGTTTTTTTTTTCTAAATTTTATGTGGCGGCGGCGGCAACGGTGGTGGCGGCGGCGGCAACGGCGACGGCTGTCTATTTCTAGGGTTAGGGTTTGTTTAAATTATAGGGGAGTGTATGTATCTGCCATTTAGTAGTGCATTTAATAGTAAAAGGGCAAAATTGGTATTTTATATATATTTTGAATTAAAAAAAATTGAGGGGGAGTGTATTAAACAAAGCTGGAGGGGTATATACCCCAACCCATCTGGACCCATGTGACCCGCAGGTCCTGGGAGCCCATTTGGTAAATTTGGATTATTAATTTGAAATTTATATTTTTAAATATAACTTATTTTAGTATGGAGTATTTAAAAAAAATCATTAATATATATGAGATTTTTATTCAACACAAATCATTTTGCGTGAGAAAAATATTCACTTACACTTAATTCTTCAATTATCTAACTTTTTATCAGTAGTAAATCTTTGTAACATTTAAATTTGTGAGTTAGTGTTTTTATATCTAACTTTTTATCTAATGCTAAGTCTAGTTTTTATTAAAAATAAAAAAATTGGGGATACAGTTGGGCTGGCCCGTTAGCCTAAGTAATTCTGGACGAGGTTGACATGATGAAGTTCTTGGTCGGCCCGAATTATCACAATAGCCCGAATTGCTAGTTCAAGCCCAAATGAAGTTGTTTGTGTAACATTATCGAAAAACGACGCCGTATTGAAACAGGGGATCCCAACAGCAGAAAATCCCAAATTTTCACAAACTTGCTAAGAACCTCGAAGTGCACCTCGACCTCGAAGTGCAGCCAGACAGATCTTTATCATAATTCCCAAATAAAAAACGCAGAAAGATCATTTGATAAAATATGTTTACAACAGTCATGAATTATATAACAATTTACTCATTCAAATCAGCAGCAAGAAGAAGAATTGATATAATCTACTAAATAAAACGAAAATCCCAAGATCCAATACAATCAAACGAAATTCCAAGATCAAACAAATAGTGAATTAATTAAGCACAAGCACAAGGATTATCAACAACCACCGCATCCTCATCGCCGCGGAAAATCAGGTACCCGGCGGCCAGCCCCACCACGATCGCGATAAAAACTCCGGCGTTGAAGGACATAATCGCGAGCATCAGGAAATACCCGATCGCCGAGTTTATCCCGAACAAGATCGCCCCGGCGAATTGCGATGGTGCCCACTTGCGCCGACTCAGCTTCGAGAAGAGCAGGGGCGTGTTAACGGTTGTGGCGGAGGGCGGCGGCGGAGCCTTGGCGACGGAGAGAGACTTCAATTGGAGGCGGCGGTCCTCCATGTACTGGTAGAAGACCGAGAAAATGAAGCAGGCGAAGAGAGAGAGGAAATAACTGAGCCATGAATCGGTTTTCCAGGAATCGAAGAGGATCGTAACTGTTTTGCCCCAGTAAAAGGTCATGTGCATCATCTTTGCAGAATTGGGAATTCTGTTTCTGAGAATTAACAAGTTTTTTTGTTTGGTGATGGAGGAAGACTTTTAGGTGGGGTTGGATTGAAATAAACGTAAATTGGAATTGGAATTGGATTCTTGGAAAAAGTTGTGCAGATAAGACAGTATATTGTATACTGGATGGAGAGTATTAAATTGCTTTTCATTCGAGTGTACTACTATTCTTTTTTTTTTTCGTACCATAAAATGAAATAATTTTAATTTGTGATATATGTATTAAATATTCTTGTTCAATTTTTATTTTTTTTAAGTGAATTTTAGTGCTCGTGATTCTTGCACGTTATACGTGGCTTATATAACCAAACCACTTTCCCATCAAAAATAATAATAATAATATACCAAACCACTTTATTATATACCAAACCACTTTTCAATTTTTTAAAAATAAATAAACTAGTGCCTTCAATATGTTTCACTTTTCGTGGTGCACTTGTTGTTCCATCCTCCTGGACGATTAACACACAAATTAAGAAAAATGTGTAATGAAGGGAGTATTGAGTGGTAATTTTGTAAATTTATATTAATAAAGTGAAGTAAATGATTAGATTGAGAGTAAAAGTAATGATATTTTGTGTAAATATGTGAATATTATGAGGGTCGGGTTTATGAAAAGGTTTCTTTTTTTAAATGTGTAAACAATTGTGGATCATAATAAGAAAAAATGCAAACAAGTGGAACAAAGGGAAGGAATAAAGTTTATTAACAAAAAAAAATTACCCTCCACATATCATTCATCCACTCTATGAAACATAAAGTGAAACACTAAATATGAAACGTATGATTTCATTCTAATGTATTTGTCTTATTATTACTCCCTCCATACTATTAAAAATATGGCCCTCCTATCCTTTCTTATTTGTTCCAAAACATAATTTCCTTTCCTTTTCAAAGAGGGTAAAATACTTTTATTTAATGAATTGTAATTTTTTAATATTTAATAAATAAGGATATATTTATAAATTTATAGATAAATTTCAAAATTTTAAGTACAATATAAAAATGAAAGTGACCATCATTTTGATAAAGAGAGAGTATAATATCCTATCCAACATAGTTCACACACTTTTTGGAATGAACCAATTGTTTTGATAATTCTTATACTCATTTCCCTAACATGCCTAGTAGCAACTTGAAATAATAGTCTAGATTCAATGTAATTGAAGATTCAACCCTAGTACTCCAAATATTTCATTATCAAAGAACTTTGGGTATTATGGTAAGTGTATGGTAACCAAGGATGAAAATATCGGTATCGTTGGAAATATCGAGACCTTAAATTTATGGAAATATCGATGGATATATCGATATCGAATATCGATATCGGTAAATTTTAAAATTTGTAAAAATTTAATAACAAGCCTTTAGTACATAAAATCAACAAAATAATTTGAATACATTTTATATCAGTGATAAATTTATATAAAATATAATATACAATGTTATTTCGTATGACATTTATCGATATTTTTCAAAATTTATCGACATTTTCTCGATATTTTTTCGATATTTTATCGATATTAGGCTCGATATTGTTATTATCTACCAATATTTATCGATATTTTTAATTTTTTTACAAATATCGTGGAAATATCGGTTCTTCCCAATATCGATATCGGTGACCTCGAAAAATGGATATATCGGGAATATTTCCGAATATTTTCATCCATGATGGTAACTACATAATAAAAATTACTCATAACTCATGTTATTAACAGTTGGGGAATATATCAAAAATAATATTCCACTATATGAAACTTTTTACTAGTATGAAAGAAATTATTTAAAACGCGTGCATGATTATGAAAAAGTAAACTAAACTATTGTATTTTTGGAGTTATATTTGACGATAGAGTATTCAAACTAAGTGTGGATTCTATCTATTTATCAAATCAATAATACATTATTTACTTAATGTACTATCAACTTCTTTTTTAAATAATAAGTAGGTTAAATGGAAATTTTTGAATGCACACAATTTCTCATTTTCTCTATTTGAGATTTATAAGAATTTCAAGTTATGAAAATGTAGAGAATTCGAATCCTTTAAATTTAAACGTTAAAATGGGCGATATATTATTGTTATATTATCTAAATTGCATATTTGCGCGTTAGTTAGAATAATTAAATAAGTATAGTGTAGTACAAACTAAAAAGTACTAATAGTAATAGTACATGCAGTACAATAGTACTTTTTCCATAATTAATTAGCAAATAGAAATATAGCCAAATCCCAAAATTGCTCCTCATGCTCGCTCTAATTTCAACCTTACCTAATATTCTGCAAATTTTCTAGAATAGTAATTTGTAAACTCAACTAACAGATTTCAATTTTTTTTTTAAATACCCTCACTTCTTATTATTTGCAAACGTTCATATAAATTCAAAGCAAGTTTTTTCAATGTTTTTTTCTATTGTAGGTGAGAAGGTTCGTCCTATCTTATATGCGTCCAATAAAAAATTAACAATGAACTATTGAACTTTGTTTTTAGAGAAAATATTTATTTTTTGCAAAAAAAAAATATAAACTTACTGAAATGTCATTATCATATTTATTTCTAGAGTTAAAACTACTTGTTCTTTTTCAATGGTCCGACAACCCGGACCGCAATTTTTTTGGTTCAATAGCAATTGAGTTGGGCCCAATTTGACCCAAGAAAAATAGGATGATGTAGTGCAATTGAATGATACAAAATGCGATTATATAAAAAAGATTTAACGATTCAATGTAATTTGAAGGATTGATTGTTATAAGATACGAAGTCTATCTTATCTAGAAAAACACTATAATTTTTCTTTTATTTTATTTTTTATTTTATTTTTATATCTTGTAACTAAAGAATCTAATGTTATGAAGTTTTAGTCATGCAAATAAATATTCCAGCCCACACACACATCCAGCCCAATTTGACAAACAATGATGATAAGAGGTAGGCCCAGGCTATATACCCCTCCAGTTTTGTGAAGTATACTCCCCTCCCCATTTATTAATTTAATATTCGTGTAAAATATCCAATGTAATTTTTTAGTACTCCCTCTATCTCAATTAGATAGGTTTATTTTCATTTTATGGATGTCCCATTTAAATATGCTTATTTTCATATAGAGTAATATTTTCTATTTCATTTACTAATATAACCCTATGCATTAATTACATTAAAAGGTATAACATTAATTAAATAGGGTTATGATATAAATTTTACTTGTTTAATGTGTCTTCTCAATACAATTTCTTAATCTTTGTGAAAAATTAAACAAGTCTATCTAATTGGGACAAAGGGAGTAAAACATTCATTAGATAGATACACCCCCTTTAAAATTGAAAACAAGTCTATCTAATTGCAGCAGCAGTCGTCGGCGCCACCTCCGACGACACCGCCGACGCCCTACCATCCAAACATTTCCAAAAATAAATCAGAATTTAAAAAAAAAAAACGTAGAAATCTAAAAAAAAAAAGACACAGTTTCGACAAAACAGTGTCGATCGCACTAGTTTGTTAACAATAAGGTATATGGTCGACAATAATGTGTCGATGAAAAAACTCTCGTCGACACGATTTCTTCGAAAGAAAAAAAATTGAAATCTTTCGACAAAGTATGTTCGAAAATAAACATTATCGTCGACAACAATTTGTCGACGATAGTGTTTATTTTCGAACACACTTTGTCGGAAAAAAAAAACCAAACATGTGCGTTTAGGATTTAGAAGGTGGTGCGAGTGAGCGAGGGAGGAGGCAGCGGCAGCGCTTGGCAAGGGAGGGGCGGGGGCGCCGCCGATATTACAGAAATTTTAAAAAAAATAACAAAGAGGGAGGAGGCATCAGCGTCAGCGCTTGGCAAGGGAGGGGCGGCGTCGCCGCCGATATTACGAAATTAAAAAACGACAAAGAGGGAGGAGGCATCGGCGCTTGGCAAGGGAGGGGCGGCGACGCCACCGATATTACAGAAATTTAAAAAAATGACAAAGAGGGAGGAGGCGTCGACGGGATTGGGGCAGGGGAGGAGGCGTCGGCGGGCTTGGGACGAGGGAGGAGGCATCTGGCAAGGAAGGGGCGGCGTCGCCATCGATATTATAGAAATTAAAAAAAAAAAGGAGGAGCTTGGGGTGGTGGAAGGCTTGGGCGAGGGAGCTTGGGGGCGGGCGACAACTGGACGGTTTGAATGGTGGGAGGAAGAAGAAGGAAAAAATTAGGGTTTAGGAATTTAATTGGGAGAGTGTATGTATAATTTAATTTAAATGTGTAAAAGGGTATATTGGGTATTTTAGGGGGAGTGCATCTAACCTAATCCATTTTGAGTGGGGTACATGTATTGGTGGGGTATAGTTAACAAATATGGAGGTGTATATAACTTGCGCCTAAGAGGTACTTGGTTCAATTTTCAAAATGTGATACACATCCAGCCCAATTTCTTTCACAAATCACAATCACCCCTATAATCCACATGTCTTGTTTTTTAAATATTGAATTCTCATGAGTTTGACTTGTTTATGGTAATCTATTTAATTTACTTTACATTTTTTTAACTTAAATTTTGTTTTTAATTCAAATGTTCATGTTATGTTACCATGCATGGTAACTTAATTGATGCATTCTTTTAGTTTCTACTTTAGTCTCTATCCTTTTAAAATCATACATCAATTGAAAAAAATTTAGAATTATGAAAAACAAAATATACTCATATGACATTTAATATAAATTTATTTTAAAATGTGGATTTTACTCATTAAATTATTAAATGACTATATTCTATGAATATTAACTTTACAATTAAGATTAATCTAGTATACTAGTAGACCAAAATCGAAAAAAGAAATACTCCTATATTTGGCAATATATTCTTATGATTTTTCTATGGTATATAGATTCTTGGTGATGGACCTGATGATGACTTATTAAATTCATTCAATTGTATTCTCTTATCAAATTGAATATTTTTTGGAATATACTTGTGAACTATACAAACAATTGTCAACCATTCCAAGTCTATACACTCCACAAATATCAATTAAGAAGTTTATATTTATAGCATTGGACTATTTGCTAGCATTATTAGATAAACTAAACTATAGGGAAATAGTCAATCCTGAAAAACTGGGCTTAATATTTTATCAAGAATAAAAGATTGTATAAATAAAATTTAGAAAATCAAGAATTTTTCTGTCAAAAAAAAAAAGAAAGTCTGATCTGGCATGTTTTTGTTGGTGGTGGGCACCATTTTGTGACATGCAAATTACCAGTAATTTGATATATTTTAAAATTAAAACCTAACAAAAATAACTATAAAATGGAGTACTAATTTGTGTTAATTAATTTTCACTCAGAGAAACTGGTATTTTAGTATTCAACGGGGGAATATATAATGACAAATCTACACAACTTTAATTGGATTGATTTAGATTCAAAATCTCATACATTCATTTTGGATATTTTTGTTGAGGTGATTCGGTATAATTTAAATTTTAGTTTGATTTTAGATGAATATCTTATCAGTCATCTCAAATCCCTACATATATAGGTATAAACAATACATATGATATTGCTCCCACATATTAACTCAGACCGCTACAGAACAAAAATATTATAGTACTAATAGATTAATAACAGTACCCAACTCTTGAAGGAATTATGAATATGGGTCCATATATTTTTGGACCACAATATGACTTATGAGCAAATATTTCCACAACTGTTTCCTCTGCAAGAAAACTGTTGAAACTAGGCCCTGCCTTTCTGCACATTCTTTCCCTATCACCTTTAATAATCATAAATCTAATTCCTCTTTTTTTTCATGTGAATTATAATTTTAAATAACATTTAATAATCATAAATCAAAATGTAACACGTAAAATTAAATACATGAAAATATTTCAACTGACAAATTTAACAAACACATCCACTCGGTGGCCCGTTAGCTCATGAACAAGCACGGTGTTTTTTGGAACAAACCTAAAGCTAATTTGTCCTAATATCTTGTTCAATTTTGCTACGTACAAAAAGAGAAATTATTGATACTAAAAATTAACAAAATCACCCTTCAATTATGAAATATCACTAGGCATGATCTATGAACCAATTTGATAGGGAAACAAATTGGCATTTACAAGAAATTAAACCCCCCAAAAACAAATGCTACACTAGAATAAAATCACATAACAATTCAATTCATCTTGCAGGACGGCAGCTTTGGGATCGAGCGAAATCGGGCTTCGCGGATCGGGGCGAATCGAAACTCTTCAGAAGCAACTGTTTGACCGCAGAAATCAAATTTACAGTAGGATTCTTGGGCGGGCCTAAATTGTTGAATTTCTTGCAAAAACTCATGTGCTCATTCACAGCCTCCTCTGTTCCAATACACTTGTCCGATCTCACAATCTCATCCTTCACAGCCTCCGCACAAAGCCCGCAAATCCACCGGCCCGAATAACGATCACGAACACGCTTTAAGTATTCCACCGTACACTCCTCTGTTAGCCCGCAACAATCGCATTTCGCAACCACGACTCCTGTTGTTCCCTTCATCATCTCCATTTTTTAATAATTCCTCTCTGCTTGCAAAAAAGAAATTAACACCAATTTAAATTAACTAGCGGAATGCATAAAATAGAAACTAGATTTTTTTCAAAATTCAAAATCGAAAATTAAGTAAACAATTTAATGCATAAAATTAGGTAACCTTTGAATCTTGAATATTTTGTTCACTTTCCTTATTTGAACTTTCTCTCTCCAATTTTTTTATCTCGCCTTCTTCTTCAACTATTTCGCCGCCGATAATCAGACGCTTGAACACCATGTACATTAATTTCGATTTTTATTTTCGAAATTAAATTGTGTGAATATATATATATATAAGTGGAAAAGGATGGAGAGATTTTGTGGACTCTTTTGCCAACTGTGTAATGGTAACGTGAGTATTAGAGACAGAAAATGTTATCGCTAATCATTGGCAGCTTCTGCGACACTTTGATAGATACAGTTTTTACTGACAGGTTATAATTATCTGCTACTTTTCGGTTGGAGGCATTCTCTGCACTCGGCTGATCACTACCCCTGATCAACAAGATCCTAGTATTTTATTACGTAACGTTAATTTGACAGTGATTGATTCTAATTTTAATATTTTAATATGAAGTTAATATAATTAAATTCTAAATTTTATTATAAGACAATATATATATATATATATATCTGTAAGATTTTAGATTATCTCTTTCTTTATTTTTTTAAATTTAGAAAGATATCTCTTTCTTGCTCTCATCTCTTATATAAGTACGAGAGTAAAAATAGAGTTGAGCATGAAATAAGTCACAAATCACTTTAAATTCTTCTTCAATGAAATTGTGTTAAAAATCCAAATTAGAATCGAATGAGAAGTGATAGTGGAAGGGAGGCAGATACAGTGACACAATATTTTATAAAGAATTGTTAGGCTCTTTTATTTTTGGTGAGAGTGCTTTAAAACACAGGTAATGGTTGAGTACCCTTATACTCAATTATAATCTAATGAAATCTTTTTTTACTGATAAAAAAAAAGAATCGAATGAAACAATAGCCATGAAATAGAGAGAGAGAGTAACAACCAACAGGTGATTAGAACAAGTGAGAGAGTGCGCCAGCTGTGACGACAGCGACCTTTTGCGGCAATTGCAAAAAGGATACACACGGTGCAAAATGGCACGCTTTAGATTGCCGCACTTCCTTCCTTATACTGTCACCCTCTGCAGTTGTTGTACTTTTATTGCATTTCTACAACACATTTCATTAAATTCCAAAACAACACATTTCATTTGCAATTTAATTTAAATCTTTTAACAATTATAAATAAATTATCAATTTTACATATTATTTTAAATTAATTTTTTTGATAAACTCATGTATGCCTAAATGAATAAGACGTTTTGAAATTAGATCAGATTTAAAAAATAATGTTGTTTTATTAAGAATGTGTCATATCAATCATAAGTATAAATTACGTTAGATTCAAACACAAACAAATTTGTCAAAAAGTCTAATTTACAACAATATGTAAAATTGATGATTTATTTAATTTAATTTGCAACAATATGTAATTTAATTTGCAATTAACCCTTAAAGTATTAATATTCTTAAATGTTGTTAATCCCTCCGTCCCGATGAAATTTATCCTAGAAATTTAGACACGGATATTAAAAAATATGATAGAATAAATATATGTATTAGAAGTGGTATGATTGTGAGAGAGAATAATATCATAAAATGTGGGGGGGGGGGAATAGTTTCCAAAAAAAAAAAGAGTAATTTTCACTAAACGGACAAAATAAATAATTTGGGTAGCTTTCACTGAAAACGGATGGAGTATAAAAACTTTTCTTTCATATTTTCAAATAAACCCATTAGTACGTCATAACTGATAATGATACGTTCGCTATCGTTAAATAAAAAGATACTTCCTTTATTTTATAAAGTTTATCGCATTTGATTTTAAATTTTATTATAAAAGATTGACGTTTTTTCTATTCTTATCAATGGTCATTCCGAACTATCCCTATTAATATCTTCTTTTTTTTAAAAAAAAACATATTGCGACAGTGGAGGTGTTACCCGCCGCTGCCATCTCTCACCCTCAGCCCCGCCGCCCACCACCAACCATCTCACAGCCGTGCCCCGCTGCCCACCCCCCTCCCTCCTCCCCCCCCCCCCACCTCCGACCACCCTCCAAATCCCCCAGCCTCGACCCGCCGCCCTCCATCCTCCGCCAGCTACCAGGCCGCCGCCTGGCCCGCCACCCCGCACCACCCTAATCTCACACGCATATGGCGTTCACCTAGGACCTCCATCTGCCTCCATGGACGACGCCCCCGATCTCGACGACGCTTCGCCGATAAGCTCTCCCCCTCTGCCTCCTCGGTCGCTTCCCACTGCGGCGATCAATGCCGATCGTCTCGGCCCGGAATGGCCGTTGCTCCCTCGCGGCAGAGTGCCGCCGTCTCGTGCCACGGCTCCCCGCCCTCCTAGGCCGCCCCACGCCACCCCTGACCGTCCGCCGACGCCTATCCCCTCCCCTGCCAGTCCTCTGTCGCCGCCCTTGCGGGAGCAGGAGGCTCACCCAGTGCCGCCTGAAAGCACGCAACCCTTACTCGAGCAGGCTCCATCTCTGACGACACCTCTGTCCCTAGCCAATTTCTCCCCTGGTGAAATTGCTCTGGCTAAGCTTCTTATTCCTCGATTCCCGGGACTAGGCACCTCTTTGAAATCTCTTGATCAGTCAGTTCCCATTGGTGACCACCTCCCATCCCTGGAGGAGCACTTTCGTGGGTTTACTGAGTTCCTCGAACCGTTCGTTGGCTTTCTACCTGCACTGCCGTCTCCCACCTCGTTCGTGTCCGCCTTGGTCGGACAGAGCACCTCGGTTTCGCCCTCTTCCGAGATGCTCAACTTGCCCGTTGGCATCTCCTCCACGAGCCAAGTCATTTTTCCTGATCACATGCGCTCATGTAAGAAGGGGGATTACTTCACCATCTCGATTGATAATGCCACATTACAGGTTGGAGTGAACGAATTCAAGGATGCCTTGATTGGTCGCTTAATCACCCCTCGTGAAAAGCCCCGATACCGTATGTTGAGTTGTCGAAGAGACTAGTCGAGTCTTGGTCCCTCCATGGGAGCTTCTCTGTTGTGCCAATCGGAAAAGGATTTGTTATTCTCAAGTTTCACCTTTTGGAAGAGCGCGACCGTATCTTTAGAAGACGTGATTGGCAACTGGGCCCAGGTTTCATCTGCCTTAAAAAATGGTCTCCCGGTTTCAATCTGAATCAAGCGCCGACCTCGATGGCTCAAGTAGGGGTGTGCATGGTTCGGTTTGGTTAACCAAACCGCCCGTAAATCGTAAACCAAACTATAAACCATTCTTTTTTTTCAAAACCATAAACCAAACCGTATTTATAAAAACCGTTCGGTTTGAAACCATAATATTTCGGACGGTTCGGTCGGTTTTGACCGAACCGTAGTTTTGCTCATTTTTTTTCCCTATACACAATAATTAATAAAAATGTAAAACACAATCTCAATTGATTAGACAAAATGAAATCCCAATAATCCAAAATATAATTCGAATAGACGAAATGCTACTACAACGTTCACAAACTAGTTGTTAAAAAATAACTAAATAACCACAAAAAAAAACAACAAACTTTTGTCTTCTTGGAGATTTCAGATTGAGTGAGACTGTGAGAGGCTGAGAGCGTCATGCACGTAGAGGTGCTAAATACTCCATCAGTTTCATAAAGTTTGTCGCATTTCTCATTTTGTATAAAATTAAGGAACATATTTTTTTGACAAATTTACCCCTCGTTATTTTCTCCCCCTTTCTTCTCTTTTTCCTTTTATTTTTTCACCTTCCTTTTCCACCATTTCTTTGACCTTTTAAAAAAAATCGTAATTAATATATTTTCAAAAGAATAGGGGCAATTTAGGGAGATTATTGGTAAAATTAGGAAAAGTGACAAACTTTTTGAAACAAATTTAAAGTCCAAATGCGACAAACTTTTTGGATCGGAGGGAGTACTAAATAGAAGAGAATGAGTAGGGTTTCTGGGCAATTGTGCTTGTCGCTTGAAAAATGTTTTGAGTTTACTGGTGTAGGGATTATATAATATAGAGACTATAAATTTATAATATATATAATATTTATTTAAATAATATTATAATATATATATATATATATTTATATATACAAAACAAGTTCGGTTTGGTTCGATTTTTTGCGGTTTTTCATTAGTGAAAACCGTAAACCAAACCATACTAAAAAAAAATCAATTCTAAAAACCATAAATCGAACCGTAAACCAAAAACCGAACCATATTTAATGGTTTGGTTTGGTTCAGTCGATTTGGTCGGTCTAAACCATACTTTGCACACCCCTAGGCTCAAGTTTGGGTACGCCTCCTCGGCCTCCCGATTGAACTTTGGCAGTCCACGATTCTCTCGGCTGCAGCTTCAGCGATTGGCAAGCTCATTAAAATGGACGGTCACACAGCAGCCAAGACCATGGCTCAGTATGCTAGAATCTTGGTTGAGGTGGATATGAAACAACCTCTTTTGGAGCGTCTGGTCCTTGAATGTGAGGTGGAGGTTCTTTATGAGCAGCTTCCGGAGTTCTGCAGCCACTGCAAGGTAGTTGGACACGTGTCTACTCGTTGCGCTATGGGACAGGCCCCGCCGCCTCCTCACAACGACTCCCGTGGTAGGACCCGACACAGAAGACGATCGAGGCCTTCTCCCCCAGACGTCCATCCCAGAGCGCCCCTGCAGAACCCTTCGTCGGATACTGAAGTCGATCCGGTCCCAATGAGCAACTCCTTCTCCAGTCTTAGCACGGATGAACCTTCAGAGGATCCCGTGGCTACAGCGACCAACAGCAGTCCAAACTTGGAGGCTTCTGCCAACGACGTCTCATCCCCTACTCGAGCAGTCTCGACTCGTTCCAAGACGAAACGTAGTAGCCCCAAGATGCCTGAGGCGAGGATATTCAATGAATTCGAGGCCAGAACCTGCACGAACTACTCTGTCAGCCAACCAACTGGGCTTGATAATGACTTCACCCGCGTCTCCAAGTTCAAGGGCAGTAGGGGCGATGCCTTTGACCCTCCATAGTCCTTCACCTGATTCCAAATTCCTAGATTGAGTAGTTTTTTCGGAATTTATCATCGCTTTTATTGCTAGGTTGTTTTTAGGGGTGTACCATTTTTCGATGGTAACCCGGCCTCTGGTTTTGGCTTGTGAACTTATGGCTTTTATCATTTCTTTCTTTTTTAATCTAAAAATCTTTTTATTGTCAAATGAAGAATAGAAAGAAAATGTGGAAAAAGAAAAGAAAAATAAAAAAATCAATAAAGGGTAAATGTGTGTCAAAAATTTTTAATTCTATACAAAACGGAGAAATTTATAAAACGAAGAGAGAAATAGAGTAGTAGAATTCTTTTGTGAATCAAAACATGCATATACTAATATTGTAAAATATAATCCACTTGTATTCTTTATAAAATACTTATAGAGTTGAAATTATTTTTATCGTTATTACTAATATCATTATTAAAAATAATTAATATTTTATTCGTTCTATAATAAATTTGATAGGTGTGTGGATATCCATATTAATGGGTGTAATAATAGTGTTATTTTGAGGCTAATTTTATAAATGGTTATGTATAAATTAAATAAATTAGTTGACTTATATGTATACGTATTGTTAGGATGTACGTGATTTATAAAAAAAATGAATTTTTAAAATGTAAAAGCTATTGTTGAACGAAATAGTACTATTTAATAAATACAAAAATCCTATAAAATACTCATGTTTTAAATATGCATATTTCACCTATAAAATATTTCTTATATAATTTAATAAAATAATTAATTATGTAAAAATGTCCTAAGTTCCCTATATTCCTTTTGAAAAATACCCAAATAATTAAAGACGACACATTTGTCAATTTTGCAATCATTAATTTTTCAGAAAAACTAATTTTAAATCGGGGGCAAGATTTGTTGTCATTTTGATAATGTGATAAATATTCGATAAGCTATAGGATGGCAATGTTGACGTTATATAGTATCCTGTTTTATATCCTTAAGTATATCTTTATGAATTTATAGTGTATACGTCAACAATATTGACCCAGAGCCGTTTTGGTTTTATTTAGGTTGGAAAATACTACATCCATTTCAAATTAGATGCATGTATTTCATAAGAATTTCTATAAATATAAGTTTACATGTTTTTTTTTTTTTTTCCTTTTCAAATATGGTCATGGTGTATATAAACCATCACGGTTATGCAAATTAAGTGTCACTATTTTTTTCATATAATGACACTTTATATACATAACAATAATAGTTGGGAAAATATCACTTTTGGTCACTGAACTTTACCACTTTTCACGTTTGGTCACCCACATTTCATCACTATCAAAATTGGTCACTCACTTATTAGTTACTATCAAAATTGGTCACTCACTTATTCTTTCTCTATCAATTTTGATGCTGCTGTTAGAGAATCCGTCATTTACTAACGGAGAAAAGGTTTTGAGCGCCAACTTTTATTTTCCCTCTTTTAATTCCTTAACCCTAAACTCCCGAACTACAATAGAAGTGATTTTGAGTTTGTACGAAGAACTGAAGATGTCTAAAAGGAACCAGAATGCTTCTGCACCTCAATGGTAAGTTTCTATAACTTTTACGTTTAAATATATGGGGTTAATCAGTGTGGAAAATACTCCAACAATCAATACTCAAGTAAAGAAACAAAAATTACTCGTATGTACCATATGTATTTCTTATTTCAAATTAATATTTAAGTTTTTTGTATCACTAAATTATGTTATTATATTTATCTCTTGTAATAGATCATAAGGAATTCTCATGTATCTTCTATAACATTGGTGATTCATCAACAACCCTTTTCAGAGTAGCCAAGAATTATCAGTAAGTTATTAATAATCATATAACTCAATTATAATTTATTATCATCTCATTGTTGTTGTTGTTGGTTTACTTTTCATTTACAGGGTAACCAGGAAATGGGAAACTCAGGAGGTGGTAGGAAAAGAAAAAATCACAATGAATCAAAATGTGGGTGTGTCTTGGCTTCTCATTTTATAATTACTGTAATGTTACGTGACTAATTTTTTATTTTATAGGTTGTGCCATCATCAAGAGTACATAATCCAATTATTGTGAAAGGATACAAAGGAAAAACAAGAGTGATGGCAAGCCAAATTAATCAAATTGGAGTGGTCATGTACTAGTTATGTACTCTATTTTTATAATTATGGTGTGTAGTTCAATGGTTTATAATTATTGTATTCACTGTGGTTGAAAATTATTCAGACTTGCTTTTGTACTCTGTTTTTCAGACTTTTTTGAATAATATTTCAATTACTGATTTTCATATTGAATTTGTATAATGATTGGGAATAGAAACTTATTTCAAAATAGTTAATTATTAGAATTCATTTTCCCATTTATACTTATTCGGGTTTGATAATCTATTCTTAACCACACAACAGTAATATTAATTGAAAATAAATTCAGTAAAATTTAAAAAAAAAATGGGTTTGGGGGTTTAGGCTTAATGAATTAAAAGATAAAAATAAAAGTTGGAACTCAAAACCTTTTCTCCGTTAGTAAATGACGGATTCTCTAAAAGCAGCATCAAAATTGATAGAGAAAGAACAAGTGAGTGACCAATTTTGATAGTGACGAATAAGTGAGTGACCAATTTTGATAGTGATGAAATGTGGGTGACCAAATGTGAAAAGTGGAAAAGTTCAGTGACTAAAAGTGATATTTTCCCATAATAGTTTGTATACCTAACGACATTAAAAAAAAATAAAAGTATTATAGGTGGGGTACGGTAGATTATGAAAAAGTTAGGAGAATAGTAAAAAATGAAATGAGGGAAAAGAAAATCATGTCATTGTAGTCGATGTAATCTGAGATAATCATTAGAATGATACCACATTTAGCCATTATGCATGTTTATGAATGCTAATATTATTTCAATTCTTTTTCTATTCGATTAATTTGTCGAAAAGCTAATATTTTAGCGCACTTTAAATCTTTAATGTTAGGATTTTGAGATCTTTTAAACTTTGTGTATGTCCTTCTCTCGATTCCAAGGATGAAAATATTGCTATCGCAATAAATATCGCAACCTTAATTTTACGGATATATCGCTGGATATATCGATATCGCATATCGATATCGCAAAAAAATTAAAAAAATGACGGAAATCTTATTAAAATCTTAGAAATTTAACATGAAATTTTAGGGATTATTATAACATACTATTATGCATGTATTCCATTAAAAAAACCAATCAAATTATATGTTTAAAACAAACATATAGATAAAAACTCATATAAATACTGATTGACGAAAATTAATTGACAACATAGTACAATACAAAATGATTAAATATATAAAATAAAATACAATTAATATCAAAATGATGACATATGAGGTTCAAATATAGTAGGTGAAATGACATCTTTGTCCAAACAACATTGATTAAATAATGGTTGACGGAAACTAATTGACAACACACTACAATACAAAATGATTAATTATACATGATAAAATACAAATAATATCAAAATAATAAGCTATAAGGTTCAAATATAGTAGGTGAAATGACATATTTGTCCAAACAACATTGATACTAACTCATCACATTATAGTAATTTAAGATATAATTGTTCACATATCATTTATATGTTTAAAAAAACTATTAAATATATGAGGTGAATTGAGAATATATTTTCTTGCACTATTAAAAATAAAAAGTATAATTTCATACATATAAAAATAAAATTTTAAATAAGTTTGCGATTTTTTCAGATTTTGCGATATTGTGCGATATCGTGCGATATATCCGCGATATTTCCCGATTCCCGTCCAATTTTACACTACGGTTGAACGATATCGATATCGACATCGATATTTAGCAATATTTCGCGATATATCCGCGATACCCGGGAAAAAATACATTAGACCCCAATATCCATATCGCAATATTCAAATTTGCGATATATCCGCGATATTTCGCGATATTTTCATCCTTGCTCGATTCTATAAATTTTCATGTGAATAAATGAGAACTTTTTCAATTTTTCAAATTAAAAAACCTTGTAAGAGCTATGAATGAAGACTCCTCCACCTTTAACAAAAATTATGTACTCCCTCCTTAATTTAGACCCTTGGAGTTGCACTTTTTTTAAAAAAGATAAAAAAAAATTGTGTAATTAGTAAAGCTTTTATGGATAGTTTTGTAATTTTATTTAAATAAAATAAAAAGTAAATTGAATGTAAAAAAAGTAATTTTATGAGTAAATTATATATATTATATATATATATATATATATATATATATATTTATTGGGAGTACATTTTACTGCTGAGTTTTTAGATACCCAAAATGTTTATTTTCTATATTCATAACACACATATGGCCATGACACTTAAAAATCACTTTAATAGTGTTTGAATTGATGGAACACTTAAAAAAATATGAAATCAAATTTCCTGACAACTTTCTTAATTGAGCTTCACACCTGATTTGTCTAATATTTTTTATTTTTTTTTGTATAATTTATAATTGTTGGACGAGAGTATTTATTCAATATTAATGTACATGATCGAATAATGAGTGTGACTTATTTTATTACTTACTCCGTAGAAAATAACAGCCCACTAATAAGTGTAAATGAGTCAATTCGAATAGTGTCAAGCTCGAACTCAATTCGGTTAGAAAATTTGAAGCTCGAAAATAATATTGACTTGAACTTGATTGGAATTTTTTTTTGAACTCGAACTCGACTCAAAGAAAATATATGATCTCGAATAGACTCGCAAACCTAAAGTGACTACTATTGTTGAACTCAAACTCGACTGAATTAAATTCAAATCGATAATAAAAGAAAAATTAGTTACATACAAGTAGCTGATAATTCATAAATCACACTCCAACCAGTTATCCTCAAGGCTCAACAATCTCTCGTACTTACCCCACAACAAAAAATGAATAAATAAATGAATAGGGCCATATTCTCTCTCTCTCTCTCTTTTTTTTTTGACAAGGGACGTTGTGGCCTAGAATGAAGGTCACTATGGTTTGTACAAACTTGCGCAATTTGTGTGACATCAAATGTACAAACAAAAGAGATAAGAACAAACACACACTAAAAAGGAGAGAGAGAAAAGATAGAGATGCATAATTTGTTACACTTAAGACATTTTGAACCACATTTATTTAAAATCCATATAAATTATGGTCCTCATATCACTCCACATGAGAACGTCTTATCAAAAAGTAGAGTTTATTTTCTTATATTCCATATAGTCCACCTATATTATCAAATAGGCTCTTATATTATATACATGGCCGATACATAAGAATGATAAGATGTGTCCATACAACTACTATGGTGAAAAAACTATACACCTTAATAAATACAAATAAATGAATATATATTAAAAAAATAATTGATTTTTTCTATACTCTTAATAAATACAATAAATAATTATTTTTAAATAGTATAATATATTTTTATAAGAAAATTATAAGCTATATATGGAATACAGTATTTTATTTCGACTCAGTTTTTTTTATTTTGGTTTGAATTCAGTTATTGATTTAGAAAAATAAATTTTTGGTTGGATTTTGATTTTTATAATATAAAAATTGAAAGGTCGAATTTTTCATATAAACGGGAAAAATCTTAATTGAATTATTTTAAAATTAAAACGGTGATAAGTTTTATAGTGTGAAATTATAACTTTATTAGAATTTTCTCTTTTTTATTTAATCAATTATTTTAGACAAAAAATTGTATGTATAAGGTGTACCAATAATTCATGTATGGTAGGTCTCTTGTAGACTCAATTACTTATAAGGAATTGAGTAAATTTTAAAAAATTGATAGGATTGATAATAAAAATAAAATACGCGAAAAACATATATGTTAAATTATGTAGCTTAAATGGTTGAGAATAGTTTTTTTATGTTGATGTCTAGTGTTCAACTCTTACATCTAACAATTTTCACATATATTTTTTTTTTAATTATAAAAGTGCAGGTTGAAAATAAGGAAAAGTGTAACATGCAATTTACAATTTTTTAGCATATTATTTTGCAATATTTGCAATAATAATTTCAGTTATAATGAAGTTATAATGACATACACTTGTTAGTGATGTTATGTTATTACACATATTTTGTTGCACTTTTCAGTTGTAGTGACTTACTATTTTCAACAATATTTTTTAGTTATATTGACTTACACTTTTTAGTAATGTTATGCTACACATTTTAGTCATATTTTGTTGCACTTTACAGTTGTAGTTGACTTACAATTTTCAACAATATGTTCAGTATAATGACTTACACTTTTTACTCGTATTTTGTTACACTTTTCAGTTATAATAACTTACACTTTTCATTAAAATATTGTGTTGCACTTTTCAAGTATATTGACATGCACTTTTTAATAATATTGTGTTGTACTTTCTAGTTATACTAACTTGCATTTTCTAGTTATAATGACTTATATTTTTCATTAAAAGTTGTGTTGCACTTTTCAATTATAGTGATTTACACTTTTTAATAAAAAAATGTGTTACACTTTTTAGTAATATTGTGTTACACTTTTTAGTAATATTAACTTACACTTTTCAACACACACAATTTCGAAAAAAAATTATCAATAAAAAAAAATTACAAAAAAAAAAAAAATAATAAAAAAAAATTTACCAAGTTAAAATTTTTATTTAGGTTCACAAAATTATTGAATATTTAAGATTTAAGTTGACGAATTCAACTTTGATTCTATATATATAAGACAATCATTCATGTATACTTTTAAAATGTACTTTACGGAGTACTCCGTCGGAGTAGTTGTTTAACTAAATCATAAGTACAGTACTTATTAATTTGTTAGTAATTATTTTCACTTTAAGGTGTAGTATTTGTTATTTTCTCGATCAACTTGTGTGAATTACTTTTTGATCGCCAAACTCTGTTTTAGGCATTAGGATTAGGACAACAATAAGATTGCGCTAGCCTGTGCTGTACCAATAAAGATCTTTTATTTGGGTTCTATTTATTTCTAGTTTAATTGGATCTTGGGTACGGCTATCTGCACCTGGAACTTGTTTAAGTGCACACCCCCGATAGATATACTCCCTCCAATTTGATTAGGATATATGCACTCCCTCTAAATTACTGTATTTTAAATATCATTTTCTCTATAAAAATATATTTACTAAACACACCCTCAAACTCCTAATTTATACTTCCTCTGTTTTATACTTGATGATTCAAATCAATTGGGCACGAATTTTAGATGGTGTTTGGTTTGTGATTGATTTTGATTGGATTTGGATTGTGGTGGATTGGATTGGAATTTGGGTAATCCATGAATAGTAAATTGTGTGTAAGTTGTGTTTGGTTAAGATTTGAGAAGTATGGGTAGATTTAATTTTATGTCACATCAAGAGTGATGTTATAATATTTTATTATTGTTAGTAGTGAAAGAAAAGTAAGAGGGGACCTTCTATATGTAGTCAGGCTGTCGTAACGTGTCGTAATGACTACCGTAGTCAGTTAATTTAAGCCATTAAAAATCTAATCTAAAGGTTTAGATTTGATGACCTGTTACCTTTTGTAAATTTTACGATATGTATTGTCGTAATGTGTCGTAATGTGTCATAAATTTGTATTTTCTATTAAATTAAATTAAAATATATTATTGTAAATTTACATTTTTATCCTTATACAATCAAATAATTTATTACAACAATTATCTACACCCGCTAATTTTATGAGTTCACCCCAAATCATTTTTTACCATAGTTATCTGCACCCATTCATTTTATGAGTTCACTCAAATTATTTTTTACCAGAGTTATATGCACCCATTCATTTTATGAGTTCACCCCCAAATAATTTCTTTTTTACAACAATTATCTACACCCGCTCATTTTATGAGTTCACCCCCAAATTATATTTTTACCAAAGTTATCTGCACCCGCTCATTTTATGAGTTCACCCCCAAATTATTTTGATACCACAATTATCTGCACCCGCTCATTTTATGAGTTCACCCCAAAATATTTTTTTAAAAATAATTAAATTTAAAGACTATATTATTTTTTTATTAATTAACACAAAATATAATAAAATCAACCCTAATTTATACATTTACAATCTACAACCGAGTCATTGCCGAGTTACCGTCGATTCACCACCAAATCACTCATATTTTTAGAAAAAAAAAATCGTAAAAACATAATTAAAAAAAACTATCGAGATTGGGCACAAATTTCAATTTTTTTTCTTTTTAATTTTTCTTCCCATTTTCAATTTTTATTCCAAACTTTTTATTTCTTCGTTTTTTTTTTGTTTCCTACTTTTTTTTCATTAGTATATTTTTTAGTTTTAATACAAAATAATATTATATGTATGATTTTATTATAATCCCTCCGTCCCAGTAAAAGCTCCTCATGAGCTTCAGACACAGTCACACAGTTGTTAAAAAATATGATATAATAAGTGGATGTATGAGAGGTGATGTGATTGAGAGAGAGAAGAATATAATGAAATGTGAGAGAGAATAGTTTGGTAAAAAAGGAATGAGTAACTTTCATTGGGACAATCGAATAAGGAAAGTTGGGTAGCTTTCAATAGGAAGGAGGGAGTAGTCGGTAATACAACAAGTAATAACCAATAATACCATAAATAGTAATCAGTAATACCATTAACAATAATTAGTAATACCACGAACGAACATTAATCAGTAATACCATTAATATTAATCAGTAAAATTTTATACAATAACAAATAATTTCACACATCTAATTATATTCAATAATACAAAAAATAATTATCAGTAATACCATGAACAGTAAGTAGTAATACCATGAACATTGAATAGTATTATCTCATACAATAACAAATAATTCCACAAATCTAATTATATTCAATAATACCAAAAACAATTATCAGTAATACCATAAACAATAATATGTAATACCATAAAAATAATAATAATCAGTAATAAATAATTTCACATAATCAGTAATACCACAATTAATAATCAATAATCATTAATATTAATTCAATAGTGTATTAATAGTAATACCGCAATCAATAACTAGTAATATCAGTATCAATAATACCAATAACAATAATACCATAAAAAAAAGTGGAGAGAGTGCAGATCGGGGTGTACTAAAGAAAATAGAGGGTGCACATTACCAAGCCCAATTGAAGGAAACCCTAGCCCAATGGGAGGGCACCCTAGGTCAGTAGTCGTCGCTTGGGATTTCATCAGCAAGGTCACCGGCTCCGAGTGTCGTCCGGTCAGAGATCCATCAGCAACATACTCACAGTCCTCCGTCGGGCCGTCGTCAGCCGGAGGAAGAGGATGCGCAGGAGCAGGGTGAAGAAGACGGATGAAGCAATGTAGCTTCGATTTGGACAGAGATGAACGACGAGAGAGAGGCAGCGTCGATCCGAGTGTTGCAGGCGAGCGCCGTTGATGTAGGAGAAGCTCCTGGATTGCGAACGCAAGGGAGATTGATCGAAGCAGTCGCGTCGGTGATCGAAATGAGGAGAGGATTTCGGCCGCCATGGATCGTGGCCGAGATGGAAGATTATGTCGATTGTTATGGAAGTGAAGAATCGCGATTGCGATTCGAGGAGGGGTCTCGGGCTTCAGCGGCCGAGACCGAAGCGCCGCCGTCGCCGTCGAGGGGGTGGTCGGGCATGGTGGTGGCTGGGCCACCCGCCGACATGCATGGATTTTCGGCAGGTCCTTTACTCATCAAATTAAAATTTAAATTTAGGTGCACCACCGATCGACTTTAATAAAATTATACCTATAATATTATTTTGTATTAAAATTTAAAAAATACACATGCAAAAAATGGAAAAGAAAGACAGGAAAATTTAAAAAGGAAAAGAAAAAAAAACAAGGAAATAAAAAATTTGAAAAAAAATTGAAAATGGGAAGAAAAATTATAAAGAAAAAAATTGAGATTTGTGGCTAATTTCGATAGTTTTTTATTAATTATATTTTTACGCTTTTTTTTTAAATATGAGTGATTTGGTGGTGAATTGATTTTTTAGAGTTTATTTTATTATATTTTGTGTAAAATAATAAAAGGATAATATAGTCTTTTAAATGTGATTATTTTTTAAAAAATATTTTGGGGTGCACTCGTAAAATGTGCGAGTGCAGATAACCGTGGTAAAACAATAATTTTGGGGTGAACTCATAAAATGAGCGAGTGCAGATAATTGTGGTAAAAAATAATTTGGGGTGAACGCATAGAATGAGCGGGTGTAGATAACTGTTGTAAAAAAGAAATGATTTGGGGGTGAACTCATTAAATGAGCGGGTGCAGATAATTGTTGTAAAAATATGATTAGGGGGTGAATTCATTAAATTAGCGGGTGCAGATAATTGTAGTAAAAATATGATTAGGGGGTGCACTCATTAAATTAGTGGATGCAGGTAAAATATAAATAAAATTTAAAAAGAAGGGTAATATAGTAAATAACAAAATATAATTTAAATAATGCTAAAAATAACTGAAACCTGTATGATAGGTAGCAGGTCGTTTTTACGGTTACGACGCCACATGGCGCGATTCGACAAAGTGACTGCGTAAGTCACTTTGTAAAATGTGACTACCGTAAGAATTGCTCAAGTAAGAGAGAGAAGAAAGTAGGAAAGAGAATGAGTGTGTGAAAGAAAAGTAAGAGAGATAGTGATTTGATGGTAGAAAAATAGGTGTGTAGGTGTATTATATGGGTGGATTGGTATTTGGATTTGTATTTGGATTGAAAGAGATTGGATTGGGATTGGGCCAATCCAAATCCGGATTAGCCAATCCCAAAACAAACACCGTCTTAATGAATGAATTGTTTATTAGTATTGTGTAAGATAAAGTGGGGGTTAGTAAAAACTTTTCAACTTTATAAATAGTACTCCCTCTGTCCAATTTCATTATTCCCACTTTCCTTTTTTGGTTGTCCAATTTTATTATGCCCATTCCATTTTTGAAAATAATACTATTCACACAACTTTATCTTCACCCTCCAACCATTACTTATTTACTTAAATTGCCACTAACTTTATTCATAAACAATCAATTTTCCTATAAATGGACCCCACAACATCCATCATACCTCCAACTTATCTACTTTATACATAAACTAATTACAGTAATATTTATTAAAACTCGTATCCGAAGAAGTGGGTATAATAAAATTGAACGGAGGAAGTACTAATAAAGTTACTTTTTAGTGTAATAAAATAATGGCATTTGTTTAATATTGTGATGTTTTAAGGTATAGGACACCCAAAATTGTAAAATGAATCATCAAGTATGGAACAAAGGAAATACCTTACAATTCATCTCTCTCATTTCTCCTTTCCAAAAACACCCGCTCCCGCCCACCATCCTCGTCCCAAGGCCCCCCTCCAAGCAGCCAAGTCTCGGTGTGTATACAAGTTTTTTTTTTTTAATTTTGACTAATCAGGATCGACCTTATACACTTTCGTCGATAAATTGTTGTCGACGAGAGTGTATATATATGCTCGATCTAAAATTGTCGATTTTTTTTAAATTGACAAACCAGCGTCAGCCATATAAAATATCGTCGATAAATTGTTGTCGACGATAGTGTATATGGTCGACACTGGTTTGTCGAAATTTATAAAAAAAAAAATTGAGGTTTTTCTAAGTTATTTTTTTAATTTCTAAATTTTTTTAGTTTGGTGGCCATCGAAAATGGTGGTGACTGCTGCAAAAATTAAGTTTAGGGTTTAAAGGTTGAACGGGGAGTGTAGTTAGTAGTGATGCCATGCATTTAGTAATGTAATATTATCTAAAGGGTATTTTGGGGTTTTCATATAATTATTAAATTAATAAAATAAGTGAAGGAGTGTACTTAAACAAGTTGGAGGTGCAGATAGCCGTACCCTTGGATCTTTTATTTGTGTTGCTTTTTTGTGGGCTTGAGCCCAGATTTATTCATGGGACTTCTTACAACTTTAGTCTAGGTTTACTTTTAATTTTAAAAATCTGGTTTTAAAATTTTATTTTGAAAAAAATATTTCTACAACACTTATAAATCTATTATTCTATTTTTCAATACAATTAACTATCTCTCCTTGTAATTTAATAGATTTAAATTATAACAAATTCTTATATACATACAATCAATTTTAAATTATTTAGATATAAGCACAATTGTCTAATTAATTTTTTGCCAACAAAAATTTAATTATATACAATTATAATTTTTTTTTTAAAGTGAAACTTGAAATTTTGTTTTTAAGTATATCTAATATGATCTATTATATTTCAAAATTTGATTACAAGCTAGTTGTTTTTCTTTTTTATATAAACAATTGCAATAAAGACAAAATGATCAGGTCTTAACAAATACGGAGTATTAGATTTTAATTTGAGAAATTTAAATTGAGACTTAACTTAAACTTCAACACTTATATGAACTTCTTTCTTATTTTTCGAAATGAGATCATTTATGTTAATTTTAGTGTTCTAGTGGAGTATATTTTATTATGATCAATTGATATATGTTAGGTTAAAAAATGAGTAACACCACAAAATAATAATAATAATAATAAGAGCTATATACATGTGTATTTTTTTTTTGGATAAGCTAATACAGAGTACATGTTAAAGATACACTATAATGAATCAAATGAAATAGGAAAATTTGTAGTAATTTTCAAACCTAGAAACTACAAATACATGATTCCATTTCTCTATATTTTTTTTCTTTTCCTTAATTAATTCCTTTTCAGTTATTTCTCACAAACTTTTTTCAGCCTTATCTCTAATTTTCTCCTTTTTTTTTCTTTTACCTTTTCTTAATATTTTTTTCAAACACCTTTTCCCTTAAAAAAAAATTCAAACGTGAAGCCTTTCCCCCAATCTTCTCTTTTATTATTCCTTTTCCTTAATCAGTTACTACTTTTTAATTATTTTTCAAACGCCTTTTTCTCTTAATTAATTTTCAAACCCTCGTCAAGCAAATCGTAATCCACTAATCCAAGACTCCTTCTACTGTAATAGCGAAGTTTGAAACTCAAATGAACTTTTAAATAATATAACTATTTTTAATTAACAATTACTTCGTACATCTGTTTTTACTAAACAATTTAGGAAACAACGGTAACTATTTATGAAATGCTTGGAAAGAGTTGCGGTGGATGAGAATGAAAGGAAAAAAATATGAATGAGCGTAATTTAGGGAATAGTAAGTATCTGGTTAAAAATGAAAAATATAAGTAAATAAAAATTTAAGACAAATCAAAAGTAATGTTATATTATATCATTAGTATTAGTTAGTGGGTAATAAATAATAATTGAGCTTAAGAAAAAAATGTATTAGTGAAATAAAAGTATGAGAAATAATATGATGATTTATCCCCATTCGGATGAGATCATTCTTTTAGGTCTTAGTTTTTTTTTTTTTTTTTGAGCAGCAAAAATGAGTTTATTTAATGAGCACTAGAGATACTAGAAATCAAAATGGGGTTACAATGTTTGGTCAAATGAGGTCTTAGTGAAAACAGTTGCGACTATTCAATAAAAATAAGGGTATATTCACGAGTAAAATTTACTTGCCCTTTTTTATTTTCCTTTCACTAATTATTCTCTAATTATCATCACCTAACTAAATGAACCTATTTACGGTTCACTCCATTTATTGTTCTCCGTGCCAATGACACAATTTTTAGCTAACTTTTAGCGCTTTGATTTAGTGAGTTTGTGAACAGTTATATTACAAATTTACAATATAACATAGTTTTTTGTTATTATACATTTCATTTTTATATTTTATGAAATTGTCTTCACATTAAGAATTGCATTATTTTTAATTTATTATTTTGTTTGGATGCGTCAAGGAAATTTTTATACAACGTTTTGTGTTAAATTTTATTTTTATTCAGAGAAAACATATTAACTCAATTAATTATAATTGCCCCTTGCACTTTGAGTAGGGATTAAATATTCGATATTGCGGTTTGACTTATAATGTCTTTGATAATTGGACCCCTTATAAATTATTTGATGAATGTCTTATGTCCCCCCATATTGATATAATGCTACACACTTAATTGATTTAAATTTTAAACAATTGAAATATTTTACAAATAAGCATATATTCTTAATTTAAACTCTTAGATATTTTCAACAATTATTGTAAGCAAACTTTTGCCGAAGAAAAACAGTAAATTTATTTGGACTTGTTTTAGATCCCTGTCCATGTATTTTCTTTGGTCTTACAAAGTTTTCAAGTATAGTGGAGTATTTACATTGTAGTAATAAACTTATGCGCGGAAAATAATTAAAGAAAAATCATAATCATTGTAAATATTAGGTTTCAAAATATAAAAGGAAAAAAAATAATTCATTTTCAGTTTAGTATCTGATTAAAACTATCATCCATGTAATTTCGAAGTCCAAAATTTAGAGTGTATTAAGGGATTCTATCAACTGTATATATGATTATTTAATATTTTATGCTGTATACATAGATTAAAAAAAAAAAAAAACTCTAAAATGTCTAAAAATTAAAAAAAAGGGTCAAAAATAAAATAAAATAAAAATCCACACAAAAAAGAATATTCTAGACACTTCACATTTGGGAGAGAAATAAGAGGGGTGAATAGTGAGAGATTAGAGAGAGAGAGAGAGAAGTGAAAAGAGCCCTTAGCTCAAAACTCAAGAAATTAAAAACATGTTGAAGGGATCAAGAGATTTTCTCTGCTTCTGAGTTTGTACTGATACCCCAATCACTTTTTCACTGAAGTTGTTGTCTCTTTGCTTTGAATCTCTTGAAACCCCAATTTTTTTTCTCTTGTTTTCTTTTAGGTGGTAATGGAGGTAATTCAAATGGTTTCTTTCACCCCTGAGCTTCTTCACAAAGGTGTATAATCAAAACCTTATCCTTAAACTTTGTTTTCATTCGTGTGATTATTATTTGCTTCAGATTTTTAGAGATCTGCTGAGATAAGCTTGGTTGTTATGGTTTGGAGCGCTGCTTTGCTTGTTCTCTTTTTTTTTTTCTTCGGTTTTGCTCAATTTAGGGTTGCTGAAATTTGTGATATTTCAGTAGAATTTTGATTTATTTATAATGAGTTCGATTTTTATAGTTTGTTTTCGGATATGATTGGATTTTTTTCTTTTCAATCATCATGAATTTTACTGTTCACGATTGTAATTATCGGTTGTGCTTATTGTGTTGTTAATGCCAGATATTTGTTGTTAATTGTTCAAGTTACTGCTTCTTACGGTAAAGAAGGAAAGTCTGTAGCTTGTCTTTTTTGGTAAGATTTCATAGTCTATGTAAATATTTCATTTAATTGATCAATCCTATGTTCTAATTTCTATACATGGCTTGATGCTATCTGAATCAATTTATTGCAAATTAATTGCAATGGTTTCTATTTGATTGTGTGACTTTGAAGAATTATGTCACCTGCAGGTTTTGGCGAACACAATCTCAATATCACAGCTTCATTGTTTCATCAAAGGATTTTCTGCTTTATTTAGAGTCCCCTTCCGTTCCATATCTATATACTAAAAAAAGGAGAAGAATAAAGATTATTACTAAAGATAATGAGTCTGGTGTCTGTAAACGGAGCTTCTGTCGGTGACAACAAGCTTGGTGCTGAAGCAACGCTGAATCCAAATGCTGCAGAATTTGTTCCTTCCGCTCTGAGGCCACGTGTTTCAAGCATCAGCATTCCCGATGCATCTTCAAGATTTGCTGCTGCTGCTGCTGTTCCCGCCCCAGGAAAATCTATATTAGATAGAGCAGAATCATCAGTTTCTGCTAACTCAGACGAAGAGGCTCAACAATATTGGCATAATCAGCTCCCAGATGACATTACTCCCGACTTTAAGATCATGGGAATTGATGAAAATCGAGATACCAACAGCTTATCCTTTTCGAACTTATCCTTGTCTGATGTTAATGAAGGCTCTAGATATGCTTCTTCATCTAACAATGGCTTTATGTTGAAGGGGCGGCAGGGTTTATCATCTGAACCTCTTAATGGTAACGGTTATGCTGAAAGGCTGAAGCACCCCTATGTTGAATATTCATCACCTACAAGTTTTCAGCCTTCTGTTGCTAAACCTTGGGAGAAACAAATGGTCAGCAACAATCAGCTGCTTTCAAGAGAAAGACATCCTTATAATGGCAATTCCAGTCCGCGTTTTCTTGCTGACGTGTCAAGTGAGCAGTTATTGATGGACAATGTAGATGTGGGCCCTCTTGAGTTTTTAGTTTCACGGTTCCCTGGTTTTCCCGCTGAAAGGCTTGCAGAGTTTTATTTATCCAGTGGACGTGATCTAAAACGTACAATTGAGATGCTTGTTCAGCTTGAGGTACTCCATTTCTGATATTGCTTTACTTCAGGTCAATTGTCTGGATACATCTAATACGATTGATTATATGCTGCGTCTGAAAAATGTAGAGAAATGAAAGAAGTTAACATTTTAGATAGGCCCAGACCTGTTAGTTATGCAAGTGAAAGGAATTAAAGGGCATACCATTGTGTTGAGTACTGATTTTTTTTGTTACACGTTCTTTCTATGTATTGTGGTATTGTCTACAGGTGAATGTTTAATAGAATCCTAGCGACCATAACATGCCTCGTATCGCAAAAAGCCACACATTTACATGTGTGATCTTGCTTGTGATTTGCATTCTCTTTGAACTTGTTCAATAATTTGGAATCTTTCAACAATTGGATGGTAGGTCAGAAAAAAATTATTTAGTTCCTTGGACAATCTGTCGTCTAGTTTCAACTCTGCCACATGTCATGCTTGCCCGAATTACCGTTGTACGTGTAACATGTATGTTGCATTATGACTTGCAGTTTGCAGAAAAGAATCTCTACCATTTTTTAGGAGATATTTATGTGGATCATGCATTACGTGTTTAGTCTGTTTTTTTTCTTATGATGATTTCCTTCCCAAATCTATATTGACTTATATGTCACTATATTGACAATTTATTTTCTCACATGGTTTTAACTTCAGGTTGATGGAGGTTTCAATCAGACTTTTAATTCGAAAGCCACATCCCCTGCAAATCTTCGAGCCTTGGATTTTCCTATTCAAGATGGTTTAGGAAATCCTGCTGGTGATTATCATCAAAACCTCATTCCTTACAGGTCTTCTGTAAACGACGGCACACACCTAGTCAGATCTTCATCTATTCCATCAAGAGGTGCTATGGATTATGCTTCAACACTAAGAAAAGTGGCATCTCAAGATTCTAGCATATGGAAGTACGAAAGAAATTCTTTGGGCGCTATAATTGGATCAAGTAGAAGTCCCCAAGCCCTGGCAAGCTCGTACAATAGTGGTCGAGGGAAGGGCATTTATGGTGATAATCTGCTGAATCGGGGATCAACTCATGCATCTCCCGTCTGGGTTGAAAATGGAGAAGCTGTCGGTAATATTTTTGAGGCAATAACATTTGATTTTACTTGCTTTATGCATGTGTATATATATGCTTTAACTTTGTCGAAATGGCAGCAAATGAGTATTCTGAAATGCTGGATGAATCTCGTGATAATGCTCGCATACGCAATGCATACTATGAGCAGGTATGTTCAAATATGATTTCTACAAAGATGAAAATATGTTCAAATATGATTTGTTTTAATGTTTTTTCAATTACTATATGCCTTTAGAATTTGCAATTCGATACACGACCTTCAAATGGTTGCAATTCTATCACACGACTGTTTCTCGGCAAGTCTTGCTGACGTGGCAGCCGGAAGATCATTGAAAAATATTCAAATAAATTCATGACTTTTTTATATCTAAAATAAGCCAAAGTCTTATGTAAACCAGTATCATCTTGCAACTGGTTTGCATTTTGTATTTATTTTTAACTAGTATTAGTTACTTTATTAAAACATACTGTATTAGTTTGTCCGTAATCATTGTTTCGTTCAAACATAGTAATTGTTAGAGTGATAATTGTGAATCAGTTATACTCGGTAGAACTGTTTTACATAAAACCAACTCCTAAAATAATTGTATTGATATTAGGCACGACAGGCAGCACTTGTCGGTAACAAGGCCCTATTCCGAGAATTGAGCATTAAAGGACACGTGCACACCATGCCTACGAAGCCATCTCCCGCGGCAGCTCTAGAATCAATTTATCGCCAAAGGTATATTTACGTATCCCCCCTCAATTCACTTTCATTATAGATAATCATATGCTTAGAACAAGAACGCTCTCCTTTTGACTCTCCTTTAGAAATTTATCATATTTACACATTTATCTAATTTCTCAGGAACCCAGAGATGCAGGCCAGTGGGAGAGAGCGAATCATTGACTTGCATGGTCTACATGTGAGCGAAGCAATTCATGTGCTGAAACGAGAGCTCGCAGTTCTGAGGATTGCCGCCAGGACATCAGACCAACACATGCTCGTCTACATACATTTTGGGACAAGGGGTTCACACACTCCTGCTGGACTTGCGACAGCCGTTCAGCGCTACCTCCTAGAAGAAGAAGGCCTCAGCTACTCAGAGCCACAGCCGGGGCTCCTTCGCCTTGTGATGTACTAAATCAGGTAAAGTTTAGGAGAATTTTGATAAACCAGATTAGTCATGAAATCAGTCCATCCATCTAGAAAAAAGTAAAAAAAAAAACGGTCTATCTGTTGTAAATGGAAGGAAAATGTAGGGAAATTCTGGGAAAGCGTTAATGTGTAGTTGGCTGAAGGCGAAAATACTTTTTTTATTTTTTTTTGTAGACGTTGGTGGTTTTATGTCGGCCTTTTTTTGTAACTTTCATACATATGTATGTATCAGTATATGCAATTGCAACTGAGAATCTATTCACTTGATTATAGCAAATTTCATCATGCATTTGGAGTTTGTGATTGTGATTGTTGTGTGGGAGTCTCATGGATGGATTTTGTGAGGCGGAGTTTCAAGTTCGATTATCAAATCAAAATTAAAATTCAATTTCACTTTCAAATGATTAACAATACATGCCCTATGTCAACATAAGACAAATACTGTTTTGTTTTTATGTAACTTTTTTTTTTTGTTTTTTTGGGCTAAAAGTAGAACCATCTTTCTTATTTTTTGCCTCTTTTTAAATAACAACAGTTTTACTCTCAAGTACCTACTTTTAGACCTTTTTTTTTCTTTTCATAAATCTTTAAATTTTAGTTATTTGTCAAAAGTAAGGATAAGGTTACTTGAACGCCTCCGTCTTTATTTGTTACGCTCCCCTGATTAGCTCACCCCTCTAAAATATTGAGATTATCGCCGCCGGCCCCTCTCCCTCCCTCGCACATGTTCTAACTCTCCAAATCCAAACCCTCTTCGGTATGTCCCTCGCACATGTTCTAACTCTCCAAATCCAAACCCTCTTCGGTATGTTTTGGCAAGTTTAGTTTAGGCTCCCTTTTTTTTTTTCATGAATCGTGGTGGAAAATATAAAACATTTTGATCAATTTTTGTCTAAAAATCTTAGAATTTTCAATAACTCTTTGTTAAAATTTTGTCAATTTTTTTTAAAGAATTATGCTCAGTATTGAAAAGAAGAGTTGATTTTGACACTGGTTTATTGATTTTTTTTTTTTTTTTTAGATTTTGGAACTTACTCGTGAGATTTCGACATCGCGGCGTCTGCAGTCTGTTAGATAGATGGGCTGGTGTATCTATTAAATTTAAAATTAGAGTTTGTATCTGGTAGAAAGTGTATTTACTAGTGAATTTTTTATTAAAAGAGTATTGTGGATATTTTACTACATTATTAAAATAATAAATAAAGAGGAAAAGTGTCAAACAAAACGGAGATGCAAATAACGGTACCCTCAAAGTAAATACAACGGTAAAAGTAAGGTTCAAGACCAAGACCCAACACCTTTTGTTGGGTCATATTTCAACACTTTTTGATTGGGTTGAAAACGAAATTTCGGATTATAGTAGGAGAGGAGTATAAACTGTGTTTTCCCTTTATTTCCTCCTAATGTTTTTCCTTAAAAAAAAAAAAAAAAAAACCAAGACCCAACACCTTTTATGCAGGGGCGGGGTCAGCATAGAACATGGGGTACAGACCGTACAGTTGTACCAAAAATGATTTTTTTTTAATCTTAGGTAAAAAATAATAAAAAATTTATTGTGGCTCAAATTTGTTTAGTTGCATTCCATTTCATTTCCTAATCCAAATTAAATCCCCCGATTTTCATATCACCCTTTAAAATTATAAATGTTAGATGTATTCCCCCTAAAAACTCTATTATACCATTTTTTTTCCTATTTTTTTCCTAAAACTTATTTAATACATATATCTCAAAAAAACCTTAATTTATTCATCTTCTTCCCCCACCTTTTTCTTCCTCCTCACAACCCCTACCACTCCAATCCCCGCCGTCCGCGTCGCTGCCCTCCACATGTTTTTTTTTTGGTAATTTTTGCAACTCTGTGGTCGTGGCCGCCCCTCCTCCCATCGTCTCATTTGCCGCCGCCGCCTCAACACCTGCTTCCTCCGTTCAAGCGGCGGCCTCCCGCCGACTCACCTTTTTTTTTTTTTTTTTTAAATTTTCTGCAAGTCGGCCATGGAGGTTGGGATTGCAAAAGTAAGGTTGGAGGTCGGCCACGACCCCCACCTCATGGTTGGCCATGGATTGCAATGCACATCACCATGGAGGTACGAGTACTGTTTTTTTCTTCTTTTTTTAAAATTTCGACAAAAAATTGTCAAACATATACATTATGGTCGACAAATTGTCGTTGACCAACATGTTTATGGTCGACAATTTCATGTCGAAAATTTTGAGTTTTTTTTTTTTTAAATTTTATTTTGATAAAATGTTGTCGACGAGAGTGTTATCCGTCGATAAACTATAGTCGAAAATATACTTCATGGTCGACAAACCAGTGTCGATCCGACACTAGTTTGTCGATTTTTTTTTTAATTTCTAAATGTATTTGGATGGCGACGAATGCTGGAGTTGGGGCGGTGGCTGCCGAAGGTGGAGGGATTGTCGGCGGCGGCTACTTCACTGAAATTAGGGTTAGGGTTTAGAGGAGTGTATATATCTTGATATATTTTAGTATAAGGGCAAATTGAATATTTTACATGAATTTAAAATTAATAAATGGGGAGGGGGAGTATACTTATCAAAGCTTGAGGGGTATATAGCTTGGGCCTTAAAAGGGTCATCAACAAATTTTCGCTCCCAATAAAATGAAGGTAAAGTCTAGTATGCACTCGAGTGCATGTTATGCACCCTAGTCCATGTTGCACTTTTCAGTTTTACTGACTTACACTTTTTAGTAAATGGTGTTGCACTTTTCAATTATTACTAAAAATATTATTATACAATGTAATAATTGAAAAGTGCAACACCATTTATCAAAAAGTGTAAGTCAGTAAAACTGAAAAGTGTAACATAAACTAGGGTGCATAACATGCACTCGAGTCCATAGCAGACTAACCCTAAAATGAAAGGCTCATGTCCAACCTTTTAAAACCGCTTCACTTATTTCGGAAGTCAAACACACATCACTTCTAAATCCTCACTAGCTAAATGACTTTATGTAAAAAAAATTATTTAAATTGCATCGAACTTATTATTAAATATTTTATACAAAAACTTATATGCAATATTGATCAATTAAGTTAATTGAACTGAAAATATTGATTTATTAAGTTAATGGGCTGGAAATATATATTATTGGGCCACCATTAATTCATTTGTGTTAATTTTTAATTTATTTCTCAACTGGCCCGCTTGTGTTCTAATTTTGACCAAAATTTTAACCCGTTTATTTTATCAGTTTCTGTGATTTTTTTATCTTTTATTTTATCGCCGAACGCGGAATATTAAATGTAGTAATTCAAATTGTAATATGTAGTAACACACATTATTTTATGTAGTAATAACACAAACTATTTTATATAATAATACAAATTATTTTATTTAGTAACACATTTTTTTCTAGTATTTTTGTTAATGTAGTAACTCACATTATAATACGTAGTAACATATATTATCGAATGCAGTAAACACAATAACCATGTTGTAATTCAAATCATTTGATAAAGTTACATATAGTAACAAACACATATTCAATGTAGTAATTCAAATTGTAGTATGTAGTAACATATAATTTTTTTTATAGTAATACCGATTATTTTATGTAGAATTTTTTTGTAGATTTTTTATTGATTAAGTAATTCACATTATAACATATAGTAAATATATTGCATGTAGTAATATAAAATAACTTTGATTCATAATAATTATTAAAGAATATTTAAAAAAATAGAAAATATTTAAAGATTAAGACCGTCGTAAATTGCAACGTTCGGCCGCGGTTTGGGGTGGCCGAAAACTGTTCGGAGAAGACGACTAAGTACAATTTCTGCTAGTGGGCGTATTTATAAAAAAATATGGGTGTGAATTGAACTGTCAGTGGGTGTATTTACAAAAAAATTGGGTTGAGCTGTCAGTGGGTATATTTATAAAGAATGTGAGTGTGAATGGCTGAGATGCATATATGCAATATTTCACGTAAGAGTAACCCAATATTCTATATCCATTTCAGTGAAAGTTAATCAAAATTTCATTTTCGTCTGTCCCATTAAAAGCTACCAATTTTATTTTTATTTTCTCTCAATAATGTTACTTCTAATACAATTAATTATTCTATTATACTGTATTTCTTTAACTTTCATGACAAAAAATAATGAGTAGCTTTTGCCCGAAAAAGAAGAAATATTTTACTTAATATCTTCTGTAACCTAAATCCGTACTTTTATGGTTTTGGGTTTACATGTTTTGTTAGGCCCATGGATATGCTGCCTCACTGAGCTGATTTAAAGTTTAAATGATTTGGGCTCCCAAGCTTCAAGGCCTATTCATATTTTAGTGGTTGTATATATATATATTCATATTATTACGTGATTTTCTCTCAAGGACGTCTCACCTGGGATTCTCAAAATTTCAGAATTAATAATAAAAAATGAATTAATGATTAAGAGAATAATTTAAAGTGATACGCCCTTTCTGCCCTTTATGATAAGTTTTAAAAAAAAAAAAGTTATCGCGTGATACGCCCAAAATCTCTTTCTTTCTCTCTCGTTTTATTTAAGCCAAACGATTCTCTGAGCTACATATGAGATCGTTGTTTCTCATGTTGAATTAACTGCATGAGTGAAGCTGAGCCCTTCTGCTAGATTTTGATTTGTTGCAGATTCTTGGTTAAAATGTACTTATTCTTGTTTACGATGGATTGCTCATAACCTGTTTGATAAAATGTCCATGTCGGGGTTTTGGTTTTGCAAGCTTAGAGTGTGAAATAGAAAAGCCTTTTGCAGGTTATTTATAGTAAAATGGCCTGTAAGAATGTGCATAGCTTTCTTTCTAGAGCTAAATATCTATGCAAACAAAATAATAGAATGCTTACGAAGTTAGTGTATTGTCATTCTAGAGTGGAAGAATCCTCTGAAGCAGAAGAAGAGATTTTGCCTTCAGAATGGTACGAATTAGCCTTTTCAAAGATAAACAAATGGAGCCACTCTTTGAAAGAACTAGACTTGATTGGTGGGAGGCTTGTGAATATCAATGATCATTCAAGAGTTCTTGATGACAAGCTTGAGAAAAAGATGCATACTTTCAAGTCCATTTCCAGGGCCTTCATAGGACTCCCATCAATGAAAGAAACAATGCAGAAGAATCTGATGTCTTCATCAGCAGATACGCGATTCGCAGAGTTTCAGTATTTCTGTAAACCACACGAAAAGGAGGCACTCACGGTTAGCTCGTTGACAAAAGTCTCCGACATTTTGAGCATTTCAGCACAACAGAGAAAAGTTGTTCGCCAAAAGATTTGCCCACAGGTAACACAGTATAAGATATGGACAGGTGCACTTGCTGAGATTCTCAATGGATTAAAATCAGAGATTGAAATTCTGATTCATGTGAAATCGAGTAAAGAAATGAGATTAGCTCAGCAAATTGTTGTTAACTGTTTAAAGTTTCTTGAATCTGCTGTGTCTTATGACCCTGAAACAAGTTCATGGATGCGTCTCACGCCAACTAGAGGGGCAGATTCGTCAGATTCTCTCAAGTGGGAGGATGCCCTTGAGATGTCGACTGATCTTGTTAACTGTTTGAGCGATGAAAGTGAACTGGCATTCCATGTTTCGAAGCTTGGGGTGATGAAAGAAGGGTTGTATCAGATTCGAGATGTGTTGGTTGATAAGAACATTGGGTATAAGGAGAATCGGTATCAAGAATATTTGGTGCAGAAAAAGCTAAACAAGACGTTAGGACATTCATCGCGATGTTTATTCACTCTGTTGCTGCATTATCTGAATGGGAGTGTTGGAGATGTCGAAGTAGAAGTTCGTGGAGGGGTTCATGCATTTGGTAGTGGTAATAAGTCGAAGTCTTGCTTGTATATGGGAAAGATTTTGACGATGGACGAGGAAAAGGTCGTCTGGAGTGGGGTGAAGCAGTTAGATAAGGCGATGGGGCTGTTCAAGTTTGTATGGGAGACTGCAGGGATGAAAGGTGATTTGCAACTGCAAGGCCATTTGTGGTGTGTTGGAGCTAAAAACAGGTCCTTTAAATATAGAGGGAATGTGTACATGGTACATGAGATCAATCTCTGATTTACCAATTGATTCTGGCTGTGGCGAATTGGTTTAAATTGATTTTTGGCTTAAAAAGAGAGTTATTATAATCATTGTTGGGAGATAAGACGAGGATAGATGACTTATCTGCCCTATTATTTTGTGTTTGCTTCTATTTTAAATAATACCCTTAAGTCCTTAACTTGATGTAAATATCAACTCGATATCCACGATGTTAAATAATCCCCATTTACGTTATCCCACCTTATCACCCCGATAGAATATGCAAGAGCTTCGTCAATGGAGAATCATCCACTCGTATAATTATGAAGGGCAAATTGAGAGAGTACATTTTGAAATAGTTAAAATTGAAAAAAAAAAAAAACATATGTTTCATTTAGTGCTTATACTTTGGTAGAGATAACACTATGTCAGATGATTGAAGAGCTGAACTAGCCAATTTGCCAACTAACATTTTTCAACAGATGAATCAATGAACAACCAAAACTCAGTAGCTAATACACAATACAATTGAAGTAAAAGAAAAAAAGGCAATTCAAGGAGAAACAAAAGGTTAATGGTATTCTACTCTGGTCTTGAATCCCTGAATCATTTCAACTTTGATTTTTTAGAGACCTTCAGAGGCTTTCCAACGGGTTGAGAGACCTTCAGAGGCTTTCCAACGGGTTGAGCAGGGGCGCTTCCAACAACCTTCTTAATGTTGTATTTAACTGATAAAAATGCAGAAACCAAAGCCAGCAACATTGTAGGATAGACATATACAGCCTTTGTTGGATCTGTGTTCTCTGGCTTCCCAAGAAATCCTTCCTTAAGAAGACCCCAGATAACTAGAAGAGTCCCAAACATGCTCATTCTCCCGCGTTTTAACATACCAACAAGAGCACCAGCCACACAGAAGTAACTTCCGGCAAGAATCTGGGAATAACATGAATCATTTTCAGGGCCGAAGAGTGGGTAACATGTTAAATATTTTTCAAGGAGATTATTAACTTTAAGTACAATGGTAAGCTCGTGTTTGCAAACACAAGTAACAGCTACTAAGGAGCTTTTGAAAATAAATGATTCTACTCCCTTTTCGGCAGTGTTTGCAAACTCTTCAAAACAGTGGAGAATCACTTATTTTAAAAAGTTATTCCTCACAACTTTTGAAAATAAGTGATTTTAAAAGCTGTTAATAGAGTTTGCAAACACCACCAAATGTAGAAAGGGAGCTACCAATCAAAACACTATTGCACCAAATTAACTTCCAATATTCAAATCAAGAAACATATGCATATTACGAAATTTAAGGGCAAAATGTTTTAGGAACGGAAGGCGTGGAGGACAAATGCAAACCTCCAAGCGCTGTACATCTGGTTCTGGAGAAGATTCTTTTACGTTAGTCAAGTTGTAGATGTTGAGCAAGTTATTCCAGCTTGGGACAGAGAAATGATTGATTAAGTCATTTACAATGGCCCCGGGATAGAGAAGGCCTTTCACCACCGGAAGAGGAAAAACCTCGCTAGAAATCAACTGTGTTGATGTAATCTGAATAGGTGTTGTGCACATGCCGGATCTACATTGAACCCTAAGAAGAAATTATACAAAAAAAGAGAAAATATCAGTAAGAAAACAAAACTAGGTTTATTTCTAGCTTTCTGTTGTCTAAAACAACAGTCCCAAATCACATGTTTAATTCTATCGTGGGAGAGATCAACTAGTGGAGACGAGCTTTTAGAGAATGCTATCATAGGAAGTACACAAAGGCAAGAATCAAAGGTATATGTAAATGTATATTCCAGAAGAAACTATTTGAATTCATCAAGCACCAGACATTTGCAAAAGTGTCAAATATCATCATGGCAAGACAAATAAATCCTAAATCACATGGTTCTCAAAAAAAAAAGAAAAATTAAATCACAGAATTCTCTGAGGGTGAAGTTTCTTATCTAACATAATTATTGAAAATAGAGAGCAAAGCAACATACGCATATCGGCAATCTTCCAAACCAGTTAGTAAATTAACAAAACATTTTTTAGCGTCAGATCAACACATTCCATCACTCCAACAACAAAGCTCCATTAAAAAATATGCTTGATATTAAATTACGATTAAAGTATTGTACATACCACCCAGATCTATGAACTGTACAGAAAAGGTCGAAGCATCTTTTGGTTTCACAATTAAGAGCAACATCAATCATAATTAAAGCTAAAATGTTAATAATTAGGATTTGATTGCACTAAAAGATCAGCTCTGATGCTGAACGTGGCAAAGATCAACTTCATTTAAATTCTGATTATTACATCTAAAGTGAAAGTTAAAATTAGAGTGAGTTTAGATTTGTAAAGGATACCTGAAAAGGGGCACCTGAAGTATGACGAGTAAGAAGAAGAATCGACAGGCGTGTTTTGATAGATTGTCCCATTTTCCCTTTCCTTGAGCTGTAGTTGGAACACTCGCCATTGCAGATTCAGCGATACTCTGTCTGGATGTGCTGTGAGAGAGAGAGAGTTTATGGGGGAAATCGGAATTTTGGTTCTTCTCACGCTTTTACTTAGAGTGTAATGCGATATCGTCAGTGCAACGCGATTTCAGTATTCACCAAACAAAATTTCTTTTAAGTAAACTGTTTTTTTACTTTTAAAATAACTTTCTTTTGCATATGGACTAAGGGGATATTTGTTTTGGGATTATGTAGGATGAGGAAAATTATGTATGGGGAAATCATGAATAGTAATTCTGTGTGTTTGTTTTGGGATTTTGAGTAGAATGAGATGTAATTTTATGTCAAATCAAATTGTGTAAGAGTAGTTGGATGAGATGTAATAGTAGGATGTATATGTATTTTTAGGGATGGATGTAGTTGGATGGGGAAATTCGAATATGAAATCCCGAAGTAGAACAAGGACGTAGGACGTGTGAGTCCCAAAACAAACATGGGATGCTATTTAAAAATTAAACATTTTATTTTAAATAAATACATTTATATGTACAACAATAACACTTTTACAACAAATGTACCATATCGTGTACGTATATGTATATGGATGAAAATATCAGGAAATATTTTCGATATATCCAATTTTCTTGGTCACTTACATCGATGTTGAGGAGAATTGATATTTTCATTATATTTGTAAAAAAATCAAAAAAATTGATAAAATATCGAGTCTAGTATCGATAAAATATCAAGATAATATTTGTGACGTCAAGCAATTTATCACAATTTGCAACGAAAACGGTTAAATGATCAAAGTTGACCTAATTTACGACAAAAAAAATACTATTGCAATTTACAATCGTATTTGCAATGAATTTAACCTAGAGAAGGAAACAAAATCGTATGAGTGGGATTGTGACGAACAAAACTGTCGCAAATTCGATATTTGAATTTACATGGTAAAAATCTTTGTAAGTTGTCTCGTTTACGTTTAATATAATTTTTTTTTATCTCCAAACCAAACAGAGAAAAAATACTTTAATTAATTATTATTAATATAATAAAAATTTCAATATTTTATATCAACCGCAATGCCTTAAATAAACTCAATAAAATTAACCACTTAAACTCTTCATTAATACTCCGTATATAAGGAAATTAAATATATTAAAATAAGAAACATAGAAATGTTAAATATATTAAAATCTAAAACAAATTTCTTAAACGTAAATATAAACATATAAATGTTAATGTAAATATCTAAATGTTGATTTTTAACCAATTAATATCCCCGTATATCAACAACAAACTTAATTATGGAAATTTCGTTGGAATCTGAAAAGATATTTCAAACGAATTATGTTGCCATATTTACATGTCTCTCTCTAATTTTAATTAAGGTAATTTTACCATAATTAAACCGTAGGAAAACATTCACTTTCCTACATGTTTCCTGCAGGCTTTTTTTAGCTCTTTAAAAAGTTTCCTAATTTTTGTTTTCTTCTTCATTCTTTCTGTCCTGTAATTTGCAACATAGTGGTTTTTGATTCCTTGAGTTCTCTCTTTGGTGGAAATATGGCAACAACATATGAGAATTATCTTCGTGGGAGAAAAACTGCTCGCAGATCCAAACCCCCACAAGGGATGATTACTCTTAAGAAGAGGAAACTCGATTCTGATGCCCAAATTTCTTCTTCTTCTTCTTCTTCATGTTCTCCTTGTTTCAAGAAAGTCTGCAGAGAAGTGGATGAGTATAATATTCTGAACGTGATTAGCCAGGGCTCCTACGGCATTGTGTACAGAGCTCGGAATAACAAAACCCGAGAAATAGTGGCAATCAAGGAGGGACTCAAAAGAGCATTCTCGTCGTCATCGTTATCGATGGAAATCGAAATTCTCAAGCTCCTTCCCCCTCACCCTTCCATTATTGGTTTCAAGAAAGCCGTCGTGGAAGGCAGCATGGGAGTTTATATCGTAATGGACTACTTGGAAAGCGATCTGAGGGGATATATGAATGCTACAATGCAACACTTCACTATGAATGAAGTGAAGTTTCTGATGAAACAGTTGATCGAGGGAGTCAAGTTTCTGCACGACAATCACGTGATGCATAGAGATTTAAAGCCCTCCAACATCCTTGTGAACAACGGAGGAGAGTTGAAGATTTGTGATTTTGGGTTGTCGCGGCGCTTCCCGAGCCTATCCGGGTCCTACTGTCATCGTGTGGGAACTAGATGGTACAAAGCTCCGGAGCTTCTTCTGGGAGACAAGTCGTATTCGTGTGCGATTGATATGTGGGCGGTTGGGTGTATAATGGGGGAGCTACTGTTGAAAGAAGTGCTTTTCCGAGGGCAGTCTGTTGATGATCAGCTGAACAAGATATTCGGGATTGTTGGAACACCCGATGAGACTGTTTGGCCGGACTTTTGTAGCTTGGCGGGAAGCAATGCTAAGTTTGTTCAACAACTGAATAATGTGATTCGAAGCAAGTTTTCTTTCTCGGGAGTTCCAATGTTGAAGGAAGCTGGATTTGATCTACTCGACTGCCTTTTAACTTGCAATCCAGCGAAGAGGATTACTGCTGAATCGGCTCTCAGCCATGCCTGGTTCGACGAATGTTAGACTTTAAGTTTGTCGTGTTTTCCTTTCTCATTTTTTCATCGGATTATATGTTTTGTAGTTGGTGAATATTATGAGTCATTTACATAAAGCCATAACTACATTGTTTAATGTCCTTCATATGGTAATATCTAATTATTTTCTGAGTAACAATCTTCCCCTGTTTAAGACGAGTTTTAGATGGTAGCAATTGAAATTATTGTTTGGATGTTTTTATATATTTCACTCAATCATCCTTGAGCAGAAGTTACAGGTGACCAAATATTGAGATAAATGTTACTATGTGTCCAAAGACCTTACAATGAAAAGAGACAGACAGTCGGTCGTCGAACTAGTGTCCTCCTTGAGTGTCGTGTGACTAAATGCTTAATGAAAAATTATTTTAAAATTTAAATTTTAACGAATACAATTCAATAACCATATAAATTACTCCGTATTAAATATTAATTTTAATTAAAAAAAATCTAAATTACCTTCCCTATTTAAAAGCAGAGTACTCCAATTTTTATATTTTTTTGAAATAGAAACTGATTGTTATTAATTCTGAAATTTGTTTAAAGTATTAACCATTTTTTTTTATTTAAAAGTAAAATAACTCTGAATGATAATTTAACAATTCAAATTATTATTTAAAAAAAACAAATAATACCAAGTTTCAATTCTTTTTTTCTCTTTCAGTTGATCCATACTAGTAGTCAGGGCAGGGGTGATTTGGGAGTTTGTTGCTGGTATTTTTATATATTTTCAATATTATTTTTAATCTATAGTGGGTATGGAGGGACTTAGGAAGACAACTCTTGCTCAATTAGTTTATAACCATGACCAAGTAAAGAATTCTTTTGACTTAAGGCTCTGGATTTGTGTTTCACGTCCCTTTAATCCAGCTAATATTGCGAAAGGAATTCTGGAGAGCATAAAAAATGGGAGTTCTCCAAACACTAACCAATTGAATATGTTATTAAAAAAAAGTAGAAGAGTCAATTGCAAAGAAGAGGTTTCTCCTTGTGCTTGATGATGTTTGGACAGAAGACTACAACGAAATTGGGAATTTGATTCACTTGAGATACTTGAGCTTATGTGACAATGAGTCTCTAATGGAGTTGCCAGAGAGAATATGTGATTTGCATGAATTGCTAATCTTGCTTATTAGAAATTGCAAAAGTCTTAGAAATGTTTCTGAAGGGCTGGCCCAATTAACTGGTCTTCGAACATTAGGTGATTTCTATGGAGGAAGTGGTTGGAGCAAGCTAGGATTATTGAAGAAGTTAAGGATGAACAAGTGGTTGGAGCAAGCTAGGAACATTAGGTGATTTCTATGGAGAAATTGTTTGTTAGAATTGTTGATGAACAAGTGGTTAAGGATGCTCAAGAAGCAGAATTGAAGAAAAAGATAGACATTCAACAACTCATTATAAAATTTGTGGATGAAGTTCCTCGAGGAATCATCATCATTCAACAAAGTGAGAGGAGAATTCCAAAATGGACGAACTGGAATTTGTGGGACGAGAATTCTTGGGAATTTGTAGGGATTGGAGAAGTTGTACATTTCTGGTTACAACAACATTGCAGGGACATTAAAATGGTCTTGTGGTTTATTGATTTCTACAACTTGCTTGTAACATCTAATATATTTTTCAAATGTTTTTTTACCGTTTTAGCTCGGTCACGTCCAATTTTTCTGTGTCCTATAGGTTTTTAAATTATTTTTGGCAGACAAATACGTTCATATATGGTTTTTTTTCTTTTCTTCTTAATGCAATTGTGTTGTTGAACAATATCGTGAAGTACACAACCTTCAAAAGCTAGCTCACACACTATACAAAGCTAGCTAGTGGAATTATTGTAAGAAGAATAATCTACAGCGTGTTTTGATAGATTGGACCATTTTCCCTTTCCTTGAGCTGTAGCAGTAGTTGGAACACTCGCCGTTGCAGATTCAGCGATAGTCTCTCTGGATGTGCTCTGTGTGTGTGTGAGAGAGAGAGAAGATTTATGGGGGAAATCGGAAATTTGGTTCTTCTCTGCGCTTTTACTTAGAGTGTAACGCGATATCGTCAGTGCAACGCGATTTCAGTTTTGCATTTGAAAGAGGGAGTTTATTCACCAAACAAAACATTTAAATAATTACATTGTTTTTTACTACAGGTAAAAACCATGTAAATTGTCTCGTTTATCGTGAATCTTTAATACAATTATACGACCGCCTAATTTGCAATGGTTTATACTATCGTAAATTCAAACTATGGATTTTATAGAGAGATATATGTTGTACGTGCTTTTGATGGTTGAATCGGATGTGGACTATTTGTTAGCACGAGACAAACATGTATAATGATCGGGGGTTTATTACGTGTTTAAAAGGGTTATTATGATGATCTTGATGATCTTATGAAGAACAAACAAGAATAAATGAAGAACACAAAGATGTAGCTTCTTTAAGAAGCTAAAGCGTAAGAGCTTGGGAGTGTTTATTGCTTTGGGTTGGGTGATTTTGTGGAAATGGGTAACTTGTGTACAAATGAGCCTCTTTTAGGCATTATATAGTGGTTTCTAGGGGCTGCCCGCCCTTTACACGTGGCACGCCCTTATTGGACCTGACTTCTGCCCGAAAAGGTGATTTGATGGCGCATTTAATGCTAAACCGCCTCTGGTGCTCGTCCTCGCCGAGATGCCGAGGAGCTGAGCTACGGTGGTCGCCGGAGGACCATGTCGAGGAGTGTGGTCGCCACGCTCCATGCTGTCTCCCAAGGCTTCAATACTTAGACTTTTCTAGCTAAGATAGACAAGTGCTCGCCAACACATTTGGGCGAGCAGCTAACTAAAACATGTGCTCGCCAACATCTTTGAGCGAGCACTTAAATATATTAAATACATCTATTTTATTACATTTTCTTGGTCTTGTTGATTAGTCGTCGCACGACTTTGTTGACTAGTCCTCGCCACGTAAGCTGGTGACTAGGATTGACTTGTCAAAGATTGACTTCTTTGACTAGGTATAACATTTGCCCCCTGGTCGCCTTTCTTCGTATTCGTAGAATGGTAAGGCGAGCAGTCTGATCGTCTTCTTGGAAGGTGGATTTGTTCTCGACAACACCATCAAATTTGAGATTTTGATGACGTGTGATGGAGGCGGTCGCCTCGTCTCCAGCGCCGAGCACGATTATCGAAGCAACTTTTAATTATGATGGATCTGACATGTGTCAGGCGCGTGAACGGCGCCCAAAATTTGAAAAGCGCGCGTGGGGCGCGTGCCGACCTCAAAGGTCGCGCGTGGGGGCCACTTTCCGAACTCATTTTCGGAAATGACCCCAAATTTTTGGGGAATTTGCGTTTTTGACCCCGTTTTTTGCACAAAGGTCCCTGATCGACTTTGCCTATAAATATGACTTCCACCTTCTTCAAAACACTTTTACAATTCTGCATATTTCCGAGTTTCTTTTTGAGTTTCCTTCCAAGCTTCTTCTTCAAGTTTTCCGGCGAGTTTGGGTGGTTTTCGATCGTCAACAAGGTAAACAACTCACATTTCTTTCTTAAAAACTTCTTTCTCCCCCATTTCTTAAGAAAAAATGGAGTTTGGCGGTGGCTCCGGTGGTGGTTCCGACGGTGGTCCGCCGCCGTTGGTTGGTGGTTCTGAAAATTCCGGCGGCGGAGACCGTTTGGCTTTGGCCTTGATGGAAAGGGCATCCTCCTCGAACTCTAGGATCCACTCCCCCGAACCCATAAATATTGGAGTCCGAAATCTTGGAAAAGCAGTGGTCGTTGACGTCGACGAGCTCGACGAATCCGATAGGGACGACGCCGGCAATGATGCCGAGGAGGATGGCGCCGAGGAGGGTGGCAGTGAGACTGACTCAGATCTGCGCGATCAGGGTTTGGATCGAGGAGTGGGCGAACGTTAGACCCTGCTCAAGTCGAGGAGACCTTGACGAGAAGTCTCCGCGAGGATTTCGAGGAGGTCGTTCAGTATGCGGAGAGCATAAAGGACATTTTGAGTGGTAGGGAAAATTTGGATGGCGACGAGGTCTCGAGGGAGGCCTATTATAAATATTTCTGCGAATACCTTCCTCGAGAGGTTCCTCGCCCGCATCGAGCAGCTAAACAAACAATATACGAGGCGAGCAAGTATGCGAGCAAAGTCTCCTCGGCACAGTTAGAAAATTCCCGAAAAAAGTATCAGCTGCCGGCCGACGTTTCCTTCTTTGTTCCTCGCCAGGATGAGAGGGCCGACCAGCCGCCAGAAGGGATGGTCGCCGTCAACATCGGCATGATGGAGGCAGGGCTGAGGTTCCCCCTGCACCCTAGTATTTCAAACTTCTTACATTTCTTAGGGGTGGCTCCTTCTCAGATTTTGCCGAACGGTTGGTCGAACCTGAACGGAATCCTAACACTGTTCGGCCTGGTGGCGGCCGAGAATGGATGTCGAAACACGTGGCTTAGCCCGAAAGAGATTAGCTATCTCCTTCAGGCGGCCGAGGCCGGAGATAAGGTGGGCCATGGATACTATTATGTAAGGGGCCGTGATAACTTCAAGTTGATTGAAGGGGTTCCCAACAAAATCAGAGATTGGAAAACCAACTGGTGGTGGGTAGCTGGGGACTGGAGAAGTTCAGTGAAGCCGGATGGCTCCTCTGCTCGCATTCCCCTCGAGGCTGATTATCAAAGAATTCGTGGTAAGTTTTTTTATTTCTGCTCGTTCTTGTCTATACTGACTAACTCCTCGTTCTTGTAGGTGAAACTGCTCGCAAGAAGACCGCCGATCACCGTCTCTCGCCTCTCTTCCAATACCACATTTGCTGCGTTCTCAATCGTCGCTACCTGGAGAGGTCCTGTCGCTTTCTGAACAAGGAGTGTATGCGCGAGCGAGCAGGTCTTAGAGTACCTCCTCATCACTTCACTCGAGAGTTCCCTCCAGGTATCAACATATTTCTAAGTTTGTGAAATTACTCAAGTTTTGTGAAATTGCTCCTCGTAAATATTAAACTCCTCGTTTTTCTTTCTTAGTAGTAGTTCCAGAGAGAGTTGTCACCTATCTTCCTCCCACCGTTGAAGTTGATCGCATAAAATCGAGCAGGATGATGCAACAAGCAAGGATGCTCCGGGAGCGCAAGATAGTTGATGGCACTGGCAAGAAACGGAAAGGGGCGGAGACCTCGGGGGCTCCACCTAAAAGAGTTGCGAGAAAAACCCGGGGGGGTTCTTCTCGCCCACCTGCTGCCGAGCAGAGGGTTGAGCCAGTTGGTGAACAGAGGATCTCGCCGAGGGGTAACTCGCCTCCCCCCACTCAGGTCGTATCCCCTCCTCCCCGAAGCACTCGGTCGCGAGAGACTGCAGCGAGCTCGTCGGCGGGGGAGAGGGCTCAGGGAGACAACACACTTCTCGGTTGGGATGCCGCAAGGGTTTCTAGGTAAGCTTATTATCAATAAAGCTTTAGAATTTTTTCAAGTACTTTTTTCTAACTTTCCTCTTCTCTTTTTTCTTTAGGGTTGCCGAAAACTCGATCGTTGAACCTTACAACGACAACCTCCTCGGCTACTACCGGTCGCGGGATGCGGCCACTCAAGAATCTCTGGACCCGCTCGTCGTAAGGGTCATGAAGAATGTGCCCCGATCGCTGACGACCACGCTGCTCGACGAGGTGAAAAACCAGAGCTCTCTGGAGAACGCGCGCCTGGCCGCCATCGACCTGACCCGTGCCTCCTACACCGTCGAGAGACTCGCCGTCCAGATCGCCGAGAGCCGCAAGGTCAGCGAGGACAGAAGTGCAAGGCTCGCCCAAATGGCCAAGGCTAAGGCTGTCGTCGAGAGGCAGCTCGTCACTGCTGAGGAGAAGGTGGTCGACCTCGAGACCAAGTTGGCCGATTCTGAGGCCCAAATTGAGATGGTTCGAAAGAAGGATCAAGAAGATCTTCAAGAGATCGAACGTCTCCGTGCTCGCCTCAAGACTGCCGAGGACGAGCTGAAAAAGAAATCCGCCGAGGTAAACACTCTTCAAGATAAATCTGCGGCTGATGAGGAAGAGTTGGCTACTCTCCGGGAAGAGCTGGTCGACATGACCAAAGAGCGAGATGAGACCAACGAGCTCGCTGGGTGCGTGGCCATGTTATCGGTGGCGCTTACTGCCCACGGGCTCATTCATCGACTGCTAGAAGTTCATCCGGAAGTGGATATGATTCCGCTCGGCGGGTTTTTGGACGACCTCCTTATGAAGGAGAATCCTCAGCCGGAAATGGAACTCCCTCTGCTTCCTTTGATGGAATTGGGACTCCAATTCCCTCGACTTTTGGGTGTTCCGGTACTCTTCTCGACTCCTCCACAAGGCTCCCCAACTCAACAGGGCGAGCAGAGTGCTCCTGCCAAGGTGGAGGTTGTGAACGAGGAGGAAGTTGCCGGCGAGCAGGATGCTCCTGCCGAGGAGAATGCTCCGGGAGCTTAGTTTACTTGTATTTCATTTCTGTTTTTTAGGACTGTTCGGCCATTACGGCCTCTTTTGTAATTTCAGCCTCTTAAGGCTTTTCAATGAATGGAACTTTTTTGTTAATACGATGTTTGGTTATTTTGAGTGATCGTTCTCGTTACTGCTTTCCAACTTATGTTATGATTAATTTTTGCAAGCATTTTTTAATAAGTACTTGTCTTTTTGAAACTCCTTTTATTGCGAGCATCTTTGCGGGAGAGTGCTCGCCTTTGCCTTGCGAGCATCTTTAAGAAAGAGTGCTCGTCTTTTGCCTTGCGAGCATCTTTAAGAAAGAGTGCTCGTCTTTTGTCTTTGCGAGCATCTTTAAGAAAGAGTGCTCGTCTTTTAGAGTTAACCATTCGTCGGTTGAACTCTTTTTTGTTTGGTAGGTAGTGATCGTCGTCACCACTACCTTGCGAGCATCGTTAAGAAAGAGTGCTCGTCTTTCTTTTGCGAGCACCTTTGAGAAAGAGTGCTCATCTTTTGGAGTTAACCATTCGTCGGTTGAACTCTTTTTTGTTTGATAGGTAGTGATCGTCGTCGCCACTACCTTGCGAGCATCGTTAAGAAAGAGTGCTCGTCTTTTGTTTCCTAGAAGGCTACGCAGAGCCTTGTCTAAAAATTCAAACTTATCTAACACTTGATGGAAATTTAAAACTTGTACTTGTATTGAAATGATGACTAGATACAAACTATACAAATATGAAAAAATTAAAAACTTACTGGTAATACTTCTTCAGCTTGACCGCGTTTCATGGGTACTTGCTCGGCTTGCCCTCTAGATCTTCTAGCTCGTATGATCCGTTCAGGAGTGTGCGCGTTATTCGGTACGGACCCTCCCAAGTTGGGCCAAGTATGCCGATGGACTGCTCCGTCGCCCTTCGAAGTACGAGCTGGCCGATAGTGAATTGGCGAGCACGTACTTTGGTGTTGTAGTAGCGTTCTGACCTTTGCTTGTAGACCACGTTCTTCTCGTCCGCTGTTAGCCTTCGCTCTTCTAGGAAGTCCAAATCGGAGAGCTGTGCATCGTTATTCAACTGCTCGTCATAATTTGCCACTCGAAAAGTGGGGACTTGCCCCTCTGCTGGTATGACAGCTTCGGTTCCGAACGCGAGCGCGAACGGAGTTTCACCAGTAGAATTCCTCGTGGTCGTCCGATATGCCCACAGAACCATGTGCAGCTCGTCCGCCCATTTGCCCTTCAATCCATCTAGCTTAGCTTTCAAGGTGTGCTTGATGATTTTGTTGATTGCCTCTACTTGACCATTCGATTGTGGATGATAGGGTGTTGAAAAAATTTTCTTGATGTTCCACTCTGAGCAGAAATCCAGCATGTCTTGACTTGTGAATTGACGTCCGTTGTCCGTCACTATCGCTCGTGGTAGGCCGAACCTGCAAATTATGTTTTTCCAAATGAAACTTGTCATCTGGGCCGTTGTGATGGTCTTCAATGCCTTCGCTTCGGTCCACTTGGTGAAGTAATCGACTGCTACGACTACGAAAGTTACCCCCCCGACGCCAGGCGGGAAAGGTCCAATGATGTCGATGCCCCACTTCGCGAAGGGCCAAGAACTGTAGACGGAGATGAGCTCGTCTGGAGGTGAGTGAATAGCGGGTGCAAAAGCTTGACATCTCTTGCACGCCTGGGCGTAATGTATTGCATCCTTCTTCAGTGTTGGCCAGAAGTAGCCTTGCCTCATGATCTTTAAAGCGAGCGCTTGCCCCCTTGTATGATTTCCACATGATCCATCGTGGATTTCGTACATGACGATCTTCGCTTCGTCTTCCCCGAGGCATTTCAATAAAGGCATTGAAAAACCCCGTTTGTACAGCTGGTCGCCAATAACAGTGTACCTTGCGGACCTGAGCTGCAATCTGGTCGCTTTCACTTTGTCCCCCGGGAGCTCGCCGGTCTTGATGTACTTGATGACCGGCGATCTCCAGTCCTCGTCGCTGGTCGCTTCAACCTGCAAAATCTGACCTCTGTTCACCGATGGGGAAGAAATTTTAGTGATGGTCGCTTCTGAAAATATTGTCTCCCCCTTTGAAGTGGCCAGCCGAGCTAACACATCTGCTTGCGTATTGTCCTCCCTAGGGATTTGCTCGATGTGGAATTGATCAAATTGCTCGAGTAATCCTTTCACTAGCTCTTGATACTTTATCATTTGATCGCCGCGAGCCTCGTAGTCGCCCGTTATTTGACATACAACCAGCTGAGAGTCAGAAAAAAATTTCAGTTTTCTGGCGCCCACGGCCATAGCCATCTTGATTCCTGCAACCAGAGCCTCGTACTCTGCTTCGTTGTTGGTCGCCCGATACTCGAACTCGATCGCCGAAGCAAACGTCTGTCGGGTTGGGCTGGTGAGGACGATTCCTGCCCCTGCTTTGGTGCTCGTCGACGAGCCATCGACGAACAGTGTCCAAGGAAGTTCGATTCCCTCGTCCACTTTTTCCGGGAAAGTGAGCTCTACTATGAATTCTGCCAGCACTTGTCCCTTGATTGCCGTTCTAGGTGCATAGGTGAGCCCAAATTGCCCTATTTCCACCGACCATTTAAAAAGTCTTCCAGTGGTATCCGGACGATGCAGTGCTCGTCGGAGTGGAAAGGTTGTGAGGACGACCACCTCGTGGTCGAACAGGTATTGCCTTAATTTCCTAACGCTCATGACTAGTGCGTATGCCAATTTTTCCATTGGAGTGTATCTCAACTCCGCATCTCTCAGTGTTTGACTTACGTAGTAGATAGGCAGATGTGTGCTCCCCTCAGCTCGGACGAGCACTGAACTGATCGCACAGTCAGTGGCCGCCAAGTATAGATACAGAATTTCGCCGGGGACTGGCTTAGATAGGACCTTCGGATCCGATAGGTATTCCTTTAGCTTTTCGAAAGCTTTCTCACATTCATCGGTCCATTCGAACCTCCCTTTTTTCAGAGCATCGAAAAAAGGTTTGCAACGATCGCCCGTTCGTGCAATAAATCTGTTCAGCGATGCAAGGCATCCTGTTAACCTCTGTACTTCCTTCACGTTCCTTGGGCTTTGCATGTTAATGACTGCTTGAATTTTACTCGGATTCGCCTCGATGCCCCGCTGGCTAACTAAGTGCCTCAGAAATTTTCCTGAGCTAACACCAAAACTGCATTTTTTCGGATTTAACTTCATGTTGTATTCTTTCAGTATATCGAACGTCATGGCGAGGTGGTGTAGGTGATCCTTTTTCCGCAAGCTTTTGACAACGATGTCGTCGATATAGACCTCCACCATCTTGCCGATGTGTTTCTCAAACATCTTATTTACCAGTCTTTGGTATGTTGCCCCCGCGTTTTTCAAACCGAAAGGCATTCTTTTCCAGCTGTACATTTCGGTGGCCGTCATGAAGACCGTATGCCGCTGGTCGTCGGGATGCATTGCAATCTGATGGTACCCTGCGAAGGCATCCATGAAAGTTAACATCTCGTGCCCCGCTGTATTGTCTACTAGGTGATCAATGTGGGGCATCGGAAAGTGATCTTTCAGACAGGCATCGTTTAGATCTGTGAAGTCTATACACAATCTCCACGACCCGGTCGTCTTTTTGACGAGCACTAGATTGGCCAACCACTCGGGATCAGTTCCAGTTTTCTTGATTAATTTATTGTCGATCAGTTTCTTGACTTCGACCGCCAAAGCCGCATATTTATCAGGCCCAAATTTTCTTCGTTTTGGGGTGATAGGTCTCTTTGCTGGATCAATATTCAATCTGTGGCAGGCATGATTCGTGGGAATGTCCACCATATCCTCGTGCGACCAGGCGAATGCACCGATGTTTTCTTTCAAAAATGCGACCATGTCTGACCGCAAAAGTTCTGGTAAATTCGAACCAATGAATACCTCGAGTTCTGGACGAGCTTCGTTTAAATGGATGGTTTCGAGGTCCTCCGCTGAAGTTGCCCGTTCTTTAGGCTCCTTCCAACGAGGATCCTCGATTCCGAACTCTGGCTCAAAACCTAGCCTAAGCTCCAGATCTGGAATGTTTTCTGGAAACTGGTCGTCGGGGATCTGGTCGCCCAAATCTGTCTGTTCGTCGATATCCATTGGGGTGTGGTCGTCCACTTCCATGGAGGCGTTCTCGTTCGCCTCCACTTGGTGGTCGTCGAAACTACGACTACACTCCCCAACTTCAATCTTCCGGTACTTGCTAGGAAGACCCTCCAAGTAGTTCACTTGCTTTGTTTGTGTTTGACACTCAATATACTTTTCAACCATAGCACTTTCCTTAGAATGACGTTTCACAAAACGGACGAGACACTCCCTCGCCCGCGTCTGATCGCCCTTGACGGTTATACCTCCCGCCGGGGTTGGAAATTTTACACAATAGTAATAAGTAGAAACGGCCGCCTTGAACTCGTTGAAGAAAGGTCGGCCGAGGAACACATTGTAGGACGATGGCATGTCGATGATCAGGAAGTCGAGCTGCCTAGCATGGTGCACCTCAGGCTCTTTCGACGATGCCAACTCCAGGGATAGTCTGATTTTCCCAATGGGAAGGTTGCGCGTATCCCCAAAACCTACGATTATATCATCGCAAGGCTCGATGTATGCTGCATAATCACCGAGAGCATCCAGAGTATGCTTGAAGAGGATGTTGGTGTATGCCCCAGTGTCGACCATCATGCGATGGACGTTTGTTCCCATGATCTTCCCCGTGATGACCAAAGCATCATTGTTTGGGTGCACCACGCCGTTCAGGTCGTCGTCCGAGAAAAGGATTTGGTGAGATAGAGGCTTCTCGGCAGTCGGAGCGACGCACACCTGATGGACATTGTTCAGTGCTCGCTGCTCACTCTGAGCTCGGCGAACAGATAGCTCTTTCCCGGATTGAGTCCCTCCCAAAGGGCCTTCTATCACATTACAGGCTCCACCCACATTATCGATGTCGCCGCCAGGATTTTGTGGCATGGGAGGAGTCAGCTTGGGACGATTCAGTTGTTGGCGCAGGTCGTCGCTGTCGTCGCGACGTTTCTTCCCCCTGTTGTCGCCATTTCCAAGAGGCTTGATGAACTGGGCGAGCTTGCCCTCATTGTACAGCTTGAAAAGGTTTCTCACCAAGTCTCGGCACCCATTGGTGTGGTGGCCGATGGAGTTGTGGTAGTCGCAGAATTTGCTACCATCTAGGTTTTCATCACTTGTATGCATTGGCTTGGCATGGGGGAGCAGATTCTTTCCCCTGACTACATTAAAAATGCCCCTGGGATCAAGAGAGAGAGATTCTCTGAACTGGATGATCTCAGGAGACTCCTCGAAAGGCCTGAAGTTCGCTGGGCGAGCACTACCAGCTTGAGTGGTCGCCTTCTTGGGCTGGGACGACTCCCCAGTGTTTGTATTCTTCTTGGGCCAGACCCTCTTGGATGCCTCAGGCTGCTCGTTAGCCTTGGCAGCGTCCATGATTTCCTCCATTTGGATGAAGTTCCCAGCCCTCGTGCGGAAATCCGCATAAGAAACTGGGAAAGTAAGATGGATAGATTCCCAGAGCTTGGAACCTATCCTCAGACCGGAAACAGCCGAGATCAGCTTTGTCTCATCGTTTACGGCCTCTCCATCTATCACCAGCCTGTCGAAGCGCTCGATGAAGTCCTTGCCCGATTCGTTGATGGACTGGCGAACGTTCGCCAAACGTTGCTTTGAAGCTGGGCGAGCAGCAATGGACCCGTAGTAGGTCAGAAAGTATTGTCCCAGCTCAATGAATGATGTGATAGATCCGGGACTCAAAGTTGTGTACCAGCGATGAGCCCGGTCTCCCAAAGTTAGGGAGAAGTTTCTGCATTGTGTGGCGTCCGTTGCCCCGATTGAGGCCATGTAGTTGGAGTACTTGGACAAGTGTACTCTGGGGTCGGACACTCCGTCATATGCCGCCATGGAGGGCATTTGAATCTTTCTTTGAATGGGGGCGGTGAGTATTGCAACACTCAGTGGAGGTGCGGGCAGAGTGATTGGTGGGGTGGTCCCTAGCTTCGAGGCGACCACCTCTGCTCGCAGAGCGTCCATCTCTAGCTTCATCAATTTTTGGGTCTCGAGGAACTGGGCGATCTGCCCCTCCTCGGCGGTCTGTGCTCGGGGGACGACGACCTCGTCGCGTCGGCTCCCTTGGGATGCGCCCGGGCGATCATCATGGTGTGATCGCCGGGGAGAGTGCCTATTAGAATGGTGGCTGCGATAACTCTTCGCAGGAGCTCGCGAATCTTTCCCTGGTCCCACTCGATCAAGAGCTGAGACTCTGTCGCCCTGATCTCTCTTGTCAGCGCGATCTCGGTGGTCGGCCCTGCCTGGTCGGCCATCCACATTGAAGGGCACCCGGCGAGGAGCCCTTCTATCTTTATCATCCATCCGGTTGAAAACCGAATTTCGGTGCCTCGAGTCTCCCGTGTGGCTATTGTGGGAGTGCTCGTCAACTTTGTTTTTTCCTCTGTCCTGGGGGTGAACAGAGTTGGAGTGATAGGAACGGTTGTCTTCTTCGTTCCCCTTGGCTTTGCGAGCCTTGTCAAAGGCCTGATCTTTGGCCTTCTCCAGCTCTTCTTTTTCATTCTGCCTCCTCTTCTCCAAGAGGTAGTCAGAAAAGTCCTTCAAATGTTGGGGATCATTCAGAATGTCCCCCATGTTTAGATTTGCAAAGGATTTACCGGCGGCGCCGGAGGGCGTTCGTTCCCTCCGGATGGTAAGATTTCGTCTTGATGAGTATGATGAGACATCGTTTAAAGAGTGTCTCCTGGGGATTATTACAAGGATATGACTGTTCTTAAGCTTTCGACGCTTAAAAACAAAAGATTAAAGTTCTTACGCAGAAGAACGTGCTATTACAACTACTTACTAGCAAAGTAACAACAACTAAAGCTTGAAAACAAGATTACACGGAGATCAAACTCCAAAATATGTCTCGAATATCGCAAATATTCAAGAACACGAAAAACATGAAAATTCGTAAACAAAGCTTTAAAAGGTGGAACTACCGATTAAAAACCTGAAAACGGAGTTTGCAAACCGATCGCTCGATGATCGGTCGAAACTGAGAGTGATGAACACGTAAAAGGACCCCTCCTTCTAGCGTCAAATGTTGTACGTGCTTTTGATGGTTGAATCGGATGTGGATTATTTGTTAGCACGAGACAAACATGTATAATGATCGGGGGTTTATTACGTGTTTAAAAGGGTTATTATGATGATCTTGATGATCTTATGAAGAACAAACAAGAATAAATGAAGAACACAAAGATGTAGCTTCTTTAAGAAGCTAAAGCGTAAGAGCTTGGGAGTGTTTATTGCTTTGGGTTGGGTGATTTTGTGGAAATGGGTAACTTGTGTACAAATGAGCCTCTTTTAGGCATTATATAGTGGTTTCTAGGGACTGCCCGCCCTTTACACGTGGCACGCCCTTATTGGACCTGACTTCTGCCCGAAAAGGTGATTTGATGGCGCATTTAATGCTAAACCGCCTCTGGTGCTCGTCCTCGCCGAGATGCCGAGGAGCTGAGCTACGGTGGTCGCCGGAGGACCATGTCGAGGAGTGTGGTCGCCACGCTCCATGCTGTCTCCCAAGGCTTCAATACTTAGACTTTTCTAGCTAAGATAGACAAGTGCTCGCCAACACATTTGGGCGAGCAGCTAACTAAAACATGTGCTCGAAACATCTTTGAGCGAGCACTTAAATATATTAAATACATCTATTTTATTACATTTTCTTGGTCTTGTTGACTAGTCGTCGCACGACTTTGTTGACTAGTCCTCGCCACGTAAGCTGGTGACTAGGATTGACTTGTCAAAGATTGACTTCTTTGACTAGGTATAACAATATACAAACAAGATTATTATATTTACTATCCTAATAAATTTATTATAGTTTTTTCGTCTCAATCCAATGAGTAAATGATGTCGTTTTGAGTTAAGGTGGTAAATTGGCAATGGTTTCCAGAGTCCAGACTGTCACAAATTTCATTTTTGATGAATTAAATTGAAAATTAAATAAATAATCAATATAATCTAAAGTTAAATATGTGGGGGGTTTGATTTTGTGGGTAACTTTAGTCCCGTGTTTAATTTGAGATTGATCAATTTGATTTGGATTAGTCATTCTCAATTCAATCTCTCTCCATCCAAATATTAATCTCTTTAATAAATTACACATCTATTTTTATACAATTACATCATTATTTTTTTTAATCTCTAACTTTTCTTTCACACTCCTTCTCTCTTCTATTATTTTGTAATCAACTAATAAAATATTACAACATCACTTTTTATTTAACATAAAACTACATCCTTCACTACTTCTCAATTTTTATTCAAACACAATTTAAACATAATTATTATTTATGAATTACCTCAATCCACGTTTTTCAATTTCAATTTCAATCTACTATAATCTCTAACCAAACACCAGTTTACAATTTTGGTTTGGGGTCATATCTTTATGGCATGTAGCATTTCATTAATAGGAGTTACTCCCTTCGTCCCGTTATTAATGAAACATTTAGGGTGTGTTTGGTTTGGGATTGACCCATTCGGATTTGGATGGGCCATTCCCCATCCCATCCTTCTTCATCTCTCTCCATCCAAATACTCATGCACCCTATAATACACCTATATACATATTTTTATACAATCACATTATTTTTTTTTAATCATTCATTCTCTCTTCTACTTTTCTTACACACATTTATTCTCTTTCATACTTTTCTTCCACACATTTATTATATCTCCTACTTTCTTCCACACATTTATTATCTATTCTACTTGATTTGACATAAAGTTTTCCATCCATACCAATTTTTTAATCTCTATCCAAACACAACAATTATTCAATTGCTATTCATGGATTACCTCATCCATATTTTTTCAATCCCCATCCACATCTCATCCACCATAATCCCTAACCAAACAACACCTTATTGTTTGCACGAGTTTTAATGTAATAATTGTTTATTAGTATTAAATGTGATAAAGTTGACTTTTATGAGAGATATTATGGACAATTCAAATTTATTGGAGAAAAAAAATCTTTAGTTAGTGTGTAAAAAGTATTGACATATGATATAATAAGAGATGTTTGAGTAAGTTTTTTAAAGAAGTAAAAAATATTTTTTTTCAAATAAAAAATGTTCAATTAATAATGAGACCAATGTTTTTGACAAATGTTCCATTAATAATGAAACAAGGGTCTGAGTTTTCTATATCTACACTCATTTAAGGAATTTTACCAAAATTAAACAATAGGAAAAAAAAATAACTTTCCTTCATGATACTCTACACGCGTTTTCAAACTCGAGGATTCTGAAATTACCTTAATTATTGTCCGTTTCAAATATTTCCTAATTTCTCTTTTTCTTCATCGTTCTTTCCGTCCTGTAATTAGAAACATAGTAGTTTTTCCTTTTATATTGTCGCGATTTGAAGATTTTTAAACCCTGTTAGGAAATTAGCCTTGAGTTGTCTTTTTGTTTTTGTTGGTGGAAATATGGCAACAACAGCATCAAAGGCTTTTCGATATGAGAATTGTTTCCGTGGGAGGAAAACTGCTAGCAAATCCAAACCCCCGCAAGGGATTATCGTTAAGAAGAGGAAAATGGAATCTGATACTCAAATTTCTTCTTCTTCTTCCTCCTCCTCTTCTTCTTCTTCTTGTTTCAAGAAAGTCTGTAAAAAGATTAGAGAAATGGATGAGTATCTTATTTTGAACGTGGTTAGCCAGGGCTCCTATGGCATTGTGTATAGAGTTCGGAATAACAAAACCGGAGAAATAGTGGCAATTAAAGAGGTACTCAAAAGAGCATCGTCGTCATTATCGTTATCCACAGAAATCAAAATTCTCAAGTCCCTTCCCCCTCACCCTTCCATTATTGGTTTAAAGAAAGTGGTTGTGGACGGCAACAATGGAGTTTATATCGTAATGGACTACTTGGAAAACGATCTCAGGGGATATATGAATAACAGAATGAATCACTTCACTATGAATGAAGTGAAGTTTCTAATGAAACAATTGATCGAGGGAGTCAAGTTTCTACACGACAATGACGTGATGCATAGAGATTTAAAGCCCTCCAACATTCTTGTGAACAACAGGGGAGAGTTGAAAATATGTGATTTTGGGTTGTCACGACGCTTCCCGAGCGTATCCAGGTCCTGCTGTCATCGTGTGGGAACTATATGGTACAAAGCTCCAGAGCTTCTTTTGGGAGACAAGTCGTATTCATGTGCGATTGATATGTGGTCGGTTGGGTGTATAATGGGGGAGCTACTGTTGAAAGAAGCGCTTTTTCGAGGGCAGTGTGTTGATGATCAGCTAAACAAGATATTCGCGATTGTTGGAACACCCGATGAGACTGTTTGGCCAGGCTTTCGTAGCTTGGCGGGAAGCAATGCTAAGTTTGTTCAACAACCGAATAGTGTGATTCGAAGTAAGTTTTCTTTCTCAGGAGTTCCAATGTTGAAGGAATCTGGATTTGATCTACTCGACCACCTTTTAACTTGCAATCCAGTGAAGAGGATTACTGCTGAATCGGCTCTCACTCATGCCTGGTTCGACGAATATTAGAGTTTGGATGTATACATGCAAATAGAATTTTAGTCATGGTGTCGTGTTTTCCTTTCTCATTTTCTCATCAGATTTTATATTGTTTTGTCCACAACTTTTAACTTTCCGGTGGTAGTGTGGTATTTTGTGTATAAACCACACACATTATGACTTTTGATATAATATTATTGCATAAGCTTTGAAGGGAAAGTAGGTTAATGCTGATAATTTTTTTTTTTAATTTTGATTTAATCATAAAATTATGTGTTGGATGCAGTTGTTGATGTGTCGAGCATTGTTACATTAGAAAATGTTATCTTAGTTGAGAAATCATGTTATTGAAGGTGGTTAATCCGAGAGGCTCTAGCTGATTAGGTTTATGTGGTAGCTACCTACTTTAATTTTCTTGGTTCTTTTGCTGATTTCTATGGTGAAAGAATACTTGTTATTGTGCGCACTTTTATTTTACTTAGTTTTTCTTACTTTAAAAGCAGTGGATCAAATCATTTTCTATGGTGAAGAATACTTGTTATTGTTCAGTAGTGGTTTTTTATTTCATAGTTTTTTTTTTTTGACGATTACACAAGAATAAACCTTTACGAACCACACTAAAATTTCCTATGAATCTAAACGAAAAACTACTCCATCTCAATCACGAGAGATGGTAGAGTTAACAGCAGCTTGAGCCAGTCCATGCGCTTGCGTATTTCTGCTCCTAGGAATATATTTGAATCTGCACACTACAAATTCTTTTGACATCTGTTGTATCCTATTTGCAAGATTTCTCTCCGGCCCAGCACCCGGGCACATCTTTGAGCAAAGATCAATTGCTTGTTGGGAGTCCGAATGAATTACAATTATCCTCCAATTTAGTTTTCGTGCTTCAACTAAAGCTCTCTCAATGGCATGTAATTCCACTCCCAGAGGTCCCCTCTGCGGACCAATTCTTTTGGAAAAAGAGAAAATAACTTCTCCATCTTTGTTCTTTCCAACTCCCCCAATTCCATATTTACAAAGATCTCCATTGAACGCTCCATCCACCTCGAAACTTGGCACAACATTTATGTAATATAGATCGTTGTTTAAACTTATAGATCCTTCCTTGACTTCCGACGAGATTTGTCGATAACTATCTAGATACATTAGTACTCTCTCCCCCACATTTTTACTACATCTTCGTCGCGCTTTATCAACATCATCGTGAGTAATCTTACATCTCTCTCTCCATACTTCCCAAGCTATAATGATTAATTCTTCCAATCCTTCTATCTTTCTTTCAGCAAAAACTCGTTCCAGAAACTGTAAAGTAGTAAGATACTTACCTTTAAGAACTAGTTCCCACCAACCAAGCCCCTTCCATATGTGTCGAACACCCACACAAGTGAAAACCGCGTGCAACATATTCGGCAAGAATGTTCGACAAAGGTAGCAATTTGGATGCGCCCCTTCAAAACGGCTTGCTAAATTACCCTCCGTTGCAATGAAGTCCCATGCCATTTTTTATTTCATAGTTTAGTTGAACTTGCTTTTGGCTGTTAAATGAAACTTTGTTATTACTTATAATTACTGCACAAATTTTGGATTTATCAGTAGTTTTAAATTTATTTCTAAATTAAAAAAAATTGTATTATTAAGAAATATGAAATGAGTAGAAATTTGATATTGTCACATAAGATTAATATGTATTGGAAAATATCAAAAGAAAAAAACCGGTAGCCCACAGGTGCAACCCAAAAACTCATAGGCCCATCTGCAAATGTCCAGACATTAAATTATATTCTTCTTCTTTTGTCCCACATCGAGATATCAGCGTTACATTAGCCTTTATTTATATAGAAACATTGCTTATTTCAATTGTCCATTCGGGGGCATTTGATAAAATTGGAACGATACAGAAAAGATTAGCATGCGTCGAGCAATGGTTCGAATTTTTTTTCTTCCAAATTTGTCCTCAATTTTCTTCAAAACGGCGTCGTTTTAGGATATTTATCTATACAGAAATCACTTCATCATTTTGGGATTTTCAACAGTACTGAGGAAGGGGAGGGAGTGTACGTGCGTGCTTGGGGAGGATGGGGCTCAAAGAAGCAACTGCCGTTACGGGAGATGCCACTACCAGTAGCGCCTCCGATGCTGGACCCAGTGGCAGCGGCGCCGTACGGAGTTTTCCACTGGCGGCGCAGCCGGAAATAATGAGAGCAGCTGAGAAGGACGACCAGTACGCTTCCTTCGTGTATGACGCCTGTCGCGATACCTTCCGTCATCTCTTTGGTACTCATTAATCTATCTAACCATCGGTTCAATTCTGTAGGATTCTTATTATCATACTTTTGAAATTGGATTTCGTTTATGTACACTGAAGTTCTAGGATAAATATTTCAAATTGGACTATGTGAATGCTCTTATGTACTTATTTGAATTTTGGCCTATCTTTCAGGTACAAATTGCTGTTGCATATCAGAGTGAGGTTCGCTACAAGCCTGCATTTTCCCACTTTATTCCCATGTGTTAATTGTTCTTAATTGAAGTTACTACGGGTTTTCATTGGGAATGAAGAATTTAATTATTTCAATATCAACAACCTGCAGCATTAGTTTCCTGCTGTACTTATGTGACCTCTTAAAGGTGTGATTTAGGATTTAGAACACTCTCATATTCTAACCTGTAGTAGTTGTTGTACCCCATTAAATTGTTGGAATTTGCACGAGTTGCTGGAGAAATTGCAAATTTTTTTTGATGTACGAATTGTGATTTCTCGTTTTTGTGATTTTTGATCAATTTCTCTGATTCAAATGTGTGAGCTTATTGTATTGCAAACTGGAGATGCAATATCGTGTTTGTTTTATTTTATTTTGCTACCACTCGAATGACATGTGATATCATTTGACTTCTGTTCTTAGAGAAGCGGTTTGGGTTATCTTGTTTTGCAGATTAAACTTTTGGGACAAATGCTCTATTATGTGTTGACAACTGGTGCAGGAAAACAGACCCTAGGAGAAGAATATTGTGATATTACTCAGGTGTGTCCCTCATCTATAGTCCATTTGTTCATGCGCATGGGACTGAATTAGTTTTGCTTGGGTCTGTATATGATGAAGATTCAATCTTTAAGACAAGGTAGAAAAATTGATGCCAAAACAGCTTTAGGAGAGGAGTGTTTGTTCACATTGTTAATTTATTTTACATTCATTAATTCTGGTACAAAAGTTTCTTCTCTCTGGTTTACAGTTCACGTATTACTTCCCAAGGAATTACCATGGCTGATTTACTATCTGATGATATTATTGACAAAGAAACTACCTTGAGTAGTCAAGTTCAACCTTCTTCTAGTGCTGAAATGACATCATCCTTGAATTCAGAAGTCTCCGTTTCAGTTTTTTCAAGATTGAAAGCCAGAATTGCTGGATTATTGTTATATTCAGTTCGGAGGTGGCCCTCAGTATGCTTTCTTCCACCACATTAGTTCTGCTTGTCTACTGTGAATTTCAGCAGGGATAAATATATGTGCAATGAGCTTCTGTCTTTTGATTACCGGTTATATAATATGTTTCTAGATTCATATGTTTATGAATTCAACTGAAGGGCATATGTAATCCCTGTTCTATTGCAAGATCATATGCATACCCCTCATTATGCTTCCATGTCACATTCTGTTGTTCATGGCCAACAAATTTACCTTTCCCACTGTTTGATTCAGGTGCTACCTATGGCCCGTGAGTGTTTCATGTTGATTCTCCGAAACCTTATGTACTTCTATTTTGAAGGTGAAGTGATCAAGTATTAACTGTAATATATATATATATATATTTGTGATACTCATATTGGGTTTTACTTCACAGGCCTATATTATCATTTGTCAAAATGGGCTTCTGGGATTCGTTATGTGTTCATTGGCAAACCAACCAATCAACGACCTAGGTACATCTGTAGGACTACATGTTAAGCCCTTAATTAGGGAACAAAACTATCCAAGAGTGATTGTTTCATTTTCATCCTCTCCTCTGGTTGTCAAAATTACATATCTGGTATGTTTTTTTGGTAGTGACTATTGAGGAATTATATTTCACAATTCTTCTTTCCTGAGGGGTATAGCCTGCCTACCATACACTAATATTTGTCCGTTTGTCCTGCAGAAGATTACTTATGCATTGCTTCATTTTTCTGAAATCCTATTCATTAAAATGCCTTTATTCTATAATTAAGTGACAACTACACTTTCCTATGTCTTGTATTGTTTTGTTAGATAAGTTGTATCACGTGTGTATTTTTCTTGTGGTGCAGATATCAAATATTGGGAGTTTTCCTCCTAGTTCAACTCTGTATAATTGCTGCTGAAGGATTAAGGAGAAGCAATTTGTCTTCTTTAGCTACGTCGTTTCAGCCAACGTCTGTTGGAGCTTATCAAACTTCAGCAGGTAATTTTTTTTATTTTTTTTTTTTAAATTTACTAGACAACATTACCTATCAAGAGTTTCTTTCTTCATGTATATGATTTTGGTTTATTTTCTTCATTCACAAAGAATATCTAATTAGTATTGAGATAAATTTTCATTTTTTTATTTTAATTAATTTAAGCCCCCCTAACAATTTAGGACTTATCTATTTAATTTACTGTATAATATTAAATATATTAAAAGAGAAACGTATAAATGTTAAATATTATAAAATCTAAAACAAATTTCTTAAACGTAAATATCTAAATGTTGATTTCCATCATTATCGGATCTAATCGATAGATCCATATTGATTTTCAACCAATATCCCCATCAACAACAAACTTAATTATGGAAATTGAATCTGAAAAGATATTTCTTAAACGAATTATGTTGGCATATTTACATGTACTATATATTGCACTCACTCTCTCTCTACGTTCAATTAAGGAAATTTTACAATTAAACAGTAGGAAAAAAATTCACTTTCCTTTTTATACTACGTGTTTCCTGCAAGCTTTTTTTAACCCGTTTAAAAAGTTTCCTAATTTCTGTTTTCTTCATCATTCTTTCTTCCTGTAATCTGCAACATACTGGTTTTTTATATTTTGGGCGTTTGAAAGATTTGAGTTCTCTGTGGAAATATGGCAACAGGAGTTTCAAAGGTTTTTAGATATGAGAATTATTTCCGTGGGAGAAAAACTGCTAGCAGATCGAAACCCCCACAAGGGATCACTGTTAAGAAGAGGAAACTAGAATCTGATGCCCAAATAATTTCTTCTTCTTCACGTTCTCCTTGTTTCAAGAAAGTCTGTAAAAGGAGTAGAGAAGTGGATGAGTATGATATTCTGAACGCGATTAGCCAGGGCTCCTACGGCATTGTGTACAGAGCTCGGAATAACAAAACCGGGGAAATAGTGGCAATCAAGGAGGGACTCAAAAGAGCATCATCGTTATCGTTATTGATGGAAATCGAAATTCTCAAGCCCCTTCCCCCTCACCCTTCCATTATTGGTTTCAAGAAAGCCGTTGTGGACGGCAGCAATGGAGTTTATATCGTAATGGACTACTTGGAAAACGATCTCAGGGGATATATGAATGCTAGAATGAAACACTTCACTATGAATGAAGTGAAGTTTCTGATGAAACAGTTGATCGAGGGAGTCAAGTTTCTGCACGACAATCACGTGATGCATAGAGATTTAAAGCCCTCCAACATCCTTGTGAATAACAGGGGAGAGTTGAAAATTTGTGATTTTGGGTTGTCACGGCGCTTCCCGAGCGTATCCGGGTCCTACTGTCATCGTGTTGGAACTAGATGGTACAAAGCACCAGAGCTTCTTCTGGGAGACAAGTCCTATTCGTGTGCGATTGATATGTGGTCGGTTGGGTGTATAATGGGGGAGCTACTGTTGAAAGAAGCGCTTTTCCAAGGGCAGTCAGTTGATGATCAGCTGAACAAGATATTCGGGATTGTTGGAACACCCGATGAGACTGTTTGGCCGGGCTTTCGTAGCTTGGCGGGAAGCAATGCTAAGTTTGTTCAACAACCGAATAATGTCATTCGAAGCAAGTTTTCTTTCTCGGGAATTCCAATGTTGAAGGAAGCTGGATTTGATCTACTCGACCGTCTTTTAACTTGCAATCCAGTGAAGAGGATTACTGCTGAATCGGCTCTCACTCATGCCTGGTTCGACGAACATTAGACTTTGGATGCAAATAGAATTTAAGCTTCTTCGTTCTTTTCCTGTAATTTTCTATAGTGAAGAAAAGTGGTGGATCAAATCATTTTCTATAGTGAAGAATATTGTTATTGTACTCTTTTATTTCTTGGTTTGGCTTGACTTGCTTTTGGCTATTAAATGAAACTTTGTTATTACTTATAATTACTGCACAAATTTTGCATTTATCAGTAGTTTTATAAATTGTGAACTGGAGTGAAAATTACTAACATAGATTCGATAAATAATTTCTACACTCAATCACAATCATGTGGCTTCTTGAATGTTCTTCTGGTACTCATTCATATTGGAATTGACATATGGCTGTTGTGACAAAATACAATTTGAGTGACAAAAATATAGGATTATAGTGAGGTTAAGGGGCTAAGTTCCTCCTGACAAAAAATTTCAATGGTGACAAATAGATTTTGTCACTAGCTAGCTATTGTGAGAAAACCTTTTGCCATCACCATTTATCACCAAATAAATTTAATTTTAGTGACAAAAAAATTTGCCCTGTAAATAGAAAAGTGAGGTACTAGAAGCATTTTTTTTTTAATACAGACTCTTCAAGTATTAGAATCATGTATAAGGTAAACTTTTTCCTGTATATATAACCATCTCCAATAAGGTTGTTGTCTTCTTCAATATTATTTACTATCATAATCATCTCATCTAAAACTAGAGCTCTACCGAATTTAAAAAATGAAGAAGTTTACCTACAAGGTGCTAGAACACTTCATAATATGTGAGCATAGGCAAGTACCTTCATATGGCAAAGTGTAAAATGTGCAAATTTTGTAATTTATGATTTTATCATCATATGGTGGAGAGTATGTAATCAAGAGATGGATATATTTGTTCTTGCAACAAGAATACCCGCCGATGCTTTTCATATTTTACAACGATTTTATTTGAGAGCTTTCTTTTATGTACACACGTTTGAAACACAAAGTGCGAAACGAGTGGAAGATTCTATATTTCTCATTGCAATATTTATGCTATAATAAAAAATGGGCCTTTAGCAAATAACAATTGAGTAACTTTAGAAAGAATAACTGAAATTAATATGTAACTCTAATTAGCTATTAAACCTTTACATTTTTTAATATTATATGTGTGTAATAATATTTTTTATTTTCAATTATAAAATTCGTATTTTTAAATATGATGTACATATTTTCGATTGTGGATATTGAGTAAATCAAATAGGAAATAATATTTAATAATTAATTGAGTGATCGTAATTGATTATGTTCTTAATTTAATTTTTTATTATAATTTTTAAAAACATATTAATTAAAAAATAAAACAAAAAGTTTTAATAACATATCGAGTAGAAATTAGTGTGTTTTGATATCAAAAGAAAAAACATACCGGCAGGCCGAAGGTGCACCCAAAAACTCATAGGCCCAACTGCAGAAGCCCAGATATTAAATTATACGGAGTATTCTCCTTCTCCTTTTCTCCCACATCGAGATATCAGCATAAAATCAGCGTGTATTTATATAGAAGTATTGCTAACTATGATAGTCCCTTCGGGGACATCCGATAAAATTGGAACGATACAGAGAAGATTAGCATGGCCCCTGCGCAAGGATGACACGCATAAATCGAGAAATGGTCCAAATTTTTTTTTCTTCCAATTTTGCACTCATTTTTCTTCAAAACGGCGTCGTTTTAGGATTTTTATCTTCACAGAAATCACTTCCATCATTTTGGGATTTTCAACAGTACTGAGCAAGGGGAGGATGGGGCTCAAAGAAGCAACTGCCGTTACGGGAGATGCCACTACCAGTAGCGGCTCCGATGCTGGACCCAGTGGCAGCGGAGGCGGCGTACGGAGTTTTCCACTGGCGGCGCAGCCGGAAATAATGAGAGCAGCTGAGAAGGACGATCAGTACGCTTCCTTCGTGTATGACGCCTGTCGCGATGCCTTCCGCCATCTCTTTGGTACTCATTAATATATCTTAAGTCTTTCCGTTTACCCCTTCAATCACAAATATCGTTTTTTTTTTTTTTGTTTTTTTTAAATTATCACAAATAGCGTTTAGCCTTAGAAATTAGAAATGCTTGAGCTTTATCCTGGTATGAGGATGAGGTTCCAATTCCATCGGTTAAATTCTGTAGGATTCTTGTTACCGTACTTTTGAAATTGGATTTCGTTTATGCACTGAAGTTCTAGGATAAATATTTCAAATTCGACTATGTGAATGCTCTTATGTACTTATTTGAATTTTGGCCTATCTTTCAGGTACAAGAGTTGCTGTTGCATATCAGAGTGAGGTTCGCTACAAACCTGCATTTTTCCACTTCATTCCCATGTGTTAATTGTTCTTAATTGAAGTTACTACAACTTGTTTCTCATTGGGAATGTAGAGTTAATTATTTCAATATCAACAACCTGCAGCATTAGTTTCTTGCTGTACTTATGTGACCTCTTAAAGGTGTGATTTAGGATTTAGATCACTCTCATATTCTAACCTGTAGTAGTTGTTGTTGTACCCCATCAAATTGTTGGAATTGGCACGAGTTGCCGGAGAAATTGCTCATGTATTTTGCTGTGCGAATTGTGATTCCATGCTTTTGTGATTTGTGACCAATTTCTCTGATTCAAATGTGTGAGCTTATTGTTTTGCAAACTTGAGATGCAATATCATGTTTGTTTTACTTTATTTTTCTACCACAGAATGACATGTGATATCATTTGACTTCTGTTCTTAGAGAAGCGGTTTGGGTAATCTTGTTTTGCAGACTAAACTTTTGGGACAAATGCTCTATTATGTGTTAACAACTGGTGCAGGAAAACAGACCCTAGGAGAAGAATATTGTGATATTACTCAGGTGTGTTCCTCATCTATTGTACATTTGTTCATATGCATGGGACTGAATTTGTTTTGCTTGGGTCTGTATATGATGAAGATTCAATCTTAAGACAAGGTAGAAAAATTGATGCCAAAACAGCTTTAGGAGAGGAGTGTTTGTTCACATTGTTAATTTATTTTACATTCATTAATTCTAGTACAAAAGTTTCTTCAGAAGCTGTCATTCTTCTATGACTATGTTCGATTGTGTCTTGCCAAGAATTACGCTGTTGCCGGCTTAACCACACAATTTATGACTTATATACATGCAATTCCATGCTTACCCCCTCCTGAATCCTCAACATCGGCTTTCTATCCTCCTAATAACAGATACTTCGCGTAGGGTTATTAGTCATGCCCATGATTCAAGTCCATGCAACATTGTGTCTATCACATAATTGGGGTTTCAATGTGCCGTGCTTAAAATGACAATAGATTAAATAGAAAAGATAATTGAAATTTTTAATTTTTTTTTGGCATTTAACAATATTATAGGACATTCAGTCTAGTAATGGTTGCACTTACAGGTTTCGGGACTATATGGACTTCCTCCAACCCCAGCAAGGCGCTCTCTTTTTATTTTTTATCAGACAGCGTTCCCATATATTGCTGAACGGATAAGGTTTTCTGGAAATTTTCCTGTATTATTGCTTGAGTTCCTCATTGCCTGTACATTTAGGCTATTTGAAACCTTTAAGTGCTTGTACGTGGCAACTGGCTGACTGTTTCATCTCTTTGGTTTACAGCTCACGTATTGCTTCCCAAGGCATTACCATGGCTGATTTACTATCTGATGATATTATTGACAATGAAACTACCTTGAGTAGTCAAGTTCAACCTTCTTCTAGTGCTGAAATGACATCATCCTTGAATTCAGAAGTCTCAGATTCAGTTTTTTCAAGTTTGAAAGCCAGAATTGCTGGATTATGGTTATATTCGGTTCGGAGGTGGCCCTCAGTATGCTTTCTTCCACCACATTAGTTCTGCTTGTCTACTGTAAATTTCAGCAGGGATAAATATATGTGCAATGAGCTTCTGTCTTTTGAGTTCTGCTTGTCTACTGTAAATTTCAGCAGGGATAAATATATGTGCAACGAGCTTCTGTCTTTTGATTGCTGGTTATATAATATGTTTCCTGATTCATATGTTTATGAATTCAACTGAAGGGCATATGTAATCCCTGTTCCATTGCAAGATAATATGCATACCCCCTCATTTTGCTTCCATGTTCACATTCTGTTGTTCATGGCCAACAAATTTACCTTTCCCACTGTTTGATTCAGGTGCTACCTATGGCCCGTGAGTGTTTCATGTTGATTCTCCGTACAAACCTTATGTACTTCTATTTTGAAGGTGAAGTGATCAAGTATTAACTGTAATATATATATATATATATATATATATATATATATATATATATTTTTTTTTTTTTTTTTTTTATTTCTTTGTGATACTCATATTGGGTTTTACTTCACAGGCCTATATTATCATTTGTCAAAACGGGCTTCTGGGATTCGTTATGTGTTCATTGGCAAACCAACCAATCAACGACCTAGGTACATCTGTAGGACTACATGTTAAGCCCTTGATTAGGGAACAAATCTATCCAAGAGTGATTGTTTCATTTTCATCCTCTCCTCTGGTTGTCAAAATTACTTCCTTCCTGAGGGGTATAGCCTGCCTACCATACACTAATATTTGTCCGTTTGTCCTGCAGAAGATTAGCTTCATTTTTTCTGAAATCCTATTTATTAAAATGCCTTTATCCTATAATTAAGTGACAACTACACTTTCCTATGTTCATCTTGATGAGAAAGAATAACTGAAATGAAAGTGTTTAACTTAATGGTAAGAATAAAATTGATTAGTGGAAAAAGATATCACCGTGGAGACTAGTAGGTTGCTAATGATTTCTCTCTTAAAGATGTTTCACCTTTTACAATTGTCTTGTATTGTTTTGTCAGATAAGTTGTATGACGTGTGTGTATTTTTCTTTTGGTGCAGATATCAAATATTGGGAGTTTTCCTCCTAGTTCAACTCTGTATAATTGCTGCTGAAGGATTAAGGAGAAGCAATTTGTCTTCTTTAGCTACGTCGTTTCAGCCAACGTCTGTTGGAGCTTATCAAACTTCAGCAGGTAATTTTTTTTTTTTTTTTTTAAATTTACTAGACAACATTACCTATCAAGAGTTTCTTTCTTCATGTATATGATTTTAGTTTGTTTTCTTCATTCTACAAAGAATGTAGCATTACTCGAGAAATTATAAAGTATTGTTGTTGGCAGGGAGAAGTTTACCAGTTTTAAATGAGGAAGGAAATCTGGTTAGTGAGGACTCCGTAAAGAGTAGCAGCTGGGTTTCAGAAGCTACCTCTACTTCAGAGGTATAACCTTATTTTTGAGCTACGTGTGCTTTACCTCCCTCTCTCTTGGGTGAAGATTGCTAACAGTACATTCAAAATGATGATGTTTCTCAGTCTCAAGTAAGTAGTGTGAGTAAATGCACGCTTTGCCTGAGCAATCGCCAACACCCAACAGCCACTCCTTGTGGTCATGTATTTTGCTGGTAAGCACTCCAATTTATTCACTTAGCTCGATTGGATGATATACATAATTCGTCTCCTTATCGATTATTTCATTATTCAATTTTGTTGTCGGACAGGACCTGCATTATGGAATGGTGTAATGAAAAGCCTGAGTGTCCACTTTGTCGTTCGTCTGTCACTCATTCGGGCCTAGTTTGTTTATATCATTCTGATTTTTAACTACCCCCTAAGTTTGTAACGAAGGCGGAACATCAACAAGGTGGCTCGATGCTTTCGGAGTGTCTCCAACATGAGCAAAAGATCAATCTGAGAGGCCTCTCCTTTTCTCTCCTTTTCAATTCTTTAATAAAAGGGGGTTTAGGGCTCAATAGTTCTTCAGTTATACCTCATTTGTGTTGATGGATTTTTAGTTAACGAAACCTCAAACATAATTGTAGTTTGTTTTAACAATTTTAAATTACAATTAAATTTAATTATTTAGTACTTCAAATTATTTTGAAAATTGGATATTGGAATGTCATTTTATTTAGCGAACTTATTTTAAGTTAAAGAAAGCCCATTCGCTATTCATACGAAAATTAATGGGCCCATTTTCCTGGTTGAAAGCAAATTACTTCATCACCCTCAGGGTTTCCTGTGAAATTACTATATCACCCTTAGGGTTTCCGATCCACAGTTTTTAGTTTTTACACCTCTACCAAGCGTACACATCTGCAAAAAAAAAAAAACGAAAGGTAGCGGCGCTGAACTCTGAAATCATGGCTACTCAGATGAGCAAAAAGCGAAAGGTTAGTTGTTCTTCTCATGAAAAACAGATCTCTGACTATTTATTTTCTTATGAAAAGAAATTCCGAGTAATTAACATGAAATTCAATCTTTTTATGTTTCAAATTATATTTCGTTCTGACTGCATCGATTGTGTGGTTATGCTAGTTTGTCGCTGATGGAGTGTTCTTCGCTGAGTTGAATGAAGTGCTGACCCGCGAGTTGGCCGAGGATGGCTACTCAGGGGTCGAGGTCCGAGTCACGCCGATGCGTACTGAGATCATTATCCGTGCTACTCGTACTCAGAACGTACTTGGTAATATATGCATTCCGTTTTTAAATACGTATATGTTTTTTTTTTTTATATATATATTTTATGTAGCTATACTAAATTTTGTAGGTTTAAAAGATAAAAGTTCTCTTATTATTTTCCTGAGAGTATTATCATATAATGCATCGATAATTTGATTTGATTGTGTGCAACTTCAATCTTTGGAATTCAGAGTATATATGATCAAATACATTGCATTGACAACAAAATGAATTAGTTTGTTGTTGTTTTTGTGTACTGTTCAGTAAGTGTATACTGTTAGTTTTGTTCATAGTCCGGAGGATGTGAAAATGAAAGCCTCTGTGCGTTTGTAATTCTGATATGTGGAACGGGATTTTATTTTTTTTGGTTTCTTTTCATAAAAAGTTCTAGCAGGACATAGTCACATAGATGGTCAATAAGACCCCTTATATCTATTTTTATTTTTTCAACATAAATTTATCTAATTTCATGTTTTTCTCCTCTTCAGGAGAGAAGGGTAGGAGAATCCGGGAGCTTACTTCGGTAGTTCAAAAGCGTTTCAAGTTTCCAGAGAATAGTGTGGAGCTTTATGCTGAGAAGGTCAATAACAGGGGTCTATGTGCCATTGCTCAGGCTGAGTCGTTACGTTACAAGCTGCTTGGAGGCCTTGCAGTTCGGAGGTATACATTTCAAGTTTGTTGTCCGAATTTCTGTGAATCATGGATATTTCTGTCGTACTTTAAGATTACGTCTATTTCATAATCATATGATGTTGTGATACATTTCTCTTCGTAGGACCAATTTTTTACGTTTCGCATTTCATTCTCTGTCCATGATGATAATTTTCTCTCTTTAAATCAATTTGACATTGTAAAATAGAATATTTTTGGAGCAACTGCAGTAACTTAGAATATAGCAGCACTATATATGTCTTTTGTTATGGTTCTTTTTAAAATTTAATCTAGATTTAGATAAAATAGTTGTTTTTGTAGTTGTCATCGTTACAGCGAGATAGCACTGGTAACTGGTAAGTGCCAATCTTGTGTCTGAAGGTGACTAAATCTGATTTCCCCATGAAATCATTAGAAACTTTATCTTCCTAGTGCAGATTTAAGACTGGAAATATATTTAGTTCAAAAAAATCAAGGACTTGCATATAGATCTTTTGTAAGAAAGTCACTCACTTCATCACTTGGCATGCTTGTATTGGAGGTGAACCTAAATTTCTAGATGTCTACACTCCACATCTCCAGCAAATGAAAGCTAGTCTTTGATGAAAAACATATCCTTTTGAAATAATATTTTATGAAGCTAAGCTGAATTTCAACATTGAACTGGATTAAGCATCCTATTATGAAATCTGTGCAAATAAAAAGATACTGAAAATATGACAACTTGCATTGGAGATTTTTTTTTTTTTTAACAGGAGATTTAGTTTGATGAGTGGCGATATTCTCACTCTATTAATTTCTACTAACCTTATTTCCTTCCATCCTGTCCTTTAGGGCTTGCTATGGTGTTTTGAGGTTTGTTATGGAAAGTGGTGCTAAGGGATGTGAGGTGGGTTAGAAATTCCTCCCCCCACCCTAAAGAAAAAAAATGTTTAGTTCAGTTTCGACTCTAAATTATATCCTATCTTCTTAGCATTGATTTTGGCCTTATACCTCTAGGTGATTGTAAGTGGAAAGCTCCGTGCACAACGTGCCAAATCCATGAAATTCAAGGATGGATACATGATATCCTCTGGACAACCAGTCAAGGAGTACATTGATGCTGCTGTTCGACACGTTCTACTTAGACAGGTACCTTTATTTATTTTTGCAAAAATATTCTCACTTGGTAGAATGTATACTCAGCAACGTAGGATAATTTGCAAAATTGGTCCCGTATCTGTATGGTGTTTCGATTTTAGTCCCGTACAAGTCAAAACATGTTAATTTCAATTAAAAAAAGTATAAAAATTATAAAAAAAATCAATGTGGAGGACTAAAATTGCGATACTGTAAAAGTTATAGTGGGACTTAATTGAGAAGAAGATTTTTTATGGACCAACCAATATACATGAGACCAATTTTGCAATTTACTCTACTTTGATTTTGTAGTGCTAAAGAATATTAACTCTGTTTCTAACAATATTCTGTTTTCAATAAATTAAATGTTTTCAGGGTGTTCTTGGTATCAAGGTTAAAATTATGCTCGACTGGGACCCGAAGGGTAAGCAAGGACCAACCACACCTTTGCCCGACCTTGTAACCATACATCCACCCAAGGAAGAGGAGTTTATCCCTCAAGTTGTGGCACCTGCTGCTATTGAAGTAGAGTGAAATCTGAGTTTTTTTTTTTACCTGAATAGATGTACTCAAAAGTGCTATTTCTGGATGGTTAAACAATTTTAATTTATATCTGAACTGATGGCAATTTATATTTTCTTGATAAAAAAAACTTTTTGAGCTACAATTGAAGACTTGTGCTAATGTTCTGTATGGGTATGTTTGATAGCTAAGATTAAATGGAGCTTAATTACATCCAACCCTTGTTGGATGTTTGATAGTTAAGATTAAAAGTAGATTATGCTTTAAAATTTATAAAGTGTAGGTATCATTTTAATCTTGGTTAATTAGTCTTACATATCAAACATGATCTATGTATATGAGAAGTTGCTTTTGTCCGATTGCACTGTAGGTACAGTAGGGTTGGCAATATGTGATTTGTGCTCTTATGATAATGACACGAATATGATAACTAGTGAATGCGAGTCTACGCATATGTCTGAAACATAAACGTGTTATTTTTGAATCGTGCTGTAATGTAATAATTGTGAATTATAGTGAATAGTGAATGCTGTAAAAAAAAGCCACATTCATAATAGTCGGGTTTGTATATAGTGATCCACTTACTACAAAGCTTTTACATTGCCAAATCATTTTGGGTAAAAGCACTTTTTTCCTACAAAGTTTTCATACTTATGTTAATATCATCATTGTATTATGCAAACATGGTAATTCTTGTCATGATTACGTCATCCTTGTGTCACAATGCAAACATACTCGAGCATGATTAAATGAACGGAACAATCCATTGCAGCCCACTGATTTTGTTAGATAGTAAAGTGCAATCATTTTTATATTTTCTTGAATTCATCACAAAAGTTATCAATAGTTTTAGTATAGTATGAATAATGTTTGCAAATTGTATTAGTCTACTACTATGGATTTTGTTGTCATTACAAAAGAAAATAATAAGTGCATTGGGTTGACCTTACTGTTATAAATATGTCTTTTATTGTTATTTTTCTCTATATGAATATATATAAAAAAAGAAGGTAGGTGTTTATATTAACTTTTTACAAAACCAAGATGGAATGGATTCAAAATTGAACTCAAGATTTAACTAGTGAACATACGACTTATTCAATTTTAATCATTTGTATTGGCAAGTATTTGCATGAGAAATTTTCTCAATGTATTTTGCTCACGTATTCATTTACCTGCTAATTTTACATGTTTTTAGCGAGAATGCACAAAAAATTCAGTTTTTATTAACAAAAGCTAGTATTGTATATACTCGGTTTTACTTTTTTTTTTTTTTTTTAATTTTATTTTAGAGATAAATATCCTCAAAATTTATTGTTGAGTCCCACCCTACCTACCTATCATCAATTAAAACCTCCACACTCACAAACTCACTAAATTTTATTTACTTTTTCTTTTTTTGGGATCAATTTCTATCTCTCTTAAATTTTTATCGATTATACCCTTCCTCTCACCCTCAAAATTCATTATGGATCGGAGGAAAAATTAAGACGATGGTGAAAGTAGTTCGAATTGATCATTTTCCCACTAATTTTGAATTTTGACGCTCTCATTTGAAACACTACATGAAAGTGCCTCAATTTTTATTTGGTAAGTTTTTTTTTTGTTTTTTTTTTTGAGGGGGTTTACAAGATCATAGCAAAATTAAAATACAATTCACGAGCTTAAGATCTTGATCTTCAAAACAAACGGTATCGTTGTCCGCTTCAATCGCGAGAAGAGGAAAAACGAGTGTTCTCTTTGCCCTACATAATGAGCAGGTCTCCAACTTTTAACAGAAACAACCGCACACTAAGGTGTTCTCATTTCAAGAAAAGGAAACAAAAAATTAGGCACAGTTTCACCAAGTACCGCATTCCAAGAAACCAAAACCAAGGGCACCCGAGTCTATCTCAAAGAGGCCAATCACCACAAAAGAGTCCCACAGCCTCAAAAGAGATCCAAAAAACAGAGAAAGACCACACAAGGCGGAACGGAGAAACAAGCAGCAACTAAAAAAACTAAACAAGAACAATAACACTACCTAAAAAATAGTAAATGAGATCAACGAAGAAATACCCAAACGGTCACCGTGGCTCCGTAAGGGGCATTTCTACGATAAATTATTATCTGAATTCATGAGCTAGCAACTACGAATCACACATCAAACGTGCGTACTGTGTGTTTGCGCGTGTGTTACTTAGGAGTCTATGAATCAAAAATAATTTAATTAATATGATCATTGTCCTAAAACTAAAACTATTGAGCTAGTGTGGCTAACACATGTCATGCTTAAATTGGATCAAGTCATTATCAAAGCCTATATACATAAACATAATGGAACTTCAGCTTCTTCATCTTTTCATATGGAATACACTCAAATTAATAGGAGATCATATATCTAAATATATTATTATGGGACAATAAGACAATCTTAAATCATTACACGTGGTATTATTTTAGAACACTAATATTTTATGGCTTAGCATGCGAGGTACTTGATAATTTAGACAACTATGCATGAAATTAAGAGGTCGGTAGGTTTTGGGGATACAATACAATAGGATATTTTATATCCATTTAATTTTCGATTGCGTTGAATTGAAATGATTGGAAAGGTGTTGAATTAAAATTTGTCATTCAACTAACCTAGCCAAATTAAAGTATTAGGGTGATTTCTCAAAAAAAGAAATTTATAATATTCAATCGGCTCCATATTAGTGTCCTTAATATTTACATAAAAATTAATTAAGGAACTTCTTTTTTTAACAATTTTTACCACATAATCAAATGTTGAAAATTACAATGGATATTATGGATTAGATGAGACATGATTTTAAGACCTTGCACATATTGAAAGATAAAAAAAAAAACGTAATATGAAATATCAATAAAATAAAATAAGTAGTGACGTGTGTAATGAAGGCGCGCATGTAGCAACTTGAGGAGATGATCGCGAAGGGTTGAATTGAAAAGGTTTGACCCTTTCATTATAATATTCATTCCATTTTTTCTAAAATTTACACACTATTTTTTAGTCTGTTTTAATTAAAAAAAAATTACATTTCTCTATTTGGTAAGCTATGGCTCCACATATTTCTACAATAAAACGTAAAGTTCAATTTTACTAACAATTATCATTAAATCACATTTACTTTTAGGAGTATATTTGTAAATTAACACATCTCAACTTTAAAAATAAAGCTAAATCTTAAGAGAAGGTTAATATGAGTTTCTTTTTCTTTTGTGGGATTTAAAAATGGATTGACTTGTATAGTGGGATAACGACATTTTTCAAGAAAAGATTGAGACAACCTTTTCATTTTTATTAAATTTGGAAAAAAGCCCCTGAAAACGATTGCAGCCGCCTAGCAATATATAAATTTTGTATGCAATTGCAATATCTCTTGAGGGATTTATTTCATAATTTTTTTAAAAATATTTTAAAACTTTTTGGGGCTTGTCTTGTCTCCCATCATAAGGTAGTTTAGGAACCCAATGAGCACTTCTTTTTGCCTATGCTTGCCTTTATAGTGACCCACTAGTGAATGATGTAGAACACAAATACATTTTTTCTCTCTAGATTAAATAAGTATAGGTTATGTGAAATATGGAATTCTATTTATTTTGTGTTTGTAGATTATGTAAAATATGTATGTTTTTTATGTTGTGAATAATTTGATCTAGAAAATACTTCCTATTTTTTGTATTTAAAGACATCTGGACTCTCATATCCTCTTAACATGTAATTAATGTGACTTTATTTTAATAGAAAATTGAGAGTAAAATTTGAAACTTAATTGTAAAAGGATACTTGTTTAAAAACTAAAATCGAAATAAAATTAATTTCATAAATTCATGAATCATATAACATAATTAAATTAGGTTTATATTAGGTATAAAAACTGTGGCACAGTCTTCTATTTTACTTTCTAATTTTTCTAATTAATTTATATTTTAAAATTCTAATAAAAAAATGAAGGCAAAAATTATTATTATCAATCAATGAAAAATTAAGCATTTATTATATCAATTTTTCCTATTCAACATTCACAATTGAAAATGTATTAATCCAAAAATATATATTATGTATAATTTAGAAATAAATTTAAAACAAAATATATTACCAATATATAATATTAAAAAAAATAGGACTAAAATTAAATAAATATTTAATTATTATAAACTTTTTTTTTAGTTGGAATTAATAGTACAAACTAAAACAAATAGAAAATGGACAAATTGACAATTTCTGAAAAAAATAAAAATGGTGGACTCCAAGTAGTTGGAGAGATAATTAGAGATATTATAGGAAAAAAAAGAAAAAGATATTTAATTAGTGGAAGAAGCGCACGCCCTCTTACCATGAAGATGCACCGGCTGCCGCCTGTCTCCTCCGCCAACTCCCATTAAAATGTCGCACGCCTTATCCACTTATATGCTCCTATTTTTATCAAATTACCTACCCCACACTCACCAATAAAAGATTTTGGGTAATATTTTATAATTTAATTAAATTACATATTTTTTTTAAAAACAATTTTAGTTGCACTACATAATTTAAAGGTACTCCCTTAGTCCCAATTTATTTATATATAGCTTAGAATGCCTTACATGAATTAATTTTTTTATTAAATAATAATAAATAGATGTGTAATGTGCTAATATATTATTTAAAAAGTAGTAAAATATAAGGATAAAATGAGATACTATAATTATTGTAGATTTGAATTGTTGGAGCATAACTAACATACACATACATACCAACAAGTGAAGAAGAGATCATTCATGTCATCAAGGCGTGGGGCCGAGCGTGTCCAACATGGGACCCACATTTGTCACGCGCTCCCCAAATAATAAATATTTAATTTCCAACCTTCCTATATATATTCCGAACATATTGCGCATGCTTTTTTCCTAGCTATTTATTTTATCACAATATGCTTCACTAATTTGGCATAATAATAATAATTAAACCTAGCTAGTCAAAATTCAAATCTATTAACAACTAAACAATGGATACCTTCAACTTCAACCAAAGATGAGATAATTCAGTCTATACGTACCAATTATAAGTTAGAATTATATTTCCTTAATGAATTAATTAATTACATCATATATACTCTTAATTTTTCACAATTAGGATTTGAGTTTTTCATGTTAGATTGGTCCCGTGAAGCTCTGAATCGTAATAGTCAACTTTGTTGTGTGCATTCGTAACAAAAGCATGTACAATTGAATATGCTGTGTAAAAAAAAAAAAAACTTTCAAATCACGTATTATTATTTTAAATAAAAAAATTGAGTTAGTTTAAAATATTATACCGATCGATCAGTTCTCACATTAGTCTAAGTTTATTGTGTTCATGATCCATAACAAATGTTGGTTAGTGTTATTGTTTAATTAATGCATTTGATTCTAATTTTGGATAAATTAATGGGTAACAAGAAGATTATTATAAAAAGACAAACTTTTGATGCCTATAAAAGGACATGCCATTTAGTTCAAATTCACTCCCCCAATATTTAGCTACGCTTGACTTCTTCTCCCCCCTCTCTCTTGCTTGTTTACAACAACATTTTCTTCTTAATTAATTCTTGTATCTATTTTAATTAAGAAAAAAATTACTTATTAATTATGGGTGAAGTTGTGGAATTCCTTTCTTACAACAATGGTTTGATGTCACAAGGACACTATGAAGCCAAACACATGATCATCGAGAAAGAGAGCCACGACGATGATTCTTGGTTCGAAGAAGAAATTGATGTTGATCTCAAGTGGTCTTTTGCTTTGAACAGGTATTTATTTACACACACTGCATGCTTTCATCTTAAATATATTACTAGTATTTATTAGTATTGTTTTGTTGTATACAAAATTTTCTTTAATTTGACAAAATTATAGAGTTAATATGATGCATGCATGTAAGTTTGTAACCCTTTTTTCTGATATATCTTCCTCTTTTTCTTGTTTTGTTTTGGTGTTAGTATCATATATATGAGACGATCATGTTTTTTTCCTGCAAATTTTCTATTTATATTGATTTACCTTGCAACTTAAATAATATTAGTTCTAACTGTCCCATAAAGATAGTATCGATCATTTATTGGGTTTGAAATTCTAAATTTGTTACTGATATGCCCTTATTTATCTCACACATGCATTACAGTAAAAAACATCACTTTAAATTAAAATAAAAACCATTATTATTCTCGATATATAGGAGTATATATACATTAAGCGATTTAATTACAGTATATGATTACATTGAATTATGAATTTACGCTATTTTGACTCATTTACCAAAGTCATTAATCGCTTAGCTGTAATTTGCTAAAAGTGTCAACTTTAACTGTGCATCAGTGCATGCTTTGTACAATTGGAGTATTTTTCTTATTTATAAATTCTATTAAATTACTAAAATGCGCCATATCGCAGGGTGCTGCACAAAGGAACTAGTGAGTACCAAGACATAGCTCTTCTGGACACAAAACGTTTTGGCAAGGTAGTATATATATATTAAATTTATTTATTTGTTGAAGACGTTTTTTTGGGTATATTATTAAATTGATTAATTAGTACTAAATTATACTATTAAAACGGTGTAATAAATCAATTTATTTATATATTTCATTTGGTGCGCATGCAGGTTTTGGTGATTGATGGAAAGATGCAGAGTGCAGAAATTGACGAATTTATTTATCATGAATGTTTGATTCATCCAGCCCTATTATGCCACCCTAAGTGAGTACTGTACTCATATCTACTCCCCGGCCCATATATATTATTGTTATATTTAATTTATGTGTATATATATATTTTTCATAATTAATCATGACCATAGTAAATTAGATTAAATTGGTCGTCATTCAAACTTAAGCATGCGCGTACAATAATATGTGATGTACGTGGACAAAAAAAAAAATTAAAAAATGAGGACTATATTATATATACGTAAGGTCAAATAATTATCTGCATACCAACTTGGCATAAATATATATATCTTTAATTCTAAGTTTCTAATTCGATTTTTATGTTTAAATTATTTTCAGCCCAAAAACGATGTTTATAATGGGTGGTGGAGAAGGGTCTACTGCAAGGGAAGCACTTAGGCACAGATCAATCGACAAAGTGGTTATGTGTGATATCGATCAGGTACAAATTTCAATATTAAAAATAAAATAAAAACTATTATGAGTGCACAATTTAATTATGTCCATTTTCTCGAAGTGGATTTGTAGACAAGATAGAGTACTAATTATTGCTACTTTTGAATTTATTTTGCTCCCTTTTTGACAACCTTAATCCTCATGTTAAGGTGACACAAAAAATCTGTTTTTTTTTTAGTTTGTCTTTTGGTTTGGTGTAATTACCATTATTATTATTAGTAAATTCAAAGGCGTGATTAGTGAACCGTAACATGATATGACAGGTAAACCATATACTAGACCAAATACAATTTTCAAGAATATTATATGACCTAATTTGTCAGAGATTATTATTATTACTCCCTCCGTCCCACAATTGTTTGCACTCTTTTCTTATTTGTCCGTCCTACAATTGTTTGCACTACTCAAAAAGGAAACTTTTTCATAAACTCCATCCTAACAATATCCACATATTTACACAAAATGCCATTACTTTTACCCTCAATCCAATCATTCACTTTACTTTATTCATAAAAGTTACAAAATTACCCCTCAACACTCCACTCATTACACCTTTTCCTTAGTTTGCGTGTCCATAAAATGGTGCAAACAATCCTGGGACGGAGTATTTTATTAATTAATTTGGTATATTATCATGTTGCAGGAGGTTGTGGATTTCTGTAGGAAGCATCTCACAGCAAATCACGAGGCTTTTAATAACATGAAGCTTGATTTAGTGATAAATGATGCCAAGTAAGGAATATGTATTAATTATTTAATTAAAATCCATAACTTAATTAATTACTATTATTTATAAATTAAATATGATTAATTTTCATAATAAAGAGCTGAATTGGAAGAGAGGCAAGAGAAATATGATATTATAGTGGGAGATTTAGCCGATCCAGTTGAAGGAGGGCCTTGTTATCAACTCTACACCAAGTCTTTCTACGAAAACATTTTGAAACCTAAGCTCAACAATGATGGCATCTTTGTCACTCAGGTCCGTCACACGTAACATTTTTTGTATTCCACTCTATGATTAATTGTATAGATAGATAAATGACATGGATACTATTACAATATTTATTGACATGTACCATGTTAAAAAATAAAAATTCAGACGAGTTCATGGAATACGAAAAATGAAACTAAATGTTTTTATATGCAGGCTGGACCAGCAGGTGTGTTTACTCATACAGAGGTCTTCTCATCGATCTACAATACTATAAAACAGGTTTTCAAGTGTAAGTCTCTCATCAATTAATTAACAAGAAAATTAAATGATGGATTAATATTTTTAACAAGATTTGTGCTTTTTTGCAGATGTTCGTGCTTACACGGCTCATGTGCCGTCATTTGCAGATACGTGGGGATGGGTTATTGTAAGTAAATGTTTAAAAAAGATAGTTCATTTTTATTTTCGTACCAAAAAATAAAAACATCCTTTATATATTATGTTTGAAATTCATAATTTTACCTTTAAAGTTTTAATATTCTCTTAAATTTAAGACAAAATATTTTCTTCTAAAAGGAAAGTGGTTTATCAATATTTGAGACGAAAAAATATATTTTTCTCTAAATTTTATATTAGTAGCTAGTTGCATTCATGTGATTAACGTGCGATTTTCGCGATAATTAGGCGTCTGATCAGCCTCTAAGCATTGATGCTGGAAAGATGGACAAGAAAATAGCAGAGAGAATTGATGGGGAACTTTTGTACTTGAATGGCCCTTCATTTGTCGCCTCAACCATTCTAAATAAGACAATTGCCAAAACGTAAGACTGCCTAGCTCGATTATAATACTTTGCATAGCACATAAAACAATGTTAAAAAAAAATTTATAATCACATGTATTTTGGGTTTAGGTTGAAGAATGAGACGCATGTGTACACTGAGGATAACGCGAGGTTTATCCCGGGGCAAGGCGTTGCATATCGAGTTTGAGTCGATCGAGTACGAGGAAAAGTCCAGTACTCGGAAAATATTATTTAGAAGGAATGGGAATGGCAAGTACTTTTAGGGCAATTCTAAGGAGTTGTTAGGAGCTATATATTGTGTTTAGAAAGAAGTGGCTGCTGTAATGCAATTAGGTTGTAAGATCTATCTCATGTAATGCTGAAGAAAGTTCCTCTATTAATTAATTAAGCTTTCAATTACTAATATCTTTTCAATTTGCTTGCTAGCATTTTGCAATTTTCCTATTGGATTGAATCACTATTCCACCATCTGCTATTCAAACGTGATACCCTACATGTTTCATTATTTTCAATACACATGTTACATATAGTGATTATTTTAGAATAAGAGCTGAAATAATAATAATAATAATAATAATGTAGTAGTAGATCGGTCTATTACTTAATTACTGTTTCAATGCTTATTTTGATAGTCTCGTCAGTCTTCTTCAAAGAAGTAATAAAATTTTGAAAAAAAAAATTCAATATAGTTATATTTCGCTTATTTTGCAACAATTAATTTGATAATGGGCCAAACAGCCCAATATAGTATGGTCCACGCTTCATTTGGGCCTGGTTCATACGTCTCGACCCAGTTTCAAAATGTGGCCCATCAAGATAAAACAGAAGTTTACTATACAGAATTGTTATATTCCAACATTATCAATAAATGAGATTTATAATGTACATTTAAAAAAAAAAAAAAGTGAAGTAATGATATTATGGTATTAAACTAAGGGCCACTTTGACTCGCATGGTTAGAGTGGATATAAAATATAGTCCGAGGTGAATTAGGCGCCTGAAAAACTTTCTCTCTTTATCCCGTGTCAGTGAGATTTGAAATATTTATTTCAAAGAGTTTGTGTGACAATATGAAATATTTATTTCAAAGAGTTTGTGTGACAATAATCCGAAAAATAAACATATCGAAAATACCTTCTTCTAGCTAGGTAACTAGAAAAATCAACTCATTTTGATTTTTTAAGAGATGAGAGGGCATTATTGTAAATTAATACTTTTATCACTAAGTCATCAATTAAAACATTCGCCAATAATTTATTATACAAACCTTAGAAGTTACTAGTATAATGCATCCAAGGATTGAAAAATCTGGAAATATCGCCGATATTTCGACGATATTTCGGTTTTTTGGACCCTTCGATATCGATATGCACTGGAACGAGATAGCTTTAAAAATATCGGTTAAATATCGGGATATATCGAGAAATATCGATGTCGATATCGATATCGGTTACGTTTAGAACAAATTTTCCGTGATATCGACAAAATGTCGGAGAAATATCGACGAAATAGCGGAAATTTCGAGAAAAAATCAGTAATATCGAATATGACTGGTTTGAATTGTTTTGTTCCGTTTTTTCAGGGTTTGAATTGCTCCAATTTGATGAGTTGGTATCAATATTGTTTAGACCAAGATGACATTTCTTCTTTTACATTTGAGCCTCATAGATCGTCATTTTGGTACTAATTGTCTAGTGTGAAATAATTATGAACAGTTATTGTATCGATTTAGATTGATTTTGTATTTTTTATTCATATGTTTGTCATAAAAAAATTATTTTGAAGTGATTTTAGACTAAATTTATGTATTAAAGTTAGTTATAATATTCTCTAAAATTTCATGTTAAATTTTCATCATTTTAATAAAATTTTCGTCAATTTTGTATATTTTACCGATATTTCCATCAATATATCCGTAAATTTAAGGTACTGATATTTCCACCGATATCGATATTTTCATCCTTGAATGCATCAATCCATACATAAAAATAATAATCCTGACTAACCCTATTAATCCCATCATGCGAACCAAACTAGCCCTAACACTAAGCAATTAAACATCGTTTGCAAGTTTGCAATAGATAACCACCTATCATAACTTCATGGCATGATCATAAGTTGCAACTTACACTTGGATATAGAAATCAGATTCTAGATTCTGCAATCTCACTTTTCAGCTTGACTGAGACGAACTTCTTGTGGAAGAAGATCGTAACTGATTTTCAGATCTTCGAAGATTTTCTTCATCTCGAGCACCAGCTCACTTCTGCGTCTGCTCTTCTCCCCAAAGTTTTGAAAGTTCATCGTGTGATTGAAAAATAGAGCCATCTTAATCTTGTTCACATTTTCAATTTCCTTCACCACCATATTGTGATTAGGATGCCAATATAGGGGATTTTTCTCTAGATATCTGTCCATTATACAGAAAAAAACGAATAAGAGATTTTAATCCACACCATTTATCAAAGAAATAGAAGAAATCGAAACTTACTTTTTAATTTTCTCCTTTAAAGAGCCTATTTTCTCAATCGGGGTCTTGAAATCAATCGAGAACTCAAATGAATCACCCATATCCGGGCTTCTAAAGAAATTGCTAATCGGTTTTGTAGCCAAAACTGAGTTCGGATAGTATATTTTCTCATTGTCAAATCTCAGAAAAATGGTTGTCAAAATATTCATCTCTTCAACAATCATCTGAATAATCATGCAACAACAAATTAGACAACTAACGATCGATAATGAATGATTCAAACAGCGAAGAAAATGGCTTGTTAAAATTACCTGAACACCATCAATAACACAACGATCGCCAACATCAAAAGGATGCATTACGAACACAAATATGATAGCTTCAAATATAGTTTTGCAAGTGTTTCCAAACACAAAGGCCGCTAGAACAAGCTGTGATGAGAGAAAAACGAGCACTTTGGTATTTGCTACTCCAGTTAAGAGAAGCCAGACTACTATCATTATAACAATAAGAACCACTGTAACAAGTTTGTTCAATTGCTTTACAGCAGTTTTCGTGTCGTTCAAAGCATGAGCTAGTGCTTTTCGGCTTTGGTATACCTGAAGCTGCACAAATACGAAATATGACAAACTTGAAAAACGAGTCCATGCTTCCATTCAACCAACCTTTTACATTTAAAGAACTCAAATCATGCTATAGCTATGGAAGCAACATAAAATTAGAATTTAGGGAAAAGATTTTGTAAGTCCTTTAAGTTTGCTCATTTATTCTTTCAGGTCACTCCACTTTTCCAAATTGATTTTGTCCTGTTAATTTTCAAAATTCAATTTTTTAGTCATTTGACTAGCTACAATGGGTTAATAATCGGTTTTGAAAGTTCAAAGGATGAACAAAAAATAAAAATTACAAAAAAATGTCGCATGAGCTCAAAACTAGCTTCTAACCAGCTGCAGCGTGTCAAAGGACTAAAATGAAGAATTTTAAAAATTACTAACAATCAATTCCAGAAAGTGAAGTGTCCAAAAAGAAAAAATAAGCAAACTTGCAGGAGTAAAAGAGAGCATTTTTTAATAATAAAAGAAGAAAAAACTGGCGCTCTTTCTTTACCAACTTCTTTTGATCTCTAATTATCTTGCAAATCCACTCATTTAGGGCTAAATTAAGACGGTAAATCCAGAATTTAAGGCTAGCAAGATTTGGAGAGAAGTGGCACATACCACCCACTCGATCAAAGTTGTTCTATCAATCTGTCCTGTTTCAGCAACGTCGATCATTGGAAACACGACTTCCACCTCTTCTTTAATCATGAATCTACTCAGATCAAGTGCATCAATGTGCCTACACACAAAAAAGGAAAAAAAATAGATTATCATGCAACAGCAAATATAAAAATATCTTCGTTAAATTCAATTTTCAAGAGATGAGTTTGCTCACTTGCAGCCAGGCTTAGCTACGTTTCTGAAAATGAGATAGGCAGCAGCAATTGCCTCCTCCTCGTTTGTAATCTCTTTATCAATTTGTTCATTTCCTCCATTGTAGAAACTTTCATCAATTTGGTTTGAAAGAGTGGTTAAACCCGAATTTGATATCATATCAACTAACATCTTCATCGTCCACGCTGAAACCTTTTCTTGCTTCATTTGATGAATTTTATTGATATCTATCGCCTTTTTCTCCTCCTTTTCTTTCCCCTTCTTCGGGACAAAAGAATTAAATCTAGAAATATTCGCTGACTCCATAATTGGAGGCCCAGATAAAGTCATCAGGATATACTGATGAAAGATCGAATCCTGAATTCGATCAAAAAATGTAGTCACATTAAACGAAGATGCCAAGATCTTTAGCAGCAAAGTTTTCAACACCCACAAGAAGGAACCAATCAGCAACGAAGTAATACTCCAAGAAATGAAATCCATAACCCGTGTGGCTCTACGAGTTCGTTTCACCTTCGCTTCTTGGAATAGCAAAACCCAAGTAAGTAGCACCAAAGCCAACCAAATACAAACCTGAACACTCTTCTTCAAACCATGTACGAAATACAACACTTTCTTTTTGAGCAAATAGTTTAACTCAATCAACAAAACAACGAAATTCATCAACCATTTCGTAACCAATATGCCACTAAAGGTCACCAAAACAAGCAAACACCACCTCCAAATCCTTAAATGGCAAATTCTCCACTCTTGCACGGTTTCAACCGTTAAACTTACAACCAAACACCCCAAAATACAAAGAAACAGAAACCATTCAATCAAAACCTTAGCTTTCACCTTCCTATACTTCATCTTCTTAACACTACTAACTTTCTTATATATTTCTTCATCCTTATCCACCCACCCAAAACCACCAGGCGACGACGGTTTCGAGCTATAATTATCCACCTTAGTACTACTAGGTGAACCCATTCTAGAAACAGGGCGTTCTTCCAATAATGCATCATTCTCATATATTTTACCATCAGGAGCTATAGATTGTTCACCAAATCTCGACTTAGGCTTAGACAAAATCGACCTAGTAAGTGATTTTCGACGAACGATGTTCTCAGTTTTGGGGGTTTTGGGGGGTTTATTAGGGCTTGGCATTAATTTTACAATTTCAGGGGAAAGTTGCGCATTAACTACTGAATCATTCGACAATCTACTCGGTGAATCAGCAACAAATTTATGCTTAAAATCTTTTTCCTCACCATGGATGCTAATGATTACGTCACTGGCTATTTCTCCGCTCTTCTTCGAAGCTTTACCGTCAGAATCCATGGAAAACCTGCGAATAAATTCAAACACACTTGCCTCACTCACTATTAATACATGTAACAATGCATTATACATACAGGTAAAGCAAAATAGAAAAACCTAAATAGTGTAAAGTTTACTCACTTTCAACGTTGCAAAAACTCTGAAACTTTCCTCGCCTCTTTTTTTTCCCCTTTTGTTTTCTGATTATCGGCGTTAAATGGCAAGATATTTCAGAAAAAATGGTTTGTTTCTGTTACCTTTTAAATGTTGAGTATCTCGCGCCTGATGTGTGAGAGAGACATTGACGGAGACAGGTGGCGCCACCACTACCAACACCAGTAGGGGCCGGACGGAATATGAGTCTACTTTTTAAATTCACATAAAAAGTGACCTCTAAAACTAAAAGGTAAAAAATTGGTAATTCATTGTGAGTAAATGAGTAATATATTGTTTTTGCCTAACATATCTAACAAAAAAATAGAAAGAAGATACACAAAATAAATTGTTCGAATAGAAGGGGCACATTGCGCCAATATTTTTTTTCACTTCATTAAATATTAGTATCAATTAAAGTTAATGTTGGCTTAAATTTTACCCACTCAATACTTTAATTATACTGTAGTAGCTAATTGTCACCGCCCAATAATCACGATGTTTGGTTATATTTAATTATTTATGATTCTCACGTTTTTCAATCTGTTCAACCCATATAATTGTATATTAGTAAATGTTTTAAATTTATGCATACTTTACAAAGTAACTTAATTATTTTATGTACGCTTATTTTTGTTTAATTAAAAAATAATCAGGTGTGGTCAGTGCATTATTGGGAATGAGTAGTGAGTCTGATCCTATTAGAATTATTGATTCATATAAAAATAAAAATAAAATGACAAATAATAAAGTTGACAATGATTTTTTATTTGGAGCTTTGTGATTTTTGTGACATGCAAATTGTAAAAATAGACCCCAACTAAATATCACTTTAACCCAACATCTAAAATCAATCTCACTTACTAATAAAGTTGTTTCATAATTCAATACGTACCCGGCCCACTTTTCCATTTTGTCAAAAAGGATCATTAAAACCTTCATTAATGTTAATATTGATCGAATTGGAGAAAATGTATTGTCTTAATCGTCTCTCATTTTCTCTCTTTTTTTTAACAATTAAAATGGTGCTATATATCATAAATGAGGCACAATCAGTGCACCCATAAACAAAATTACAGAGTTAGAAGTATATATATGACATAACCTATCACTCCAAACTATGAATAGACAAAAATTGCCTCATAATTAACCTCTTGATAAAAAATAAAAATAAAGAAGTAAAACTATCCCATTGTGTATTCATATCAAAATAAAAAATGACTCATAAAAACCAACTAATCAAAATGAATATTCATCGGTTAATTGTTACATAACCCGGAAAACACACTGAAAAAAAAAAAAAAAAGATTAATACTAAATTACTCAGAACTATCTTTAAATGTCTTGTCAATAATTCTCAAAGTTGATGTAATTTCACAGAAATTGGGTCTAGATAGAGAATCTTGATCCCACGATTTTGCTATCAGTTGAATAATAGGTTCCAATTGCTCATCCAATTTGGCAGTCGTTGGTCTAAGTCCATTTTCTGCAACTTCATAGGCTATCTGATCATCAATTAATTATATATATAGAATTAGAATAAATTAATATATATAATTTAAAAAGATCGAAATTAAAAAAAAAAAAATTATAAGTGACCTTGGTAGGTCCGAAATCTGTGTCAATGTAAGGGTACTCTCCAGTGATGAGCTCATTTAAAATTATACCAAAGCTATAAACATCGCATTTTTCGTCATAAGCCCCACATTTTATCACCTCGGGTGCCATGTAAACAAATGTACCTAATTAAATCAACAAACTTAAAATATAAAATGGTGACACCAAAAATTGTTATCGCACCAAAATTGATCATTGTTAATATATATAAGACCGTCTCACATAAAACTGGTGTACCTGTTTCTCCCGTGAGAGCCTTTTCCCCATCAAGCAAGAAACGGGCATGTCCAAAATCCGCAACCCGAACATGAAAAGCATCATCCAAGAAAATGTTGCTAGGTTTAAGGTCACGGTGCAGAATTTTGGGACTAGATTCATGAAGATACTGCATTGCCTGAGCAATCTCCAAGGCTGTTCGAATCCTATCCTTTAATGTTGGAATAGGAATTGTTCGTTCCTTGTGTCTTTTTCCAGGGCCGTGAAGCCAATCTTTAAGATTAGTGTTGAAAAATTCAGTGACAATCCAGCCGTTTTCAGGAGGATCGAGACAGGCCCCGATCAGGTGTAACACGAGGGGGTGGCGCTGTCTCGATAGGGTCTCGACTTCTTGCACGAAGAAGCTTACTCCGCTCTCGTTTGATCGGAAGAAATCGGGGTACATGCACTTGATGGCCACGTCTAGGCCTCTCCATTTGCCTTTGTAGATGTCTGCAGTGCTTCCTTCAGCTGATAAATGGAGCAATTCTATCTGTTTTTTACATGAAAATTAATGTGCACTTCTTGTTAGCTATAGGGTTACAAGAACAAATGTATTTTCAGGTCCCTAAAATAAATTATAAGTAGTACATAATTAAACTTACACGAACCATTTCAAAAAGTACAACAACAAAAAAACTATATAAACTTATAGGACAATTTTAAAAAATGTGACGTGGTGGTGACCGGCTAGGTTACCCTTAGTAGCCTAAACAAAAAATTGAGTGTGACAAATTTAAAGGATCAATTTTAAAAGGTGAAAATAACCTACAATTAAAAAAAATGAGTGAAATTACTTATCTACAAAAGTATAATTCCAAAATTTTATTTTGTAGAGTTCTCAATGAATAAAAAATATGTATCGAGCAAGGGTGTTGATTATGAGATCTATAAAACTCATTTAGCTCATGTAAATAAATGAGATTTGTTTTATGTATGAACTGTCTCACACGAGAGTGTCACACAGACACTAACCTCTTGGGGGTCGATGTACCATCCATTGAGTTTAGCTTGTTTTATGAGGGGAGCAATAAGAGAATGAAATTGGCTTGGAGATGAAATTTGAGGACTTATGGTCGGAGAAATTAAAAAATCTTGGTCTTTGTTTATCATGAGATCCAAGAAACCATTGTCTTGTGCTACTTGAAGACAATGTTTCAGAAATAGTTGCGTCTTTTCTAGTCTCATTTTGTACACACCCTTTAGCTCTTTCTGCTTCTCCATTTCTCTCTCTATTTCTTCAACCTTCATTAATGAAGAATAAATTAATTAATCACAATGTTCGAACATAAATATGTAGCTAAGATAAGAAAGATTAATTTTAAAAGAATTAATCTCATCAAAAAGTTTGAAATTTAAAAGGTGTGCATGCAATTAAGTTATTTATACTAATTTTCTAATACTACCTCTCTAATATAATAAAATAATTAATCATATCAAAGGTGTGAAATTAATTTTATATATCAATTTCCTAATTGCAACATGGAAATGGGACAATATAATTTTTGATTGGAATTAAGAATATAGAAATAGACGCATGATAAAATAATAAATGAATGTAATCAAGGTGTCTATATCTCTTCAAATTTTAAAAAAAAATATATATGAAGAAGATTTTTATCTATTTAATCGTACCCGTCGAGCAAGTTGGTTGAGTTTCGTTACACGTTCTTCTAGGCTGACACGCTGCCCAACAGCGGGGCCCATAACGATGCAATCGCTGAAGCGACTACAAATGCCTCGCGGCTTGGTGGCCGTGGCGGAGGCTGCCACCTTCCTCCGTTGATTGGAATTGGAGTGCCGGCTCCGACTGGGACTAAATGGGATGATTTTTCTCTCCGGGGTTGTCCCATTTTCACTCATTATTTGTATATTTTTAATTTGCCAAATTGGTAACAAGATAAGCTTTTGGTGAATCTTACATATATATTCACAATATTGTTTATGGGACAGAGTATTGGGGCGGACAATTTAATGTAATAGTAATAATTTGTGTTACTCACATGCAAAGGGAAAATTAGATTGGATTTATGTGTTACTCCCTCCGTCCCGGAGGAATTTGCACCCTTTGACCGGCACACATTTTAAGAAATGTGTAAGAAAAGGTGTAATGATTGATGTTTTGAGGGATAGTTTTGTAAACTTTTATGAATAAAGTAAAGTAAAAAGTAGATTGAGTGTGGAAAAGTAATAGCATATGGGTAAATATGAGTATATTTCAAGGGTGAGGGTTGTGAAGATATTTCCTTTTATGGAGTGTGCAAATTGGTATGGGACATCCATATATGTAAAGTGTGCAAATTCCTGTGGGACAGAGGGAGTACTTTTTACCCTTTGTAGTCTTCTGCTTCGCTCTTTGATTTCTCCGGAGTCGCTTTATCATTTCGAACGAAGAATTTCACATAATTACTTATTAGGTTGAATTAAGTTCGTTAATTTTTTTAACTTTTTTTTTAAAAAAAAATTGTCTCCATTCAAACGGACTTTTTTTTTTTCAATTCAAGCACATGTCACAATAAAATATAAATTGTACACCTCTATTTTTATTTTTATTTTATCATCTTATATTGTTTTAAGTGGGAACTTAAATTGAGATGAAAAAAATTAAATTAAATCAAAAAAATAAAATAAAGTCCTAAATTCTGACACCTATAAAATGAGGACCTACCCTGAAACTCAATTTAAAAAAAAAAAAAAAAAAGGCCGGACGATTTAGATGACAAAATTGACGGTATTATCAATAAAGCTGAGGGCTATCAGATTTTGGAGCTACAATGGTGGAGACTTCGATATAAGCACGCTTTTAAATATATTCTTTACAAAATAAAATATGTCCATTTTAAATTGAAATTCGTATACCACAACTAAGTGTGGAAAATAGTCGGATTATCCGACAGGGGTGTACGGTCTAACATATTAAGGGTTTTGTTAGGTCTAGTCTATTTATAATATGAGTTGGGCTAAAAAAATTTAAAAAATATATTTAGTTAAGTAGACTAGCCTTAGACTTTATATAAGACCTTATAAACCTAACATATTATATATTATATTTATTTTATAATAAGACATTCTTAAAATTTAGTACTAATATTTATATTAAATTAAAGTAAGTTAAATTTATTTTAGTACTTGATAAATCGTTATAATGTTTGTATTTAAACTTATTGTTGTAATGCATTTGTTTTTTGGTAATGAATTTTATTTGCAATTTTGAATATTGAACTACGATTCATATTTAACATATTTAATAAGCTTCTAAAGGTTCGTAGGTCTGACCTATTTACTTAAAAGATCAGGCCAAGACTATAAAAAAAAGTATATCATAGATAACATGCCAGACTCGATGAGGCTCAATATTTATAAATTATGCCCAGACTTTTTCATGTAAAGTCTAGCCTAGCCCAGCCTATTTCCACACCTAAATAAATTCTTCGACTATCTTTTCAATTTCGGATGTATTATTATACTCCCTCCGTTCTACAATAAGTGTGATTTTCATTAATTCTCTTTAAATATTTCCAAATTTGTAATAATAAAGGGTATATTAAATAATAAATGAAATTAGGAGATTTTCTAAAATTAATAGGGAGGATATAATGGGAATAAACAGTGTAAAAATTCTAAAACAACACTTATTTATATACAAGAAAAATAGACTAAAACAACACTTATTGTAGAATGGAGGGAGTATATTTTTTCAGTTTTGTACAGTAATAATTTTTTCATGAATAGATTCACAAAATATAATATAATATAGAAAAATATTTGGTTTTATAAATTTTTAATCTCTCCAATTTTAGCAAAATTAAGTTTTAACTAATTGAGTTGGTATTTAGTTGGGTGTTATAATCAAATTTTAACGAATTCTTAAGTAAGTCGAACAAACGGAAACATACATCAAAAGCCCAACAATCTAAAGTAATTGGGCCCACAGCTATAAGTCCAGTACATAAAATACATCGGCCCAATAATACAGCCACTTTCCCTCTCTCAATCAAGTATTCCTATATCAATAGTAAAGTTACTACAGTAGCATTTAAAAAAAAAAAAATCAATGGAACATATAAAAAAAAAAAAAAAAAAGGGAACAAAAGAATCGACTGAATTACTAGTACACGTTTTAATACTCCCTATATCTAATTCCCGGGTTTTGCGGGATTCCACTATTGTAGCTAGTTATGTAGTTACTACACATGGTCCTTTTCCTTAATAAGCATTAACCATACATTTTACTCTTATTTAACTGTATTAGGTTCATCCATTATGAACATATTAATTGTTTGATTTATTAAGTAAGACTTTTGACGTGACATTTACATACTCCTCCGTATATCTACTTTTCCATAACACGTACAATGAAATAAATCTTACTATTAATTTTAGGACAAATTTTAATTAAGAAGTGGTTATCGGATGACTAAGCTATCATACAACCACTGTATGTATAATTATAAATCGAGATTTATTTAATCTTATTAATTTTGATTTGGTTATGACTTTATAATTTCTCAAACCAAAGGGTTTGGTTGATTGGTTCCATCTTCAAATCAACACATCACCTTCACCCCTAAACTAAAGTGAAACATTATGATTCAACAACTAACGTACATTTGAATAAATGAAATCTTGACAAAAAAAATTGGTCACATCCATTTACACTTGTCCAATAACTTCCGAACAGCTGGTTCTTCGTTTGAACGAAATCGTCGGAAAATTGAAATTGAAACCGTGTATTATACGAATCAGTTTCGATTTCTCTCTTCCAAAAATCGGAAAAGTCAATTCCATGTCCATTATTTTGGAACCGAAAACTGCCGGTTTCGAACCATTAATATATAGTTCCAATAGTATTTGTTAGGCCAATCAATCTTCTTAAAATTTGGACAAAAAATCGGTCCCAAATTCGGTGCGGAAGAAACCATTATTGTATTCACTTACTTTTTTCTTTGAGTTAATTAATTTTATTTTGAATTATCAACGTTTATTTTGAGACTTTAAATTATTTTTCTTTTATAAAATATTTCACGAAATTTTATTTTAACAGTATGTCAATGAGTGCAACTCACACACGTACATACTGATGTGAGTAATTGTGTATTTTAAATGAAGTGAAATTAAAAATTAACATATAAATTAAATAATATTTCAAGTTAAGAAGTTAAAAACTTCTTTTGAAAAATATATCAGGAACTCGTGAAATAAAAATTGATAGCTTAAAAGCTTTTAGATTAATTATAATTTTTTTATACAAAGTTTCACTTCATCTTTTAAATCTTGAAATTTTCCATTTTAAATTTTTTAATAAAGATAATATTAAAAATCATTATTGGACGTAAATATTGGACAGGTTTATGTAACAGTACTGTTTGAAATTGGGGGATGACTGTAGGGTCGTGATAGTGCGATTACAAATGCGAGTAAATTTTATTTATTACATTTTAAATAATAGTGGAATTAATTGTGTAGCAGTTTGATAATGAAAACATTGACAAGACAGATGAGATTCGTAGGAATGAATTACTGGATGTCCTGAAAAAAAGTTATAACTAGCATTTCATTCTTGACCAAATACTAATTGAAGTGGGTAGGAATATTTAGCCGATTCATTATTATATTTATTTTTATTTTTTGAAAGGGTTATTATATTTATTAAGAACAACTATTATATACTCCTATATATGATAAAATTGTGAAATTAGTTGTACGTTTAACAAGACTAGGAGTGAAATTAGAGAACATTTTGATACACTTACGTTTATATTAAACTTAAAAGTATTTGAATCTTTTTTTTTTTTTCATGAAATATTATCGGGTTGAAATCACAAATTCACGGTAATATAATACTATATAATCAGATTTGGTTTAATATATGAGTCCATCCCATACAATTTTTATTTATTTTTACGTAAAAATGTTTTATAAATAGATATGCATTCATAATTTTCAAGACATATTTTCTTTGAATGTACTAAAATTTACCAACGGTGGATGGACTGCCTAACCTGGCTCAAAATACCGACTGCACTATCATCAGATTATCTGGGAAACTGTCTAGGACTCCGCGGCCTCATAAAAAGGAAAAAACAGTAGGAAGAACGCAACATGCATATGGCTTTATGTGGTTTGACAAATCAGGAAATAGAGAAATGCAGTTATATTCAGTAACGAGACACTCTCAATCCCAAAATTAAATGAAGAACTCAAGGCGAGATTATGGAGTTGATTTACTATTAAATATCCTACTCGTAGTAGATTTTTGTTCAAGGACTGAGCTGTAGATCAACTTAAATGCATTTTATGAGGAGCTCATAGAATAGTGCTCTCTCTCTCTCTCTCTCTGCTTCTGGTACATTGTAAACTGTTTTTTGATATCTCTTGTACCCACTTTAAAAAATAAATATATTTACCAATCAAACAAAAAACTTAATCGATATTGAATTTTTTTTAATAGGTAATCTACCTATATTTGACTCACTCCAAAATTCAGACTTGTAATTCAGTTATACCCATGGATGAACTATACTAATAATCAGACTCATATCTTTAAATGGTCTCAATTACATAGTATGTAACATTACACAGGAATAATTAGACTCATATCTTTAAATGGTCTCAATTACATAGTATGTAACATTACACATGATACCGTTAATTTTTACCATTTCTCTTTATGTTGCATTTACAAAACCGATCACAAAACCAAGAAAAGTGTGGAAAATAGTTGGAATCAAGTGGCACTTTACTTGGAGTCATGGGGATCCGTTGAACACATCGTGATGAAGCAACTCAAAATTCCTTCAAACTTGATTAAAAACCCAAAATTAAAAAAAAAAAGGTAATTAAAGATGCTCACTTTTCCCTATTCCCATAGGGAAGATTTGTCTTTCCCTTTACATTTTTTGCTTCTCATTTTGATCTCGAATCTTCTTTTTCTTTTTTCCTCTTTATCAAAATCTGTCGCTCTCTTACCAACTTGGGATCAATCCCTTCTTTTTCAGTGTTTGTCTCCATTCCAAATCCTGCTTTTTTCCACAAAATCCCACAAATATTTACATCATCAAATTCCATAAATTCCAAAGTGCCCAAACAGTACCTAATTCTGTACCTATGTGATCAAAAAGCATTGCGAAAAAGAGATCTAATAGATTAAAAAAAAACGAATTTACAACTTAAGAAGTAACAAAAGAGAAAAAGGAAAAACATGAACAATTTTTATTTCATCTCTAATTAACGAATCAAACCACTAGCTATAGCACGATTAGTATCAAAATGAGTAGTTTCATACACCGGAAGTTCTTCACAAAATCTATTGTCTCCGAATAATGACAAGTGATCAAGCTCGAATAAATCCGAGCTCGAATCACTCATACAATCCTCGTCTTCTTCTTCATCTTCATCTTCATCTTCGTCTTCATCATTAAGGACGTGAATTTTCCTAAAATCGGAAAATTCATTGTCCTTTTTCCTTAAATCACCCTCTTGATGACCAACTATCCTGCTCCTCTGCATTTTGCTCTGCTTCAACTCTGTAGATGACAATGGAGGGCTTATATGTAATTTCACAAATTCTTGATCATCATAAGTACATTTTTGCCCACAAGGCCTTGAATCTTCATCAACTATAACACTCACTGGATGAAATCTGACCGTTCTTTGATCCCCATTCTTCATCTTCTCCCTCGAATTAGGCGAATATTTGCTCAAACACGACCGCGAAAACGACGAAGCTGATGGACATTTTGAAGGGCATTTCTGGGATTTCAAGTCTTGGTTTTTAGATTTTTTACCATTTGCATTGCTGAAAAGTGAGTTGATGAAGCTTGTTAATCTCCCTCCAGGAGAAATTGGCTGCTTAACTTTCTTCAAATTTGCATAAAGCTTCAAAGCCCTTGATTTTGATTTCATCCAATCACCTTCAATTTTGTTCGTGTTATCATCAGACAGAAAACCGCGGCTTTCTGTCTGATGATGATGGCCCGTTCGAACCGGTTTGAGGCGTGCGGAGCCGGAGAAGCACGAAGTCTTCGGCACCTTCGTCGTCACTACTGACGACGAGGAGCCGAAGAATTCGGTGTCCGAGGAAGAGAGGGCACCGGAACTGTCGGAAGAGCTCGAAGTTGAGGTGAAAAACATCAAATCATTTTCAAATTCTTGCAACAATGTTGGCTTTCTTTTGGCTATAGCCTCTTTTTCGATCCATTTTTCAACCATACACGCCCTTCTAGCTATTTCCTCATGTCTCTTCGAAGGTTTCTTGAAATCTTCGGCATTTCCATCGATCGAACGGTAGATTTCGTCGAGAAGAGTAGAGGAGAATGAAGGGATGTTATTGATGTTTTTTCTTGATTTGTGAAATTCCTGTTGAGGGTACATTTTGAAGTTTGAGGTATGGTATGTGTAATGAAAAGTTTGGTAAGAAAAAAAGAGAGTATAAAATGGAGGAGGAATGGAAAGAAGCAGTTTTGTAGGGAAAAACCTATAGAGAAAGTGCAGAATGAATAATGGAGAGAAGGGGGAGAGGAATATAAAGGAGAAAACTCACGCGCAAAAATAAAATAAAATTAAAGTCCGTGCCAGCTAGGCATTTGATTCTTGGATTATGATTGAATTTTCCTACCTTTACTCTTTTCATTTAAATAAAATTATCGAATAAGATCGATGGTACAATATCAGTATCACCCTTTCAGCAAATTTAAGTAACTAAATATACCCCCCACAAAAAAAAAAAAAAAAGTAACTAAATATATACACTCCCAACTAACACCTAAAATTAAAATAACCCACAAACTAATTAATTTGACATATCAATAAAATTTTATTCTATCAAAATCTCAAAAGAAAAATATACTTTTACTTCATCAAAGATTTCAAAGTCATTGATTTTTTTTTTGCACATTTAAATCTCAAAAGAAACATACCTAAAAAAAACTCCAATGAAAGAATATCTTTTTTACTCCTGCTTTAATGAAAAATGTCTATATGTTTTAAAATTGTAGAGAAATGTATTGATTGGGCATATATATGTTAAAATTTATATAATTTTAATTGAATACAAATTATCTAAAACAACACTGGTTGAATATATAACATCGTCAATATCTATGTGTATATATATATATATATATATATATATATATTATGTTGTTTAGAAAGAAAAAAACAAATTTATTTTATTACAAATGAAGTTAGCAAAGTATTATGTGCACTTTGTATACCATACAATACTTATATTATTGCTGGTAATAATTAATATTATTACTAAAAAAACTAATATTACTGCTTATAAAAATTACTATTGCTCAAGTTGTATATACCTATACATAATAATACATCATGCATCATGGTAGTATTATTTTCTAATTCTTTTTTTCTTTTTTATGAAAGTTAAATAAATACCCATCCCTTTTTCCCCTCCCGAACTCGAATCCAGGACCTAAGGCCTAGGTAGTGGTGCTCTAATATATAAATTATTCATGGGAAAAATTAATAGCAAGAGTGTAGAATTCTTTATATTTTCATCAATCTTAGCGTTCCTTATTTTCTTAAATGAGCCCAAGAAAAGGTTTCGACCAACCTAAAATACAATAGAAATTTGTCTATTTATCACCACTTCATCACGTTGTTATTTAAGTACGTAAGTATATATAAAATTATAAATATGACAAACTTGTGCGAAGCGGTATTACTCTAAAACGAGTTACAAACTAATAATAAATTATTATTTACATTTTTAAAGTGTTAAAACATCATATAATCTATCTGTCAAAAAAAAAAGTATCATGTAATCTAAATTTATTTTATTTTATGGTAAGATAGTCTCATGCAAGATTAAATGATTTTTTTTTTTTCCGACACGAAATGGATTATATTTTTAATACGAGCTAGTATTATGCATATGCATAAATTAAATAATTCAAATATAAGTAGTGTAGTTGGCTGATTGGATTGTTAATTAATTTGTCATTGTAAATTACTGGAGTAATAATTAATCATGTTAATTAAGTGCATTGATTCGGAGCAGGATACCCGTTTAGGAAATGTCGCGGATTCGAGGCCTGGGTTTGATTTTACGGCAATGATTTGGGATTGATTTGACTACAAACTCTATAATTTCCTAAATGGGGATATATTTCCTAAAAACAACTATTTATATTTAAATAAAATATACTCCATGTAAAAGTACCTATTATATGTGTGGGGACATAGATTCTGTCATTCTTATTTCTTGAATATGCAATATAGTTGGTGAAAATTAAAGAATCTTGTCCTTAGTGTACTAATTAGTCGCTCAAACATCACTTTTTGAACGAAAAAGCTGAAGATTTGGGAAATGAAATTAATACTTTCAAAATGTTATTAACACTCCCTCAATACTTGTTCACTTAATTGTCAAAATAGTTTATTTCATACTTGTTTACTTGTATTATAAATAATCATAAAAATATTGCATCCCTCTTAACACATTGTACACCCTTTGAACATATTTAATATAGCTCATTACTTTATTATTCACTATTATTAAATTATCTTATTACTTAAAAGGTTTGCATATCTTCTAATTTATCTCATTTAATTTAATACAAATAAATAATTGTCACATTAAAACTTGTACCTAAAGCAAATGAATAAATAAGTATGATATGGAAGGAATAATAAATTTAATATATAATACTAATAATTAATAATATTTTATCAATAATATTAATAATAATACTCCCTCCGTCCCACAACTGTTTGCACACTTACCTTATTTGTCCGTCCCACAATTGTTTGCACACCCATAAAAGGAAACTCTCTCATAAACCACACCCTCACAATATTCACATATTTACACAAAATGCCATTACTTTTACTCTCTTTCCAATCACCTTTTTACTTTATTCATATAACTTTACAAAATTACCCCTCAACACTCCACTCATTACACCTTTTTCTTAAAAAGTGTGCCAATTTTGTGGTGCAAACACTTGTGGGACGGAGGGAGTATAAAATAATTTCAACAATAAATAATAATTATAACAAATAATCTCAACAACCAATAATTAATAATGATATAAAATAATTTCAACAATAAATAATAATTGAAACAAATAATCCCAACAACCAATAATTAATAATAATTTATAGAACTGTATACAATACTTACATTTCATTTTTTTTTTGTCAATACTAATCTTAAGAATTTTCTTTCAGAGTTAATTTCATTAAGAATTATGATGCGGCCGGAGGCCTATTATTTTCTTAATTTGATGGGGTTTGGTGAATGAAGTTGGCGGCATCTTTTATATCTACAGTTTTTTAACATATATACCAATATTGATTTATTGCAATGTAATGTAATGTAGGTTCTAATATTGTCTCAAACGCGTTGGTCGTTGAGTAGTTTGATACAAAACTGCCCAAATTGGAGAGGCGCGCACATGCGCCTACCTACTGATTATTGTCATAAAATGAAATTGTAGAATATTCTAAGTTTTTTTTCTTTCTTTTCTTTGGAAGGTAGAATGTTTTTTGGTTAATTGGTGGACATTTGATTTAAACTTTTACGTGCAAAATTTCAAAACATTCAATCATTCAATTCAACAAAAGTTTGCAAAGGTAAATATTAATATTGTTTTTTTCCTGATAATGATAATTTGATGGATAGTCCAGGGGATAAAATTTAAATTCATACAAAACAGCCAATTGATGGAGGAGCCTCAAGATTGAAAATGGTTTTAAAAAAGGAAATTAGTTTTAATTATAAATTAAATAATTTTCACTTATAGTACTTGCATCGGTTAAATAATTAAATTTAATCATGGTAACTTGGCCTAAGGACCCCTTAACTTAGCTCCCATTAATAATTAATTGCGCAAGGAGCCACCTCGAGTGCTTCAAAGTTGCATGAAACATACAGTACATTGGTAAATTGGGGATGTAAATAATTATTAAGGAGGTAATTTGTTTTGTTCACTGTTGAATTTGATATATACTAGTACTAGCCTTGTGCTGAATAAATTGAATCAAACTACTATGAAAAGGATAAATTACATTATTTAAAATATTGTGAATTTAAATTAATTAAAGCTGAAGAGGAATAAAATGACATTTTCAAACTCATTTTTAATAGTAAGAATCACCTTTTGATTGAAAAATCAGGGTTCGCCATTTTTTTAGAGTTTTTTTAGAGTTTTTTTTTTTTTTTTTTTTACTGTAGAGTGATATATAGATGATAAAAGTGTATACATATTAGGGGTGGAAGTAGGCCGGGCTACCCGACAGGGGCCTACGGCCTAGCCTATTAAGGGCCTTGTTAGGCCTAGCCTATTTATAATATGAGCCGGGCTAAAACTTTTTAAAAAACCTATTTAGTTAAGTAGGCTAGGCTTAGGCTTTAAATAAGGCCTTATAAGTCTACCAGGCCGGCCTATTTAACATTATATATTATATTTATATATTTTTTATAATAAGTTATTCTTAAAATTTAGTACTAACATTTATATTAAATTAAATTAAAGTAAGTTAAATTTATTTTAGTACTTTTGAAATCATTATAATGTTTGTATTTAAACTCATAGTTGTAATGCATTTATTTTGGTAGTAAATTTTATTTGCAACTTTGAATATTGAACTACGATTCATATTTAATAGGCTTCTAAAAGGCTCGTAGGCCTGGCCTATTTACTTAAAAGGCCAGGCTTAGGCTGCAAAAAAAACCTATCACAGATAACAGGCCAGGCTCAGGCTCAATATTTATAAACCAGGCCCAGACTTTTTCATGTAAAGCCTAGCCTAGCCCAGCCTATTTCCACCCCTAATAAATATTTACTCTGATTTGGGCTTTCTCCAAAATTCTGATTTAAAAATAAAAGATAAAGTAGGATTTTATTATCAAGTGTCACATCTGATTGGACTTTAGATTCACCGGAATTATTGAACCTCAAAAGAATTTTACGGCACCCTTGGTAGGTGGGCTTATTTATTATAGTAGTATTTCATCACTTCATTGCCGGGAATATTGGTCATAGGTTTAAAAAAAAAATATATATATATATATATATATATAATGATTAGAATGTTAATTTAAAAATATATAAATATAAAAAGTTAAAAAAATTGTTAAATTGAGTTTATATTAAATCAGTTATATTGTGTATAGTTAGATCATATCATGAATGGATTGTCCAATATCTGTGTCGATCAGTGTAGCTAGTGGACAAAATCGAAGAATATGTGGGTCTTCTTCTTCTATATGTGTATTTTATTAACCAACGGCTACCATATTGGTGTGTTGAATAAATTAACTGAATCTATGCCTAGAATTATTGAAACAAATAGTAATTCACTATTCATCGAATTTCAAAATGCATATATACCTATACACATAACAATGTTCAACTTCAACCCCCATGATCTCATTAGTTTCCAAACCTAAGTTGGATAGATGGGTCCCACATCATGGAATAATGCAAACATGTAAGGATGAACATTTGGTTGATTCGCTTTTTTTATCTTTTTCAATCGAATTGAAATTACATAAATTTTTAAAAACTAATTTGTAAATTGTAATGTGTTAAAATTGAATTGAATCGAACTAATTTAAAAGTTTAGTTCATTCGGTCGGTTCGGGTGAAACCGGAATTTCTGTATAAACTAGGAGTATATCATTTTTTATCAATTAAACATTTTCTACACTAAAAATAATGATTTTTAAAACCTCACAATCTAAACCAATAAGTTAATCAAAGTTACAAATTATAATAATTATTAAAAAAATAATTATTTATTTTAATAAATTTATATAAATTAATTCGATCGGTTTGATTCATGCTATTTTATAAAATCGAAACCGAATTGAAAATCAAAATTATAAAAACTTCCAACCGAATTAAACGAAATTCGTCGGTTCAGTTCGAAATTTGATTTTTTCAGTTTTGTGTGCACCCATCAAACATGGGAACATCATTAAGATCGATCAGATGACCCGAAAGCGAAATCTTGGATTAAAGGTAATTAATACTAATTTTGAAGAAATAAAATTGGTGATGAATTGTCGGATAGGGTTCGTGGGTTGCCAGGTAATTGCCTCCATAATCCTTATCAACATCACATGCTTTAGATTTTGGTAATTCACATTCATATTCGGACATTATATATAACTACCATTTTACTAAGGCAACATCCCTTTCCTTGCAGAGCTTTGGTCTCTTTAATGGGGTTTTCTTGTTTAATTATTGAAGAATATCTTCTGATACATCTGCCCTAATTAAATTATGGATGAATGTGTTCTAAAGTTAGACAACTGATGATCTTCTACCTTGATCTCTTTATACTTTGAATTTAAATAATAGTTTGCACTCAAAAAGCTTTTTTAATTTTTTTTACGTGCCTATTTGAAATAATGTAGTCAGATTTCACAATCCAACGAGTCACGATTTGGTATGTCCACAATTTTACTCTTACTTTATTCCTATTTAAAAATTTAAAATAGTTGTCATGTCCATTAAATCAACATATGCAATATTCTTACCAAATTTCTTTACAAAAGATCACGATATATTGATACATTATTTTACTCTAAAATAAAAGTGTGTAAACACATAAAAAAAAAGTTATGAATGGTGTATATTAAAAAGTGTAAGTTATTATAAATAAAAAGTGTAATACAATTTTTTTATTAAAAAATGTAAGTCACTATAATTTAAAAGTGCAAAACAGTTTTTAATGAAAAGTGTAAGTCATTATAACTAAAAAGTGTAACGTAATATTATAAAAAAATGCAAGTCATTATAACACAATTTTTTTAATGAAAAGTGTAAGTTATTATAACTGAAAAATACAACACAATATTATTGAAAAGTGCAAGTGCATATAATTAAAAGATGTAATATAACAATATCAAAAAATGTACGTCAATATAACTGAAAATATTATTGAAAAGTCAACTCGATTTCTTATAAGGAATCGAATCTACATGATACGGACCCAAATGTTTATGGGGTGGTCTAATACATATGAATCATGTTAATTTGAATAGTGTCATAAAATATGTAAAGGTATCATCTCATGAATTTTTTGCCTCTATATTGGTAATGCTATAAATTGTACCTTATAAGTTGTAATATATCACATAAAAATTTGAGAAATCCAAAAACTATAAAGAAAAAGTCCAATTTGAGTATAAGCCAAGTTGTTTGGAGTCAAATAGAAAAAAAATAGGACCATTTTATGTCACTCCACTCCACTTTAATTTATTCTTCCTATGAATAAGACTCAATTTGGCCATGTAGGCCATATATTGTTTCCTCTTCCTCTCACATTTATTTTTTTTCCCTATATTTGACCGGATTATAAAATTGAGAGCTGATTTAATTATTATTAAATTTAACCTTAAGCATTGAGTCGTGGTTTCGTAGAAGTTCAATCAATGTCTATTCAATTGAAAACAGAATGAATTTAAACATATATACTTTCCAGTTTATAACAAATAAAAGTTCAAAAGGCCTCACCTATATTTTGTTGATTTGAATATTGATTTGTACTCTTCTGACCACCTACGAGTTTCCCTTTTTTACATTTCAATTCCTCCACTTATAAGTCTTTCATACGGAGTATATTTTTTGACAAATACCTTTTTTTTTTAATACTTAATTTTATATCTTACTTTTTCTTTATGTCTCCTCCCCTCTCAAATCTCAATCACATTATTTGTACTATAAGTGTGTTTGCAAACTTTATAAACGGTTTAGAAACATTTCTTAAAAATTAAAGCTGTGGGAGAACTTTTTTTTTTTTTTAAAGTTATTCTATCATTTTCACTTGAATTTGCAAACAGCCAAACACCCACTATATTTAATATTTAATCATTTTTCTTAATTCACGTACTCAAAAGTAATGAAAAATTTATAGTCCGACGGAGAGGGTAACAATCTATTATTCCTTATTTCCTTCCACCCCATCACTTTATTATCACTCCACATTTTCTCATTGTTACATCTCGATCTTTACAATTTTTATTTTTTTTTCCTACATCTATCTACAACTTATGAAGGGAAAGAGGAAGTATTAAATTTGTTGTATGCCAAAAACTACTTATTAAGTGCAAATTCTTGTCCAATAAAATATGAGACTCTCTTCTAGCTCTGAGTTGTGAGTTGGTTAAGTGAGAAGGTCAAAATTTATCAATAAATTAATAAAATAAAAATTCAAGGGCTATGAATACGTACGTGCTATTAATTTATACAGTATATAAGCGATTGTGACACGTGAACAAGACAATGTGGCACGTGCACTGACAGCTACCATTAGTAAATCCGAAGTTTAACTCAGTGAAGAAGCTTGCAATGGGGAACATTTGCTGTGCTCGTGCTTCTTCCACCGACACAGAAAACTGAATTAATCCATTAAAATACAAATGCCTATCGAATTGCTACCTTTAATTTTATGATTAATTTATTTTTGTCGATTAATTTACCTTTTTTTTTGGGCAACCCTTTACCTCTAAAAGAATCCCTTAGAATCCAACTTGGAAATTGCAGCTGTGGTGAAGGTGACTCATGACAATATATAGAACCAGTGCCGCTAAGAGGATTCGATTCTGTGACCTTTAGACGACTAGAGATGTTAAACGAGTTAGGTCTAACTCATTAGGTCGCGGGGCTTGACAGTCTATATATAGATTAAACGGTTAACGGTCAACTAATAGTAGGAACTTAATGCTAACTTTAATCGACTTTGAATCCAACAACATTTTATTTTCCCCGTTCAACCATCTCTATATATGATTTTATTAATTATTTAAATTGTTATTCACTTTATTCATACACTCAATTTTCGGCCCAAAACTGCTAAAACGAACTAGAAAAAATTAGTCCTAACCTTAACTTTTTACTCTAGCTAGCTAAGTCCTAACATTTATAAGTTCATTTATTTAATTTTTTTTCAAATATCTAATACTCCACTATAAAAGAAAATCTAAACAGATGGGTATTATTAAATTGTAAAATGAAGATTATATAAAAATGCAGGAGGAATATAGTGTACTGCCTTATTAAGAGGGTGGATAAAAACAGAGAAACAAGGGTCATTATCATTAGTGTTTGCGTGAATTGAAAAGAGGCATGGTTTGAAATTTGGAAATAAAGCATATTGGTGCAGATCCCTAGGACTGATATTGTTCCGACAAATGCAGGGGACCACTATTTCTATTTTAGACTTGTATTTTCTTTAACATACTAGTAGCATACAACAAATTACTCAACCACTAACAACCTAATAATTTTTGTTTGAAATGAAGGGAAATTACAAAATTATTTGTCACTCGTGTTAGAGTGTATAAAAAAAATTGTCAGTCAGGTTTTTATTTTTCAACAAATTATGATCAATTTAATTTGTCCGATTTTTTTTTTTTTTTTTTAAATCAACACATTTCGGTGACATCAACACCAATTTTCCACGAATTAAAGGTCAAGTGACATACCGAATTGTTTAATTTGTCTCACTAAATCTGTCAAATTAGCACCTCTAATTGTTCATTTCTTATAATACTTGTGCATAATTAATTTCGTAAAACTGACAACTTAGATTGGAAAATGATGTATTGTCAAACAGAGTGTAAGATGAATTTGAATGAAATACTTGTATTCATGAACTACCCGTTGCGAACTTGGTTTATATTTACTTTCACACTAGTAATTGATTAATTTTAATCTGCCCCCGTTACAACAATAAAGTGGGTTATCAATATTGAAAGAATTCAATCTCATCTAAAAGTAGTTATCATCTAAACAAACACCCAAAAAATCATTTTTGTATTAAAAATTAATATTGATGTATGTTATCAAGTATGCAAACGCGGTTCGATTTTCATATTCCACTAGTATTTCATTATGTTGAATTTTTAACATGTGTCGTACGTCCACAATATTATAGGACGTTGATTATATTTTAATATGACACATGTTAATCATCCATATAGATGAATAACCTATGTAGAACACCAAAATTGAAACATGTGATCTCATTCGCCGTACATGAGAGTAAGACTACATGTTGTTACCAATGAAGAAAAAGTAAATAGTGGAAGAAGTAAAATTTTGGTACAGAGAAGAATCTCCACTCTCCAGCTCGTACAATCTCTTATTCTATGTTACACAACAAAAATACAAGATTGAACACCAAATTAGAATAGCTAGATCATGCATGCGCTTTAATTTTAATCAACAAAATACTGACAAAATCAACGTACAGTACGTACCCCGAACTTATTTAATTTACTCATATATATTTATTAAAATTAAGATATTACATATATAGTGAATATGGACATGCAGATAGAGTACATTTAATTTAATTTTATTTGATAATGAAAGGGGTGTTGTTTTTGTGGACAAAAGGCTAAGGCCTTCCACCTGATGAAGTATTCATTTCCCCCCTTGCCTGCATGCCATACCCCCTCCACGTGCGTTCAGATGCAACTTCACTTTCATCCTTGAATTGTCGTCACGTGATCTCTCTAGATGCATGCATGCATGCTTCCCACACATACACATGCTCCCTACGTACATGTTGGTGTCTATCTAAATCATTATTCAATATTAGGGGTCTTATAACATATTTATTTCTTACAAGCCACAACTTTATTGCGAAAGAGACAATGTTTTTTTTTTCCTTTAAATTAATTTGCAGGAACTCATAATTTTTTTTTCCTTTTAATGTATTTGCACATTACACATGCCGACATGCCATATTTATCACTTTTGGGGTTACATTTTTTTCCCTTTCTTTTTTAATATACCGTTATTGTATCCCTATTTTTTTTTATTGGAAGATAATTAAATCAGTCAAATTTTCATTTTCCATAATTTCATACTAAAACATCAAAAGCAGTAATTAAATTAATACAGAGGGAGCTAGTAGAGTAGTAATTCTTTCAGTATAACTGAGATTATTGTAAGTCTTATATCTCTATCCCGCTCAAAAAAATTTCTAATATTTCTTTCTAATGGGCCGTTTGGGCCGGATTTCTGACTTGAATTCATGAGTATAGTTTCAAGATGGACCTCCTAATTAAATAACGTGGGCTGATTATTAAGCCCAATGTTGAGTGATCTTTAAATAAAGGGCGGGGCTAAAGGCACCTAAGGATCCTATGAGGACACCCACCGAAACTTTTTTTTATCACAAGGGGTATATGAAACGTCGTTTATACCCCTCCTGCACATTTTTTGAAAAAAGGACGGATGAGTACACCCACCGTTTCCATCTCCTCCACCGCCACCGATACAAACAACATTCTTCAAAAAAAAAAAAAACTCAAAAAACACAAAAAATCAACAAAAATAATTTTTTAAAAAAATCTTAAAATGTTCGAAAATATTAACCGAATAAAGTTTAGATGTACGAAAATTTTTACCCAACAAACTTATTATGTTCGAAAAAATATTCAAAACAATTTACATTTGTTCGAAAAAATAAATCGAACAAGATGTTCAAAAAAAATTTCAAAACAAAAACAGATTGTTCGAATTTATTTTCAAAACAAACATAGATTATTTGAATTTATTTCCAAAACAAACATATATTGTTCAAAAATAATCTCAAAACATAAAAAAAAAACCCTAATTTTTTAACAAACCTAAATTTCCTAATTTTCATACCCAAATTTATATAAACACATTAGAAACCCTAGATTTGTTTCTCTTCAGCCTTCATCACAGAGAAGGCACCAAAATGGATGGCGTTATAGAGAAAGTGGATGGCGTCAAGAAGGAAACAACGCCATCCATTTTGCCGTCCCATTCAGATGGCTGCAACAATTGCTGAGACTGGTTCAGGCAAAACTGCTGCTTTTGTTCTTCCTATGCTCACTTACATTACTAGACTTCCTGCTGCCATGGACAATGAGGAGGCTGTTGTGATGGCAGGCACCTACCAGAGAGCTTGCGAGGCCGAGACTGTTAAATTTGCTCATTATTTGGGAATAAAGGTTGTTTCTATTGTTGGTGGTCAATCCATAGAAGAACAGGCCGGGTTTTAGTGATTGCTACACCAGGACGTCTTCTTGATTGTTTGGAGAGGCGGTATGCAGTTCTTAACCAGTGTAATTATGTTGTTCTTGATGAGGCTGATCTCGTATGGGTTTTGAACCTCAAGTTGTTAATTGATGTGCTTGATGCAATGCCATGAAACCGGATGAAGAGAAAAGGACTACGTATATGTTTAGTGCTACCATGCCAACTGCTGTTGAGCGGCTGGCAAGGAAGTACTTGAGAAATCCAGTTGTTGTCAATATTGCATGTTATGATGAATGATAAAATGGATAGATTGAAAAGATTGCTGGATGAACTTGGGGATAAGAAGACAGCTATTGTATTTGTTAACACAAAGAAGGTTGCTAAAAAAATGGATAAGGAGGGTTATCAGGTGACTACATTACATTGCATGGTAGAAAGTCGCAAGAACAAAGAGAGAAGGTTTCAGGACTAAGAGATATAATGTGTTGGTTGCAACAGATGATATACCTGATATGATGTGGCAACCGGCCATGATATGCCTCGTAATATTGAAGCTTACACTCATCGTATTGGAAGTCGAACAAAGACTGGTATAGCTACAACATTCTTGACTCTACCTGCAGACACAGACACACACGTCTTTTATGATCTTAAACAAATGTACTGTCCCGTCCCTCCAGAGCTTGCTAGACACGAGGCTTCAAACTTCAAGCCGGCCTGATAGACCTCCCACAAGGAGGAATCACACTTTGTTTGCTCATTGATTAAACAGATGTTTGGTATTGTTAATCAGAATCTTGGACCAATTAGATTGTAGTATTTCTTTAATCCTATTTAGACAATCTTTTGTTTATTAACTATATTCAGTTGTATTTGACCTGTCCTTATTTCATTTTGGTTATATTGATTGCATCATAGAGTAGTTGTTTCACTGAGACCATTTTGATGGGTAACTTATTGAGTTTTTATGTCACTAATTATATTTTCTGTTAAAACTCCTATGATAAACTGCAATGGTTGCAGATTGTTGAAATTCAGTTTTAATCTTCATAATTTTCAAATTCAATTTAGGGTTCCTTGTTCGCCTCGGTACTTCTCAAACTGCAATTCCCACCAATATATACAATTGGTGTTTACAAATAAATTCTGCCCCAACTATAAAGTTCAAATTATTAGAGACGAATAATATCGCTCATCAAAACACCAAATTACTTATTTTGTATTGGAATAAGTTGAAACCTTGCATATTCAAAAATTTCCTATAACTATAAACTAACTATTAAGATAAGTTTATTTTCAGTTTATTAGTTATAACTACTAATTAGTTGAGTTAGTTAGTTTTAATTAGGGATTAGTATATAAAGGGTGGTTTTCCCCTTTTCTGTATCAATTGAATTCATTCATCATTTTGAAAACATTCATTCCTCTTCTCTCTCAATATACAGTTTTGTGATTCTTCCAATTCGTGATTCTATGGCTTGATATGGTATCAGTTTTACAGCCGATCCTCAATTCCGCCTAATTCTTCGTTCTCCGGCCGTCTTCTCCGGCGCGCCATTTTACCCTAGTTTGAGCGATTTTGCTCGATTTTATTCCCTTTTCTTTCCGATTCCGATGGCGCCCGATCCGCTTTCTCTTGACCCAGCCAAGAATCCTCTTTCGCCTCTCGCACTACATCATAACGATAATCCAGCGGTCGCCATCGCCCTCGATCCTTTAATCGGATCAAATTTTGTCAGCTGGAGTCATGCGATTAAGCGTGGCCTGAGTGTCAAGAACAAGCTTCCTTTGATCGACGGTTCGTTGCCCCAACCTATTGAAGAAGACGATCCTGCCGTTTTCGCAGCCTGGGTTCGTGCAAATGACCTGGTCTTGATGTGGATCCTCAACTCGATCTCCCCAGAAATAAAGCACACTCTGGAATATTTCTCCTCTGCCCAACAGGTATGGGATGAATTATAAATTCGTTATACTAGTTCTGATGGTACTAGAGTTTACCATCTAGAGAAAAGCCTTAGTTCTATTGCCCAAGATAATCAATCTTTAGTTGCCTACTACAATCAATTCTAGAGTTTATGGGATGAGTATCTTAGTTTTAGGCCTATCTTGTCTTGTTCTTGTGATGCTTTGAAAATTTGTGAGTGTGATATCCCTAAGAAGATTTCGAAAACTCAAGAACAGGATGCAGTAATGAAATTTCTAGTTGGCCTTGATGATTCTTATTCTGCTATTCGTAGTCAACTGCTTTTATCTTCTCCTTTCCCCCCTTTGGCTAAGGTTTTCTCCCTTTTATTGCAAGAAGAATCCCAGAGGACCCTTAACACTCCTCATTCTGTTAATCTTGATTCTGTGGCCATGTTTTCTAAACAGCCTATTCAAAAATCCTTTAAAGATAAGAGAAAGCCTCTTTTGTGCACTCATTGTGGGGGCACCTCACACACTGTGGATAGATGTTTTCATTTAATTGGTTTTCCCCCTGGTTGGAAGGGACCTAGAGGTTCTAGAAATAAAAATGTTAACACTACCTCTGCCAATTTGGCTTTTCCTCATCCCACTAAGGAGGATCCCCTTCCATCTAACCCTTTGGTGAACCATGAATTGTTTGATCAATTTTTGAAATACACTAAGACACAGCAGCCACCACCAGCCCCAACATCACCCCATGCTGCAGCTGGAGCTTTTGTCCATCACTCTGACCAGCCACAGGATACAGGTATATCTCTTTGTTCTCAATCTGATAGTTCCAATTCAAATATCTCCACTTGGATTTTGGATACAGGTGCCACAGATCACATGACCTCTGATTTTTCCTTGTTTTCCTCTACCCCTTGTAAATCTAACATCAAGATCAGCCTCCCTAATAATGCCACCTCCACTGCCACTTTTATAGGAAACATAAAATTGAGTGATTCCTTAACTCTATATAATGTCCTTTATGTCCCTGACTTCACTCACAATTTATTGTCTATATCTCATCTAACTAGATATTCTAGTTGCTCTGTGAATTTCTTGTCTTCACACTGTGTTTTGCAGGACATCCACACCAAGACAGTGATTGGTTCTGCTGAACAGACTGGAGGCCTCTACATTCTCAAGATTGCTTTATACCCTGTACACTCTGCTCTTCTTTCTAGCACTCATAGTTTGTGGCATTATAGACTAGGGCATATCTCTAATAAATGCTTGTCTACTATTGAAAATCTGAATGTAAGACCTAGAGACAAAAATCATGTTTGTAACATTTGCCCTTTGGCTAAGCAAAAGAGAAGACCCTTTCCTATTAGCACTTCTGTTTCTACTTGTGCTTTCCATTTAATACATTGTGATGTATGGGGGCCATTCTCTACTGTTTCTCATTTAGGTCACAAGTTTTTCTTGACCATTGTTGATGACTTTACTAGATGCACTTGGATATACATGTTGAAGCATAAATCTGATGTTCTGATGTCTTTGCAAAACTTTTCCAACATGATTCTTACTCAATTCAATGCTAGAATAAAGATATTAAGGAGTGACAATGGTACTGAGTTCCTATTACATGATTTCTATCATACCCTGGGAATAATTCACCAAACTTCTTGTGTGGAAACCCCTCAACAAAATGGTTTGGTTGAGAGGAAACACCAACACCTTCTCCAAGTAGCTAGGTCTCTCCTCTTTCAATCTGGCTTACCTTTGAAATTTTGGAGTGAATGTATTCTCACTGCTGCACATATCATTAATAGAATTCCTTTGTCTATTCTTGCACATAAATCTCCTTTCCAGCTCTTGTATGCCAAGAATGTTGATTATTCATACATGAGGGTTTTTGGTTGTTTATGCTTTGCTAGCACCCTCACTGCACACAGGCACAAGTTTCAACCTAGAGCCACTAAATGTGTCTTTTTGGGTTACCCTTTTGGTACCAAGGGCTACAAACTCTTGGACCTATCTTCTGGAAAAATATTTATCTCCAGGAATGTCAAATTTTTTGAGCATGTTTTTCCTTTTACCATTTCCACTTCAACACTACCTGCCTCTGTTGAAAATAACACTCACTTGCATGCTACACCTATTGATGATCAGTGTTCTGATTCTTGTGATTCCCCTTTTGTATTTGATCATTCTCCTCCCTTGAATAACACTCAGGTTGATAATTCTCTTGGTGGTAATGAATCTGTTTCCCCTGCTGTTAATGATCATCATGCTCCCTTAAGAAAATCTGATAGAGATAGACATCCCCCTGCATATCTTGATGCTTATCATACAACTTTACCTCCATCCTTTTCTGGTACCACCTCTTCCATCAAAAAGAGCAACAAATATCCTATATCTGATTTTTTGTATACAGGTAACCTTTCTACCTCTTTTCTATCATATACAGCCAACATCTCCCAAATCATTGAACCTACCTCTTATAAACAAGCCATGAAAGATGTTAATTGGCAAAAGGCCATGGAAATTGAGATCCAGGCCCTTGAAAAGGCCAACACTTGGACCCTTGTCCCTCTTCCTCCCTCTAAACATACTATTGGTTGTAGATGGGTTTATAAGGTCAAATATAATTCTGATGGCTCTATTGAAAGGTATAAGGCCAGGCTTGTGGCCAAGGGTTATACTCAGCAAGAGGGAATTGATTTTTTTGACACATTCTCCCCTGTAGCTAAGATAACCACTGTTAGGATTTTGCTTGCCATTGCTGTTGCTAAAAAGTGGCACTTACACCAACTTGATGTTAATAATGCTTTCTTGCATGGTGATCTAGTTGAAGAGGTATACATGTCTCCCCCTCCAGGTTATCATACTCAAAATAGAGTGTGTAAACTCAATAAAAGTTTGTATGGCCTTAAGCAGGCATCTAAGCAATGGTTTCAAAAGTTATCAGATTCTCTTACTTCTGTTGGTTACATTCAATCCACTGCTGATAACTCTTTGTTTACTAAAACCACTGCCTCTTCTTTTACTGTCATACTTTGTTATGTTGATGATCTCATTGTTACTGGAAATTCTTTACATGACATTATTGCTATCAAAGATTACCTCCATGCTCAGTTTACTATTAAAGATCTTGGCTCTTTGAAATATATTTTGGGAATAGAAGTGGCCAAGAGTCCTAAGGGCCTGCATTTATGTCAAAGGAAATATGTTTTGGATCTTTTGCTTGAATTTGGTTATTTGGACAGTAAGCCTTTTACCACTCCTATGGATCAGAAACAATCTTTCATTGATGCTAATGCTACTCTTCTCACTGATCCTTCCATTTACAGGAGCATAGTAGACAAGTTATTGTATCTAACAATAACTAGACCTGATATTGCCTATTCAGTCCATGTCCTTACTCAATTCATGAGTAAACCAACCACTGCTCACATGGCTACTGTCCATAGATTGCTTAGATATCTTAAAAGCAATCCAGGCCAAGGCATCTTCTACTCCTCCACTAACAATTTTAAACTTCATGCCTTTTCAGATTCAGATTGGGCTAGGTGCCAAGTCACTAGGAGGAGCATTACAGGCTATGCCATATACTTAGGGGATTCCCTCATATCATGGAAATCCAAGAAGCAGCCTACAGTAGCCAGATCTTCAGCTGAGGCAGAGTACAGAGCCTTGGCCACTACCACTTGTGAAACACAGTGGATCCTCTACATCCTTAAAGATCTTCACATCCTCCATGACAAACCAGTTGCTGTGTATACAGATAGCAAATCAGCACATGCAATGGCTCACAACCCCTGTTTTCATGACAAGTCCAAACATATTGCCATTGACATGCATTTCACAAGAGAGAAGATACACAATGGCACCATCAAGCTCATTCACATACCTTCTCAAGACAATTTGGCAGATATTTTCACTAAACCTTGTCTCCTGCATTGTTTAGTCTTTTTAAATCCAAATTGGGCCTTGTAAATATCCATGCCCCATTTGAGGGGGTATTAAGATAAGTTTATTTTCAGTTTATTAGTTATAACTACTAATTAGTTGAGTTAGTTAGTTTTAATTAGGGATTAGTATATAAAGGGTGGTTTTCCCCTTTTCTGTATCAATTGAATTCATTCATCATTTTGAAAACATTCATTCCTCTTCTCTCTCAATATACAGTTTTGTGATTCTTCCAATTCGTGATTCTATGGCTTGATACTAACCATGCTGTTTAAACTTTTTTTTTTGGACCATACATGCTATTTTACTATGCACGAGGAATAAATTAAATCTGCTACTATACAAATTATAGAGATGCCGACTGATGGATTCCATGAATTGCCAGATTCACTACTTATTCACATTCTCTCTTTTCTTGATGTGCGGACAGCTGGAATTACTAGTGTGTTGTCGAAAAGATGGGAATATCTTTGATCCGAGTTGCCAAGGTTGGAGTTCAAAAAAAGTTTTGGGTGGTCGGACACCGATGAACTCAATTTTGTGTCTTGGGTTAATAGGACCATTGATATTCGTAAGGGGAATTATTTGGAGATATTCATGGTTGATTTCTTCTACGACAAGCGTGTTGCCATAAATCTATGAAAACAAACATATATTGTTCGAAAATAATCCCAAAACATCCAAAAACCCTAATTTTTTAACAAACCTAAATTTTCTAATTTTCATAAATTTAAACTTACTTGGAACGGCGGACGAGAAGGAGGCGACGAACTAGTGGCGTTGATGGTGGGGCGATGCGAACGGACAGTGTGGCGGGCGGCGTCGATGCGAACAGACGGCGTGGCAGACGGGCGTCGCGGCGTGGTGAAGAGGCTGCGACGGGCGTCGCAGCGTGAGTGGGGAGGGAGAAGGTGGGCATCGCGACGTGAGTGGGGAGGGCTGCGGCGGCGTGACTGGTGGTGGGCGACGGCGATTGGGAGGGAGGGGGGAGGTGGGTGCACCCTTGTGAGAAAATGTGAGAAATAGAAGAAGGAAGGTAAAATGATTTAATTAGAGTTTGTTTGAGATGTGGAGGTTATTTTTTAGATTTCCACGTGGGTGTCCTCATCCTTTTTGTGTGTCCTCATTGCGTGGGTGTCCTCATAGTATCCTTGGGTGCCTTTAGGCGCGCCCTTAAATAAACCTCAACAGAAATATTAGGTAACTAGTAAGAAGCCCAATATTGAGTCTGATCCCTAAAAGCCCAATCCAGTTAAAAATACAATTCTGGTCCTATCCTATGGAATTCACAATCACATTCAAGAATCAAAATTGAAGTGTACGTATTTTATTGTTAATAAAAGAAAATAACGAATGATGAATCTCATCAATTTTATTATCAGTAATAATAAAATATAAAAAATTATGAGTACTTTATATTGTAAATTTATAATTATATTTACAAATAATGCTAAAGTTCTCAAATCATTATTCTCTTCTTTGCATTTTCATAAAAAAAAAAAAAAAAAAAACGGGGTATAAATTATTTGAATTTGAATTGCAAAACATATCATCAGTTAGTTTATTTTTTTTGATGACATATTTTATTTTAGTTCTGTTTTTTTTAAAAAAATTTAAATAAAATAGGAGTATATATTATCAACCGTTTACTGTTTTTTGTTATCAACGGTCATTAACCGCCTCTTCCCTCTCTTCAATTTTTCCTTATAATTTCCACAACTTTTCAATCAATTTCACTTCTGATTCTTAGATATAATATTACCGTAACATCAAACAAAATTCTCCACGGCGGCGCTTGGTCCACACCCGGCGTCGCCACCACCGCTGCCGCCAATAAATGGCCGATCAAGATCTCACCAACGCAATATCATGTGCAGAGCAGTTACTAATGAATGATGAGAATCACGACAACCCTTTACTCGATGATTTCGTAAACGGAATGGTGGAGGAACTCGGCGGCGCAGTCGCCGGGAACAATGAGGCCCAATTTCCGGCAATTTGTTTCGACGAAAATCTCTGTAATAATAATGATCAAAATACAGAGTGTACGAATTTCCCACAATTTTCGGAATTCGGAAATGCGATTCGAATTCCGGTTTGGCCGATTCAACCATCACCATTCAGTTGCACTTGTTGCCAAACACTCAGAGAAATTTTCCATGTTAATGGTTTGATCTCTTTCTTCATTGTTGCCAAATTAAAAAAATTTAATTAGTTATTTTTTAATTTTGAGATTTTTAATTAAATATTTCACAACTCGATTTTTTTATAGGCAATCATGTCTTGAAGCTTCACATTCATGGAAGATTAGGCTTTATAGCACACGCGGTGTTGGAGAAATATATTAATTCATCCTCTGAAAATCGGGAGTACCATATGTTTGAGTAAGTTTGTTTATTTATTTATTAAATTATGGATATATACATTATTTCTATAGTACAAAATTTTCAAATAACATTAGCGACAATGAGGATCATGAGAGACCAGTCTTAATATCTATGTTTGCCCGTATAAGAACTAAAACATTTAGTTATGTAAACATATGAGACTTATTTTAAAGTCGAAAAATTTAGATGACAAAAATCAAAATTGGTATAAATTTAGGAATAAAACTATATATTTACCCACTATTTATATATATTTGAATGACAGTCTTAACTTTATTTAAATGTGATGTTTTGGCACGTGTTAAAGTTTTTGTGAAGAAAGCATAAGCAATGTGAAGCAATTCTTAGTTGAATATTGTGAGGATCGAAAGAGAGAAGGCTATATAATGTTGCAAGATCCTCTCTCCAATTTTTACACTGCGTTATGCACTGGTCTTGCCCATGGCAATGAAAATTCAAATAATCAATTTTTTTGGGGACAAACTTCTGGAGGTAATTCGAGATTAATCTTGTAATGTATTTATTTAATTCTCCTATTCCAAATTATTTTCTTGGAACTAATTAATGTTTTTCAACTAAATTTTGTAATAGGAGATGGGCAAACATACCAACAACAAGAACAGGGATATGGAGTTAAATCATCTACTAGCTACATGTCACAGGTTTGCATTATTGTCTTTTACGATTTGAAAATAGTTTTGTTACTTTTCATTGTTCGATATTTTATTTCAATATCTGGATGTAGGAGGTGAAACATTCAATTATCATCTAAATGTTTCACCTTCTATGCAATAAATTAAAAGTTACAAAACTATTTAAAAAAAATAAAACTCGTAGTTGTAGATCGTGTTTTGATGAAAGCTCGATTTTTGTGATGATGTGTAGAGCAGAGGGAAAGAACAGGGAATATGAGAGTGAGAGATCTGGTGAAGTACTTCCATCTTCCCATCAATGAAGCCTCCAAGGAATTGAACATATGTACATCTGCAATAAAGACTTTGTGTCGTAAGGAAAATTTGAATAGGTGGCCTTACAGAAAGGTAATGATGTTATTGTACTCTTGGCTAAATTTTTTGTACATATAGTTCTTCTTTGAGATTATATATATCTTGAATTGTGCCTGTTTTTTTTAGATAAAGGGCATACAGAATGAAATATCAAAGAGGCAGCAGAGTTTGAACTCAAATGATGCTGATGAACGAGCCAATGCTTCACGAGAGATACAAAAGCTTCAGCTAAAACTTGAAGAATTTTATCGAGGATTCAATGTATGATTAACTTGTAATATAAACTAATTAGTGACAATAAATTATTTAGGGTTAATGGTAAAAAAAATTACAACCTTTACATAGTTTATTAATTACAATCTATCTTTATTTATTTTTTTACAATTTAATACAATACGTCACCCTATTCTTTTGAATTTTTGAAGGAAATTATAATAATTAAATTGATTTATAATTTATCAAGTACTAGTCTTGAGTGAGACCGTCTCACAAAATAAGATTCGTGAGACGACACTCATATATAAAAAGTGATACGGAGTAATGTTTGAGTAAAAAATGATAGTGAAACGAGTACAGTAAAAGCAACAAGGCTTCAAGTAATTGAAATGAAGCATGAAATTTTTTTTTGTAAGAGAATATTATCACACTTGAAAATAAATATGTGTTATATTGCCCAAAATTTTAAAATATGAGTTAAAAGAGATTCGTCTCATAGAAAAAGATATGTGAGACGGTCTCACACAAGTTTTTGTCATGTACAAGACGAAGCCACGAGACGTTGTAAAAAATTAAAATACGTGGCATGCAACAATTTAAACAAAGAATCTGGAACTCTCATGAATTTAATTTAGGAATAAACATGAAACTTCTGATGCTTTTTTCCACCACCTCCTAGAACAAACTATCCCCTTTCTTTAAATCTCGTCATATTACACTCTCAAAATTCATTCATCATTCAACCATAATAATCTCAAGAATCTTCATATCTCTTGTGTTCAACAATGGCTTTGGCTCGTTTAGCTCTCAAAAATTTGCAACAGAGCCAGAGGGCGTCTTTCTTGTCCACTCCTGCGCAAAATCATAAATGGGCTTCTAAGATTCTCCGGCGCCTCTCCTCCGCCACAGATCAGAAGCCAGATTCCGGCCGTGAGGTGGCGGTGGCTGTGGCTGATGGCACCAAGAAATCGAAGCAGCGAAAGAGGAGGGGCGGCGCCCTTTGGCGGAGCAACAACCGCGACAAAGTCCCTGCTCTTTGGGGTAATTAATCAAACACTTAAGAGTCATCTCAAAATTCTCTCTTAGTTAATTTAATGGTAGTTAATTACATGCCCCCGGTGGGATTGGTCCCCCGGGATTAGTCGGCCATGAACCGAATACCCGAGACTTCAAAAAAAAAAAAAAAAAAAATTACATGCCCCCGAAGTGTGACATTTAAAAAGTGTAACCTAATATATTACTCCGTAACAAGGAAACCCAATAACTAAAAACAGAGTTTCTAAGTTTGAGCTACTCATTTAATCTTGACGTTCAAAGTAAAATCAAATTTGAAAAGAAATCATACTTTGTAATTTTATTTTATTTTGAATAAATCATACTTTGTAATAAATAAACAAAACGAGGTTGTAGAAATCGCAGACATGAAGGAGACTAGTCTCCTTAGTTAGGGTTCATTCTAAAATTAATTGGTGATACAAGGAGGACGTGACTTGTGAGGCAGCCAAAATGTGTTTTTTTTAACTATTTTTTGGGGGGTTTGAGTTGTGTAATCTCAAGATGTGACTAAATAAATATTGAGCATCCATAACTATCAAACAATTTAAGTGATTCAATTCGTGCAATAAATTTAAAATTCACCACTTTCATGTAAAGTTAACTAATTTTTTAATAGCTAGATTGATTTATAGAAAATTATCCGTTTCAAATCTATAGTTCTCCTTATAATATGTTACATGCAAAGTCTCTTCCTTCGGGGTTAGGAAACGCGCTACTACAAGCAACAGAGAACATAAACCGGCTCATGGAGAATTTCTCGCCGTCCCAACTAATCGGTCGAGCAACGGAGCACGACGACGTCTATAAACTCAAGTACCACATGCCGGGGCTGGCAAAGGAGGATGTGAAGATAACCATAAACGACGGCGTTTTAAGCATAAGAGGGGAGCATAAACATGAAGAAGGAGACGAGTCCGACGACGAGGTTTGGTCGTCAAGAAGCTACGGGTATTATAACACGAGCTTGTTGTTGCCGGAAGATGCGAAAGTGGAAGAGATTAAGGCGGAGATGAAGGATGGAGTGCTGAATATTGTGATACCTAAGAGTGAGAGTGCAAACAAGGATGTTAAGGAAGTCAAAATTCAGTGACTTAATAATTTGTGTATGGATGAATTAGAATTATCAAAGTGGGAGAAAAAAAAAAGGGTGCTTCATTGAGTTTGTAATAAATGTGTAAGGGCTTTGTTTTTTTGTCTTTTGTTTTGATACTGAAACATGTAACCGTCTAGCTCTCGCTGATGAATTATGCTTGCAAGAATCGTGTGAAAGTGGTTTAATTATATATTGAATTTTTAATACAATCACTTTTGCTTAATTTTTAGGTAAAATGAGGTGTTTCAAAGTAAATCATGAAAAATCAGATCGATTGATCAATCCAAAGAATGGACCACATAAAAGATATCGAAGAGATGATGGTAATGAAATAAGAATCAAGGCGATCAAACCTTAGGATTAAAAGATATGAACCAAACAAGTGATAAACATGTACAATCGAGTAGTAAACTCGGCCAAGTCAATCCAAGGTGAACTGGTGAAGAAGGGCTCGATCGAGCCTTAGGTCCGAGGAGTCGGACCTCGATACATTGGAAATCTAATATGTCAGCTACACATCGCAACAAGCTAGAATCAGTTAAATAACTAACATTCATTCCAAATTTCAGTAATCATTATCAGCCTCTAATCCTGATCTTTTAATACTCCACCGTAATTATCATAACTGATTTATTATATTAATTTTCTAAGTTTTGAAATTCTAATTTTAAAATTTTCAAAATGTTAAAACTGACCATTGGGCTTAGGCCCATTATCTCAATTTCTACTCACCAATCTTCTGAGTCGAATAATTGATATGGATCGGGTTTTATCTGTTCCATATCGGTTTGATAATTCTATTTTTAATTTCTATTGTAAAAAATGAGGATAATTGACTTGACTAAGCTTACGCAGAAGACTGTTTTTCAAGTTAGAATCTGCTGAGTATCAGAAAAAGGTTGCAAATAGACCAAGTAAAAATCGCATTTCCGACAGTCAGCGACGGACCGAGGTAATGCCCAGGGGGGCCCGCGGGCCCCCCACCAATTTTGCAAATTTGTTAGGGGTATTTTGGTAATTTTACACATATTAAAATTAATACTCTATTTTATAATTATTTGCACACTTCTTATATAAAAATAATCCACAAAATTAATTTATATCCGAACATCATTTTATTTTAAAATCATCACTCATTTTGGGTCTACATTTTATCCTAAATTTCACTAAATCTATTTTACATCCTACTAAATCCTTATTACACCTTATCAAATCACTCAAAATACGATTTCTTATTTGACTCTACACCACTAAATTCAATTATTTTTTAAAGTGAATCGGTTAAAATGTGCAAGTTATCATGTGACGGAGGGAGTATTAACTTGTACCAAAACATAGCAAAAGTCAACTTATCCGATCAATTTAATTTAATGAAATGTGACGTATAATTGACAATTTTATAATGTGAAATTTTGATAAAAATAATGAGTACATATATATTTTTTTATAATAATGTTAATCGGGCCCCCCTATCGAAAATTTCTGGGTCCGTCACTGCCGACAGTTATTAAAACTTGCAGGGAAGGAAAGGAAAGTCGCATCAGGCGAGACTTAAAATATTTGTATTTCCACATAAATATATGATGAATTTGTAAGTACATACATTTTATTGTTCAATACGATGCTATTTTGATGTGCACGGAAAAAAAGTACTCCGTATATAAAATTGCATTAAATTTATGGTATATCAAAATTTTAATCTATAAAAAGTACTTACCGATTGAAAATTCGGTCTACAATTTTCTTTTACGGTGTGTATATATATATATGCATTGTTTTTCGTTGAATAATATATTAGTAGTTTCTCTAAATAGTATTAGCAATTTCATTGAATACTATCAGTTGTGCTTAAATGTTATTCTTCAATTTAAAAAAAACTGATGCAAAAATTGATGCACATAAATGTTATTCTTTCAATTTATGTGCTTACCTTTATCGTACCAAAAAAAAAAAAAAACTTAAAAAAAAAAAAAAAAAATCATGCCCCCTTTTGTTACTCAATTTTTTCACAAGCTCTCCTATAGTGGTGTCATAAATGCTTGAGTTATCTTATTCGGCCTACAACACCAACTTAATGACAAATAATACTTTCTCCGTTCCATATTAATTTTCATAGGTAGATGGACACATATATTAAGAAAGTGTAATAATGAATGGAGTTTTGAGGGGTAATTTTATAAAAAATTATGTATAAAGTAAATAAATGAGTTGACTTTTGTGTATGTGTGGAGAAAAAGTAATGACATTTGTGTAAAATTGAGAATATTGTGAGGATGGAGTTTATAAATGATTTTTCATTTAAAGGGTGTGAAAGTTATTGTGGGACGTCTTGAAAAGGAAAGTGTGAAAGTTATTGTGGGACGAAGGGAGTATAACTCTCTAGGTGTGTTTGATTTGTTAGATTAGTCAGGATTAAGTTTGATTGACTTTTTATTCCCAACGAATCACACGTTTGGTTTGATTGATTGTGACTCGAAATTAATGCAAGATTCTGATAATTTTTTTACTATTTATCATGCATACGTGGAATTACTAATCATAGGAGAGGTTGATTATAACTAACCCTTTGTCTCTAAAATAAGATAATCACCTATTATTTTTTAGTAGTGGACTATCTTCTTAAAACGGAGAGGGAGTACTAGTTTTAATATTTTTTGATTCAATAAGTATAGTATACCAATATTTTCGGTATTTCCCACCCTATATACGGTCGGACACCCACATGATAATAATTATGTTGTTCTCGCATGCCACATGATAATAATAGTGTTGTACTATTGATGATATTAACAGAATGTAACATTAATATTATAAAATTAAAATATATAGATGATGAAACTCCACTTTCATATTTAAATTATAATTACCTTTATAATTGAATTGAGCTCGGTAAATATATGAGTCAAATAATATAAAAAATGAGATTAGTCATATATGAAGCCTAAAATGAAATACATAAATAAAATATACAATCATAATTGGTAATTAAACCACCAACAGATTTTCCACTGCCGACAAATTTTTGTACTCAAAGTCCAAGTAGCCTTTTCACGGTGGTAAATGAATTGGGTAAATTTTTGTGTACTAGTCCAACGGCGCAGTACAGCGGTGACATCATGAAACGAGTACAGTGAAAGCAACAAGGCTTCAGCCTTCAAGTAATTGAAATGAAGCATGGAATTTTTTTTGTAACTGAGGTACTCCAATGTACTCCCACCATCCATGAAATGTAGTTTCATTTACCTCATATTCTTTGTCCATTAAATGTAGTCTCATACACCTTATGAAAATTATCACCCTTCAACCCATCACTTAATTACTCAATTTGTTATCAACTTTATTCACAAACAATCACTTTATTTATAATACCATATAATACTTGGTAGGAGTAGTATTTTTTTTAGATATCACAAAAATATCACTATTTTCAATAGTATAAAATTGAACAGAAATGAAGAAATCGGGATAAAATTTTACTCTTCTTTGAGTAACTATACTAATTAAGTACATAAACATGGTCTTATTTATTTTAGTGTTGATATATAAATATCAATTGATTTTTAGTTGGGTCTTAATTTCTTGCTGCGCCACTATGAACATGTATATGAAAATGAGAAGATCATATCGATCGTTCCAATCATTTGAAAATAAGATTTGTATTTTAGTGAAAAGAAAATTTTACTTTTAAATATAATTAATTTGCACACTATGAGTGTAAGGGTATGTTTTAAAACTCTACAAACGGCTTCCAGAATCACTTTTTTTTGAAAAGCTGTGAGAGACAGCTTTGAAAATAAGTGATTCTGAAAGTAGTTTGTAGAGTTTCAAAATACACCCTAAATGCACACTACTAATCCGAAGTTCATATTAAAAACATACAACTAACCAACAAAAATATATTAATTTGCCCCTAATAGTAATAATAAAAAAAAAAGTGCCACAATATTTTGCACCTAGCCAAGAGTACTCCCAATACTAAATAATTCAGGCAAGATTGTGAAATCTAGCTAGGAAAGAAAAAAGGGTCTTATAGTTATATATGCATGAGATGAAATACACTTACATGTTTTGTGATAAGTTTGAAACTTAGGTATCACAACATGTGTGTATTATATATATATCACGTACCGTATAACTAAATGAATCATACTATAATTTTTTTTTATTAACTTGTGTACTAATTTATATCTTTAGACATCCATACACATATTCCAATAATTAACATTTTCCCCAAAAGAGTGAAGCAAGCATTAGTTTTCCAAACATGAGATGTCATGATCATTTTAAATTGTGAAAAAAGCCCATCAAATAGTATGAGATTTGTAATAAACTCTCTTGTCCTTTCTTCTTCATATCATATATACAACAACTACTACTGCATCTTCTCTGCAAACACCATTCTCTCCCCCTTCTATAAACACCCAAATTTCAACAATATTCATATTTTTCAGTTCTTATTACACACACATGTAATTCATTAAATTAATTCTTGCATGCTTCATATTGTTATGGCTCTATCAACAAAAAATCAGTCTTTCCACAGGTTTGCTGCAGTTATAGCCATCTTATTCCTTTCTCTCTCTATGCTGCAGCCACTTGAATCAGGTAACTAAATTAACACAAAGAGAAAAATCAGTATTATTGATATATTGTCACTTTATCCCTCCTAAACTTATAAATCTAATCCATAAATTTACTAAGTTTATAAGCTTAAATCTTTGATTTTAAATTTTATTTGAGTTGCATCATTATAGCTTAATTTCGTTAGCTAGTTTTTTTTTTCTTCTTTCTTTATTACTTTTGAAATCCCTATTCCGGGTTGTATTGTATATAGTAGATATTTATTAGGGATGAATTTCAAAATCATCAATAATCTCAATCTATAATACCTACATCCCCTCAAAAAAAAACAAAAAAACTACATCCCCTCTTTTAGTTTTTTTTTTTCTCAATATTAGGTACTTTTATTTTTCACCATTTAAATCTTACTTTATCCTAACAGTAAAATATACCTACAAAACCAACATCATTTTTTCAAGAATTTCCCGCTAGGATTTCTCCCACAGACTGAATTAATTTTATTAATTATCTAAAAATTCGAACTTATAGTCGTCTAAAAGTTTAAACTTGTAATGATGCATGAAACTAATTAAATTATACTGTGTTACGCTAATTTTTCTAACACAAACAAAGCCTTCAAAATCAGGAAAAATAATTAAATAGCTTATATATTGATCAGGACATTTTAATTAGCTTAGCATTTTTCACTTGGAAATTAAACATGTAGGGCATGTTCATTAATTGGAAATATATTTAGAGATATTAATTTAATTAATGATGTGTAGTATATGTACATGATGATATTAGGTGGGATTAAGACAGGAATAAGGAATGATGAAGAGGAGGTAATGAAGATGGTTTTGGGATCAAAACCACCAGGCTGTGTGAACAAATGCATGAGGTGCAAACCATGTGAGGCGACCCTAGTCATACCACCCCACATGACCATCACCAAGGCTAATTTTGTAAATTCAGCTCATGGAGGAGATGCTAGCTATTATCTCCTCTCTTGGAAATGTAGATGTGGGAAGAAGATTTATCAGCCCTAATTATCAAAATTCACTACAAATATATTATCAAAGTCAAACTAGAAACACAAAATACGTACTAGATATAATTATATTGATTGATGAATATTTTTTGTGATGTTTTATATTTGTTTAATTATAGATATTCTTGGGTTTTCTTCTAATTAATTAATTAACTTCATATTTTTGTTAATAGGTAAAGTCTAGTATGCACTCGAGTGCATGTTGTGCACCCTAGTCTAAAGAAAAGTGTATGTTATTAAACTGAAAAGTACAACACAATATTACTAAAAAGTGTAAGTCACTATGACTAAAAATATTATTATACAGTTTAATAATTGAAAAATGTAACACCATTTACCAAAAAGTGCAACATGGACTCGAGTTCATAGCAGACCAACCCTTGTTAATATAGTCGATCAGTACGTACTATCTTTCGAGATAACATGATTTATTTTAGGCTTCACAAATTGTGCTTATCATCATGTCAGACGAAACATGATATTTTTTGTGTCGACACGGCAAGACACCCGACACGATAAGAAAATAATTAATTTAATTGAATTCAAATATAAAAAATTAAAATAAGTATTATACGTATAAAATTGTAGCATTATCGTATTATTATCAGATAAGTATGTATTATAAAGATGTCGTATCAGGTCAATAACATGTAACATGTTGTTAATGGGGTAATATGTTATCTGTTAATTTTATCGTGCTAAATGGATCGACACAAAATGACTAAAATAATTCAAGTGTTATCGTGTCGATTCGACAATGACACGATCGAACACGATAAAGTCAAATATTAATTTGTAATTTTTATGTTGAATTCGTGTTGCGTTCGAAATTGTCACCCCTAATTTATGTTTATGTATGCATCACATGATTTTAGAAAGTTTCATTTTATTGACATTTCTTACATCTTCCCTTTTGACCCAATATTTCTCCTATTATAAAAAAATATAATTATATATGAAAAGTGTTAAGTTTATGTAGAACTAATTAAGATGATAAAAGTCGGTAAATAATGTGTAAAACACAGTTTTAAGATGATAAAAGTGAACCACAAGGTGGAAACCAAAGGTCTAAACTCTAAACGGGTCGAAATAATTGATTTGATCAGAAAATAGGAGTAATTTGTTTTTATTCAGAGCACAATTATTTAGATAATTGCCAATTATATCTATGTTGTTGTTTGGTGTTTTTTAATTTAGGGTTTTTGAATTCAAATATGATTGGAGTACTGATGAGAATTATTGTACTACTATATCTTATTAAAATGAAATAGAACAAAACATAGTGGTGTCATGTCATATGGGAGCCTTTGAACACATTTCAAATCGTTTCATCAGACCCATGTGCATTATTCCTGTTTCTACAGTACGTGCATGAATTTTATAGTAAAATTCACAGTATATGTTGAGTGTATTTTAATTTTGTTGATCTTGAAAATTTGCATATTTTTGGAAAGCAACACTTTGTATACTGAAATATACTGATACTGTTTAACATTTTAATTAATATTTTTATTTATATATAGTTAATACTTTTCTTTAATGAATTAATACTTCTAATTTCATCATTTGTGGGTCCTACTCATTAAAATTAGTTAAAATTGTTGCACAGTAGAGTTAACGTGCAATTGTTCTTTGATATATTTTGATGAAAGAAAAAAGCACTTGTAATTTGTCTTGAAAGTGACTTGTACCGAAATACGGAGTATCTCATAATTTTGGTATTAAATCTAATGTTTTTAATTTGGCATTTCATTTTTATTTGTTATATGTTTAACAATAAAACTTGAGCATACACTCAGAAGCGTGTGAAATATGGGCATTTCAGTAAAAAAAAAATAGTGTAAAATGGAAGTGGGTGTACTTATCACGATTTGTTTATAAAATTTTATCGAAGGGTAGAACTGACCTTTCATATCTCACTAATATTTTAAAAAAAAAAATCGGTGGGTATCCTCAACAATTACATGTGTGCGTATAATGTAGCCTTTTATTTTACATAACAGTCAGGCCCAGTGGCCCACTTATTGAGCCCAGTTATTGCAAAAAACTCAACCAAACAAACGACTGAACGAGTTTTAGATTTTCAGCTGAAAACTTGCACAAAAATGGCGTCTTCCCCCTTTCCGTTTCCCCCAACCGTTAACCACCACAGTCCCCACCGAGCTCCGCCGCGGAAATACAGTTGCTCAGCCTCCAGTACAATTGACTCGATAAGCTTCTGCTCTTCTTATTCGTCCAAATTTAATCTCAACCGTTCATTTCCTTCCAAACGCAATTTTTGGTGCGGCGCCTCCACTTCGCCGTCGGAGCCACCGGCTGAGAAAGAGCCGCCTCCAGCTTCAGGTAATCACTTTCATCTTTGTCTCGAACGCCCACGTATTGCTTATTCATTTCACAAAGAATTATGTCTTGAAATTGAATGGGAGTAATATCTTAGTATTAATTTAGCAACTAAGCGATCATTTAATTTAATCTAGTTTAATTATAAGAAATTGTAGTTCCAGCTGTAGAATGAATACTTTAATGGACTGATTTTCGTAATTTATCTTTGCATAGATGACTATTTTATTCATACCTAAGTTGTATATAATGTGTTCAGAATAAGTCATGATCTCATACCCCCTTTATTTTAGTGTGTGAACATTTTTATGAATCGGAAATTGTGTCGAGGATTCCGTGTGAGGTTATAGAAAATGAGATGAATGCAAAGCTAGTTTTTATCTCTGGTATTCAGCAAATATATAATGCAAAAAGGGTAAAGAATATGACTATCCTTAATTACAGTGATTACAAAATTATTGGAAGAATAAAATACTACAATATGATCAATTATGCTGATGGTTTGCCACCTGAATTGGCATCCTCTTCGCCTGTGATGAACTTCTTGAATATTCCTCTAACATTACGGAGGAAAGCATAGTAGAATTTTGATATTGGGACTGCATAGCAAAAAGTATTATAGCATTCATTTGTTTATATAACCCGTCCCAGGAGAAAAAGATCGATTTGTCTTAACCATATAATTATTTCGTTGACATTTTGAATAGGTGTTTTAGTGGTCTTCTTAAACAAATTCTCAGCTTCTTATTATTTTGCCTGAAGACATGGATCATAGTTCTTGAATTGGGGACATAGCCACTTTAGTGTTCCCTATTTTTCTTTACCATCATGCTTGCAAATGGTAGATCATATCTTCGTATGATGATTTTTACAATTTTAGATACTACTGCCTTAACTTGTGCTGTTGTGTCTGCATATGCCAAAAGATTTGATAGTATTGAGGTTTTTGTTAGTCCCTCGTTTTCAACGTCGTATGCCTTCAACATTAGATGTATTGAAATTCTGATTTTCGATGGTGTAAATTGTTATATGTATACAAGGTGCAACAACCAAGGATACTTTGCAGATCTTCTTTGCCGTGCTATTCTGGATGTCCCTTTTTTTCTGGTCTTGTGCGTGGGATGGGGGAAATAGTGGAAAACCAAACAAGGGTTCTCGATTTAGGAAATAAATCCTCAAGGTTGTTTCTATACATATACCGATAGAAGTATATATATAGCATGAAGATATTGAATGCTTGTTTAGTCAGAACTATTTTGAAGTATAATGTTTGCCTCTGTCAAGATTTGAGTTTGTTGATTCACCATGATCGATTCTTATCACCTTTAAAACCAGATCATACATAATATGTTACTAGATTTACAACCCATGCTTCAACTTCAACCTCAGGGCTTCACTTTTGGTTCCTGTAAAAACACAAATTTATGGCCCGATGGCCGCATGCATATTTAGAACATTAGAGTCATAGAAATGGTATCATGTTTATCATGAAATTGAATCTAAGTAAAATGGACCATGCTTTTTCTCTTCTTTTTTATTTGGCTTTATCTTTGAAAAGCTGCATACTGCTTCATTTATTCATTCTATCAGTAATTGATGGGAGAAACAGGATTGTGTATACATTGTATGATGAAGTGTAAGAGAAAAGGTAGGGTTGTGTTGTGTATACAATTATACATTGTACGATGTCTTGAGTAAGAGAAAAGGCAGGGTTGTCTGTACATTGCAACACAAGTTGTGCTTTACTTGGATCCACTAAAGTGTTTTCATTTCAACTATTTTAGGAGTTTGTGTGATACTACTTACAAAAAGAGACTAAAATTTATGAGGGTCTTGTGTGAGACGAATTCATTTATAAAACGGAACTTCACTTTAGTATTTATACCTTATTTTGTTTTAAAACATAATTCGGGTGTGGTCTTTTCATTGATATACACATAAACATTTCCTATCATATTAAGTTTTTGTCAAAATTTAATATTTTGAACTTAAAAAAAATACTACATATTTTTTAAAATTGTATAAAAAAATAATTTGTGCAGGGAAAATATAAATCTCTCTTTTCATTAAATAAAATTACGTGGAAAGTATCATTTATTTTCCATTACATTGGAAATTTGAAACTGAACCCGAACTAAGGTTGAAGGTTCTATCGGTTACGATTTCTTACTGTTGGTTCGTTCGATTTTTTTTTTCTTTTCAAAATTTGATCTTAGGCATTTATTTTGAATTTTTTTATTAAAAACAAGTTAAATTGTTGATTTGTTGGTTGACTGCTGGTGTTTTTAAAAATCTCAAATCTCAAATTTAAAAATCTCAAATTCATTTATAAAGTTTCGTTTCGAAAAAAAAATCGAAACTGCCAGTTTGTTGATTCGAACCGTGGGCTCAAGCTTTTTTAAGCATGGCTAACATAGAATACATAGTTTAGATTTTTATTTATTTTTTATCTTGATATGAACATACTTGTCCTCTTTAGATTTTTATATATCGAGTAAATATACTCAAAAGAATTACACCATTGATAATACTCATAGATTTTTCATAAAATACATTGTAGTATTTGAATTTTAGAGCTGAAAAGTTCCCACAGGAATATGGTAGCCACCAAAAATGTTGATCAATTTGCAATGCTATCTTCAAGTTTATCAAATTTCGACCAGAAGAAAAAAAGGAATCAAACTTTGTGAGGCCCATGCAACTATATAATATCATGGTCTTAGTCTTGGAAAATGCTTTATTTTGTTTGATAGGAACTCATTTTATTTTAATTCGTATGGAGCATTTAGATATTACAATTATATATTATGAATGTCAAATTTAATCCGTAGATCACAAATTTAATTAAGACAAGAATCCATCATGGTCAGTTAAACATTTATTATATATATTTTCATTGTATTATTTATAATTAATTTTTAAAAATAAATATATCTCACACATATAATATTAAAGGATAAAAAATATGATTATAATTGAATTGAATTAATTAAACTAAATAAATGTTTAATACTACTCCCTTCATTTCATATTATTTGTTGATTTTGGTCTTAAATTTTATTTAAAATAAGATTGTGTCATTTTAGCTATTTTATCACTTTTTTTCTTCTTTCTAAATTACACTGTATAAATTTCTACAATTTAATCTTTAATTTACTTATTGCATTTCTGATTCTTGGCAATTCAAGTAAATTATTGCTCATTCCCTTTTATTTACTTTTCACATTTTTCTTCATCTATAATGATAATGGAGAATAAATGTGTAAAAAAAAAGTGTATTAATAATATATAGTAAAAATAGGGAGTTCAAGTTTATCATAAGAATAATGTACTTTATGAATATTCCACATAATATGAAAATTATATCTAGATAAACACTATGAAAAAGGATTATATATAGTAAAAATTTATAGTACTTCCTTTATTTCATAAAATTTGTCACATTTCTCATTTTGTATAAAATTAAGGAACATATTTTTTTTTACAAATTTACCCATCATTAATTTCTCTCTTTTATTTTCTTTTCCCACATTTCTTTTCCACTTTTCATTTGACCTTTTAAAAAAAAATCAATAATATATTTCCAAAAAAATATAGATATTGTAGAGATTAATAGGGGTATTTTAGGGAGATCATTGATAAAAATAGAAAAAATAACAAACTTTTTGAAACAAAATTTAATACCAAATTGGATAAACTTTATGAAACTGAGGGAGTGTAATTTTATTTTATTTTAATCAATCTGCTTAATACGCGGTAGTTTATAACTTTATATAAATTCGGAAGTGGTGAAATTTAATAAATGCCCAACCACTGAAGTCTAGTTTAATTAATCTCATCGCATTTATTATGTTAAAATGGATATGGATTGAAAATATCGTGATTTCAGATCCATGCACTCAATAATCTACTCCAGTTCATTGCATTTGCATGAATAAGTAACAAAATTGTCAATCATTTTTCTTTCAATTATATCTTGTTGCTACTATAATAGTATAAAACAAACGTAAAATAATTTCTTTCTTCTTACCCTTTGGGAAATTGCTACTCACCCCTTATCATACACTCCTTTCCATTATATATAACTGATATTTTATGGGGTGAGTTGGTTTGTTTTTAAATTTATTTTACTACTTATTTTCGTGTATTTTAAACATAAGTAGTTGCCTCTATGAAATATGAATAATTTAAACGTGTCTTTAAGACAAAAAAAAAAAAAAAAAAGTTGTCGACCTAAAAATGCCCGAAGAATACATTGTGATTTTTAATTGACAATTTCTTTGTTGATTTATTTGCTACTCCCGAGGCCACTTCTTTGGTGGCTGCTCCGCCGCATTCATCGCCGGCGCTCCATATGCCACCTAATGACTATCACGTGATTCTGAACATGGGGGAAGAGAAAAATCTCCACGCCTCTTTAATATTGAGACTCTTAATTAAATACAGCATTTTTACACTTTCTTTTTTATCAATTTTAATTTAGAGTTTATGTCTATTTTATTTGTTAAAATTTATATTTCTCTACTTTTTTTCCTTTCATTTTCTAAACTTCTATCTTCTATCTTTCATTTTTCTTATTTCTCAATTTCAACTGCCTACTACACATCTGCATTAAATAAGGGTAAACTTTTTTTAGAGAATATAAGAAGCATTAATTTTTGTAATTTTATTAAAAAAAAGATGAGGACTACAATACTTATAAGTCATGTTTGATAGTTAATATTGATTAAGTTGAGATTAAGATGACATTATTATGTCACCAATTGAGTATATATATATATATATATACTTAAATTTTAATTTTCAATTTAATATTTAACCTAACATGTGTAACCATCATCAACTAAATATCACTATTTTATACTTCCTCCAAATGTAGTGATTACTCAAAATATATATATATATATATATATATATATATATATAAAATGTAGTTCCATTGGGATGGAACACAAGTTTAAAAAAAAAATAGATAAAGTAAATAAAGTAATAGTATTATAGGATATTGTGTGTCCACTGTACTTCGTATGAGGCTATATTTAGTGGGCGTATTATAGGAGTAAATAAAATAATTGTTTGTGAAAGTAAAATAAATAAAATTGATGTCCATTTGAGTAATTAAAGTGAAGATTGTTTCTATAAAATGTACTCCGTATGAGGCTATATTTAGTGGACGAAATTTATTAGGCAAATGAAACTATTATTAGTTGACAGGAGTATAATATGACAGAAAATGTACTCAATTGTCATAGTTTCACAACTAAAAATATCTTTGAAAATTTGGGCAGATTCTAATTACCAATCCAATCCATCCTAATCGTACTAGTCTCACTAATAATGCTATAAAATCTCAGTCACCACCGCGTCTTCCCTCCTCAGCCGGGGGCGCTCCGCCGCCATAATCACTTTTTATTTTCTTACCTCATATGAACAAGAAAAAAATCTACACTCAATAAAGAGAGAACAAAAAAATGTTACTGAGAAGTGCATCATCGCCAATCCTGCGTTCATGGGGAGCCAATTCACCATCCGGATCAGGGCCATTGCCGGAGCATGACAAGTTACCCAGAATCCGATCGGTCTTGACGTCGTTGCTCGAGGCCAGTTCCGGCAGAATTACGCCGATCCGAGTCGCCTTTGATTCTCCGGAGAAGTTGAAGAAGAGGTTGCGGCTTCCGTCGGTGCCGGAGCCGGTCAAAATTCAGGAGAAAAGAGAGGGACAGGAGGTGTCGTTTTTCCTGTCGAGATCCGGCTTTAGTGAGCCGGAGGAGGGTTTTTTGGGCGGGACTCTGGTGGAGGGCGGCGGCGGCGGCAGGGGTCCCCAAGGTGGCGGCGGCGGTGGAGGTTCGGATGGACGTGAGCCGCGTGAGAGTACTGATGCATATTATGGGATGATGATTCAGGCTAATCCGGGAAATCCCCTCTTCTTAGCAAATTATGCTAATTTTTTGAAAGAGGTACTTTTAAATTTGATTTTCTGTCAAAGGCTAGGGTTACTTATATTGTTGGGATTGAATTGATCATGGAATTTGTCTTTAAATTTCATTTTTGGGATTGTATCCAAGTGTTGTAATATTTGAGAAGAATTAATTGAAGTGTAGGTTAAGGGAGATTTGAGAAAAGCAGAAGAGTATTATGAAAGAGCGATTTTAGCTAATCCGAGTGATGGGAATGTGTTATCAAACTATGCTGATCTGATTTGGCAATCACACAAGGATTCTGCTAGAGCTGAAGCTTATTTTGATCAAGCTGCTAAAACTGACCCCAATGACTGGTCTGAATTCCATCCCTTTCTTCTTTTCTTTCGGTTTTTGCATTGCCTTCAATTGTTTAATTCACTCTTGCACAAGAATAAACTCATGTTATCTCTGTTGTTTGTGTTTGGATTGATGGATTTCGAATTCTAGAATAGGGTTTTTAGATCAGCTTTTAATTAATTGCTTGTTGGATTCTATTATAGATTTCAAAGCACTGTGTGGGTATAATTGAATGATGGTTATTGTATTTTGATACCATAGTTTGAATCTTGTTTTAGTATTAACACAAATTTCAATATCGTTGCAGTTTCGTGATGGCTTCTTATGCTCGATTTCTGTGGGACGCGGATGAGGATGAGGAAGAAGAAGAGGCTGTCGAGAGAGTGGAGACTAATAAATCATCGCCTTCAGATTTCTTTCGAGGGGAGTCTCATTGGCCTCTTGCTGCAGCCTCTTAACCATCTCCTATGTGTGTATCTCTGTCTGATTGAAGAGCTTGCTAACGAATAGATTTATTTTGTATCCGGTTGTGTTGTGTACTTGTAAATATACAAGAAAGAGAGAGCTCTTGTTATCTTATTATCTATATGTACCATACATTTAAATATTTAATAACAGTGCAAACGAATTTTCAATAAATTCCGCCATTCCCTTTATCATCTCTTGGATTGCGATCACAAGATTCTTTACTTCATATACCGTGTTTCTACATTCTTTTCATAAGAGAAATACTCCCTCCGTTTCACAAATATAACTACATTTTTTTTTTTTTTGGATGTCCCAAATTATAGTTACATTTCATCTTTTACTTTAGTATTAAATGTTTTATTGTCAATTTTACCCCTAATTAATAAGAGTAATTAATGCTTAACAGATTTTATAGTATTAGATTTCACAACGGTAAAATTGATACATTAGCTAAACTTGATATTTATTGATTTTTCTTAATCTGAACCGATTTTGTAGTACTCCTATTAGATTTCATAAGGGTAAAATTGATACATTAGCTAAACTTGACTATAATTATTGATTTTTCTTAATCTGTGTGTAAAGTCAAATGTAGCTATTTTTGTGGGACGAAGGAGTACAAAATAGTAGTGGCCAATGGTTCGGAACCAAATAAGGATTCTACCACCCGTTTGCCTGATTTTTTTTCCCTTCAAATCTTGATTTGTGTCATTATGTCGATTTTAAAAAATTCTAATCGAAATTTAAACCACTATTATGCCCATCGCCGCCTCCACGGGTAAGTTTTTCTCTCATTTTTTATCTTTCGTTTTCCGTGTAACCGTAATTGACGACAATTTCGATCACTGGTTGTCAAAAAATCTAATTTAAAAAAAAAATCTTTCGAAAAAATGTCATCGACAAACTAGTGTCGACAAGAGTATTTTTCGTCGACACTGGTTTGTCGTTTTTTAAAAAAAGAAAATTGTTTGGACGACGGTGACTTGTTACGTATTTTGCACTTTTTAAAGCAACAATACGATCCCACAAGCATATGGGTTCGATTGTAGTACACAACGACCAAATAGTTTTTCGTTCCAAGGATCTAATTGAGTGTTTGTGAATCCCTAAAGTTGCAAGTCGTCATGCTATTGTAGTAACTAAACACAGGTGTTTTGGATTTTCTGAAATTAAACTAAGTGTTTGAAGCCAGATTAACTAACATGCAAGAAACTTAACAATCAACACCAATTTTAGATCAATATCAAGATATAGACTAAATTATACTAGACTTAACACAAACAAGAATAACAAGATAAAGTGAAATAACAACGAACTAACTTTCGTGTGAAAGTGCAAAGAGAGAGTATTGTCTCAGGTGTTTCCGTTTTGTGGGTGATTTAACGATTTAACAAACCAATTGCACGAATTAAACTTAAGGTTTTGGATTAAGCTAAAGGCTATCACTAATGTGTGTAGACCAATCCCTCGTGAGGGTTAGATGAACACGTGCATTAATTAACAATTATGTGATCTAATTAATACCGTGAGCTCCTATGATAGTGAATCGTAAACACTTTCAACACGGTTACTAATGTTTACGATTCACCCTGTCGCCAATTTCCTAGACGACCTATATTCAATTGGTGTCTAAAGTTACTGGTCTAGTAATTAACCCTCTCTCGGTTAAACTAATTACTCCGTACTAATTAACTTCAATTTAATTAACCAAAGCTCACACTCTCAATCATGCAACCCAACTCTCGTTGCAATTAACATAATCGATCATGCTAGATAATAGGGTTGATTAACTAAATGAATCATTCAAACACAACAATAGGGCCATGTTTGATAGCTTATATTAAATTTAGATTAACTATATATCATTTTTATTGGTTGTTTGATAACTTAGATTAAGGATAGATTATGCTTTAAAATTTATAAAGTTTAGATATCATCTTAATCTTAGATAATCAATCTATGCTATCAACCATGGCCTATAGGTATAAACACCCAAAACCTAAGCTAATTATACAATTAATCCATAATTACACTAAACACCCATCAAAACATCAACACCCAAGACAATTAATACTTAGCCCATGGTTCTAAGATAGAATTTCATGACTATAACAAAGTAAATCATAAAATTTGTGGCAAAATAACAAGAAAATTGGAGAAATGATGAAATTACCAAATGAACTTGCAAAATAGAGAAATATCACTTTGATAATGGAAATGTAGCTACAACTTGATGAAATAAACAAAGCCCAATAGTAATCTTCACTTGAAATGTAGTAAAAACAACTATCTAAGCTATTCTATGAAATTTAATTGACAAAAACTCTTAAACTATGTGTAATTATGTTAAATAAGCTTACAAAGTGGGCTACTCTCCTTCAAATTCTGATAAAAGACTCTTATATATGTTGCAAGAAGCCTTTAGGTCGAAATTTATAAATTGACCCCTCGAATTTGGTGAAATTATGCTAAAACCCCCGAAAGTGCACTTCACCCGTTCGTGTAAGGTTACCCCGGCCAAAAGTCGTAGCCACAAAGATGTACTGGTTGAGGTCGGGTGATGTCACTCGGGCAGGTCAACTCACCGGGCCAAAAGCCTTGGGAAATGATCTTGGTCGCGTGGAATGACCCTGGTCGGGTGGGGTGGCTCGGCTGAGTTGCCCATGTTTCGACTTTTTTTTTTGTCTTTTCATATCTCGAGCTTTCGATCTTCAATTGACTCGATTCTTTTTTTTTTTCATTTCACTCCATTTTTCGAGACGAATCCAATGTTGCAATCCTCGTTTTGTTTCAGTGAGATATAAGAATGTGTTTTGCTTCCGAAATCCTCATTTTCCTACCCATATTAACAAAACACTACCTTTCTCCCAATTAAGTCAAATTATCCACAATTGATCAATTAAAAATGAAATTATAAGAATGATAAACTCCTAATGTGCACTAAAATTATGCAAATTCCACCTTAATCGAACGACCGTCAGAGGTGAGATGGCGGTGACTTCTCTGTAATTAGGGTTTGGATTTAGAATATGTGAATTTTAGGAAAGTGTATTTATATTAATTTATTTTATTAAAAGAGTAAATTGAGTATTTTACATTAATTTAAATTAATAATTGGGGAGGAGGGAGTATATTTAACAAAGTTGGAGGGGTATATAGCCTGGGCCTATTTTAATTTCAACTACGCTAAGCCTGTTTGCTAAGGCCCATTTTAAGGATCAGTCCAAAAAACCCACCTCACCGACGTCAGGTGGCAGATTCATCAACGCGGCATTATCCTTTGCATCTTTCCCATTTATCCGGATCTCAAACCCTCTTTCCAATCCAGTTAATAAAACCATTTCAGTAACGTTATCCCCACTCCTCACCAATCTCCCCCCCCCCTCTTCTTATCCACGCGTGATCTCACTCGCACGGATCCTAAGCTTCACTAATCCACCGTCCTTCGCAGTCGCTAAAAGGCGCGTGACATTCAGAAGTCTAGGCAGGATAGGGATCATTAAAGTTAAACACGAGGTTACCGTAAGATCATGCGACCCCCCTTGTGATCTCAACACGTGTCCCTTGACCTCGTCGAGAACTTTCTTTCGAAACGAGGCAATCAGAAACTGCCTCCAACGGTCAAATCCACGACTCTGAGAGGTGCCACGTGCTTCGTCGCATAAAAACTTTGGTCCCATTGCGGGTGGTTTTAGCATTATCTTCTCGACATAAGGCGCCCTGACGGTTACATTTTGGAGCATATAGTTTTTGGGTAGAGAGAGAAAGAGAGTTGTTGCTGAAAATTATACTACAGTAGGTGCAAATTCCTGCTTGCTTTGGTTGTACGTTCGTCCACGTTTTCTCTACTTTAATGGATTTTTTTTTGGTTTTTGTTGTGTAGAAATGGCGGATGCTCAGCGTGGACCAGCGGACGACGTCGTGTCGGTTGAGCTCCCGGCTCCTGCTTCCTGGAAAAAATTGGTATTTTAACCTTGTTTTTTTAGCTTTTTTCTGCGATTTTGACTTGAGAAGAAGCTCTGTTTTACAGTACTCCTTTTGCTTTGTTTCAGATATATTATTTTTATGTTTTTTAGTTTTTCATGTTTTATGATGATTTTTATGGTATTAACACTGTTTGAAAAGGAAAAAAATGTACACTTTTTAACTGCTTGCTTCAATATTCTGGTTATTTTGTGTTCTGTTTATCTCTTTCTCGAAATCTTCATTTAATGGACAATTTTCGGTTGTTTTATGTTACAGTATGTAATTTTGTACCAACTGCCCTCGGTATAGATGTTAAATTATTTTCAAGTTACATAATGTTTCTGTTATGTTAGTTTTTCAGAAAAGTTGCACATACCATCAATATCAGTATGGAGTTCTTAAAAAATGACTCCGTATTTCGTTTTTGAATTACAGTATGTTTCTAAGTGCCTTCATGTATAGTGTAAATTGATAGAGGCACAATTAGTATAGCACTTGTTTTAGTAGTTTAGTTGGGGTCTTCTGGATAAATTTTGTTTATTCCAGTTGAATTCCAAAAAGATATTTCTTCTGTAAACTACAGACTTGTTGCTTTTGAAATGATATTAGCGCTGATACCATATTATCATGTAAAAGTAGAGTTCGATTTGAAGAACTCATGGTAAGCTTTGCTGAAGAACATATTTTGAAAAATGGGAAAAGTATCCGTATGGATAACAAGATAGGAAGCTGTTTAAAAACTAATCTAAAAGACTAAAAAACTTAATAACTCCTAATAACTAAATTACAGTTAAGTTAATAACCAAAGTGTATGATTAGGAAACTAATCTTATTAGCCATTTATACCTCTAGACCTCAATTAGAAAGGCTGAGTGAGGACTCTACGAGATTGTAACTGTTTTTGCTATATTTTGCGGCAGTACTATCCAAAAAGTGCGGGGACCCCTAAGAAGAATGAGATTGTATTTATTGCCCCGACTGGAGAGGAGCTTAGCAGCCGGAAACAGCTGGAGCAGTACCTAAAATCTCATGCTGGAAGTCCTGCATCATCGGAGTTTGATTGGGGCACTGGTGAGACCCCACGAAGATCAGCTAGGATCAGTGGGAAGGCCAAGTCAACTCCTCCATCTAAAGAGAGTGTGACGCCAACTAAACGCAGAAGATCCTCAGCTACTAAGAAAGACAAAGAGGAGTTGGATGCAGGAAAAGATGACGGTGTAAAAGAGGACGTGAAAGTCGAAGAAAAGCAAGATGCTGGAGTTGAGGACATGAAAATTGATGAAAACCAAGATGCTGAAATTAAGGAAAAGACTGGTGAAGAGCAGCAACCACAGGAGGATGAAACTGTTTTAGAGGCCAAACCTGAAGATGTGAGTGAGAATCCACAGGATAATATAACTACTGAGGAACCTGAGGGGAAAGTTGAAGAGAACAATCAACTGGGGGGTGTGAAGGCTGATGCTGATGTGCAGAATGAAACAGAGAAACACGACAAGACTGAAGAAGTTAATGGCATTAAAGATGATGATTGCAATGAGGGAGTTGCGAATGCTGCTGAAACTGAGGTGTCGAATGGAGTTCAGGACAGTGTCATTAAGACTAATTATTCTGTGCAGGAGAATGTAGACAACGGTAAGATGAACCAATCGCCACATCATCCTTCCCCGACTCCCATTAGCTGTTGAATACTGGAGTATATCTATATCATTGCGTTCTCTGGTAGTTTAGTTGTAAAACTACTTTTTCTTGTGCACCATTTCAATATTTCTCCAAACTCGTAATCTTATGTATAACTCGGTAGTTTAGCTAGCTAGATACTCCAGTGGATTACACTTGACATTTGTAGCTTCGTTTTGTTCTATGGACGATCTGTGAACTGCTGTGGATATCATGTAATTTTGTGTCGTGTCCGTGTTTTGACGTGGCTGTTTATTATGTCGCTCTCGGTCTGGTGGCTGCTGAAGAGTAGTTATTTGATGATCTATTTATATATCTATACTATGTTTTGTTGCCATTCTTGAGGATTGATCTTGCTATTATCATTACAAATGACTTATATTGTTTAAATGGAGCACCATTTTTTATAATGTTATGTGGTTGGTGGTGGAATCAGGTATGAGGTTTGTCAACATAATTCTGTTTTAATCGAATTAGTTACACTCATGTGGGATGTTTTTTTTTTGGTAAATGTAGCGTTCATAATAGAACATCAAAATAGATAAATATATGTGTAAGATGTGGGGACTAAACGGGTTGTGACTGTGAGAGCTATCCGTCCGGCAAGAGGATACTTGAAAATTGTTTATTTTTTATTTTTAATTGATTTTGTAGCTGCAATATATACATATGAGTGACGGGGGCTCGAAAATTGATGTGTATTCCAATTATAGGAGCATTAGGCTGATATGCTCATTGGTGATGTTATTCTTGCTGAGATCAAAGAAGCCGTACCAAATATGCCCCCTAGTACAATTAGAAGCAGAGTTGTAATTGTCTGTAAATGTAAATAACTTAAACATGACAGCATTTTGGTGCAATCCCCCGCGAATTGAGACAATTTCAATTTACTAAAATAGTTTCATTAGCTCCCGAGGTATTATAAAATAAAATGGGATCCTGATATCTTTGAGATATTTGAAAAGAAATAGATTAAGAGCTAGATTACTTCGTAGATTATGTCTCACGCATATATTTTGAAAAATTCAAATTCATAAATCAATAAAAAAACATGTCACTACTCATGTCTTAAAATCTTTTAAGCACACTTCAAACTTTACGGCCACTTTGACCAAACAAAAATCTTAGCGTGTGATTGAAATATACCGAACAGTGTCTAAACTCAAATTTAAAAAGAGTATTATTGTCATTTTATGTATGTTTATTTTTATCATAAATTTATAGAGGGGAGTAACATGGGGTGTGAAAAGTGACTCTACACATATAAATCAAAATACCTCGAAAACTTTAGAAAACATGAAAGATTTTTCGAAAAGGTAAGAATCAAAATTGAAGATTGAAAAGCATACTCAAAGTTGATAAAAAGTTAAGAATCTAATTCGAAGCCACTCAGCAAAATTAACCTGAGAAAACCATATTTCTCACTCATCTTTGTGTTAAGGTTTGGAATCTTTTGTTGTTTCTTGTTTCATCTATGACATTAATGGCATCCCTGCAATGGAAGCATTCTTTGTCCAATTTCAATTTCAAAACGATAAAATCATCGTATAGTGTCCCTACTTCAAACACAATTCCCCTTTGTTTCTACTTCATTTCAACATGGTTGATTTCTTCCTCTGTTTCCTCCTCCTCTCAACCTTTTCCTCATCAAATGGTTTGTTTGCCCTTTTTACTTTGTTTTAATCTTGTTAAAAGCATTCATAATACTACATTGTTTTGTTGATGATCTTGTGTTGTTTAAGGGCATGAAAAATGCTGATTTTTTTTGTGTTGCTTTGGCAGTGTTTATTAGGGTGAATGGTTTCACAGGTACATATGGTGTGAATTATGGAAGAATAGCTGACAACATTCCTAAACCTGAAAGTGTAGTAAAGCTTCTAAAAGCTAACAAAATCAAGAACATAAGGATGTATGATGCTGATCAAGACGTTCTGAGGGCTTTTAATGGTTCTGAAATCGAGATAATCGTAGGCCTCCCGAATGGAAACGTCAGAGACGTAAGCGTGAGCGAGGATCGAGCAATCGAGTGGGTGAAAAACAACGTCTCGCCCTTCGTCCCTGGCACATTGATAACCGGCATTGCTGTGGGAAATGAGATCCTAGGTGGTGGTGATGTTGGATTGTGGGAGGTTCTTGTACCTGCCGTGCAAAATGTCTATACTGCCCTCCAACGCCTCGGGTTGTCTAATCGAATCGAGGTGTCTAGTCCTCACTCTGAGGCGGTTTTCGCCTCGACTTACCCTCCATCAGCAGGGGCATTCAAGGAAAGTGTCATGCCTTACATGAGGCCTCTTTTGAGGCTCTTTTCGCGTATTGGCACGCCTTTTTACATCAACGCGTACCCGTTTCTCGCGTATATCTACGACTCGTCTCACATCGACGTAGACTACGCGCTTTTCAATAAAAATAAAGGGATTGTAGACAACAAAACTTTGTTGCATTATGATAACATGTTTGATGCAATGGTGGATGCATCTTATGCTGCATTGGAGAAGGCCCGTTTTCGTAAGATGGACGTGATCGTCTCAGAGACGGGGTGGGCGTCTAATGGAGACGACAACGAGAAAGGAGCGAATTTGAAGAATGCAAAGACTTATAACCGGAATCTTCGCAAGAAGCTTATGAAGAGGAAAGGGACTCCTTATAGGCCAAGGAAGGTGGTTCGGGCTTATGTTTTCGCGTTGTTTAACGAAAATTTGAAGCCCGGACCAACTTCCGAGAGGAATTTCGGATTGTTTAAGGCTGATGGGAGTACTTCTTATGATATTGGGTTCACTGGATTGGTTCCAAGTTCAAGTTCCTCAGTTCTTGGATCTTTTAAGGTATGTTTTACAAAAATTGATCAAGATTTTTTTTTTTTTTTTTTTAAAGTGAATTGTTACTCTACTTAATTGGAAAAATGTTTTTTGATTTGTTTTTGCAGTTATGTGTTAGTTTGATCTGTGCAGCAGTAGTGATCATATTGATCTGATCAGTTGGAGAAAATTCATTGCAAGAGTCTTCTTGAGACCAATATTTCTCTTTTTTCTTCTGTATTGATTTTTTTTTTATTATTCTGTTTATAATTTAGAAATATTTATTGTGTCAATATCAATAATAGTATATAGTGCTATAAAAAGCTCACATTTGTAATTGAGAAAATTCAGGGGATCAATTCCCCAATTTCGATCATATTTTCATGCATATTCCAGTTCCATGTGTCCGTGTTTGTGATCATTTCCATTATGTTATCATTGTTCCCACCTGAGATTCTATATTTCAATTACTGTTTATTTTTATTATATTATATCACCAATATATATCTGATAATGATTTTTTTAATAGATGAAAGCTAAAAAAACTCCACCATACGTAGGAATTTTCTAAACTAAAAAATAATATTAACCATAATAAATTTCTAATATAACTGAAAACTAAGGCAACTGAATAATATGATAAATGAAATAATTAAAGATAATAACAAAAAAAAAAAGTATAGCCAAATTAATCAATATTTTTAAATCAACATCTTCTTTAATTCTCACTATCTTGTCTTCATCACACAAGTATTGGAAGACACTATACTATATACACTTGAAAAATCATACAACTCAAATTCATTTTGTTAATTCTTTAGAAATAGGGTTGATCTAATAATATTTTGGCCTAAATCCAACTTTAAAATATAACCATATTCATTCTATTTTTGTTTGTCCTTAGTTTTTTTTTTTCGGATGTTTATTTATGTGACATGAGGAGACTTTAAATTGAATACTAATAATGAAATAAACCCCATTATAATTAGTTTCAAATTAAACTCTTACATTAACATTAGTAACTTACACCGCCATAATTTCACAACAAAATTAAAAGGGAAAAAAAAAAAAAGGCTTGTGAAAGAGTGTTGGTGTTTTATTCCTAGTCACTTTCAGCGCCATCACGTTTAAAATCAGCCCAATGAATCTGATCAAGAATCAGAATCAATCCCATTGCAAAAGCGCTATCAAACCCCGCCTTCACACATAGCAAGAAAACGTCTTTTCCAAGCACGACATTGGCACACGAGTCCACTTTCCTACGAATCTCCGCCACCGCTTCTTTCTCCGAATTGAATATGGTGCATTTCCGGCAACCGAAGGACCCTTCGATCCGATACTCCTCCCCGGGGTTGCTATACACCTCCACAGTCATTCCCGACCGTCCGATAATCGACGATCGCCGCAAGCTAAAAAGTGGCGCCTGTACCCTCCCCTCACCGACGAACCCCTCCCACCGGTGGTGAAGACTCGGCCTCTAATATATATTACTCGAGCAGAAATTAAGAAATTAGCACACTTTGAAAGAATTTCATCTAATCTAAAAGTCGAATACGTATGACCCTACTCGAATAATAATGTTTTAAATAAATTGAGATCTAAATTAAAATGGACTCCATCAAATATATGATACCCTCCCTCTCCAAAAATAAATAAATAATTGGTTTAATCTGAAATTGTTCGTTGACAACAAGCAAATATTTAAAATAAATTCTTGAATTAAAAGAATTACTACAATTTGTGTGCTTGGCCAACTAATTTTTTCTTTGTCACGGAGAGTGCAAACGTTTTGGTGTTTCGGTCACCTAATTTTTTTTCTCTAACTCTCTAAGTTCTCTCTCTATACATTGAAAGGCAAAAAAAAAATTACTGAAATGTCCTCCTATTTAATGATCACTTAAGAAAGAGGCAATTGAATTACTGAAATGTCCTCCCATTGAATGAGTTGTGTGTGTCTAGTATATTTTGTAACGGTTAATATTCAATTCATGTTTTATTTAATTATTACATCTACAAAATGTATTAAGACAAAGTGGGATACCACTACCTAGGCCTTAGGTCTGGGTTCGAGTCATGGGGAGGGAAAAAAAAAGGATGGATATTTAACTTGCATAAAAAAAAAAAAATCTACAAAATGTATTAAAAGAACAAATATATTTAAAATAATAACGTAGAAGACAAAGTACGCACAAGAATAATGACATAATATTAAAAGGATGGATTGGCTCGATCGAATTTAGTCGCATATATTTCGTAATAATTTAAAGAGTCATGTAAAATGATGCACGTGTAACTGAGTACATAGACGAAATTAGTAATTCGATTTCGATCGATCATGCATCTCATTTACACTAGAAGATAAAAAGATAAAATTACCTTGCGGCGGACGGTGAGGATACACCGACCGGCGGCGTCCATGAGAACAACGTCGCCGGTGTCAGGGCCGTACGAGTCGACTCGGAAGACGAGTTTGCCCTTCGAGTCGTAGGCGGTAAAGCCGTCTCCGGCGAAGAAAAGGCAGGTTTTGAGGACGGTGAGATGTGTTTCTTGTTTGTATACAAACCCTTGTTCTACAATGGCTCCTCTTCTCATGTTTTTCTTCTCTTGCTCAATACTATAATTTGTTTTGGAAATTAAGAGTTTGTTGATTGAATTGAGTATGGAGAAGGGGTGCGACATATATAAACAGTGTTAAGATCGATTAAAGGAAAACGATAAATAAATATAATAATAATATAGTAACCGTGAGGTAGAGAAAAGGAATTTAAAGAAGAGAGAGAGTGAGAGAAAGGGGGGAATAAATGAATAAACTGATAAAGATATGAGAATGGAACTCTGGGGTTTATTATTAATGCACGTATGGCCGACGGTATGGGGACGCCCTTTACACATTAACATAATCATATATTCTTCTAGTGTTAAATTTGGTAAAGAATTGAATTTTAAGTGATTTAAATATACTTTTAATTGTTCAATTGAATTTTTTATTCACCACCTTAAAAATAAATACAAATTATTATTTGATTGCACCATAAAATTGAGTACACACAAGTGTGATTAATTTTTTGTTGAAATTTCTTAAAAAGTATAAAATTGAATTTATATTAATATCATAGCTAGTATCCCTTTGTTGATATCATTACTTTTATAAGTTAATATGTGTACGTGCTAATTACTACTAACATTTAGTTATTTATAAATATAAGTATATGTCAGAACTATATTACAAGTCTATATAGGTATAAATATAATGATACCAATTTATATGGTGGGCACGTTTCACTGAATGCTAATTTACATTGAAGTGTGGGGAACGGTATATCCAAATGTGTACACTCATGAATATTTGGATGTTATATATTTCATTTATTTATATAACATCTTTTTTGGACTCTTATTATATACTAGCATCTAGCATAAAATTATTGGTCTATTATTAGTAATTGAATAAATTATTTGTATTACAAAACTTAAATAAATATATGAATGCATATGGTGTGTATAATTAGCTAGAGCTTTCACTCATAGTTGAGCCAGTTGGCAAAAAAGACTTGGACGTGTATTATTAACTAATTAGTGACCCTGATTATTTTATTTAATTTATTTTACAATATTAATCATGGAATAATAGCCCACAAATCATACGGAAAAAAAATAACAACTAGCTCCCTTGGGGTTGGGGGAGACTATTTCATTTTTTTTTTAAGAATATATAATTACTTTTAAGAATGCACGCTGATTAAGTTATATTCTCGTGTAATAATTCGATGATCAATAAGTGTAAAAAACACATTGAAACTCAATTGACACCTTTCTATAAGTTCGAACTTTTAGATGAAACGACATTCAACTATATAGCTACTCTATATATCAATTCAAAGTTTCAAACACTCTTTAATTAAAGGACATTATACTATTTAATTAATTTTTTATTTTATGAATGGGATGATTTAATCTAAAATAGTAGATCTATTCTTGACCTGATCGGCGATTTGATTCATCAACTTTGATCTATATATGTTAGGTCAACCAAAGCATGTTAATCTAATTATGTGAATCATATCTCATGGCAGATTAATTAATCAGATTTGCAAAAAGCATTATCAAACCAAAGTAATCACACTTAAAAAAGATAATGGCCAGGGAATCTATATTATTATAAAACCCAAACACGAGAAATAATTTAGCTTATAATGTATTTACAGGACGTTGAATGTTTTAACATATTCTACATTATATTTAAATTTATATAATAAAATAAAATAAAAAATATATACAAGGTGGAATCGGTGCTGATATGATGTATAAATCCTTTAGGAAGATATTGATGGAGATCAATATCTATACATGACATGTTTAAGAGATTTGTTTAGATTTTATTTAGGATATATATGGAGTAATATTTATATATGCTAGTTTCTTATTATCCAAATTGTTTAATATTATAAATGGATAGATGATACACCAATCTTTAGTTTGTTATACACTGCATGATAGGGAAAAATAAGTTTGCACGTTGAGGAATTAATTTATGAAATTAGCAGTGATTAACAAGTGTACGCAATTTGGGTGATGATGATATTACTTACTTTATTCAAACTACAAGCATTATTTTTATGCTTAACTAACTAATTGCACTTGAAACAAACAGAATTTTAAAAAGAGATTTTTTAAAATTAAACAATAGCTTAATATTTATTGAAGCCAGTTGAAGGAGTGTTGTGAGAAAAAGGTGCAACTCCTCGATCTAGGTAGCTAGAACTGCGACATTATCTAGAGAGTTGCAAGATTTTGAGTCAGCTCGACTACCCGAGTCCAGCGGCTAGACTCGGTTGGTTAGCCGTTGTTCAAAGTTCTAATTAATTCTTTATAAGTTCGAACTTTTAGAAGAAAAAAAAAATCATGACATCAAAATTTAGACGTCCTGAATTCAAATCTCGGTGAAAACAACAACTTCGTCATTAAATTGTTGACTCGAACCCTCCTCATAAAGTAGAGACTGTAATTCAGTCCATGGTGAACAGATGTATTAAAATATTCATTTGACTTTTAGATTAAATTTACATTTTTTTTTTTGGAGCACAATATTGCCACCGAAAATGAATGGTAAGGAAGCAGGTGTGATTTAAATCTTTCACTCAGCCCAAGTAAAAATTGCGGCCCATTTCCATTTAATCTGCATACAAGCTACCGATCTATTTTTGCAATTTGGCAAGGCGTGGGTTATATGTAGAGATGTTTATCCGGGCCGGGCTAATCGGGCTGGCCCGTTTAACCCTGAAAAATACAGGGTTAGGGTTCATGAATTATAGACCCGTTTAAAACCGGGCTTTTTTGACCCTGACCGGTTAGCCCGTGGGCTAAACCGGGCCAGCCCGCAGGGCTACAGGGCCAACCCGCTAGCCCGAGTTGTTACATTTTTTCCTTTTTTTTTAAAATAAATAACCTAAAACAAATTTTGGATAATTTGACCAATAACCATAACTATAAGCATTAAGAAGCCCATTACCATCCATTAGTCGTTATTACTATTTTTTATTAGGTTATGATATTTGTTTAGGTTTATTTGGTTATATTGAGGACGAATGAGTTCTAGAATTGTGTTTAAATTATACTTTTGTTTTTTCATTTACTCATCATTAACTAATTATGTATTTTTCTATTTTATTTGCTTGTTGAACGTCCCAATTGAGACCTTAAATTTTAAAAGAAAAAAAATATTTTAGCCCGTTAGTGGCCCGTTTAGCCCGTGGCCCGCTAGGGTTAGGGTTAGGTCCCAATAATTGTAGGCCCGTTAAATATGAACCGGTTAAGGCCCTAACCCATTTAGCCCGTAGCCCTGTAGGGCTGGCCCTATAGGGCTAAGGCCAGCCCGATAGACATCTCTAGTTATATGCCCCTCCATGAATGTTAGATGCACTCCTCTCCACTTTTATTAATTAAATATTTATAAAATTATCTATATTATCCTTTTATTAAAATATATACACTCCCTTTAAATTTAAATTAACTCTAACCCTAGTTTGAGAGGCAGTCGCCCCACCTCCGGCCGCCACTGCCACACCTTCGGCATCCACCATCACCACCTCAAATAAATTTAGAAATACAAAAACAAACTTAAAATTTAAAAAAAAAACAAAACTTATTTTTAACAAACCAGAGTCAACCAAAAACACTTCAGTTAACTCTGGTCTGTCGACCAAAAATACTTCAGTCGATAAGATTTTATCGAAAGAAATTTTTTAAAAAATGAAATTTTCGACAATAATGAGGCGACAAAAAACACTTTCGTCGACAAATTGAAAAAAAAAAAACCTAAATAAAGGAGGTGGCGGCGCGGCTGTTGCTGAAACTTAAAAAAAAAACATGAATAGGGGCGGCTTTGGACAGCTTGGGGTGGGGCGAAGGGCGGCGTTGTGCAGAGGAAGGACGGGCGGCGCCGCTGCCGTTGCAGAATAATAATTAAAAAAAATAGAGGGCGGCGGCTCTGATGAATGGCGGCCGACGCTGAGCGAAGGCAGCGACAGATTGATTGAGGAAGAAGAATGGTGGGAGAAGGGGATAAAGAATGAAGTGGGGAAAGAAGAAAGGGCAAAATTAGAGTTTTTGTGGAGGTGTATTTATTATAGAGAATTTTAAAAGAAAATGGTATAAGTGGTAATTCGGGGGAGTGCATCTATCGTATGTCTATTTTTAGGGGGTACGTGAATTGATAGAGTGCATCTAACATACTTGGAGGTAGACATGTTCAACCGGCCGAAACTGTCGGTTACGGTTAAAAACCGGCGGTTGCGGTTTTGCATTTTTGGTAACCGAAACCGAACCGGCAAACTGCCGGTTACGGTTTTCAAACCGCCGGTTCAGTTAAAAACCGGCGGTTAGACGATTTTCTTTTTTTCTTTTTTTTTCTTTCTCTTCCCGTTTTTGCTCGTTTTTTGTTCGTTTCAACTCTTTTTTTAGAAACTATGTTACTAGAATTTAATAAAAATTATATAACTTAAATTTATACATAAAAAATAGAAGAATTGTGTATTAAAAAAATAAAAAATAAAAAAAATAAAAAAACCGAAAAACCGGCGGTTTCGGTTTGCCAAAACTTGCAACCGAAACCGAACCGCCATTTTCCGGTTACGGTTCGGTTTTTGAACCGTAACCGAAGGTTTACCAAACCGGCGGTTTTGCCGGTTCGGCGGTTTGCCGGTTAAAAACCGCCCGTGTCTACTTGGAGGGGCATATAATTGGGTTTATTTTATGGGTAGGTCTCTTATATAATTGATTTCTTATAAGAAATTGAGTTGACCAAGTCAACTGTTTTTTGTTTGTTACACTTTTCAATTGTAATGACTTACACTTTTTAAAATAATATTTTAAGTTATATTGACGTACACTTTTTGGTAATATTATATAGACGTGTACTTTTCAGTAATATTATGTTGCACTTTTCAATTATAATAACTTACACTTTTCATTAAATATTGTGTTACATTTTTTAGTTATACTGACTTGCACTTTTTAATAATATTGTGTTACACTTTTTAGTTATACTAATTTGCACATTTTAGTTATAATGTCTTTCACTTTTCATTAAAAACTATGTTGTTGTTGTTGCACTTTCAATTATAATATCTTACACTTTTTAATAAAAAAAATGTGTTACACTTTTTAGTAATATTGTGTTGCACTTTTTAGTTATAATGACTTACACTTTTTAACATACACATTTTCGGAAAAAAATTATCAAAAATAAAAAATGGAAAGTTGACTTAGTCAACTCGATTCCTTATAAGGAATCTAGTCTATATAAGACTAATCCTTATTTTATTTATTTATTATGATTGAAGGATTTCAAGATCTATTTAGGATGAATTTCATTTGTGAAATTATGGGCTAATCCATTTATATGTTGGGTGAAAATTGAAATTACGTGAATATTAAGTCGGTATTTGTTTTCTTCTAGAATCTATGTTTTTATTTGGATATTAATGCTTCTAATTATGGGCTTATTTATGCTTTGGTTGATTTTTTGCGTGAAATTACGCTTGTTAGGAACGAAAGCTGTGTGAGCACGATTATTGAGTTGGAGAATCAAACAAATGTGTGAACTAATGCATTAATCTATTAAATTAAATGGGTTGTTTTTACCAAAAAGTATTAAATATTTTCATAAATACATACAAGTACGCATCACGAATTATGAAACCAACAATTGAATACGACAAGATTAAACGTGGACAGTCAAAGAAATATACATACTGGAGTATAAAACAATTAACTTTGACTTTTAAAACCAAAAGGTAGTAAATAAGATCACATATTCACATGCAAAACATGTTCGACCAGAATTTCATCACGGATTTTCTTTATTGCATCTTGTCCACAATTCTTGAGGTGCCCCAAAACAGTTAAATCCAAAATTGTGAACTAAAATCATGCAAGAAATTACAAAAATCCGAAACAAAATCAAATGCTGAAACTTTACATATAAATATCAACAATTTGAATGCAAGAAACTAATGATTGTATATTCTTATAAATGGAAACCACTTCCATATATATATGCAGACTACCTAATACTAACATAGGCGCATGAGTTTTTTTTTATCGGTAAAAGATTATATTATTATTGGATACAAGAGATACCCGAAAATTTTAGTGTACATAATATATCATAAGAAAGACGTAATAGCACTAACATTACACAATTTTCAGATTATGCACTTAACTGGGTCTAGCACCCATGACCTGAAGGGTAGGTTGTTCCGGTTGGGGTATCTGATTGTGAACCAGCTCCATATTCTTGCTCTCATCTCCTCCTTGACTTTTGTGATCGAGAAGGTTTCATTCTTGAAGAGTACTGCGTTTCTCCATTTCCATATCAACCAAACCACACAAAGTCATATACAAGTCGCTATCCTTTTCCCATTTTTACACTTTATCATACCCCCAAAGTCTAGAAAGTTGTCCAGGATGTTGAACGGGAGTGCTGACGGGGATTGAGCCACGACACACATTCCATCCACACTTGGTATGCTTGGAAGCATTCCAGAAAGATGTGTCTTTCGGTTTTCTCACTGTCGCCGCAGAGTACGCACCTTAGATCGTCATTCTGGTTGAGAATGTTTCTTCTTCTGAGGTTGGATCGAGTCGATAGTCTTCCCCATAGCAGTCTCCATGCATGAGCCTTGACTTTCGATGGTGCGAAATTCTTCCCTATGAGCTTGAACCCTTGCAACAACTTGTCTTCTGGTTGAGTGTCTTGGTTTTGGTTGAATAAGGTTGAGTACGTCTCTTTTGTGGAGAACACCCCCGTCTTCGATGCTTTCCATTTCCATGAGTCTTCAATTCCAGCTTTTAGTTTGAACCTGTCCAACACAGATAAGAGATTGTTAAGAGATGTTTGTTCCCTATCAAAGAGTGTCATTCTCCATCTCCAAGTCCACCTCCAAGTATTCCCTTCCCAACTAAACTCCCATTTCCCTTAGGGGATGTTTACTTTTGGTTTTAAAAACCTGGTTTTGGATTTCAAGATCCAAAACCCGTTTTACTTCGGGATTTAAAAATCGATTTTCAAAATCCACTTAAAACCACCCCTATCAAACATATTGATTTGACATAAAGTTATATCTATATAATATTACTTCAATCATTATATTCTTTCTCAACAATAATATAATAATACTACAATAATATAATACATTTAATCATTACACAATCAACTAATCATTATAATTTCACCAAATAATAATATAATAATACAAACTCATTCAATCTTACAACTTGATTTGACATAAAGTTAAATCTCCCACTATTCCAAAACCCAAAAGAAACACTCATATTACTATTAATCGGGATTTCAAAAACCAGGATTTCAAAAATCCGGTTTTTAAAACCACCCAAAGCCCAAAGTAAACACCCCCTTACAGTTTTCCCCTTGTCTATACTAATTAAGTATAATCTCCTAAATCTATCCTAAAGAGTACCTTCCCCCATCCAATTATCCTCCCAAAAGAGTGACCTTTTCCCATCCCCTAGGACCTTAGTCAAACTTCCATGGAACCAACCCCCGTTACTCTCACCTATCATCTTTAAAATATCCCTCCACCATAGAGACACCCTCCCCTCCCTTTCTGTTGGGAAGAGGTCGAAACCATCTCCCCATGCTACCCCATATCTAGATCGTAACACCCTTACCCACGGACTATTCCTCTCATTTATGAATTTTCAGCCCCATTTCCCCAATAATGTTTCATTGAAAACCCTAATATCTCTTACCCCTAGTCCTCCTAGATGTTTCATGTTACATATTTTTTTTCAGTCAATCCATGGGCATATATTATAATATATATGCATTTCGCATCTCTTTATAATCTCTTTACAAGTTCAGAGTTTTAGATAAAATAAATTTTATTAAAAAACAATTTTACTCATATTAATTGTCTATGTGCCCACACCTCGTGTTAGAAAAATTAATATATATATATATATTATATAAATAATTAAATTTAACACAAGCTGAAATTTCCTTTTATGGAGACGTATCCCGTAATTTTCGCAAGAGGCTTATAAAGAAAAAAGTGGCTCCTTATAGGCCAAAATAGGTGGTTCAGCCTTGTGTTTAATTTCGTATTGTGTATAACGAAAATTTAAACCCCTGACCGACTTCTGAGAGGGATTTCGGATTGTTTAATTAAGGCTATAATGGGAGTATATTTTATTCAATTAAGTACAAAAATATACAGAAATATTTTTGATATATTATTTATATAAAATTTAACATAGATATAAAATTTGTTCAAATTTTTTGTTAAATTTATATATTAAAAGTTTGTTACTAAATTTTCTTAATGTTTAAAATTTATTAATATCAAATACTCCATCGATATCTATCGATATGATTATACATGTAAATTTCTTTTTTAGTTTTTTCTATACAATAATAATTTTAGATATATTGATGGTGTCATAACTCATAATACATTGTACTACGTGCTAGCAAGACATGACCGGTCAACCATGCATTAATGTATACATATAATACCTCTCAAAAAAAAATGTATACATATAATGTTGAAGAATTGACACATACCCCGGTTTTACATCAATGAAAGTTCAATTATTTTTGTCTGACATTGAAGAGTTTGTACTAAAAAAAATTATGGTGTGATGGTGTCAATACCCCCGACCGACTTTACTTTAAGAATTTTTGTCTGATTTTATTGATGTACGAAAAAACTGTAATAATAACAGAAAATTAATGGTTAATTGTAAATTAAATTACCACTTTTTAAATATCGTTATAAATTAGAATTCTTTGCCCACTCATTTGTTGCAAATATACTATATATATTTGTTGTCATTTCAATAAAATTCGTGAATTTTTTGGTATATAAATAATGACGCTGATTTACCTTTTAAAATGGCTCTCATGTGCACGCACGGTGCACCTCATTTGAATTTTAAAATAGTTTTACATAAAATGTTTAAAAATTTCACATTACACGCGAGGAATGATTTCACACTAATTAACTCTCATGATTCTAACTTGTAACTTGTAAGTGGCAACTTCCATTCACACATACATAGATTCCGAATAGGGTTTTGTCTATTTTAACACTATAAATCTAATTTTATATAGGGGTTCAATTAATATTTCTATAGTAAACTGGCTTTGGTTCTATTATTAAAAAATATATATATCATTTTTGTCCAAAACGTGTGAAAAATAATGTCGAGGCCCCAAAATTTTTATACCAAAAATAATACAGTATTTTCTTAACTTCTAGTTTATTCTATAACTAAAAGTCTAAAACCTAACCCCCGACATCAACATGCACCCAATTCCAAATTTTAGGTATTTTTATGAATGGGGTGTATAATTGATTGACACGAAAAATTTATTTCATAATTAACAATTAATGTATATAAATTATGACGGATACTTTTTTTATATTAATAAAATACCGAAATTCAAGAATTTAAAAAAAATACATGAATTGCTCACTAAATTTTTTAATATTTTTATTTAAGGGTAAAAATGAAATTTCATAAACCTGAGTACAATATGTACTCAAAAATCCAAAGTTACAGCGTAAGGCAGAAATAAAGGCATGCAGTAGCAGCAGTGGCAAAAATACATAGCAATACAAGAATTTAATTAACCCATGTTAGGTTCATTGTTAATATTTAAACATAATAAATTATTAATAAAACTTAAAAGTAAAAAGGGATTAAAGTTTTTTTAGTCCTTTAAGTTGAACTAATTTTAAATTTGGTCATGATGGAATGCATATTTTGATTTTGGTCCCATAAGTTGGCCAAAATTTTGAATTTAGTCCAATTACCTACCATTGCATGTAAATGAACCGATTAAATCCTTAGCTCGTGCATTTTTCTGCACATGAGAAAATTCACGATTATTCACGATTGATTTGAATTGCACACGGGCTAAGGATTTAACCGGTTTATTTACCTGCAATGACGGGTAATTGGACTGAATTTAAAATTTATACAACTTATGGGACCAAAATCAAAATGTGTATTCCATCAGGACCAAATTCAAAATTAGTCCAACTTAAAGGACTAAAAAAACTTTAATCCCAAGTAAAAACAATGAAAGCATTTTATAGAGTATATAAGAAGAATATTTAAAATCTTGGTTTTCGGAAAAAAGAAAAATCATTTAAAATCTGAAAGGGACCCGATGCCCCCTGACCCGAAACCGGCTCCGTCACTGATTTAGAATTGATTTGACGTATCAAACGTATAAAGTTTAGGTTTTCAAAAACGTATAAAGTCTCATCCTTTTCATCCATACCTCTGAATAATTGATTGGTATATATATTTTCAAATTATAATTTTCAATTAACTAATTAACACACAATAGATACCATAAGCAGCACATTTAATTGTTTATCACTGATACCGACCTAAGTGTTTACCTTCATTTTGTACATTCGCCTTCATCAACAAGACAACAACATTCATTTTTGTCCCCACGTATTTCAAAATTAGAGTCACGCACAATAAAATAGACTTTAATTTGTTCGACCTAACTAGTTACTATAAGTAATATTTCAAATACCTTTGAATGGTTGATCCAACATGTGCATTTTCTTTTATATGAGTATATATATTTCGTATTAGTACCTTTGCTCTACGCAAAATGTAATCGTGCTGCATTATCCTACTAATAAATTAAATTAATATATAAATAATTGTGAATATATAATTTTAATTTAAAATAAATAAAATCATTTGATTATAAAATGATGAATATATTCGGAGTTGTCAAATAGCTCGATCGGACTGGCCTGTGACCCGTTCGGCTTCTCTCGAGACTAGAAATTAGCGGCCCAGTCTGACTCAGAAAATAACTCTTGAGAAATTTTTTAATACTTTTTTTAAAAAAATGTTATAGGACAATGGTTTTATATATTTTTTCTAAAAACAAATAATTTATAATTTGATGGTGAAGTTAGATAACGTGTCAACTTTCAATTAGTTATTTTCCATTATTCGCATTTCTTTTTAAAAAATAATATTATCCATACACATCTCCACTCACCGACCATCCCTTATTTATTCATTTTATGTCTCGATATTCGGTCCAACGATCGACTATCTCGAAGGACCAATTCAACCGTTCACTTGCGGAGGCGAATTTTGCGTTTTATATATATGGATTGACCCCTTAAAAATTATTTGCTCGTTAGAAGTTTTGAACCTAAGAAACGGAGATAAGCACACTCTTAAGTCTCAAACCTATATCATCACTTATTTATTCAAATTGACATTCACTTTAATTATACGTGAACTCTACAATATCACATCATACACTAAATATATTTATTTTATATAGTATAAACTAATCAATATTAGTAATTCATTTATACTAATCTATAATTGTAAATTTTTGTTTATGTTATATGACATGAGTGTAAGTGTGCAGCTCCGTGTCACATGGACTACCCGGACTTTTTTTTAATAATCATTATATGTATCGGAATAATTGATTAGGGTTTTCATTAAGGATTTATTTGAATTATTACGTAACTTCTCAAATGTACTCGATGCATGGTGTACTCGTTTCAGTTATATTGGTATGCATGTCTCAATTTTTCACATCTTTAAGCAATTAAATATATGGGTTGGTCTGCTATGGACTCGAGTGCATGTTGTGCACTCTAGTCCATGTTGCACTTTTCAGTTACTGACTTACACTTTTTGGTAAATGGTATTGCACTTTTCAATTATTAAACTGTATAAGTAATAATTGAAAAGTGCAACACCATTTACCAAAAAGTGTAAGTCAGTAAACTGAAAAATGCATATGGACTAGGGTGCACAGCATGCACTCGAGTGCATACTAGACTTTACCTAAATATATATATAGATCTTAAAAATTGCAATCTCTCCAAAAAAAAAATGACATGAAATAAAAGCTCACTAATTCATCTCAAATTTTCACCAATTCTTGTCGCACATTAATATTGAAACTTACAGCAGCTTAATTTCATAGCATATGCTCAAAAAAAATTATAAAGAAAAAGGAATATTTGGTAGTAGTAATTAATCACTTTCAGCGCCATCACGTTCAAAATCTGACCAACGAATCTGATCAAGAATTAGCGTCATTCCCATTGCAAACGCGCTATCAAAACCAGGCTTCACCGATAGCAAGAAAACTTCTTTCCCAAGCACCACATTTACACACGAGTCAACTTTCCGGCTAATCTCAGCCACCAATTGTTTCTCCGAATTGAATATTGTGCATTTCCGGTCAGCGAAGGAGCCTTTGATCAGATACTCCTCGCTCGGTTTGCTGTACACGTCCACAGTCATTCCCGACCGTCCGATCATCGACGATCGACGCACGCTGAAGAGTGGCTTCAGATCCGTTCCCTCGCCCACAAACCCTTCCCACCGCTGGTGGAGGCTCGGCCTCTGTTACGTTCCGGACAAAATTATAAGTAATCAAATCAAATCACAAATAGTATCACTTTTTACCATTTTAAAGTTATTCTTTTCACTAACTAGTTACAGTATTAATTGATGTACTAAACAGTCATACAGAGTTCACATAAAACTTCTGAAATTAATTAGATTCATATATAAAACATTATATCAATATTTATGCTCAAGTCATTTATGCATTACTAGGCATTGAAACGTGACTTCAACGTTGATTTAACTTAAATATGTAGGATAATATAATTGAAAGATATTTGTTTATATAAAACAATCATATGTAAACGAAAAAAAAAAAAAAAAAACGAAATAGTGACACTTACTTCTAACTAAAACGTGAATAGTATATGTGCAATTGGTGTATATGAGTTTTTTTTTTTCTCAAATTATAGTCTAATTTAATCTATTAAAAGGATTATTTTTTTAATAATACGTACGTTGACACACCGTGCAACTGTTGCCATTGATATTTATACATCTTTTCGTTTGTCATAAAAAATAAAAAGTAAAATAAAAAAGTACTAGTTAATATGATGAAAAATGCTAGTAGCTTATATAAAATTTACTTTTAGTAGAAATTCTTTCATTATAATTTTTTTAATTAAAAACTTTTAATGACAGGAATTGACTTTTAGTGATAGGTTCAATCATTAATTCTCAATTTACTTTCATTCAAAACTTTTAGTTAGTGAAGCAATAATAAAAAAAATTACTTACATATTTAAAAATTATTAATAGTACTCTTTAACATAATATTTTATTTTATATGTACTTCGTTTTTATAAAATGGAAACACGTTTTAAGAAAAATAGATAATTTAAGAAATTAAGTGATAATTGGAACGTTGAAGATAAATAATGATTTCTATAAAATAAAAAAAAAAAAACATGATAACAAATTTCATAGTCAAACAAATAAGACAGTTAAGAACAAATCTGGTAGATAGTGTAAAAAATAGTATATTTTTCTTTCATATTAGTTACATATATTTCAAAAAAAAATAATAATAATAAGTCGAACTATGGATAAAATTGAACCAAAATTCGAATGTGTAGAAACTTCTGTCTTAAAAGTTTTTGTCGGCTGAAAGATATGACGTTAAGGCATTTACTCGAAGAAACTAACAAATTAAATGAAAACTAATTTGAATGGTACAGAAAAGATTTAGACTGCACACATATTTAATATGAGTAAGCTGAGTGAAAAAAAAATACTGTAATTTCTTAAAATTTAATGTGATGGAGACGAGGTTTTTTCTTATGCACGAGAGATCGATTAACTTTTTCATTATTTCATAGTGTACACTAAAAACATGTATGTAAAATAAAAGCATGAAAACGACTCGTCTGATTTCCAACTTGACTCGATAATCGATAGACAACTTGATAATAATTCTAACGAACTTAATTATATATAAAATTCAAACGAACTCTTGGAATATTAATTATAGAAAATTCAACTTGATAATAATAATTGAAACGGACTTTTATTATAGAAAATTAAATTTGTTCGACTCATTATTCATTAGATAGAAACAAAATACCTTGCGGCGGACGGTGAGGATGCATCGCCCGGCGGCGTCCATGAGCACGATATCGGCCGCGTTGCTAGCGTCCGAGCCGTACGAGTCGACTCGGAAGACGACCGTGCCATTCGAGTCGTAGGCGGTGAATCCGTCTCCGGCGAAGAAAAGGCAGGTTTTGAGGACAGTGAGATGTATTTCTTGCTTGTATACAAACCCTTGTTCAATAATTGCTCCTTTCCTCATGCTTTTCTTATCTCCTACCTCAATGGGCCAACTATATAAAGTTTTGAAGAGTAATGATTTTCTTTTTTTTGGAAGAGCTTGTTGATTGAATGAATGAAGTGTGGAGAAAATTGCAACTTATTGGAGTGTTGTTGTAATATATATTTATAAAAATTGATAGAGAAAAAGGAATATATATAAAGGGGGGAGAGAGAAAGAGGAATATTAATTAATGAACATATAGTAGCATAATTTTTTGCTTTTTTAATTTATTCCAAGAAAATAAATTAATGCACGAATAGTAGTATGTCGGTATGCGTAACGTACGACTATCACATTACATTTATTATTATGTCATTTTGTGCATATGATTATGAAATGATAATACACTATTAATTAAATACTTAATTGGGATTTGGGTGATGATTACAAGTTTCATTGTCAACGACTTTTAAGTTACACGTCACGTAATTACTGATTTAGGGTAGTTTATTTTTTTTGTGTGGTATTGCAGTGGATTATGAACGTCAGACTTTTTAATTTTCAATATATATGATGCATGCAATATCAATAATCAATATGATGGGTAATTATTTAGAGTAGTTTATGTTTTTCACATGATATAATTAATTGCAGATCAACGACTTAAGATACATAATATAATGCAAGCATATGAATGGGGCCCGTGTGGTTTCTGGTTTTATAGGCAAGCTCTTGTCATTTCATGAGACAAAATTTTATTTAATTACTCAATTAGTAGAGATAATCCAGTTTATTAATTAGGAGATATTTTCGTCTATAGTATAAAACTCGGCTCGTCAGCCTAGAATGGGAAAATGATAATGTTTTAAATGAGTTTGTACTCCTATTTCATAATTTTATATTTAAAAAGTTCTACGCTCAAAATGTACAATGCGTAAAAACGCCTTTTTCTAAAAGAAAATTGATAAATGCGTTTCAAAATGAGTATTACATAAAATAAAATACAGTACCTAATTTACTTAAAAGTTTTTTGTTTTTTTGAATGAAAAGAGAGGGTACTGGTGTATATTGGGCATACAGATGAAAAGTGACAACCTTTTAATTAAATGTGTTATATACATTTAAGTGAAAAGTGATAAATTTTAAATGAAAGATAATATACTTCAATAATTATATATCAACTATCTCGTATTTTGTTAGAAGTTTCAAAGTTTAATATATATAGTTGCTGATTTTCTTGTTTATTTCGAGACTTTTGGTGCACGAAGAAGGAGAGTTTCACTTAATTAAATTCGAATAACAAAAGAATTTCATTAGCTTTTGAATCAAAGAACAATTAAGCCGAACCGAGTACAATGAAAAATATCATCCCAATCATTCCTATGAAGATGTATTTTTTAAGTGATTTTTTCAAACAGGATAGACATGACCCGCGGCCGTGAGATGGAGGTGTCCTCCGAGGATCGGATTTAAACGGGACTATGATTTGTTAAATCTAACTCTGCATAAATCAGAATTATACCCTATTAACTTAGTCTGAATAAACGTCTCTAGAAGCAATCCGTAAAATTTTGTTGAATTCGAATGAATGAATGAATAAATGAGTGTACAGTATATATACACTCTGGCCTACCATACATGGACATAAAAGAATTCCCACTGAAATTAGTAATATATCTAAGCATCTAGAATAAAATTTTAAAAATAACAGAAATTATATACTCTGGCCTACCATATATTCGTTAGAGAAGGCATATACATCTCCACTGTGAGAAGCCAAGTTTTATTTCATCCGCAATTTAGAGAGAAAAGAGCTGAGAAAGTAAAAGAAGTCAGACAAATAAATTGACCCAAATTTAAGTAACGGGTCAAATATAACTTTTATATTAATTAAATTGCCCAAAAGACAAAAAAAAAAAAAAATGAAATTAATCGTATAAATACACTTAAATTTTAATATTTGATCAATTAAAATTAATTTTTAATCTCATACTCTACCAATTTCGTTTGATTGCCGGTTATTTTGGTATTTTTATCTCTAACACTACAAGAAATTGTTGAATTGCCTACAGAATTTTCCAACGAAAATAATTTCGTTTTTAAATATTTAGAATTGCCTACAGATTGCCTACGGATTTTTATAAATTATTTTACACATTTTCACCCACGAAATTACCAAGGAAAAATCTGATGGTGATTTACCTACAAATTAATCCGTAGGTAAAATCGCATTTTCCTACCGAAACGGTTGTAGGTGATTTTTTTTTTATTTACCAACGAAAACTTTCTTAGCTATTTATATGTATAAATTATTTAATTGTATTACCTATCAAATTAGCTAGGAACTTAAAAAATATTGATTTACTTACAAAATAATCCGTAGGCAAAATAGCATTTCCCTACCAAAATGATTGTAGGTGATTTGTTTATTTATTTGTCTACGAAAATTTTTCTAGCTATTTATATGTATAAATTATTTAATTGTATTACCTACAAAATTAGCTAGGAACTTAAAAAATAATGATTTATCTACAAAATAATTCGTAGGCAAAATAGCATTTCCCTACCAAAATGATTGTAGGTGATTTGTTTATTTATTTACCTACGGAATTTTTTCTAGCTATTTATATGTATAAATTATCTAATTGTATTACCTACAAAATTAGCTAGAAATTTAGAAAATATTGATTTACCTACAAAATAATTCGTAGGCAAAATAGCATTTCCCTACCAAAATAATTGTAGATGATTTGTTTATTTATTTACCAACGAAAATTTTCCTAGCTATTTATATGTATAAATTATCTAATTGTATTACCTACAAAATTAGCTAGGAACTTAGAAAAGCAATAGTGTTATAACAAATTAACATATGAACTTTATTATGTCCCACATCGAAAGAGTAGAAAAAACATAAAAAAAAAACAATATAAAAGTAGTAGTATTAATAAGTAACCAACAAACATAATTTTTTTGTCCCACATCGAATAAAGAGTAAAAGAAACATGAGAGAAAAACATTATAAAAGGGGCCTAATGTGCACCTAAATTTGTATTTTTAAAATGTTTATATATTTTAACACTTTTTGAATCGATTTTATGATCAATTCATGGTTGGGCCGGTTGAACCGGCTAGTCCAATTTTGAATGAATTTATTTTGTAGGCTAAGGCTAAAAAAATAATTTATTAATAAAAAAATTTAAAAATATATATTAAAATTTTTTCCACCGAAATGTTTGTAGCCAAATTTAACTACGGAATTACCAACGAAATGTTTCGTAGTTGATATTTACCTACGGAATTTCATTTATTATGGTAATTATTTTACCTACCGAAATGTTATGGATTTGCTACGAAAATGTGGTAGATAATTGCCTACAAATTAAATTTTTGTGGGCAACCGAATTACCTACGAGCGAAATGTAAATGCCTACAAAATTGGAATTATTGCCTACAAAATATTCCCTAGCCAATTAATTATTTTCTTGTAGTGTAAAATGGTAGTCGATTCAAAATACCAAAATCTTTAAAATTGAAAATAAAAACCAAACCAAATTCTGTAATTCGATTGGATTAGATCAAATATTTTACTTATTATCGAAGAGTATTTTTTTTTGATCGGTAAAAGGAATTATATTAATACTAGGTACAAGAAATACCCGAACTGTTTATTGTACAAGTTTAATCATCATAGATAAAACAGACAACGTTTACAACTAGCTTAGTGTCTCATACCATGCACTTGAGTGGGTCTGTCACCCAGTCCTTGAAGGATGAAGTGTTTCGAGGGGGATATTTGACTGTGAACCAGCTCCAAAGTCTTGCCCTTAGTGATAGAGAAAATCTTGTTTCTGAAGAGGACTGTGTTTCTCCATTTCCATATGAGTCATACCACACATAGCCATGTACATGTGGCGATCTTCTTCCCGTTTCTTCCTTTGATGAGGCCTCCAAAACCTAGGAAATTGTTTAGTAATTCTGACGGTAATGCTGACGATATCTTGAGCCAATTCAAACATTCCATCCACACTTGGTATGCTTGGGGGCAATCCAGGAAGATGTGTTTCTCAGTTTCTTCACTTACCCCACATAGTACACACCTTAGATCATTGTTTTGGTTGAGGATGTTTCTTCTTCTAAGGTTGGATCGTGTTGGCAGCCTTCCCCATAAGATCCTCCATGCGTGAGCCTTGACTCTCGGGGGTGCAAAGTTCTTCCAGATGCTTTTGAAGCCTTGAATCAGCCTATCGTCCGGTCGAGTGTCTTGGCTTTGGTTGAACAAGGTCGAGTACGTTGCTTTTGTGGAGAACTTCCCTGTGTTTGATGCCATCCATTTCCACGAGTAATCTATTCCGTCTTTGGGTTTGAACCTGTCCATCACAGATATCAGATCGTTAAAAGATGTCAGTTCCCTATCAAAGAGTGCCCTTCTCCATCTCCATGAGTCTCCCACCCAACTACCCATTTCCCCTACTGTTTTCCCTTTGTCTATGCTAATCTGGTATAGTCTCTTAAATCTATCTTTTAGAATTCCCTCCCCCGTCCAGTTCTCCTCCCAAAAGAAAGAATTTTTCCCATCCCCTAGAACCTTAGAAAGATTCCCATGAAACCAGCCCTCATTGCTCTCACCTTTCTCTTTTAGAATGTCCCTCCACCAAAGTGATACCCTCCCAACCCTCCCTGTTGGGAATAGGCCAAGGTCATCCCCCCAACATTCCCATATCTAGATCTCAGTACCCTAGCCCACAAGTTGTTTTTTTCATTTAAATATCTCCACCCCATGTTCCCAGTAGCGTTTTGTTAAAAATTCCAATATCTCTAACCCCTAGTCCACCTTGTTGTTTCGTATTACAGACTCTTTTCCACTCAATCCATGCTACTCTCTTCCCATTACTCCCACCCCCCAAAGAAAATTACGTTGTAGCCTCACAATCTCACTCGTGGTTTTCTTTGGTATGTGGTAGAAAGACAGATAGTATGTCGAAAGAGAAGAGATAACCGAATTTAACAACGTGATCCTACCACCCATTGAGATCTTCTTGTCGTCCCATCGTGCTAGCCTGTTTTTAATTTTCCCCACAATCGAGGTCCATTCCACTGTTCTCCTGTGGTTCGATCCCACTCTCATTCCCAGGTATGTGAAAGGGATGGTTTCAACTCTACATCCTAGCTAGGATCTCCGCCATGTCACTTAGGGTAGTGTCTTCCACATTTACGCCAACGATCGAGCATTTCCTAAAATTTATTTTCAAACCAAACATCAATTCCATGTTACGTAGCACCCGTCTCATGACCCATGCGTTCTCCAGGCTTGCGTTCCCCATGAGAATTGTATCATCCGCAAACTGTAGATGTGAGATTCTGATTTTTTCCCATCCGATTTCTGGCGCTTTGTATATTCCTTCTTCTGTTGCTCTCTCCATAAGAATACTCAAACCTTCAGAGTATTTGCCTCTACTCATAACTCGTCTCGTGCGCACAATGCCATCTCACACAAGAAATTATAATACTTCGTATATTTCTTTAGGGTAATGCAATGTATACACTACAAGAAAATAATTAATTGGCTAGGGAATATTTTGTAGGCAATAATTTCAATTTCATAGGCATTTATATTTACCTACGGAATACCAACGAAAACCATTCGTATGGAATTCGCTAGTAGGTAATTCGGTTGCCCACGAAAATTTAATCCGTAGACTACCTACCACATTTTCGTAGCAAATCCATAACATTTCGGTAGGTAATATGATTACCATAATAAATGAAATTCCGTAGGTAAATATCAACTACGAAACATTTCGTTGGTAATTCTGTAGTCAAATTTGACAACAAACATTTCGGTGGAAAAAATTTTAATATATATTTTTTAAATTTTTTATTAATAAATTATTTTTTTTAGCCTTAGCCTACAAAATAAATTCATTCAAAATTGGATCAGCCGGTTCAACCGGTCCAACCATGAATCGATCATAAAATCGATTCAAAAAGTGTTAAAATATATAAACATTTTAAAAATACAAATTTAGGTGCACATTAGGTCCCTTTTATAATGTTTTTCTCTCATGTTTCTTGTACTCCTTATTCGATGTGGGACAAAAAATTTATGTTTGTCGGTTACTAACTTATTAATACTACTACTTTTATATTGTTTTTTCTCTTATGTTTTTTCTACTCTTTCGATGTGGGACATAATAAAGTTCATATGTTTATTTGTTATAACACTATTGCTTTTCTAAGTTCCTAGCTAATTTTGTAGGTAATACAATTAGATAATTTATACATATAAATAGCTAGGAAAATTTTCGTAGGTAAATAAATAAACAAATCACCTACAATTATTTTGGTAGGGAAATGCTATTTTGCCTACGAATTATTTTGTAGGTAAATCAATATTTTCTAAGTTCCTAGCTAATTTTGTAGGTAATACAATTAGATAATTTATACATATAAATAGCTAGAAAAAATTTCGTAGGTAAATAAATAAACAAATCACCTACAATCATTTTGGTAGGGAAATACTATTTTGCCTACAGATTATTTTGTAGGTAAATCATTATTTTTTAAGTTCCTAGCTAATTTTGTAGGTAATACAATTAGATAATTTATGCATATAAATAGCTAGGAAAATTTTCGTAGGCAAATAAATAAACAAATCACCTACAATCATTTTGGTAGGGAAATGCTATTTTGCCTACGAATTATTTTGTAGGTAAATCAATATTTTTTAAGTTACTAGCTAATTTTGTAGGTAATACAATTAAATAATTTATACATATAAATAGCTAGGAAAATTTTCATTGGTAAATAAAAAAAAGAGAATTTTTATAAAAAAAGGTCATTCATAGTCTTACCTTCTTAATAAAAGACCAAGAATATAATCTTTTTTAAAAAGGACAAAAACACATGTTAATAACCCTTTATGCCCTTATATTTAAATATGAAGACTAATTTAATAATCAATCCTTTAATTATCTTTTTTTTCAAAATCCCAGATTTTTCTCAACTGTTCATTCACCATTCTTAACCTTCCTTTCATAATTTCACCTCAATAATTCGAAATTGATTCAGTCAATTCTATATTACCAATTATACACCAACTCAAAGATTCACAATTATTCTCAAATTTAGTCAATTCCATAATTTCAATCAAAGATGCACAATTATTCTCAGATTTACACTAACTCTGTAATTTATCGCCACCGCCCACCGGCACGATCTGATTTTCTCCGTGTCGACATCTCGGATCCGGGTTAATCGGACGGTGTGGACGGGGGAGGAATTTCGGAGAGGCGGGAGAGGGAGTAGGTAGCGGCGGGGATGCGACGGCGAAGGATGGCAGAGAGGATGACTGGATTTGTGAGTGTTCGGTGTGTGCAGACGAAGAGGACGCCGGAGGAGGTGGAGGTGGGCCTTTGACGACGATTTTGTCGCCTAGGAGTGGGGCGACGCAGCGTATGGTCCACATGGGAACCATTAATCCGGCGGTGATTCAGATTCGATGGAGATCCAAAGGAGGATTAGCAGGGCGGTGGCCGGCGTCTGAGCAAATTGACCGGAGATACGACGTCTTAGGGTAAGGGTATGATTTTTAGTTCCACACGTACACACATAATTTGCTGAGATTTTTTGAGATGATTTTAATTTAGGTTCAATTTTTGCTCTGTTTTCGTGTAATTGAGTTTTTTTCTGATTTCATTAGAGAAGTTATGGTTAAGGGATAATGCAGATCTTAATTTGCATATGTATACGTATTTTTGCATAACCACATTCTAATATGAAGACACTGTACCATTTTTTCTGCATTATTCATTTTATTATGCAGTTTTAAATTGCATTTTTCTGCATGTATTACATCCATATTTCATATTAATTTTCCAACAATGGTCAAGGGGGCAAAAATGTTATTCATTATTAATGAATATAAGTGACAAAGGGGATGCAGATCATTAAGTTTAAATTTCAGAGTTTTGAGGAAAGTTTTTAAATTTGGAAGGTACTTAATCAACGATTTTAATTTTGGGAAGTCTTAATTGATTAGCGTATTTTTCGAAGAGCTGATAGACACGCATTTAAATTTTGAAACTAATTGTCTTTTTATTTATTAAATCCGAAATTTAAATAGTAAGGGCATGATGGTACATTTAAATTGCATTTTGATCTTAATTTGAAACTATTTTAAACCATGTTCTTATTCAAAAAATCACTATGTGAAAAGACCTTATTTGTGAAATCCCAAAAAAAAAAAAAAAAAAATCACCTACAACCGTTTCGGTAGGAAAATGCGATTTTACCTACGGATTATTTTGTAGGTAAATCACCATCAGATTTTTCCTTGGTAATTTCGTGGGTGAAAATGTGTAAAATAATTTATAAAGATCCGTAGATAATCTGTAGGCAATTCTCAATATTTAAAGACGAAATTATTTTCGTTGGAAAATTCTGTAGGCAATTCAACAATTTGTTGTAGTGATACTTGTACAAACTATATTGACTAAAAGGGTTAAGTTAATTATACATTTTCAGAATCTCTCCATTTACTAAATCCCCCAATTTGGGTTTATTTTATTAATCCTCGAAATAATTATTTAAGAAAAAATCAAATAAATTTGAAAAATAGCAAGATAATTGAATGAAAGTGTGGGACTTATGAATATAAAATGATTTTTTTTTTTTTTTTTTTAAAACAATAAGATTACGTCTCAAAAAAAAAAAAACAATAAGATTAAAAATTAACATCAGAAATTGCATGAAACGGAAAATTAAACAAGACAAATTAGACAATTGTCCAATGGAAGTTATACGTTATATCAATTTTATGATATGATTATTTGGGTCTGTATATATATGCCTATTAAAAATCATGATGATGAAAGAAAGACCATAAAATTTTGGAGTAACCACTTATAATGTTGATTGTCATTCCATCAAATCGAGTTTGTAGGGAATGGCTGTGCTTGAATTTATGGGATTCAATATTAAACAAATATGTGAATGCTAATGAATTAATGTAGAAACACACAATAATATATGAGATTAATGTTTTTGCAGTACTTTAAATGTTTTTGCAGTAATTTAAATTGGATTAATTTTAAATTTGGTGATGGAATACACATTTTAATTTTGATCTTATAAGTTGACTCAAATTTTGAATTCAGTCCAATTACGTACCATTATAGGTAAATGAACCGGTCAAATTGAAAACACTCGACCATCCAAAATGTGGGTTGAACCCAGGGCTGTTATTCGAGCCGAGCCGAGTATTTGAAGTTCGAGCTCGGCTCGAGCTCTTATCGAGCCGAGCTCGGCTCGGCTCGATAACATTGACGAGCTATGAAACGAGCTCGGCTCGACTCGCTAAAGGGTCTAACGAGTTTAACGAGCCTATCGAGCCGAGTCGAGCCTAACGAGCCTAATGAAATTTAAAGAAAAAATTAGATATCGAGCCTAACAAATCGAGCTCGAGTCGGCTCGTTAGTAAATCGAGTATATAACGAGCTCGAGCTCGGCTCATTTAACGAACGAGCCGAGCCGAACTCGAGCCGAGCTCACGAGCGGCTCGGTTCGTGTATTGAACCTAAGGTGGGTGTTCGTTGGAAGTTGGCTCATGTATAGCGTAGATGAACTAAGATCTTGATCGGGCTTTAGAATGGTGGGCGGCCACCTAACCTTGTGAATCTAGTCCGCTCGCTTGATGGACTCAATCAAGTCACATGATAGTTTGATTGGCTACAGTCATAAGTCGACCATCTGCATACACTAGTTGTATGTTATAATTGTAATTTAAAAAAAAAAAAAAAAGTACAAATCATTAATACTAGCAAATTTAATTTTCTAATAAAGCAACTAATCTTTTAAAAATATCTATGAATTACAAGGCGTGCAATGTTTAATCAAAATCTCATAATGAAATACTCCACATTAACGGACCCTAAAAAAAACGAGGAAAAAAAAAAGACAATAACAGAACATAGATCCTGAATTTTTGCTGTTCAGTAAAGAAAGACAAAACTCATGATATGATATGACAGGTCAGTTTTTTTTCCATTTAAAGTTATTTTAGACCTTTTTTAATTGTTTAAATTTAATATCAATTTTTTTTTTTATATATAAATTCGATTCTCTCACTATTTACATAAAATATCATTATTTTTTAACACAAGTCACTCTTTTTTTTTATAAATATATATTTATAAAATTATCTCTCAAAACTCTACTCATTATTATATTTTTTTTAATATTTATATTCAACAATATACTGAATTAGTCATATAAAAGGTCAAATTATATTCAACTTATATAAAAATAGGACACCTATTTTTTTTATAAATTAGTTAAACTCGTCTGATTAGCTGCAGAATTCTGCATTCATTACACTACAAGAAAACAGCAGAATTCCAACAGAAAAATTCCAACGAAAATTTGCATTTTTTCCGTTGGAATCAGTGATTCCAGCGGAAATTCCAACGAAAATCTGATCGTTGGAAAAGTGGGCGTTGGAATTGAAAAATTCCAACGAAAATTCCAACAGAAAAATAATTCCAACAGCAATTCCAACGGATCACGACTGTTGGAATTTTCAACTACGAAAAATTTATACACCACAAATTCCGACGTTAATTCCAACAGAAATCCTCCGTTGGAAAAAATTCCAACGAATATTGACCGTTGGAATTTCAAACGTTGGAGAATTTTCCATTGTCAATTCCAACACCATTATTCCATTGGAATTTTTATTCCAACAAACATGGTTCGTTGGAATATTTAGTTGCCGAAAATTATATTATTCCGTTGGAATTTTGTGTACCATTGGAATCATCAATTTTCTATTGATTTTTTTTATATCAATATTAAAAAGGTCATCCCAATCATTTAAAATAACATATACATACAAAAGAAAATATATAATCCTTTAAATTAAATATATATAACAACTCCAAAGCTAATTACATATATAAAATAACTAACATTATCTAGATCATAATTACAAATACCAAAGTTTTGATCATCCTCTGAATTCTCATCACCAACAAAAAGAAATTAAGATAATAACATAAAGATTAAGTCCTAGGAATCCCCATCATCATCATCATCGACACAAAGGAACGATCCTCCTCCTCATCTCAATACCAATATTTGCTAAGTTCTCTTTCATCACAAGGAGGAGACACACCTAATGAAGAGTCACCATGGGTAGTTTTGAATGATGCATTGTTCATCTTCTCAAAAATGTTGTGGAAGGAGGTGGTCAATTCACTCTCAATAATAGCCAAACTAGTTGTCAAGACTTGAATCTCAACCTTGGTGGGATGGATGATCTTACTCCTAGCGCTGGATGTTAAACTTGAAGATTCAAAATATATGAAAGTTAAAAAAAAGTAACTGAAATTCTAAGACAAATGACATGGTTGATCATGCATTTATTTGCATAAACAGAAAAGTAGACATGCCACTGGTGGGTGACAAACACATATAAACACATTGAAACAGATGACTGCTCATAAAGAGTTCATTAAATTTTATAGGATCCGACTCCACCAAAGTGGGAAGTTAGATAAGAGCATAAAAATAGCATGATAATATAATAAACAGTTTCATTGTAACCTCAAATTACTAATTCACAACATCAACAAAATCGCCAACCACCTCAAAATTCTTTTAAAATGGATTTGAAAGACAAACATTATCAAAATCAAAGTCTTTAGAATTATAGTGTGGTTCATCTAATAACTAAGACCTATAAAATTTCAACTCAGAGTACATGCATATAAATGAATTGTCAAAGATATAATTTTCAGAGAATATCATGTCAACTACACAGTAAAAAACAACACACCAACGGATGCAGAAATGTAGTAACAACAAATAATTTAGTATACTAACCTGAGTTCAACAATAACTATTATAACAGTCAGCGACAAGAGAGTCATCCAAACCTATCTTCTCAAAGCATTTATCTGAATAGTTATAGTTATTCTGGTACACAAGAGTACCTACATAGTAGATAAACGAGAAATGATCATTCTACATCAAGAGTTTGACATAAAACAGAAACAGGACATCAAATCCTAAAGCATTTTTGGAGAAACTATAACCTATAGTGACATACTTATATTAAAATCACACACTCCTAACAAATAAGAAAATAAAGAATGTTATGGTTCATAATTGAATCAAGGAAATAATCATATGCACAACACACAGAAAGAATAAATCGACAAAAGACACTTAAAGCATCCATAGCAAGTAAGATGACCATTTTAACCACAAAAGGTCATGACTTGGGCTCAGGCATCAATTGCACATGAATCCACAGTGTTCAACACACATTCCCTGATTCTATCAGCTTTGAGACCTTTAGACAATTATAGTTGAAGGCATATATTTTAACAATTTATTACACAAAATTCAGAGTCATGTATAAATAAAAAAATGTATTATGTGATTGTAAAGAAAAACAATATAGAGTATTCCTTACATTAATTGAAAATTTAAGCACAAGCATACTCATATTCCACTCGAAATGTCCTTTCAGATTCAAGACTTCTCTGCACAAAAAGTATTCAGTGATTGACTGATTGTAATGAAAATAATATAAAGCACTCGTTACATTCACTGAAATTTTTAAGCACAAACATACCTACACACAATCATTAATATTTAATTCAAATTATGTAAACCATTGCAGTTTTATAAGTTCAATTTACCTTTTACTCAATATTATTATTCCAGTAGATGCTAAGATGGTTTCACGAAAATTGTATATATTAGAATCTACACAATATGGGAGAAAGGGCTACAATTCACAGCTAGTCACACCAAAGTCACATAAAATTGAAACTATATCAACTGTGAACAAGTTCGAGACCATAGATCTTCAATTCCAAATGAACCTAGCAACTCTGATTTCCAAAAAATCAGATTAAAGATGAATCCCAGACAAATGGATTAACATTACCAAGATGAAATCCAAACACAAATTTAGCAGAAACTCTAATCAAATAATTAAAACATTTCAACTCAAAATTAAGAAAACCCTAGCAATAATGAAAAGCAATCCATTAATTGCTGAAATCAACCATATCCAGCGACAAAACAGAAACAAGAATAAAGTCGAAGCAGATCAAAATCATAACCAATAAAATACAAATTCGACAATTAAATTTGACATTTGCTTTTGTAAAACTCGAATTAAATTCATTCACATCTGAAAAACTAACACTGAATTAAATTGCATAATTTCTAATAAAAATGCCCTAATTACCAATGATGCAATCTGAATAGAGATGCCTCCTTCACGCCGCAATCTGAGAAAATCGGATTGCATCTGTATTGTGCTGAAATCTGCTTCATGTCGCCACCTTCACGACGCCGCCTAGACGCCATTGGGAGACTCGGACTGGGGAGGGAGGCAAAGTTAAATTATGTGGCGACGCTTATGATAAGTAGCACTAGAGGCTGTGCCAGCAACCGCTAGGGATGCGTTGCTAGCTGTGCAGTGTGCAGAGAAGAGGTCGTGAGGGGGGATGACCAGGGGCGGTAACGGGGAAAGAGGAACCGCAAAAGCTTGTGAATGTGAAATGTGATAATCTCAAAATTACATTTTAAGGCTTTTAATTTTATTTATTTATATAAATTTATAAAATTTATAAAACTGAGAGTAAAATAAGTAATACAATGAAATTTTGGTTAGACTCGCGAGTCTCTCAAAGCGAATTAAAAAAAAAGGGTTGGAACTATTGATCGAAAGCTACTTAGTAACTTGACTCAATTAGATTTGAGTTCAACATTTTTACAAATCGAACCCAAAATAATTCACGAATTAGCTTGGTTCACTTACAATATTCTATTTATCTTTTAGGTTTTATAATTACTTTCTAAATATAGGTTACATTAAGTTATGTTTACTATTTGTAACGATGACAAAGTGGGATAGCTCAAGTGGTTAGAGCGCCACTAAGTCCTGGTTCGAGTCATGGGGAGGGAAAAAGGAATGGGTATTTAATGTAATTTAAAAAAAAAAAAACTATTTGTAACAATAAATATACAATTTTATTTAAAATATAACTTTTGTAACGAAAATATTACAATAAGTTATCCTTTTGTAACCATTTACATGTTGGTTACAAATAAATTCGTTACAAAAAATGCATTTTTTTGTAATGCAATAAATAATTAATAAAAATATTGTCTAGTGTCATTTGTTGAATTTTTTCCAAATGTTACCTCTGTCATTGAAAAAACTGTTATATTTATCCGTTGAAATTTATTCGTTGGAATTTTTCCAACTGCTACCTATGTCGTTGGAAAAATTGTTGGAATTTTTAAAATTCCAACGATATGTTTTTCCGTTGAAATTTTTTCGTTGGAATTTTTTCAACTATTACTTATGTCGTTGGAAAAACCGTTGGAATTTTAAAAATTCCAACGATATATTTCTCTGTAGGAATTTTTTTCGTTGGATTTTTTCCAACTGTTACCTACGTCGTGGGAAAAACAGTTGGAATTTAAAAAATTCCAATGATATATTTCTCTGTTGGAATTTTTTCGTTGGAATTTTTCCAACTATAACCTACGTCGTTGGAAAAACTGTTGGAATTTTTAAAATTCCAACGAAATATTTCTCCGTTGGAATTGTTTCGTTGGAATTTTTCCAGCTATTACCTACATCGTTGGAAAAACCGTTGGAATTTTTAAAATTCCAACGAAATATTTCTCCGTTGGAATTTTTTCGATGGAATTTCACTGTTTTCTTGTAGTGTTAAAAATTAAAATAATTAGTAAACATATATACTCCTAGGTTGGAATTTTGTCCAATAAAGTTAGTAACTGCCCTAAAAGATAAGGTCTCCATCAATTATATAGGGTAACGTGCATGATTTTGAGTTGAGCAACTTTACAGCCTCTAAATTAACTTTAGCATTACAACTTAACATTCACACTCCGACTCATTACCTTTTACACTTTTTTTTCTTATAAAAAAAAAAGGTTGCATCATTATTTACAAACTTAAATAAATTCATAAATTTTATTATTATAATATTCATAATTTTATACTAAATATCATTACTTTTAATTAATACATGTACACAATACAATTTTTTATTTTATACATACAAGTTTATAAAATTTAACAATTATCTTAATTTATTTATGTTGCTTAAATCTCATAATTAAATCAAACATTTGGAGTAGAGTAGAGTTGACCCACATTATTGTTACAAACATACTTATCTTAGTTATCTATAAAGTTAGAACTTTTAAATTAGATGAAATATTTTCAATTATGAAGAGGAAGAAATATTATAAAAAGCGTTGAAAGATATAATTACTAGGGACACACTTTAATTATGTTCAAATTTCTTTTATATTCATGATGATAGCTTTTTGTTCAATTTAAGGATGTAAATAATAACTAGAGCTATATTTTATTTTATTCGCGCATATATAATTAGTGGATTCATTTTGAAATAATTGGAAATTAATTTTACCATAAAATAATCTTTTTTGGTCACACTAAATTTAAATCAATAAAATGTATAGATTAAAAAATTTGTAGTCCAATAAGTTGATATATATATATATATATATATATATATATATATATATATATATATATTGAATTGGATTCTTTAGATGTGCATGTATTTTGAAATCGATCTTTTTATTGGCAATTGTGGATTTTTAATCTAGTTAAAGTTGATGAGAATTATAATGTGGCATTTTTTAATTTTTTTTTTTTATCAATTTAAAGACTTATTAATATCTATTAATTCAAAATAATATTGGAGTATAATTTAAAATTTCAATTTTAACAAAAAAAAAAAACTTTAAAAATATATTCTGTAAAAAGTTATCATGAGTATAAATTTTAGTTAAATTAAATACTAAATAAAATTTTGAAAATCTGAAAATAAACTGTAAATAATATTTAAAACACTGTAAACATGGACTCCAAAAACTTTCTAAACTATATTTAGCAAGTGTCCTACTCCTACCCGAAAATAATAAACCAGAAAACATATAGCTATATAATAAGATCAAATAAAAGTTAAAAGGATTCTGTCGACATTATTTAATTTCAAAAAACCAAAAACTAAAGTACAATATAGTCTCGAAAAAACAAATTCCATACTATTTCTGTTCCGTCCACATAAAATGTTTATATTTTTCTTTTTAGATGGTTTAGAAAAGTGTTCATGTTTTTTTTATTAAATGGAGTATATTTTAACACACTTACTTTAACTATATGTAAATATTAAATTACAAAAAAACATTCCGTGTCCATTTATGTTGGATTGGATTTTTTTTACTGGCTAATCCGTAGACCGTTTGGTCATCGAAGTTGCTGGAGTGGTCCATAGGCTGGCTACAAGAGGTCCCAGCCCCATACCTCACACCATCAACAAATCACATGCCTTTTTTTAAAAGTGAGAAAACCAAATATAAATAGATTTATATTAATTCTTCTTTATTTACACTATAAACTAAAAAATATATAATATTAACTCAAGTAAAACAACTATTAAACATACGAGTCATTTCTTTAGTAAAAAATTTAAATTGGAGGATACAAAGCTTTAAATACAATTACTTATCAATTAGAATTATGCAAAATAGAAATAATATATTATCAATTAGAGTCATGATTTTTGATTTATATGATAATTTTTCACTTATCGTCAAATTTTAATTAAAAAAAAAAATCACTTTTTATTTATATCACATATATGTATAGTAGTCGAGAATTGAAAAGTAATAATGTTTAAATAAAAAATGATAGTTTTCTAATGACATACTCTCTCCGTCCCAAAATTTTATGCACACTTTCCTTAACGGGTTCCAACATTTTTTGGACACTCCAAAAAAAGAAAACAATTCACATATATAATTTTTACTAATAATACCCTTCCTTTATTTTACCTTCCCTTCTTTTTGTCAAATCTCTCTCACTTTAGTCAATGAACTATCAACAATACTCCTCCTTTATTTTATCTTACACATCACTTTATTCCATTTTTTTAATATCCGTGCCGGTCAAAGTGTGCATAAAATCCTGAAATGGAGGGAGTATCACTTTTCATTTTTCAATTTTCAATTTTCGTTGATTGATAAAATATTTTATTAGAGTTCCCGTCTCATGCAAGCGGCAATCCTGCCTCATTTAATTTTCTGCATAATATTAAAAAAATAAAAAATGAAAGGATATCCATGGCAACCAATTCAAAAACGTATATCTAATTTATATTTTATTTTATAAAAGGGAAACGTTTTTATAATTTGTATCAACAATATGGAGTCAATTAAAAGAAAATTAATATATATATATATATATATATATATTTGAGTTAATAGAAAAAGATATATAAATGTATATATATTTTTTAATAATGTGGACCTTAAGACATTATCTACAATTGGTAGAGTGGGCCTGGACATGGAGGCTGAGGCTGAGGCTGAGGCTGTGGCTGTGTGTACGAAATGCCGAAAGTATATTTTCCCTAAATCGGCTTGATATATGGATCGAAGACTATCACTAAATATAAACATTTTAGAGTATAGTGTATTTTTTTAATCCATTTACTTTTGTTGATTTTGATTTATTCCCTAAAATATTCCACTTTGAAAATTAATCTTTTACATTATAAAATATTAAAAACTATCATTTTAAATGAAACACTCTTTTGAATCAAAGGCTTGAATTTGGGATAAGTGTTCCTAAAAATGGATGTGAAATTAATGGTGAATGCAGTTCATGATTCATCAAAAACTAATTAAGTATTTGGAGATATTGTTTGGTGAGGTGGATGAATCGAGAGGTCAATGTTATGTCTCCCGTTGAAAAATTTATCTACAATTTGAGCAGCGTTTTTTTAGTATTATAAAGGGGGTAAAATGAAGGTTTTGTTCCACGTCAAAACAAAAAAAAAAATGTCAAAAATGTCATGCCCTGACATCTTGTTGTCGAAAAAATGTCAAAATTTTGAAATTTGAATTTATAGGTAACTAATTTTGTTGGGTTTTCGAAACGGGACCCTCCATAGTATTTCACTTTGTATGATGTTATCACTTGTACGCTTTGGGCTAAACCCTCACAATTTTACTTTTGAGTTTTCTCAAAAGGTCTCATACCAATTGTTATGGTTTATCTCAATACAAATCAAATCCAAATGATAATTTCAATTTTCAAGCAATCACAAGAACGCAAATGAATCAAAGTAAAAGAACAACACACATTTTACGTGGTTCGATCAATGTGATCTACGTCCACGAAGGTATAGGCTTCTCTTCCTTACTAACTCGAACGAATGTTACATATTACAAGTATAGAACTCTCAATAATTTGCTAACACACTCAAGTATTTGATCTAACGATTAACCTACAACTATGCAAGTTAAGGGGTATATACAGATGTACAATGCACAATTGAACTGCCACTAACTAATTCACTAACTGCCATTAATAGAATAACTGTTTAAAACTAACTTTGGAAACAGAAACAGAATCAGAAGACCTTACTCAGCTGATTTGCATATCACCTGATATGGCTTAGATGACTTCTTCAATGTACCCCAACTCTGATGATACAGATCAGAAGACATAGACTTAAATGAGTTGTCCTAGTTCTATCAGATGAGATGACCCCAGATCAGATGACTAATTCTATCAGCTGAGATGACCAACTTTCTCAACTAGTCTGATCTTGAAACATCCAAACTAGCACAACTTCTTCTTCTATAAGCATATGAAACCAGCTGACAACTTCAATATTGCATTATACTTTAATACCAATTGAGATACTAGTTTACCTTTTTAAATTTCATGATTCTCCAATGTATTTTCGATATGAAACATTGCTTAACCTCCAATAAATTTAAAGTGTAATAATTTTGGGGACTAAACTTTAAGTTAACAAAAGTAAAAATGATAATTGAATTACTCTATCAAACGTTTTACAATGCATGTGAACAATAATTATAATAAAAGATGAAACACAAATTTGTAATGGAGGGAGGATTTCTCTACGAAGTAAGCTTGAAATAATATCTTACCATTTTTCTCACCTTTCACATTTAAGTCAAGTTCGAGAATACTCACAGCAAGATAGAGCCATCACGAAAATAAAATAAAACCTATACATTTTTTATTTATTTTTTGGAATGTAACCAAATTTTAGAGTGTTTGAGTTTGACTCATTTATTTTGAGCCAACATTGAACATTGAATACTGTATATTATTGGTTCAAAAGCACTTTCGAGTCCAAACTCCTAACGTGTTTAATAATAGGGAAAATATCAATTTTGGTCACCCAGTTTTACCTCTTTTCATATTTGGTCACCCAGTTTTAGTCACTATCAAAATTGGTCACCCAATTATTATATTCTATCAAAATTGATCACTCTGTTAGTCAATCTGTCAAAATTGATCAATCTGTCATTGACTAACGGAACGGAGAAAGAGTTTTGAGGCGTGAAATTTTTCAAAAACCTAAGGTTAAAAATTTTTTATGCATCTTCCAGAAGCGCAGAAGCAAGAATGAAATATGTGCAAAAATTACCAATATTTACATTATATTTAGAAACTCAGGAGATAGAAATTTATTACAATTAATTTCAAATGCCCAATTGTTTGACTAACATTTCAAGAAATTATGAAATTTTCTTAAATAGATAATTTTAGAAAATTCTTTACAATTAATCTTCACCACAAATTATGCTCCAATAATTATTAATAGGGAAATGAATTGAAATAAGTTCATATCTCCAATTATTATACAAATTCAATATGAAACCAAGAATTGAAAAACAGAGTACAATTGTTAAAAAAAAAAAACAGACTACATTGAGAAAAAAATTATTTACGTCACGTAACTTATACCTTTTTTGAAAAACGTCCCAAAATAGTTAAAATTTTAATTTACGTCCCATAACTTTTTCAATTGCTTAATTTACGTCCAATTTTTGCTGGAAATCCCCAAATTTATGTAAATGGGACGTAAATTGAGCAATTAAAAAAGTTATGGGACGTAAATTAAAATTTTAACTATTTTGGGACGTTATGCGAAAAAGATAAAAATATTCAACAAATGTGTACAATTCATTATAAAATTAATGTAGTTTATATTATACAATCAAATAAAAAAAATAATTCATTTATTCATAAATTAACTTATTTTAATATAAAAAAATAATTCATTTATTCATAAATTAATTAATTATTATAAAATTAATTAACTTACCTAATTCATTATTAGAAAAATTATTAACTTACCAATTAGAAAAAAATTATAATTACATAAGTATTATAAAATTATTTATTTATTTTAACTGTAATCAAATAAATATAAAAATTTATCTAAGTATTACACAAAGTAGGTCCACATATTTTTGTACGAACTAATATCAAATTAAAAATTATATAATAAAAATGAAAAACAATAAAATTAACAAATTGTTAAAAAATATATTGTTCATCATCATTTTTCAATTACCGTGGGTAAGGGGTGAGAATTTTGGATATATTTGAGCGTGTTTTGATTTATTTGGGGATTTTAAATATTTGTGGATTTTTGTATTTATTTAAAATATTAAAATAATTTTTAAGTTTTAATTAATAAGAGTTTTTGACAATTTTAATAAAAAAACTTATTTGGGATTTTTATTATTTTAAAGATAAAATTTATATTTATTTGAGTATGTTAATTGATTTTTTAAATAATTATTTTTTTAATTAGATTAATTGAATTTTTAAATAATTAATTAGGTAAGTTAATTGATTTTTCTAGTAATTAATTGACTTAGGAATAAATCTTAATTTTTTTTCATATTAAATTTTTTTTTGATATTATGATAAATTATTTACTTATTTAAATATTATTCTAAATTTATTTTCATATATTTTAAAATATTATTTATTATTTTAATTAATATTCATAATTTATTTTATAATACTTATATTGTAATTATAATTTTTTTGGTAAATTAATAATTTTTCTAATAATGAATTAGGTAAGTTAATTGATTTTTATAATAATTAATTAATTAATTTATGATTTTTTTTATTTGATTGTATAACATAAACTACATTAATTTTATAGTGAATTATACACATTTGTTGAATATTTTTATCTTTTTCGCATAACGTCCCATTTTAATTAAAAATTTAATTTACGTCCCATAACTTCTTTAATTGCTTAATTTACGTCCCATTTACATAAATTTGGGGATTTCCAGTGAAAATTGGACGTAAATTAATCAATTGAAAAAGTTATGGGACGTAAATTAAAATTTTAACTATTTTGGGACGTTTTTCAAAAAAGGTAAAAGTTACGGGACGTAAATAATTTTTTTCTCGACTACATTCAATCTCTTGAGTTTCTCATTTTCTGTAAAATAAAAAGTAAACCAACATCAATGAATTCATAATTGAGTTAAATAATTATTAAAAACTTACTGAAATTTTCTGCCTACTCAGCAAGTTTCACGATGTAGAAGATGCATGAGAAATAATTCTCATTATCTATAAAATAAAAAGTAAACCAACAAATTGAATCACGTCCTAGAAGGATGCATCAGAACTCCTTCTTCTGACCTGTTATAATATAACGTAAATATTGGTAATTTTTGCACATGTTTTATTCTTGCTTCTGCGTTTGCATGAGAATTTTTTAACCTTAAGTTTTGAGAAATTTCAGGCTCAAAACTCTTTCTCCGTTAGTCAATGACAGATTGACTAACAGAGTGATTAATTTTGATACAATATAATAACTGGGTCACCAATTTTAATAGTGACTAAATGTGGATGACCAAATATGAAAAGAGGTAAAACTGGGTGATCAAAATTGATATTTTCCCTTAATAATATCAATTATAAATTTAACCATTTATAAATTCATTAATAAAACAAAGTTATATGTTTCTAAAAATCACACACACGTTTGTACACTAAATTCTATACTTCTATTTAATTAAATACTTTTAATTACATATTTTTATATTTATCAGTGTAAAAATTGTAAATTAAAATTAAATTATTAATTACAATTTATACGAGTTAACTTAAGAGCTTACTAATAAGCATTCCCAAGCATGAATTTGAATAACAAATCTAACTATTAGTCTATTACTGAACATGAATTTGTTAGTTTATATTAACAAATCTAATTAAATGAGTGCAAACATATATTTTTCGAGTCAATATTTGAATAATGCACAAATGACTTTAGTAGTTTGATAGCGTAAAACTCTGACTTTAAACAGAAACTCTGTAAGTGGGTGGTGAAATTGATCCCCGTGATTAGTAGGTCCTTGGATCAAATATTCGAGACTTAAAAAAAAAAAAATTGTGACAAAGTGGGATAGCTCAAGTGGTTAGAACACCACTACCTAGGCCTTAGGTCCTTGGTTCGAGTCATAGGGAGGGGAAAAAGGGATGGGTATTTAACTTCCATAAAAAAAAAAAAAAAATTTGTTTTGATTTGTATTATTTTTTACAGAATTAATGGATTGGGCTAGATAGAGCCCTCAAGGGATGATTTCCGTGATTGATATTAATGCTCTACACATTTATTCAAACTTTTCCTCTCAATTCTCGTGATACCATTATTACCTTACTTCAATTTATTTGCCCCACATTCACCAAACCATAATAAATATCCTCAATATATATAGCCCTTATGTACAACTTATAGCCATTTTGAATTTCCACCTTCTTACAAACAAAACAAAAACAAAACAAAACAAAAATGAGATTCGCAAGTTCTCAAGCAACTATATTACTAGTCCTAGTACTAGTGAACGTTCAATTGGGCATGTCTTTCACAGTAATCACGTCCGATTCCGGTGCACCATCGACTCTCGTTGACGGGCCACAGTCGAAGTTGCCCGCGTCTATCGATTGGGCTCGAACAGATGCTAGAGAGCAAGAAGCAGTATACGATATCATGAGAGCCACTGGGAACGCTTGGGCTACGGATATTCCGGACGTGTGTCGTGGCCGGTGGCATGGAATTGAGTGCATGCCCGATAAAAACAACGTGTTTCACGTTGTTTCTCTTTCTTTCGGGGCGTTATCCGACGATACAGCATTCCCAACGTGTGACCCGACCCGGTCTACCATTTCACCTTCCATTACCAAGCTCCCTCACCTAAGAACCTTATTTTTCTACCGTTGTTTTAGTAGTAATCCCCAACCCATACCATCTTTTCTTGGCCAATTGGGCTCCTCTTTGCAAACTCTAGTTTTAAGGGAAAATGGGCATATTGGTCCAATTCCATATGAGTTAGGCAATTTGACCCATTTGACAGTTTTGGATCTTCATAAAAACAATCTTAACGGTTCAATTCCGGTTTGTTTGGGTCAGATCACCGGTCTAAGGTTGTTAGACTTAAGCTCCAACCGATTATCCGGTTCAATCCCCAATATTCATTTCCCATCATTAAACATTCTAGACCTCAACCAAAACCATCTTAAGGGGTCATTACCAATTCCTCTTTTAAGCAGTACTTCTCTTTTAAAAATCGACATCAGTCGAAATCGTATCTCGGGCCCCATTCCGACTTTAAACGGCCTCCGAGATTTGACTCTTCTCGATTTAAGCTACAATACGCTAACGGGCCCGTTTCCAAACTCCTTTCCAGATTTAAAATCCCTCCAAGCTCTCATTCTCAACGGTAACCCAACCATTTCCACTTTGATACCAAACACAGCCTTCAAAAACCTGAACAACCTAATGATCATACGATTATCGAATACGAACCTCGAAGGGCCAATTCCAGAGTCGTTAGGAGAGTTAAAAACGTTGCGCGTGCTCCATCTCGACGGAAACCAATTGAATGGCACCATTCCACCAAGCTTTGCAAACTTGAATGGGCTCAGTGAGCTTAGGCTCGATAACAACAAATTGATGGGCCCAATTCCATTCAAGAGAGACAGGGTCTGGAAAATGGGAAGAAAATTGAGGCTTAGCAATAATATTGGGCTATGTTATGATCAAAAAAGTGGGCTTGGTGATGATTTGGACACATTATCTAGTGCTGGAATTGGACATTGTGACACAACCAAAAATGGGGTCACAGTGCCAGTTCAACACATTTCTACTATATTGAAATCTAGCACAAAATCAGGTGCTTCAATTGACCAAAAGATTACTCTTTCCAGAAGAATTTTTGGGTTGTCTGTCGCTATCTTGATTGTTTCCTATTTATTGTGAGGAAGCATTTGGAGGATTGGATTGTCAGTAGTAGTCTAGTACTGTACATAGTGAGTTTTGTAAACTTCATCTTTGTACTACGCATTTCCTTGTAATTTTTGTCCTATAAATTTGTAAGAATTATGTACTTATTAGTTATGTATTCAAGAAATGGAACAAGAAAATGGAGCTGTACACTACTGGTTCAAATTTCCTTGTATTTTTATTCAACTTTAATTTGTTTTTGTTTTTAAAGAGTTTTTATTGAACTTTAAAAATGTCCGAAATTGAACTATTTTCCACAACCGGGACGATCACTTCAGCCATTATTATCTTTGTTATGCTTTTGTTTTTTAATTACTGTACTTAAGAAAAAATAATGCAGTTCCAAACCCTTGAAAACTGATGCAGATTTTTTTTTTTTTTTTTTTTTGCCTTTAAAAACTTCTAGGTAGTGCTTAGCCACAGATTTTTGCAACCATGTTTGTAAATAATAAAATACGGTCGAGACTACCCATTGCAAACAACAAATCTAAAAGTAACATAATAAAATTAAAAGTACATTAACATGGATAAAATTTTGATATTTGCAGCAATTAACCCACGACAGTAAAACACATAATAGTATATCACAAACATTTTGATATTCAGCATATGCATATATAACTAAGAATAGAATAGGGCAGTATAGGTGATGAAAATACAACAGTGTCCACCCCCATTACTCAACAAAAAATAAAAGGTTTCAATCATATCCCATGTGATGAATATACAAGCAAGCACAACAGGGTCGAGACATCTCATTTGATACCTCAACATAAAATTTTAGCCTAATACATATGTACAATATTAACAAAAAATCGGCTTCAAGTAGAGCTACAAAATAACATTGTGTTCCCTCATGTAAATGTATCTTCCCTATCACCTTCGACAGTGTCACCTTCCTCCATGTTGCTAAACTCCAAGAAATGTGTTGGGCGATGATCCTCGTTATAGTACTCCCGGGGCGTGCCTAGTTTCACCCCATACTTCATGCTCACCGTATGCTTAACCCCCAAAAAACTTGTAGTTCCAAGCCAGTATCTGTAAGACCCAAATATCCCATGAGAAAATTAAGAAGCTATGCAAAACAGAACAAGGATTTTAAAATAAAACAGAAGGTTATATACTTGTATAACATGTAGAAACCTGAGGACATGATATAGCTATATAAATCCATAAACTCGATGCCAACCTGTAAAATATCCACTTGTTTAGCTCGACATGCTTTAAAAACAAGAGACAAAAATATCAATAACAAGCATTTCAGTTCACCCGTAAAAAAGAAGAGATCCTTCAAATTGCCTTGACTAGCTAGCAAGTAAACCGGTGCTTCTTTTGCTGATTCAACGCATACGAACACGAAGCATTTCAAAAGTTTTTGGCAGCTGACACCAAGTTTGACAGGATATAGTATACGGAGAGCTGCCCAAATGTGAAGCAAAATAAGCACACCATAATACACAATAATACTATTTTGCAACTTAAGAAAATGAAGATTGAGCATCTCTTACCACTCAGACACGCCTCATCCGTCCTGTTGCATCGTGAAGTAAACAATATTGAAATTCCAGAAGTAGTAGGATTTATCAACTCTCCATGAACGGCCTGTAAAAGTATAATTCATCAGCAGGATACTCAAATGAGCTTACTTTAATGCAAGAGTAAACTATAATGTCTCAAAAGGAAAAATAAGATAAGACACTCTGCATTGAAATGAAGAAGCAAGCATGACTAAAGTCTAAAGAAACAATCATTAATTTTGGATGTTAAAGTTATTTGTAAGTACCTTTCGGATTGATCAGGAATAAACGCTACACCATTGTCACTGCAATGTTGTTGTAGCTTCTCCGAATCAGTAATGTACAACGTCTCCAATGGCCATGCCTTATTGAGGAGGGTGCGTGGCAGTTTCTCCAGGACGAGGCAATCTCTGATGGCTAACTTTTCCAGACAAGGCATGATGGTATAGTGTTGCTCTTCTTCAGCTGTGATGTCCTCCCACTCCTTCCAGTTTAGACAGCTTTCAAATGTGAGTCTCTTCAATTTGGGAAAGACAGTAAGAGCATTTGATGGAGACTCAATTCCCAAGAATTCTCGTCCCACAAATTCAAATCCGGGCATATGCCAAATTTCAATATCTTCGAGGCATTGTAGTTTTCCAAGGGGTAGCAAAGATGACAAGTGATTGCATTTAAATAGCCTAATATATTGTAGTTGGTTGAGAGGGGAGACCATCCAGCTCAACGGAAGTTTGGAGCCTTTATATTCTCGATATACAAACCATGTAGATTTGGATGGGGCTCCAAAGCATCTATCACGTCCATCCTCACCTTGTCGCTGCATTCATCCATCTCATCCTCAAATTCGAGAACGAGTTTCTGACTATGTGTTTTATTCCTCAATTCTGCTTCCCGGGCATCCTCATCCACTTCATCATCATTGTCTAATTTGATAATCAACTCTAGTTCTCCACTAAGATAATTTAAATTCTTCAGTAATCCCAACTTGCTCTTACCACTTTCTCTTTGGAAGCCCTTCAAACTTTGAAGACTTGTTAACTGGGCCAGCTCTTCAGGAATTCTGCTCAGACTTGGGCAATGAGAAATATCCAAGCTTCGCAATTCATGGAAATCACGTATGCTTCCCGGTATCTCCTTTAAAGACATATTATAACTCAATTCCAAGAATATCAATTGAGTCAAATTTTCAATTTCACTTGGCAACTTCTCTAGAGACTCGTTATGACATAAGTTCAATCGTCTCAATTGAATCAATTTTCCAAATTCACTTGGCAACTCTTTTAAAGTCATAGTATAACTCATGTCAAAGTCTCTCAAGTGAATCAAATTCCCAATTTCACTCGGCAACTTCTCTAGTGACTCATTACGACATAAGTTCAATTGTCTCAATTGAATCAATTTTCCAATTTCACCTGGCAACTCCAACAAAGACATGTTATAACTCAGGTCCAAGTCTCTCAAGTGAGTCAAATTTCCAATTTCACTTGGTAACGTTTTTAGAGACTCATTACCACATAAGTTCAATTGTCTCAATTTTCCAATTTCACTTGGCAACTCGACTAAAGACTTATTATAACTCAAGTCCAAGTCTATCAAGTTAGTCAAATTTCCAATTTCACTTGGCAACTTCTCTAGAGACTCATTATGGCATAAGTTCAATTGTCTCAATTGAATCAATTTTTCAATTTCACTTGGCAACTCCTTTAAAGACATATTATTACTCAAGTCCAAGTCTTTCAAGTGAATTAAATTCCCGATTTCTCCGGTCAACCTCTCTAGAGACACATTACCACATAAGTTCAATTGTCTCAATTGAATCAATTTCCCTATTTCACTTGGAAACTCTGTTAAAGTCATATTATAACTCAAGTCCAAGTCTCTCAAGTGAGTTAAATTCCCGATTTCACTTGGCAACTTCTCTAGAGACTCATTATGACATAAGTTCAATTGTCTCAATTGAATCAATTTTTCAATTTCACTTTGCAACTCCTTTAAAGACATAGTATAACTCAAGTCCAAGTCTCTCAAGTGGTTCAAATTCCCAATTTCACTCGGCAACTTCTCTAGAGACTCATTACGACATAATTTCAATTGTCTCAATTGAATCAATTTTTCAATTTCACTTGGCAACTCGATTAAAGACATGTTATAACTCAAGTCCAAGTCTCTCAAGTGAATCAAATTCCCAATATCCCTAGGAACCTCTTCTAGGCCACAATCCCTTAATTTAAGAGTTTTCAAGTGATAAAACTGGAAAATGATTTTAAGCCATTCTTGAGATTGTGCATTTCCACTCAAGTTCAACCACCTCAAATGAATCAAATTCTTCATTCCTTGTGGAAGAATACTTGGCAATTTCTTCATACTTAACACTCTTAGATGTGTGAAACAGTCACAAAGAGGTGCAGAAGATTCTTTGTACTTCCAATCTAAGCTACAAAATTGATTCACGTTGGAAACAGATATAGGGTCACAGGCTTGGCATGTCTTATTCATTCTTTCGCCCTCCGCCCTACCCCCCTCACTACAAAAAAAGTCTGATTTTGATACCAATGATTTAGAGACGGATTTCCAATCTGTCTCTAATAGGTACGAATTAGAGACTGATTTGTAGAAAAATCAAGATTTGAAACCAAAAATAAATGAAAATCAGTCTCTAACCGTACCTATTAGAGACAGATTGGATATCCGTCTCTAAATCATTGGTATCAAAATCAAACTTTTTTTGTAGTGCCTCCCTGACAAATTTAGCAAAATCATGTACTATATCATGCATTTTACAACTAATTATTTTGTTATCTGAAGCATCGTCTATCTTAAAATCATGAAACAGAGAGCGCATTGTTAAAATATTAAAGCATTCTCTCCCTTTAAGTTCCAAATCACCAAATTTGGAGTTCAGATAACCAAGCGCTATCCATTTTCCTATTAGCTCATCGACATCAATATTTGCATCTTTAGGAAAGACTGCGCAATATGAGAAGCATCGTTTAAGTGTTGGTGTCAAATTATTGTAGCTCAATAGCAAATTGAGAAAAATGTCTACTTTCATTGTCCCTGTTTCCACTATCTCCATTCTGTATATTTCACTATTTAATACATTTTCCCACTCTTCCATGTTACTCTTACTACGCAAAAGGCTTGCCAAAGTGATTGTGGCAAGAGGCCAACCTTTACACTTTTGAGCTAGTTTCTTACCAATCCCCTCAAATTCCACTTCATTCCTTTTGGAAAGGGCAATGCGACACAATATTAATGACCAACACTCTTCATCCGTGAGAAATCCTAGATTACATATGTCACTGTCCTTTGAGCCCATCATTATCCCAACAGGTATATTTCTTGTTGTCACCAAAATCTTACTACCAGCTCCACCATATTTAAGGGTGTTTCTTAGGGCTTCCCATTTATTGTGGTCTTCTGTCCAAACATCATCAAGCACAAGGAGAAATTTTTTTCCTATGATTGACTTTTCTACATGTTGGACATCTAGTTGGTTGCTATTTGGAGAACTACCCTTTTCTATGCTCTCAAGAATCTCTTTAGCAATTGCAGCTGGATCAAAATGATCTGAAACACAAATCCAGATCCTTAAGTCGAAAGATTTCTCTACTCGACCATCATTGTAAACTAGTTGAGCTAGAGTAGTCTTCCCAAGTCCACCCATACCCACTATGGACAGGATTTGGTTTCCTGATTCCCCATTATCAGTAAGTTTGCCAACAAGAAAATCACTCTCTTTTTTCCGGCCTTGGACTTTTTCTAAGTCGATAAAGGAAGTAGATTGAACTTGCCAAGAATTAGCTAGACGATCAGATGTGACAAAATTATATCGATCTTTCTCCCTCAATATTTGATCGAGTTGTTGCATCACATTTTTTATCTTCTTGGCAATATCACGACGAATAGCAACTTTGTTGAAACATAAACACGAAGATGTGATGAAGGAGCATACCTCATACTTAGGAGGAGGAGGAGCACGCATCTTGAGTTTGAGAAGAGCATAATTTCATTCGTCCAACACGTCCTCCATTTCATGGGACGTCTGTTCCAGCTTCGACAACCAGTTATTGATGTTTTTGTCCTGAAATCGTCGATTCTCAGCATTGTCCAACACATATTTTAGAGTCTCCAGCTCATTGGCAAGATCGAGAACCTACTTGTCCACACCTCTCACCAATTGTATTTCGTTTTGAATCTGATCTTTGATGATGTCTACAAGCAGCTCAGCCACAGCGGAGACGATAACTTTAGCCATGATTCACTGCCTTTCTCAATTAGTTTTCTTTTCTTTGTTATGTTTTTTTCTGATAAAAGTTAATAATACACCCGATGGAGATATAGATATACAACATATAACATCAACGAGAATGTTTTAACAAATAAACAATTATTGATTCCGTGTGACCGACTGACCGTGTCCTCTACTATTTACAAAGTCAATGAATTTCCATCATCATTTGATCGTGTCCCCTGCTATTTACAAAAGTAAATCCCTTTCTTCATTTATTAAACAGGCGACTTTACGACTTTGCAATGGTAAACAAAATGCTTACGACTTTTCAGCGGTGGATTCCAAAATGCAACATTCACCTTCAAATTAAATTAACAAGTGTTCTCTTACTTAGTGAAATTAAACCAAAAGGCTACCACCAAAAAAAAGAGACAATAAATTCTTATTTCCCTAAAGTATAATTAATATTGTGAAAAGAGGTGTTCAAACGGCTATACATCTTGAAACTGAAACTATATAACTGATGCCGCGATGAACAGGTTCAATTTAATTAGTTATTGTAAGCAAGAAGAGTATAGAAGTCGGAAATAGTAGACATGGCGATTTTTGGGATGGCTAACACCTAGTCTTAGACCCTTGCAAACGGATGCAGATATCATTTTTTGCCCTATCCAATAAAGAAACCCACCCCCTAGCCGCCCGTCATGGCCAATTCTTGCAACCATATTTGTAAATAATAAAATTTGGGAGAGATTATCCATTGCAAACAACAAGTGTAAAAGTAATGTGTACATATGTACAATATTAGCAAAAATTCGGCTTCAAGTAGAGCTACAAAATAACATTGTGTTCCATCATGTAAAGGTATCTTCCCTATCACCTTCGACAGTATCACCTTCCTCCATGTTGCTGAACTCCAAGTAATGTGTTGGGCGATGATCCTCGTTATAGTACTCCCGGGGCGTGCCTAGTTTCACCCCGTACTTCATGCTCACCGTATGCTTAACCCCCATAAAATTGTAGTTCCAAGGGCCGTTATCCGGTATCTGTAAGGCCCAAATAAATATCCCATGAGAAAATTAAGAAGCAATGCAAAACAGAACAAGGATTTAAAAATAAAACAGAAGGTTATATACCATATAGAAACCGAGGAAACGGTCACTCAAGAGCATCTGGACTTTCTCGTAGTATGTTGGGAGATAACCGTGTGGATTGCTAGCAGCATCAGTGTTGCTCTTGCCCCACTCGTATCCCGATGGGGTCAGTTTATATGCTGTTAATGAGCAAGAACCGGGGGTGAAACTGCATGTCAGAATTATGCACTTCTCTCCGTCCCATTGTTTGTTGTTCGATAAGACCCGAGCATGAGCAGCAAGATCCTTCATCGAGCAATCACAAAATGATAAGAGATTAATTGCAAAATAAGCCAAAAGCAAGGTAAAGAAGAAGCAAGTTGGTACCTGTGGTGAAAGCTGAGGAAGCTCATTCGGTTGTGTGTGCATCCACCCTAGCGGCTCCAAGTCATTGAGGAAATCATGTTCAGGAAGAGCAGATGGAAGATGAACCTGCTGATGTGTACCCCACTGCGGTGGCATAGCAATGCAGCGGATTTCTTTCACCTGGGGATTATCTGGAGGACTAACTCCATAAAGGTATCCGGCAATCTGAGTACGCAGATCAGCTATGCATATGAACTTTTTCAAGATATTTTTGGGCATAATATAAGTATATCCCGTTTCCTGAAATTTAAACACAGTATATTAGAAAATCTATCTTCAAAGTGTTGCAGAAGAATAGCAGATAATTGAGGAAAATACCTTGATATCTTCTGAGTTAACGTATATGTGATTGACACGAAGATGGAGATTGGTAGCAGATATTGCTCTCACACGCCAGTCGGTCTTAGACCCAAATGCAGCTTGTTCGTAAGGACTGGTTGTGGTCACAATTAGTTCATCACCATGCACATTTGTGGTTCTTGTGGTGACTGCTGTCAGCTGACTAGACTCCTTCGCCTAATCAAACAACAAAAAACACATAGTATTTTAACAACTAGGCTAACATGAAACAGACAAGACACAACTCGTTATAAAGAATTAAAACCGGGAAAATTACCTGTTTCTCAATCTCAGCAATTTGTTGACGCTGTTGTGATGGTGGAGTGATCTCAGCTCCAAGAATAATGTCACGGACCTCAGAATTGGTTAACGCAGATGTGTTCACATTGTTCTTCTTTGCATAGTCCGAAAGAATTAGATCTTTGAGAGCAACTTCAACCTGCACGCACATCACAAGAAAACGAAACTGCATGAGAAACGCAAGCAGCAGTACTATATGAAAAGAGATATAATCAACAACATTCTCACCTTCACCCACTGATCATTATTCAAACTAGGCCAGATATGGTGGGCCTCCGTGACAATGGTCTTGTCAGGTTTCAGCAACATTTTGGCCTTCTCGTTGTTCACGTGGAGAGCTCGCAAAATCAATATCAGCCTGGAGAAGGCAGTGTAAGATGATATGGTTTTTAACCAATCATCGTATATGTTGAACAAGACCATTTGGGGTTCTGTGGCCTTCAATATTAGATCACCAAATTTCTCGATCTTCAAGCAAGCCTGGAATGGCAACTGCAGCTCACTACCCTTAATCACAATATTCGGGAAATCGAGCAAATGCACCTCAAGAGGATCCAGCATTCCCTTGCGAGTTACAATGATCTGTTTAGGCTGCTCTTCAACAGGCAATGATCGAACCAAAGCAGCAACTTCTTCAGCAGTTTTCCACTTTGCCAGCTGACCAAGACGCTTTTGTCCAGCCCACACACTTGTGTGAATGACCTGTAAGGCACAGAGGAAATTTTACAAGTTTATAAAGTATAAACCACAAAAACAATAGTGAATCATGTTGCAAGGTAATCGAAAACAAACCTTTAGAAATAGTTGACCCGTTCTAGGATTGAAGATGAAAATGGCACCGTTAATGGGTTTTGTTGTGAGATTTCCCTCAAACGTCTTGTGTATCGTGACACGGTACACATTTGTGTCATCCACAAACCAGATAATCTGATTGCTGAAAATTTCTCCATAGTTCTGAGATGATAAATAAGGCTCTGTAGGTTCTGAAGAATACAATTGCAGCCCTTTTCTTATACGTTCTCTAAGAACATATAGCGCTGGGTTTGACTGCAAGAAAAATTTAAAACATATTAACCACACTAATGATATCAAGAACGAAGTTGAAATGTGCATCTTATAAGTCAACAAGAATAAAGTGCTGAATTTAGAAAAATAAATACCTTCATTATCTTGTTCATGGCCTGGGCAATTAACGGCTTTGACCCAGGGAACCAATTACCAAAGGCAGAATGCAGATTGTAAGCTAGATCAAGTCCAATCATTACCCCTGTATATAACATTACCAAGTTACCGAATGTGAGAAAAAAAAAATCATTATTTATTATATCATACTCCCTCCATCCCTTAAATGAACAATTGCCAAAATGGTCCGTCCCTAACTTAATTGAACATTTCCTAAAAGGGAAATAAAAAATCTCAATCATTTCTAGCTATCCCCCCTCAAACATCTCAAAATTACAGCTAATTATTACTTTCCCCACACAAAAACATCTTTTTTGTCTTATTCTCTTCAATTGACTAAAACACCCTCATCAAAAAGCTGTTTTATCTACTTTAATACTATTAAACAACTCCCACATTAAAACCCGTGTCAAAAGCAAATGAACAATTAAGAGACAAAGGGAGTAACAAAAACTAGGGACTAAGCATACCAGTTGGTGATGGATAGATCGACATATTGTCAGTAGTGTAATCCATGAATTTGGCTCTTGTGTACCGCTCAATATCATGAGAATCATAATCCCCCCAGCGTAGCTGCACATCTATCCAGTATTTATTGCTGGCCTTTTGGTCAAACACATCCTTTGACTCTGCCACAAGACTAGGTTTGGACATGGGCCATCTATGAGCAGCAAAGAGTAGAATGTCCGCACAGGAGCTGTTCATTTTGTAACTCTTCCTAGGGTGGATGGTTTCTTTCTGAACAGTCTCAATTTCCAATGCATCCAGCTCCTGATCCAAAACTTGGCAAAGATCCATTACAACACTCTCGTGAATTTTCTGCCACAAGTGAGCACGGAATATCTGAATAAGGGAAATCTTTAGAGTTGGTATCTTCCCGTGCATAAAAATCCCAGTGAGATCCAGCTGGACCTGGAAACCAACGTATACATTTGCCCTATTTATGGTCGGCGACCACCACAGAGTAAATCTTCTGTTAGGGATTTGATTAAGTCCAGATCTTTGGGCATTTGTCAGTTTCTTATACTTCATTGACTCCTCAAAACCTGAAGCTTTCTCCCAGAAAAGACCCTCCCATGTAGGGAAGCTGAAAAGTAGAACAGGAAGTACAATAGATGAGAACATCATACAAAATAACTTCAAGTTACTAGAAATTATGAACGGACTGTGACTACAGTACACCAATGTGGAAGTAAATCCACATCAGCGAATTGTTCCCACAAAGGGAAATTCATGTATTGAAAAATAAAGCAACCATCCAACAAAGTTAATTTTTTTTTAAAAAAAAAGAGTAGGCCTGGACTAAAAGATACAGGTAGAGGACTTACTATGTTCCCTTGAATAATGTGTGTTCAAGAATTCCTTCTACTCCTCCCAAAGCTTGAATAACATCAGTTCTGTAATTGTTCAAGTTCCACAACTTCCCATCGTGTCTCTGGTGCGTCCACCAGAACGGGTTTTGCTTCAGAACCTGGTACTGCTTAAAATCTGTTCTAACTCGCCACCCTTTGTCATATGCAAGGGTGTGGCGGTCTTTCTGAAACAGAGTATTGATACGAGGAATCCCACGATCCCACGAGTCCTAAAAGTTGAAGAGGAACATGTAAGTCGAAGAGGAACATGTAAGCACATAGCTTACAGCCAACTATACAAAAGATGAGACAACAAATGAAAATACAAACTTATAAAGGACACTTACTTCCAAATCCTCTAGGGTTAATCGCCTATTCTGTGCCTGGGCTTCTTGCCTCTTCAATGCATATTCAGCCCAAACACGCTGAGAATCAATGAACTCGCTCTCCCATGGCTGTGACAGGAGGGAAAGCCGAATCAGAAATTAATGTGGTAACTTAATCCCAAAAAAAGGTAATATTCTATAAGAAATTTGTCTACCTGAATGTATCGATAGAGATTTGGAATCAACTGGTCCTCTTCATGACTCATTCCACTCCTAAAATGTGTTACACCAACATCTGTCTGTTTACTATACCGAAGGTCACTCTGGGGAATTAATATGTGACCCATTGACAGCATTCCAAGCCCTCCGATTTCCTTTGGTGTGTAAAAGATAACAGGAGGGAACCTGAAAATAGAACATGTTTCAGGAATTTCCAGAAGACCGAAAAAAGAAAAGAACTTGAAACAATAGCAGATAGATGAACAAGTTTCAGACATTTCAAGAAAACCAAGCAAAGAAAACAACAACTTGAAACAATAGAAGACAGAAGAAAAGGTTTCAGATATTTCAAGAAGCCTGAGCAAAGAGCAGAGAATCATGGAACATAAAGGATCACAAACGAAGCACAGTACCTGCTAGGCATCTTAGAGTTCAGCCCAATCTTAATACGAGTCTGTATCTTATTCTCACATTTTACCAGCAGATCCAGCAATTCTTGTGTGTGAACAGTTGCTTCACGGAAATATGTCATGAGCCCTGCATCAGTGAACCAGAGGTCTTAGAAAAAACAGAAACAATAGCTAGCAGTTGTGACCAAGTGGTTGGAAGGCAAGCATCAGAAGCAATGCAAATTTTACCTATGAGAGCTGTATTCCATTTGTTAACAATCTTTGTAAATGTTGTAGAACCTGAGGACATGAGTATCTGCCTAACACGATTCTCAAACACCTTCATGTGTTCATCATCTACACGTAGGAAAGCAACCGCTGTGCGTTCTTTTGTTTGCTCATTTTGCAAATTCCAGACACCATCTCTTGTATTGCTGAAGGCCTCTTGAGTCATTCTTATCTTGGGCAGTATACGAACTTCAAAACCACACCTGAAATGCAAACAGTTATATTACTTTCCATGTTCCGACAGCTTCAAAGAATTTCAAATAAGTAGACTTTTCTTCTTGGGGTTTGGGGGGTGGAGTAGGGGGACGTACATGCTGAACAGCAAGTTTGGATTGTCTTTGCTGTAGACGGACACAAAGCTGTTCTCCCATTCGAGTGTGGTAATGCTTCTAGGAAGTCTGTTCTTCATATCCCAGAAAACACTTCTTCCGAGATTAACTAAAAAGAAGGTTGCCCAGATAAATTATCAGTCATCAAACGGTAAAAAAGACCATAATAAGAAAAACATATAATCAAATAAGAGAACCGAAAATTGCATACCATCATGCTTCATGAGTCGCATTCTAGCATCTCTAGGCCAGCACTTCTTATTATTATAACCAACCATATTTTCATTGTTAGGATCAGGATGCTCTGTAAGATAGCGCTGGATAAGATCCCGAGCCTCCTCGTGAGTGAAGCGGAACAATATATGCACCTTTTCTATGTACCTAGAGTACAGTCGGATTGGATGTCGTGTTTCTACTCTAGAGTCGTGGAAAGTAATGAACTCATTAGGCATCTGTGGTGGACCAGCAATTTCACTCGCTCGTGTCAGACCAAGAATTAGAAGATCCAGAACGAGCCCGTAGTACTGCACAACAAATGAAGCAAACTGAAGACCACGTATGAGCCCATAAGAGTTTGTATGGCTCATATCCTTGTACGACAAAACAACATTATTCTTTGCAGTGACATAATCAGCAATATTATGGTCAAGAACCAAGCGCAGAAGCCTGCAAGCATATGAGAAATGATAAGTTTTGTGTTTACACAAATCCAACTGCTTTTCAATAGAATTACGGAATCATGTTAATTACAATACCTGTTAAGCATGGTTAGATCAATCTTTTCGAAGAACTTCTCAAATTTAGTTTGAAGCATCACAACGCACTGCCCATCACTAGTGTCCCATATGCCCTGTAAGTTGTTTATGCCTTGGCACCACTTGTAAACCAACAGAGGTGGCGGTTCTGAATCTGCAGGCTTTATCCAATTAGGGAAAAGGTGGCGCTTATCGCCCTCATACCACAGATATTGGTCCAAATATGCATCAGTGATCTTTTCAAGAGGTTCAATCTCGTAAACAGGAATTAGATAGCTATATAAATCCATGAACTCGATGCCAACCTGTAAAATATCCTCTTGTTAGGCCAACATGCTTTAAATTCAACAAAGAAAAAAAAAAGTTAAACTACTTATTAGCTCATTTTAATAAAACCTTGACCCATTTGTAAGGTATTGAATTATCTCTCAAATTTTATGAAAGAGATGAAATGTGAAACTTCATTACAACTTACTTCTTTGAAGGCACGCTGTGTGAGCAAATGACGTTTGATACGTGACAGAGCCTCGTGCGGGTTATCATAAGCTTGCTCGATCAGACCCAATTCTTCTCTCTGCAGCTGGTTCAACCTAACAGCAACACTATAAGATTCCTTCAATCTCTCCAGGGCAAGAATGAGGAGCTTTGTATCATGCTTATAAGATAAGGGAGGGAAAGGAATTGGAGAAAATTTCCTAGACTCAAGCCAATGAACAGTTGTTGTGTATATGGCCACTGCTTCTTCAGGTGTGACATATGGGCCATCTTTTAGATAGTTGTGTTGTCGTTCCTGCAAATAGAGGCGAAGGCAATTCAACAAAAGTACTTTAGAATAAGAAATGGAATGGAGACTACGAATTCCAAGCACATTCAAAATGGTAAGTGTATTGTGTATCACGCACCTGTTCGGCCTTCAACCAAAGACGAGTCAATCTTCCAAGATTCTTTCGGCAAACAGTCTTGTCTACTGTAGCTCCCCGTCTAATACGTTCCCGATTGTAATGAGCAACATTGGTCCACCAATCAGCTTTGGATTTGACATAACGCAGTATCATGTTCTCAATTGGGACTGGCAAGCCAGGTACCTGATAAGTTCAAGAAAATTATAAAAATAACGTTCAGGCACAATGCAAGGAGCAACACCGTTTAGAATATGCATTATCACCAGTACAAGGAATATAGTTTAAGCAGCTGAAGACTGAAGTACCTTCCAAGGAATATTTGCTTTCCAGCAACGCCATGCTTCACTCAAGTGCTGCAAGATAGTTCTTGCTTTATTTTGCTTGATACCCTCTGCAATCAAGAACAAGCATTTCAGTTCAGGAAAAATATAGTCCACGCGTGGTAAAAGAAAAGGGAGATGCGAAGAAACTAAAACGACAAGATCCTAACCTGGCATAGCATCAAGGACATCATGCATGACAGCAGCACGAAGCTCCAAGTCAAAGTGGCTTTCAACACGCTGCTTCGTCACAGTTTTGGCCACTCCCTTTGAATGCCGTCCTTCAAATTGCCTAGCAAGTAAATTCCCCAACCACCTTTCCAGGAGTGGAACTATACCACGAAGGAAAAACAACCACACTCTCCACATGGGTGCCCAGAACCCACATCCAGGACCTTTTCCAACGGGCCCAGTATTAAATCGGTAATAAATCAAATGCTTCAAGTCTTTGCACATCCGAATCTGCCGCATAAGACGATATTTGTATCGATACATGCCAGTTAACTGGCCAACGTGTGAAAAAATGTACTGCAGCCCATCAGCCAACTGAAACGCGTCCACATTTCCCAATCGAAACTGGATATTTGCATCAACAACAAGCTTTGTCAAACGCAAGATTTCACGACAAAGATGGAATGCATTACCAAATCGCGACTTTTTGCGTTCCTTAGTGGTAAGGGTCTTCACAGGCTTTAAGTTGAAATTGTAGTCAAGATGAAGATAGTTCAAGTTTTTTCTATGGATCAGCAAGTTCAGCATATTGTACCCTTGCTTGCAAACTTGGAGACCTGCTTCAGCCCAATCAAGTTCAGTAGTCTGAAAAAATTTTGTAGCCTGGAGAGACCTAAACAGGTGCTTCTTCTTCTGAGCCTTGGGTGGTCGATGATGCAGCTCATTTAACACGAAGCATTTCAAAAGTTTCTGGTAGCTGACACGAACTTTGACAGGATATGATGGAGGGCTGCAAAAGATGGAAAACATGAAGCAAAATAAACACAGCAGAAATGAAGAATATTTTTGCAACTTAAGAAAATGAAGAGCATCTCTTACCAGTGTTCCTTATACCACTCAGACACGAGAGGTATATCTTCAGCACGCCTCATCCGTCCAGATCGCATGTTAAAGGGTCGTGAAGCAAACAACAGTGAAATTCCAGAAGCAGTAGTGTCAGTATATATCGGAGTGCTGGTGAGTAATGGTTCAACTCCCTCTGGCAAAGCAAAATCATCATCTTCTTCTTCTTCGTAAATTTTCTTATCGCGCTTATCTCTGTTTGCACTTGTTATGGGGTGAATGAGAGGATCGTAATAGAATGCAGGTAAATCAGGATCCTCAGTTTTTATGTACATCACCATCGGAGTATGGTAGATACTAAGCCTTACTTTCCTCGGCCTGTTGTTGTAAAGATGTGGGAACGCAATCCTATACTCTGTTCTAAGAGGTGACCGGATGATAAGTTTATTGATATCATTAAACTCATTCCAGTCCTCATCTCCCTTCTCCATGTCACGATAAAGAGGCTCAAACTTGGGACCACCTGCAACAGTATAATTTATCAGCAGGATACTCAAATAAGCATTGTTGACTTCCCAACTTACCAATTAATAGCAAGCTAATGGAAGAGTAGGCTATAATGTCTCCAAAAGAAAATTAAGACAAGAAATTCTGCATCTAAATGAAGAAGCAAGCATGACAAAAGTATAAATAAAGATGATGCATACCAGGAATGCACATGTTCAGAGCTTTAGCTGTGAAGAATGACTCCATGTCAAAAAGGTAAAAATAGTTGCGATCTATTAAATCAGAGAGCAACTGCCCAGCAAGTCGATGAAGCGTTGCCATTATCGGAAGCGAGAGATGCCATTTTCGGTAACTGGGTCCATTTATGAGCTTTGTCTTTACAAGAGGTTTATGGTCATAAAACCAGGTATAGACAGCTGAATCTTCTTCCTCATCCAATTCCAACTGGATTGGTTCCAAAGGATCCACATCTAGTAAATTATCAGCATAGTCCAACGGAGGCTCTTCATCATCAAAAGGAGGAAAACGCATTCTCTTGAAATGTCGTCGATCTCTCTTCTCCCTTCGCATCATAATCCACATAGTTCCCCACTACAAAAATTTCCAATGTTTAAAAATGCACATATACAAGGAAATTTCTAGGAGAAAGGTGTAAGCAGAAAATGTAAAGATGTTGTATAAAGGTACGATAGACGCAATAGAAAAGAAGCATACCTGTGCCAAATAGATTGGTTCAACAACCCACGGGATTTCATTAACAAATGTAATAGCCCCAGTGATATGATAGAGAATCTTCACCTCACGAACCTTGACACACAAAATAAAAGGAAGTTAGTACAAACATAAAACAGGGCAGAAATAATAATATGGGCTCCAACCACCATAAATTATCAAGCACTACCTGTTCCCAAGGCATGGGCATGTTCTCGAGAAGTTTGTACACAGCATGTGGTACAAATTTAAGTGCTCCCAAATAGACACGTTTATCGTGGCGATATTTCTTCGATGACATATCACCATGGTCCCTGTAAATCAATACAATTCTCAGCCTACTTATATACATTAATAAACTATACATATGCATACAAAGATATAGATAAGCAGAGAGAAGAAGATAGCCTATTATCTACCAAGTTCTGTGAAACATTACACGGAGAGGTTTCTATATATTAGGGTCATTCTCCATTTATAAAGTTCAGTTTCTGAAATCCATTCAACTCAAGGTCTACCACTTATACCCATAATCTTCATTTATCCAATTAAGAAATCCATTCAACTAAAGTTAAGAATTATTGCACTTAAAGATTGGTAAGAATAGAGATAGTACTGAATAGAGATAGTACTGACACCAAACATAACTTCGACTCCCAATGAAAAACCATTAATACGATGCTTGAAGAGAAGATAAAATTCATCCCGGAAATTCCTTACCAGAAACCTCAAGTAAATATCCTCATGTCTGGTAGATGATAATTACAAACATAAAATACCAAGAACTTCATACGCTCAAATTTAATTTTAGTAATGACCTATTTGCAAATTATAACTGAATTGTTCTAGTAAAACAACATCAAAAGCATGGCATAAGAAAATGAAAAGTGCAATACATCTATTAATTGCCAAGAAATGCAAAGGAGGGAAAAAGAGCAGCCAAGCAAGTGAACACATACCGAATGATTTTCCGGACATGTTCCGGAGGCATATCCTCCTTCTGCGTCTCAACGAAACCAAATTTCCGCTTATCGCTGTAACGCTTCGTATTCAACTGCATCCATTTCCTCGCTCTCTCATCCAGCTGAGACTCACTCGGCACTACCGTATACGACGGCGGCAACGACGGCAGTGGCGGCGCAACTGGCTGTGCTCCACTGGTCCCTGGCGGGGGAGGCGCCATAGGCTGTGCACCACTGGTCCCCGGCGGCGCCATCATTGGAGGCATCCCTCCCGCTGCGCCGCTGCCGCTGGTGCCCGGTGGCGCAGGGTTGTTATACATGCTTCAGTTGAACTAAAGCCCTAAAACCCTAGTAAGAGCTCGAATATCACAACACAGATTTGTTGGAAATTTTCTATAATTTGCGGAGAATATGAACTTCTTCTCCTAATCAGTACAACGGGAAAGAGCACATCTCTCGATCTCTCTCACAGTGGATCGAAGAGAGTGAGAATTGGGTATCAGAAGAGAATTGTGAAATTGGTTTTATATATCGTTGCTTGGTGAAAGTGTGTAAGGGCGGTGGGGTGTGGATGAATACCGCCTAGGGCGCGGCTAAAGGCACCCGGTTTCCTATGAGTACACCCGGGGATGAGAACACACACAAATTGGATGAGGACACCCACCTGAAAAACCCAAAATTACCCCTTTCTCCATTAAAACCCTAAACTCAATTCTTTCTCTTCTCATTCAACAGGACACCCACCTTCCACCTCCCACCTCCATTTTTGCCACCTCCGGCGCGGCCCACACTGCCCACCTCTCACCTCCATTTTCGCCACCCCGTCGCGCCGCTGCCCTCCCCGTCTCCACCGCCCCTCGTTCGCGGCTGCCCCCCTCCTCCCCACAGACGCGGCTGCCGCCCTCCCTCCTCCCCACAAACGCGGCCGCCGCCAACCCCCTTCGCCGCGGCCGTAGTGCTCCTCCCATCGCCGCCGCCGCCGCTAACAAGTAAGTTTCGGTCTGAAAAATGAAAAATTAGGGTTTTTTGGGAAAAAAAATTAGGATATTTTTTTAATTTGGGAATTATTTTCGAACATAGTGCGTTTGTTTTGGAAAAAATTTCGAACAACTTGAGTTTGTTTTGGAAAAAAATTCGAACAAGATGTTCGATTTTTTTTTTCGGACAAATTTATGTTGTTTTGAAAAAAATTTCGAACATATTGTGTTTGTTTTGAAAACAATTTTGAACAACTTGAGTTTGTTTTGGAAAAAAATTCGAACAAGATGTTAGATCTTTTTTTTCGAACAAATTTGAGTTATTTTGGAAAAAATTTCGAACATATTGAATTTGTTTTGAAAAAAAATTCGAATATGTTGAGTTTGTTTTGTAAAAAATTTCGAACACGTTTGTTTTGGAAATTTTTTCGAACAGTTGGTGTTTTTGATTAATTTTTGTTGCAATTTTGGACTTTTTTTTGTTGAAGATGGTGGAGGAGGTGGTGGTGGTGAAATAGAATGGATGGGTGTACTCATCTTAGTTTTTTCCATAAATTTTACCCTAGGGGTATATGGGACATTTCACATGTTCTGAAAAATTAAAAAAATGTTTAGTGGGTGTACTCATAGGAAATCCGGGTGCCTTTAGCCGCGCCCTACCGCCTATCTTGTTTGGGCCTGTTTGTAGATGATGGCCTAATTTGGTTGGGCCTGTATGTAGAACTATTTACACCTCCATTTCGGTTTAGAACACTCCCCCTAACAGTTTTATATTATAATAACACTGTAAAATACCAAAAATGCCCTCTTAGTCATATTATACTACTAAATGCACCGCTCCTTCACATTTAAACCCTAAACCTAATTTTACCCTGCTACCACCATCGCCGCCGCCACCACCACCAAACAAAAAAAAAATTCAATTTTTTTTTAAAAAATTTCGACAAACCAGTGTCGACCATATTCACTCTCGTCGACACTGGTTTGTAGACCAGAATGCATATGGTCGACCTAAGTTTGGTCGAATTTTTTTTTTTTTTAAATAGATAGTGTAATGTCGACCATATAATCGTCGTTTATACCCTGTTGTCGACGAGCGTGAATATGGTCGACATTTGTTGGACGAAAAAAGATTAAAAAAAAAAAAAATTTGAAAAATTTCGATAACTTTAGGTCGACCAAAATACACTCGTCGACACACTATTGTCAACGAGAGTGTATTTTGGTCGACCTAAAGTGGTCGAAATATTAAAAAAAAAAAAAAAAAACCAAACCTGGGAAAAAATGACGGACGACGAAAAAATAGAGAAGGCCGGTGGCAGATGGACGAGGGCGGCGGCCGCGGCGCTGCTTCTGTGTTTTTTTTATTATTATTAACAGAGAAGGGGAGAGAGGCGGGGGATGGCGGCGGCGGGGCACCGGTGAGGTGGGGCTGGAGAGGGCGGTGGCAGGCGGCCGATGGGTTGGGGGGCGGCGGCGCATTGTATGAGTTTATTTTTTTTTTTACAGGGGGATAGAGGGGGAGAGAGCATAAGGGAGAGAGAAGGGGGAGCTGGACGGTGGGAAGGGAAGGAGGAAGGAAATGGGGAAGGGGAAGAGTGTGAGAAATTAGGGTTTAGAGGGTGTGTGTGTTTAGTAAATAGTTTTTATAGACAAAAGGGTATTTAAGACAATTCAAGGGGGTGCATCCGTCTTGACATATTTTAGGGGGTGTGCATCAATTGGGGGAGTGTTCTAAACCGAAATGGAGGTGTAAATAGTCCCACCCTTTACTTAGAAAGTTCAATAAAGATCTTTATTGGAGTAAATGCTAATCACCCACTAATTTGATATTGTATGATTTAACTCTTAAAAGAAATATAAAAAATCTCTTTTTTTTTTAAGCATGAATTATATAAATATAAAAAATCTCGTTTTTCTTTAAAAGCGTGAATAATACTCTCTCTCCGTCCACGAAAATTATGTTTTTTGATCGGACATTGATTTTAAGAAAAAAGAGATAAGATAAGGCAACAAAGTGGAAGAGACCCCTCTGAAGGAATGCTCAAATTTAACTCGGACGCGATAACGGGACAAAATGATATGGTTAGCCTTGGTTTTGTAATTCGGGACGCGGAAGGAAAGGTGATCCTCTCGGTAGCGCAGAAGGCCCGAGCTCTAGGCAGCTGTACACTCATCGAAGCCATGGCCTTCTGTTTTGGTGTACACACAGCACTGCGGTATGGCCTCCATAACCTTAGCCTTGAATCGGACTCGAAAAACCTCATTCAGGCATTTCGCCAGGAGCAAGATGCCGACACTCTCGCGGCGCCCATCATCGATGACATTAGAAGTCTAGCCAATGCTATCAATTGCTCTAGTTTCTCCTTTGTTAAGAGGGAGGCAAACATCGTAGCCCACCATATAGCCAAAACCGGTGCTGATAGAATTTGGGAGAATTGTGTTCCTCAATATTGTAACCCTTTTGTTGAAAAAGATGTAAGGCGTGAGCCGAATCAATATATTCCTAAGTAATGAAAAAGTTGTTTTTCCCGTAAAAAAATAAAAATAAAAAAAGAGTTATTGGAAGGTAAAAATAAAGTGATTGTTTTCATAAAAGAAAATAGGCATACTTGACAAATAAAGAAAGTGAACAAATTTTTTGTGGAGGGAGGGAGGAGGTGTTTTCACCTCCATTTTCTTTGCAAATTATATGAAAACTAGTGTAAGACCCGCGTTTTACGCGGAATTAAAATAATTTTATAATATATTTTAATTTATTAATTAAAAATAATATTTGAAACATGTATAAACTTGTAAATTTTTTATTTTATTAAAAAAATAAAATATTGTACCAATATAAATTACATCACATATATAAAAATAATAATATAATGTAATTATAGTTTTATTTATAAAATAAATCAATATGCAAAATTATAAATTACTGAAAAAATTTCTTGTAGATAACATTTATTGTACGTTTACATATTTTTTTCATTTGGATCGCAAAGAATTTTCATTTCACTCTTGCTTGCTCATGACTCTATATTGCACAAAATAATGTTCCTAAAAACACTGTTGGGACATCACTGTAACAAAAATGAAAAATATCATTTGATTAAAATTCATTAAATTCTAATATAATTAAATAATGTTTCATAAAAAAAATTACTTACGCACATCAATTTTATCAAATATTTGATTGTCTTTAAAATTCTTTATAAGTCGATCAAGTTTTGACTTGAAGACATGTCAAAAAATGTTTGACCTATCTTTCTATCTTAGACCTCTCTCACTTAAGTAGTTTCTATCTTTTTCTGGCAATTTGGGATTACACGTGAAAGCGATGAACAAATTTGGGTATGAATAATAATTGCAGATTGTCATGACATCGTGGTAGTTTTGAATCATGTAATGTGGTCCTCTTGTAAATGAATCTGGAATTATTCCATTTCCCATTGATGAAGGTTCAACATGTTATAACTACCATGATACAACTATCCACCAGGAATTAATTGGTGAAAAAGTCTTTTGGAACTAAATATGATTAGGCTCATTGCCACCTTCATGATTTTTTTATGTGAAGAACTCACGCTTAGTCAATTTGTCTCTCTTCCTCGTTGTAGTTCCACTATCCTTATGAATAACGTTAATTCGATAACCATCCTCACCATATGAAAATAAGAGAGAAACTTGTAACGAAACATAAGCTAGATGCAACTCATTTATGCATTCTAAACATCTATATATGGATTGAACTTATCGTTCATTGTTCTTACTTCATCAACTATTCACATTCATTTTTTTAGAATTCTCCACATAACGTGCATTGTTCAAACTTTTTTTTAAAAATAAAAATTTAATAAGTGAATATAAAATATTATCAAATGTAATAATTTTTTTAATATTTAAGTTTAATAAAAAAAATATTTGTAGGTTCTATTAGAAACTTCGTTATCTGTATCATAAATGTATGTGGTTGCGAAAATTTTGGAGCATTTTCTTGAAGTGGCAGCAAAATTTCGATAAGGTGGTGATTAGTTCCTTGTAACTTAAAGACATACGGTTCACGTCCTTTGTTGATTGAATGATCAATCCGTCCACCCGTTGACATGAAATTGAACATCATGTTGTACGCTCATATATTTTGGATAAAGTGCAAACTCTTTGCATCATTCACATTCAAAAAGTTTTTTCAGAGTTTCAAGTGATTCTTTCAGATCGGACAATTGATTTTTTTCATTGGAGCAGTACTGTGGAAATCTTGAAAGATTCTCATAGTTCCTTTTTTTTTTTCACTCCACTCTTCATACCACATTTCGACATTACAATAAATGCACGCGTATGTGACATCACCAAAATCAAGATAATTAAAAAATAAAATAAAATATTAGTAATTGTTGTTATGTAATTTAATAAAATTAGACTAAATTAAAATAATAAGATGCTAAATATCAAAAAATTATAATTAATTTAATTTAAATGATGAAAAAAAGGATATATGTATCTATTTTGAAATGTTAGTTATCGTAATATTAAAGGTCTAATGTTGATAATAATGCAGTTAAACAAATTAAGATAGGTGAAGTAATGCATTTTTTTTTTCTTTTTCGAACATAAGTAGTGCACTTAGTTAATCTAACAAATAAAGTAAAAAATTCTTATTCTAAGAGCATCTCCAATGGGAGGAAGGAATCCCATGTGGAGTCATACCCCTTTCTATAAAATGAGGAAGGTATGATTGTGGGTTTGGTGATGTGGCAAAGGAAGGGGGAATGCTTGGAAGGAAAAAAAATTGAAATAGAAGTGAGAGTGGAGGAAATGGAGGTGGCTTTCACTTGAGGAGAGAGAAATAGATTGCTTTGGTGTGTGAGAGTCACTCTCCCCCTCTCGCGTGAGGTGTTTGCGACCCTTCCACATAATTTTTTATTTTATTTTTTAAAATTAGACAATATATGTTTTTTATTTTTAAATTTTAATTAGAGAATATAAATACATGGTTTATGATTCAGATTTCATTTTATCTACACTTTTTTTTATTATTGTTTTTTACATTTTCAAATAAGATTGACTATTAAACCACATTATAATAAATTAAAAATAATAATTAAACCAACATAAAAAAAAAAGGGACTATCACATTTCATTTTATCCTAATTATTTCATTTTATCACATCTTATATCGTATTACTTATTATATTTTCAATAAAATTTGTTAAATTATTTTAACAATATTTATTTTTGTATAATTTAAATATTATATTTAATTAAAGAATAAAATTATAAATTAAATAAATACTCCGTAATAAGTAAAGATGATGAAAATAAATATATAATTTGATGGTGGGACCATGAATAATTATTTTTTGGGAAGGAAACATTGTGGAGGAAGGAGTATTTTAAAGGAAGAGGTAGGAAACTTTTGAGGTGGCACACATGTGGCATATATGTGGCAAATTCATACCTCCAAATTCATACCTTGCATTGGAGATGCTCTAATGTTCACAATCTGACGTGGAATAAAATCAAGTGTTGTTATTACACTAAAATCAGACTAAATATTGTTCTAATATTTGAAATAGAAGTATTAAATACATAGATGTAAATTTAGAATTGAGAGAAAAATTAGCATTAAAATTTGATATGTACTCCATTATTTCGAAATTTGAAAACTCATTATAAGGTGAAAATATATATACTACATTAGGTAAGAAAGTAAATGCAACAAATTCAACATTTTATATATAAATACTTTTTTTTTTTCGGAAATACCATAATTTTTTTTCGGAAATACCATAATAGTATTATCATCTTGTGATCAATTATAGAAAATAAAATACATATCACATAATTCATAAATTATGCGGTGTAATCGTGTAAAAATTAATCAGTGATTTTAATGGAGTCGAGGATAACATTACAATTAATTAGGTTGCATGCATAAATTATGATTGCAATATTGCATTAGGATGTTAACAAATTTTAAAAATATTTAATGCAACCTATGTAATTGTGTAATATGAAAATAATAAATTTAAGGGATAATAATAATCTAAACCTAATAGTTAATATTATATATAATCTCGAATCTATTTAGGTAAAAATAGATAACTTTATGCGGTAAAAATTATAACTATGAATCTTAACAATATTCGAAATTAAATAGAAAAGTGTAGAAAAAATAAATTATAATTTTGTGTTGGTAATTAATACATAACAAAAGTTTTTATAAAAATGAATTATATTCTAAATATTCTAAAAATGAATTATATTCTAGAAATTTAAATTAACGTTTTTAATAATAATATTAATATAGAGTATATGTAATATTATAAAAACAAATTATATTCTAAATAAATGTAATAAACACCAAAAGTCATTATTTCATAGATTATATATATAATTAAAGTAATGTATTATAATTTTATTATACATCACATTTAAATGATAAATTGGACAGTTTTATAAATGTGAATGATATTTTAACACTTCGAAAGATATAAGTGTTTATTTGTTCTAATTTGTGAATGGTCTCGTATGAAATAATAAATAATAAGTATATTGCCAAGATATATATTTTACTAAAATTAAGTTCTAACAATTTTTAGCATAAATATATGTTTTACTAAAATTAACGTGTTATAATTTCCAACATATATGCCAAGATATATTACACGGTAATTAATGGTATTCAATTTGGCATACATTATGGCATTTAATTAAAAAATTAATATTACTTTCCAAGATTATTGTCGCCTTTGACAATTAACATATTTACCTATTTAGATCCAAAAGTAAGTAATACGGAGTATATGATATTATAAAACAGAGAATTGAGCGGTTCAAGTAATAATGGATGGCTGAAGCGGTGGTGGCGACACCCGGTGTGGACCAAGCGGCGCCGTGAAGAGTTTTGTTTGATGTTACGGTAATATTATATCTAAGAAACAGAAGATGAATAATAAATAATTTTCAGAATTAAAGAATTCTTAAAGATTATATGTCTCGGTAAATGTGGATGAAAGGGGATGAGAATAACAAAAGGTTAAATAATCTGAAAATCTGATATTAAATTGGTGTTAAAAAATTCATATATCTTGATACAGAAGTAGTACATCTTTATATAAACTGCAGTAAAAAAAATTAAAAATTCGTACAATCTCTTCAAATATAAATGTAAACTGCAAATATATACATTACAATTACAACAGAAAATAAAACAAAATGTTGTTGTCATTCTTCATCCAAATTAAGGACATTGAATTTGTCATTCTTCATCCTATTTCACATGAACGTTTGATTTACCGAACAATTGAAAAATTGTTCCATTACAAATCTGCAACTAAAAAAGAAAATGAACCTAAAGAATCTGCAACTAAAAAAGAAAATGGACCTAAAGAATGTTGGAGGAGAAATGAGGTGAATTGAGAAAAATGAAAGAGATAAACTTCTATTATATAAGAGATTGAATTAAGATCTAACGGTTAAAATTGATCCATGTAAATGAACGGTGAAGATTAAAGTAAAAAAAAGGAAAATGAATGAGGTTGAAGGATTTTTGAAATAGAAGAATTTAGAGGAGAGAGGTTGAAGTAGAGTTGATGTGGTTGTGACATGTGTCTCAAGAGAAGTTTGCAAATATATATAAATATAGATTTGTATTTATCAATGCAAAATGATTATATTTCTTTTAATTTATTCTTAAAATCAATAAATATTCAAGTAAACGTGTTCTTTTGATGAGAATATAAGCATTAATTAAGGGCAAAAGGTTAAAAAAATGATTTTATTATTCTTATTTTTTTTTAAATAATATTGTTCACATTAATTTATCTTCACCCTCCAACTATAATTTATTTTTGTCATTAAATTTTAGTTATAAACAAAAACATTTTATGTATAAGAAGACCCCACAATACCTCATCATATTCTCAACATACTCAATTTATACATATATTAATTAAGTACGAAGTATTTATTTAAATCGTGTTTGGATATATGGTCATAATGAACTTGGATGGAGAGATGTTGGATTGATGTGGGAAGTGTGTAATGGACTCGGGAGCAATCTTCTGTCTTGCCTCTAAAACAAGTTTTCACGTGAAAGTTGAGAACACTCGTGCACACATAGTACGAACCATGCTCAATTTGCGTGTCTCCATTCGGTTACTTCAAACTTGATGACAAAACACGCGACTCGAGAAAGTTGTCATCAGTAAGCGCTGATTGGACGCGCAACTTCTAACCCTCGTGTGCAACGTCGCCAACCAGTATACCTGAAAATCGTGCCTTATATACGTTTAACACACTTGTATATATTCTTAATTTCATGACAATAAGCGTGTATGTAGTGTGCAATTCTATCCAACGTTTTTTACTTATATTTCAAAAACTTTGAATTTTCACCATAAATTTGAGAGCCCATTTTTAAATTACAATAATATGGAGTAATAAATTGTTGGACTTGTGCTAAAATAAAATGAGCTTTTGTCTTCGTTGGAACATGAAGATAAGGTTTGGCGATGCCAGGTGGATACGGGAGGAGAATCAAGAAGATATGGTTACATGGAGAATTCAGTCTCCAAGTGAGAGATTGTTGGAGTGTGGAGCCTGAATTGATCCTAACGGGCTTGGAGTGTAGGACAAGTTTGATCCTAACGGGCCTGGAGTGTAGAACAAGTTTTTCCTAATAGGCTTAGGAGTAATTATGGCAAGTTTGTTCCTAATGGCTTGGAGTAGGGAACAAGTCTTTTCCTAATAGGCTTAGGGTTAATTATGGCAAGTTTTCTATTATAAATAGATGTTCTCTCTTTGTAATCATTGCGCATCCAATAAATATAGTGAAATACCTAGTTTGGCATCGCCCCCAGACGTAGTCGAAAGACGAACTGGGTAAACAAATGTCGTGTTATTTTCTTATCGTCATCGTGTGTTTATTTCCTCAAAACTGGTATCAGAGCCTCAGGTTCAGAGGGAGCAGACACGATGAGCGACGAGGAAATTTCAATCAAGTAGTTTGACGGATCGAATTTCGGGTTGTGGAAGATGCAGATCGAGGATTACCTTTAAAGTAAAAATATGTATGTGCCCCTAGAGGAGAAGGAGAAACCCGAAAAGATGGAACAGAAGGAGTGGAATATGTTGAACAGAAATGCGATGAGTGTGATACGTTTATCGCTGTCCATGAACGTAGCCTACCACACGACTAAAGCAAAGTCTGCAAGAGAGATGTTGCAGATCTTGAAGGAGATGTATCAGAAGCCCACAACGGCGAACAAGGTTCACCTGATTAGACGGTTGTTCAACCTCGGGATGTCGGAGAGCACACCCGTGCAGCAACACCTAAACGAGTTCAACATGATCATTGGGCAGTTGTGTTCTGTCGAGATCGACTTCAGTGACGAGGTACTTGCTTTAGTTTTGTTGTCTTCTTTGCCAGATAGTTGGGCTGCCACAGTAACTGCAGTTAGCGCTTCATCCGCGAAAGATAAACTGAAGCTTGACGAAGTGAGGGATCTGATGATTAGCGATGAGGTTCGCAGGAAAGAATTTGGATCCACTTCAGGGTCAACGCTGAACACGGAAGAAGGGGGCAGATCGAAGGGTAGGCAAAATCGTGGCAGATCAGAGTCCAGAGGAAAGAGTCAATCCAAGAAAGATAAAGACTCGATCCAGTGCTGGAATTGTGATGAGTTTGGTCACTACAGGAACTAGTGTTCAACACCCAAGAAAAACAAGAAGGGACATAACGAGAAGAAGACAGCAAACGCAACCATAGATGATATTGGAGACGCGTTGGTCTTGAGTGTCAGTAGTCCGGTAGAATTGTGGGTATTGAATTCTGGAGCATCATTCTACTCTTGCAGTGATGCTAAATCTGGTAAGTGTACGTTCATTGATTATGGTGGTGATTAGTTCGATTATAAACTCTGAAATGAGAATAACCGAAAGATTATTCACAGTAGAGATGTAGTTTTCAATGAACAGATTATGTACAAGAACAGATTGGAGGCATCAGATTCTGACAAGATCAATCGTGGCAGATCAGAGTCCAGAGGAAAGAGTCAATCCAAGAAAGATAAAGACTCGATCCAGTGCTGGAATTGTGATGAGTTTGGTCACTACAGGAACTAGTGTTCATCGCCCAAGAAAAACAGGAAGGGACAGAACGAGAAGAAGACATCAAGCGCAACCACAGTTGATATTGGAGACGCGTTGGTCATTAGTGTCAGTTGTCCGGTAGAATACTGGGTATTGGATTCTGGAGCATCATTCTACTTTTGCAGTGATGCTAAATTTGTTAAGTGTACGTTCATTGGTTATGGTGGTGATGAGTTCGGTTATACACTTTGAGTTGAGAATAACCGAAAGATTATTCGCAGCACAGATGTAGTTTTCAATGAACATGTTATGTACAAGAACAGATTGGAGGCATCAGACTCTGACAAGACCAATACCCAAAAGGTTGAGTTAGACATCTCAAACTCGAGTGGGAGTAAGGAGAGTCAGAATGAAGAAGAGGTTCTTATTGAAGAACCTAGGACCCCACCACCACTGAAGAATCTGTTGCAGAGACCAGTTAGAGAGCGACGTGCACCTAATAGGTATTCGTCCTTTAACTACTACTTGTTATTTTTTAAGGTGGCGACCTTAGAGAAGTTGAAGCTATGCATAGCTTCAATTGGCCTTGAAACTTGAAGATAAGGCTTGTCGATGCTAGGCGGATACGGTAAAGACAATGACGAAAGAAATTCTTAGAATGGGTGATTCTAAGTGTTCTACTCTTATGGTGGAGTAGGTATTCTCTATGTTGAGAATGTTGGTTCTTTGCTTTAAGAATCATGTTTATCGGTGAAGACAATGCCGAAGTAAATTTTAGAATGGGTGATTCTAAGTGTTCTACTCTTATGGTGGAGTAGGTATTCTCTATGTTGAGAATGTTGGTTCTTTGGTTTAAGAATCATGTTTGTCGATGAAGACAATGTCAAAGAAAATTCTTAGAATGGGTGATTCTAAGTGTTCTACTCTTATGGTGGAGTAGGTATTCTATATGTTGAGAATGTTGGTTCTTTGGTTTAAGAATCATGTTTGTCGATGAAGACAATTGAGTTTTCTTTTATTTTATCAAGGTGGAGTTTGTTGGATTTGTGCTAAAATAAAAGGAGTTTTTGTCTTCGTTGGAACTTGAAGATAAGGTCGGGCGATGCTAGGTGGATACGGGAGGAGAATCAAGAAGATATGGTTACATGGAGAATCCAGTCTCCAAGTGGGAGATTGTTGGAGTGTGGAGCCTGAATTGATCCTAACGGGCTTGGAGTGTAGGACAAGTTTGATCCTAACGGGCCTGGAGTGGGGAGCAAGTTTTTCCTAATAAGCTTAGGGTTAATTATGGCAAGTTTGTTCCTAATGGCTCGGAGTAGGGAACAAGTCTTTTCCTAATATGCTTAGGGTTAATTATGACAAGTTTGTTACTAATTGGCTTGGAGTAGGGAGCAAGTTTCTTTATAATGGGCTTAGGGTTAGGGCAAAGTTTCTATTATAAATTGATGTTCTCTCTTTGTAATCAGGGCGCATCCAAAACACATAGACCATGTTTGATAACTTAGATTAAATGTATATCATTTTTATTGGTTGTTTGATAGTTTAGATTAAGGGTAGATTATGCTTTAAAATTTATAAAGTTTAATTATCATCCTAATCTTAGATAATCAGTGTTTGTTATCAAACATGCTCATAGTGAAATACCTGACTTGGCATCGCCCCCGACGTAGTCGAAAAACGAACTGGGTAAACAAATCTCGTGTTATTTTGTTATCGTAATCGTGTGCGTTTATTTCCTCACATAAATTAGCCTATACATGCATGATGCATCTTGTAATTTTATGGATTTTTTTATACATGATATTACTTTAATTATGTTATACTGTATATTGTATTTTTACCTCCTACTGTATTTAAATTTTATAACGCGATGACCCCCGCAATTAAAATCAAAGTTATTTCATTGTATCCATTTGCATTCAAGATATTCTTTGAAGGGTTAATTGCAAAAAAAATCACGACCTTTAGTGTATTTATCAATTACAACATATTCTTTTTTTCTTTGCAATTTGATACACCACCTTTTTATATTTTACAATTCGATGCACCAATATATTTTTCGACCAATTTTGATTTAACTTGGCGTCGAAAATAGCGAACTAACCACGTTGTCGACACATAGACTATCAACTAATAATTTTTTTTAATGAATGACACACATTTTTAAAAATATTTTTACATAAATTGCACACTAATCCATCAATATATATTTTCTTTGATTTTCGATAAAATTCTCCATCATTACGCTTTGATATTATAGGTATTGATTGGATGTTTTTCATCTCAAACTCTTATCCTCCATACAAATGTGATATCTATATAATTTTATTGGGAAAAAAATCAATCAAGAAGTTATGCAAAACAATTCATATAATTATATTTATTCCTTTGAGGTGCATTAACGTGTTTTGCAAAAAAAAAAAAAAAAATTATAATCACTCAAGTCGTGCATTAATCAGAATCATATTTATTCCTCTATTGTCTTATTTATTTTCCTTTATGTTATTTTATTTTTTTCTTAATCACATAAAATAGTTTTTTCGTATGTTATGTTGTATTTTTTTTTTCTAATCGCATACAACATGGCAAATTCATAATTTTCGACCGCCATATCAAATTAAAAATGACCGAAAAATATATAGGTGCATCAAATTGTAAAACTTAAAAAAATTGTGCATGAAATTGCAAAATTTAAAAAAATGGTGCATCAAATTGCAAAGGAAAAAAGAATATGTTGTAATTGATAAATACTCAAAAGTGGTGATTTTTTTTGCAATTAACCCTTCTTTGAAGGTGGAGTCTTACCTGGTTAATTACTTTTTGTCACTTTTAAATAGGAAAAAAATTCATATCGAGACCTAATTTATAGGTTAAGTTTCAAATTTATTATTATTATTATTTTTTTTTTTGGCTAAATTCAAGATTTTATCTAATTTTAAGGCCCGACAAATTTTTTTTTTTTTTTTTTTCTCACAGTCGATGTCACATAGATTCAACGCAGTCTAAAAATGGTTAATTGCACGAAAGTCTCTCGTAATTTAAAAATATTGTGTAAAATTATTTTCTTGTTTGGAAGAAGCACAAAACTATAGTGATTTATTAATTAGATCAAGCGAATTTATCATTTTTAAAAAAATGAGTTAAGGATTTAACCAATTTTCTAAATTTCTCATACTATTTATTTTAAAATATTCAAGTTTTTTTTTTTATAGGTTACAAAGATCAAATATGGTGATAAGACAAATCCAAGCTCTAGATCTTCAAATCGAGACGAATCCAAACGACGTCGTTGTCACTTCCAAACGTGAAGAAGTAGAGAAACGAGAGAAAACTTTGTCCCCAAAAGAAATATAGGTCTCCATTTCTCGAATCCAAACACCCCACTCTAAGGTATCAACAAATCAAGAAAGCTAAAGATCGAAATATAAAGACAAAGAATCACCGAGCGCCACCAAAACAACCACAGGTCCCAAAAGTGGGAAAACAGGTACCAACAAAGGAAGCAGGCGCAGGTTTTAGAGAGAAGGGAGAGATTGCTTCTCCCTTTGTTCACCGACCTCCGTTGTCGTTTCGTCGTAAATCCTTCGTTCACGTTGTCGTCATCGTTCTTGTCTCTGTTGCTGCTCTGTCTTTGTTGTCGCCTCAGATCTGTTGGTTTTCCGCTTCTCTCCGATCTCCTCTGTTATTTTACTTTTCGCTAGATCTGAATTGTAGATCTTCAAACTTGAGTTGTAGATTTGGTGTAGTTTTTTTCAGTTCTTGTTCGGGATCAACGTAGATCTTGTCCGTAACTGAGCCCGTAACTGAGCCACGGTGACCGTTCGAGTATTTCTTCGTTGATCCTATTTTATTGCTTTCTTAAATAGTTTTGGTGCTTGCTTAGTTTTTGTTTTTGTTTCTGTTGGTTGTCTCTGTTGCGCCGCGGGCTTTGTTGTAGTTGTCATGCTTTTTTTATGGTTGGACTCCTTGAGATAGTCTCGAGAGCCCTGGTGCTCTGATACTTTTGAATCGGGTACTCGTGGAACTTTGTCTGTTTATTCTGTTTCATATTCTTAATATGAGAACACTTTAGTGTGGGGTTGTCTCATTTAAAGATTGGAGACCTGGACACCTGTTAAGATAAAGGGAAGCTCGTCTTTCCTCTTCACGCGATTGGAGTGGACGGCGATATCCGTTTGGTTTGAAGATCAAGATCTTAGGCTCGTGATTTGTAACTCTATTTTATGATCTTGTAAACCCTCCATAAAAAAAACAAAGGAATAACTCTATTTTATGATCTTGTAAATCCTCCATAAAAAAAAAAAAAAAAAAAACAAAGGAAGTAGGCAGCATAAAACACAGATAAGTGATAAATATGGAAAAATAAATGTAATCAACGGATGACTCACTCGATTGGCCACCGTAGCGCCGTTAGGGAGGATCGATCTATTGATCCCAATTCCCAACTAAAATCTTAAAAGAACCCCTAACTCCACTGGATGATCTGCTGAAAAGAGATTAAATAAGACGGCGATGCAACGAGCGGTGCAAATACCCTTTTTTTATATATATAAATCCAGATCTCTTTACAGATCTATATGGTGTGGATGTTGGATGAATGAGAAGAGAGAAGTCCCTACTAGGTTTGGAACAATTGAAGAAAAGAAACTGGGTTGTTGAAGGTGAAGGAGGTGGATGGGAGTTTTGGGGGATAATATTTTAGAGAGAAGCTAGAGAAAAAAATTGAGAGAGAGAGGATTTAGGGAATTATAAATATTCAAGTTCTAAAAATACTATTAAAAAACATAACATTTTGGGGGATAATATTTTAGAGAGAAGCTAGAGAAAAAATTTGAGAGAGAGGATTTAGGGAATTATAAATATTCAAGTTCTAAAAATACTATTAAAAAACATAACATGAATAGGAAAAAAAATATCATTATCTTACAACGCGAAATTCATTTTTTTTTTAAATAGAAAAAAAAAAGAACAAAGCTCCATCAAATATCAGGATTCTACCAAACCATCAAACCACTCAAAAGAGTCACACACAGGAAAAATAAGTCCCACATAGGAGAAAAGGGTCCAACGTTCGGAAAAAAAGTCCCATTACAGGGAAGGATTGCACGAGGCGTAGGAAGATACAAATTGAAAAATAAACCAAGTCAAGTAGAAAACGGACAAGTCAACTAGGAAGCTACAAACTAGAAAAACAATAAAAAAATCAGGGATCACATGGTAACTCTCCGATCGGTCACCGTGACTCCGTCGGTGAGATCTACCCGTTGATTCCAATCACACACTAAAAAACTTGCTAACTCATAGATAGATCTGAAAAAAGACAATGCCAGCGAATTTAGCAAACGACAGTGTAGTCGGAGATGTACGACGATGCAGGTGGAAACGAACGACCACCAATCTACATTACTACGAGAGAGCTGTGGGGGAAGAACAATTTTTTTTTAAACGGTGAACAGTTTTCTAAAGAGTTGAGAGAAATTCACTTAATTTAATAAATGACAAAGAGATTTCGTGCAATTCACAGGATCAAACCATGAGAGAATTTCACACACCATTTTCAAACCTTAATTTCAGCGTGGAATTAAAATTAATCCTTCTTTATTTCACTTTTTACTTGAGTAGCATAATCATAAAATCAAGTACTCCTACTATATACAAAACGTGGTATAAAACTGTCCCTCCATTGGGCTCGTCGTCGACTTGTTTCGTTACAGGCGGGGCCCTTGTCTGGGGCAACCAGAAGTTTCTATATCATGCGCTGCACAATTGAACAAGAAAACGTTAATATGTATCCACAATTGCGTTTTCTCATTGGTGTTTAGTTCCATCCTGATGTCAACAAAGAGCCAGGAGCAACTGAAAAGTTCAAGGAGATCAGTGCGGCATATGAGGTAAGCATACGAGGTGGTGATCAGATCCCTTTTCTGCAATTTGAATGATGAACTGTCATTGATCAATTTTTGCAATTTCTTAACAACAAGGAGTGTTTAATGTGGTAGATGTGGATTATTGAACACCTTTTTTTCTCAGAGGTCTTTGTTGTTGCCAAAACTGTTACTTCAGTTCAGGTTTTGATAATCTATGTCATCCAGCTGCCAAACCATTTTTAAGCCAACCATATATTGGCTTGGAATCTTTGATGGAAATGAATCCAATTCTTATTTCTTAACATTACTATCTCAACGACTGTTTACATCTCGTATAAATAAATCTTCTAAAACTGCTACTCTGAGGTTGGACTTGTGCTTCAAAAATCTGTAACTGAAAAAGATTGTGTTTTGCCAATTTGGAGTTTGGGATCTGCAATCATAATATCTTTATTGTCTCCCATTCTAGAAGTATTATCATCTCCTGCATGAAATTTCTTTCTGGGTTGTTCGATTCCTGTAGTGAATGATCATTGTACATCTTTTGTATACTATTTTACTGCAAACTCATCTCTCAGACTTATTAAGGTTTATCTGTCTTGTGATATTTTTTCTGTTGTTCTACTCTACATTGCCTCCCATTTCACTCTTCATGATATTATATTCATGAATTCTTAATTTTTTGTTAAAGTTGAATGAAACGTGATCTTACAATGATAAGAGAAGAGTGCCTTAGATAGTTTATCATGTGCAATATGTGTGCATTTATTATTTAGAAAAATCTGACGTTCAATATTGTCAGGTACTATCAGATGACAAAAAGAGAGCTTTGTATGATCAATATGGTGAAGCTGGAGTGAAAAGCACTGTAGGGGGACCTGGTGGTTACACGGTATTGACATAATTTCTCTAGTTATAGCTTTTATGTTTTTAAAGTTATCATATGCTTATAGAAGAAAAGAGTGAGAGGCAGTCATTGGTGAATGCACTTGGCAATTGGCATAAAGGTTTTACATTTATCTGGGAAGATCCCTGAGATTGCGTCATTACTCAACTAAGTATAAGTTGACTTTTTATTGCTCATATTTTAATTAGCACAGTCTTGGCTTATTCTGTCTGAAGTGGATCCATATTTTCATAAGGTCATGCCTCAAGTAAGATACAAATGTTTCTGAAATCATGCCAGTTACAGATCTTAGTGTAATATATGGTCATCATACAAAGATTATCTAATATCAGTTAGTCCTTCACGTAGGACCTCCATAAAGTACTTTTAATCAGCCACATGCACACCTCTTTTAAGCTGGCCAATTGTTAACCGGATTAGAGAAATATGTATGTTATGTGACAATATAATTAAGTTATGCTGTCTTTCTCCATAGGCGACAAACCCTTTTGATCTTTTTGAGGCATTTTTTGGGCCTAGTATGGGTGGGTTCCCTGGGATGGATGGATCTGGATTTGGCACACCTCGACGTAGTACTGTGTCCAAAGGTGAAGATCTCCGGTGAGTAAATTTTGAGTATGTTGTTTTTTACATGCATCTCATGTTCATTTGTCACGTTGATTTGAACTCTTCTTGTTGTCTATGTTTTCTTAAAGAGACATAATTTCCCAGTCTGAATTGAGAATTTAAGGGATCTTTATGGTTTTCTTGTTCGAATGGCTTTTATAGCACTTAGGTTCTTGATATTGTTGTTTGGTGATACTGTCTGTTGCATTTAAGTTCTCTCGACATCCTATATCCTCATTAGTGTAAAATCATGTAAAGGTATCTTCCCTATCACCTTCGACAACAGTGTCACCTTCCTCCATGTTGCTGAACTCCAAGAAATGTGTTGGGCGATGATCCTCGTCATAGTACTCCCGGGGCGTGCCTAGTTTCACCCCGTACTTCATGCTCACCGTATGCTTAACCCCCATAAAATTGTAGTTCCAAGGGCCGTTATCCGGTATCTGTAAGGCCCAAATATCCCATGAGAAAATTAAGAAGCAATGCAAAACAGAACAAGGATTTAAAAATAAAACAGAAGGTTATATACCATGTAGAAACCAAGGAAACGGTCACTCAAGAGCATCTGGACTTTCTCGTAGTATGTTGGGAGATAACCATGTGGATTGCTAGCAGCATCAGTGTTGCTCTTGCCCCACTCGTATCCCGATGGGGTCAGTTTATATGCTGTTAATGAGCAAGAACCGGGGGTGAAACTGCATGTCAGAATTATGCACTTCTCTCCGTCCCATTGTTTGTTGTTCGATAAGACCCGAGCATGAGCAGCAAGATCCTTCATCGAGCAATCACAAAATGATAAGAGATTAATTGCAAAATAAGCCAAAAGCAAGGTAAAGAAGAAGCAAGTTGGTACCTGTGGTGAAAGCTGAGGAAGCTCATTCGGTTGTGTGTGCATCCACCCTAGCGGCTCCAAGTCATTGAGGAAATCATGTTCAGGAAGAGCCGATGGAAGATGAACCTGCTGATGTGTACCCCACTGCGGTGGCATAGCAATGCAGCGGATTTCTTTCACCTGGGGATTATCTGGAGGACTAACTCCATAAAGGTATCCGGCAATCTGAGTACGCAGATCAGCTATGCATATGAACTTTTTCAAGATATTTTTGGGCATAATATAAGTATATCCCGTTTCCTGAAATTTAAACACATTATATTAGAAAATCTATCTTCAAAGTGTTGCAGAAGAATAGCAGATAATTGAGGAAAATGCCTTGATATCTTCTGAGTTAACGTATATGTGATTGACACGAAGATGGAGATTGGTAGCAGATATTGCTCTCACACGCCAGTCGGTCTTAGACCCAAATGCAGCTTGTTCGTAAGGACTGGTTGTGGTCACAATTAGTTCATCACCATGCACATTTGTGGTTCTTGTGGTGACTGCTGTCAGCTGACTAGACTCCTTCGCCTAATCAAACAACAAAAAACACATAGTATTTTAACAACTAGGCTAACATGAAACAGACAAGATACAACTCGTTATAAAGAATTAAAACCGGGAAAATTACCTGTTTCTCAATCTCAGCAATTTGTTGACGCTGTTGTGATGGTGGAGTGATCTCAGCTCCAAGAATAATGTCACGGACCTCAGAATTGGTTAACGCAGATGTGTTCACATTGTTCTTCTTTGCATAGTCCGAAAGAATTAGATCTTTGAGAGCAACTTCAACCTGCACGCACATCACAAGAAAACGAAACTGCATGAGAAACGCAAGCAGCAGTACTATATGAAAAGAGATATAATCAACAACATTCTCACCTTCACCCACTGATCATTATTCAAACTAGGCCAGATATGGTGGGCCTCCGTGACAATGGTCTTGTCAGGTTTCAGCAACATTTTGGCCTTCTCGTTGTTCACGTGGAGAGCTCGCAAAATCAATATCAGCCTGGAGAAGGCAGTGTAAGATGATATGGTTTTTAACCAATCATCGTATATGTTGAACAAGACCATTTGGGGTTCTGTGGCCTTCAATATTAGATCACCAAATTTCTCGATCTTCAAGCAAGCCTGGAATGGCAACTGCAGCTCACTACCCTTAATCACAATATTCGGGAAATCGAGCAAATGCACCTCAAGAGGATCCAGCATTCCCTTGCGAGTTACAATGATCTGTTTAGGCTGCTCTTCAACAGGCAATGATCGAACCAAAGCAGCAACTTCTTCAGCAGTTTTCCACTTTGCCAGCTGACCAAGACGCTTTTGTCCAGCCCACACACTTGTGTGAATGACCTGTAAGGCACAGAGGAAATTTTACAAGTTTATAAAGTATAAACCACAAAAACAATAGTGAATCATGTTGCAAGGTAATCGAAAACAAACCTTTAGAAATAGTTGACCCGTTCTAGGATTGAAGATGAAAATGGCACCGTTAATGGGTTTTGTTGTGAGATTTCCCTCAAACGTCTTGTGTATCGTGACACGGTACACATTTGTGTCATCCACAAACCAGATAATCTGATTGCTGAAAATTTCTCCATAGTTCTGAGATGATAAATAAGGCTCTGTAGGTTCTGAAGAATACAATTGCAGCCCTTTTCTTATACGTTCTCTAAGAACATATAGCGCTGGGTTTGACTGCAAGAAAAATTTAAAACATATTAACCACACTAATGATATCAAGAACGAAGTTGAAATGTGCATCTTATAAGTCAACAAGAATAAAGTGCTGAATTTAGAAAAATAAATACCTTCATTATCTTGTTCATGGCCTGGGCAATTAACGGCTTTGACCCAGGGAACCAATTACCAAAGGCAGAATGCAGATTGTAAGCTAGATCAAGTCCAATCATTACCCCTGTATATAACATTACCAAGTTACCGAATGTGAGAAAAAAAAAATCATTATTTATTATATCATACTCCCTCCATCCCTTAAATGAACAATTGCCAAAATGGTCCGTCCCTAACTTAATTGAACATTTCCTAAAAGGGAAATAAAAAATCTCAATCATTTCTAGCTATCCCCCCTCAAACATCTCAAAATTACAGCTAATTATTACTTTCCCCACACAAAAACATCTTTTTTGTCTTATTCTCTTCAATTGACTAAAACACCCTCATCAAAAAGCTGTTTTATCTACTTTAATACTATTAAACAACTCCCACATTAAAACCCGTGTCAAAAGCAAATGAACAATTAAGAGACAAAGGGAGTAACAAAAACTAGGGACTAAGCATACCAGTTGGTGATGGATAGATCGACATATTGTCAGTAGTGTAATCCATGAATTTGGCTCTTGTGTACCGCTCAATATCATGAGAATCATAATCCCCCCAGCGTAGCTGCACATCTATCCAGTATTTATTGCTGGCCTTTTGGTCAAACACATCCTTTGACTCTGCCACAAGACTAGGTTTGGACATGGGCCATCTATGAGCAGCAAAGAGTAGAATGTCCGCACAGGAGCTGTTCATTTTGTAACTCTTCCTAGGGTGGATGGTTTCTTTCTGAACAGTCTCAATTTCCAATGCATCCAGCTCCTGATCCAAAACTTGGCAAAGATCCATTACAACACTCTCGTGAATTTTCTGCCACAAGTGAGCACGGAATATCTGAATAAGGGAAATCTTTAGAGTTGGTATCTTCCCGTGCATAAAAATCCCAGTGAGATCCAGCTGGACCTGGAAACCAACGTATACATTTGCCCTATTTATGGTCGGCGACCACCACAGAGTAAATCTTCTGTTAGGGATTTGATTAAGTCCAGATCTTTGGGCATTTGTCAGTTTCTTATACTTCATTGACTCCTCAAAACCTGAAGCTTTCTCCCAGAAAAGACCCTCCCATGTAGGGAAGCTGAAAAGTAGAACAGGAAGTACAATAGATGAGAACATCATACAAAATAACTTCAAGTTACTAGAAATTATGAACGGACTGTGACTACAGTACACCAATGTGGAAGTAAATCCACATCAGCGAATTGTTCCCACAAAGGGAAATTCATGTATTGAAAAATAAAGCAACCATCCAACAAAGTTAATTTTTTTTTAAAAAAAAAGAGTAGGCCTGGACTAAAAGATACAGGTAGAGGACTTACTATGTTCCCTTGAATAATGTGTGTTCAAGAATTCCTTCTACTCCTCCCAAAGCTTGAATAACATCAGTTCTGTAATTGTTCAAGTTCCACAACTTCCCATCGTGTCTCTGGTGCGTCCACCAGAACGGGTTTTGCTTCAGAACCTGGTACTGCTTAAAATCTGTTCTAACTCGCCACCCTTTGTCATATGCAAGGGTGTGGCGGTCTTTCTGAAACAGAGTATTGATACGAGGAATCCCACGATCCCACGAGTCCTAAAAGTTGAAGAGGAACATGTAAGTCGAAGAGGAACATGTAAGCACATAGCTTACAGCCAACTATACAAAAGATGAGACAACAAATGAAAATACAAACTTATAAAGGACACTTACTTCCAAATCCTCTAGGGTTAATCGCCTATTCTGTGCCTGGGCTTCTTGCCTCTTCAATGCATATTCAGCCCAAACACGCTGAGAATCAATGAACTCGCTCTCCCATGGCTGTGACAGGAGGGAAAGCCGAATCAGAAATTAATGTGGTAACTTAATCCCAAAAAAAGGTAATATTCTATAAGAAATCTGTCTACCTGAATGTATCGATAGAGATTTGGAATCAACTGGTCCTCTTCATGACTCATTCCACTCCTAAAATGTGTTACACCAACATCTGTCTGTTTACTATACCGAAGGTCACTCTGGGGAATTAATATGTGACCCATTGACAGCATTCCAAGCCCTCCGATTTCCTTTGGTGTGTAAAAGATAACAGGAGGGAACCTGAAAATAGAACATGTTTCAGGAATTTCCAGAAGACCGAAAAAAGAAAAGAACTTGAAACAATAGCAGATAGATGAAAAAGTTTCAGACATTTCAAGAAAACCAAGCAAAGAAAACAACAACTTGAAACAATAGAAGACAGAAGAAAAGGTTTCAGATATTTCAAGAAGCCTGAGCAAAGAGCAGAGAATCATGGAACATAAAGGATCACAAACGAAGCACAGTACCTGCTAGGCATCTTAGAGTTCAGCCCAATCTTAATACGAGTCTGTATCTTATTCTCACATTTTACCAGCAGATCCAGCAATTCTTGTGTGTGAACAGTTGCTTCACGGAAATATGTCATGAGCCCTGCATCAGTGAACCAGAGGTCTTAGAAAAAACAGAAACAATAGCTAGCAGTTGTGACCAAGTGGTTGGAAGGCAAGCATCAGAAGCAATGCAAATTTTACCTATGAGAGCTGTATTCCATTTGTTAACAATCTTTGTAAATGTTGTAGAACCTGAGGACATGAGTATCTGCCTAACACGATTCTCAAACACCTTCATGTGTTCATCATCTACACGTAGGAAAGCAACCGCTGTGCGTTCTTTTGTTTGCTCATTTTGCAAATTCCAGACACCATCTCTTGTATTGCTGAAGGCCTCTTGAGTCATTCTTATCTTGGGCAGTATACGAACTTCAAAACCACACCTGAAATGCAAACAGTTATATTACTTTCCATGTTCCGACAGCTTCAAAGAATTTCAAATAAGTAGACTTTTCTTCTTGGGGTTTGGGGGGTGGAGTAGGGGGACGTACATGCTGAACAGCAAGTTTGGATTGTCTTTGCTGTAGACGGACACAAAGCTGTTCTCCCATTCGAGTGTGGTAATGCTTCTAGGAAGTCTGTTCTTCATATCCCAGAAAACACTTCTTCCGAGATTAACTAAAAGAAGGTTGCCCAGATAAATTATCAGTCATCAAACGGTAAAAAAGACCATAATAAGAAAAACATATAATCAAATAAGAGAACCGAAAATTGCATACCATCATGCTTCATGAGTCGCATTCTAGCATCTCTAGGCCAGCACTTCTTATTATTATAACCAACCATATTTTCATTGTTAGGATCAGGATGCTCTGTAAGATAGCGCTGGATAAGATCCCGAGCCTCCTCGTGAGTGAAGCGGAACAATATATGCACCTTTTCTATGTACCTAGAGTACAGTCGGATTGGATGTCGTGTTTCTACTCTAGAGTCGTGGAAAGTAATGAACTCATTAGGCATCTGTGGTGGACCAGCAATTTCACTCGCTCGTGTCAGACCAAGAATTAGAAGATCCAGAACGAGCCCGTAGTACTGCACAACAAATGAAGCAAACTGAAGACCACGTATGAGCCCATAAGAGTTTGTATGGCTCATATCCTTGTACGACAAAACAACATTATTCTTTGCAGTGACATAATCAGCAATATTATGGTCAAGAACCAAGCGCAGAAGCCTGCAAGCATATGAGAAATGATGAGTTTTGTGTTTACACAAATCCAACTGCTTTTCAATAGAATTACGGAATCATGTTAATTACAATACCTGTTAAGCATGGTTAGATCAATCTTTTCGAAGAACTTCTCAAATTTAGTTTGAAGCATCACAACGCACTGCCCATCACTAGTGTCCCATATGCCCTGTAAGTTGTTTATGCCTTGGCACCACTTGTAAACCAACAGAGGTGGCGGTTCTGAATCTGCAGGCTTTATCCAATTAGGGAAAAGGTGGCGCTTATCGCCCTCATACCACAGATATTGGTCCAAATATGCATCAGTGATCTTTTCAAGAGGTTCAATCTCGTAAACAGGAATTAGATAGCTATATAAATCCATGAACTCGATGCCAACCTGTAAAATATCCTCTTGTTAGGCCAACATGCTTTAAATTCAACAAAGAAAAAAAAAAGTTAAACTACTTATTAGCTCATTTTAATAAAACCTTGACCCATTTGTAAGGTATTGAATTATCTCTCAAATTTTATGAAAGAGATGAAATGTGAAACTTCATTACAACTTACTTCTTTGAAGGCACGCTGTGTGAGCAAATGACGTTTGATACGTGACAGAGCCTCGTGCGGGTTATCATAAGCTTGCTCGATCAGACCCAATTCTTCTCTCTGCAGCTGGTTCAACCTAACAGCAACACTATAAGATTCCTTCAATCTCTCCAGGGCAAGAATGAGGAGCTTTGTATCATGCTTATAAGATAAGGGAGGGAAAGGAATTGGAGAAAATTTTCTAGACTCAAGCCAATGAACAGTAGTTGTGTATATGGCCACTGCTTCTTCAGGTGTGACATACGGGCCATCTTTTAGATAGTTGTGTTGTCGTTCCTGCAAATAGAGGCGAAGGCAATTCAACAAAAGTACTTTAGAATAAGAAATGGAATGGAGACTACGAATTCCAAGCACATTCAAAATGGTAAGTGTATTGTGTATCACGCACCTGTTCGGCCTTCAACCAAAGACGAGTCAATCTTCCAAGATTCTTTCGGCAAACAGTCTTGTCTACTGTAGCTCCCCGTCTAATACGTTCCCGATTGTAATGAGCAACATTGGTCCACCAATCAGCTTTTGATTTGACATAACGCAGTATCATGTTCTCAATTGGGACTGGCAAGCCAGGTACCTGATAAGTTCAAGAATATTATAAAAATAACGTTCAGGCACAATGCAAGGAGCAACACCGTTTAGAATATGCATTATCACCAGTACAAGGAATATAGTTTAAGCAGCTGAAGACTGAAGTACCTTCCAAGGAATATTTGCTTTCCAGCAACGCCATGCTTCACTCAAGTGCTGCAAGATAGTTCTTGCTTTATTTTGCTTGATACCCTCTGCAATCAAGAACAAGCATTTCAGTTCAGGAAAAATATAGTCCACGCGTGGTAAAAGAAAAGGGAGATGCGAAGAAACTAAAACGACAAGATCCTAACCTGGCATAGCATCAAGGACATCATGCATGACAGCAGCACGAAGCTCCAAGTCAAAGTGGCTTTCAACACGCTGCTTCGTCACAGTTTTGGCCACTCCCTTTGAATGCCGTCCTTCAAATTGCCTAGCAAGTAAATTCCCCAACCACCTTTCCAGGAGTGGAACTATACCACGAAGGAAAAACAACCACACTCTCCACATGGGTGCCCAGAACCCACATCCAGGACCTTTTCCAACGGGCCCAGTATTAAATCGGTAATAAATCAAATGCTTCAAGTCTTTGCACATCCGAATCTGCCGCATAAGACGATATTTGTATCGATACATGCCAGTTAACTGGCCAACGTGTGAAAAAATGTACTGCAGCCCATCAGCCAACTGAAACGCGTCCACATTTCCCAATCGAAACTGGATATTTGCATCAACAACAAGCTTTGTCAAACGCAAGATTTCACGACAAAGATGGAATGCATTACCAAATCGCGACTTTTTGCGTTCCTTAGTGGTAAGGGTCTTCACAGGCTTTAAGTTGAAATTGTAGTCAAGATGAAGATAGTTCAAGTTTTTTCTATGGATCAGCAAGTTCAGCATATTGTACCCTTGCTTGCAAACTTGGAGACCTGCTTCAGCCCAATCAAGTTCAGTAGTCTGAAAAAATTTTGTAGCCTGGAGAGACCTAAACAGGTGCTTCTTCTTCTGAGCCTTGGGTGGTCGATGATGCAGCTCATTTAACACGAAGCATTTCAAAAGTTTCTGGTAGCTGACACGAACTTTGACAGGATATGATGGAGGGCTGCAAAAGATGGAAAACATGAAGCAAAATAAACACAGCAGAAATGAAGAATATTTTTGCAACTTAAGAAAATGAAGAGCATCTCTTACCAGTGTTCCTTATACCACTCAGACACGAGAGGTATATCTTCAGCACGCCTCATCCGTCCAGATCGCATGTTAAAGGGTCGTGAAGCAAACAACAGTGAAATTCCAGAAGCAGTAGTGTCAGTATATATCGGAGTGCTGGTGAGTAATGGTTCAACTCCCTCTGGCAAAGCAAAATCATCATCTTCTTCTTCTTCGTAAATTTTCTTATCGCGCTTATCTCTGTTTGCACTTGTTATGGGGTGAATGAGAGGATCGTAATAGAATGCAGGTAAATCAGGATCCTCAGTTTTTATGTACATCACCATCGGAGTATGGTAGATACTAAGCCTTACTTTCCTCGGCCTGTTGTTGTAAAGATGTGGGAACGCAATCCTATACTCTGTTCTAAGAGGTGACCGGATGATAAGTTTGTTGATATCATTAAACTCATTCCAGTCCTCATCTCCCTTCTCCATGTCACGATAAAGAGGCTCAAACTTGGGACCACCTGCAACAGTACAATTTATCAGCAGGATACTCAAATAAGCATTGTTGACTTCCCAACTTACCAATTAATAGCAAGCTAATGGAAGAGTAGGCTATAATGTCTCCAAATGAAAATTAAGACAAGAAATTCTGCATCTAAATGAAAAGCAAGCATGACAAAAGTATAAATAAAGATGATGCATACCAGGAATGCACATGTTCAGAGCTTTAGCTGTGAAGAATGACTCCATGTCAAAAAGGTAAAAATAGTTGCGATCTATTAAATCAGAGAGCAACTGCCCAGCAAGTCGATGAAGTGTTGCCATTATCGGAAGCGAGAGATGCCATTTTCGGTAACTGGGTCCATTTATGAGCTTTGTCTTTACAAGAGGTTTATGGTCATAAAACCAGGTATAGACAGCTGAATCTTCTTCCTCATCCAATTCCAACTGGATTGGTTCCAAAGGATCCACATCTAGTAAATTATCAGCATAGTCCAACGGAGGCTCTTCATCATCAAAAGGAGGAAAACGCATTCTCTTGAAATGTCGTCGATCTCTCTTCTCCCTTCGCATCATAATCCACATAGTTCCCCACTACAAAAATTTCCAATGTTTAAAAATGCACATATACAAGGAAATTTCTAGGAGAAAGGTGTAAGCAGAAAATGTAAAGATGTTGTATAAAGGTACGATAGACGCAATAGAAAAGAAGCATACCTGTGCCAAATAGATTGGTTCAACAACCCACGGGATTTCATTAACAAATGTAATAGCCCCAGTGATATGATAGAGAATCTTCACCTCACGAACCTTGACACACAAAATAAAAGGAAGTTAGTACAAACATAAAACAGGGCAGAAATAATAATATGGGCTCCAACCACCATAAATTATCAAGCACTACCTGTTCCCAAGGCATGGGCATGTTCTCGAGAAGTTTGTACACAGCATGTGGTACAAATTTAAGTGCTCCCAAATAGACACGTTTATCGTGGCGATATTTCTTCGATGACATATCACCATGGTCCCTGTAAATCAATACAATTCTCAGCCTACTTATATACATTAATAAACTATACATATGCATACAAAGATATAGATAAGCAGAGAGAAGAAGATAGCCTATTATCTACCAAGTTCTGTGAAACATTACACGGAGAGGTTTCTATATATTAGGGTCATTCTCCATTTATAAAGTTCAGTTTCTAGTAAAACGACATCAAAAGCATGGCATAAGAAAATGAAAAGTGCAATACATCTATTAATTGCCAAGAAATGCAAAGGAGGGAAAAAGAGCAGCCAAGCAAGTGAACACATACCGAATGATTTTTCGGACATGTTCCGGGGGCATATCCTCCTTCTGAGTCTCAACGAAACCAAATTTCCGCTTATCGCTGTAACGCTTCGTATTCAACTGCATCCATTTCCTCGCTCTCTCATCCAGCTGAGACTCACTCGGCACTACCGTATACGACGGCGGCAGTGGCGGCGCAACTGGCTGTGCTCCACTGGTCCCTGGCGGGGGAGGCGCCATAGGCTGTGCACCACTGGTCCCCGGCGGCGCCATCGTTGGAGGCATCCCTCCCGCTGCGCCGCTGCCGCTGGTGCCCGGTGGCGCGGGGTTGCTCCATATATCGTTGTTATACATGCTTCAGTTGAACTAAAGCCCTAAAACCCTAGTAATGAACTTCTTCTCCTAATCAGTAAAACGGGAAACAGCACATCTCTCGATCTCTCCCGCAGTGGATCGAAGAGAGTGAGAATTGGGTATTAGAAGAGAATTGTGAAATTGGTTTTATATATTGTTGCTTGTTGGAGTGTAGGAACAGTTTGATCTTAATGACGGGCCTAGAGTGGGGGAGTAAGTCTTTTCCTAATAGGATTAGGATTAATTATGGCAAGTTTGTTTTGACTTGGAGAGTAGGGAACAAGTCTTTTACTCAAGTTTTCTATTATAAATAGATGTTCTCTCTTTGTAATCATCGCGCATCCAAAACACATAGTGAAATACCTTGCTTGGCATTGCCTAGTCGCAAGACGAACTGGGTAAACAAATCTCGTGTTATTTTCTTATCGTCATCGTGTGCGTGTGTTTATTTCCTAACAACATTAATTTATCTTCACTATTCAACGTATTTACTCAAATTGTCATTGTCTTTTATTCATATAAAAAAAAATTATGTATAAAAGAACCCCACAATATCTCAACCATATTCACAACATATTATTTATGCATATATTAATCAATATTCATTAAAATGTGTATGTTGTTGAATAAATGGTTATAATGAATTTGGACGGAGAGAGTATATATGTTGGCTGGGTGGGTTCGTGGGTGGGACTTGGGAGTGTGTAATGGTCCTGGGGGCAATCTTTCGTTTAGCCTCATAAACAAGTTTTCATGTGAAAGTAGAGAAAACTCATGCATATTGAGTACTACCATGCTCAATTGGCATGTCTTTATTGCGCTACTTCAAACTTTATGACAAAACACACGACCTGATAAAGTTGTCAACAATAATCATTGGTTGGACGAGCAACTTCTAAAGCTCGTGCGCAACGTCGCCAACCAGTACATCTGGGGATCATGTCTTATATATGTTTAACACACTTGTATATATTTTTAATTTTCTAGCAATAAGTGTGTGTAGTGCGCAACTCTATCTGCGTTTTTGCTTATATTTCAATAAACGAGATTCCACCACAATTTTGAGAGCCCCTTTTAAATTACAATAATATGGAGTAATAGATTAGCATATACACGCATCTTGTAAAAAATTATAAAAATTATAGTATATCGTTAAAATTTTGTATTTTTTACCCTCTATTTAAATCTTATAACACGAGGACATGACCACCACAATTAAAATTAAAGTTAGTTCATTGTATCCTTTTGCATCCAAGATATTCATTCAAAGCTGCATTTTACATCTTACTTGGTTTATTATTTTTTGTCACTAGGAAGAATTTTATGTTGAGACCTAATTTATAGGTTAAGTTTAAAAATATTATTTTTGTCTCAATTCAAGTGCAACGAACGCCTAAAAAATGGTTAATTGAACGAATCAATGTCATATAGATTCAACCCGATCTAAAAAATGGTTAATGGAACGAAAGTCTCTCATAGTTTAAAAATATTGTGCAAAATTCTTTTGTAGTTTAAAAGACGCAAAAAAAAAAAACTCTAATAATTTATTAGATTAAGTGAATTTATCATTTTTCTTAAAACGAGTTAAAGACTTTACCTATTTTCTAAAGTTTTCGTATAATTTATTTTCAAATATTGAAATTTTAAAACTATACTACAAAATAAAAAACATAACACAAAATTAGAAAAGAAGAAGATAAAATCATTACCACCCATAATCCTTCTTTCTCTATACCTTTAATTGGGTAGCATAATCTTAAAATCAAGTATATACAAAACGTGGTATAAATAGAAGCGCGTCACACCACGATTTTCCATTTTTTAAAAAATAAATTTCTACGTTTGTAGTTTCTCCACACCCACACAAAAAACAAGGGAAAAAATGAAAAAAATAAATGGAAAAAGAGAAAATGGATTATTTCGATAACCAACAACGGAGCTGAAACTCGAAAGACTAAAGCGATGAGCCACAATCCCAGAATTCCCCATATTCTCTCGGGACATTCACCAAACACATACAGTTAGTTCAAATTTGCTTCCCGAGTAATCGTTTCTTCAATTTCTGAAAATTTATCAACATTCTTCGGAGCTACTCCACAATGGCCGCCGCCGCCGCTGCTACTTCGCTATTTTCCCCTTCTTCTCTAACGCCCAATCGCCAACACTGTTCAGTCCCTCCATTGGGCTCGTCGTCGACTTGTTTCGTTACAGGCGGGGCCCTTGTCTGGGGCAACCAGAAGTTTCTGCAAGTTTCTATATCATGCGCTGCACAATTGAACAAGAAAATGTCTGCACGGAGGTTTGGGAGAGCAGTTGTGGTTGCTGCAGCTGATTATTACTCTACTCTTGGAGTTCCGAAATCTGCTAATACCAAGGAAATTAAGGCTGCTTATAGAAAGCTAGCTAGGCAGGTATCGGGAGATGAGGTTTTTTTGGGTTATGCTGTTTTTTGCTAGATTTTGTAATGCTATTTGAAGGCGTTTCAAATTGAGGTTGAATGATTTGTGATATCCACAATGTTGTGATCATATTCTTGGTAATCGGATGTGTAGCGTGAAGGAAACGTAGTGTCGTTTGTTTTTAATCAAATATATGATCATTGATATAATACTTCAGAGTTTTTTCTATTATGTATCTAAGAATCGACAATTGCGTTTTCTCATTGGTGTTTAGTTCCATCCTGATGTCAACAAAGAACCAGGAGCAACTGAAAAGTTCAAGGAGATCAGTGCGGCATATGAGGTAAGCATACGAAGTGGTGATCAGATTTTTTTTTTTAAATGATTACATTCTGGTTGTTCGTTTTGCTGTGAAGTTCATTTAACCTGTTGAGAAGAGGGAAATTTCCCTTTTCTGCAATTTGAATGATGAACTGTCATTGATCAATTTTTGCAATTTTTTAACAACAAAGAGTGTTTAATGTGGTAGATGTGGATTATTGAAGACCTTTCTGCCTTTTTTTCTCAGAGGTCTTTGTTGTTGCCAAAACGGTTACTTCAGTTCAGGTTTTAGCTGGGAATCTCATTATATCAAATCACCTTTGATGGAAATGAATCCAATTCTTATTTTCTAACATTACCATCTCAACGACTGTTTACATTTGGGTCAACCTCGTATAAATCTTCTAAAACTGCTACTCTGAGGTTGGACTTGTGCTTCAAAAATCTGTAACTGAAAAGATTGTGTTTTGCCAATTTGGAGTTTGGGATATGCAATTATAATATCTTTATTGTCTCCCATTCTAGAAGTATTATCATCTCCTGTGTGAAATTTCTTTCTGGGTTGTTCAATTCCTGTAGTGAATGATCATTGTGCATCTTTTGTATTTTACTGCAAACTCATCTCTCAGACTTATTAAAGTTTATCTGTCTTGTGATATTTTTTCTGTTGCTCTACTGTACATTGCCTCCCATTGCACTCTTCATGATATTATTTTCATGAATTCTTAATTTTTTGTTAAAGTTGAATGAAACGTGATCTTACAATGATAGGAGAAGAGTGCCTTAGATAGTTTATCATGTGCAATATGTGTGCATTTGTTATTTAGAAAAATCTGACGTACAATATTGTCAGGTACTATCAGACGACAAAAAGAGAGCTTTGTATGATCAATATGGTGAAGCTGGAGTGAAAAGCACTGTAGGGGGACCTGGTGGTTACACGGTATTGCCATAATTTCTCTAGTTATAGCTTTTATGTTTTTAAAGTTATCACATGCTTATAGAAGAAAAGAATGAGAGGCAGCCAAAAGCATAACACACGTGTCATTGGTGAATGCACTTGGCATAAAGGTTTTACATTTATCTGGGAAGATCCCTGAGATTGCGTCATTACTCAACTAAGTATAAGTTGACTTTTTATTGCTCATATTATAATTAGCACAGTCTTGGCTTATTCTGTCTGAAGTGGATCCATATTTTCATAAGTTCATGCCTCAAGTAAGATACAAATGTTTCTGAAATCATGTCAGTTACAGATCTTAGTGTAATATATGGTCATCATACAAAGATTATCTAATATCAGTTAGTCCTTTACGTAGGACCTCCATAAAGTACTTTTAATCAGCCCTGTGCACACCTCTTTTAAGCAGGCCAATTGTTATAGCAACTGGATTAGAGAAATATGTATGTTATGTGACAATATAATTAAGTTATGCTGTCTTTTTCCATAGGCAACAAACCCTTTTGATCTTTTTGAGGCATTTTTTGGGCCTAGTATGGGTGGGTTCCCTGGGATGGATGGATCTGGATTTGGCACATCTCGACGTAGTACTGTGTCCAAAGGTGAAGATCTCCGGTGAGTAAAATTTGAGTATTTTGTTTTTTACATGCATCTCATGTTCATTTGTCACGTTGATTTGAACTCTTGTTGTCTATGTTTTCTTAAAGAGACATAATTTCCCAGTCTGAATTGAGAATTTGAGGGATCTTTATGGTTTTCTTGTTCGAATGGCTTTTATAGCACTTAGGTTCTTGATATTGTTGTTTGGTGATACTGTCTGTTGCATTTAAGTTCTCTCGACATCCTATATCCTCATTAGTGTAAAATGAATTTCAGTTACGATATGACATTGGAATTTTCTGCGGCTATTTTTGGGGCTGAGAAAGAATTTGAGTTGTCTCATCTTGAAACTTGTGAAGTTTGTGCTGGTACTGGAGCAAAAGTAGGCTCCAAAATGAGGATTTGCTCAACATGTGGTGGCAGAGGTCAAGTTATGAGAACTGAGCAAACACCTTTTGGCATGTTTTCACAGGTAATCTTGCCCTAATTCCTATCGCGTTGTTTGGGAATGCCAATCAGTGATGAGAGTCATGATTATTGCTAACACAGGTGATTTATCATTTCCAAGTTGGAATTTCATACAAATTTCCAGGATCCCATCAAAGGCCTATTTTAATGCTATTAATAGTCTTCCACATAATTCAATCATCCACAGTGTAAACTTGAAGTTTATTTTTTAAGAACTAATATGTGCTTTCTGGTGCACTAATATGAGCATGGGTTAGTAAGGGTAGCATATAAGAACTTATTTTCTCGTCTTTACTGACTCATAGGTTGGCTGGATTCCAAAGTGCGATATTACCAGTTAACCACTAATAATGGCCACATCAAAGTGTATTTAATTCTTTCTTAAAGCCTGTATTATTACAACTTACAAGGTCTTTGTGCCAGTTTTATATATTGATGTTGACCTTTGGATTTGATTTATATATTGCTAAACACACATAGTAAAGTATATAAAGATAATTGAAAAACCAAATGTTTCTTGTAGAGCCAGTTAAAAGTTGCACTTACATGAGATTAACTCAGGTTTCTGTATGCCCAAATTGTGGTGGGGATGGTGAAATGATATCCGAGTCATGTCGTAAATGCTCTGGTGCTGGACGAATACGAGTTAGAAAAGACATCAAAGTAAAAATTCCTCCTGGAGTGAGCAAGGGCAGTATTCTTCGAGTAGCTGGAGAGGGTGATGCAGGACCAAAAGGGTATGTGACTGATATGCTCTTTTCATGTATTGATCTAGCCATCCCATTAAGTTTTTATCTCCTTCACACAGGAGCCCACCTGGAGATCTTTTTGTCTACCTTGACATTGAAGAGATAGCTGAGATTCAGAGAGATGGCATAAATCTCTATTCTACTATTTCAATTAGCTATCTGGATGCCATATTGGGAACTGTCTCTAAGGTACATCTGCTCTAAGTTCTCGCTCACATTTCCATGCATTTTCTCAGTCTTCTTGCTTCTTTAGTTTAGTAGCCATATGAGTCACGGCGATGTCTTGGCTAAATTAGTTCATTAGGGTAACTGTTTTTTTGTACCGTTGCCCATGTACGAAAGTTAAGCAACCAACTCTAACAAGCAGTGTACGGAAGTTAGACTTGAAATATTTGAACTCTTTGCAAGTGGCCCCACGCCTGTTCATATTTATAGCATCTTAGGCTGCATTTGCTAATTTGTATAAAAGTATTGGCTGGTATGCCATTGTCAACAACTGCTTGGAGTGGTCAACGTCTTGTAATGATCTTTTACTAGTCAGGGAAAAATGGAATTGTCACCTACTCCTATATGTCATTTTAGATCAACACAAACATATTAAAAAAATCATCGACTTCCTACTATATCCTTAATCCATTGCTTTGAAATTCTACCTAAGACGTTGAAGACAATTACTATCTTAGTTATTTCTCAATGGCTTTTAGGGTAAATTCGGAAGGAACATAATTAATTAACATTGAAAAATGCAAAATGTCATTTAAATTGCAAAGGAAGTGAAGAGTCAAAACGTCATTCATATTGAACACGACGGAGTATTTTATAAAACCAAAATAATCTGGTGTTCTAGTTTATAGTTTATAGTATTTTATAAAACCAAAGGAAGTGAAGAGTCAAAACGTCATTCATATTGAACATGACGGAGTATTGAACATGACGTCATTCATATTGACCACTATCATATTTGGTGGTTTTGTAATAATCTGTTTATAGTTAATTGTGTTCTACTCTTACCCTGGACAGTGACTTTAATTTACATGGCATTATTTTAGTTGTGGATGAAATTTGTTATACATGGAATCATGTGAAATACCTGCATGCGTGAAATGATACATTATTTTCCTATTCATTGTAACCAGATTTCTACCTAGACAAATTAGGTCCAACATTCTGCTGTGAAATATTTGTGCTATTTTTAGTTTTACTGGTGTTTTTAAAACCGATGAAATGATGATTCCTGGTTTTTAATAGGTTAAGACGGTTGAAGGAATGACTGACCTCCAGATTCCTCCTGGTACTCAACCTGGAGACGTGCTTGTGTTGGCAAGGAAAGGTGCCCCTAAACTAAACAGGCCGTCAATACGTGGTGACCATCTATTCACCGTTAAAGTTAGCATACCAAAGCGTATTAGGTTTGTTCAAAGCCTTTCACTTTATTCTAACTCCCCAAGTAATTTTGACCTTCAGTTATTATAGAAAATCACAAACTAGTTTCTCTTGGTTATACTTTTAACGTTCTTATGACTATACAAAAAAATATGGTTATTCATAATTATGTTTATCTCTTCATTGGGCAAAATGTTTTTTAAGTGTGTCCATGGGTGACTGCCCGAATTGTCTATCATGGTTTATTGGTGAGTTTGAAATATAATAAATCACATCTTATTTATGTTCATCAGTTTATGCTATTACGTATTTTGTTTGCTGTGAGGCTCTTGAGAGCATGGGTTTCAAAATTTTCCGCCTGTAAATTTGGTTCTGAATCTAAAAGAAGGGGTCATCCTACTCGTCCCTTTGGTAGGGAAGTCCTATTTTGTGTGGAGATTTTCACTATTTAGAATCTATTATCTAAAAAATATAATGCTTTGAGAAGATATAAAGCATAAAAGGGAAGCTGGTTGGATGATTTTTAGGTGCTTAAAGATGCCTGCTAAACTAAAAAAGGAAACTATTTCGAGTTTTCACTCGAGTCAAGCTCGTTCAAAAGAATTGAGCTCGATCGAGTTCGAGCTTCGAGTTTTTTAATCGAGTCAAGTTTGAGCTAGACACTACTCGACTTGACTCATTTACAGTTACACCCCTATTCTTATTAACAAAAAATTGCAAAGTCTTGTGGGGTTTATAGTTCCGGTTGTATATTGGTCTATTTGGCTTAAAAGGAATAAGAGAATTTTTGAAGAGTCAAGAGAATCCTTAGAGGATGTTTGAGATAGGATTTTGAATTATAGACTTGCTATCCGGGTGACAGGTCACATACGTTTTAAAAGTGTTAATGATAAGGATTTAGTTAGAGATTGGTGTTATGGCTGTAATCCACACTTGTAATTCATGTAAGGGATTCCTCATCCCTTAACTCTTATCTACTTTGATAAAACATTCAGTTTCGTATTTGAAAAACAAAATAGACATCTTAAATTTGTATGGGGTTATATAATCCTAATGGATATTTTAGAATAGGATTACTAGATAACTTAACAAAATTACCGTACTTCACGTGTCATTCTCCAATTTTACTGTTTTTAGTGACTGAACTTGTTTTCATAAATCGACTTGCCTTTTTACTTCTAATTATAGTCATGCATATTGCTCTTGAATTTTCTTTTGAGTTGGGACAATGTAATTTATATCTTCAGTACAAAAGAACGTGAACTACTCGAGGAGCTTGCTTCTCTCGGCAACGCCCCTGCCACCCGTAAAAAGACACGACCAAAAGTCCAACAACCTGGTGAGTAGTGATATTGAACTGGTTATGATCTCCATATTGTGATATTAGTTGCATGCTCTCTCTCTCTCTGATATTATTGCCTGATCTGATCTCTTGATTACAAATGAAAATACAGAAACTGAAGAAGGCCCCATCTCGGAAAATAAAGATGTATCAGAAGATGAAAATGATGTATGGAAGCAGCTGAAAGATTTTGCCGGGTATATTCTTATTTCCTACTATAATTTTATCATAATTTTCTGTGAGCTATGATGAACGTATGGCTCTGTCATTTCCACACTGATTAACGAGGCAAATCATTCAATCAATGAAAAACATGCATTTCAAATTTTAGATTCAATTAGGCTGATCCAAATATCAGAATGTCTACAAACTTGTTCAAATTGGATTAAAATATTATGATGCTCAACGATATCCAATTATATATAAAGGGAACATCAGTGTCATATGAATCGTTTTAAGTAGTTAAGTAAGTAAAAAAATGGCTCATGTTTGCTCATATGAATCGAGTTTCAGATTATTGTAGAGAATTAGAATGATGCACAATTTTATTTTGTCTCCTGGTTTTCTTGATCACATTTCCATCGCATTGCACGTTTCTTGGTTGTACAGTCACACATTGAACGTAAAACTATGCTTGCAGGTCGGTTGCAAATGGAGCAATTAAATGGTTCAAAGATAATCTATAACTCTTCATCTGGATAGCAGCAGCCATTGTCGAACACTGCAACATATTCGTGTTTTCCATGGTACGCGAGTAGCTGTTTATGTATTTCGATGCCTTTCGCTCTTCAATCGAGTGACTAATGTTTAGATTGTAGAAGAGAAATTGAACAAGAATGTGTGAATCATTTGATTTTTGGCCCTCCTATTTGGTGTTGTACATTGTAGATTGAGTGACCGTAGAGCAGATGTATTAATTCTTTTGTGTCCATGAGCAACACCTGCAAAATCTTGGGAAAAATAAAACAAAATTTATTTGATCTTCATTCTAGGTATTTTACTGTAGTTAATAAAGAGTAATCGTATATCTTTGTCACAGTGTCACACCGGAAACTGAAAAACTAACCGTCTAGTTTCATATCATTACTATGTGAACATCATTTTGTTACAATTGATTCAGTTATATAGGCTGATCCAAATACCAGTGTCTACAAACAAATTCAAATTGGATTAAAATATTAGTATTTTCATAAAGGGAACATTAGTGTCATGAATCATTTTACGTAGCAGCTAGCCATTGTCGAAGAGAAATTGAATAAATGTATCGCAAAATGAATATATTAATGAAAGTATAAGCAAAAGAATCGCAAAATGAATAGATTAATGAAAGTATAAACAAAAGAAAACAGTATAGACAATTAAAAAAATCACACTAAAACTCAACCCAACTACGCTCCCTAGCTCTAGAATGTCGATTTTTTCAAAGCCTCGCTAAAACCCAGCCCAGCTTGGAAACGCTCTCTAGAATGTCGACAGCCTTGAAGTGAATCTCATCCTCTTCATGAGTCAGCATGTTGTTGATTTTTTCAAAGCCTCGATGAAGATCGATCATTCGAGCATAAATATTCATGTCAGCTTTCAGAATGTTTTCAAGCCCTTCCAAACACACAATTAAAAATACAGGAGCCGTTGTGCTCACAAGCAAATCACATAAAGACTTGATACATTCTTGACTCACAAGGTACCTGCACGTCACACATACAAATTAAATAACTTTGTACACATAAAGTTCTTTTTTGAAAAATATACATTTAAAACTCACTTTAATTGGTCATCAGTACAGTGATGAGTTGCACTTGATATCGCAAATACAGCCCACGCTCTAACACCAAATTCAGCACTTTGAGACATTTGGACGAGTGGACCAATAATATTGGCTTCAATCACAGTCTATACACACATGTAATTTAAATTTTTGGAATTAATATATATATATATATATATATATAATTAAAATTATATAACAAAGCATAGCATAATATGAATTTACCTGAATATGATTGGAGTTTCCAAACAATATGATGGAAAGAGCCACGCAAACATGGTCTATTTTTATGTCATTGTTATGACGAGCACGGGTCAGTAGGTGAAAGAGGCCGGGTACAACATTTAAGTCAATAAAATACTACAAAAGAAAACAGATCTCACAAGTTATCAATAAATCATTTACGAAAAAAAACAAAACAAGTCTTACAAGTTATCAATGAATCATTTACGAAAAAAATTATCCTATATACCTGAACGTATTTATCATCTTCTGCAAGAATATTTGCAACAGCCCAGAGGGCGGGGGTAAACGTATCAACGGACGAATGACTGAAACATTCACAAGAAAATAATTTGATACTATATATTATGTATATATATATACTATAAGATAATTTGAAATACATAGATAGCTAGATACTCACAATAATAATTCGACTAGACGAGAACACACTCCAGAGTCGACCACAGCTTGAACTTGTTCATTTGTTCCATTGGCGAAGTAAGCTATAACCCAACACACATTACTTACCACATCTTCATCACTTGACAAATGCATAAGTTGTGCAGCAACTGCAAGTGCTGGCTTTGTCTGTATATATACATTGTACAATAATCATAATTCAATTTAATTTAAAAACAAAATTTTGCTCTGACTTCAATTCGAAACCTGTTCAAACAGAGGCGGTGGTTTGCCTCTGCATACGTTTATGAGAGCCCAAGTAGCATCTCTGAGCATGGACAACGTGACATGTTCATTAATCCCTGCAGCAATCAAAGCACCCAAAGCTCCATGCTCAAGTACAATGTCACGATGTTCCGGGGAGCTACCAGCTATTTCCCCTAACGCCACTATTACCTAATAAAACATTGATTATTTTTTAACATGACACGTGTAATTTAACATATTATCTGAAACCTAAATGCAAATAAATACACACCTCGCTTATAATATTATGAATTGGACAAGTGATGAGAAGCTTCACAAGTATAGGGACAGCTCCATGATCAATTACCACCCTGGCGTGCTCAGGTGATCCAGAACAAATGTATACGAGAGCTGAAGCTGCTTGAAGCTGTATCAACAAATCAACTTAGCAAACTGCTTCTAGAATTACTTATTTTTAAAGCTCCATCCCACCGCTTTTGAAAAATAAGTGATTTGTAGAGTTTCAAAACACATCATTAATCTCAAACGGAGACATATAGTATTACCTGAAGCCGCATAGTCCTCCCTCGTCAAAAATTCGACGAAACGGGGAACTACACCTGTCTGAATTACCACATCAGCGGAAGGAAATTCTGCCAAAATCCAATCATTAAATTTAAAATATCTCTATATATACTAGTGTAAAAATTGCGTATATATTAATAATAATAACCTGGTATATTAAGCATTACGCAGGTTTGGGATGTTGCTAGAAGTTGTCGAGTGGAATCATCACTCCAAATACTTTCAACATTTAATGGCAATCTTTCTAAATGAAACTTCACACGATACTCCTTTTTTTTTTTTTGGTCGGTGAATAAAATTTTTTCTACTCAAGAAAAAGTTCAGGGTACCAGAGGTACCTTACAAATAGTTGCAGAATAAAAGAAGGAGTTTAAAAAGGAAAGATACAAGAGAATATAAATATAAATATAAATATAAATATAAATAGAATGAGTTTTGATTAATTAATATAAATCATGGATTGTGTTATGAAAATATAAATATCAGAAACATATTATATACTCAGATAAAAGAAATTAATAATACTCCATTATAAATCATTGACAATTATGTAGAGTTAAAATTCAATTTCATAACACAACTTTTTAATCATGTTTTGACGGATTTTCAAAAGAGAAATTTGGGGAAAAGTGCTTACAAAACTATTTCAAATATTTATCAAACTTAAATAATTCGCAAAACTCAAAAATTGTTGAAAGATCCAGCTATGAAAATTAACAACTCCCATTAATTAATTAATCAAAACTTGCACCAAATCTAAATAATAAATTTCTTCAGAATGTCACCATACCAATAAAAAGAAAAAAAGATAACCAAAAATTCTTGTAGTGAAAAAGTCCCTGCAGCAAGAACTTATTATAAATCTTTTTTATCAATCAATCAATCAGGTTATCATAAATCTTTTTTATTTTATCAATCACTTATTATAAATCTTTTCTTTTTTATCAATCAATCAGGTTATCATAAATCTTTTTTATTTTATCAATCAGGTCAGAGTTGAATGATTAACATGCAATAGCGAATGTAATGGTGAAGGTTTTACCGTGAGTTCTTGCTTAATTTGACCGTGAGTTAAATATGTGATATATGTATGTATATATATAGGGAGACAGAGAGTTCATTAAAATAACAAACTCGAAATTTGAATCACAAAATTATCACTTATCATAATATCAAATTTTAATAAATAAATTATATATATATATTATAGTATATATTATTGTTCAATCCATATCATTTACAATATTCAAATATTATAAATATTATTTAAATAATTTCTTTTTGTACTTAGATGAGATAATTGAGTGTAAAATTGGGAAAATTTCTTTTTGGGGCCTAACAAATTGGCGCAAATCAGTAGCACCAAAATCATATCAATTAGATTACTTAAAAGTACTAAAGAATTTCACTTAAATTATTGAAATATATTATTCATAATGCTATAGGTAAAGTCTAGTATGCACTCGAGTGCATGTTATGCACCCTAGTCCATGTTGCACTTTTCAATTTTACTGACTTACACTTTTTTATAAATGATGTTGCATTTTTTAATTATTACTAAAAATATTATTATACAGTTTAATAATTGAAAAGTGCAACACCATTTACCAAAAAGTGTAAGTCAGTAAAACTGAAAAGTGCAACATGGACTAGAACATGCACTCGAGTACCAACCCAATGCTAAATGGTATATTTTTAAATCACTGAAAGATAAAGTGCAACATGGATTAGAACATGCACTCGAGTTCCAACCCAATGCTAAATGGTACTATTTTTAAATTACTGAAAGATATTAATTGTAACTTATATTAATTTGTTTCACTTAAATTAATTATTAAAATGTATTATTGATAATCTTAAAAATATCATTGAACTAGTCAAAAGTATTCAATAGAACATGAACTTATTCACGTATAGATAAACATCATAAACGTGCCGTTAGCTTTGTTGTACCTTGTCGTCCAAGACTTCGTTTCTTTCAAAGGGATATAAGAAATTGTGATTTTTGGTATTTTCCTTTTATGTTTCAATTTTCCCTCCAAGATCTTATTTATATATATCCGATGAATATAAGGAATTTAAATCTTCTTGATTTGACGCTATATTTCTTAACGCGCTTTTAATGTATAAACAATTATTTTATACCGATAAGTAAATATTGATTTATCTTGTTTATCAAGTTACCACTTACATAGATGGAACTTGTTTTTATTTAATATTATACAATACGTAAATTAATACTATATTGTATTTAAATTAATAATATAATGTATTTGAACTAATACTGTAATGTATTTGTTATAACTCATTAGTAATATTCACCTGTATTTGCCTTTTTACAATTAATTATATCTAATATAAAATAAAATTATTAATATAAAACAAACAAACAAATTAAATTTAATGATAATTATTAAAATTATATACGAGATTTTAATTTGAAAGACTAATAGTATAATTAAATTAAATTAAATAATTTATAAAGGGTATCTTTAAATATAGGAAAAGATTGATTTAATCTAAACAACTTTATATGAATTTAAATTCACAAATCTATTATATTATATAATAATCTCTTCTAATTCCATTTAAATATTGTGAGAATAAATATTTTTATTTATGGAAATATTCATATTAAATTTAGAAGATTTCATATCATTACTCTAGATAGATTTATACTAGTATCCAAATATATAATAGGCATAAAATAAATTTGTAAAGGCAATACAATATATTTATATTATATAAAAATAAAAAGATTGACCGATGTTATCGATTAAAAAAAAAACCGCGCCATGGGTAATCAACGGTGGAGATTATATCTCCGAGCATAGTCGGCTAAGATTGAACCACGCGACATTCCTTATTTAATGGACTTAAATTAGGTATATATATAACCAAATAGGCCGCCACTAATCTCAGAGGTCCAGTTAGGGTTTATCAGCCCATCTTTCTCTACTCTTTTGCTTTGGCACTACGAAATTCGTAAAACCCTGAACCCCAGGGGTTCGTCGCTCACATTCTCGCTCCCTGCCTGAGTAAGTCTTCTCAAGTTTTTATCTTTGCTTTATCTCTGTTCGTTGATTAATCTTCCATTGCTTTGATTTTGATCGAGAGTGGTGGTGTTTCTGCCTCGTTTCCGCGTTTTTTGGGAGTTTTAAGCGATATTTTGATTTAAGGGAATTTTAGGGTTCCTGACTTTCTATGAAATAGAGAGACTTTTTTTTTTTGGGCGGGGGGTCTGATTTTGTGTTATGGCAATGGGTGTGTAGCTCTTCTTTATTTTTTTGTTTCTATGATATTACGTATTAATGCCTTACATATGTATATTGTGTGTACGCAATGTGTGTGTTTGCGTGTTTGGTGTTTTTAGAAGTGTGATATGTGTTTTCGTGAACTATGTATTAGGTAAATACTCCTTCTTTATCAATTTCTCGGTAGATTGTTCTACTTTTGAATGAAAACGTTGGTGCAAGTTAATTCATGAACCTGATGGAATCATAGTCTTGGTTTTTTGAGTGATAGGTTTGTTAACAATTGGCTTTCTACAATGAATTGGAAAGACTTTATTCCAAGTTATTATTCTGTCATCGTTTATATCTTGTTCCTGGAATTGCAGCCTATCACTCTCTCTGCCTTTTAATCTGAACTTTAATGGTTGGGTGCAGCTTTCTTATAAAGTTTTATGGATTGTCAATGCCAGATATTGTTGCAATTTACCACAGTGCTAATTCATAGAAGTCTTTAAATTAAACTCTTTACTTTCTCGAATTCGATTTCCATTAAAAAAATCATAATGTATTAGAACTGTAAACGTTTTCCAATCTAAAGAAATCTTTGAATCACTCAGACTTTATTTTTCCTTATATTTAACAGGATGTGTACAATGGATATATCTATTAATCAAAATGCTTTCCCGGATTCAGATGCCCTGCCGAATAAACGAAGACGGAAGAAGTCCATGGTCTGGGATCACTTCACGATCGAAAAAGTTAATCCTGATTGTATCCGTGCCTTTTGTAATCAGTGCAAAAAGTCCTTTGCTTATATATCAGGTTCAAAACTAGCTGGTACCAGTCATCTAAAAAGGCACATTGCTTTGGGAATCTGCCCTGTTGCACGAAAAAATCAGGATAAAGGCCGAATGAGTCCACACGTGCCACCTGTCCGAGCTAATATCTCCACAAATGGTACTAACATTCCTAGAAAACGAGTTCGCGCTACAAATTCAGTTGCAACCACTTATTTTGATCATGATAATAGCGGCAACGAGCTTGCAAAAATGATCATTCAGCATGATTATCCACTTCAAATGGTTGGACAAACTGGATTTCTAAATTTTGTTCGGAGTCTTCAGCCTCAGTTTAGTACTAGTGCTAACAAAGTGCAAGAGCAAATTATGGGCATTTACGTTAGAGAAAGGCAGAAGGTTATGGACCTTCTTAGTAGAATTCCAGGGCGTCTTAACCTTACTGTGGATTTGTGTACTTCAAATCAAAGCTTGTCCTATGTACTTCTAACAGGTCACTTTACCGATCATGATTGGAAATTACAGAAACGGCTCCTCAATGTTAGTGTAGTAGACTTTCCTGATTCATGTACATCGATTAACCATGCCATTGCTGCTTGTTTATCTGATTGGAATAATGAGGGCAAGCTAGCAACTATCACTCTTGATCATATCTATGCCGATGACAGTGCTAGAGAAAATCTCAGAAGTCTGCTATCAATCAAGAATTCTCATGTTCTCAAAGGGCAGCTGCTAATCAATGGCTGTTATGCTCATATGTTGAGGAGTTTGGCTCAGGATGCTATAGGTTCGATGAGGGAAACCGTTGAGAATGTACGACACAGTGTGAAGTATGTTAAAACTTCAGTCGTTAATGAAGAGAGGTTTGTTAGTTTAAGACAACAGCTTCAAGTTCCCAGCACGAAGAACTTAATGTTAGATGATCTGACGAAATGGAACACAACGTACCAAATGTTGATTGCTGCTTCGGAGTTGAAGGAAGTATTTTATATTTTAGATACTTGTGATCCAGATTACAGGTTAACTCCATCAGTTGAAGAATGGGGAAATGTGGAAACTTTGTGTTCGTACTTGAAAATATTTTATGAGGCAGCAAATTTATTAACGTCCCCGTTTTGTCCCACAACGAATTCTTTCTTTGATGCTGTGTGGAAAATTCATTTTGAGCTATTGAGTGCTGCTTCAGGCCCGGATATGTTCATTAGCATGTTGATTGGGCCGTTGCTGGAAAGATTTACGAAGTATTGGGAAGATTGCAATCTGGTTTTGTCAATTGCTGTTGTGATGGACCCGAGGTTTAAGATGAAGTTCGTGGATTTCAGTTTTCGGAGGATATATGGTGAGGATGCTGAGGCGTGGATCAGGGTTGTTGATGAGGGTTTGCACGAGCTCTTTCTTGACTATGCAATGCTGTCCCTTTCTGAGCCCACAGACCCCATTCATGAAGTAAACGAGGATTTGGTGAAAACAGAGGTACCTCAGGAAGATGGGCTTTATTCTGATAATGATGCTTTTCTTGATTTTGATGTGGATATTTCTGATATTATGGGGGGACCGCACATGAGGTCGGAGTTGGATCAATATCTAGAGGAATCCATTCTGCCACGCGTGCAAGATTTTGATGTTTTGGGTTGGTGGAAAGTGAATAGAATAAAGTATCCAACTTTGTCCAAACTGGCTTCTGATGTTCTAGCTATTCCTCTTTCTACGGTGCCTCCAGAATCTGTGTTCGATACAAGAGAGAGGAAGATAGATAGCTATTTAAGTGACTTGAGACCGTCGACAATTGAAGCCCTCGTCTGTGCAAAAGATTGGCTTCGGTATGAATCTACTGAAATCCCCTTTGAAATTCCATCACAAAGCCCTGCTCTAATTGTTAAAACAGAAAACTGATGTTTTAACTTGCCATTCTTTTTTGTAGAGGTTTATTATTTTTGTTAGGAATACAGTATCATCATATATATGGCTATTACTATTCTTTGTTCATTACAGTAGTGCTAAATAAGATTGATTATATTTTCCCATTCTTTAGGGGATTTATGCAATGCTGCTTATATCGAACAGGTTTACTTTTGTATAAACATACATTAGTCATTCTACTTTCATCACTAATACCTTTCGATGAGACAAGTAATACTGTTTTAAATTGGAGTAGTAAATTAAACACAAATTACAAATTGGTTGCACATAAAACTGATTTATATAAATTTGGCAGGTGCAGGTCTTGTATTAATATTTACGGTATACTTTAATATTGAATTTTTGTTTTTTATTAGTGTTAGGACGACATTCTGATGAAATAAAAAGTACATATTAAAATTAAAATTAATTTCGGGTAATTAAAGTTTATTATATTAATCTCTTACGAAAAATTCCAAAATGTTAATGGCAAATAAGATTATCGACAAAAATATTCCATCAGCACAAAAATAGTGTAGGATCACAATACAAAGTATGAAGTAGACGATATTCATAAAATTAAAAACCAAAGACAAATATGAAACATTAAAATTCAGTATTCAGAAAACCAAAATCAATTCTACACTGTATCAATGTTTGAACTAAAAACTATTATTCGGAAAAAAAAAAATAACAACAAAGCAGCTATGCATCATCAGAAAATGCTTATAGTTGTTTCACATTCCAAATGACTATAGTAGGCCCAAGTGGTGTTGTGAACAAAGCAATGGGAAAATAAACTACGTAAATTCATAGAGTGCATGAAATTCATCAAAGAACCTATGGAAAAAACTGTAATCGTGGAAGAAAGTCAGCATTATTAGTAGTAGTATGATTTTATTAGTGAGAAAGATCAGCCAAGTCGAAAGTTCTGGAAACAGCTTTGCACCACGAATCAAACTTCTTCTTTCTCGTTTCTTCGTTTATACTTGGGTGGAAAGTAGTGTCTTTCTCCATCTTTTCACCCGTTGAAAATATGTGATTTTCTGACCAAACTCCAACTGCTAATCCAGCAGCATAGGCTGCTCCAAGCGCTGTTGTCTCTATGTACGATGGTCTCACCACAGGACTACCCAACAGATCGGCCTGAAATATGGCAAATCATAACACGAGGAATTGCATTGTGCGTCTCCATCAAAGTCGATTAATGGACACACGAGGAATGCTTAAAAACACGACAATAATACGATCACGTATAGCATAAAGCATGAAAACTACAACTGGATATGGATTGTTCTTCTAAATACATGCATGTTTCACATGCCTATACTCGTTGGAATCACATGATCCATAATTGGAAACGCAAAGAATGCTCTAAGAAAACATGACTATTAATTGTTTCTATACACGTCTCATATATATTTATATCTAAGTTCGTTGTAATCAAAAGACCAAGAATGCTCCGAGAAAAGAGTAACATTTGGGTGCACCGGTTGCATAGTGCAACTAGTGTACAACTAATATTGATCAGGGAAAACAACTAATGCTGACCACCTGATACCTTTTAGTAAAACAATTAATACCATTTAAAAATGAACTTGAGTTGCATTGTGCAACTGATACGTAGAAGTACCATATTACACACGAATGTGCATTCCTTTCCTACACATATTTCATGTAAATCTACGTCTAAGCTCGTTGAAATCAAACAGACGATAATGAACACACCAAGAAAACAAGACAATTATACGCTAAGCATATACAATAAAGCGAGAAAACCAAACCTGAATTTGCATCAGTAGGTTGTTAGCAGTTGCACCACCATCCACCCTAAGCAAAAACTCCCCCTTATCATTCTTAACTCCCCCCTTCTCCCCTGCATCCTTGTGCATCGAATCCAACACATCCTTAACCTGAAAGCACATGCTCTCAAGCACAGCTCGAGCAATGTGTGATTTGTTCGTAAACCTTGTGATTCCAATGCAAACCCCTCGAGCATCGTCCCTCCACCAAGGGGCAAATAGTCCATTAAAAGCCGGCACAAAGTAAACCCCTCCAGACGACTCAACTTTCAATGCCAACTCCTCAATGTCACTAGCTTTACTGATTATTCCAAGACTGTCCCTGAGCCACTGCACGGCCGCACCAGCAATGGCAATCGAGCCCTCCAAGGCATAGTTAGCTGGGGCTTTAGGCCCGAGCTTGAAAGCCAGAGTGCTCAATAGGCCATGTTTGGATTGTATGACTTCCTCACCCGTGTTTAGGAGTATAAACGCCCCTGTCCCATACGTGCTCTTAGCTTCACCTTTTCGACAAGCTTGGCCCACCATTGCCGCATGCTGGTCACCAAGACATCCAGCTATGGGAACCCCTGCAATAGGCCACCCTTTGCCGATATTTCCTATAACCTCAGCATTACTTACTATTTTAGGTAAAATTTTGGCAGGAATGTTGAGAGTTTTGAGGATGGTTTCGTCCCATTTGAGAGTTTTTAAGCTCATTAACATGGTTCTCGAAGCATTCGAGACATCAGTGATGTGCAAACCGCTTTCTTTCCCTCCTGTCAAGTTCCAAATCAGCCAAGAATCTATTGTTCCAAACAATGCATCTCCTTTCTTTACGGCTTCCTTAACTTTATCGACGTTTTCTAACAACCATATCAGCTTCAATGCACTGAAATATGTGCTTATTGGCAAACCACATGCCTCAACAAAATATGTTCTTCCTCCAGACAATTCTTTCTCCAATCTCCTGAATTTCATTAAATTACCTTCAGCAAAGACAATTGTACTATTGATTGAATTCAAAACTTGCAGGAAATAATAACAAACCCTGCGGTGATGTTTTGTTTCGGGTTTCCAAAATTGAAATCGGTTCTCATTTGGATTTCGAAAATCGATTTTAAAAAACCATTGATCTCACTTATAAGTTATAACTGCCATCGCACCTTCCAATACAATCAATGATCTCACTTACACTTGAATATATTTAAATCATAATTCACATTGTTGCACCATTTCAATTACAATTAACAATGATATAATAATAAAATTTTATTCAATCTTACGCGCTGATTTAAAACAAACAATAGCATATGATATAAAAGGCCTAGAGAGAGAGAGAGAGAACCTGCAGATAGAACTGGTACGGACATCCATCCAAACAATAGCATTATGAAGAGGCAAACCAGTGGATTTGCTCCAAACGACAGTTGTTTCTCTCTGATTGGTTAAACCAATGGCTTTCAATCCACTATCAACATTATGACCGTCAGCGGTGGCCTTATCAACAGCCTTTGCAATGCACAATCTCACACTTTCAAGAATCTCCATTGGATCATGCTCCACCCATCTATCATTACCATTATCATCACACACAAAAAAGATTCAATCTTTACACACAAAATCATTTCATATTGCAAAAAATTGAATTGGTTAGAAAAGATACCCTGATTGTGGATAGAACTGAGTGAATTCCACTTGGTGAGATCCAACGGATTTTGCAGAACGATCATAGATGATGAATCTGGTGCTCGTTGTTCCTTGATCTATGGAACCAATATACACTTCTTCCCCTGGCATATTTTCTCTTCTATTTTTTATGATTCTCTGTTTTAGTTTTTGAAACATGAATGAAAAACAGAGCACAAACTACTCCTATCCTATTCCTATATAGCCAATTATGGTAAGTGAGTAAGAATGGTGTGTCATATTCTTGGTATGACAACCACTGGATAATACACGTTGCAAACCATTTTTAACCATTAATTTTTTTAGCAAAAAATTGGATTTTCTAGGTAAAAAAAGGCCCACCCAAATTTAGAGTTGTTATTCGAGGTAAGTATTTATTCGAGGGTTCGAGTTCAGTCTAATGAATTTTTTTACAAAAAATTAGTTATTGAGTCTAACAAGTGGAGCGGGAGCATACTTATTAGTAAATTGAGTATCTAACTAGCTCGAGCTTCTCGGATAAACGAGGTTCGAATAACAGTACTACCTGCAAACCATCATCACATGATTCACATGCTTTGAGGCGACGATTATCTGATAATTCAATGGAAGTGGAAGTAAAGCTCCGCCTCCCATCCGCCGCCGCACACGAGCGTCTCTCCGCCGTGCTCTCCTCCTATCACCGCCGCACCCACTTCCAAGAGAATCTCTTCTTCGACGGTCCCAACGGCGAGCTCTCTTCCAACTTCGCCGCCCTCCGCATTCGCTTCTACGACCTCGACTCCCTCTGCATCCTCTCTCTAAAATCGAAGCCCCAAATCTCCGGCGGCATCAGCCGAATTGAAGAGCAGGAGGAGCCCCTCGACCCCACCCTCGGCCGCCAATGCGCCTCCGAGCCCTGGCGCCTCTTCGGAATTCAGTCCTCTGATATTATTAGACGAGTGAAGGAGGAATTCGGATTGGGGGAAAAGGGTTTGGTTTGCTTAGGGGGTTTTAGAAACGTGAGAGGGGTTCATGAGTGGAAGGGGCTCAAATTGGAGCTCGATGAATCGCAATTCAGTTTTGGGACTTGTTATGAGATTGAATGTGAGAGTTCGGAGCCGGAAAAGGCCAAGGATTTGATTGAGGGGTTGTTGAAGAGCAATGGCATTGAGTATAAATATTCAGAGGCATCGAAATTCGCCATTTTTCGAGCAGGAAAATTGCCTGGTTGAGGTAAACAGGTTGTCAATTTTGTGTTTAAAATTTCAATTCTATGATTAGCTTCTGATATATGATTTGTGATTCAACTACCATTGAAGCTTAATGTCAATGTTGTGGAAGTAGAAGCCTTTCTTTTTATTTTAGTCTAGCACTTATTTGTTAGGAAAAGATGATGACATTGACATAGTTTTGTTCCTTTGCAATTCTACTGTATTTGTTGGTATAGACTGAGTAACTAGCCCGCAAAGTAATAGTAGCATCGTAAATTTATCGAGCAATACATTCTCGTCGAGTAGGGCGTTAGATTCTGTGTTCACTCTCTACGCGAAATGGAGAAAAAAGAGGAGTGGTGTGTGGCATACAATATTATTTACTTAACTCTAAGTAGTTACTGAAATTGATTCTTGAGAATGAAATGCATAGTTGAGGTTAAATGTTAAAGCTTGTGGTTGTGTTTGGTTAGAGAAGTGCAAGCTAGCTAACACTTTATTATCTATTACTACGATTCACCCGTAAAAGGAGTAGTTAGAAAGGCCGACGGAGTGGTCATTTTAGTGCCACAGGAAGTGTGTAGTTTCTTTCCTTCTTCCCTCCCATATCAATTAATTTCGTTATCATGAGGATGAGGGGATTCAGTACATATCAAGAGTTTAGAAACATAATGTAAATGAATTGGGAAATTCATTATCGCTTGTATTGATAAATCGGTTCCTCTCGCGCAAATTACACTTGCTGCACGCTGATATCATTCCATAAGAACAATGATGCTTCTATTTTGGCAGGTTACTGGAGCAAATTCATGCAGGTTTAGATTAGCATTCGGAATTGTCTTTGACGACGGAGAACACATTCTCACCTGCAGAAACTGCAACGAGAGACATCGAGCAGTTGTACAACATGAACTAATTTATTAGTGTTTCTGTAGATATCTTCACTACATCGATTATGTTATCCTGTCAATTGGTATTGCCGTTTTCTCTTTAATGTAGGATACTAGGATGTTTCTAGCCCTTTTTGAGCATATGGGATTTACACCCCAGTACAATATTCACCATTCTCATATGAATATATTATATACATGTGAATGTGTTGATAGATACCAGGTATGTACCATCAGGTATAGTATAAAAAGTTTCTTATTTGTTAGTGATTTAATCTAGAATTAAAGGTAAGAGTAGTTCTAATGTGAACTAGGTTCACATAAACTCTGTTCTTTAAAGTTGGAGTAATACACTTTTAGCATACTCGGTATCACACCTTTAAAAAGTGTTACTAAATGGTGATATTTCGTATATTAAACAAATTTCTTTCTGTATGTTAAATAGTATATCTTGTTCACTATAAGAAGTTTTTGTCTTCAAGGTAAAGTTGCAATGAACCGGTTCCCCTGCAAGCTAAATGAGCTAGCTCGGTTATTTTTTCTCTTTAATTTCAAGTTTTCTGAAAAATAATATAGAAAGGTTGTTGGAAATATTTCTAAGCAATAGAAGTACTTCACTATTCATATCCCATAATGCTCTAAATATATTCTATAATTTTATGAATAAAATAACTAAAAATTACTCTTATAAAATTAGTGTTCATTCCTTGGATGTATAAAATGTCTAATGTATAGTCATTGGTAAAGATTGAAGAATGTACTGCCGTGGCAATTTAGACTAAACACATCGTGAGATGTGACACTCAGCAATAAAATTTACCAAATAAAGTAAATGTAACTGTATTAAACTAATTCTATTTTTTCAATTTTAATTGAGACAAAATGCAAGACAAATTCTAATTATTCCTCCTGTACATTAAAAGTGACCTCACATATTTTAAAAATAATTATTTTTTAATTATAAAGTAAATGTAAGAGTAACGAATACTAACTCATCAACTTTTTTTTTTTTTTTGCTTTTACTCATCAACTTTATTAATAAAGTAAAAACGAGAGCATATTGTAGTGTACAAAAATATAAGATTGAACACATTTTAATGTTCGGATAGAGTATATAATTGAGGTTTCTTTATACAAGGTACTGTATATCTTAATCATTTTTCTAATTAAAATATAAATCAAGTTCTTTGATCAAGAATTATCGTAATTACAATCCTAAAGTAGTGATTTATTCAAGGTGCAAGTCTCAAGAGCTGGAAATGCAAACAACTCCCACAAAAAACACCCAAAAAAATACACATACATATCAGCCAATGGGAATTTGAAACATAAGATCAAGTATCAACAATCTAACTGTAATTGTGCAACCAATATAATTCAACTAATACAAGAAAAATATTATGAACTCATCACATTCGAAACAGATCCCCGACTACAAAGGGCGAATTTGGCAGTTAACAACACACTCCTACAACATTTATCTTGCATTGCATCTTACCCGAATTGTCAGCAATCACATTGTCTGAGTCAGAAATCTGAGTTAATTACATGGCCAACTCCCACAACTGCAGCATCTGTTTACAAGTACGTGTTAAGAGGAAAAAAACGAGACCATTTGCAAGAGGATCATCAGATCGATTGTACGCTAAGCATTACCAGGAGAAGGCACGAAAAAGATGGTAAGGTCATCTTTGCGGCTGGTCTGAGGCTGAGGAAGTCATGGGCGGTACATTGCTTGTAGAACCATTTTCGGGTGGGGGAGGTAGGCCCCACTTGCCCTCTGATTCTAGAGGTTCAAGAACGTGAACTGAACCATCCGACAGACCTAATGCAAACTGATTCGGCTCTTGTGGATGTGCAGCAATCACCAGTGGATGAACGCTTGAACTGCTAGAGAAAGCACATAATTCTTTAGGCATCGAGAAATTCTTGATAAAGAACAACATTGCATGAGAAAATAAATGGGATGGAGTAGAAACTTGAATAAAATGTAATGTCGGTAGATGGAAAGCATATCGAGTCCTCATACTTTTCAACTTTTTATTTACTTATTTGTTAATTCAGTCCATGTTTGTTTTGTAACTAGTCCAGCCGGACTTTGCACGTTGAGTTTTATCTAAATGAGAGACTAGAAGCCTTTTAATGAAAACAGGAACGTAAGTATCATCTTAAAAACTTGCCTGATATTTGAAGGAAGATAAACAGAAGGATTAATACGGCAGCGCAGACGAAGGTGTGCAGCAGTGAATATGCAGACAGTAGCATCTACGAAACTAGCATACACAAGCTGGCTATCACATGAAAATGTCGCATGAGATATCGGGGCAGCAGATTCAGGTGGGACCCACTACATAATGAGAGATATTATATGTAAGGGAACAGGCTCTGTGAAAAAAAATCTGTGTCGATGTTTTCTAGGGAAAATTAGAGATAATATCATTTTGGTCCCCTAGAATTTACCATTTTCCAGTTTTGCACCCCCCCCCCCTTTTCACCTTAGTCCTTGAAGTACATTTTTATTCCCACATTTGGGTCCCACCGTTAGTTGACCGTCTGATGGAATCAACTATTTGTGGGGTGCTAAATGTAACTAATAATTTAAAAAAATTACATTTAACACTCCCAAATAGTTAATTACGTCAATCAACAGACGGTGGGACCAAATGTGGGAGTAAAGTGTACTTTTAGGAACATGTTTGATACAGAGAGAGGGGGGACCAAAAACAATATTATCCCGGAAAATTACCTGCTGCACGCTTTCTAACTTGTTCGTATCATATATGGCAAGCTGAGTCTCGTGTACAACCAGAAGGTGAATCTGGTCCTGATGAAATTGTATACGAGTTTCAGAAGGTGCCTCAGGCGATCTCCCAGAAGGCATTTGCAGAAACCTGGATTTCTCCATTTCCCATCCAACGGAATTCCACACGCATAGCTGATTTTCAAGTACATTGAAATAAAAAACGAGCAGATGTAATAAGAGGAAATACATATTCATTAGGAATTTTCAAGATCCTGCCTTTCCTGCCAATAGCGGGTTATACCATCTTCATTCAAGATAACACCTATTGGGAATATTTTTTAAGCCCCTAACTGAGGTCAAAAGCAAGTATAGGGCATTATGTTTGAGGGTTGGCACATTTAGGCCATTAAAATTTCACACATTTAAGGCCAAATTGGCCCAAAACACCCCAAACCGGGCTAAAGTGTCACGTGCTTGGCCTAAATGGACGAAAATTATAATTTAATGGCCTAAATTTGTCAGCCGAAATACCCCAATTTGGCCTAAATGTGTGAAATTAAAAATTTTACAGGCCTACATGTGCCAAAATATAACTTAATGGCCTACAATTGCTACCCCCATAGGTACGATCCTAATTTTTTTTTTATTCCAGTCATGCAACTAATTATATTCTCAATTTTTCTTTAATAGAAAATAAGGAACAACTACGTAAACAGCAGAATGAAAGATCGTTCAAGTCAATTTCAGAAGTGCAACAAATCTTTTATGTATACGAGACAGCACCCCAATAGAGAATTTGAATAAGCTGCCAACCTGAGCATCTGCACCCGATGAAACTAGCACATTTAATACATGCGAGAAAGCAAGGCCTGTAATTCTTTTAGAGTGTCCTTTAAGCTTGCTTTTGACCTGCATAAAGTGAATACGATCAATAAGCTACTTGGATCTCTTGTCTAACGTGGTGTTTGCAAACTCAGAATCATTTTTTATTTTTTTTCAAAAAAAACTGAGTCTACTTCTACTAGCTTAGAAAAAAAAGTGATTCTGCACTATTCAATTGAGTTTGCAAACACCCCCTTAATCACAAGAACACAATAGTGATAAAAAGTGCTAATATGTTACCTCGTCTACCCTAACGTTATATATCTGAATCGAGGAATCATCCATTCCAATAGCGATTATATTATTATCCTGTGGATGAAATGCCAAAAATGTTGCTGCTGGTGGTGGAGGCATGAAAGTTGTCATCGTCTGCAGTTTTTTTGGAGAGAAGTGAATAAACGAGCTGGGCAGAAGCACAAGGGAACATTATTTATATGCTATACATTTTACCTTAAAAGTCATCATGTTAAACAAAGAGATTTTTCCTCCTGATGCAGACATTACGTAGGAGTCATTTTTGGACAATGCAAAGCAGGGTACAGATTCCTCGGGGTTTGTATCAGTCACATCATTGGTCATTAAAATTCCACTTGATGGTTGCCATAATTGAGGGGCAATACTAGCAGTTGCCTACAGGACAAACATTCGTTTTCAAGATAATTCAATGCGTGAAATTTAAAGGGATTTTATAGTTTGTAAAGATGAAAATAAAATTTGATTCTTTCTAACCTTCCCATTTGAATTGTGTTCATTGCGAAGCCACTTCCAAAGTAAATGGATCGCATTTGAACCTAATGCCAGTAATGCACCACCGGAATTTGTATATATCAGCCTTGATATCTGTTGCAACAAGATCAACATCATTTAAAAAAATAAAAATAGAGAACCTGTTATGCTTAAACACATCCCAGCACCAAATGTTATATTTTCAAACTATTTTTGTTGCTCCTTCATAACCCAAGTGAATATTTCGACAGTTCATTGTTTGTATAGAAGTTTCATATTCATATTTCTATTTAAAAAACACCTAGTAAGAAATTGCATCTTACTGCAATAATTTCTACTGCATTCACCATCACATTGAACTTTGTTCTCTGCTCCAAGTAAAATCTCATAATATATGAAATGTACACAATACATTGAGATATGCAGATACAGTTTAGAATGAGAAGTGATATTCGCAAGAGGGTATATCCCAAGATGCAGTGAAATAAACGTAAAAAGGATATACCTTTGTTACTCTTAAATTCTCAGGGAGTTTCAAAGACCGGCACTGAGACGGTTCATTAATTTCAATAAGCTTCCAAACCTTTGATTTGTCATTAATATCTTCTGTTATTCTAGGTTTTACATCTCCATGATTTCTTGAATCCCCATTCTGACAAATATCAAACACCAAATGGCGAAATGCAGTTCTTTATCAGAAAAAAGAAAAGAAAAAAAGGAATTGGCAACTTTATTACATTACAATTTAGGGAAAATAAAAAAAATTGGTGCAAAATAACAACTGATCAGAATCAGCAGAAAGCAATAGATACCAACCATCATTGAGATACCAACTGCAGAGCCCACCCTATCTGTGAGTCCCGTACTACCTCCAGCCGCTGCAGATATTTGGCTCACGTTTGGCTGCATGTCAAAAAATGCATAAAGCTTAATTCCTCTCTCTCTCTCTCTCTCTCTCTCTCTCTCTCATGGAGTAAGAAAGATACCTAAGAAAGAGTATTCAAGCTGAAGAAAATACCTTGGAAGCTTCGGATGCTCTTGAGGCATCAAAAGCAAGATTTTCATAAGTACGTAATAATCGAAGACCTTCAGCATTTGCTAGAATTTTGATTCCGTTTTCATTGGCAGACACCGCAAGAAGTGTCCCATTTTTGTTGAAGCGGATTCTTGGACTTGCCTTAATTTGCAAAAACCAAAATCAAAACTTAAGTGCATGGAACCTTTATACGGTTGTATGAAATGAAGTTATGAAAGAAACTCACAGGAAGACCTCCATCAGCATCAATACTGGTTAAAAGTTGAGTATTGTCCATATCCCAAAATTTGATCGAAAAATCATCACCAGCTGCCAGAAACTTGTTTTTAGTTGTATCAAACTGCACGACTCCCAAAGATCGTTTTCTGAAACCTTGATATGTTCTCTTCACAGCTCCTTCACTTTCGTTCCATTCAACAATGTGAGACTCTCCATCTTTACTTGTCCCACACGAGAAAAGCCTAAAATCAAGAAAATTGTCATCTTATGATCTAGAGGCTTCACAAAAGTGCACAAAGCATATATATATATACACCGAAGCAGTATGATTTACCTTGTTCCATCAGCACTGTAGGCCATGGTAGTACACCAACGCCCAGGGGCATCATAATCAACTCGAGATCCCAAATTATCATATAACCATGCCTTGATCTTCCCATCTAAAGCTGTAGAAAAGATAAACTGGAAAACAATGGCAGAAAAATCATAACCAACGAAGGATCTCAAAAAGATTCTTGTAATTTTCAGCTTTCCCATAATTAGCTGTTCAAAATTAAAGGCAAAAGTTTTTTTTTTTTTTTTTTTTTTTTGTAGTCCTGTAAGTTTGCTCATTTTTGCTTTAAGGGCACTCCACTTTCCTGAATTGAATTTCATCCTCTTAACTTTCAAAATTCAACATGTTAGTCATTTGACCGGCTTTTGAGCTGATGTGGCAATTCTTTTCAATATTTTCATAAATTTATTTTATAAATTTTGTCCTGTTAGCTTTCAAAACCGGTTACTAACCTGTTGTAGCCGATCAAATGACTAAAAATATGAATTTTGAAAGTTAACACGATGAAAATCAATTCAGGAAAGTGGAATGTCCTAATAAAAGAAAAAATTGCAAACTTATATGACTACAAAATATCTTTTCCCAAAACTAAATGATTGGACAAATTTGACAAAATAAATAAATCTGCAAGCTATTAAATGAGATGCTCAGATTACACAAAATGTTGCACAATGCTTTATTACCTGAATATTCTCTTTGTGGTGAGGGCAAACTGAGTAGACAGGGGCCTCATGACCTTCGAAAGAATATTGTTTGGTACCAGTTGTGGCATCCCAAACCTAAGAATTACAGATTATGAGAACAATATCACATGTTGATTATCTTTCCAGATAATGTGTTTCTTATAATAACCTTGATAAGCTTGTCGTCCCCACAAGTTATCACAGAAAGCTGCTTATGTGGGTGGGAGAAAGCAAGGTCGTTGACTCCCCCAACGTGGGCATCGATCTAAAACAGAAAAATTATGTAGTAAGTTATAGTAATAAGCAAAACTTCAAATTGTCAAAGGTTGAATCTGATATCTGAAATATACCTCTAAATGCTGACGAACATCGTCATTTCCATGATATGAACAAATTTGCACAAGGTGTCTAGAATATGCAACACCTATTCAGCATATAAAGAAAAAGATTGTTGTGTATCAGATCACTTCATCAAATTCCTTGGATAAATGAAGTTAAGGTGAAATTACCAAACAAAGATCCATCAGGGCTCCAAATCACACGATTTACTGAGACGCCAGGATCTTTTACTAAACCAGCCTGAATGCAGAAAAGGTATATCTCAGATACTTTTAACATTTTGGAAACTAACTAAATTGTATTCAATAATTGTTGTTCTAAATTTCAATCAATAAATATATAGGACCTGTAGAGGCATTGTGCATTTGCTCAGATCCCAAACTTTGAAATTTCTCTGAACCAGCTTCTCCCTCGAACTAACCTCCCATAATGCAATCTCTCCCACATTCGTACCAACTGATATAGTGACAAAGCGAGCATACAGTTACGATTAAAAAGGTCAAACAAAAATATCAACAAAATATTGTTCAAAAATCAACCTAGAAGTAAAGTCTGTTGGATAGGATGAAAATCCATGCTCATTGGAGACGATCCTTGGCTCAAAGACCGTGCTACAGACTTCGGAAAGTCATCTAGTGCATTGAAATTCTGGCTATGAGCATGCCCAGGAAACGTTAGTGGAAGAACGTTCACGGGAAGACTGACCTACATACATTGAACGGATATAAATAGATGAATGCAACAATAGAGAAGTTTCTAATTTTAAGCTTTTGATCTTCTTTACAATTAACTACCTCATCAGAAAGTCCCAAGGGTCTGGTTCTTTTGCTGACATGATCAGAATCACCAGGTTGAAAATCGAGAGAATGATTTGTTGGTGGAGTTCGTGGATGCTTAAGGCCAGCTTAGATGTGCAACAAAATATACACTTGATTAGATAGCTACTACAATCTAACAAGCTTCTAAATCAGAACTGCTGGCATATTTTAGGGAAGACAAATATCTCATCGTAACTGATTCCTATATATCCACAAGAAAACTTAAAAATTCATTACTTCCAAATTCTCTTTATTGAAGATTTTTAAATTCTTTACTTCCAAATTGACGAATGCTACCTGGAATCGGTGGAGAACCAAGACCTAAAGGCCCACCCGAAACTGCTGGATGAGGCCCAGTAGGTGGGTTAGACATCCAGCTGGCAAGAGATGTCGGAACAGGCATGGGCATAGGTTGAAATGGCTGAAACCATCAAGGACAGAGGCTGTAAGCATTACTGAATACACAAGAAAAGGCCAACAATTAAGCAACTTATTAAAAACCAACCATATGAGCAGCCAGAGGAGGGAAACCTCCAGGTTTTGGTACAACTCCTCCAAGCAGCGGATTATTTGCTGGAGATGGTGCACGTGCACCATTTGGTTGTCCACATGAATGATCCACAAAAAGTGTTTTAATATCGGGGTTTGGTCGAGGATTTTTACAGAGTTGATGCTGCCAGTTTAAGCTGCATGTGTAAACAGAATATGCTATAGTTTTTCAAGAGCAATAACAAAATAGGCAGCGGACAAAACACTCACGAGATGCCATATAATAAAGAAGATTAAGGGGACGTTTGGTACAACATTCTTCAATGGGGATAAGAATCAGAATAAAAGACGATCAATTCACCTTCATCATACTTCATATGAGGTAATGAAACTCAAAAATTAAAATAATTTAATCATTACCTCATTTTGATTAACTACCTCCCCTCCCATAATCATTTATCCTCAACCAACGGCCATTTTTATCCCCTCTTATTCCTATATTAGAGTAAAAGGCTAACAACGTAACCTCATTCTCATTGTAATTCACTGTTCAATGATTCACATTGACGAATTCGAAACCCCCCCCCCCCTATTGTACGTCTCATATGAAGACTACCTTTGGTTAATGAGCGTTCGGAGCCTTGAGTTCTTCAGGTTCGGGAACTGCAGCTTGTCACGGAACAAGGGATTTGCCTCGATAAGCTTCTTCAGTTCAACGAGCATAATGGCTCGTGCAGATTTTGTGTCTCCATACTTCGAGAGCTGTTCATTCTCCCTAAACAACGAGTCAACTCACTTACAATTGTGCTCAATTTCTGCTCCAATGATTGTAAATAAGTAACAATTGCATGCATACCTGAAATTCTCCAATGTCAACAGCTGAGTTATCTCCTTAAAAAGCTCTTCATTAAAAGATGAAAACACTTTCAGATCCTTTACAAGAATTTCGACAGCTTTGGGCCGATCATGCCTGTGTAGAGAACAAGCTTCATATTAAAATCCACGCACCGAACTTTCATATGAGCATATTCAGATTGTAAATAATGAATTTAGAAAATCTCACTTATCCAATGCTTCAAGGTACTTCTGCTTCCTAATTTCAAAAAATATCTTCATTGAATAGCGATTATCGTCCACTTTCGTAAAACCAGAGAGGTATTTTTCAACGTCCTCCCAGTTCCCATTGTGCACTTCATCTTCAAAATACTTCATGTTAAAGAAGAACCCGGATTCTTGCTCAAGCCTATTATCAGAAATGTCACATTTGTAAGAATTGCATAATACCACAATAGACATTGTTATACATAAAAAAACTTGTAAAATTAACCTACTTGTGCACAGTCTCTTTGAACTTCTCTTCATCCAGAAATTGCAAAATAAGAAAGACAAGTTCTCTACTGAGAGAAGACATTTTACCAACACTTCTTCAGTCCCTCAGAAACTATTCAAAACCTAACACAGTAACAGATCTGCAAACACCACAAGAAAATTAAATAAACGAAAGAACCAGCTAGAAGTAGCCCTTATTTAATTGCGCTCCATTTATTGCTTTACACAAGCTCCAAGAATAATGCAAGATTAAACTAACCCAGAAAAAAAAAACACAAAAAGGAAAACAATAATACCGCAAACCTAGATCATTGAGATGGTCTCAATTAAAGAATGAAGAACAAAGCTAGATTTTTTTCACAAAATCAACACAAGGGTTTGAACATGCACCGACAAATTCGAGTAAAAAAGTTGCAAAATTGAAGGGATCAATGAAACAAAAGTTGCTTCAAATGGAAGCCCAGATGCAGATAATTACCAAACAGGAGTTAAATACAAAGCTGAAGTTAAAAGTATAAAAATAAAGAAATAAAAATCAGTTCTTTACAGTAAAGATTCCACAAAATGTAAAGAAAAAGCCATACACATATACATACAGAGAGAAACAGAGCAGATGAGTTCACTTCCAAGAGATCCAGAGAACTCGAGGCTAAAATGGGGGGTTTTCTTCTCTCTCTCTCTCTATATATACATAGCTGAAAGTGTGAATGTGTATTTTGTACTCTTTATTACATACATAGATATGTGTGTGTGTGATTGTGCGTGCAAACAAAGGGGGTTTGAGTTTCTCTCTCTCTCTAGACTATCGTTGAAGAAAGGGGGGATTATTAAACTGCGACCTTCTTGCAGAATATTGATTTTTAAAGGGAAGGGGGCAACCTAGAGAAGAAGATAAGTTGGTCTGATTATCAGCTGAGATAAGTAGAGGTGCGTATCAGCGAAAGATATAGGTTTAGCATAAGTACAGTTAAGAGCGGGGGCCCACCGAGCCGGCTCCGCTTTTTGTCCGAGGCAATCGGCTCGGAATCTTGAACCGGAAGCCGGTCTTTGGCTTCGCTTGTTTCTAACCCTACATGTCCGTACCGTAGACTTTAATTAGGTTATGCCATGTGGGCCCGCACTATTAATGTATGAATTTGAATTTTAACATGTTTTTATTTGGCAATTTTTTGTTAATTAACATGTACTTTTTGTATTATGTGGGTATTAAGTTTTTTATGTTTTTGTACTTGATTTTCAATTTAATCAAACTCGATTATTCAAGTTTGAATCGACTCTCTCCATAATTAGTGTTAGAACAATGCTTTAAAATTAAAAAAAGAAATTAAAATCACAAGCGAGATTTAGGGCATGTTTGTTTTGGGACTAACACGTTCGTACGTGGAACGTAACATTCCCGTTTTTTTTCTAGTTTGAGATTTAAGATTTAAATTTCACCACCCAACTATATCTAGTTCTAAAAATATATATACATCATACTATTACAACAATACAACATCATCAACTTTTACACAATTGATTTGATATAAACTTACATTATATAATACAACAACACTCATTTTTACACAATTAATTTGACATAAAGTTACATTATACCCTACTAAAAATGTCAAAACAAATGCACACAATCACTATTAATCGAAATTTCTCCATCCAGAATTTCTTAATCCATGATTTCTCCATCCGAATTTTCACCTTTTACATAATTTCAAAACAAACATGAATTAAATATTTTGAAAATTTTATATTGAAAACTTTATGATATAAAAAATATCAATTAGTACTACATTTGTTTTCACGTAAAAAGGAGATATGAGTAAAACTAAAAAACGAATCTACTTATTTTCTCTCCTTTTTGGGAGGCGCCATAATTGTGATGACTATTAGCTACAAATAAATATCTCAACTGGAGTATTATTATTAGCTTTTTAGGAAAGAATTTAATAGAGCTTCTCCGACCAGACGCGGTTTCCAATCAAACCTGAAAATTTGTAAAAAAATGAAATAATAATTTCACGATCGATATTACGCGTGCTTGGGTGGGAAAGTTGGCCAAAAAAATTGTCTTTTTTTTTTTTCACCGGAGTTTCAAAACATATGTAATAATTTTATTATTTTGCTAGTGGACAATGAGATTAATCTCCGAATTAATTGATTTTTTGACCGAATAATAAGACTTAAATGTAGGGTTATGGTTTAAATTGAAAATATCCTCTTATATGCTAATAGGGGTTAGAATTGCTTATGTGTCGTCTTTTGATTGTTTACGCTTATGCGTCGGATGTTGAATTACTTCAGTTTTACGCGACATTATTATAATGAATGTAGAAAGTTTTCTTGATTGCCATTTTCCATAAATTTAAATATATGCCCAATATATAAATTATGAAAAGGTTTCTTATAAAATCATACTCATAAAAAAATTATTAGAGATTTATTATTTACCTAATTGAGTATTGTATCAATTTAATTATTTTTTAACTAATCAATCAATTAATATAATTGCTTAAATTTTTTAAAATGGGTAAAAAATGTTTAAGTTTACTATCTAACTTTTATTTTGTGTTTTATGTAAATTGTATTTTTTAAATTATTTAAATATATTATGTACTATGTAATAATATAAGTTGACGTGGTTAACATTTCGCGTAATATGTCGATTGTTCATCTAGTTTATAATAAATTTAAATATTTTGTAAACATAAAATATATTCTACATATATAAGTGTGAAAAGTTGAAGTTGTGAATAGATTTTTCTTACTTTTTATGAAAATGAGAACTCGATTCTTGAATCCTGATGACTAAATATTGACTGGTTGGATAAAGTGGGATAGCTCAAGTGGTAGAGTAAAAAATTTAACTCATCCCTATGAATGTTGTCTCTGTCTTTTGTTTATAGGTCGAGGAATTGATATATTTATTGGAAATATTTAAAAAATTTAATCAATTTAGGGTTCGAAATAAATGTTTATTAGACAAGTCAAGTCAACCTTTAATAAAAGGTACGTAAATTTTCAGATCAACCGACATACCTCTTTAAAGAGATTAAATCATAATTTAGTTCAATGAAAAAATATTTAATTTGAATATGCTACAACTTATACTCGTGCAATATAACAATTCAAAATTGTAGATAGTTTATATTTGTGAATTGCTCGGGCGTGACAACATGCGTAGGAGAATAGCATCGAGTTTGTGGGTAGGAGTGGTGGGGAGATATGGAATTGCAGAAATGCTATAAGATTTGAACGAGGGTCTGCCGATCATAAGAGGCTTATGGAAAAAATCAAAATTAATCCGTGGACGTGTGCCTATCAGGAAGAAACTTGATTATCCCAAACTCTTCGATTTCGGTCGGGTGTTGTAACCCGTATTTATGCATTGCATAGCTAAGGACATAAGAAAACTGCAGAAAATAGGCCCCAAGCCTCTCTAGATGTGAGTCATTAATATGTGTATTATGTACCTGTACTAAAATTAATACTCTCTCTATTCCACTATAAGTTTTCCACTTTCCTTTCATGGATGTCCCACAACAATTTCATTTTTTTCTAAAGGTGACTTCTTATGAATGACGGAGTCAAAAAAAGCCCGACTTTCGTCGCGTGTGTGTTGTTCATCAGCTCGGGCAAGAGCGCTAAACTTATAGGGTAATCACCTCTACGCCCCCGTATTTGAACAAAGGGTTTCTTAGCTACAAAGCAACGACTTTGCTGTCTAGCTCGCCTAACTCTGTGTCGACTAAACGACCAACCTGGGGACTCTTTGCTCTTTGAAGGAGAAAAGTCTAGCTTCATCGGTCAGAATCTTCTTTACGCTGCTGCTGATACCTAGCGTGGTTCTTACTAGCTTCGGTGCTTATAGCTTCATGGATCTAAATCACCATCTCGAGATGGAAGATATACTGTTGGTTTGCCCCTGCTTCGGGTGGATCAGCTCTGCTCTTTTCTACTTTCTTATAGTAACTCGCGGTTTATTTTCTCTCTCCCAATCACATCACTTATATTTTATCAATTATTTTACCACACTTCATCTCATACCCATCTACTATTATTTTCTCTATTACCATCACATCATTTGTACTACATCTATTATTTAATTATATTTTTTAATTAAAACAACCAAAAAAAAAAGGGGGGAAACTTATAGCGGGAGGAGGGAGTATAATTTTTTTTCACTGTTAAAAAAAAAGGGTTATATTTGTATTAGTAATCCTTTAATTTGAGAGTTTTATAGAGTTTACATTGCAATTGATATTGCATGTTTTAGTACATTTAATACACACCCAAAATTGATATGTATCAATTGTAGTGGAAGATTCAAACAAATAGTACTGAGTAAAAGATCAATAGCATGTTTTTGTACATTTAATACACACCTACCTAAAAATTGGTATATATTAATTGTAATGGAAATTTCAAAGAACTACTGTAGTGAGTAAAAACTAAAAAGTACCCTGATAAAAGTGTATTGAATGAATTTATATAGAAGATGAAATACAATATGATATTTTTTTATTGTCTCATTTTTTTTTTTTTGTTAATAATATTATAATATGGTATGTGTTTTTATAAAATGAAGTAGGAAATAAAGATTGAAACAGAAAAAAAAAAAAACCAAACTCAAAATAATGAAAAATATATTTATTGTATACGAAAATAGAAATAATTGAAGTAGGTAAAAATTAATAATGGGCAGAACTAAATGGAGCCTGCCACATTAGAATTTAGGCCAGTTGCAGGTGTTGGCGGACCCACCCACTAAAATTTTCCCAACAAACACAATGCCACTTCCCAATCAAACAATACACCCATATTTAATATTCTCACCATTCAATAAAATCATATTCAATTTCCTTATTTGTCTTTCATTTCTATTATGAAAATAATTATTTTGTTTTTAATTTATTTACTATTTAATTATTCAAATTGTAAAAAATGTGAGCGCATCATATCGTTGAGTAGCTCACCAAATATGGACTTACCTTTTTTAGTTTATCATTTAGTAGTAAATCTAATGAATGAAAAATAAAATGTAGTAAAATTAATGACATGTCAGAGTTTTATTGGATGATGCAACTTTTTTTTCCTTTTAAAATGAAGATAATGCAACCATTTTAATAAAAGCGAAACGCGTTGATATAAGCATAATGTACAGCTGTATTTATAATACTTGGTGAAAATTTTCTTTGAATATACTGTATTATATAAAAAAAAATAGCTATAATAATGAGGACATGCATAATGAACATAATTTTAAGAGATAATTATGTAGATTTTTATGTATAAAGTAAATAAAATAGTTAATTTGTATGTATATGTAAGTTAAAAGTAATGATATTTTGTGTAAAACTGAATATATTGTGAGTGTGTAGTGTGAAAATTATTGTGAAAGGAATGGAGGAGTAATATTATTTCATCAATATTACTACTATGCATGGGTAAGTTTGTTCACTGAAAGTAAGTTAAGTTGAAACTTTGGCACATGGCTGCAAAAAATATTTCAAGTAACTTTAATTTGGCAGAACCAATTGAAATCTACCATTTGCATTTAAACCTGATTGAAAACACATGGCTTTTCTTTGTCACCAGGATTGGTGTAGATATAATATTGTGACCAGTCGCTCCACTATCAATGATCCCATATAAATTCCAACGACATGTAACTCTTGTGACATATTAAAAGTGGTTATAATTATACCTTCTACATTTGCAGGGTGTTAACTCCACAAAGATAGAAAAACGGAGAAGGTAGATTTGTGACCGTCAGCGTAAAACTTTGTTACATCATTGTGTCATAAGTCAATTATCGAATAACTGGTTAATGTAGCTAGCGTACCCTAATTATTTATAATTAAAGACTCTCGGCTTTTAACATAGTCAATATTTGATTGTACTCGTCTTTGGTGAATGTTGGGCCCGGTCAACAATATGTATGATCGGTCCACGTCGGATCGACGACCTGCCAATGAGGAGAACTCACGTGGAGGTCAATCAATCCTGTCCTCCTGAATCTTTGATCGCCCAAGTTTGGTCGTCCCCAAAGGCAGGGGCTCAATAGATGGCCGATCAAGTCGGACGACCAGATACACTTTGGTTTTAGTTTAGGAAGAAGGTCGACGTATTTGACCATGTTTAGAGAAATCCTTTTGGGAGGCCATTGAGCCTATCTAAATAAGTTCAATGGAAGTCCATGGGTCTAGAATAGGTGTCAAAGGTCCATTGGACAGTCTCACTTAGCTTTACAGGTGTCAAGGTTATATAGGTCCACCATGTTTTTAGGTGGACCAATGAGGAGCTGCCAGCTCATTGTGGCAAGCCCTATAAATACAAGTTCTCTGAAAATGAAATGGACTGAATTGTGCTCGTACTATATTACCATATTGATTAGATTAATACACCTCCACACAAATATACTTGTTTGATTAAGTCAGTATAAAATGACTATCAATAGTGTCAATACTCTTAAAGTTCCACAATCTCATGTTTGAGTTGAAAGATACGCGCAAGCATTAAGAGGTTTGGAAACCAGAATGGTACTAAAGTATGAATGAATCCAATTTTTACAATGAAACACCACTTGAATTTTTATAACCACTCGTAGCTTTGAGATTTTAAAATGTGTATTTATATGATAATTGCGGAAGTAGTGGGCATCTAGAGTCAACAAAAATATTAAATGAAAGTTTGCTTGTGTATACAAGCAATAAGAGAGATGAAGGAAGGTTTTGAAATAATATTTCTTGTATATATGAATTTTACAACATGGCACAGATCAGTTATATACTCCACTTTACAAAATGAACTATTCTAGGAAACTACACAAAAATATCTCTAAATCACAAGGATACAATCCTCCAATACCACTTTTTAAGAAAATGAGATTTAATAGTATATAAGATAAAATAAATGAGAGTATTTTAAATGATTTAGTGAGGTGTAGTCATATAGGAAAATATGCGGATTCGAAAATGTTACAAATAAAATGATGTTGCGAAAGTATTAATATGATGAGTTATTTCCATATTAGGAGTGTGTGAGTAACTTTGAGACGTCCAAATAAGAAAAATGTACAAATAATCACAATGATATTTCAAGATTAAGTGCAATCTCCGTTTGACGAAAGTTTGCACAAAATATTGGGCACATAGCTTAAGAAATAAAAATGTAATGATTAGACTGTCGATGATTAATTTTGTAAGTTTTCATATATTTTCTCCGTACGAACTTTGTATTTACATTAAACATTTTTTTATCCGTCTAAACTAAATATGTAAATCTCAAAATGAAAATAAAAGTATTATTTTTATTTAAATAGTCAATCACTTTATTGGTATACTACCTAAACTTTAGATCCTGGTTCGAATCATGATGAAAGGGGAAAAAGGGATGAGTATTTAATGTAACTAAAAAAACCCACATAACCGGAATGATACCGCTTACCTAGCAATGTCATGTTAATATTTTTTTTTAATAAATTTAATTTAATCTTATCCTATATTATCTCCATATTAATAGGAACAAAATATATCCATCAATATTTTTTTATAATATTTAATTTATCCATAACAAATAATTAGATAATATTTCCCGGTAAATAGAACCAACGTAACAAATAATTGATGGATATATTTTAGGAAATTTATTAAAAGCACTATATCATTCCGTACACCATAATACCCTAAACAATTAGAGTAATATAACAATAATATTCAACTTAGGAAAAATAAGTGTATTTTGAGAATGAAAAATTATACTCCCCCTATAAGTTTTCCACTTTCCTTATGTTCCACAATAAGTTTCCCATTTCATATTTTTCAATTTTTGGCATATGATTTTCTCTCTCCTAATTATTTTATCATACTTTATCTCACCCTCATCTATTATTTTCTCTCTCACCATCACATCACTTGTACTACATCTATTATTTAATCATACGGAGTATTTTTTAATTAAAATAACCAAAAGAAATGGAAAACTTATACGGGGCCGGAGGGAGTAAAATTTATTTTTATTTCGAGGTATAAAAACCATATCACAATTTTATTTTTGCTACAAATATCACAAATCTTCAAGTAGCGGCAAAGTGAAACTCCCGTTCAAATTATGTCGGTCAGATTTTATAATAATCAACTTTGTAAATCTTCCCAGGAAAAAAAATAAAAAAAATAAAAAAGAAAAAGAGCCAAATCCAATCTGCCGAGGAAAAATTGCCGAAACCACGAAGGCAAGAAACCTCCCCAAATCTTCTGTTTACGCAATTCCCATTGGCTCTTTAATTGATTCAGATACAAAATCAAGTCATTGCCGCAGAGATCTAATCTCCGTTTACCCAATTCATTCAGCTATCCAGAATTCCCAGATCGTAATTTTTCTGTAAGTTTCTCCGTATCTTCAGTGGTTTTCTGTTGACATCTTTTTTCTTGCCTTCGAATCTGTGCTGTACATATATATAGAGACGGATTGAGGATTTTTTTGGGTATATATAGTGTTAGAAACAGAGATGGATAGCAATTACTCTAAGTTAGAGGTGAAAGACGGAAAAATTCCATTAAAATCTCAATCTTTGAGATTGATGTCCCCGGATCATGGGCAGGAGCGTTTGAATCCGCGCAATGCCGATGATTTGGATGTTGAAGATGGTATTGATTTCGATGATTTACCCCTTATTTTTGGTGAAAGAAAATCAGGGTCTGTGATTTCTGGTGCTGTTTTTAATCTCACCACATCCATTATTGGGGCTGGCCTTATGGCCTTGCCTGCTACAATGAAAGTTTTGGGCATAGGTTTGGGTGTATTCTTTATAGTTTTTATGGGTATTATTTCGGAAATCAGTATTGAATGGTTAATTCGATTTTCGGCCCAATGTAAAGCAACCTCGTATGGTGAGGTTGTTCAAGCTGCATTGGGTAGAACTGCTAGGACTGTGTCTGAAATTTGCATAGTGATCAACAATGCTGGTATTTTGGTTGTGTACTTGATAATCATTGGGGATGTAATGTCGGGATCTCTTAATCATACAGGCGTTTTCGATCAATGGTTAGGGCATGGTTTTTGGGATCATAGGAAGGTGTTGATTTTAATCGTTCTAGTGCTTTTTCTTGCACCGTTATGTACTTTGGATAAGATTGATTCGTTGAGCTCAACTTCAGCAGCTTCTGTAGCACTTGCTGTGTTGTTCGTCGTTATTGTGTTCATCATAGCTTTTATCAAGCTCATTGAGGGGAAAATTGAGCCTCCAAGAATGACACCCGATTTTGGATCCAAGCAAGCGATTCTTGATTTGCTTGTGGTGATTCCCATAATGTCGAATGCTTATGTGTGTCACTTTAACGTCCAACCTATTTATAACGAGCTTGAAGAACCCTCGCCCCAGAAAATGAATAGAGTAGGAAGGATCACCACTCTTATTTGTATCGTAATATATGCTTCAACCTCTATAGCTGGCTATTTACTCTTTGGCAAGGATACCGAATCTGATATTCTCACTAATTTTGATAATGATCTTGGGATTCGGTTTAGTTCAGCTTTGAACTACATTATCCGTATCGGTTATGTTTTCCATTTGGTTCTAGTGTTCCCCGTGGTTCATTTTTCGTTAAGGCAATCGGTGGATTCTTTGATTTTTGAAGGCTTAAATCCTTTGTCGGAGAGCAGGACGAGGTGTTTAGTGTTGACTTTTGTGCTCTTAGCGTTTATATATTTGGGCTCGACTATGATCCCTAATATTTGGACAGCTTTTAGGTTTACAGGGGCAACAACAGCAGTTTCGTTGGGTTTCGCCTTCCCTGCTCTTGTTGCATTGAGGTTAAGCAAAGAAGGGAGCAATAGATTGAATCCTTTAGACAGGTTTTTTGTTTGGTTTATGTTAGGATTGTCGGCTGTAGTTGGTATTGTTGGAACTATTGGCAATATCTATAGCCTCGAGTCTTGACGACCCTTTTCGTCAAGAAGAAGGGCCAATCTTGGTGGAATGATTCAGAGATATAGCAATGTAATATTCAATTCCTAGTATTTCCACATAACCTGTTTCTATTTAGGATTTTGATATTACGTTTTGCTTATAGAGTTCGGTTTTCATTTTCTGATAAAATCGAAATTTGCTCGTGTTGGAATACCGCTTAGAGTAAATACGACCACGCAACTCTTATGCGTTGTTCTTGAGTTAATGTAATAGTACGGAAACTTATTCTTCTGTAATTTTTTCTGAACACAACATATATATTACACTCTCTCGTTTCCAGCATTTTGCTCTTGTGATCCACTCGATTATTAAAGTGCTGTGTAAATGGTTCGATTTACTGCAATCTGTGAACTGAAAGTGATTGGCCTTTATAGCAAGAAAATACCTGATTTAATTTTGAATTCCCAGGAGTAAGTTGATACTTGGCCAATATAATTTGTTTTTAAATGTTATTGAATTGAAAATAGAATGTAAAGTTGTTTTTACCCGACGCTGCCTTTTATCTTATCCCACAACCTGTTGTTTCTTGTTTTCATCCAACACCATGGCAGAATATCATCTGTATAATCGAATTTGCTTCACGTAAAATAATTAAATAGTCATTGATCATTGAAAATTTTATTCAATAATTCATTGGATTTTCTGATTAAAAAAATCATAAGTATTCGAGATGTCATAGATAAAATTATGAATTGAGGATGTGAAAGAGGGTTTAAAAATCAATGAATCCAAGACTCCATAAAATAATGGCTTGTGAAAAGTGGGATTATTCCCGGATTAATAGGTCTTCGAATTGAATACCGTGATTCCAAAAAAAATTATATATTGGGGCCACTAAAGAATTTCCAAGTATATTACTAGCAGACTGGTTCTCTTAGGTCTAAAAAAGGCTACAGTCAACGATTGTATATGAATATGCCCAATTCGACTGGGTCAAGGACTCACAAGTCACACATCTAAAAACAATAATACAAATTTGACTTGTTAGCTTCCTTTTTTTTTTTTAATGTGTCAAATGGAAAAGAAGTAAGCTAAGCACTATTTATTCTTCATATTTCAACTTCTATGAATATGGGAGTTTTTTTACCCTACCCTTGTTGGGCTTGTGCTAAAATAAAAGAAGCATAAATTGATTCTAACGGGCTTGGAGTGTAGGACAAGTTTGATCCTAACGGGCCTGGAGTGTGGAGCAAGTTTGGCTCTAATGGGCTTGGAGTGTAGGACAAGTTTGATAACTCTATATAAGGAGTCCTTAGGTCTTTGTTACAGGTGCACCAATCAATACACTTTAGTCTTGTATTTGATTCTAGTTTAAAGTCCTTTCTTATATTCTCTTGTAATAGAGTCTCGTGAGAGAAAGGTGAGAGTCATTGTAGACTTGAAAGAGTGTAGGAGGGTTGAGTGTCAAAAGAGAGGAATTCTGTGTGATTGTGAAAATTTATCATATAGTGATCTCTTTGGTGGGTCGTGGTTTTTCTCCGATTTTGGAGTTTCCACGTTAAATTCTTGTGTTGGTGATTGTGTTATTTCTTCATTTTATTTCTTGTTTATTTTTCGTCTGCCCTTGGGGGAATTAATTTCCCAACAAGTGGTATCAGAGCCCGAGTTTAGTCTCTATTTATTCTTAGTATGCTCTGTGGTTGCAGCGTAGTCTGATCTTCCATATCAGAAAAGATTTTTTTAGAGAGGTTCGGGGGTCTCTTTTGAGACGGTTGTTTAAGGGCGGAGAAACGGTATGTCAAAGACTTTGAGGCAATGAAGTATGACATGGAGAAATTTGATGGAAGAATCAGTTTTAGCTTGTGGCAAGTGCAAGTTAAGGATATGCTGATACAATCTGGTGTACACAAGGTGAAGTTAATCAAGGTGGAGCGGTGGCGGCAAATGGCTCCGAAAATGTTGCTAACGTTGTGATTTCCTCTGATTGAGGAAATGCATGAACATCCTTATGGCATGTCCAACTGCCATGAAAGAGGATGTGATGACGTTAGCTGGACCACATGTGCATTGGTTTGGCAAGGATGCAAGGTGTGTGGTGAAAGATGTCGATGGCTGAAGGACTTCTATGAATGCCAAAAGTTAGAAGTTGCACCATAAATTTCAGCAGGTATTTTTCGACATGTGCCGAAGGAAATTCTTAGAATGGGTGATTCTAAGTGTTCTACTCATATGGTGGAGTAGGTGTTCTCTGTTTTGAGAATGTTGGTTCTTTGGTTTAAGAATCATGATTGTCGGTGAAGACAATGGAGCTTTCTTTTATTTTATCAAGGTGGAGTTTGTTGGGCTTGGGCTTGTGCTAAAATAAAAGAAGCATGAATTGATTCTAACGGGCTTGGAGTGTAGGGCAAGTTTGATCCTAACGGGCCTGGAGTGTGGAGCAAGTTTAGCTCTAATGGGCTTGGAGTGTAGGACAAGTTTGATAACTCTATATAAGGAGTCCTTAGGTCTTTGTTACAGGTGCACCAATCAATACACTTTAGTCTTGTATTTGATTCTAGTTTAAAGTCCTTTCTTATATTCTCTTGTAATAGAGTCTCGTGAGAGAAAGGGGAGAGTCATTGTAGACTTGAAAGAGTGTAGGAGGGTTGAGTGTCAAAAGAGAGGAATTCTGTGTGATTGTAAAAATTTATCATATAGTGATCTCTTTGGTGGGTCGTGATTTTCCTCCGATTTTGAAATTTCCACGTTAAATTCTTGTGTTGGTGATTGTGTTATTTCTTCATTGGAGTTTAGGTTCTTTTAAGTAAACAAGGTAGGTTTAATCTTTTTTTTTAAAGTTTATTTATTTACAATAGACTGTCATATATATATATATATATATATATATATATATATTTTTATATAATTCAATAGAATATTTTAGGGTTAATTGCAAAAAAAATCACGAACTTTACATTTTTTATCAATTACTCCAACATATTCTTTTTTATTTGCAATTTGATACACCTCCTTTATAGGTTTTGCAATTCAATGCATCTATCAATTTTCTGGCAACAATTAAATCATGATGCGATTGTCAGAGATACCGAGATACCACATAAATGTTACGAATGATGAATAATTTATATTTTTAATTTTTAAAACATTTTTAACTAAAAAGAATACTAAAAAAAGTTGTTTTAAACTAAAAACAATACTAAAAAAATTATTTTTAAAAATAAATAATAAACCAATTTAATTATTATCATTTCTCCCAAAACTTAAAAAAATAGGATCGCGTTCTCCAAATCAGAGTCCACAAAAAATAATGTGAAATTTTGCATATTATTTTTATTTAAAAACTTTTAAAAAAAAAATAAAAAATTTATTGATCAGTCGTGACATTTACGTGAGCATTTGTGTAGAATCTTAATGCGGCTTCGGTATATATATATCATTTATGTGTTGTCGAAAAATAAACACATGCATCGAATTGCAAAATTTAAAAAGGTGGTGTATTGTATCGCAAAGAAAAAAAAAGATATATTGTAATTGATAAATACAGTAAAGATTGTGATTTTTTTTTTTTGCAATTAACCCAATATTTTATATTCAATAACTAATAATATACATTTAAACAAAATATTTAAGGCTTGATTGCAAATTAAATGACTTTTTTTTTCTTTCTGAAATTGCAATGAACCTTGTTAACAAAGCCTCAATTTAAACATTTTTTTTGCACTTGGAGGTTGGAGCTTACGGGAAGAATGGATCATGCCCGTAAATTGCCCGTTGCATACGTGTCTTCTAGAACACATTTAGGTAGTGTTTAATTAAAATGATACAGTATTGTTTAGGTGTTTAACATGTTTATTTTGGGACTATCATGTTCGTTCAGGGAACATTACTTCTAGTTCTGGATTTCATATCACACGACTTTTTTTACATTTACATTCTATTCTACTTAACATCCCAAAACAAACATACACAAACACTATTAATCAAAATTTCTCTATCAAACAAATTTCCATTCACATCTCTCCCATCCTAGATAATTCCAAAACAAACACAGTCTAAATTACTGCTACGTAGACGACTCCTAAGCAACAGGCAGGACCAATTTTGCTTGTAAGCTCTAATTGGAGAAATAAAATAAAACCAAAGGCTTTGTTTAACAAGATCCAAAAGATTAGACTGAATTACAATTCGGAAAATACTGTCTCCCTCACTTGTGGGTCAAATTGTAGTAGTAATATACAATGGTAATCATTATAATGAACGTAGTTACATGATTTATAAATTCAGAGGTGTAATATTGCAAACAAATACTGTAAGTAATTACTCATAAAAAAACAGAGTTTAGAGAAAGTAGGTGTTACAGTGCGTAGGGCTAATGAATTTGTCTCCCCTAATTTCGGTTGAATATAACTTGTAACCGTCTCAATTTATTGCTGTAATTTGTAGGAATTTTGTGTGTAATTCATCAATACTTTTTAATATACAATTTTTTATTTATGATATGCTAATAATATATATATATATATATATATTTTTTAAAAGTTGCTTTTGTGAAAAAAAAAAAAAAAGAGATGACAAAAATTACTCTTTTTTAAGCAATTTGGTCAAAATTGCATGAGGTGGACGTGATTACAAATATTAATCCAAATACAATATTTACAATTTTTTTCATCTTGCATATATATCGTGATGTAATTTCCAAGATGCCACATTTATTGAGCCAAAATACTAAAAATAAAAGATATTGATTGGGATTGAGAATTCAAAGAGTGTATGGAGACTGGACCAAATTAATACGAGATGATCCCTCTATTAAATGAAGAATTGTTCATTGATTTACAATTATTTATTCACAACCCTTTAATTTTTTTTTACCAAACTTTTAAAACTGCAATTGATTGTTCAATAATTAATCAAGCTTTTTTAAAGAACTTGATCTCAAATAATTTAATTTTTTTCCACAATAAAAATAAATAATAAAAGCACACTTTATATCTTGGGAACCTACCTCCTAGGTGGTAGGTGAATCATGTGACCCTTTAACACTCAAAGAAGAAGCCATCAAATTAGGCCAACTATCCAAATTGAAAATCCCTAATCCTACAAATTAGTTATATAAACTGGCAAATATTTTTGCAAATAAGAATTGGAGTGATTTGGGAGAGTAAACGGGACCCGCTCTGATACCACCTGTAACGCCCCGTTTTAAACGTAAGAGACTGACCCACAAAGTAAATTTCTTTCCACAGAATGCCTTGGCCTTCACTCCAATGGAAAAAGTGTGACTCACTTAATTTATGTCTCGAAGAAGAAGATATGGCCTTAAATAGGACAAGATCACTTTAAACCTTTTGTCACTCTCAAGTTCAACTACCAACCAATAATATAGCATGGATGTAATAACTCAGCAGTGACCTAAAAAAATATCACAATTTTCTTGCCATTTTTTTCATCTTCTTCTACTAGTATATTTCCAAGAATTGGACATAAAAAGAGGTGTCTGTTACCTCTGAAACCAAGAAACATGGACTGGTTCACTTGGCTATCACAAACTGATCTCGATCCATCTCTCGTCTACCAATACGCTCGTACTTTCGCTCACAATGAGCTAGTCGAAGACGACGTCGTGTACTTCAGCCATGAGTTTCTTCAGAGCATGGGCGTTTCTATAGCAAAACATCGGTTAGAGATTCTAAAGTTAGCGAGGAAAAACAAGGGGAGTATAGTACATCCCGTTTTATGGATCATGTTTGTTCTGAAACAAACCAAAAATTACGTAACTAAGCATATTCAGACATTGGTGCATCGCGAGAGCTCACGTATCTCTGTCGTCCCGAAGAGGAACCATAGTTTGAGATGGAAGGTGGCGATGCTGCAGAGGAACAAGAGGCTGACACAGCCGTCGGGCAAGCCAGAATGGCCGATGTTAGGACATAATAGTCCTATGTTTGTGTCTGGAGACGGGGTTCTGATGTTGACAAACGGGAGCCCCTTGGTTGATTCTAGAAGCTCAGGATCGGGTCCGAGTTCAGGCTGGGTTGACTCAGAAGGCAATGGTGATGACTCGGGCCGTTTTGCAAGAGACACGCCACCAATTAACCCCTGGAATAGCAGCTTTTCAAGAACTACAAGTCGTTCCCCTGAGAGCAGCACAGAAGAAATCAAGTGGGATTCGATGTTTACGAATTTGAATCCAACATGAATATTAAGTCCTTACCTTGCTGTTAAAGTGCTTTAGGATGTAGCTTTACGCCTCAGAACTGATCTTCTTCGTCTCTTTCATTACACGCCTGTGTGTTTTGCCTGTAATAAAAGAATCCATGTTTGTGGAAACAGTGTGCTATAGATACTTTTGCTTGTTTTTGTGATACTCACTTTTTAAAAGTATCACAAAAACTTACAAAAGCATCACGTCTCATGCATGACACCATATTTGTTCTTGTTTATGCAAATAAACATTACTGGTTGCTTCTGTAAACTGTAATCTTGCACGAGAGATGAATCATTTGCCATGAAAGAAGACGAGACTTGTAAGTGACAGAAAGCGATATTATTAATACTCATAACTCAGAGAGAGAGTCATAACTACATAAACATAGAGTTTTTCCAGCCAAATTAACAAGATTGAACCTGAATTCTTAATCCGAGAATCATAAGGTTCAATAATTTTGGCAGTAGAATTGACCAATATATCAATTACACCAAAATAACTAGCATTGGTGTAAATTGTGCTATCCGCAAAAAGTATGATGCCTAAACTATAACCTACTATTCCAAAAGCACGACTTCTACAATCAGTGACCAGTGTTCTGAGGCAAACGAAACGAGCCTCCAGCATAAAGCATTTGGTAAACTGGCCTTATTCTTATAGTAAGAATTATGCTCAAGAGAGTTCCTACACCGCAAACCCCTGCTAAGATAAGAAACGTGAGCCTAAAGCAGCTCGGGCCCAAGCAAGAAGGCCCCAGCTGCTTAGCTGCCTCGGAGTCGTACACTTGGCCCGCAAGCCAACCCGAGAAGAAAAGTGCACCAACAGGATTTCCCAGCTGCATAAAGTTGAAGATTATACCGAAGTGTTTCAACCCAAAAAGTTCAGATGCAGTTGGAATCATTACACCGAAATGAACACCATAGCAAATCCCGAGCAACGCTGTGGCTGCATAGAGAGTGCCCGTTAAAGCTGAAGCGTATAAAAGAAATGTAATGATCATGATTACTTGAGTGAAAGCCATCAAAAATGTTCGAGGAATCGTTTTTGACCTGCAAAAGTTGCAAAGAAATTAAGTAGGATGATTTTAAGAGTTAAGGTAATGTTTGTTTTGGGTTTTAAGAACCAGTTTTGGATTTGCAAATCTAACTCCGGTTCTACTTCGGGATTTTGAAATTCAGTTTTATAAACCCACCATTACAATACGTGTAAACCTACTATTACACTTTCCGGTGCAATCAATTCCATCTCCTTACACTTTAAATCATAATCCATGTCATCCGATCATTACAATTACACCAAAAAACAATATAATAATACAACATCGTTCACATGTTCCATTGATTTGACCCTACTTAAAATCTCAAAACAAACACACACCTTACTATATATCAAGTTTTCAAAGGACCGTTTTTAGAAACCACTTGAAAACCCAAATCAAACATCAGTATAAATGATTTGAATTGAAAAAACAAGAAAGCATTTGTAGTACCTCACAAAGTGTTCAGAAACAGCTCCCGCCCCAATACGACCCAAAAAATTACAAAAGCTGAACAAACTTAACAAAACCGTTGCATCACTCACACCAAGTGAAACTCCAATCTGTGCCAAATTATTAAGAACAGTCACACCTGAACCAACCCCTACAAAGTAAACAACCCATAGAAGCCAAAAGTCGGCCTTAACTACAGCTTCACGAAATTTGAAATCTTCCCCTCTCCTCGGCCTTCGTTTTTTCTTCACAGCTCCCTCACCCACAGCAAGAAGTAAATCCACTTCAGATATATCTTCAGGCTCATAAAAACTCCCAAGATATGTTGTTGATGCAGAAGGGGTCAATAAAGGATCCATCGATTGATTCAAATCTCCTTCTCCCCCAACTAAATCTGCCGGTAGGCCAGGCTTCTTACGGTTTGCAGGAAATAGCGTCATTTTTAAAGGAATTGCTAAAGGAGCCATTAAAAGAACAACCATTATAGCAACAAGGATATAAGATACGGTGTTGCTGAATGAAAGAGCATCCTTTAAAAACGTTGTTGTGACAAGATATACAGCGAGGGAGAGACTAGCTCCTTGCGTGAAAAGAAAATGGCAATGCTCGCCTGAGTCTTCGCCAGAAGCTGGAGTACAGGGACGAATAAAGTACATCATCACTAAACCGATAATCGGGATTCCTAGGGCTAGAAGCAGCAGTAAATTCGAAGATGATCCATTAAGGACCATTGTGTAAATTTCTGTAAAAACTGCAGCACTTAACCCAGTATAGCCTTTTAGTAATCCAGCAACAGTCCCTCTACTAAGAGGAAAGTTCCTCATGTTGGTAACAAGAACTGCTGTCCCAAGCCATGCGTTTCCGTGTGTGGCAACGCATAGTGCGACCCACAACTGTTGATGACATCAAATGATTAGGCAAGCAGTTTATAATCGCAGATATGAAATGCTTTTAGCCAACACAGGAACAAGTATCTAGTATGCATGTTTGTGAGTTAATGATTTTAGCTGATTTTTTTTATTCACATCAAGATTTGGAATTATATGTTTTAACCAAAAGTCACATCTCTTGAAGTAGTTTTCAAAACTTATCAAACATTCGAATATGAGTTTTGACTTATTTCCGCAGCAAATTTCCAAAATGAAAATACAGTAAAATAAATTAGGTTTCAAAAGTCCTCAAAAATCGGGATGTAACAGGAAAATATATCATACTGGATGAAAAACTGTACTATTAGATGCCCTTTTTTTTTTTTTTTTTTTTTTTTTTTTATCTATCTGCTAAATTTTTTGAGTAGATGAACATTTGAAGAATTACAGCAACAAATTAACCCTTTATTCCACAATATTTCCATAAACATAAACAAGATCGCACATCCCATTAAAGCAGAGAATCAACCCCAAAAAAAATACCAACAAAATTCAAAAAAAAAAAAAAAAACATATCCAATTTTGGAATGATCAAAGAAACTTACGACCCAATAAGGGAGAGAGTGAACAGTTCCGCTGACAGCAAGCCAAAGAACGCCATAACCCAAGAAAGAAGCGCAGGCGCCAACAAGAAGAACAATCCATGGCGGGAGTTTGTTGCAAGCTATTCCTGGAAGAATTCCGACATTTTCTCCAATATCATTTGCGACTCCGAGAATCGTTAGCTGTTGCTGACTGAAACCCAGAACTGATTTTAGAGAGGGAGAATAGAGAGGGAAAGTGTAAGCATTTCCTGCTGCTATTTGCACCCATACTGCAGCTCCTAACCCCACCCATGGCGGCCTGCTACCTTCTTTCAGCACTACCATTTTTTGCTCCTTTGATCTGGAGAGAGAAAACTCGAAGTATATGAGTGTAGAGGAGAGAGAAACGTAGAGCAATTTTCCTATGTGACAAATGACAATTTGGTTCAGTACATCATTGTCAATTAAATAGAGAATTCATTGGAAATTGCAATGACCCGTCTCTTCAAAAACACAAGGGTATATTTTACCAAACCTTTTTTTTTAGCAATTTTGAATTTTGTTTTTAGCAATTCTTCCTCACGACGGAATTAGTGAAAATTATCCAATTTTTTCTTTTTTTGTTCATTTATGTTATTTATTAGTCGAATTATTTTTATTTTTATTTTTCGTGTTCAAAGTTTATGAATATCTTTTACGAATAATACACAAGAAAAGTGAGTTAATTCTCTTTTAATGTGTTTAACAATGTGTCACTTAATAATTAATTTTAAATTACATTAAAAAAAAAGCTTTCAAAATAATAAATTAAGAAAAGAATTTCAAAATATAATTTACTTAAGGACGAGAAAATAAACGGACACAACCAAACAATGAGCAAAACGTTTGCAAGCTCACAAAAAACAACAGCAAACTAGCAGCAAAAAAAGTCATAGATTGCCATGATCTAAAAACATGTATTTTCAAGAACTTTCCAATTCTAACCTTCCAACTCCCATTGTAATAACTGTTCACATCTTCAAAGACTTTATCCAACAAGGGCACTTTCGTCAATCTAATAGACTTGCTCATACCATTCCATAAATTAGCCACATCTTCATCACTCTTCAAATGGTTCAAAACAATCCCATTTTCCCTCATAATCTTTGCATCTTCTTCACTGTCAATGATCCCATTCATCAACTCTGTGTATCGCGTAAAAATCAACGGCCTTGACTCGTTGCACGCCTCGTAGGCGACGAGGTTTCTCATGATTACTTCCGTGTTTAGATCTAAAACAATTGATGGTAAATAAAACACAACCAATTTTGAATCAAAATTGATGCCTGAAATTCCTGATTTTGTTACTGAAAATTTTACACCTGCATTTGAGAGTTCTGTTACAGAAGGGATTGCTATTTCCTCCATCAATGGATGTATGTTAACCTCACGGGCTTCGTTTTCGGGCTCTTGTTCTTCGGAAAAACACAAGTATCCAACCTGTTTGATCAATATCATCCCTGGAAGATTGGAAATTATTTTACAGGGCAATGTTATAATAAACATGAAAGGCCTTGAAATGAATAAACTTCTCATCAGATTCAATGGGCCTGTTTTTATCCTGGAAATAATCTTCTGAAAATTCGTTTTTTCGCCTTCTTCGTCCTCAGCTTCTGCTCTCATTTCAGATGATCCCTGGAAACTTGGAACAATCAAATTGTATAAAAATTCCAGGAGATGAGCTGATTTAGTAATCTGATTAATTCCAGGCACTTCCTGGATCATCTTAAGAGGCGAAACCTCTTCGAAAAAGGCAATCATCGTCGCGTATATCAGTTTATCGGCTTCATCAAGTGAACCTGATGATAAGAATTCGAGAGTTTTCCTCATTGAAAGCAGTGGAATTTGGTTCTCAAGCATCAAAATGTCCCTGACAATGGCATCACGATGGCGGCCCATTCTATCAACCTGGTTTGATGTTCTCTCTTCTTTAACAGTAACATCCTGGAGAAACTCGAGCAAGAAACACGAGTCCACCGCCATCATCCAGGTAAGCGTTTCGCAATTGAAATTCAGGTACTTTTGGTAACAGGCCCGAAACTGTGGCTCGAATTTGTTTAACTGATCTGCAAGATTGTGAAATTTCGGGCCCTGGATGTGTTTTTGGAACCTCTTAGCTGCAGAAAGCTTGTACCTTTCCATTTCACGGAGTTCAGGTCGACAATGGTGATACGGGCCTAATGCTACAACCTGTGGTACGTAGGATTCTGGACTAGTGAGAAGAAGGGTTCTTGGGACATCAAAGATTGAGATAGGGATATCAGATTCTTCATCAAGATCTTGATCATCGTCTAGCAATCCACGAATGTGGGTGATCCAACGTTGTTCGTCGAATGTTTGATTTGAGTTTGAGCTCTGGTAGGGATGGGAAGCTGACATTTTTTTTTTTATTATTTGCAGTTTCTTAAGTTTTAAATGAATGAGGTAGATTGAAGGTGGATTTTAATGCAGTGAGAATATGATGAAATGAATGAAGAGTATAATTAAATGTTTCCACATGCGTTTTCCACATAAAGGAGGTTTCATATGTAAATTAACTACATGCTCCCTTCTTTTCAAAATATTTATTGTTTTAACTTTTTAATATCTACATTTAATTGAAAAAAAAAAATCTCTCTTCCATAATAATTAAGGATGTTTTAAGGGAAAATTTCCTCTCTTTCCATCTTTAGTATTAATGATGAAAGGTAAATTTCCAAAATTTCTGTTCTTTAATTTTGTACAAAAACTTTAAAGCAACAAATATTTTGAAACAGAGGGAATGTAATTAGTATATTAACAATTTTTCCATGCGTTTCATCAATTTCTAGTATTTGAAATTTTCTCAATTTGATAATGCAAAAACTAATTCGTGAATCAAGCAAGAAGATATTTCAGTCATATTAACCAACACAAGTACACAGCGTTACAACCCGACCCGACTCGCTATCAGATTTCAAGCTCAATTAAGGGAATCAACAGAAGACATCTCATTAGTATCTCTACGTCCAACAACTATGAATTCATTCATATATGTAATAATCAACATTTCAGTTAGAGCAACCTGGGCCAACCAGCAGCCTCCAGTTCACCTCTTGTTTTTCCTTCGACTGCCACTTTTAGAAGACGATGATTCTGCAACTAAAAGCTCAGAGTTGTTATCCTTGAGCTCGTTCGGAGTTGATTCCTCTGTGTTCTGAGTTTCGAGGCATGCCATCATACTTCTTAGCTGCACGTGAGTAATTGAGGAGTCAAAGATTCATCAATGATCTTTGTAATGATAACACAGGCAATGTTCCAAAGGGCGCTAGAGGCAAGCTGGGGCCAATTTGGATAAAGCGCGGGCCGCACATACTGAGAGTAAGGCCTTTTAGAACATTGCCCACAGGCTAAGACAAAGAGCCAAGACAAGGACAACGAAAAAGATGTATACCTGCTCCTCCAATTCTTCAATCTTTTTGTCCTTTAGTTTCAAAATTTTCTCCTCCCTAATATAAGTTGAAAAAAAGGTCAGTCCATATGAGGACAAACACAAATACATCCCATGCAACAGTTCAAACTAAAACTGAAAGCTCCGTGGAAAAATGTGGTAAACATGTGCATGCAGATGACTGCATACATCGTCCTTTCAGTTTCCATAATTAGGTGGTAGTGTTTCAAGATTAATAGAAACATACAAAATCAATCAGGCTCCATTTGAATAATTATTTTAGGCAACTTGAAAAGAACTTAAGCATATTCTTGGATATGCCTAGTAAGAGAAGTCCTCCTCAACCAGGACATGAAAAATAAAATGTCAAAGATCACCAAAATTTGAATCAAGCAAAAGCAAATTCAGAGTAAGTAGAATACATTGTTTTGTGATGGAGGCTAAATTTATGCATGCATTCTGAATGGAAAACCCCCATGAACTCGTTAAGGAACCTAAAAGGTTTGAAATCATGATTGTTGCACTTCATATCCAATATGGAGTATATTACCTTTCTTCGGTCTCCACGATCTTAGATTCCCATATGCCTTGGTTCCTAGATAGATTGTCATTGATCTAATTGAACAAAAACACCACAAGTAAGTTCAGCAGAGACACAAACAAACAACTCATCTATAGATTTAATACACGTCTTTTTCCTTTTTTTTTTTCTTTTTGAAAAATGTCATCAAAATCCAAATTTGCACCCAATGTAAAGATAGATGTAGTCAAATTGCCCACCTCATCAAGAAATCTCTTTTCCTCAATGCATCTATCTAGCTTTGCCTGCAATTTCAGCAATTTTGGGTTTTGACTCAAAGCCTTCTCAACAGCTATAGAAGATTCTCTTGCAGCATCTTCCTCAAATTGTTGCAGTTTAGACTCATAATACTGTGATCAAGGTAGAGAGAGCTTGAAGAGTAAGTAATTGCAGTATTGTCCACAAACCACAACAGATGATAGCAGCAGAATATGAAAAGTTTGAGACACAGACAAAACAAAGCTGCTTTTTACTGCTAATTCCAAGAAATATGCAACTCTATATTTTATAGTAAGCAAAATAATCAGGCTTGAGATAACAGAGGGCCTTACAAGGTCAATGAAAGATGAAATGATGTGAAAGAGAACTTACGTTTTTCTGGCTTTCAAGTTGTGAAGTAAGAAGCTCATTGTACTCGTTCTTTATCTGCAAAAGGAATTGCAAAATTATAAAGGAGCGAAAAGGGACCAAAAAACGATTTAACTTAAAAATAAATAATAAGAGAGTTCAAAGATACACATTACATATTCATATTGATTGTCCAAAGTGTCACTGTTTCTCGTACAACCATCTTTACCATCACTATTATGTAAGCAATGGTGGTGATTTAACTCAACCAGTTTTCCATCAGTCTTAGATTGGATCAAGCGATGAACATAGTTGTCACCAGCATAATCCCAAACACGTTGTGTTTCCAGTTCAATAGAATAGCAATGTTCTGTTTCTTTCCAATGATTGATGGCATGTCCTTCCTTGTACCTATTACGTGGTAAAACGCAACGCAAATATTATTTTTTCTTTCTCAATAGCCATGACTAATTTACTTTGATATCATAGATGTAGTCTCTTTAAAGGAAGACAAACTCCATACCTCCCACAGCCAACAAATCCACACATGATGCACATCCAAAGATTTTCTGAAGTTTGGCAAACATAACATGTTGATTTCTCAGGCTGTTGCTGGCAGTATCGGCAAACCTAAACAAGTTCCAATCAGTGAAATCAGTCTAGCTAGGATGTCTAAAGTCATTTTACATCTTAAAGCAAAGGCGCATGACTATAATGTAGCTAGGCAAGGTGATTAGCACCAATAGATTAAGAAAAAAAACTAGAGTGCTCTACAACCCCCCATCATTATAACTACATGGTGATGATATCGTAATAACTCTTAAGTTAATCAAGAAACAGAGAAGTTCAAGTCATTTGAGAAACTTTGAATTTGGACGTTTCACCCCCTTAAACACAAGTGTTGACGCAAAAACTTGACTTACACAAGTCACCCTAAAGCACCTTTAACAGTTACGTAGATCTCTTCAGAACTTTTTTTAAAAAATAAAAATTATATCCCTATAAAAGCAGGTTTAACATCCCTAAATGATAAAAATTCCATCGCAGTAATGTTAGCACCCACCGGGCAAGAAGAATCACCCCAATTAGATATACAAGAGCAGTGAAAGGAGTGGTTGCAGATTGTAGTAAGAATTCCAGCTATATCTTGGTCTAGTCTCTCTGCAAGTGACATTAGTAAGAAAAATTGTAAACTCAAGCCAGCTAACTGGAAAACTTAACTAGTTTCCATGCATGGTATGCATCAGCACTATAAAAGTAAACAGGCATGCTTAGAGAAGTCGGTTTGAAAGGCTCAATTACTTTTCATGCATTTAGGAACGAATGTTCTGTACTGGAGTATAAAATAAAATGTGAAAATATAACATGCATTCGTACACGTACATCAATATAACTGAAAGATTTAAGAACTACAAGCTCCAACAGGAAGCATAATAATATAAAAAGCAAGTACTAAAATCTCAAGTATGAATACAGGGGCAAGTGGTTTAGACGCATAGTATAATTTCAACAAGTTCTTACAGATAATGAAAAAGCAAACTCTTTAGCAATCAGATGTGGTTCAGCCAATATAGACATCAGTCAAAGCTTTCATTATCCCTTAAAGGTATGAACATTAAAAATATGGAATCTATAGAGCTTGCATGTTGCAGGTAAACTTTCAATATGTGAAAATGAGGTTGAATCACACTACCAAGACAAACTGCACAGGAGGGCTGCTCTGTAGAGCTTGCATGGGAAGGTTGTGAGTGCTCAATCGACCCAGTATACTGTATATCTACAATGAAAAACATGAGGCAGGCCTCTTCCTGTGTACAAAGAGAGAAACAGTCAAGAATAAGGAGCACACTTATATGTCTAATAAGTGTCAATGTCTCAGAATATATATGTAGACAAGAATAAAGAGCAAAATAACCTCAAGAGACGAAAAAAGCTTTCCATTGTGATGCTTGTAAAAATAATCCGCTGATCCTTGATTGTCAAGCCTAATTAATACACTGTAGCTATCGTTCAATCCCTCAGTAGTCCTGCATTACAACAGATGGATAAAATCAAGACGATATATACAAGCAGATACATGTCTGCCATAACATTGAAACATTCATGAACCAACCTGACAATTCGCATTTCCAAGATATGCTCAATAAACGATCCACAGAACTGACAAAAATCTGCATATGTCATGTGATTTGGGACACCATGCACGCAAAGAAGAGGCTTCCTCTCAACCTAAAAGGCATTATATGAAGATACTCCTTTGTCAAGAATATATATGGAGTAATTGTCAAACTAAAATCCTGAAAAGAAAACACACATACACAGAGCTTCTCAGCAAATTGTCATGAACAAGGCAATATGCACACATGCCAACAGATTTATACCACTCCTCATCTTTTAGGACAAGCAACTTTCTAAGCCGTGAGAGGAGTTTTTACTGATTTATTAGCTAATTAGAGTAATTCTGGTAAATGAATTAAATAGGGTTGGAAATACTAATTACTTCAAGTTACATGCTACTTTTACATAACATAATAGATTCAACACAAAAGAGAAGAACTCATCACAGGTGGAGGATTCATAATCAGCTAATGGTAAACATTTTTAACAATTATTGCAGTCACAATCTCAAGTTCCTTAAAACAGAGTCACATACACACTTCTACCACGCTTTAGCTCCTGCCTGCTTAGGTTCAGTAGCAAAATATATCCTAATCACTAAAGTAATAAAAATAACAGCATCGCCAATTACACTAGAGGAAACCAATTATTCGCACAAATATTATCTCAATCATGCAATTAAACATAAGGTGTAACCTCAATTTCAACAACTCAAACGAGCAGAGGAAATAACAATTAGATTCAACGAAGTCTATATCTTTCTTTTAATATCACGGAACAAGGTAAATAGTCAAGTCGAATTACTGGAAGGTAGGCGGAAGATGAAGCGACATCGTTTCGGAAGAGATGCATGACGCCTCTGATCTCTTCGATTCTAGGGTTTCCAGAGGAGAAATGCAACACCTGTGCAGTAGAAGACGTGGAAGAACCTCTTGATTCGACGGCAGTTGGAGACCGGAACAAATCATCCGGCAGAGTTCCGGCAGCAGCGCTTGAACTAGTTGAAGTCTCTTCCATCATTTCTAATTGAGTCTCTGAGTTTCGCGGGAGATGGGACAGATCGCCACTGTTATATATGAGTGCCGCTGGAATCTTGTGCAAGTTTCTCACCTGAAAACTGAAAAATAGGCACAAGATTTAAACGTAAACGCGAATTCCCTTGTCAACATTTTTTTTTTTTTTTCAATTGATTAATTTTTTTTTTTTTTTTGCATATATAAAATTAAATTTGGAGTGATTTGAATATATTTTTTAATTTTTAATCTAGAGTATAAATAAGTAATTTATTTGAGAGATGATTGTCTTAAACTCCAATAACCTTCTACACTCTACAGTTACTTTACTCCAGCCGCCGCAACCCCACCCACGACCACTCAACCCGGCGGCGCTGCTCCTCCACCGCTAATCCACAGTCCAGAAAGAAGAGGAAGAAATTGAATTCACGATCCGACTAAAGTATGAGCTGGTCAGCGCTTATCTCTCTCAACAATTCTCTCACCTCCTCCCTCCACCGCTCTCTAACCCTCAAATCCACCAATTACGCCTTCGCGCCCAAGTCATGCCTGAATGTGGATGTCCGCACACCCGATTCCAACCAGAATCCGTCGCTTCACGAGAAGAGGAGCTCGGAAATTATCGCCGACGAGAAGAAATATATCGTGGGGACGTATGCTAGGGCGCCGGTGGTGTTATCGAGTGGCAAAGGGTGTAAATTGTACGATGTTGAAGGGCGAGAGTATCTGGATTTGACTTCTGGTATTGCCGTTAATGCCCTCGGCCATGGGGATTCCGATTGGGTGCGCAGTGTCACACAGCAAGCTGATGTGCTTGCGCACGTTAGCAATGTTTACTACACTATTCCACAGGTAAATATTATTCTGTTTTTCATTTTTCTTTTCCTTTGTATCTTTTGTGGTAAATGTATCATTGGATTATTCTTTATTTTTCTGTCAAATCTTAAGAAGAAAAGGATGTAAATGCTCTGTTTGAATGTACCTGGAAGTTCTAGCATGTTACTGATATCTGGAAAGATTTGGTAGTTTATAGGAATGATAATTATATGGATAGGCATTGTGTTGTTGACCTTAATCAACCAGAAATGTTGTCAAATTTTCATTTTTCTTTATCTTATGTATAACATCCTAGATCAAAACATTGTAAGACTAGACTAAAGTGTTATTTGAAGCTTGTGAGGAAGAAGTGTTTTGTGGATTTTTTGGTTTTATGCATGTTCTAATAACTCGTCATGATAAACTAGCATCTTTGATAGTTACTGGATTTTAAGCTGTCAAATTCCTGGATGCAACTATTTTTGCTTCTGCAGGTAGAGCTAGCTAAACGTCTGGTTTCGGGGTCTTTTGCTGATCGTGTATTCTTTTGCAATTCTGGAACTGAGGCTAATGAGGCTGCAATTAAGTTTTCAAGAAAGTTCCAAAGATTTTCACATCCTAATGAAAAGAATCCTCCTATGGAGTTTATTGCCTTCAGCAATTGCTTTCATGGTAGAACAATGGGCGCTCTTGCATTAACTAGCAAAGAGCATTACAGAACACCATTTGAGCCTGTTATGCCTGGGGTCAATTTCTTAGAATATGGTGATGCTCAAGCAACAGTAGAATTGATCAAGAGTGGGAAAATTGCTGCGGTATTTGTTGAACCAATTCAAGGGGAAGGTGGTATATACAGCGCAACAAAGGAATTCTTACAATCCCTACGTACTGCGTGTGATAATGCTGGCTGTCTTCTTGTCTTCGACGAGGTAATCATTTTACAGAATGGTATTATTGACTTTTAGATGCTAAGTAATATACATTAATATCCGTATCAGTGTAATGTGTCAAATCTCACAAATTATGGTTATATTCCACTAGCCAAAAGCCTCCATCAATCACCAGTGCTTGAAAACCAAACCAAATTGATAAGAGCCCCTTTGGATTGGTGTGTATAAGAAATGGTATACAGGAAATGCGATCAGAGCCACTTTTAGAAAACATCTCCAGATTATGAGAAATTATATACTGGAGATGCATATAAAGAGATCACATTATTTGAAAATGTGAAGAATTTGTAATTGGTCTCCATTTTTTAATGAGCTGCTTGCAGATGCCACAAGCCCATGTTGTCCAAATTCTCGGTGTTATAGCATTACCACTCTAGTAGTTTGTATTTCTTTGAAATGATGTTGACGATGGCATTGAATTATACTTGATTTGTAATGACAAGAGTCACAAGACTATTCGAAAAACTAGGAAATTATATATGCTTTGAAATCTAAGACTTGTCACTTTGGACTCGGATCTTTATGAACACTTTCATTTCCAAAAATAGGGAAAATAATTTAGTGGTGAAATTAAAATTGTGGTTCGTTTATGTTTGCACTCAGGTTTGTAGAAACTCAAGTTAATCATTACCACATTTTGATTAACTACCTCCCTCTCCTATAAATCATATCTCGTATATCATTCCACTATTCCTCAACCAACAATCATTTTGTATTGCCTGCCACCAGGTGTCTTTCTCTAATGTACTATTCCTACATTATGCATCGTATAAGTTCATTTATTTCTTAATTCTTGCTCTGCTCATAATTCAGCATTGCTGTTTCTAGTTTAGGTATTTTTTTCAATAGTAATACTTTAAACAGATGTGATGGTGCACCATAGGTACAATGTGGCTTAGGACGAACGGGCTATCTCTGGGCCCACGAAGCATACGGTGTATACCCGGATATAATGACTCTTGCCAAGCCTCTAGCCGGCGGTCTTCCCATCGGAGCTGTACTCGTCACTGAAAGAGTTGCTTCCGCCATTAGTTACGGTGATCACGGAAGCACATTCGCAGGTAACCCCCTCGTTTGCAGCGCTGGAATCACAGTGCTTGACAAAATATCAAACCCAAGCTTTTTATCCAGTGTTAGGGAAAAAGGTCAGTATTTCAAAGATTTATTGGCCGAAAAGCTAGGAACAAACAGTCACGTTAAAGAAATACGAGGTTTTGGGCTCATCATTGGGGTAGAGCTGGACGTACCTGCGTCCGCATTGGTGGATGCATGTCAACAAGCCGGTCTTCTCATTTTAACGGCCGGGAAAGGCAATGTCGTTCGGATTGTTCCACCGTTGATCATCTCAAAGAAGGAAGTGGATCAAGCAGTTGAGATATTGAAGAATTGTCTTCATGTACTTGATCAAGCTAGTAAAAGTTAGCTGCCATGGCCTTTAATAAAGTGTTTCTTAAACTTTTGAATGACTAAAGTTGTTGTTGTTGACTTTTTTAACTTCCTGATGTAATATAGGAGTTTTCATGTAGCTTTTCTTCCACATAATAGTAGTATAACACTATGCAATTTTTTTTATTTAAGGCTAGAAAGATGCATAAACTATTCATCGTTTTCCAGCTCATGAGTACAACAAGCTAGCATTCCGTAAGATTGGCCCGGTGGGAGTGATAGAGAAAATTAACCCTAATGCCTGCCGTTTGCGCCTCCCTCCCCATATGTGCACCTCCGATGTCTTCAACGTCAAACACTTGATCCCGATTGCTCATGGGGAAGCAATTGATTCCGATTCGAGGACGAATAGCTTCGGCGAGAGAGGGAATGATGGAGAAGCAATTGCGAATTGAAGAGTTGATCATCATTTATTAATTATTTAAATTAATGACATTTAATTTCAATTTATGAGCCTTAATTGCCCCGAGAAAACCCTAATTATATATCTATCGTATCTATAACTTGCAGTTTTGAAGATTAATAGAATCTGGGTTTATCCATTTATCCCTCTAAACACTACGTTTACGCTATGTTATACTGAATCTAACGCTTTGAGATTAAATTAAATTTAAAAACAACATTGTTTCATTAAGAGGATGCCAAGTCGACAAGTCACGTGAAATTCGAATACAAAAATTTTTATGAGAAAAAATAATTTGCAACAACATTTAAAGTTTATAATTTATTTACCATTAATCAAATATTTAGATTAAAGTATAAATAAGTAGAATGTGGTAATTTTAATTTGTAATTAAACCAAACAAATTCAAGATGTCAAATAAAATCTATATTTATGCAAATGAAATCTAATCATTTGTTCCAATGTTTCCTTTTGAGAATTTTCGGTTCATTACGGAAATGTGATTTTTTCGATTTTGTGTTTACCACTACTTAAAAATAATCATAAACGGCCTATATATTTTTTAATACATAGGGAATTTAAAATTTCTTCGAACAAAAACTGTAAAATTTAAATTTTGGCCAATAGTAGTTATATATGTAATTGAGAGTATTTATAACTTGATTAGTTTTAAAAAATATTAGTAACATACAAATCATACTAACAACAAAACTAGTACTCCCTTTTTTAAATCCAAGTAAAATTATATTGGCTACATCCACAAGCAAAATGGACGATCAATTGTCCCTTTCACTTGACTCAAAAGATTTACAGTCATAATCAACAGTCAAATTAAAACCAATATTTTAGCATCAACGCTTTTAATTCGAAACCCTAAATTTGCCCTTTTTTCAAATTTAATATCTTAATTAATTTACACTACCCAAAAGAGATTGACATGCCTATAACGAATATAATTGCTCATAGTTTAAAATCATGAGACAAATTAGTATAAGTTTATTTACCCAAAAAAAAAAAAAAAGAATAAACGTTAAAATAAAATTGTTCATCATGGATTTCAATACACCTTTGCCATTCGTGCTTCCACGGTTCCACCACTAATATTAACTCATATTCTCATAATGTATTTTTCCTACAAACATTAAAAAGGCTACAAAGGTGAATGACTCCACTTGGAAGAGAGAAAACATATATGTGTGTGTCTAACTAATCCACTTAGAGCTTACAATATCAGCTTTTGAAGAAGCTGTTTGTAACAGCTGTTAAATGTTCAAGTAAACGGGACGGGGACGAGGAGGACCCTCGAAGAACTACACATTTAAAAAAAGAAAAAAAGAATGTAGTTTGATATGATATGAGTTAGGACCTCTAAACTAGCCCTCAGTTGATTCATAAGTAAACAAAAAAAGAATAGATCCTAACTACCATTCTTCCATTAGTACCTTCACTACTAAACGACACTCAGATCGTTCTTCTACGAAGGCGAGATAGGTAAATGGTACCATCATATAGTTATAGTACACTCTGTCCTATCTGTCCTAAAAGCAAGGTTAGCCCTTATTTAGTATAGAACTCACTAGCTTGTTATGTTTTATGTAGGAGAACGGCTTCTAACCAGATGCTGCTTTCTTCAGCTCGCGCTACATATTACACCAGGAATGGGATTGTCCTCAAACGGGATATTCAGATCAGGAAGCACGAATGCATTAGGTTCAGGACAGCCATTTGATGAAAACGAATGTAGATTTGCCCGTGGCTGAAGAATTGATTCTTCAATTACGGGTGTTCTCTTTCTATCCAGAAGAGGTTGTGATTCGATCTGCATCGAAGAGAGAGGGACTCAGAAAACAGATTTCCATTAACACAATGATTGAAGAGCCTAGATGCTAATATTTTCTACTCCGTAACATTTATGCAAATACACATGTTTTTGTGTTATGCAAATACCTTAATTCTCTTCAAGTTTTCGTTTTGAGCTCTTTGTTTCTCCAAATCCATCCCCATGGTAGCTATTTTCTGAGAATATATAAGCAATGGCGATTGTCAAAATTTAGCAACAAATATCAACGTGATTTATATCAACTATCGGTTATCATATAAAGTACCCTCTTTAAGTCCCTTCTTTCTTTTAGTAGTGAGCTTTCTTCGTCTTTAAGCTGTGCCAAGGTCTGAAAATAGCAATCAGAAGAAATGTAAATAAGTCAAGAGTCGTGGATATCAGCTAAAATAGTGATATACAACATCGAATGAATTGTCCATTCCTCAAAATTATCCGAAACATTATAGAAACTTATACTCGTTAAAAATAACAGTGTATTACTTTATTTTTCTGGTTAAGGCATGAAGCTAGATAAATTTAAGTAACATGATCATACTAGATCATTGCTAGAAATCTAATATGCTCACCTTCTTCTTTCGGGACCTCTTCGATGGGTTTTTTTCATCATCTTCGTTAACCTGCTGCAGAAAATTAAAACAGGGCAATATCAGTGAAACTGAAGTGCATCAATCACTACAAAATAGATTAATCATACATGAGTTATAAAGTAGAATATTCGGACGAGTTTAGATAGAAATGCTATATCTAATTATCAAGTTTTGTTAATGTATCCTTGAGTAAATAGCAAATACACGCGATAAGCGTTTTATCTCGATCATATCTATAGCTACACATGAAAAATCGATACCACATACCAAAAAAACAATTGTCTGTGAAAATTTAAATGAAAATAAAACTAGTTCTTGGAAGGAAAATCAAAATCTATAGCTTCTCAAAGATCTCTGTCCCTAAACAACTAACGGATAGATCAACGTGCACACAGTCTTATCTAAAAGACATGTGACTCATACAAGACAATCATTGATTACCATTAAGAATGGAATACCCTCCACAAGTACACAAGAATAGGCGAAGAATTTACAACTCAAAAAAATTCCCTAGCTAGATAATGCACACAGATAAGGTCTAGTCAAAATCAAGAAACTTTACACTATAACTTTCAGCTCATTTAAGAGCGCCATTGGAACAAAATTCATTGGAAACAAAATTATAGCCAAAAGAAGGTAAGTGGATAAAAGGACAAGGAAAAGCAAAAAGAAAAAGTTGGAGAGGGGTGAACTTGAAGGAACCATAGAAGTCAGTTCAAGTCTATGATTTGGCATTACATTTTAAACTTACAAGTTACAACAAATTTAGTTGTTGACAAAAAGACATGGTCCCACCAACTCCAACCACAAGTCCACAACCCAAACCCCATAGCTTCCAACATATTTTTCCACCAAATTACACTTTTTACACTTTGTTTTTGGCTTCTTTTTTTAATGGACAATGTACATGATTTGAACAAGAATCCACCATTCTCGGACCCACAAAAAACGGGGGAATATATAAAATTAAAAAGAAAAAAGGAAAATAGCCCACGTTCACACTCTGTCATGCATGGAAGTTAACAACTTACAGCCAGAGCCACCTTCTTTTAACCCTTTTACCAAGATTAAAAGAATTTAAAAAAAAAAAGATTTTTTTACAAATTACGAGATCCTGAATTACCTTAATCAAGCAATAAATTCTCCAACTTAATTCTGGTCCTACAATCAACACAAAATCTATTTTTTATTTTTGTACTTTTTAACAAGTGAGAAGCATAAAAGTTGGGAAAGGATTTTACACAAATAAATGTAAATTTTGAAGAGTCAAGGTTTTTTTTTTAAAATAAATTATTTATTGAAGACAAAAAAGATAAAGAGACAAGAAAATTGAGTGTAAATGCGGGTGCCTCGAAATGTTCGCTACGTGTGTACAGGTGGCATCATATGGTTGGAGCGTAAAGACAAGGAGGTGTGGTTGGATAGATATAAAACTAGATATATCCATCTACGGGTGCACATTAGGTCAAATTGCTCCAGCCGCACCAGATCATACCCCGTCTAGTTATACATACAAAAGAAAAGGGCTTTTATATAAATAAAGTGCACAACCACTAACAACGCTCCCACCAAACTTAAAAACGCAGACCTATTTGCCACGAAAACACGCCACCGCTTCATCAGGGCAACTAACCCCACCCCCACCCTGAAATGACTCTCATACCCTTTCAATTAGAAACATAATTAGAAGCCTAATTAATTAGTTCTCATGCAACTGCGTGACACTTGGGGTAGAGTTTGACTAAACTTACCTTTTTGGAAGGTTTCTTTGCAATTCGAGAATAAAAAATTGGCAGAATTGTCCTTTGGGAAGAAAAGGGCTATTTTGGTAATTCGGCTTGATTTAATATAAGCCATGTATAATGATAACCGTATTATTTTGTACACCAACACTACAGAGACGAACAACATCTTGGAAAAGAAAATTAGGGTTGGCCCCACCTGCGGCCAAAAGAATGTCAATTGACCGAAATGCCCTTGGGAAGAAGGGATATTTTGGTCAATTCGGGAAGCATAAAGTGGGTTTGGGAGAAATTCAATCTCGATGACCATAGTAGGAATCAAAAGTAATATACTCACCAATTTTCATACATATTTAAAAAAATAAAAAAAGTAAACAAAGGAAAGGAAAGAAAAGCCAAAAACAGAATATAATCATAATAAAGGATTTTATAAAATTAATGAGAAAGGAAAATCGAGTGTCAAAAATGTGTGGAAAGATGGAAACCGAGTAGGGCAGTCCGGTCAAAACTCAGGTCGTCGGAGGCCCGGAGCTAGATCGGTGAAATGACGAACCGCCCAGGGATTGGACTGGAGGGTGTAGGGGTAATCTCGTCATTTCGTGAAACAGAAAAAACGGTGGCAGCTGACAAGGAGAAGAAGCGAACAAAAGGGTGAAGGAAGTCTATGATCTATCTGACTTCTTCTTCATCATCAGAAGCGTGGCAGTAAATACCAGAATTCCACAGGGGTACTACCGTCAATTAACGGCAGCCACCGAATGACAACTGACACAACCACACTCCTAGAGTCCTAGGATAATACCGTCAGCGGAGGACCGGTGGAGGTCCACCGCCGACCTCGGCGGCCGGAAAACTGAAAATAGCGATGAACACAGACGCACGCATATATGTATAGATACGAACGGTTGCTAATGTTACGTATATATATATAGATATTAAATAACAAACCTTAGATCTTGTTAGTTTCTGGATATGCAGTCGGCTTAGCTCTTCAGAGACGCCGACGCCACCAGATCCGCCGCTGACGGAGGTGGCGCCGCTCCATGATAGCGGCGTGGTGGGGCTAGCCCTCTGCTTCTTCACGGCAGACACGTGTTTTGACCGGCGTTGGCGGACGCTCCACTCAAGTGTAATACTAGGTCGCGGCGGCGGTGGCGGTGGCGCAGCGCCACCGTCGCGCAGGCTGAGAAGGAACTCCGCGACGACGGCGTCATCTGTGATGGCGAGTTTCACCCAGTCGGCCTCGGCGCCGCTCATGCCTGTTCGTTATGGTTTTAGATTCTCTTTCTAGAGAGAGAGAGAGGGGAATGAAAAAGTGAGAGAAATGGAATGGGGTGGCAAAGAAAATCTGAGGGCGAGTTGGATATTACTTTGAATTTATGTGTAATTAATTAGTATATATTTATATAGGTAAGGACCAGAGGTGTGACATGAGCGTGTGTATAATTATATGTATACACGCACTGTTACACACTTTTGTGTGTGTGTGGTGAAGATGCTTGTTGACAACCCCTAGTGCGTGACTGCGTGTGGGTGGACTCATGATTTTTCCTTTTTTTTTTTTCTTTTTTTTTTTTATTAATTGCTCCTATTTTTTTTAGATATAGTTATTTAATATTTGTTGGGACCCATATTAAAGATGTGGCATGAGGGGCCGCTTCTATAACTTGTACTCCTAGTTTACCCTTAATGGTACCTCTTCATAAAACACACCTATCAAAACCGCTCGTTCGGCCGATTTTGTAATCATCGATTCGTTGAATGGACCGTTTTGGTTTTAAAATCGAATCTAAATCTTTAATTAATTTGAATTTTAAGTGAGATCAATAGAATTGGCAATTCAAAATTATCGTCGGGTTCAATTTAGATTAATCAACCTTTTTTCAACGTTGGTTTTGGTTAAACAGTGGGCATTGCTCTTTTATATTTAAGGCTATTTTTAAAATTTGTAAATATAGAATAATATTATAATGTGTAATGTTGCATTTAATGTTGATGAGAAATGTGGTATATTTAATAATTAAAAGTTGTTGAGAAATTAGGTCTAAATCCTTTTGATTCTTCTATAAATAAATGTGAAAGTTGTTCTTCATTTTACTAAGATGTAGTTTTGGCGAAGACCATTTCGTATATAAGGCCGTGTTTGGTTTTGAATGGATGAGGTGCATTGAAAGGAAAAGTGGGACAATTTATTTTTAATACTACATTGTAGTAATACTCTATAATAAATAACATGACAAATATCATTAATGGCTTATACAAGTCTATTGACTAGTTAATTATGTGGTATGAGTAGATAACATTTTGTGCTAAATTAATATTTTTCTTAATAATAGTGTGATAATGTATTATTAGGGCATTTTTTGTAAAGAGAGGAGATGAGGGGAAAAAAAATCGTATGCGGATTATTTTAATATAACAGTAGGAGTGAGCAAAATTAACCGAAATGTAAAATTTGGTTGAAATCTTACCCTAATAATTCAATTTCGAATTTCATTTTTTTTTTTTTTAAAGAGAAGAAAATCAGTGTTTGGTTTGGTATTTTTATTGTGTATTTATTTAGGAGTAATTTTTAGATAACTTAATAATTTTCTAAAAGAAAAAAAACTTAATATACTAATTTTTTTCTATAATGTTCCACTAATCCGGTAAGGGCTCGTTTATTTACCGGGTTTAGAGGGTAAACTAAACGTGTAAACTCACCACAAAAGAAACACATATTAGTACTATTTATCAATCTTTCAATACCCCATGTTTCAAAAAACTATTAAAAATTCAAAGTAAACATAGCCTTGAGTTAAGGTGCACTCAATTGATACAAGAAATATTCCTTCCATCTCATTCTAAAAATTATATCCATTTATATAAAGTGTTTATATTTTTCTTTTTTAACTTGTTAATAAATTGAGTTTGTTTCATTTGTTTGAAAAATTATATTTCGCCACTCTTAATTTATAGGAGTATTATTTATACTTTATTTATTTTATTCTTACTTTATCTATTTTATACATAAAAAAATATTTTAAAACTTTTTAAGAAAAAAAAATATTTTAAAACCTTTTGAATTTTTTTTTTTAAAAGGAGTGAGTACAATATTTGACCAAAAGATTCGTCATATACTGGATGCAATATTTCTTAAAATGAAAATAAAACAATCATCATTCATTTAAAGTGTGTTTTGAAACACAACTAACTAAGGGTGTGTTTGTAAACAATAGTGATTGATTCAAAGTGATTAAAATTGATTTTTATAGTAAAATTAAAAGTGGGTAGTGTTTTAAAATTAAGCACTTTTAATCAATTTGTTATATGTTGTGGTGTATGCAAAACAAATCACTTCTTTATAATTTTACAAAAAACACCCTTATTACATTTGAATAAATAATGGGTAAAAATAAAATATTATTTAAATTGTGAGGACAAAATTGTAAAATTAGTTAGTTCAATAATGAGAAGCACTTAGAAGCTATTATAAGCATGAGAAGGTGTGCTTCACCAAAAGTGTTTTTAAATAATTAATTTAATCACTTAGGGGGTGTTTTGAAACTCTACAAACTGCTTCCATAATCACTTTTTTTAAAGTTGCCCTCTCACCGCTTTTACTTTTGAGAAGTGCTTTTAAGCTGTTTATAGAGTTTGCAAACACCCCCTTAGTTGTGTTTGCAAACACTTCAAAAGTGATTCTATTTAAAAAAGAAAGTGTTTGCAAACACTCACTAAATGCTTCTAGAATCACTTATTTTTAAAGTTCCCTTTTACAGTTTTTAAAAAATAAGTGATTTTAAAAGTAGTTAATTGTGTTTCAAAACACACCCTTAACAATCTATCTTAAACATCGTTAAATTACACAATTTTTTATTTATTTTTTCAGTTTCTTCTCAGTAGTCACCTCAATAAAGTAGAAAGAGTAATGCTACCCTAACAAAAAGAAAAAAAAATAAATAATAAACAACTTTTATATTTCCAGTAATTCTATATGAGAAACTGTACTTTAATTTGTTGACAAAATATAGCAATGGAGAATAATTTTTTATATTTGTCATCATCCACAAATACAATGCCACCCAATTAATGGGAGAGAGACTTCTTTTTCCTTACCTTCTCAAACACATCCACTTATCCATCAACTTTATCATCATCATCGGGAGTGTAAGATGCATGCAGTTTATTTTTATTGGATTGCTTATTTAACTTTATTATGAAGTTTAATGTAAAAATTATTTATTTATTAATATATAAAAAGTTAGAATTTTTTATTAAGAATGAATATATTAATCAATTGAAAAAAACACTTTTTTCAATTCTATATTTACGAATTCATAACTTTGAAAAAAAATTTTAATGTATAAATTGTTTATTAGTATTATAAAAGATAAAGTGATGGTAATAAAGATTTTTTAATTTATAAGTAGATAATAAAATTACTTTTTAGTTAAAAATATTCATTATCCTCACTTTATCTTTCATAAATATGAAGTAATAAATAATTGTTTGTTTATTAATATTATAAAAAATGAGGTATTTTTCAACTTTTTAAGTAGGCAATAAAGTTATTTTTTAGTTAAAAATATTTAATAATACTAATAAACAACTTATACATTAATGACAAGAAATTTAGACTTTTCAACTAATAAACATATTCCACGTTCGGACTGTTATTGGTATGAAGTAATGAATTTGAGACTGAATAAAATGAACTAAAAAATAATGATTTTTATGATTGGTATACATGGGAGTAAATGTAGGAATGGGAGTAAATGTAGTAATGAAATGTAGTATTATATAAATTTATTTAAAATTATTATTATTATTGAGTGTTAAAAAAATATTATTATTTAAATTAATAATTTAATTATTATTGATTATTGTTAAAAATATATTATTTTTATTATTAATATTTTAATAATTATTGTTAGTAGAAGAATTATTATTTATAATATTAAATGTATATTTTAAAAGAAAATAATTTTTTTATTATTAAATAAGAATATTATTATTTTTTTTAATATTAAATAAATTTAAAAATAATATTATTATTTATATTATCAAGAATTATTATACTATTGTTTTATATTATTAAAAATAATATATTGTATATATTATTTATATTTTTAAATTTTTAATATATTATTGTTTATATTTTTAAATTTATTACATTATTTTTTATTCTTAAGATTATATATTGTATTAATATTATTATTATTAAAATTTTATTAATTATTAAAAAAATGATTTCTCAGCTAAATCCATGGAGGTGAGAAGGAATCACAATTCTTACTTTTGAAAATCACTATTCCTTATGGAATGACGCTTCCATTCCATAAATTATACGAATCACAAATTTTGAAATAGACTCATGAATGATGATTCTATTTATGAGTTATTCCACCATATCAATTACCATGAGAACTTTAACTATTTCATTCCATAAATTATACGAATCACAAATTTTGAAATAGACTCATGAATGATGATTCTATTTATGAGTTATTCCACCATATCAATCATACCATGAGAACTTTAACTAAAAGAGCTATAGTAAGTCGATTGTTGTTATTAAAAGTCTTTTTTTTTTTTTTCTAGTAAACTAATAAAACACCGATCAAAATGAAAATAAAAATTTAATAAAAGATGGATGTGGGACTAATTAATATGAAGATTTGTTGCCTAAATTAACCAAGTTAAGGGTTAATTCGGGTTAAAGTGATGTCATATGTTCTACCAAACGTCTTATAGGAAGAAAAAAAGTACTTTTACATTGGCCTATTAAGGCTTACCAAATGAGACAACAAATAATATAGTATTACTTCTTTTAAAATAATAATACCCCCAAAAAGAATCTTTTAAAATAATATTTACTTCGTTTGACAATAATTTTTATATTTTTAAAGAACATTTTACAATAATTTTTTAAAATAGAAAAATAAACTTAATTTTTACAATATTTTTAATTTTACATAAAATGTTTTTTTTACTCCTATAAACACATAAGTCAACTCATTTTTTTAGTATATAAAAGTTTACAAAATTATTAATCACAATTCTATTCACTATTACATTTTCTTCTCTTAATATGTGTATTTGCATACCTATTAAATTTATTATGGAGCATTAGGAAATAGTAATAATGATTTATGATAAACAATATTCACGTGAAATTTTACATTACCGGAATAATATGGATTCAATTCGAAATTTGTATTTGGATAGTATATTTTGAGATGGGCACCTGAATCATGCCAAAAGGGGGTTCCTATGATTGGAGCGTGTCATTCACACTCTTCCTATGCATGTACTGGAGTGCGCCCATGTTTATTGCTTCCTCATGAATGGCGTGATAAAAAATTGCCACCCCCTATTCCATTTTTTCCTTTGTTGCACACATACGATTGCCTAAGGTAAGGTATCGTTGTCTTCGGACCCATGTTCGTCACCTCAAAACGATAAACGTGGTACAAATTCTTTTCGTTATAAAAGACGGACTAAACTTCCCCGAACCACCAAACACGTGTGTCCCCAAAGGATCATGCTTCTCTCTCGACTATTGTGGCCGCTTCGATTTCGGTGCACAACTCATTCTCCGGCCTCTCTAATGGCTACATGGATAATTCATCGGACAACACCCAATAGTTGATGACTTTGCTCTTGCGATTACTCTTCGTTCTACGGCGAGGCCCGAAGGCCCCAATTTGTTTGGGGTGAGTGTATCACAACGATAAGTAATCTCACAGTACCTTATCATACTATCAATTTATATATTTGACACATAAACTAATTAATATTTATTAAAAATTGTAATCTAATAAACGAACATAATGATTCAATGAATATAAATAAATGGGGTATCATTTCTTTTATTTGAAACGAAGGTAAATAAATTACTATAATTCAATTTGGCGCAACTTGAGAATAAAATAAATAAAGATTATTACTGTTTTTTTTAGTGGATTTCAAATTTCGTTCAGTGACGGATGAATCACAAAAACTTATATTACTACGGGTTAAATTGGGATCATTATTTTAAATTCAAAATATATTGTAAAAAAAAACATAAAGTAAATTGGCATCTTGAAATGGAAGACGTAAAAGTGACGCATGTTTTATTTTCTACTGCATTTTATTTTTTGAATTTTCAAATAATTTTATTTTTTTGACAAATGTGGTGATTAAATTTTAAATGTAACGAACCAACAATTTAATCGAGTTTTTATTTTATTTTATTTAATCGAGTACTAAATTACGAGTAAAATAGGACTTTAAATTCTGAGCAGGCATGCTATCGAAAACGTTATTTCTTCGCCGGTAACCGCAAAACCCTATAGACTCTTCTCTAAAACCTAACACACCACAGCACCGCCGCCGCCACCGTACATGGCGGCGATAACCAAACGCCTCTTCCATCTTCGCCCCAACTCCAACTCATACACTCGTCCCCATCCGTATCCGCTCCGCTATTTCTCCTCGTCTTCCGATTCTGACGCTCGCCCCGACATTCCCCAATCCGATCCGAATCCGGACGCTCAAATCCGATCCCCATTATTCTCGACCTTGAGTGACGTCAGAACCAGGCCTTACCAACCGCCTCCGCCACAGAACCGCCACCAAATTCCACCTACCCAGCCGCCGTCGACAGCCGGTTCGACCGACAAAACCCGCAGCCTTCTCGCCGATTTTCGCCGCCGCCCCGCCGCTCCACTGTCGTCCTCCGCCGGCTTATCGTTGGAAGAGCTCTTCGAGAAAAGCGCCAATCTCAAGGGCAAAAACCCTGCCAATCCCTCCGGTTTCAATGCAGGCGTCAAGCGTTCAATTGACACGATTCGCTCCAGTTTTCCTGAAGTACTTGGTGCTGGCGCCCACAGTGAAGCCGTTGGAAAAGTCTATAATCGACGGTCGAATTTTCAATTACCGGAGAATCAGAAGCCGAAATCTGATGCAAATGCCAACCAGGATTTGCTCATATCGTTTATACATTCGGATTTGGGATTGCCGCGCAATCATCAGGAGTTGGGGAATAGGCTGAAGAAGTTGAGGCCAGAGAATAGAAAGGGAAAGTGGTTCTCGTTGCAGGAATTGAGTGATAGATTTGCTAAGCTGAAGGAGGCTGAGAAAAAGAAGAGGGGGGCAATTGTATCTCCTCTTAGTGGACTCAGAGCTGGTATTGAGAAACAGGGTGAGAAAGAGGGGAAGCCTCCGAGTAAGTTTTCTATTCCTTTTTGGTTTTGCATTTTTGCTTAATCTGTTTAAGCAGTTAAGTTAGTGCATCTGGGGTGTTGTTGCATTCCTTCCTGTTATTAGAGATGGTATTATGGTTGACATTATTCCGCAAAAAATGGTGTTAATTTTTTAAATTGTAAAAATCATTCAAGACATTACTTCAAGTAACTGCATACTGGAGTGTTTTGTAAGGAATGCTTTAAGCTACTCTAAACCATTTTAGACTCGTGGGATTGGAGTTTCAGTCTATGATGGATGATTTTGTTGACTATGTCTATCTGTTTGTGCATCTTCTCTTGACCATCTTAGTGGCATTCTGCTAGTATTTTGTAGAACACTAAAACTTGCTTTTGTTTTATTATATCTACATTAGGATAGATTAGACATCATTTACTTCCGTTTCACATATTTCTTTAGTAGAGTTCTGTATCTATAAGCTTTTGTATTTGCCTTATGTATGTGTGTTCGATGCCAGTGTCTGTTGGAATACCCACATTTGCACTGTACACAAAAGATAATGCTAGGAAGCAAGTATTTACATAGAACTATTCAGCAGCGAAAAAAGAAAAAAAAAATGCAGAGAATTAGCAGTTTTAAAGAACACATTGATGTCTCTAGAGCAAATAATATTTCAGAGAGCTGATACCGGCATTTAGTTTTAAGAAAACTTAAGCAAATATTTTTATGGCTTTCGGGTATTTTGGGAGAAGAAACTAAGAATGCATGTATTGTAAAGTGTTAGGGGAAATGCATTGAAAAGTGTAAAACTGTGAATGTGCTTGGTTGTATTTTGGGAGATTTTTTGTAGGAAAGATAACATTTTGATAAATGCTGCCCACACATTCCTTGTATGTTTTTCACTTTTATTTAAGGTTGTCCCTAGAGTAATTTTAGCAGACTCAGGGCACATATTGCTCTAGTATAAGAAAAGGACATTAGTTCTTTCCTTGAACCACATGGGAGAAAAGTAAAAACATGTTGTTTGGGAGAATAAATTTGAAAGATAACATTTTGATAGAAGCCGTCCGAGCATTCCCTGAATATGTTTTGTTAGAATGGTGTCAATAGAGTAGGTTTAGCGATTCAGGAGCCCTAGTAAAAGAAAAGAGAGAAAGGGCATTTGTATAAGCCACATGGGAGAAAATCAAATGCCTATGATGTTATGAAATATGATCGGAAATGAGTGAATCTCTAGATATGTGAGTCAAGATTAAGAGACAAAATTGGGATGACAAATTGAAACCAATGGTATGGGGGACTGTATAATAATGGTATCCAAATTGCCTCTCTGGTTGTTGGCTTCCAGCTACCTTTGATTTACATCAAAAGGATCTTGTGTCAATTTAACAACAGCACAAACTTCATGAATTAAGTCAAGTTTCACATGCTTCCCGTTTGTATGATCATTGTCTATTATTAATTTTGCATGATTGCAACACTCTGGCTGTGGACATTTTTCTTATCATTGAAGACTTGCAATAATCTCAAACTGTTGCTTTAACAAAGTAATGCCATAATCTGACAATCTCCTGTAGATGCATTTTAGACACGTTTCTGTGTTGATTTTTGATATACAGTTTACGATATGAATTATAATGTCATGCATCTTTCTGTACGACTAACATCTTGCTGGTGAATAATCTGTTACAGTGCCGACTCTTGGTTATTTGGGTTTGATAGGTGGAACACAAAGCTATGACTTGTCCCCAGCAAAAAACGATTTAGTTGAGAAGGTAAGTTCTGTTGTGGCTTTAATGTTACCATGTCTCTGGTATCCTCTGCCTGTTTACACAGGATTAACATTCATGTATATATGCTAGCATCACGTTTGCCAGCTATATAACTTTTGGCTGTTGGTATAATGAATTTTCAAGCAACCAAGCGTGTTTATCCTTCCATAATTATTGTTATGCTGGTTTTGTTCTGCCAGTTTATGCATTATTTATTTACCTTTTCTGTTGAGGGATGGTGGACATTTTGTCCCGGTACCATTTCACCATTATCGAAATTTTAATACCCAACTTTGCCCTGATTCCTCATTTTATTGGGAAATCATTTGAATGTTATTACTATTTATCTATCCGAAGAGACTATCTACATCAAGAGGGATATATAATTTTAGGTTCACTTGATTTCGTATGAAATGATACTGTTTAGATGGAGATAGATTGACGAATTCGGGTAATTAGGGAATTGTCAATGCTATTAGGGTAAACGTTGACGATTGACCAAATGATTGGGGTATCCACGACATTTGCCCTTTTTCTAAAATATCGTTCATTAATTTTTTTTCTGAAAGACTTGGGGAATGATTGTTTTGTTTTGCTTATTATCAAAACTATGCTTATATTCCGAAAATTAGTAACACAAGCTACACATATGATATCAGTTAGGATCTTCTATTGAAAGTCCTAATGCATCCTCTTTTGCTTTACAACATGTTTGCAATCATACAATATAACACATCAGAGCTTGCAATAGAAGGTCTTGTGGTATGATACCATGCACTCTCAATGTCTCATGTACAATGTGAATGGAGCCATGAAGAATAACTTCTTAAAATTCATTTATTGAGTTATAAGTCGAAAATTCTTCGAAGTCTCAACTGCATGCACTATTTTCTTGAATATTAAGTCATGCACATGCAATCGTAAGTATTAGTCTTTTATGTACTCATGATTGATTGATTATTGCTCTGTGCCTCATTATGCCTCACGCAAGCTGTTGAATTTTAATATTTTTTATGTGTGCTGGTACAGTATTTTCATCCTGACAATATGTCGTCTGCTGAGAAACTGAAGTTGGAGCTTAAAAAAGTGAGAGACGAATTTAAAATGTCGGAGTCAGATTGTGGTTCTGCTCGTGTTCAAGGTAAAGCAGTTTAACCAATAATTAAGATGGATATAATCTGATTATATCACGGAACATTGCAATTTTCTTTGATCAAGAACTGCACACTAGGTACATAACTTTAAATTTGTTACTATTGAACCTTTAATACTCCTGCATGGGTAGGGAGGTTGCAAAAATTTGTGCCTGGTCTCTTGTTGTTCTTTCACTTATTTGATTCTTGAATTCTATAATATCACCACACCCTTTGGATCAGGTCTTTTATTAAATAGAAAAATTCTTTGGTCTTTAACAGTTGAAGTGTAAAGAATTAAACAACTCCTTTTTTTTTTTTGATGTATTTTTATTGACATTTTCTGCCAATGGAATCCATAATCATGTCCCTCACACTGATTTGCACAGAAAAGTTCTTTCTAAAACAATCTTCATTCTTTTGCAGTGGCTCAACTGACGACAAAGATTAAGCATCTGTCGACTGTTTTAAAGAAAAAGGTTGGTGTGTCTATGTACATGGATGTCATACTTCTCTTAGTAATCTGATTTTAGCTTGTAAAATGTAGTTGTCTCTCTCTCTCTCTCACTTTTGTTTACTTACCTTTCTATATTTTTATTGGTAAAAATTGAGCTTTTATACTTTTATTTTTATAAAATTTGGTCATTGCATGAGCCACTGAGTATGGACCAAATTTCAATTCAAACACGCTTTTGGAAGTACCAAGACTTTTGAAGTTTAATAGTACATGGTCCAAAATCCAAAAGATATAAAGAATTAGAACCCAACCATATTTTTTTTGCGAATTAGATTTCCAGGTTAGATTTTGATGTTATTCTTGTTGCTTGGTATTTTTTTTGTGGATACGTTCTACGATGCAATGTTATAGGATAAGCATTCTCGAAGGGGACTCCAAGCGATGGTTCAAAGGAGGAAGAAGCTGTTGAAATATCTGCGACGAACTGACTGGGATTCCTATTGCCTTGTTCTTTCCAAGTTTGGTTTCCGGGACAACAACCCTGATGTTAAAGCCTAGACATGCCCAACCATGTTATGTTAGAAATTGAGTTTTGCGCGGGTAAAATTTCTCCCAATTAAATTTAATTTGCACCGTTTTAATTTGTTCCCTAGATCTTTTTTTTGTTGTTGGAAGAGCCTGAGGTGTTTAGCATGGATCAGATGAACTACAGGGAGCAATATTGGAATATCCTTGGCTCCAAAATTTGAAATAGTTTTTGTCTTTCAATAATGTAAATTGTATTTTTAATGTTGCCTTTCCCTGATAAATGATCCTTTATCTTAAAGTTTTTGACCTTTAAGAGAAAGAGTTTGGTTCAAAATAATTTCTCCTGATGTTATAGTTAAGACATTATTTTGTTTTGTTTTAACACAATGTATTGTTGTCTAATGTGTTGTGAGAGGCCTCAAAAAATAATCAAATAATTATATTAACTGGACGGATTTCATTTTCTCCCATTATTTGCTGTGATGCAGCATATCCAAACAAAATAATGAAATACAGTATCAATTAAATTATGTGATGAAAATCTTGATATAATCGATATGAAAGCATCTTGATAGTAGGAGAGTCGGTATGAATCAAATTGACGCCAGGCTATGTTTGATTGTGTCACACTTTCTAAGTAGGTTATATGAACTTATTATAAAATAACATTGTGTGAATTAATTTTCTTCCCGTAATTATCTATTTAAGTAAATTTCATTAAGCTTTAATTCATCAAATTTCTACGTGTAACTTGGGTCACGTTTTCTTTGATTGTCCTATCCTAGTGCATCTCCAAAAGAACTCAAAGAGTAGTGTGTATGGCAAAGGATGATTCAGGGTTGCGCCACTTTTGTATTTTAAAATTTTATTTTACATGTTATATTTATCATTAAAATTTGTAATTTGTTATATGGAGATTTTTGCTCTTAAAAGTGAAATTTAAACTTCATCTTCATCCCTATTTCGGCCCTATACTTACTAGTTAGTTTGCGTGTTAACCCTAACCAAAACATAACAGAAAACAAATCAATGCGAGAATAATTGTCCCAACAACAAAGTGACAAAAGACATAGTTTTCCCCGAGATCACCAAAGTTGACAATATAAGCAGTCCAAGAACAAGAATCATGTAGCAATCAGACAAATATGACACCTAATTCAGATGAAGAAATACCTATAAACCACACACCTATCCTCACAGATAAAAAAGATAGCAGCAGCATCATGAAGTCAATATCCAAGTGGTTATGTAGCAACAGCAGCAAAAACCAGTTTGTAAAAATAGTTCATCCAGGGGGCCACGTCGAGTTGCACGATCGCCCTATACTAGCTTCTGAGCTCCTCAACCGCAATCCTAAATGTTGCGTTGCTCATCCCACCGTCTTCCAACAACCGTACGCCATTGTCTCGCCAGAAACCACCCTTGTCCTCGGCCATAAATACTACATTGTCCCCTTAAGCACTATACGAAAACTCAGACTCAAGTACCCTCATGCCATTGATGGCAAGAATGACGACGATTTGGATAGCTCCTCAGCTTGTTGGTCGTTTAAGAACAGCAAGAATGAAGAAAAAGAGAAGAAATTGAGTTTACGGGCCAAGATCAGGACAAGCAATAGTGAGAGTTTGAATGAATATAAAAACACGGGAAGCAATAGGAAGAAGGGAAGGTCGTTGTCATCGTCATCATCATCACCACCGGGGAGATTGTCTCTTGTATCCGAGGTTTAGAAAGCATTACTTACTATATGTAATTTGTGATTATGTGAGTAATAATCAAGCACAATATATAAATGGTACTAATAGAAGGCAAAATGAATATGCAATTTGATGATGTATATTAATAGTAGCTCTAGAAAAGTGTTTCTTCAACAATTAAGAAGAATCCATCAACAAGGAGATAGACAGACAGAACCCCGAGTTGCTGGGCGAAACGCTCAGGAAACGTATTATTCGCCTTTTAAAGAAATACGAATCAACTGGAAACAAAGATAAAATAGTAGTAGTAGTGGTAGTAGTAACTAAGACTACTCATCAATCAATTCTAGTTTTCTACTTCTTATTGTTTGTTTACTACTCCGCTGCTGCTTTATTCCAGCTTCTATCTTTCTTCATTCTCGTTCTTCTTCTTCTTCATCTTCGAAAAACTCAAACTGTGTAGTTCTGGTTGATCGTCTCGATGTCTAGACCTTTCAGCTTCACCACCGATTCAACGTGACCTTTCAGCGTGTGAAGCTCCCTGAGCCTGCAATCATCAACATGTCACAACTCAAATTCATGAATCATCAAACCAAAGTATACTCATTTGCAAACACCGCCTTACCTTGCAACTTCAGCACGTTTCTTGGCTTGTTCGGCTATTTCAGACAGTTCCCTGTAGTTAGTTTTATCATGGAAGAGTTCAGAATGATCTGGAGCACGGAGGCCATGCAGGGTACGCTGCGCTACGGCCCACTGAGCTTCTCGTTCACCTCGCCCATAATCCTTCTTCGAAGTGAAGGCCGTCTGTTCAAACCAAACACCAAAATCAGCACACAATTCCTATCCTGCTGCAGCAAATGATCATAAGAAATTTCTTACCCTAGAATCAATCATGTTGTTCCATGCTTTGCCACTCAGTGCATATTTGATGATGAACTTGAAAATGTCGAGTGGGATGTAAAACACGATGCTGTATATCCATATAACGGCCGCCCATCCCCAACCGATCCCTTTGATCCTTGCAAACTCCCAGTTTGAATATACCGCGATTAGAGTCGCAATCTAAACATCATGCATCTCATCATCATCATCATCGTCATTGTTAGAAAAAAACATTTCATCTAAATTTGCTCAACTTACCAGCTGTGCTACAAAAAAGGCAAACACAAGGAGAAGACCGGGCCTTTCAACGTACGACCAGCTCCTCGAACGAGTGACAAAGATGAGAGCCTGACTTACTATACTCACTTGAAGATAAACAGCTGAGTTAAGCTCAGGATAGCTGTCCTTAATTGGATGCACACCAAATTGGTCCTGCAAGACAAGGACAAAAACGTCATTCACACTTATATTGCAACAATGTTTCTTCCATTGATTCTAGTTCGTCTATCTTACTGTGAAAAAGTTGGATTCTTGGGCGAGCCAGAAGAAAACAACGGTCATGAGAGCAAGGTAGGTCCCGTAAACAATGCCAGTGGCGAAAATCTCGTTGAGCTTCCAAGAATCGGGCATGGGAGACGGCTTCACCTTGTCTTTAGAAATCGTCATGATAGTCCCGTCGTTGAGGATTGCGATTACCAGAACCATGAAGGGCGAGAAGTCGAACTTCCAGATAAGCGCGAGCAACATGAAGCCTAGGACGATACGAATAGTTATGGAAACAGCATAGATTGTGTAGTTCTTCATCCTCTGGAAAATAGCTCTGCTAGTTAACACAGCGCTGACAATCACGCTCAATCCGGGCTCTGTCAAGACAATATCTGAAGCACTTCTAGCAGCATCAGTAGCATCAGCAACAGCAATCCCGATATCTGCCTTTTTAAGGGCAGGGGCATCGTTCACACCGTCTCCTGTCATGCCAACAATGTGCTTCATCTCTTGTAGCTTCTTCACAATCTCGTATTTGTGCTCAGGGAAGACGCCAGCGAAGCCATCCGCCTTCTCGATTAGTTCTTCAATGGGGAGATGAGCTATGGATTCATCCTTGTGTTGGCCTAGAAGTGAGGACGAAGGGTACATGTTCGTTCCCATTCCGAGCCTTCGCCCCGTCTCCTTGCCTATAGCTAGCTGATCACCTGTGATCATCTTCACGTTCACTCCGAGATGTAGGGCCCGCCTGATCGTCTCTCCACTGTCGTGCCTTGGAGGATCGAAGAGTGGCAACAGGCCTACAAACTCCCATGGATTTCCTGGACTTTCCTTGGTCTTCTCTGGTACACTCTGTCAAATCACCATCAACACTCACCTAATTAGTTTCATCATCAAATGAATATTTTCTTTTACAGAAATTTGATTTACCTGTTGACAAACTGCAAGAGAGCGGAGTCCACGATCAGCAAACTTGTCGATGATCGAGTGAACTTTGTTCTTCATGTCTTCCTTGAGGTTACAGAGCTCAACAATCTAGTTCAACACACATACACAATTGAATTATGCTCAAACAAATAAATAGAAAACAGAAAGCTTTGTTCTAGTAAATGATAAGGCCACCTACCTGTTCGGGTGCACCTTTGCTAACGCGATGCCAGTTGCCGTTGCTGTCGATGTAGGTGATTGCAGTACGCTTTCCTACAGGATCGAACGGCAGGAAATGAACCTCGGTAATCCCTGCTCTTGCCTTCAATCACAATCACCATGGTTAAACAACACAACACTCATATAAAAGGCAAGACATTATTCAATCTGCTGCAGATATATAAGTACCTCCTTGGGGTCTGCTAGCATTCCAACAATACAAGCATCGATGGCGTCCTGATTCTCGACCCTTGAAGCTCTCGCCCCGAAAAGTATTACAGTGTCCTTCTCTATCTCCTTGGAAAACACCTGCAAGAAAAAGTTGCATAGTTAAGGTAATCAAAATCCTAATGTAAAAAATCCAATTAAATTATTTCTTACTAACCTCAATCAAATTTTTGTCAACTGTGAGTTTATTGAGTGTGAGGGTGCCAGTTTTGTCACTGCAGAGAACATCCATGCCAGCCATTTCTTCAATGGCAGTCATCCTCTTGGTGATAGCGCCCTGTTGCGACAGCCTGTGGGACCCGATCGCCATGGTTACTGATAAAACAGTAGGCATGGCAATCGGAATGCCTCCGATGAGCAAGACCAAAAGATTATCAATCCCACTTCTGTAATCCCTCTTCTGAATAGGGTACATAACTATGAGCTCAATCAGGATTCCCACACCAATGGAGGCTATGCAGAAGTTACCAATTGCCGTCAACACCTAATTATATATACACTCCACGTTAGAGATTAATCAAGAAACATTCTAGAATGATGTTCATTGAAGGAGGAAGGAAGGAAGGAAGGAACCTTCTGGAAGTGTCCGACGTTCTGAGTGCTGTCAACGAGATGTGCTGCTTTACCGAAGAAAGTGTTGATGCCAGTTGCGATGACAACAGCCTCGATTTCTCCCTGCTTGCACGTGGAGCCAGAGAAGACCCCACTCCCGGGCATCTTAGTAACAGGCAGTGACTCACCAGTGAGTGCAGATTGGTCGATTTTGAGTGGATCGCCTTCCAAGAGACGAGCATCAGCTGGCACGATGTCACCTAACTTGATGCTGATGATGTCGCCTGGCACGAGGATTGCGGCCTCCTGCTCTGCCCATCTCCCATCTCGAATAACCTAAACAAACAAACAAACAAACATGTTAAGAGCACCGATTCTTAACATACAAACAAACAAACATATCTTACCTTAGTCTTGGGAGCAAGACCAGCCATCAGAGCAGCTGCAGCATTCCCTGCATTGTTCTCTTCGATGAAACTAATAGTCGAGTTGATGATCAGCAGCGTTGTGATACCGATGAAATCTTGCCAATCGGGAGGCCTATTCTGCAATCAGTTAACAATCATGATATCAGATCATAAGTCTAGACAAAACACACACAAGAGAATCAAGAGTTAGAGTATATTACGCCTCCATTTGCCAAAACAATGGCCATGATTGCAGCTGCTTCCATAACCCATGACAGGGGATTCCACATAAATCCCAAGAACTTCAACAGCTTGCTATCCTGTTTAATATAGAATTCATGATTGTTAGTAACACTAACACTTAAACAAATTTGATACTATATACTACCAAGTAATTAGGGATTTTAATTACCGTCTTCTCTTCCAGTTTGTTTGGGCCAAAAATCATCAGCCTCTTTTCACCTTCAGCAGATGTTAATCCTTCCCTTGTGCAATTAAGCGCAGTAAACACCTCTTCCAGCGGTATGCTCTCCTATATTCCCAACCAAATAACAAATTAAACGAAAGGAAGACGACGATCATCCGACTTTGTAGAGTTTGCAAACACAAATTTACTCCCCCATCATTCATGTTATTAATCAAATTTACTCTCCTATATGCCCCTTTTTTTATATATACAAATTTTGCAAGCGTTAACATGCACCAAAGTATTATGAACATTGGAATCTAGCATACATTTATAAAAATCGATTTAATTAGATAAATTCAACCAGCATGCAAAAAACACAACAGTACTTATGCATGGCATAAATTCACAATATAACTCTCTAAAAAACGATAGAATTAAATCAGTTATACATTTCTGAAAGAAAAAAAAAAAAAAAAAACTTACCAGATCCACATTTTCGTTCCTGATTTCCTCCAAATTACTATCCGCCATTTTTTTCTTCTCCAAAATCAGAATCCCAAAACACGCCTCTTGAAATTATAGACACGTACGAATCGATCAATTAAAACATTGTTACAATTAAATAGATTATATACGCATATGTATATATGCCATATATGTATTAAATATATAGTGAGTAAAAATGTTTTATTCTGTTTCTAGGGTTAGCTGCCTTTATTATTGGTAAGAGCTAGAATCCTTTGTAACTGTAGTCTTTGGAGATGGAGGCACTGCTCTTATATACTACTCGTAACTAACTAACTGCATTTTTTTTAATATATTTTTTAAAATTAAAATACTATATTTAAACATTTTTATCAACCACAGCAATATCGCCGGATACGTTCTCAAAAAATTTTTGAATTATTTTCATGTTTTTGACCTATTCATATTCCTAATCTCAGATTAGGAGATACGTATGAATAGGGTAGGAATTCTACACAAATACCGGATGAAATTATCATTTTTTATTAGGTAATTTTAATTAGCACATGTCCACTATTGAATTTAGACCATTTCTATTAAGCTATACACTTTGTCGTGCACTTGAATAACAAAATTAAATGAAATATGAGAACGATTCTATTTGGAATGTATACCACTAATTAATGTTAAAAGGATGCGTATAATGTTATAATAAAATATGGTACCAAGAATTTGAACTTCAATTAAAAAAAATGCCTTATTTATTGTCACTAGGGATTATTTTATAAATACAGGGCTGAGAAAATTGCACTTTAGATACCGTAAAATTAGGTCAAATCACTTTCGATTATTTTATATACACTTTAAGTTCCATAAGAATTTTTCGTTAGTTTTAACGGATGAAAATTGTGTGAAACTCACGCGACAGTTAAATATTGCATTTTGTTGCCTGTAAAAATGAAATTGTATCACTTTGGAATTTTTTTTACACTTTTAGTCTCTTGTAAATTTAACAAATGAAAATTACGTGAAAGTCATTCACACGTTAAAATACATCCAAAAACCTAATATTGGATTAAACACATGTCTTTCATAAACTAATGAATCATATTAACACAATAATATAATCCTTTGTACACATGAAATAGTTTCATACAAGTTTTACATACTTCCCATATATAAAAATAGTATTTGATACTTTTTCGGAAATTGCATGAAATATAGTAAATATATATTGATGGTATATAGTTTTATTAATTCTAAACTATTAGTTCTAGCTAATGTCAAATAAAGTTATTAAATTAGTAAAGTTTAATTGCAAAAAAAATCACGATCTTTACAGTTTTTATAAATTACAATAATTTTTTTTTCTTTGCAATTTGATACACCACCTTTTTAAATTTTGCAATTCAATACATCTGTCAACAATTAAAATTATGATATGATTGTCAGAGTTGTCGAAGTGCTACATAAATGTCACGAGTGATGAATAATTTATTTTTTTAATTTTTCAAACGTTTTTAATTAAAAAGAATACTAAAAAAATAATTTTAAACTAAAAAGAATACTAAAAAAAATTATTTTAAACTAAAAACAATACTAAAAAAATTGTTTAAAAAAAATTATAAACCAATTTAATTATTAGTATAATTTCTCAAAAAACTCAAAAGAATAAGATTGTGTCCTTCAAATCACAGTCCAATAAAAAAAGTAAAATTTTGTATATTATTTTTATTTAAAAAAGTTTTTTTTTTTTTTTTTAAAAATACATTTTATTGATCAATCATGAGTCATGACATTTACGTGGACATTTGTGTAGAACTTTAATGCGGCTTCGGTGTATACATATGAATTGTGTTGTCGAAAAATAAACACATGCATCGAATTGCAAAACTTAAAAAGGTGGTGTATCGAATTGCAAAGAAAAAAGAATATGTTGTAATTGATAAACATCGTAAAGTTCGTGATTTTTTTTTCAATTAACCCAATTACTAAAATGGAAGGCAAATATACTCACCAGATTCAATGATAGTCATTAATATCATAAATAAGGTTTAATTGGAAGACAAATACTATTTTGTTAAATTAAATAATTTTTTAATTTGATGAACTTTTGTGTGAAATGTGTACTTGAGAGAATGTTCAATTTAAGAATTTGATCCTTTGAATCGTACTCTCCCTCCCTTAACACATAGGGCCATGTTTGGTTGCTATAAGCCTATAAATAACCCAAGGCCCACGGTTAAATGCCCCCTATTTTTATGACTTCACTCCTTAGATGAGACCACCCCAAATTTTGAGTTCACCCTTCTCTTATTTTACAAAACTACCCTTTTTTTCCTAAACCCTAATCAAGGTATGTTTGTCTTTTGATCCTCATCTCATCGTCTTCAAATCGGCCCATATAAGTATATAACTCATTTTCATGCTTTCCGTGAGCTAGTACCTTTTTGGTGTCTCGAGTTTGAATAGCAAAATGGTTGTTACACTGAGTGAATGAAAACTTGTGTGGCTAGTTAAGAAATATGAAAACAAAATGAAGGGTAAATTTTATAAGTTTAAAGGTATAATTAAAAATATTTATATAGATATAGTAGAAAATCCATCAGCATGGGTGCCCATCACCATTCTTCTAATTAGTTGCTGCTTCCCACATGGGTCGAAAACACTACCATCAACCCGTTTTTTATTTCCTAAAACGACATGTAATTATATTGTTTTTTAAATATAAAAACAAAGATTGAAATCAATTAATTACGTAACATGATGAGAAAGCGACAGTGGGTTCAAATAGATTAATCTACCAAGATCTCAAATAATAAAACGAAGATATGAGAGTATTTAAAATTATCAATGTATATTAGGGGTGAGGTATAGTTTCATTTTTATTTTACTAAAGACAAAAAAATATATATATGAAATTGATTTACAGAAGTTTAATTTATAGTAAACTTGAGAATAATGTTTATTATACAAAAATATGACGATTTAGTAATTTTTTTAATAATATTGAATTAGCCTGCAGTGAGGTCAAAAAGTAAAAGTTATGGCTATCTGTTCTTCAGCAGCTGTTATCCTGTGATTATAATCAACAAATATATAAAGTTTGTATGTTTTGAGAATGTTCCTCCATCAATGACAATCCATTATGAGCCTCATTTTCCAAATTCTTGTTCACATTTAATTATGTTATCTTGAATAAACACCTTTAATTACTAAGTCCCCCCAATTACTCTGTATTTTGAAATATCTGCATACAATTTATTTGAAATGATTAAAGTTTTTGCATTCTTTAAATTTCACTAAATTTGAATTTAATCTTGATGGAATACACATTTTGATTTTAGTTTCATAAGTTGATCCAAAATTTAAATTCAGTCTAATTACTGCCATTGCGGTCGGTGATTATGCTATTGTATTGTTACCATCTTTGTTTTAAATTATAATTCATCACCATTATTCCGTTCTTACACTTTTCATGTCCAGATGGAAAATAATAAAATAAATTAGTGAAAAAACAAATAGTCTATTATAAAGTGATGAAGCGAAATTTATGAATAAACGATCTGCAATGCAAAGATATCCAAAGTCTTATCCGCGGATGGTACGGTCTAGCCAAAATGTTTAGAAAATCTATATCTTTTTAAAGCGGCGCACCCCCTCAGGGCCACCCTTGGTTGACCGTCTCACACAAGAGTGCGTTTAAATTTTAAAGTGAATAAAAACAAAGTGGATTTTATTAATACTCTTGGGCTAGTAATATGATTTTTTTTTTATTACAAGTTAAATACCCATCCCTTTTCCCCTCCCCATGACTCGAACCCAGGATCTAAAGCCTAGGTAGTGGTGCTCTAACCACTTGAGCTATCCCACTTTGTCGTTATTAATACTCTTGGGACTTGAGCTCAATTGAACCATAATGAAGCAACTCTTGAATCATCTGCTCTATGTGATCATCTTCTTCAACAGACTTTGAATATTCTTCCACATTTACTGAAGAAGAAGAAGAAGAACTCTCACTCTTGTTACAATCATCATCCAATCTCATTGCTCCATTTTGGTACTTCAAAGCTGCTGCAGGTTTCTTGGACATAGACAGAGATGTCATTTGGCATTTTTGTAACTTAGCCATCAGACTCGGCGAAAGAAGCTTCCTCGAAAAAGATGTCACGTCCGGTCCATCGTACGAGAAGTTTGTCCGAGCACGTGACCCGCACATGATCCTTGCTGCCTCGTCGTATGCCATTGCTGCATCCTCCGCCGTCTCAAATGTCCCTAGCCATATTCTCGTCTTCCTGTATAAAAAATAAATGTTAAGTATTTAAATTTACTTTTTTTATGGAATAGTATTTAAAGTTACTTAGTACTTAGTAGAGTTGTTTTAAACGGGATTTGAACTTAAAAAATTCAATCTCATCACAAAAAGTCTGAAAGTTGTGGAATTAATTTATTTATATTTTATATTAATTTCCCTAACCATTCATATATTTGTCTACACTAGAAATGATAGCTTTATTTAAGACAAAATATATGCACGAATCGTTCCTACAGCATTAAAAACTAGTAAAATATACTGCATTCCTGATTACAATACAAAAAAGAAACAGAGAATTCATGTAAAAAAACAGTCATCAAGATTAAGCAAATACAAAAATTGGATTGATGAGAAGATGGAATTTAGTTACAGCAAAGGGTGGCGGATTTCGGAGACCCAAGAACCCCAATGCCGCTGACGCACGCCTCGGTACCGTTGCTGAGGTCTAGCCATGGTGTTTTTTTGTTGCAGAGTAAAGTAAAAGCTCTGTTTTCGTAATGTAATGAAAGCAAAGTGTTTGTGATAATGCCTCTGAGAGAAATTGACTATTTATGTAAGCGTACTTTGCGGCTTTCAAATATAGAGATGACATGGGACCCACGTGGCTTTCTACACCCCTCGTTTTTCCTTTTCCAATATTATTTTTTACCCCTTTGTATTATTGTAAACTAAAATCACGCCAATCAATATACACCACTTGTGTGACACTCTTGTGCTCACCTTTTTTTTTTAATTCTTGTTTGTCTAGTACATTATTTACCCTAAACAAATCCCCAATAATCAAATCCAATTACAAAGTAGAAACACAATTAATCTAACTACATAAGTTTTAATTAATTGGATATTCATCTCACTACAAGAAAATTAACTTGCATGTAATGACAGGTATGTCATTCATTCTCAATTTCTTGTTATTAAAAACTTTTAACTATAGAAACAATAATGAAAAGATTTTGTCACTAAAAATAAGTTTTTTTGTAGTGTCTCTTATTAATTGTCCAGTTTGATAGGAGTACATATTAGTTCAAAATATATGAGCAATTATATCAAAGTATAGATGTCTAATTAAAGTTAAAGTAAAATTTATATTCTAACAAACGAAGTTAATTATGTAAATACTAAATGATCGAAATACCGATTATTTACGATTTAATCAGAATCGATTGAGATGCCCGAACCTGATCATAAATATAAAATATCTCAACATATCTACCAAATGAGACTTATGCTTCAGTCAAATACTCGTACTCAAGTTGCTATGTATGAATTATGATTTTGTAATTAAAAGGCTAGATGAAATGTATCCTTTTCAAAGATGAAGACCTTAGGGGCAATTGCATGTGGACTACTATTCATGTATGAATCATCAATTATGTGGTGTTTGGATGAAGAAAGTTAAGGACAAAAAATTGATGACAGTCTCAACATAGGAAGTCCATGTCCATGTGCTTGAGGTCATGGCAGAATAACAGATCCTTTTAAGTTGTGAAGAAAGAAGATTCAAATACTTGTGACTTTTATTCATTATTTTTTAAACTGTTAATTTAGTCATGATTTTGTCAATGTGAAAATCAGTTCAAATTAACAATTTCAAATGATTTGCTGGTAAAACGATGCTATACATATATACCTTTATTCAGTAGACAGAATACTGAAAGCGATTGATTGAACTTATAAGCTCTCTAATTCTAAAATGTTTGGAAAGAAAAAAAAAACATTTTAAACAATTTATAATATCTTAATATAAGTTAAAAAAGGTGACTATACCACACCTATTAGTGGATCCTCTACTCATATTTATTCAATTGAAAGTTAAAAAATAATCCAACTTTTCAATTTATAAGTTACCCGTGAATATATACAAATCACAAGAGTTCATATTTTTTCTCGAATCTCATTGAAAGATAAAAGTATTAAATCTTTTTAAGAATAATGTTTTTGGTTGGAATATGAATAAAACCAAAATACATTTTTACTATTAACGGTAAATAAAACTAATCACGCGTTTACCACTAAACTATACCCACTACAATTTGATTATTGTATACAAATTGTTATATCTAGTCAAAGAAGTCAATCTTTGACAAGTCAATCCTAGTCACCAGCTTACGTGGCGAGGACTAGTCAACAAAGTCGTGCGACGACTAGTCAACAAGACTAAGAAAATGTAATAGAATAAGGGTATTTAATATATTTAAGTGTTCGCTCAAAGATGTCGGCGAACACATGTTTTAGTTAGCTGTTCGCCCTAATGTGTTGGCGAGCACGTGTCTATCTTAGCTAAAGAAGTCTAAGTATTGAAGCCTTGGGAGACAGCATGGAGCGTGGCGACCACACACCTCGAAGGTCTGGGCGACCACCTTCCAAGATGATCAGGTCCTCCGGCGACCACCGTGGCCCAGCTCCTCGGCATCTCGGCGAGGACGACCACCGGAGGCGGTTTAGCATTAAATGCGCCATCAAATCACCTTTTCGGGCAGAAGACAGGTCCAGTAAGGGCGCGCCACGTGTAAAGGGCGGGCAACCCCCAAAAACCACTATATAATGCCTAAAAGGCTCATTTGTAACATAAGTTCTCATATTCCACCAAATCACCCAACCCAAAGCAATAAACTCTCCCAAGCTTCTAAAGCTTTAGCTTCTCCAAGAAGCTATATCTTGTGTTCTTGATTGTTCTTGTTTGTTCTTCATAAGATCATCATAAACCACCATAATAACCTCTCTAAACACGTAATAAACCCCGATCATAATACATGTTTGTCTCGTGCTAGCAAATAGTCCACATCCGAGTCAACCCGACGAAAGCACGTACAACACAAATTAAACGCTTTAATAAATTGTAAGTTCTTAAAAGTTATATATCTCAAACGACTTATAAAATATTTAAAATAAGTTGTACCCACACGCTACATGTTTTGATAGTGCCAAAATTAGAATTGGATGTGCAATGATAAACATGAAAAGGAAAATTAACTCTTTACCATGCATGTTTCTCACATCAAATGAGTTGTCTAATTAATGGGTCATTTAAATGTCAGACCAAAAAAAATCATGCATCATAGAAATGTGTGGGGTATAGTGGCTGCTATATACTTTTAATAGTTCTGTAAAATCCTACTATTGTAGGAGTATTATGTTTTGTGTCGACACAAATACGATTAGGTCAAAGAGTAATCCGTGATTAATTTTTATGTTGGATTCGTGTTCGAAATAGTCACCCCTATTGTTTAATACAAACATTACATGAATAGCAAAAGGTGTTGCATTTGAGCAATTGATTTTTCTGTTCTACTCTGCTGAATTTTTAATACGTGTCGCTCTCAATATTATGGAACGTTGATTTTTTAAAAATTTAATACATATTAATCATTTATATAGTCATCTCCTCGTCGTTTTATGAACGGATTATTTCTGTAGTGAAGACTTTTGGTCCGCTGTCTATCACCATATTTTCAACATATTTGTAACATGAAAATTGGGGGTCGGGGAAGAGGTGGCACGTTAATACAGTGTTAATGAACTAATTATCACTGTAGTGTACCAGACTTCCAGTCAATTTAATTTTCACAAAAAAAACGTGACGGGACATTTTTTGTATTTATTTGAAATCTATTTTTTTATGTAAAATCCAGATATACTAAGGATAAAATTATTGGTGTCATACTCATAAATTACAACTGAAGGAGCTAAGCAATTTTTATATTTTTACTATTAAAAATTGTCATTGTGTTCTAAAAATAAAATTTGAAATTAAAGTTAAAGAGGGTAAAGATAGATACACTCCTTTATCTTAAGATTAGTTAGGAAACATGTAATTTTTTAAAGAAAAAATTAGACAATTTTTTTTTTTAAATGAAACGTAATTGAAAAAGTATATGAAAGGGTAATGATTGAATTTTTTGTGTGTGTAATATATCCTAATTATTGTGAAGCCAAAATAATTATTTTTCTTGAGAAAAAATGAACGTAGTATGATTAAAGAGTTTGTAATTATTCATTCATGCATTAAAAAGGCAGAGTATATATGCTGATAATGAAGCATCACTCATGCACAAATACTATGTATATTATGAGTTTTTATTTATGAATTCCACTCTGCCCACACTTTTTATCTGTCTGCACAAAGTTGTGAGAAATTGCATCATTGCTGAATTCTATCATTACCATTTAATATACAAGGTAAAATTTTCAAAAACAAGAAGATACAAATTCTAATTTTAATATAATAGTAGTTCTGTAAGTTTTCCTTTTCACTAAAAAGGGATTATAGTTTTTTTAGTCCTTTAAGTTGGACACATTTTGATTTTGGTCCTAATAGAATACACATTTTGATTTTGGTCCCATAAGTTGGCCGAAATTTTGAATTCAGTCCAATTACTATCATTGTAGGTAAATAAACCGATCAAACTCTTAGCTCGTGTGCAATTCAAATCAACTGTGAATTTGCTTATGTGCAGAAAAATGCAAAAATCAATGGATTTGATCGATTTATTTACCTCAAATTGTAGTAATTGGACTGAATTCAAAATTTCGACCAACTTATGGGACTAAAATCAAAATGTGTATTCCATCGGGACCAAATTCAAAATTAGTCCAACTTAAAGGACTAAAAAAACTTTAATCCCCACTAAAAATAAGTGTAATACAAAAGAAAATAATGGTGAAAAACAAGGAGAAAACGAAATAATTGGGCTCAGTGCCTAGATTCAAGTGGAACTTCACACGATGCAAGGGAACAACCTCGAGGCCTTCCTATCTCACAGAATTCGAATTCTCACTCTTGGTAGCTCTTTCTCTTTTCTCACTCATACAAGAATTGTATTGTAAACCACACTTTTCCCCAAAGGACCAATGTCCTTTATATAGTGAAGACCACCCACGATTTTCGGTCATTAGCCATAATTCATAATGAAGGGAAAGGAAAGTAAATCGTGGGATTGATACAACTTACCGTGATTAAGAGATAGACTGGCTAAAGTGTGAGATTCGATAAAAAAAGAAAGTAGATTTTTCTCATATGGGCCAAAGCCATAGAGTTTGGGCCAAGAAACCATATCCACTAAAATAGTGGGGTTAGACAAAGGCCCAACATTTCTCCACCTCTTTGGTCCCGGTCCCCTTTAAAGCATCATCAGTTCATCACCCACTTATATCACTTATATTAAATCTAGAACTTATTCATCATCGCCCGTTAAACCTGCACAAGCAACAAACATGTTAGTAGTACGAGTCCAGTCAAACCTGCGCCACAACACATTCTAGCCAAATAAATTGGTGCAAATTTCATTAAAATAAATAAATAAACTTTTCATAAAAGTAAGTTTTTTTTCATGTGGAAGGATAGAAAAATTAGTAGATGATGATGCAAAAAAGATTAAAAGAAAAGATTGCGCATGCCATGGAAAGTAAGGATGGAGAAATTAGTGTTCCTTCCTTCACATTCACTCCATCTCTAAAGGGGCCTCCTATGTTTTGTTTTAACATCATTTTTGTTTGTCCTTTTCTTTCATTATGAATTAATCTATTATGCTTTGTATTTTAACACTGCAATTATGAACAACTCTCTGTCTATGTTTCTTTTCTTTTTTTGGGGTGGTTTTGGGGGGTTTGATTATATTATAAGTGCAGTTATTTTAATGTTATTACACAATAATTTGTAGGAGACCATGATACAATATGTATTTCGTGTGACAGGTGAAAAATATATCACTCATGTGTTCTCTGACATTTTTTTTTAGTATTAAGTAGAAAGTGACATTCCTTGCCATCAATTTTTAAAATAAATTTTTTTTTTCGTGGGATATTCATGTAGAAAGATATGAAACATAGAAAGATATGAAACAGAAAATGTTAAGATAGATAAAAAGAGAAAAGATAGAGAGATAGTGAAGTGCTGATATATTGAAAATTAAGACGTTCAAAATGACAAAATGAGTAACTTAACGAGAAATAGATGAAGTATATTATTGTACGTTACATGCATGATCGATCGATCTTATACAAGATTTTGACCCTATTATTATTGTATGTGTGGAATGTACATATTCTAGAGTAAATGATTCACATTGATCTCTCACATACGTTGCATTTAAAAGAACTGGCATAATGCATCTAAAAGTATCCACATTACATACTGAAAGGGATCTTTAAAATATTTTAAGAAAATAAAATTGATATTTTAAGAATAAGAATATTTCAGGGATCTTTCGAAATACGTGGGAGACTTATATCTAGTTATGTCTAAATAGCTTGAAGGATTAACATGAAATATATGGAGGATGTTTTAAATTCATAATAACATTTTTCAATATTACAATTTAGGAAACCAAACACGTGAATAGCTGATGTATGTACATTCCTTGCCCATTACCATTTTATTCTTAAAATTTCTACCTTATTTATTACTCTCTCCACTTTTAATTAAGCGTCATTTTAACAATTTTCAACAATTAAGATATATAATGGACCATTTTATCCTTTATTAATGATAACTAATTTTAATATTAAATTTATATATATTTAGTCATGAATGTGACCAATATTGTAGGTGATATTCATTATTCATGTATACAACCATTAAGGTTTATCCATAATTTATGCTATAATATAATATTATATTCAAAAGGAAAAAAAGTTTAAATCAAAGTAAATAAAATGGAGGGGGTATAATGTATAAGTGTGAAATTGTCAAAATCAAAGAAAAAAAAAGTGTAGAATGACACTTATTTTAAAAATATTGAAAAATGCAAAGTGACACTTAATTAAAAATGAAAGGAGTATGCAATATACTGTATCCTCATGAGTTAAAAGTGTGCATCAATCCTTCAATTCATGAAATTAAAATATCAAAGAAATTAAAATTTTGCAAATTAAAGAAAAATCTCTCCCGTCTTTGTTCCCCCCTCAAAAAACCCGTCAACAACTGTTTTCTTCCTCTCCATCCATTATTTGGATCGTGATAAAATTTAAATTTAATTAGAGAAATTGTTTGGATTAATGTAACTTTTTTTTTATCAATATGATTTCTTCTTCCGGTAACAAAGAAAATCGAAAATAAAGAATAATTCGAACTTTAATTTTTTTAAATGTATTGCAATATAATTTTACTTATATTACTACTAAGAGGATGGGCATCACATGCTTGTTTATGTTATTGAACATAAAAAACAAAACACACAACTTGAAAGTAATTTTAAATGAAAACGAAATTAATTCAATTAAATGAGTTAACACTGTAAACGTAACTAGACTCTTATGCGCTTGATATGTACTTATCTTTAATAATTTTGTAATCATACTACACATGTTATGTAACTCGGTGTGAAATACATAGTGAAATATCAGAGTCGTTACAAATGATAGCATGCCCTAATTTCTTAGTTATGAATGAGATATTATGGGGGTATGATTCTTCCATTTTATTTTGGTAATTTTTTTGGAAATTTCGAAAAAAGACACACATAATAAAATAATGAGTGACAATATATAAGTATACGACATTGAAGAAAGATAGAAACATGATACAATAATGACTGAAAATATAAAGATATAAGACCTATTCGATGTGTGTATCTCTTTTCGAAATTTAAAAGAATTTAAAAAAAAATGAAAAGGATCCATGTCCAAAATTAAAAGGGACACACTTATGTGCAATATTTCACGTGAAATATGAGTATATTTAAGGAATGACAAAAAATTCGTGGATATGTTGCGGGTAATCAAACAGATATTTCTAAAAAAAAATTGCACAAAAGTCGCGCGCAGAATGTTAACAGGAATAAAGGTAATTATGTGTTACTGTAAGGCCAAATATGTGTTATTGTAAGTACAAAAAAAAAAAAATGTTTTTTCACACGAAATATTAATACAATTAATTTAATGAAGGATAAAATAGAAAATTTTGTTCTTAATATGTGTTACTATAAATACAATTATATGTTACTATATACAGGTAAATATGTGTTAATGTGTAAGGACAAGTAACACACAATTGACTTTTGAGTAACACATATTTGACTTTAAAGTAACACAGAAAAATGTGTTGCTATATAAACCCAAGTGTATTACTTTATTGAAAGAAATGTGTTACTTTATAAATAAACGTCATTATTGAGAGTGCATGAGATACCCACATAAAAAAAGACGAAAAACAATAATTGAAAACACGAAAAATACAACCATGTTGAATAGTTTATCGATCCTTACAATTACAAAGACATAATTATGAACAATTAATTGAAATGAATCTGTGTGTGGTATTATTGTTGATTTTTTCTCATTCGGGAATTTACTCAAAAAACAAATTATGATTTTTTCCTCTTGTTTCGTGTTTAGCAGATCAGAAATTTGAACAAGATATATTTTCTGAAAGTTCTGAAAATTATTTTTTTTTTTTAATGGAAGCTGCGCAACGCAGAAGACCGTTGCGTAGAAGTAGAAGGGAAGAAGGAACCGGGTACGGATAGGGATAAAAGAATGGGTCAAATTGTACATAAGACTATTATTAAATATTGTATATAAGTTTTTGTTAATTTATAAAATAAATTAGTAAACCACCTTCCTCTTAGTTCAAATTTATTTAGGTCCAACATAAATTGCAGACCCTATATATATGGGTATATACCACTCCAGCTTTGTTTAATACACTCCACCTCCATTTTTATTAATTAAATAATCATATAAAATGTCTGTTTTGTCCTTTTAATAAAATACAAAAAGATACACACACTTTCTATAAATTAAACTAACCCTAAGTCCTAACTCTAACTCTAATTTTAATCCTAACCCTAATTTGAGATGTATTAGCCGTCGCCTACCTAACGCCGCCGGCGCCGCCCAACCTCCGACCGCCGCTGTCCCAAATATAAACTCAGAAATTAAAAAACATAACATAAAAGTAAAAAAACGAAAAACCAAAGTCGATCAAAATTGCTTCCGTCGACACTGGTTTGTCGACCAAACAAATTTCGGTCGACTCTGGTTTGTCGACCACAAACACTCTGGTCAATAGGATTTTTTTGAAAGATTTTTCGAAAAAAAATATTAAATAAAACAAAATAAAAACCTGGAGGAGCAACTGAAAAAAAAATGGAGGAGTCGACCAAAAAATGCATACCTGGGGCGGCGGAGGCTGGACGAAAGGGAGGACAAAGCGGCGCTGGCGCGATGGAGGAGGAGGAGGCGCCGCGCGATGCCATGGAGGAGGAGGAGTAGGAGGCGGCGGCGGCGCCCCGCGATGGAAGAAGAGGAGTAGGAGGCGGCGCTGTTGCACGAGACGGCGATCTGGCAGCGCTGGACGAAGCCGGCAGGCGGTGGGAGGCGGCGCCGGCGATATGTGGGGTGGAGAAGAAGATGAATGGTGTGAGAGAATGGAGTGGAAAGAAGGAATTGAAGAAAATTAGGGTTTAAGTGTAAAAATTAGGGTTTAAGGGGAGTGTATTTATCCTATACAATTTAAAGAGATTTAAAGAGATAAGGGTATAGTAGGTAATTTAGGGGGAGTGCATCTATCTTACATGTGTTTTGAGGGGTACGTGTATCGGGGGAGTGCATTAAACAAAGCTGGAGGGGTATATACCCCAAGGTCCCCAACCCTATATATAATGGGCCTCAATAGCAAATATAATTGGATCAGTGTAGGCCCAAAATGGGTACGATTTACGAAGGCGCACGCCTCTACTGTGCGCCGTTTTCTAGATATAGCAGCGCGTTAATCGGACTCTAAATTACGCACCCTCTCTACTCTGAGTAGTGGATTCGCTGACACCCTCTCTTTTTCTTTCTCTTCGAAGAAAAAGAAAAGGGTAATTTTTTATTTTTATAGTATTTCTGAATTTTGGGGGTGTAATTTTTGAAAATTATGCCTCGTGCATCCTCCAGAAAAGGCTCCACAAATTCTACGGCTCCCGGCAATTCATCCACCGTGGATCTTTTTCGCTCAGGTTAATTTTTTTATTACTTTGGACTTTTTTTTATTGGCTTATTGGGAGTTTGAAGTTAAATTCTTTTCTGATTTGTAGTTATTGTTAACAAATTCTGAACTTTATGTGGTATTTCGAGTTACTTAGTTGAATAGATTTTGATTGATGGGGCCAAGTGGATGATGCTATTGAATTGAGAGTTAAAAAGTCAAAGATAATTGCAAGTTTTATTTGAGTTTAATTTTACAAGTATCTAGATTTTTATACCCAGAATTCATGAGAGTGTATATGGAATTAGTGTATGCTAATAGGCAAATCATCATTGCAAAAGTTCTTTAATTTACAAGTGAAAGGGTATTGTTTGGACATGGTGAATAGGTGTTCTCATGATTCTGTGGTCTTATGTATTTGTGCTTTTGTAGATTCAATGGAATATTTTTTGCTTAAGTTTCTGTCACAGTGAATTAAGATTAAGAGTCAAGTAATTATTGGTGAACTGAGAAGTGATGCAAAGGTATCACTTTGTTTTTGTAAAAGTTCTATTCGACTTACTTCGATATTTTTTTGTTTGAGAATTGGCCATGGCCATTGCAAATAATTAAGGTATTTTAGTAGTAAGAGAGAAGCCAGTACTTCTAAGATATGCAAATCTGGTAAAAATGAGAAATAGAATAGAGAATGATTGTAGAACATGTTGATTATCTTAAATAGATTCTAAGAAAAGAATATTAGGAAAATAACACATTAAGAATACTGTCCAATTTGTGATTGTTACATTCCCCTGTTATTTCAGCTTCAGGCAAAGCAGCTGCCAAAGAGCTGGAGCGAATCGACCAGTTCTTCCATGCATATTCTAGCAATGCATCTGGTATGATTGAGTAAGTGTCCTCTATGTACAGTAATGATGAAAGCTCGGCATTGCTCTATGTTTTTCTTTTGGGTTAATTGTTGAAAAAACATGGCCTTTACTTCGATTGCATATTTAACTAAACCTTTTGGTATTGCCGAAAAAATTCACAACTTTAGGTATTCATTACAACTCAAATCACCGAGCAATATTTGAATGATTGGATGTTGTGTTGGAGCACATATAATAGAGAATCTAAACTATTTGTGTTGTTTCAGTAAAGAAGCTTGAACATACCAGCATCCGGTCATTCCTCTTATGAGACGAGATGTGGTTACATAAGGTCATTTCACCAAGAATAATACACTCTCAGCATCATTAACAAAACTATTTCCTCTCACTAAAACTTTGCTTTCCCCCCTCTCTAGAAATTACCCCACACTATGTATTTATGTTTGTTGGTTGAAAAGCTCCAAACCACATAATCCATTCCCAAGAATCAACTAACAACATTTGGCCCTCTAACATTTTATATTCAGAGCATATAAGTTCCCTTTCCTTATTACCACCTTTATAAGGATCTTATAAGCTGCTTAAAAGAGCTTGCCTAACATCATCTAAGTTTTGCTTATAGGTGAGATAACTTCACTTATTTGGTAAGTCAAGAGAAGAAATTTCTCTTTCTCTTTCATAATAAGCCTCCTTTTCTTTTAGTATTTACTATTTAGAGAGATGTATACATTATCTAGAAAATGGTTTACATTCGACAATTGAACTTAATAAACTTCCTTTTTGTTTCACTTTCAAAATGGAACTTATTTTCTGCAATCACCATGATAGTCAATACTCATTGCTTTTAATTTAATTATATATATATGTTTATCACATTCTCCCTTTTGTTTCTTCTATTCCCCGTGTTAGATTGGACATGCCTAATTTGAAACTTTTTTGTGCAGTCCCGAGGGAATTGAATCCCTCTGCTCAGATTTGGAAGTTGATCACACCGATGTGAGGATATTAATGCTTGCTTGGTAAGTCAGTTGTATATTTGTTTTTTTACAAATGAAATCATTTATACTGGAAATTAAATTCAGCTTATTTTGTTTTAGGAAAATGCAAGCGGCAAGACAAGGATACTTCACCCTGGTAAGAGTAGTTCTGTCGCAAATACGCATATTTCCCGTTCGTTGTTTGATTAGTTTATTCAGCTCTAGCTTCCACCTTTCTGCTCTTCTTTAACTTAGCATTTGTCTGAGAAAAAATATATTTCTCATTTTAAGGAATATAATATAAATGGGGGGTTCCCTCATTTGCAAAGAGCAAATATGTTCTTCAGGAACTTAATATCTATGTCAGTTTTTAGTCGTGTAAGGAAACCTTCTTTATTGGGTTGCACAAATGTTGTAGAAGCTAATCCTTATGACTTTTTTTAATACTTGGGTTTTGTAACTATTACGGGGTAATTGCAAAACTATTCCCATAGGAAAAATCCATTTGGCAAAATGTCCTTATGTAACCACTTCTCGTCTCGTTAGAAATTTCCGTCAAGTTTATTGACTGAACTCATATACTGTTTTGCAATTAACCGTGTTAAAAGCTAGTGGTTTCCATCCATCCATATTTAATGGACGGGGCCAAAATTACATAAAAAAGGACCATTTCGAGCATAGGTACAAAAAGTGCAATTAAAAAATTCTCGTGGGACTAGTTTTGCAGTTAACTCTAAATATTACTGCAGTTTTGTTTGTTCTTTACCATGGGGTTAGGGATCCACTTTCAATCAAAATTTATAAAATTTTGGGTTTGTTTTTATTTTGCCAAGTATTCTTTTCCTAACTCATTATCTTAAGTACAACTTAACTTGATCACATTTTCAACTTTTTTTTCCTTTTACATCATATTTCTGATACATTCATTCTCAGTTATTGTCACAAAATACGCTATCTGAAAAATACCCATATATACATCCTAAACCCTCATTAAAGCTCGACAGATATAGTTATTCAATGTTTTAAACCAAAAAAATTAGCATATACTTATGTTTTTTGAAAATCCTTGGAACAATTTGTTAAGGAAGTGTAGAACTCTTTGGGCTTCAGCAACACTGCTCTGTTGTTCCTATTTGATTGTTAAAAGAGAGTATATTTCTCACAATATACTAGTATAACCCCATTCTCCCAATATGATTGCAGATTACTGAGTTGCGTCTTTATTTGCTGTACGATCTTGTATTAAATTTTACTCCACATATATGTTTATTGTTTTCAACTTATTATTAGGATGAGTGGCGGACTGGACTTAAAGCGCTGAGAGCTGACACAATACCTAAACTAAAGAAGGCACTTCCGGATCTTGAAAAAGAGGTAACTAACTATCTGCAAACTTTTTTACGAAACTGAGTTCCACCATGTTATTAATAGCTTTCAAAATGCTGATTTAATTGATTTTAATATTTGAATTTGATCTGCTTCTGTTTCCTCTCAAAAAGGTTAGAAGGACATCAAACTTTTCGGACTTCTATGCCTATTCCTTCAGATATTGCCTGACCGGTATTTTACGTACACCAACTTTCGAAATTTACTTTAAAGGCTTTAGTTTGTATTTTTAGTGATTAGTGGTATTCTATGTTCTTGCAGAAGAGAAGCAGAAAAGTGTAGACATTGAAAGTGTATGTCTGTTATTGGATCTTGTGCTAGGGTCACAATTCCATCCTCAAGTAGACGCACTTAGTCAATATCTGAAGGTTAGGCTTTCTTATTTATTTTTCCGTTTTTCCGTGTTTTTCATGTTCAAATTAATTGGTCACGCAATCATGTTTGCTTTATGGTTGATTGCAGATACAAACTGATTACAAGGTCATCAACATGGATCAGTGGTTGGGGTTCTATCGGTTCTGCAACGAGGTAACTTGATGCTTCACTATTACACGAATAATTAATTTGCCTAATATCTCTAAGAGTTGGTCTTATATAAAACAGTTTTACCATGAAACTAGTTGCAACTATCACTGTAGAAGAACTAATAGTGTTTCAAAATACACGCAAATGCAAACCAGATCCTTAAACAGTTCTAAAATCTGGAGATTAATTCAGTTTTGATTGGTGGAATTTTTACAGGTTAGCTTTCCGGATATTAGTAACTATGATCCAGATCTTGCGTGGCCGTTGATCCTGGACAATTTTGTCGACTGGTTCAGCTCCAAGAATGACAAAGTTTAATGTCGTTTACTGTCCTTGTGCCTATATGTCGATACCTCAACCATTGGTATTTCTACTTCTTTCTCGACTCGGTTCCTATTTATTGCAGTGATTATGATTGTTCACCTTCTTATACTTCATTCAAATAAGAATGTAATAGATAATACACTGAAAGTGCTCCTGTATTTATAGAACTTGAACATTGAGTCCCAGAAACTCTCCAGCTTTGTATAAACAGAATCCTTTAAGTCATACATTTACATATATTTTTGTCATGGTTACTCCATTATCAACTTTGATTAGGGATTACTTTAATACAAACAATGCACCAGAGAAATTAAATATGCTTGCAACCCCAAAAGGGGGAAAAGATGAGGAGATTTGATAATAGACTATGATTGATTGGTACAGGGTGGGTCCAGTTGTAGGTATTCTTTGGTCTTAAATTGAAAAGTTTGGAGACAAAATAAAGTCTATTGGTAGCTTGGTAGGTAAATCAAGATAATAAAGTAGATTGAAGGGCACATTATTCCCACACCCCTTATGATCAATTTGAGGCCATGAAAATTGATGTTTATCCAACTTTTTGATTCTTTCTTATTGACTTGATTGTTCTCTTAATCAAGACTTATAGATTTAGGGTATGTTTGCAAATTCAACAAATAACTTTTAGAAACACTTTTTATTCAAAAGTTGTGAGGAAATATTGGTTGTTTTTGCAAACACCCTTAGAAACATATATAATCGAACTGAAATTATCGACTCGATCTGATTTTGAATAGAAAAACCGAAATTTTAGATGAATTTTTATTTTCCCTATATTTGATTATTTTTTCCATTGCTCTTACCCTATCACCCTATGTGCATTTAAACAATTATTCATCCATAAACAATATAATTATACTTAAATATTTTATTAAGTTATTAAATATTTGAAAAATATAATATAAAAATACTCTATATATAATTTCGATTTTCAGTTCAGCCAATTTTTCCTCTTAAAACTACACTTAACACCAACCAAACACCCAATACCAAAAATTTTATATTTAAAAATGAAACCGAATTAATTTAAATAAAAATCGAATCAAATTTAACATTTCAGTTCGATTCGATTTTTACATATTTTAACTCACCCCTAATCAAAACTCCCTCCCAATGTGTAGATGTGATTAATTTTTTTTTTATTAAAAAAAAAAACCTTCTATAAATCTAGTCACATCAGTTTTATTGTGAAATAGTAGGAGTATATTGTTTAGCATACCACTCACTTTTTATAGTTTAAAAAAAAAATAGCATATAAAATTAAATATTTTTTAAACTGTGATATTTTGTACTCCCTCCATCCATGAAAAGTAGGGACATGGGGATGGGGCACAAGTTTTAAAAAAATGGTAGATAAAGTAGATAAAGTAAGGGTATTATAGGGTATTGTGGGGTTCATTGTGAATAAAGTGATTGTTTATGAATAAAGTTGATGGCAAATTGGGTAATTAAGTGATAGTTGAAGGGTGATAGTTTCCATAAAGTGCATGGGACTACATTTGGTGGACAAAAAATATGTGTCAAATGGGACTACTTTTCGTGGACGGAGGGAGTATGTTAAAAAAAGGCATTCCTGTAAAACAGTACTCTTTATTTTATCATTGCAATATTGATCATTGTGAATTTATGGTATAATTATTGAACACGAGATGTGGACTACAATTGAACAAAACATGATGATTACCACTTGCATAAGAAAGGAAGGGTTCATGTAATCTCTAACAATAGGCATGTACATATGTTTGCAGGGTTTTTTTTCTTGCAAGCTGTTGGGCCACATGAAAAAAAGGGCAACACATTTTTAGACCTCTATTTTGTATTTAGAATCGAGAACTGGTGACGGCGATGAGTCGGGCAACGAGCTTTTGCTGGCAAACGACGTACATGAAGACGAATCAGAAGACGTGGTCGAGCAGACCTGGAGTTCATTCTTCTCTGTTTCACAGACTTTGTCTTCTATTTTGTGGTGTCCAACTTTTGTCGAAGTTAACTTCACTGGAATGATGCATTTGCAGAATAAACCTAGGGAAAAAAAGGTTGTTCTTGTTCACTTAAATTTATCCATAAACTTTATATACCATATCGATACGCATTAATGATTCGGGAATGAAACATACGATGAAATACGAAAAATGCGCAAAGAAATCGAACTGAGAAAAAACTAAATGAAGAACATGATGCTTTTAGATACACTTTAATGGCAATAGACATGAATTGATACCACATTACAACAGGTAATTTTATTATATTAGCCACTCTCATATCCCTGTATTAGTTGATTTAACTTATTCATGTACTAATATACTTAATAATTAATAATATGTTGACCTTTCAAGAATAGCAGCTTCTAAAATGCTGTTCTAATTCACCTCACGGCTTCAAATGAACAAGTCTAAAACGTTTCAACCCCAAGATTTCATACAGATTATTACTTATATCCTAAAATCCTTTCAACCCTAATTTATTTTGGGCGAGTTTGAAAGAGAATCGAATGCAAGGAGAAAACTAACCAATTCTAGCAAGGCGATTGACCCATTTTGGGATAGGATTTCCAGTGAGCTGAATGCAAGCATCGTTGCAGAAATGGTTGCAATTCATGGTGATCAAATTATAGGCATCTCCTCTGTATTTCTCTGCTAGTTTGTCCATCACTCCTCTCACTCCTCCACGCGTCATTTCAGTCCATCCAATCAGAATGGACCTTCTGAATGTGAATCCTTCACACTGTTTTGGTTGCCCTTCAAAAATCCCTGTTGTTGGAAACTCATGTGCTCCGAATGCATACTCCACGCCGTGAACTGTAAAAATTATCCCAATTTCAACAATTTACCCCCATTTTTTTTCTTCAACATTTAAACAAATAATCAAGAGTATGTATCCGGTTATCCAGCAAAAAGTGTCGAATTCAGATCTAATCTATAGTCTACAAAGAAGAGTAAAAAATTCAAACGAGATTTCAATCGCAAACGAGATCCTATACTATTTTATCTTCTAATTCTGTCATTTAAATTCTACTGATTCCGAGAGAGAGAGAACAGACCTTGAACACCGGAATGATAGACTCCAAGACCTAGCCAATAAGCATAGCCATTAATGGGGGTAAGGTCATAAACATTCAGATACACCGCCACCGATCCACGGCCGCTTTTAACTGAAGTTTTCCGGCATAACATTGCAAAAATCAATTGAAACTTCAAAATTTGAATTCAACTATAATGCCGACGAAAACTGAATTGAAAAGATTGAAGGTGGGAGAGCAGAGAATATTCACCGGCGGCAACAGTGCCGCACGGCCAAGTTGTGGCGAGCCAATCTGAAATTAGTTCATAAATTATATGGGATTTGCAAATTTAAAAGCAGAAATTTTGGCTTAAAGTTTGCAGAAAAAGAGAATGTGAGCTGGTATGATCCAATTCTTTATTTTTTAAATTTGAAAATAAATTCTTTCCTCGGAGAAAGTAACACACTCATTATCAAATGCATTTGGACTCAAGTGTAAATATAATAATACTCCCTATAATATAATGAGAAGCCTTTAAAAAAAATTATATATATATATATATATATATATATATAATGAGAAATTCTAGTTTGAGACGACATATTAATATTTTTTAATAAAAAATTGTATAATTCGAAAATTTAATTTACCAAATCTATTTTTTTTTCTTGATTAACCTATAGATTTGGACCATTTTTACTAGATGACATGCATCTCTAGCATTTCACGAATAAAATGATGTAGGAATAATTATTCACCATGAATAACAAGTAAGTATGGTGTGAATCTATATTATCATTATTGTTTGTTGGAATTATTATTTAATAATGATACTATTATTTTTTTTTTTGAAATTGTTAGGAGTATATTTTTAATAATGTTATTACTATTTATGTATATATAAATATATTTTCATAGTTATAAAAATAATACTACTATTGATTTATTTATATTTGTATGAACATATTATTGAAAATTGTTAATTATTTTTATTTTGTTAGATTATTACTATATTATTATTTATATTTTAAATATTATTTAAATTATTACAACACATTTTATAAATATTATAAAAAAGATTATATAAATAAAAAAGATGTACAAATTTTATTATGTACTCACATTTTAATGTTTAATTTATCTAATTTAATGTTTAACTCAATATTTTAAAAAAATAACAATATTCTTGATTCCACCCGTAATCTATTCATGCATACTATACATACCTCTATGATTATATTTAATCTTAGGGCTCGTTTGCTTTGTTTGAAAAGGGGGGATAGACTTTATTGTCCCACATTTTCTTATGTTTGGTTTGAGGGAAATTGGCCCGAGAAAAATCAATGGCCCGAGAATGTTTTCTCCAATAATCCCACTGCTGCGTGATTATAGATCCAATGGGAGGGGGTAAGTTTACTAATCCAACTGAAACCTCATTTTGGATGGCAATGTTTAAAGTCCGTTTTGTCCTTCAATTTCCAGTTCTCAATGTCATCGTGTTCGTCTCAAACTCCCTCACCCCTCCATCGTTCTTGCCTGATATACAACAGAGGCGGTGGCAGAAATAAATAGTAGTTCGACTGAAATTTTGCTTCGAACACGATTCTCCCTCTCTATCTCTCCCTCCCTCATAGAACGCTGTAAATCCCTCGATTTTGCAATCATCACCTTTTTCGCTGACATAAATTGGGAGAAATGGAGGTTCAAACTTGAGGGAAAATCAAAATTAGGTAAGGAGAAATATCTATGGAGATGTATCGATAAATCTTGTGCCAGAATTCAAAGGAAAATTGATTGAAGGAAAATTGATTGAAATAGCCAATTGTTTCTGATGTTTTAATTTAATTTTTAAATATGGATTTACTTGCAATTCGTATTGACCTATTTCACTGTTGCTGCTCTTGCTGCGTTCAATTTGGTGTAGATGAGAACAATGGTTAAGATATCTTCAAGCCCTTATGGTGAAGTCTCGTGAAGATGAATGAACAGTAATAATAAATATATGAATAAATAATAGATAATAAATAAATAATATGGTGAAGTCTCGGGAAGATGAATGAACAGTAATAGGAAATATCTGAATAAATAATAGATATAATTAATAAATAATTGCAAAGGCTATTTTCGACATTTAACACTATAATTTACTATTATCCCACAATCCAAACTACATGAGTATAAATTATCATATAAATTTAAAAATTCAATCTATCAATCCAAACGTACAAATTAATTCAAAATTTTAAATTATGAACAGTGCAATCCCAATAAATCCTATCCAGAGATATCTATCATGTCTATCAAACCAAACGAGCCCTTATAGTATGTACTTTCATAAATTTTTAACTTTTTCTTTTTCTCATTTATGCTATGTTTATTGACGTTTTATCCCTTGAGACCTTTTATTTACTAATTTGTTTATTACTCCCTCCACTTTTAAATAAGTGTCATTTTAACAATTTTAAACATATTAAGATATATAATTATGGACAATTTTACCCTTCATTAATGATAACTAATTTTAATATTAAATTTATGTTTAGTAATGAATGTGATCAATATTGTAGATGATATTCATGTATACAATAATTAAGGTTTAGGCATGATTTATGTTATAGTACTATATTCAAAATGGAAAAAACTTAAATCAAGGTAAAAAAAATGGAGGGAGTACAATGTACAAGGGTAAAATTGTCAAACTTGAAGAAAAAAGTGTAGAATGACACTTATTTAAAAAATATTGAAAAAGACAAAGTGACATTTAATAAAAAATGGAGGGAGTAACATTTTATCCCTTAAACTTTGACTTTACTAATTGCATGCTCCTTGCCCTCTTTCCTACTTTGTTTTAATTTGTTTTTTCTCAAGCACACTTTATTTCAACGACAAAAAAATTGTATTTATGAATTTATGAAACTTCAAACTCAATTATAATTAAATGAAAGATTCTCTACTATTATTTTTTATATCTTAAAAATTTAAAACACTAACACATTATTTGGAAATGCGAAATCTTAGCCCCAAAGCAATAAAGTGGTAGAATATAAAATAGACTTATTAACATATACCGCGTCACTTCAAAATTAATTAGACGTAAATTAAGTTGTGGAATTAGATAATTGAATTTAAATGGCACGACACTACCCTAAATACAAATAATATGTTCCGTTCAGGATTGATATATTCCTACCACCACTACTTTAATATCCATTTTCAAATTTAATGTTTAGCTTTTGCCACATGCAATGCCATGTCCCTTCTAAATGTTGTACTCCCCCGTCTCATAATAAATTTCTCATCTTTTCATTTTATCGTTTCAATACAAGCTTTTTATACTATTTTTTAAAACCTATGACTCCACTACATCAAATAATTATTTACACTTTTCAATTTATTACATCAATTGACATTCCATTAACTTGTACTAAATCACATTTTATATTAATACTTCTTAAACTTCGTGAAATCTTTCCATTGAAAGCTTGTTCTGGAACGATTGGAGTACTACTTGTCCTGTTTAATTTTATTTTATCATGCACTTGCACTAGTTTCCTTTTTTCTGTTTATTTTTTACTTAAATTTATTTGGTTTATTATCAATTTAGTTTTTATGACACAGTATATATACAAGAGTTTTACGATTGTTCAAAATTATACATTGAACTCTACCTACCCAAACACTAAAATTTATAAAATGGTATTAAAATTTTATAAAAGCTCATATAATAATTCCTTTTAAAAAATCAACTTATATAATCGTATCTATATTATTATTATTAACTCTAATTGCACTAATCTCACAAAAAATTGAACATAAATTACTCAACTATACAAACTGCCAAATCTTTTACACATGGAATCAATGGAATCATTGAACTAATTTTCCAGATCAAATTTCTCTAATTTGAATTGAGGAGAAAGAGTTTTTGAATCAATGGTAAAATTGACAGAATTTCATTCTGAAAAGTCAAGTCTTGATGTACATGTAAAAAAGTTGGGAGGAATTTGACTTAAGATAGTTCAGTAGTTTATGTGTAAAACAATTGAGAGGAATTTGGGAGTATTAATTTGTATAATTCGGTGAAACAAAAATTTGTTTAGCGATATAGGTACAATTTCGGTCATAAATGAATCGTACTTCATCCATCCTACAAAACTCTACTTATTATTATATTTTCTAATTAAAAAGTGCGTCATAAGACGTACATGTAAAAGTTATTTCAACCCATTTATGATATCAAGCCCGTGAACAAAAAATACGACATGGTTATAAAGTGCGCGACTAAATGCACACACGGATCCTATGTACCCACAGGAATTTTTTTTATCACAATGGTTATGCGAAATGAAGTTTGTATCCCTTCTGCACTTTTTAAAAAAAAGGACGGATGAGTACACCCATCCATTCCATTTCACACCCGATTCATCATTTCACACCCAAATCATCTAGATCCCCACCATCACCACCAAAACAACCACCATAAGTTTGATAAAAAAAAATCCTAAAAATTCAAAATTTCAACAACAAAAATAAAATCTTAATATGTTCGAAAATTTTACCCAAACAAAGTTGAGATGTCCGAAATTTTTTAATGAACAAACTCAATATGTTCGAAATTTTATCCAAAACAAACTCAAGTTGTTCGAAAATAATTCCCGAACTACTAAAAACCCTAATTTTCCTAAATTTTTTGAAACCCTAATTTTTTTATCTGTAAAAATTGTAAAAAAAAAAAACTACCTTCAAAACGGCGGCGGCGCTGCACGTGGCTGTGGAGGCGGTGGAATGGCTGCAGACGGGGGCGCCGGAGCTGGGGGAGAGAAGCGACTGGCTACCGGCGACGTGCGTGGGTGCGATGAAAGTGCGCAGCGAAGGGGAGGGGGAGAGGGTACGGCCGCGAACAGCCATGAAGGGGGAAGAGTGCTGCGCAGTGGGCCTCTGCGACGAAGTGGAGAGGTAGGCGGCGCTGCTACGCTGCGCCGACGTGAAGAGAGAAATGGAGGTGGCGAAAATGGAAGTGGAAGGTGGGTGTCCTGAATTGAATTAGGGTTTTAATTGAGAGGAGGGTAATTTTGGAATTTCCACATGGGTGTCCTCATCCATTTTATGTGTGTCCTCATCGCGTGGGTGTACTCATAGCAACCGTGTGTGCTTTTAGCCGCACCCGGTTATAAATTCGGGTCCGTAATATTCGACTGATCTACTGTATATTGGGCCCTATACAGATAGTTATAGGCCACGGTTATACGATCCCACAACATTGTTGATGACACCCATTCGCTTAAAAATCCACTTTAATATGAGTGCACTCCCCAAGAATTCTCTAAAATACCCCGATTTGTACCCACCCAAAAATCCAAAAGCCCTATATCGCAATTTCTCCTCTTTTCTGCTTCCCTTTCTCTCTTCCGCCGCCGCGTCATTCTCTCCTCCTTGCGCCGCCGTCCTCTTCGCCGGTGCCGCCTTCCACAACACTTGTCGATCTAAATGCCTTTTGAAATTATTGCTTTTCCCCGAATTATAATCCTTTTTCGACATTTTTGCCGAAATTATTGCTTTTCCCCGAATTATAATCCTTTGCCTTCTTTTTTTTTGAAATTTAGGACTATTTTTTCAATTTTTTGAGCATGTTCTCTGCTGTTTTGTGTTTAAATTGGATGATAGGTTTAGCCAAGGGTATAACTAACATTTCACCCGTCACTATTTTGTAAAAAATAAAAGGGCGCGGCTAAAGGCACCCGGCGATCCTATGAGTACACCCAGATAAGTTTTTTTATTGTGAAAAGGGTAGTGCGAAATTACGTTTTTACCCCTCCTGTATATTTTTAAAAAAATAACCGGATGAGTACACCCACCTCCTTTCTACATCGCGGGAATGCAGAGAGTCATCACAACTCTCAATTCCAAAAATGTCCATTTCTGCAATTTCGATTTTTAGAGCTAAGATGGGGTCGAAAATGGTCGATTATGATGTAATAACTACGAGTGGTGGTGCCAATGACTCATTTGTAAGTTATTTATCATGTTTTGAAAGTTTTTTTTTCGAAAGTGAAAGAGTTTTTATGTTTAGGATTTTTTAGTGTTTGTGTTGGTGTTTATGCTTGTTTTTTTTTGCATCTTATGACTTTATAGTGGTATGTAGTTGAAATAATATGCATTTAGGACATACATTTTGACATTATGCATTGCATTTTTTCGTTTTTCAAAAAAGCCCCTTTTCGCGACTGGTTCTGCGAAGAAGACGACCATGTTCGTGTTTTTTTTTCGGACATGGTCGTGTTGTCCGAAAAAAAGTTCAAAACAAAAATCTTTGTTTTGAACTTTTTTTCGGACATAGGTCTTTTGTTTTGAATAATTTTTCGAACATGAAGCTGTTGTTTTGAACTTTTTTTCGAACATGAAGCTGTTATTTTGAACTTTTTTTCGAACATGAAGCTTTTGTTTTGAACAAAGTTTCGAACATTACTTAATTTTTGTTTTTTTGAATTTCAGAATTTGGGTGATGAGAAGGACGATGTTTGGGTGGACGAATATTGTCTCGAAGAGGAGTATGAGGAGTACAATTATGATGATGAGTGGGCGAATGACTCTGTTGTTGAAAGGGAGAATGATGATGTCCAGGGTCATGAAATTGTTATGGACTACACAGACGTCTTCACGAATATGGCTTTGTTCGAGTCTCGTGACGCACTCTTGTCTTGGGTGCGTAGTACGGGGAAACAACACAACATAATTATTGTTGTGAAGCGGTCGGATAACGGCCAAGGTACTAAAAAAAGTCGTATATTCTTGACGTGTGAGCGTGGCGGTGTGTGCCGTGAAAAGAAGAAGCCTAAAACTCCTATGAAGAAGAAGGCTAAGAAGAACGAGGTGGTAGAAGAAAAGAGTGGAAAGGTTACGGGCACCAAGAAATGTGGGTGTCCGTTTATGTTGAAGGGTACAGAAGAAGGTGAGATGCAGTGGAGATTAGAGGTGAAATGCGGTACACATAACCATCCAATATCCCGTTACCTTGAGGGACATTCTTATGCCGGCCGCCTAACTACCGAGGAAGAGGACTTCGTTGTCGAAATGTCCAAATTACACGCTCCTCCTAAATCTGTATTGATGAAGTTGAAGAAGAACAATGAGAACAATCACTCGACTCTTCGAACGATCTACAATGTAAGGTTGAAGCATAAAATCCATCAATACAATGGACGTAGTCAGTTGCAATATTTGATAAGTCAACTTGTCGAGCAAAATTACTTTCACGCCACACGAAGATGTGAGAAGACAAACACTCTTAACGAGTTGTTTTTTGCACATCCCGTCTCACTCCAACTGGTGCGTGCTTTTCCGAAGGTACTCATGATAGATTGCACATACAAGACGAATAGGTACCGGCTACCTTATTTGGAGATTGTGGGGGTTACATCGACTGGGATCACATTTTGTGTTGCGTCGGTGTACCTAATGGATGAGAAAGAAGAAAATTATCAATGGGCATTGGAGGTGCTTCGAGACGTGTTGGGCTCATCTTCTCTTCCCGATGTTATTATCACGGACCGTGAGCTTGCATTGATGAATGCTGTGGCCAAGAAATTTCCTGAAGCCCGTCATTTTCTTTGTACATTCCACATTGACCGGAATGTACTAGCCAACTGCAAGGGTGCATTTAAAGATGTCAAAAAATGGGAGGTATTCAACTCTCATTTCAACTATTTGTGGAGGTCTGATACCCAGTCTGACTTTGAAGAAGCTCTTGCTAAGTTCAAGTCCAAATTTCCGAAGAAGCCAGTGAATTACGTGTTGAATAGTTTGATTAACCCTTATAAAGAGAGGTTTGTAAGGGCTTGGACGAATGAATTTATGCACTTTGGCAACACCACAGCCAACAGGTATGTTTATACTTTTGTCTTTATTTAAATTATTACTTTAATTTATAAGTTGCCTAACGTTTTAAATTTTCTCTGATCAGGGTCGAAAGTCATCATGCCGCGTTGAAAAGAATGTTCGGCAATTCATTAGGAAATTTTGAGACATGTTGGGAGAAATGTCACACTCTATTCGAGGCTTGCCATGTTTCAATTAAAGCCTCCTTCGAAAAGAGTTTGAATGTTGCTCAACATAGGTTCTCCTCAAACGTTTTCAATTATTTACGAGGGGTGGTGTCGTTTGTGGCTCTACAAAAGATCTTTGATGAAATCAAGGTGATCAAACAACCCGGATTCGATCCTAAAGAGTGCCAACACATCTTGAGGAAGGTATACGGTTTGCCATGTGGTAATGAGATCGAGGAGTATGTTTACTGTGACAAACCGATACCCGTGAATGCCATTGATCCCTTTTGGAGGAAGTTGGATATGGAGCCTGCCCCAACCACCACATCGGTTGACCCCGTTCCCACCCACAACAAAAATCGCTTTGAAGATGCCGTAGACGACATGGCTGAGGTTTATAAGAGCTTCTCTCAGGAGGAGCAACTCATCTTCTTAAAGCGTATGAGGGAGCTTGCAAACCCCGAGACTACGACTCTTATTGAGCCACCTCCTAAGGAAGACACTCGTGGTCGACCCAAAAAAGGAAAGAAGAAGAAGGCCGATGCGTCCACCAAACGTGAGCCTAGCATATTTGAGTTTATAGAGAGTCAAGTTGCAAGTTGTTCGGTACAAAAGGAGCAGACGGTCATCACTGTAGATAACTCGCTCTCATCCCCGTCCTTCCAAAAGAAAGGGATTCCAAAAAAACAACCGGTAATTCTCAGCCCTTGCATGTTTATTTTGGTGTTTTGGTGATGTGTAATATTTTTGGTGATTTTTGGTTGTAGATGTGTAATATTTTTGGTGATTTTGTTGTAGATGTGTAATATTTTGGTGATTTGGTTGTCGATGGGTAATATTTTTGTGATTTGGTTGTCGATGGATAATATTTTGGTGATTTTGGTTGTATGCGTAGGTACCCCGTCGGCGTACCCGACAATCCCAAGGAATGGACTTCATCGGATATTTACCGATCCAGCATCAACCGTACATTATCGACATCAAGAACGTTAATGGTGACGGACACTGTGGTTTTCGAGCAGTGGCTGGGCTTATGGGATTCGGTGAAGATGAGTGGGCGAGGGTTCAGATGGACTTGATGAGCGAACTGTCGCGCAATCTAACGTTGTACAACAACGTGTTCTTGTTGAATGATTACGTCCATGTTGTGCTTGACAAATTGAATTGCTTTACGGAGTTTGCACATAAAAAACATTGGTTCGGGTTGCCGTACATGGGATATCTAGTGGCGTCACACTATAATGTGGCGGTGGTGGTTCTTGATACCCGTCTATCCCTTACGTATCTGCCGTTCAACAAAGAACCTCCTCAAGAACCGAGGAGTATTTGGTTGGGATTAATTAATGAGAACCATTTCATCCAGGTATTTGATTGCATTGATTTAATGAATTTATTTACACGTATATGTTGCATATTTTATATATAACACATAAATCTCGAATGCGTGTAGGTTATGATGGGTGCTGGGCGCACTTTGCCCCCGGTAATTACTTCGTGGAAGCATGAGGGTCAACACATTTCGGTCGGATGGAAAAATGCATATGCGTCCGGAGGAATTAATTAGATGATAGTGTATGGATGTAGTTACCATCTTTTTGTTAGTTTTTGTGGTTAGAAACTTTGGAATACTTTTGTCTTTTTGGTGTAATTTGTGTACAAATTGTCAACAAACAACATTTATAGATAATTTGTGTACAAATTCTTGATGTGTAATATTTTTGGAACATGTATACGGTTTCAACGTTACAATGGATGACTTGTGTAATTTAATTGCTCTATTTTTTGAATGGTTTATCGTGCTTGAATGAGCCACTACAATTGTGTTAAAAGTATAATATGGTGTATAAAACCTATAGTTGGGATCATTTTTTTTAAAAAATTGACTTTTGTTCGAAAATAAGTTCCCAACAATTGGTCCATGTTCGAAAACATGTTCCCAACAATAAGGCCATGTTCGAAAATTTGTTCCGCGGGTTTTACTTGGTCGAATTTTAAAACCAAAAGTTTCTGTAACGAACTTTTTTTCGAACATTTGGGCCATGTTAGAAAAAATGTTCCCAACAATTGGTCAACAATTGGTCAAAGTTCGAAAAAGAGTACCCAACATTTGCCAAATGTTCGAAAATTACTTCCGCGAGTTTTACTTGGTCGATTTTTTAACCCCAAAGTCTCTGTTACGGACTTTTTTTCGAACATATGGTCCATGTTCGAAAAAGAGTACCCAACATTTGCCAAATGTTCGAAAATTACTTCCGCGAGTTTTACTTGATCGATTTTTTAACCCCAAAGTCTCTGTTACGGACTTTTTTTCGAACATATGGTCCATGTTCGAAAAAAAGTACCCAACATGTGACAAATGTTCGAAAATTACTTCCGCGAGTTTTACTTGGTCGATTTTTTAACCCCAAAGTCTCTGTTACGGACTTTTTTTCGAACATATGGTCAATGTTCGAAAAAAAGTACCCAACATGTGATAAATGTTCGAAAATTACTTCCGCGAGTTTTACTTGGTCGATTTTTTAACCCCAAAGTCTCTGTTACAGACTTTTTTTCGAACATATGGTCAATGTTCGAAACAAAGTACCCAACATTTGCCAAATGTTCGAAAATTACTTCCGCGAGTTTTACTTGGTTGATTTTTTAACCCCAAAGTCTCTGTTACGGACTTTTTTTCGAACATATGGTCCATGTTCGAAAAAAAGTACCCAACATTTGTCAAATGTTCGAAAATTACTTCCGCGAGTTTTACTTGGTCGATTTTTTAACCCCAAAGTCTCTGTTACAGACTTTTTTTCGAACATATGGTCAATGTTCGAAAAAAAGTACCCAACATGTGACAAATGTTCGAAAATTACTTCCGCGAGTTTTACTTGGTCGATTTTTTAACCCCAAAGTCTCTGTTACGGACTTTTTTTCGAACATATGGTCAATGTTCGAAACAAAGTACCCAACATTTACCAAATGATCGAAAATTACTTCCGCGAGTTTTACTTGGTCGATTTTTTAACCCCAAAGTTCCTGTAATGGACTTATTTTCGAACATTGGAGCTATGTTCGAAAAAAAGTACCCAACATGTGACAAATGTTCGAAAATTACTTCCACGCAAATAATATTTGTTCGAAAAAGTGTTCGTGTTCGGCAATAAATATCGGGCATATATCATTTGTTCGAAAAAAGGTCTCGTACAAAGGTGGGTGTCCTCATCCAAAACATTAATCATGTGGGTGTTCTCATCCAAACTACTTTTAATTAGTAAAACAAACTATAACCTTATAAAAACCATATAAAAACCATATACAAAACCATATAAAAATCATACATTCATAAAGCATTTAAGTTAACATACATGTTACAATACATGTTAAAACACTAAAGTATCATTCTGATCGATCAAACTACGATTAATAAAAAACAACATTTGTCAAGTTTTTGTTGAAAATGATATAAAACAAGTTTTTGTCAAGAACGCCTAGCCCTTCCACGTCCCCGACCTCTTCCACGTCCACGACGTGCACTTGATGATGACGGTGCATCTTCTCCTACGTCATCGGATGTTTGTCCACCAATCTGCCTCACAACTTCTTCAATTTTTTGCATTACCCCATCGATTGTTAATGGCTCGTCGTTCCTCCACTTTTGCAACAACAAGGTCAACTCAACCTTTGCAAAATCTACCAAGTGCCCTAACTCAGCCCTACGTGGAGGCTCACGAGGAGGAAGTCTCCTATTTTCTGGATTTAAAACGTAAGGACGGCCGTTGGCGAGGTACCAATCAATATAACCATCGCTGCAATCCGAATCTTGGATACAACGCTCACCAAGTCTATCATCCGTAAGCATGTGTGCGCTCCACGTAGAAAAGTACTCCGCCATAGCACCCCACACTAGCTTTGTTTTCTTGGATGTGGAACCGGTCCTCTTAACACGGGCAGCAAGGGGCTTCTCAGGAACGGTTTGCACGTACCCGGACTGTCTGAGCACTCTATCCGGCATGTACGGCTCAACAATATCTCCGCACACAATGCACCCATGAAAGTAAGATACCTCACCAAATTGATGTTTTTCTCGTTCGGGACGATATGGATTTCAGTTAACCTACAACACCCCATTAAATTAAAAAAATGCTTACTTATCTTAAAAACAAATAAACAACAGACAAATATATTAATTTGGTTAATAACGTACCTCGCTTGCTAGGAGGGTATCTAATCGCTCTCTAAAGCCTCTTACTCGGTCGACACAGGGGCATGTATGAGCTTCAGGTGCATAACGCATCGACAGTGGATCCGAACGGCCCAAGTCTGGATTATGAGGCGGCAAGATCAAAGTAGGGAAGTGCTCATAAATCCAAGCCTACAAGTACAATATTATTAGGTCAATATCAAATGAAAAACATGAAATATTAACAAACTTATTTAAAATACTTAATACCTCCAATAACGTAAGGTTACCACCAATCTGCCTACACTTGAACTTTGACGCCATCCCCAATTGTCTATACAAATAGGCAAGCGCTGCGGTACCCCAAGCATAGTTCGAAAATTCTGCCATGTCGTCCATATACTGCAACCACTGTACGTGAACACGAGTACCACTTTTGTCCGGAAACAAGGTGGTCCCAAACATGTACAACACAAACGCTCGTGCTGAATACAACACCTCGTCCTCATTGTCAGAGGACATCATGGGCATAAAAGTCTCCCTTAGCCACGATAGCTTCACAGAACCCCCTCGTTGCCCACTTAATGCTTCCTTGGCTTGTACTAATGATAAACCCAAATATTTCATCAAATAATCTGAAGCCAAAATATGTTCTTCGGACGTAGACTGCACCGGGAGACCATTAACTTTCAGATTCGTGATGCAACGAACATCATAGAGGGTGATTGTCATTTCCCCGAAGGGCAAGTGGAATGAGTTGGTCTCTTCGTGCCATCTCTCAATGAAGGTTGTGATAAGATTCTTGTTTGAATACTTGTAAGCCCCACGTCTAACATGAATCAACCTAGATCCTCTCAAAAACCTCTGCCAATGACGCCAATCTTCATCATCATCGAACTCCCAATGCAATAGTTCCGTCACATGATAGTGACACTTCAACACATCTCGCTCCTCACCCAACCATATGTATTTGGCTACATACTCTTGGAAGCTTTTGAAAAGGGGATGTGCGGTTACCAATGGTCGATCAACAGTCACAACTCTTCTTTCTTCCTCTCCCTCTTCCTCTTCCTCGTCCTGTCCATCTCCGTCATCGTTTCCCTCATCTACTTCCGGTTCTTGTAGAGTGGGCACCGGTTCTTGTGGAGTGGGCTCTTGAGGGTTGGCATCTTATGGAGTGGGCTCTTGAGCAATGACATCTTGTGGAATGGCCTCTTGTGGATTGGGCTCTTGAGGAGCGGCCTCATCGCTAATATGTTGCTTCTTTTTCCTGTTGGAAGCAGTCGGTCGAGCCCTACTAACACCCTCTACAAAAACCAACACAAAGAAGCCATGTTCGAAATTAAAACCAAAACAACCAAGCCATGTTCGAAAATTATATCAACACAAACAAGCCATGTTCGAAAATTACTACATGTTCGAAACTAAAACCAAAACAAATAAGCAATGTTCGAAAATTATACCAAAACAAACAAGCAATGTTCGAAAATCATACCAAAACAAAAAAGCCATGTTCGAAACCTAAACCAAAACAAACAACCCATGTTCGAAATTTACTTCCGGACAAGCATCAAATGTGCGAAAAACCAGTGCAAAACACTACAATCGTACTAACCCATCAAAAATTAGATGCCTATTGGTTTATTTTCATCCTAACCCATCAAAAATTGATACATTCTACACATAAACATGATTATAACACAAAAAACCAACATTAACCAACCTTAATCAACACATGAAATTAACACCAAATTCAAAAAACAAATTCTAAACCCTACAACAATAAAATCAATGTTTCAACCAACAAAAATCGAAATTAAACATGCGTCCTACTCTTCTTCTCAAATATAAGCAAGAAAAACTAACCTTTACCCATTTTTGCAAAAACAAACAAAAAATCGCGTCCTCTTCGAAAAAACAATGGAGTGGGGGAGAACGGTGCAACGGTGCTCTCTCTTTTCTTTCTCTTCTTCGACGTCGCAGGTAGTGGAGTGGGAGTGGTGCGAAAATGGAGTGGGAGTGCAGGGTTGGGGAGATGAGAGGTTTGGGGAAGATGGAGGGTGGGTGTACCCAATCGAGAGAAGGGAGGGAGAGAAGGGAGGGAGTGCGAAATTTGGTTAAGGGCATTAAGGGCATTTTTGGATTTTCCAGGTGGGTGCCCTCATCTCTTTTGTGGGTGTCCTCATCTCCTGGGTGTACTCATAGGATCGCCGGGTGCCTTTAGCCGCGCCCAAAAAAAAAAATGGGTAGGTTATAGTTATGCAGTGATATTTTCAACTTGAAGCCCATTAATTGAACATGGTCCAGATACAAGGCCCACAATAGAATCAAAATAGTCAAAACTCTACTGTAATGTGTAAACGAACTTCATTGTTACAAGACAAACAAATGCTGTGCAGAAAGACATGAGAAGAATTCTAGCGGGGAAGAGTGTTTGGAATCGGATCCCACTTCCAAACCGGAACCAACCCTTTTGCTCCGCCACCGGAAATAACAAACCCACCACCACTAACAGCGGCGGTAGCAGCAATAATGGGTCTTCCTCATCTCCTCCTTCGTTGAGTAACTACAGTGAGCAATACGAAGCTCTTAAGAACCTCGATTTCAAGACTGCGGCAAGGATAATCTTCTCAGAGACTCCCAATAAGAAGAAGTTTGGGTAGTAATTTCTTTTTCATTCAGGCATTTCGTCGAACATTTAGTTCCGATTGATAGTTTTTTCTGCAAAAGGATTTTGTTTTCTTTTATCTGAATTCTGCAAAAGAACAAGAAATTTAGGATGATCACTGCATTTAATGTAATGCTTGGAGATAATATTGTGTTTGTTCGATGACTTTTAGGTTGGATTTCCACCTGGTACAGCTCTTCTTTTGTTGCTTGCCGTCGTTGGGTACCTCATTTTATTCATCTGAAAAGCATGCTACATTTATATTATAACATTCGATTTCGGTTGTATTAATGACGATTTTTATGATTTCTTTGTCAGCCGTGTATCTCGTAGCTCAATATGCTCGCAGTGAAATGAGGAAAATGGACGCGGTATGCTTTACAATATACTATATTGTTTTATCATAATTTCTTGCTTCGTTTACTGCAAATGGTGATATTTTTCTGTCACGTTTTTTTTATTTGATGCATGATCATTAGAATTTAAATTTCCAAAGTTGATGTTTTTTCATGGATTTGGTAAATGATATGTATAATGTTCGTAGACTGCTTGAGCTCACGAATGAGACTGATGCAAGTTCGATTGAAATAACTCGTTTGAATTCCCGCCGAATTATCCTCTTTTCTTTAGTATGATTCTATGCATTAATTGAATGCATAGTTTCAATAATATAGCTTCTAAAAAACCTGAAATCGTCCAGAACAATTGGATGCCTATATCATTCAACAGCACCTACATTCTTGCATTCACCGTAGGCTTAAGTACTATTCTAATGTTATCTGTGAATGATAGATATCAAATCCTCCATTCTCTCCCAAGTCCTATCCCAGTTTCTGAAAATTATTGAATTTGATGCTTGATTCTTATTCAGGCTAATGTTGATTCAATGTGCTCTCCACTTAATCTTTATTAAGCTTTATGGTACGAAAATGATATTTTGAGTACGCCTCAGAACTGTTGTTGACACCTCCTATTTGATTACTCTGTAGATATTTGTATTAAAAATGAAACAAGACTCAGGCTTGGTTGACTAACTAAGAGTTGGTATTGGGAAAGAAGAGATTTATCATTTTATTGAGAGATCAGTTTTTCACTTTACTATAGCATTTCAAAGTTCATGCAATATTATTTTGTGAGGATTTTACAAATACAGTAAATTATTTCACGACTTGATTTTATGGTTCCTATGTTGGATAGGAGTTTAGGAAGAGGTTAAGTGTTTTGATTAGTTTGGTTATTGTTGAAATCACACGCAAGCTCAAACATGTATGTGTGTATATGTACTATGTATATTTGAAATGGGTGCCATTGGTTACAACACATGAGTTAGAAATGGGAAATCATGCAAATATGTGGCTTCAAATGCTAACAGATTTTGTTTGCAAACTCTACAAAATACCAGAGAATCACTTATTTTAAAGTGCTTCTTCTCACATCGTTGAAAATAAGTGATTCTAAAAGCTGTTATTAGGGTCTGCAAACACACACATAGTGTGAAAATTCTGATGCTTTGCTTTCTTGCTGGGTCTCATATGGGTCGTGTTGTCAGGAATTGGAGCGAAAGAAGCAAGCTGAGTTTGAAGCACAAGCAAAAGAGATGGAACACAAGGCTGATGACGAAAAAGCAAAGGTGGCCTCTAATCCAGCCCTTTTGGAGGTGAAAGAAAGACTAGATAAGCTAGAACTAACAATCAAGGAAATTGTTGGGGAGTCTAAAAAGCAAACGAATGATGCTACAAAAGAAGGAAGAGAAGGCAGAAACGAACAAAAGAAAGCTGCTGAGGTTGAATCAGGAGGCAAGACTTTGACGAAAGGGACAGTTTCAAGTGAAGGAAAAACAAGTGGAGTTGCACCATTTCCTCATATTTCACAGAATAGTCGAAAAGACGATAAACAATGAGGGACCCCCAAGTTGGTAAAAATGAGATCTATTTAGCAATTACTTTTACTTACTGGAAGCTTGAAGCCTTTTGTTAGAAAGACTACTACCATATGCAAAACAGATTCATTTTGTAAAATACCACCAGATTGACTTAGTGGTTTATAGATTAGAAGCTCGAGTTGATTTCCCTTTTTGGATAGTCTAATAATGAGGAATCAACATTTTCTTCAATCGACTAAATGCAATATAATATTAAAGCTGATTATTTCCTTGCAGTATGACTTGTTTCTTGTGTTTATTTCAAGTTTCAGGCGTCGGACTTGGTATTGCGGACCAATTGCCTTACCTGTAGATAAATTCCTCTATGATTGCTGAAGCTTCACAATAGTTAGATAAATGATGTCTTGAAGGGGGAGGACAGCCATGTTTGGACCATTTACAGGTGGCATTCGGTAATCACAAAGCGAAATTTGTACATTTTGGTTCTTTGAATTTTTACAGGTTATTCATTGATGATTAGCTGCAGTGTGTTTTGTGCTGGGAATGGAAACTGTTACTATCTGTAGTTCAGAAGTGATAGTGAAGGTAGGTTTCTTGTCTTTTTTAGTGCCTTCAACATTGAAATCTCTACAAGTATAGGTTTTTTTGTTAATTGAATGCTATCAATTATTTAGTAGATGCGGAATGAAATATTGGTCAAAGTTTAGTTACAAACAAGAGCAAGTCATGAATAATTCTCATACGATTGCAATTATTTATGGTATTAGCCTTTGTTCCTTTGGTTGGATTAGCCCATTAGGGGTGCGGAAAAAAAATTAAAAATTGGTACATAGTGTATACCAAGATTTTTGGTATAGTATGGTGCCGTAGCATATGTTAATTTCAAAATCCATATAAATATTCTAAGTATGTCGAAATTTCGGTATAAAATGGTATGCCAAAATTTCGGTATGGACCGTTTTAAATTTGAAATTACTTGCATATTTTGTGTTTATATGATTATGGTTGATTTTTGTAGAATTTAGAGATATTTATACCTCTTTATATGAGGTTTATAAACGCTAAGTTTCTTAGTGTTCACTCAACGTGTATATATCGGTTACTTTTACTTTTTGTTATTTCGTAATCTCCATAGTGTTCACTCAACGTGTATATATCGGTTACTTTTACTTTTTGTTATTTCGTAATCTCCAGGGTATGATACCTTATAGCTTCACAGTGACAAGTAATTTTCTCATTACTTTGGGTCTATCATTTTCTCTTTTTATTGGCATTACTATAGTGGGATTTTAAAAAAATGGACTTCATTTTTTAAGCTTCTCATTACCCTCAGAGTCCCACTGCCCTTAGCACCTTTTTAGTACTCCTTGAGCTAATCCCTCATTGTTTTCACGCATTAAGCTTAGGAATACGTTTATTTGCTAATATGATGGCCGGTCATAGTTTAGTCAAGATTTTAAGTGGGTTCGCTTGGACTATGCTATGTATGAATGATCTTTTTTATTTCATAGGAGATCTTGGTCCTTTATTTATAGTTCTTGCATTAACTGGTCTGGAATTAGGCGTAGCTATATTACAAGCTTATGTTTTTACTATATTAATATGTATTTACTTGAATGATGCTATAAATCTTCATTAAAGTGGTTCTTTATTTATAATTGAAGAAAAGTGAGGAATAATCTGTTTTTGATTCCGAGTCTACGAGGCCCGGATAAGCAGTTTATGCTTCTACACGTACTTTTGCTTTTGCCAATGCATCGGCTCTCTGGCCTCAAAACTACACCTATAAGCGATGTTCTTACATTTTCTCTTGAATGAATGCAACATCTTAACATATATTGCATTTCTTCATTTATATCACTATTTATTTCTCCTGATTTTAACACAAGCTTGCACGTTACCACCACACCACAGGTGTGCATCACTACATTCATAAATTCAACAAATTAAATATATATCTAACTTGTTTTAGTAATTTTCTTTGCAGCATGAACTTGCAAGAAATAAATAAAAGATTAATTATCATAACTCACTTTACCTAAAAAGAGTACAAGGGTGCTTCTCTATATTTAAAGAGTTTGTGCATCAGAGGCCATAACTATGCTGAACCTTGCAGAAGCTCCCTATGTGTTGTTAAGGGAAGTGTCGGCAAATTTAAGGTCCATCAACTCATGGAGTTAAATGTGATAGTTGTGAAATCCACCAGATAATAATCTACAACGTTTTTTTTTCCTTCCTGAAAATTTGTAAAATTCACCATATAATTGACTTTTAACAATAATATTTTTGAAATTATACATAAAATATTAGTACAAATTATCTACTAACATTTTACTCGTTATTTATTTTTCTTAAACTCTGGTCTCAAACTCAAAAGCAGGGCAGACTCTAAAAATATTTGGGTCTGAATTGAACTTTAAAATAAAACTCAATTCCTTCGTATTTTTTATTTTATACGAACTCATGAAGCATAATGTAAGACAATTTTTCATAACAAAAGTACAAGTTGCTCAATAATTCATTTTGGCAAAGAACACTTAAAAAATAATAACTCCAAAAACAACTCATTGCCTTCAACATTAAAAACATCACTATGTGTCATAAGATTTTGAAGATTCTTACAAAACTTCAACAATCTTTCATTATTAGCACTTCGTAGCTTCTCCAAATTGAACAAAAGTTCAAAAACCTTTTCATATTCTTTGAACGGTGTATATCATGGTTCTATAGAACCCTGAACTAGATCAATTATAAAGAGAATGCAATTAACTAAAATTCTCTTTAGCGTCTGCCGTCGTCTTCTCACTTCTGAGACGTTTTTTAGAAGATATTTTAAAAAATGGGGTCCTCCTTAACCTCATATTAGGACTGGGCCTGTTCAAAAGTCCCCACAAACTCTGTAAGGGTGGGGGAGTACATTTTTCTTGAACACAAATTTTTGTATGCAATTGAATGCATATAATATAATTTGATTTTAAGTGATTTTGATATATTTTCAATTGTTTAATTAAATTTTTAACCCTTTACATTACTCCAATATAGTCAAAATTATAGACCAATTACACGAATGACATATTTTCTTGGAAACTAAGTTGCAAAACATATTTTGGAAATGTAACAGTATACCGAGCAGACAGAGAGGGGGCAGTAAGACAGAGATAGATAGTGTATGATTAGTGACTAGATTTCAGTTAATTTTATGATAATGACAATGATTAATATCAAGTTTAACATGAATCATGACTATGATTTGGTCCCACCATTTAAAGATCTATTTAGGTAAGAAATCAATGCAATCTAAGATTTGAAACATTTTAAATTTCTACGAAATAGTTGATGTGATTTCGGACCTTCAAGGGGTCACACTAGCTACAAGACAAACAAAGCCAATAATTAAAAAAATATATATTATCTTTATTTCTTATTTAATATGCTCTGAATTTGTACTATATACTTTCTCCTGTGCCATATTAGTTGTGAGAAAATAAACTAGTTATACATCATAAATATGATAAATTTTGTATTTTTTTAAAGAGAGTTTTTTGTTAATTTGATTTAATAATTTCTCAAGTTGGTTCCGTGGAAAGTCTCTATTAAAATTCATACCCCCAAGTGTAATGACATAGTTGAGAGTGATAGTTACGAAGATATTTCATTTTTTTAGAGTGTGTAAATTTGGGACGTCTCAATATGATATATAATATAATTGTGCAAATTTCTTTGGGACGAAAGAGTATTTATTACGTGAAATACTTAGTTTTAGATAATTATTTTTATATATGGTTTACAATTATAGTTAATTACACATATTGTTGTAAACAGATATGTTGAAACATCAATTGAAGTTGTCAAAATTTGAAATGAATGTGAAGATGATGAGTACACCCTGGCCAACCTATTGAGAAAGACTGCTTAATAGATAGTCAATATCTCCCAACTGCTGGTGGGGTACGCCAAATTTTAACCATCTAATTAATTCTTCTACATAATCACAAAAAAATAAAATAAAATTCAACATGTACGGATCCATGACTTTTAGCAATTTTGGTAGCTATATGGTGGAGTATGGACACATTTAAAGGAATTAATAAATACAAAAAAATATTATATATAAGATTCTTAATATCTCTTTGACAAGAATAGCACATTATTTTAATTATAAGATCAGTTTCAACTTGAATTGAGTAGGCATGCATTTGAACTGTAATAATATATATAAGTTTTAAAATTTAGAGAAAGATAATATAAAATAATGTCACAAACATTTAATTGAATATTGAAGTACAATCATATATATAATTATAACTCCTGCAGGGATTATTTGGTGATGCATATGAGCAAATTCTTGTAATTTGTGATATAGATGATCTTGGACTCTCATATAATATAGTACTAAATTAATTTTATTGATATATATAAGTGCAAAATCGAAATGAGAAATAAAAATGGAGTAAAACAAGATGATACTAGCTAATTATAATTATAGTTTGAGAGACAAGTCCAAGTTTTTCAACTCATCTTGATTTTTGGTAGTGTTGATGAAATGAGCATCCCATGATCTGAAGCCATCAAACAGTAGTCTCCGATCTGCACCATCAAATCTAGCTGCGCCGGAGGAGGTGGAGCCAATCTGGGGCGGCGGTTGGTGCTTTGTGTGAGCATAAAAAGCGGCGGTAGGCTTGTGAATGTTGGAGTGAAGCTGAATCCCTAGACTATATGATGATCTAGAGCCATTCAGAGGGAGGGAAGCCATGCTCGGGTAGTGGTGGCTGAAACGGCGCTTGGCGATTGTCCTTTCGCGTTTATGAGCATTCTGATGGCCGCCTAGCGCTTGAGAGCTGTAGAACTTTCTACTGCAGTAGTTGCATGAAAACACACGAGGCTCTTTGTTTGAATTAAGGCTCAGATCTAACACAAGATCATGATCATCAGGTTTTGGACTTGGATCTAATTGATCCATTTTTGAAATATTTTCTTAGTTTGGAATTACTAGTATGGCCATGGGATATATGGATCAAGTTTAATACACACAAAGGTTATTGATTGCTGGGGTACTATGTAGTAGTAATTTGGAAAGGACAATTTACAGTTACAAATTAGGGATTTATGGAGGGAGTGTGGGTGGGTGTATGAGCAAGAATCTAGCTACCCCTCTTAATTTCAACATATATATATAACATACCCCATTCAATGTGTTTCTCTACTTTCCTCGTTTTATAAAGTTTGTCGCATTTGATCTGAAAACAGTTCAATATATTATGTAAAATGATTATTGGAGGGATAAGATGAACCAATCTATACTCCAAGAAGAGCTTTATTTCGTAATCATGTGGATACTCACTCCACTTGTCACTATAGTGGAAGCTGATATCACACATCTATAATAATATTATCAACCTTTTGCTCCTAAATGAAAAATAATAATACTGTTGATGAATAGTGAACAATTATTCCAATATTAAGACAACCAAAGTAATGTATGTATAGATAAACACAAACACATGACTTTTATTAGAAGAAAACTAGTATAGTACTACTATTTTAATTCATCATCTATGCATGGCTGTTATATATATACGTATATATATATATTCTCAATTTTGTTCCCTTCTTCTTCTTTAAAATAAAAATATTTTTTTTAATTTAAATATACTCCATCCATTTTATTATGTTTGTCCTTTTTGTTGTTTGGTGGAGTATCAAATTAAAGGGCATTTTTTTTTTTATATAAATTAACCCTTCAATTATAAAAGAAAATGTCAACTTACCTCCATTATCATGAAGAGAGAGGTGAAATAGGGACACTTAACATATTTATAGTTTTCAATTAAAATGAGGTGAAAAATATTTTTAATTTTTTTTAAGACAAATAATATGAGGAAATGGGTATAATATAAATATATACACGCATATGCATGTGTGAAAGCCAGGCCAGGAATCTAAGCAATTAAATTTCTTAAATTAAGAAGCGTTAAGTTTAATTATATAGTATATGATTAATATTTGAATTTGAATTTCATTTCGAAAAGAATAAACACTCGAATTTGAATTTTAAAGGGAATATTTAAGCATAATGCTCTTGATTGAATATTTAAGGATATTTACATGGATAATTATTGAGATATATTACTAGCTGTAATGAGATATTCAAAATTTTGAATTGAGTTAATTAACACTTAATTACTTATCTCCATTTAAAAGTAAATTGTCTGTCTTCATTAGATTCTTAATTGACGAATTAAAATACATGCATATATCAAAAGATATATATATAGAAATGATATGGAGCCCATAATGGGCTCCTTATGGAGCCAAATTGTTGATGTGGCATTATCCACCACATTCTATTTAATTAATTAATACTTATTTAAAAAATATATGATATATCTCCACTCTCCAGAAATATAGAAAAGTCACGCATGTTTCCTACTCCAGAAATATAGAAAAGTCACGCATGTTTCCTAATATTTAGGATGAAAAAATTTATGTGGATAATTAGTTTATAATTAATATTTATTATATTAATATTACATTAATTAAACTCACGCCACATATATTATTATTATTATTATTTAGGCATAATTATATTTAGATGAAAAATATATTATCAAATCTTAATTGAATCTTAGGGTTTAGGGGTTTTAGGGTTTAGGGTTTTAGGGTTTAGGGTTTATGAGTTTAGAGGTTTAGAGTTATGTAAATTAATGTAGTCATTATTTTTTATAACTTTAACTTTACATTTTTGTTATTAAAAAAATAAAATATATAAATGAATGATTTTTTTTAAATAAAGTACAATAAATATTTATTAATTATGTAGCAATTTTTTACACTAAGTATATTTATTAAAATATACATGACTACATTAATTTACATAACCGTAAACCCTAAAACCCCTAAACCCTAAACCCCTAAAACCCTAAACCCTAAAACCCCTAAACCCTAAAACCCTAAAACCCTAAACCCTAAACCCTAAGATTCAATTAAGATTTGATAATATATTTTTCATCTAAATATAATTATACCTAAATAATAATAATAATATATGTGGCGTGAGTTTAATGTTATATTAATATAATAAATATTAATTATAAACTAATTATTATCCTCATAAATTTTTTCATTAGGAAACATGCGTGACTTTTCTATATTTTAGGAGATCTATCATATATTTTTTAAATAAGTATTAATTAATTAAATAGAATGAGGTGGATAATGCCACATCATCAATTTGGCTCCATAAGGAGCCCATTATGGGCTCCATATCATTTATATATATATATATATATAAAACATAGAGCATGTCTCCATATCATTTCTATATATATATATATATATATATATATAAAACATAGAGCATGTCTCATGTGAATCTAGCTCATGTTTTTTATTTTTCAAGGTAAGATTATTTATCATACAAATTACAAAGTATTACACTTAAAAACATTTAATTTTATGTATTACTCCTTATTTTTAAAATTACTAAACCATAATATTTCGTATATTCAGCAATACAGTAGAACTTCACAATAAAATTTATGTGTACTAACTTTATAAAAAAAAAAATTGTCTATAAATATACTGCATGAATTTTAATTTTAGCCATTAATTAGTATGTAGTGGCGTTGAACTTATGATTTGAATTTGTTAGGTAACGTTCCACCCATCATAAAGGGGGATGGTATAGGAAATTAAAATTTAAAGTTTTTTTTTTGCCTTTCTATCCAGTCGGTTTTAAGTAAAAATATCTTCATAATTATCAGTTACGGGACTAAAATATTAAATAGAACGCGCGATTTTTTAATATTTTAAGTAAAAATAGTGTACTAACTAATTAGTACTCCATAATTCATCTTTATTTTAAGTGAGAGAATATCTTCGATTACTAGCTAAAAATAGTACGTATTTTTTTAGATTGAAGTTAAATAATGGAGTATCGAATTTCTTATAAAATCTAATTTCAGTTCTAGTTTGTATACAAATACAATAATCTATATTGAAAGTTGAAACTGAAATATTTCCTAAGAAATTAAATATTAGCTAGGTTGTTATTATAGCGTGTGCATGTAATATAATAAAATTATTAATGGATGATAAATATTCAATATAGTCCATCCGAATTCCAAATTAATATTGACAAAGATCTAACTATATAATTACTAGATGACGCGTAATACGAAATGTTCGTAAAAAATAATACTCCGTATAAAAAATGATTTGTTCATTGTATAAAATAATACAATTATATTGGTGAATAAATATATGTAGTATATTATGTATTTATAAAATTATATATATAAATATTTGATATTTCCAATATTTGTATTAATGTTTTATTTTTCAAATACATTAAATTTACAGATAATTTTAAATATTTGTAAGAAATTAATTTTAAAATTGTAAAAATTAAGAATCAATACTTGCCATGTACAAATTGTGAAAAACTAATGGGGATTAAATATATCATAAATAATACAGAAATAAAGATGCAGGATTATTGTGAATGAAAAGAAAAACAATTTTAATTAAAGGATCAATATAGTGTACAAATTCAACCAATTAAATCATGACACGCGTACATGTAAATATTCTACAAATGACACTAATTAAATGAGATATAATGTAGAGTTGACATGCCCTAAGTAAAATAGTATTAGTAGATATATAGTGGAATGTTAACCATGCATGATTACATAATTTTTAGCATGTATTATCAGAATTATATTCCTCTCTTGATTATTATTTAGAAAAGAGAGAAGGACGATTTTTTTAAAGGAAATAGTACTATATATACTTCTATTATACTCCTAGTTACTAGTTTTTTTTTTATAATAATATTGTAATAATAATTAATTTCAGAGGAATGGTTAATTATAATTAAGTTTGAGGTGATGCTGACAATGACTCTAATATAAGAACCGTGCACTTTAATTGCACGAATAGCGACGACCTTTTCAAATTAATTTTGAAATTTAAACCTTATAAACTTGAAACACAATATAATTCTTGAACTGTGAAGAATAAAAAACAAATCAAGTAAGATTATTAGTTAGTTGTAACTCATTTGTTAGTTGTAACTCCTCTTTTGTAAATCTCACTCTATATAAGAGGAGAGATGATATTCAATTTGATGTAATTCAATTTCTATATTTTTGTATCATCTCACACTCTATACAATTTCTTCTTGTTATGAAATTCCACATGCTCACTCACTGTTATAAATCAAATCACCAAATTTATTTTCTGGTGATTAGACTCAACGTGTGTCCTGCAAAAATAGACCCATAGTCTTATAATAAAGAAACTGGGACCGAGAAAATTATAATATCCTCATATTATTATATGATTAAATATAATAATTTACTATATTAAATACTTTTCGAAATCGTACCCTTTATTTACTTTCGGTGGACTATAGGAGTTTATAAATTCAAATACATGATATATATATTTAATTAACGTCGATGGGTACGTGGCTGATTTTGACTGATCGATCATATTTATATATATATTATTTTTCTTTCACAATTCAAGAAATCAACCGAAGTATATTGATGAAAAACCAAATTATTTAAAGCTTCAGTACGTAGTTACGTACAATAATTTCCTCCTAGTATTATTAATTTGGCAGTGGCAAATTAAGAATTAGAAATTATAAGTTTGAGTAGGGCTATATATATAATTATATATTGATATGATTTCTGCAGACTCCCTGATTTGACGAACTTGACTTAGATCGGGAAAGTTGATGTTACCCACTCGAACAAGTTATTTATATGAGTTATTGATCGATGAATTAATACGTAAATAATAATAATATGAAATTAATAATTGCGTAATCATTTAACATACACTTTATAATTCTCATTGAATGTGAAATAAGCTTATATGGTGACGAGGTACATGAAGTACATAAGCTATTTATGCATGCGTTTATTGAATTCCAACTAACAATAAATTATTTAACTCCCTAAGCTCTAAATAATTATAGATCTCTATTTCTACTTAAAGTTTAAACCGTGGCAACTGATATCTAGGACGGGTTTGCCCTGTTCCAAAACCTGCTCCACCAAAAATTTCACAGATTCAAGACGTGAAAGTTAGAGACTACCTCTCACTTGTTAACTCTAATTTTCAATTAATTTTGATTGATTGCATCATGATTAGCTAATCAGCTTCATTAAATTAATATCATTGAAAAAGTTACAATAAACGAGTGATATATAATTTTATGGTATCTAGTTCTATAATCAAGCTAGGGAGTATATAACTTTTTAAAAGGGTCTAGACATTACAATATTTGATATTTTAGGGACTTCTAATGCAAATTATAAAAGAGATTAATTCAAATATCCATCGAAACAAAACATGATACATTTACGTACCTGAAAATGCATATTATCAAAATTTATTTAGAACTTTTGGATAATTTGGAATGCATCAATTCGTCATGGAAAAACTTAAAAAAGCATTGAATTAATGGACCGTGTTATTTTCGAAGTGGATTCAAAGCTGTTTTTTTTTATGCTAGCTGTCATTCTGATTTTGCGTTTGGAAGTATTATTGCTTCATAGGGGTTGCAATTGCATAGATGTTTTAATACCTTTTTCGTCTTAAAAATGGTTCTCTATTTTTTTTTCTTTTCAAAATGTAGTATTTTTGGGAGGGTATAAAATGTTTAAAATACACTTATTTCATGAATGATTAATATTGCTATAATGCTCAATAAATAATAATATATTTGAAAATTTGTAGATTAGAAAAAAATAGTATGGAACGTTCATACAAAATCGTATTACTAATTATTTTTTTTGCCAAAAGTTTATGTAAAATGTAGTAGTATATTGTTTACATACATTAATTTTAAAACCTTTTTACCCACGGCATAGCCTAAATTAATACCCGTTTTCATCACGGTGTCAAGTTTCCTGACCTGCCCAAAATTTCTATTATTTTTTAATATTTCATTTTATATTTTACTACTCTAAATTCATGATAAGTGTAATAAATTATACTCATAAAATGACATTTATTTATATTTTTTCCGTTTCTTTAAAACTTATTCATTTAATTTTGATATAAGTATTAAGAAATTTAATACCGCTGTGTAGTTGATTGTTGATGTAGAAATAGATATGAAAAAAAAAAAAAGTAATGTATAGAAAATAAAATAGATAGAAATATAATATGACATGAGTAACTTCCCTGACAGTTCAAAATGAGCAAAGTAAATTAAACCTAATTTTGTAACAGACACCTATAATCATCAATTAATGTAAATTCTATCCAACACACACTGCATTAATAAAAATAATTCATGGGTATTTATTGTCATTGTGCGTGGGTATTTATTGTCATTGTGCGTGAAGTGGCCGACAACTGGATTACAATAATTAAACTTTATAAAATTAATATGCTATCCAATAATCAGATCTATGTAACAAGATATATATCCTCAACACACACGACACGACAAGCCAAATATTTCTAAAGTACTTTCTAAACTAGGTTTATTAATCCGTTTAGATTTTTCTGTTTCACTATTCATTTTTTCATTAGTGTTTTATTCTACTGAATTTTTAACTCTCAATATTATAAAATATTAATTATCTTTTAATATGATCTCATGTCAATTATTGGTGAAATAAAATGTGAAACATTAAAATTAAAATAGGTGAACTCATTCGTTTTTATTAACTCTACGTCACACTATTCACACCTCCTACTTTATTTTCTAAATTAATCACGAATTTAATTAAATCATGAATTGATTAAGTTCAATCAATTTTTTTTATACAAAGGTATTGAACAATAGATTAACTATCAAAATACGAAAAACTTGAACCAATACAATTACCGAAACACGTACTGGTTTTTTATTAGCTAGTGTTATGATTTGAAATCATAATCGAGGAGTATTTAATTTGGTTCGATTACAATTCATGATTTTAAAATTGAAAACAGGGTTCGATTTTTTTTATTTTTTATTTAATAAGAAAATCAAAATAGATGGATTTGATAGAATTTGTCCATACATTACTTTAGATTTGTCAATCTAGAGTCTAGAGTAGACCAACAATAATATTATGTCTTTCGTTGCTTATTGAATTAATCAAGTTGGAATCATGTAAGATTTGCTTGTCTGTATACATATTTATTTAATGAATAAAGTTTTCATGGGACAATGAAATGATTCATGTGGTTATTATCACCATCACTGAATATAATAAAGGGTGTACTTACAAATTTTATATAGTTTGTAAACCCCATCTAAAAACCCTAATTAGATCGAATTGGATTGATCTCTTGTTCATATGTTGTACTGTAATTTGTAGTCCGCTGAACAACTTTTTAATTATGTGCATTATTATGGTAAATGTATTTTTTTATTCTTAAGTTGAACTCCACTAATTTTAATTTTTGTTCTCTAAATTTATCCACTTTGAAATTAGTTGTATGTTCTTAAAACTCAGCGTTTTAGTCATTTTACCTGTAAATATTTTTTTTTAACCTAAATTAAAGACAGTGCACTTATAAACTTCAATTGTTTCTATATGAGTTTTTTCATTATCAAAATCACCAACTTCAATTATTTTTATATGAGTTTTTTTCACTATCAAAATCATTATCATTATATCTAGATTGGGTGGGTTGCCTACGTTTATCGACAAGGGAACTAAAACACCGAGTTTCACAAATATAGATGATGTAGATAAATATGTCGCTCTCGGAAAAGTCGACACGTGGAAACGGGATAAATTATAGTAATCTCAGTTAGGTCAATAAGCTCGAAGGATTGGATTAATACACCCCTGGGCTTCTAAAGAGAAGTAAGATTGGTTGGGCCTTTGGCCCACATTTAAAGGATAATATCCTTTTGGCTTAAGGATAAGGCCCAAAGGGGAATGCATGATATCAATTAATCTTTCTTAACCAAGTCAAAGGAAGGGGTCATGCCATGAAGATAGGGGATGATACGTTGAGGAACCAGGTCTTCAGGGAGATAGACCGATTCCTCAGGGACTTGGGGCCGGATTTACAGGAATGGGCCGAGAATATAGGGAGAACGAGTCTTTCCCTCTCCGGAGAGAGGGGCCAGGTATATAAGCAGGTTATTTTTCATATTCTTAAGGAGGTTTTAATATAATACATATATTCTTACTAAACACACACTGAATTGAGAAGAATCACCACTATATTCGCCGGAATTTTCCTAGGAATACAGGGGAATTCCTCCTTGATTTCTCCTACAATCGATTCTGACTTGAGCGTCGGAGCTTCTACGCCGGAGCCTCCCTCCGGCGTACTTTTGCAGGTCATTTTCGGATTCCCAAGAAGATTTACTTGAAGATTGCCAAGGATAAACGAGTGATTTGATTCGTGATTAGCAGTGCTCGTAGAGGAACGTCTGATATCTGAAGGCGTTCTTTTTCGACGCATCAATAGAGATCTAATTTATGATAATAATGCATATAATCTCACCCTTTTTTTTTATTCATGATATAGGGTATCATCTTTGTTTTAGTTATTTGATGTCTTAGATTTTTTTTTTTCTCTTTCATATTTTTCAATTTCACCCTTACTAAAAAAAAAATCTCTCATAATTTTAAACTTATGTTTACTCAAATTCGCAAGAGATTTATTGTGGACAGACAAATTTAAACTTATGTTTACTCAAAAAATCTCTCGTAATTTTAAACTTGTGTTTACGTAAAACAGGCAAATCTAGACTATTACTTAGCATATTGTATACATTTAAATTTTGTTCATCGAATTCGGTCCAGAGTTGCCCATTGACCATTAGACATCATTGATTACATACATATATATTTGCATATTCAAAGTTTTGGATATTAATTTTTTTAATAAATCTTTCCTTTTGAATTAGATTTTTTTTTTTTCAAAGATTCGAACGGAGTAATTGAAGGTGCAGCGGACTCGGTGACTCGGTGGATTTTTACGCTGGATCCGCTATTGACTCGGTGGCGACTTGCCGGTTAGTGGGTGAATATATTAGGGTTTGATGAGGTTAGCATATAGGGGTGGTTCGGTATGGTATACCGATCATATCGAACCATACCGTTATCATACCGTAAATTTTGATATTGAAAAAATTCATACCGTTATCGTACCGAAATTTCGGTATACCGTAATCTCGATATACCGAAACTTTCGGTATGTAAAAATTCATACCGATACCGTACCGTAATTTCGGTACGGTATATCGGTATACTGTACCATATCGATATACCGATTCATATCGAAAATATTGAACCATCATTTCATATCGAAATATCGGTATACCAATTCATACCGAAAATATTGAAGCATTATTTTATACCGAAATTAATTATTTAAGGTTTATTTTATTTATGTTTTAATAATTAAGTTATTTTAATTTAAAAATAATATAAAATTATTATTTTATTAAGGTTTCAATATTTCAGTATATCGATATACCGTTTCATATTGAATACCGAAAAAAATTCGGTATACCGAAATACCGCGGAATGTTCATTTTCCATACCGTTACCGTACCGGAAATTTCGGTACGATATCATACCGTACCGAAAAATTCGGTATACCGAAAATTTCGATAATTTTCGGTATGATAAGCTCGGTATACCAAAATTTCGGTATATTTACCCACCCCTAGGTTAGATTTAAAAAAAAAGAAAAGAAAGAAAGAAAGGGGTGATAAAGTCTTTTTTATGGGTAGTTTTTTGGTCAGTGAATTAATTAATTCCGGTGGTGTAAATAACGTGGGCCTGTATTGTTATATTAAGGATTCGAATCCTAAGCCCAGTTAAACCCTGTCCCATAATAGTAAGCTCGGTTGAACCCAAGCACAATCAAAAAATTTAAAGCAAACAATATTTAAATTTAAACCCTATAATTTCATAAATATAATATCTAATATTCATTTATATATACTAAAATAACGTATAAAATATATCAGTGCAGTTGAAATAGCAATTGTAATATGTACTGTTTTGAATTTGCCATCTGAATCGCTACAAAAATGATTAATTTACATCTACAGATTATGAATACTTTCTGCAGCTTAATAAAAAAAGGCATGAAGACATCAAAATATTGATATATAATTCAAAAGAGCCATAGGGGCTTGATTTCAAAAGAGAGTTTTGATGACCTCGTCGATCTCGTCTCTCTTGCATTGGAGTGTCTTCCATCGCGAGAAGATGTATCTGATGACTTCACAATGACTTGCCTTTCTATCCTCTTCAAAGTTCCACAGCTCCGTATTGTACTTGAGAGCTGCAACAACTGCACTGTATATATCGTCCCCCCATTCATCCTTGAGTTCTCGTAGTAATTTGTCCTTCTCATTCAACACTTTCTGCAATTAGCACCAACAAAAGTTCAACTTTAACAACTCCCACATTGATTTAAAAGAACATAAACACTGTGTGAAAAATACGATGAGGAAAATGTCCACCTGAGGAACCCCCTTATCGTCTTCAACAAATTGAAATGGATGCCACTCGAGATCTCTCGTTTTTTTGTCCCAGAAGCTGCACAACTCAATGGCCTTGGTTTCAGCCTCATGTGGTAGATATTTCTTCTTGCAAGCACTCATGAAGCCTTTCTCATCGATTTCACCTCCCCTCCTCTTTACACCTATTTTAACACGGCAATGGCTAGGCATATCTTCCAAGCCCTGAAAAACCGGTAGAACTTTATTGGCCATTTTATCAAATGGGGTATAGATGAGGAACAAAGATGTCTAAGTAAAACTCTTGATGATTTTCAAAAAGAAAATAAGAAATCTAGTACTAATGTTTAATCTAAGATGCAGATAAACTAATAATGCATTTTAGGTACATATGCAGGGTGACATTGATCAACATTAATACATACCCTTCTCTCCATGTCTTTTAGACAATCTTTATGCCTTTTAATTTCATGTCAAATTCAGTAACAAACTCTTTAAAAGCATTTGTACCAGTGCGCAATGTGTTGTACCAGTGCAATCATGCCAAAAATACTTTGTTCAACATTATGGATATATACCTTCACAAGTTCTTTGCCAGCCTCCAACAACTCATCATTAGGTTGACACTCTTTTATCTCCCGCATCAGAGCATCCATCTGATCAGTAATAGAGTTCAGTTCAACTTTGATGCATCTGTGTAGGCATAGTATGTACATCATATTACCTTTCTTTTCTCCTCAGTTAACGCTGCCTCACGCTTGTTCAGCTCTTCGCTCCAAGAATTAAGACGTTGCCTTTTATTTTCAAAGTCAAAGTTCAACATCTCCTGTTGCTCCAAAACCCTCTTTGATTGATGCCTTGCAATGCATAGCATGTTCCTTGTTTCTGAAAAAGAAAAAAATATAACAATTGGAACTTGTCATCAATAAATCACTTAATTGACCCACTTGTGGAATAACTAAATTTCATAACGATTATATTATCAAACCAACGTGGAATAACTAAATTTCATAACGAGTGCTGCAAAACAACAAACCTTCAAAGAAAGTGCGTTGAGTATCATCCCTCTTTTCAAGTATCCGGCGTATAGCTATTGTCTTTTCCTCGTACTTAGATTGCAACTGATCCATATTTTCTTTTCTTAAGTCAATCTCAAGGGTGAGATTGCAGAGCATTTTGTTTGCACTTAGAGGTAGTTGTTTGACATAATCTGCAAGGTCAATTACCAAGTATTTAGCCATTGCAAAATGGTTTGCTCTCTGCTTTGCGCTTTCAGTGGAGCCCTCGGCTACTCGGACAGCATGTTCAAGAAGATGATTGTAGTCCTGGTTTTCTTTACCAACACAAAAGGGGCATCTAAGTTGACCATTAGGCCCCTTTATTTTATAAGTTCGGTACTTCAAAAGCTTATGAACTGCTTCCTTGTATTCGTGGATTTCTGAATCACTGATGTCAGATTCTTCATCTCCTTCACTTTCTTTATCTTCACACCCTTCAACTATTTCATCTTCACTGCCTTGTTCATTTTCTTCACAACCTTCATCTTCTTCGTGTTCTTCACTTGCAGGATGCGATATGCATGTCATTTTCCCCAATTTGAAACATCCAGAAACTTCAGATCTTTTGTCTTCACCAACTTCATCTTTGTGTTCTTCACTTGTAGGACGCTCTATGAACCGTTTCCTGTTTTTGAAACATGGAGGAGAAGCTTCACATCTTTCGTCCTCACCATCTTCTTTACTTTCTTCACCAATTTCACGCTCTTCACTCCCTTCTTCATTTTTTTCACCTCCTTCCCCTTCTTCACTACCTTTTTCGTATTTTTCACCTTCTCTATCTAATAGATTTCTCATCTCTTCGTGTTCTTCATGTATCAGATGCGGTATGAACGTATTCCCCCATATGAAACGTCTAGAAGCTTCACATCTTTCGTCTTCGCCATTTTCAGCCTTTTTTCCGTCTTCACTGCCTTGTTCATTTCCTTCACCTTCCCATTCTTCACTTCCTTCATCGTCTTCACATCCTTCATATTCTTCACTAACTTCCCATTCCTCACTTTCTTCATCTTCTTCACTTGCTCCATCTAAAAGGTAGTGAAGGTGGTTGAAGTGAAGAATTTCTTCAACTTCATATTCCTCACTTTCTTCACTTCCTTCCCCTTCTTTATCATCTTCTTCACTTTCTTCATCTAAACGGTAGTGAAGGTGGTGAAAGTGAAGAAATTCTTCATCTTCCTCCTCCTCACCTTCATCTTCTTCACTTTCTTCTTCACTAACTTCTTCTTCTTCTGCACTCTCTTCTTCAGTACCTTCTTCGTCTTCACTGTCTTCACTCCCTTCACTCCCTTCACTTCCTTCACTTTCATATTCTTCACCAACTCCAAAAAGGTAGTAAAGGTGACGGAGAGGAATAATTTCTTCATCTTCACCTTCATCTTCTTCATTTACATCATTTTCTTCACTTCCTTCGTATTCTTTACCTTCTTTATTTACATTTCCTTCGTATTCATTTAAAAGATTTCCCCTCTCTTTGTGTCGGTTGATTCTCAAATCACTGGTGTCAGGCTCAATATCTAAATTAACCATATCTCTCCAATCTGAAACAACACACCCAAAAAAGAAAAGAAAACTACATTAATTGATCACATCAACTTCAAATAAGACTGAAAGAATTTGCACCAAGTTGAAGGAAATGACATTTTTTTCTTCACCAAGTGACAGTAAACGTTAAATTTGAATTTTGAGTCCTTGTTCATTTCGTAAAATGACAATGCACACAGAACAGCATAAATATATCTCATTTCGATTAAAGAATAATCAGCTTCAGCCTAAACAAAGAAAATGAAGAAGAAGCTTAATGATTCACTGACCTATATCGAAATATTCCTGTTTCGCCGGAGAAAATCGCCAAGAAGTCGTCACCGGCAAGTAACGGAAGAGAGACGAATAGTGATGATAGGGCTTCAGAGAAGAGAAGTGTGGGATTTTGTGTTTGATTTTGCAGGTTTAAAACTCCAAACTCTTGTGCCTAATTAAAGGAATTATTTGGAAAATATCACATTTGGTCGAATCTCTCAAAATTAATATTTTCTTTTGTACTTTATTTCAGATTTGATATTTTTTAACAATATTTTAATTACTGATTTTTATAATGATAGGAGATAGAAACTTATTTCAAAATAGTTATTTATTTGAATTCATTTCTCAGTTTATAATTGTTCGAGCATCATGATGATCATCGAGTAACATTTGTGGTGAAGATTAATGGTAAATAATTCTCTAAAATTATCAATTCATATTAAGAAAATTTCAAAAACTTATTTTTCTTCTTTCTTTTATATTCTACACACTTGCAGATTTCTTTATACTTTAGTCAAATAATCACCATTATTCAAATTTATCGAGGACATATAGAAACATAAACTACAATATTGTAGTTGAATTTTGAACAAATTATCCTCTAATGCTACTATTATATTGATGAAACACAAACTTGGAATTTAAATGTGTCATGTTCTAAAATTTCACACTTTTAAGGCATTAATTAGTTTTTTTACAAGTGATGTAATTGACAGCACTATAATACTATTAAGAGATGAATTTAAAAAAAAAAAAAATTAAATATAAGGTACAATATGAAAATATCATTTAATAGAATAAGATGGATACTATTCAATACCTAAAAGTCAATAAATTTGCATGTTTTTTTTTGGTGCCCTAAAGCGAAGGAAATTTGGAAAAAGCAAGGGTTTTGGTATCTAATCAAAGAGTATACAAAAGCACATGCATTAGATTTTATCTCTAAATTGCTTAAGATAGTAACACTGCATGATCTGGGGTTATCATCATCATTGCTTGGGTCATTTGAAGAAATTGATGTCATTGGATTCATAATCCGGAAAGCAGCAAAGCAATGGGAGATTTTTCGATGGATGTGCAGTGGGCATTGGATTTTCTGAACACTCCAATACAATTGGACACACTATGTAAGAGCAATAAGACATATGCTGATGCTAGGATGATGGAGGCAGGATTCAAGCTATTTTCAGATGCTGCATTTAACCCTGGAAAAAAAAAAATTGCGGTGGACTTTGCACTGCTTAAAGACGCGAATACTATCATTGGGGCAGGATTTGAGCGCATCCAAAATCCGGGGACTGTTTTAGCTGCTGAGCTTACAACAATTCAAAGAGGAATAGAGTTTTGCCAAGTAAAAAATCTTCCAATCAAAGGTATACGATTTGATTCCTCTTTGGCTATTGCAGCTTTGACAGATGATTTAAGTCTGGATGGATTGGAATTTGACATTGTGAAGGATATTCAGAGCAAGGTAAGATCAATCCTAGTGTAGGATTATCGTCATGTTAGTCGATTAAATAATATACTTGCACATGACCTTGCACAGAGGGCGTACATCTCTTCAAGTCCTTACGATTGGATTGGAGAAGATGATGTTTGTAATTTCAGGAAAAAGGTTTTGTTGTAATTCTTTTCCTCTGATTTTTCAAAAAAAAATAAAAAAAATGTCAATAAATTTGCTACATATATGATGGATATTACTCACTATCTAAAAGACAATAAATTTACTACACATAATTTTGAAGTTCATAAGCCACATTTCCAAAGCACTAGACCCTGTAGTACCAATCTTAAAATAACAAACGAAATCACAAACAACAACGTGGACAACAATTGTCAAAATAGTATCAAAATTAAATACACTAATTAAACTACATGAGTACCATAATTAAATACACCAATCAAATATATAAAAAATTACAAATAAATAAATGAGGTTTTTCTATGATATTTTATAATTTTTTTGGTTTGCATGAAGTTGACCACCTAAAGTGATTGTGGTGGCGACGACGACTGCAATTACGGTTAGAATTTAAACTTTAAGGGCATGTTTGTTTTGGGATGATAAATTCGGATTTGGGATTTCGAAACTCCACCCCCGTTACAGTTTGAGATTTTGATTCAAGATTTCAAAATCCCACCCTATAAACCCTATAAAAGTCAACCCTATAAATACCTACAAACCCTATATAAATACCTATAAAACCTATAATCCTATTCTATAAAGTTAAATCCTACCTACATAAATCTCAAAACAAACACAAAACATAAAAAACATTAGAATTTTAAAATCCACTAGATTTTAAAATCCGGATTTCAAAATTCTCAAAATCCCAAAACAAACATGTCCTAAATGTTGAAAGGGAAGCGTAGTTAACAATGATATTATACTTAAAGGGATATTTTAAATTTTTTACATTATTATTAAATTAATAAATTAAAGAGGGAAGTGTCCTTAACAAAACTGGAGGTGAAGATAGCTGTACCCATTTTGCAATTTTCCATTATTATACTATTGTGCGAATTCCACACTATGTTCAAAAAAAAAAAAAAGAAAGAAAGAATTCCACAGTCTGTAAATTCAAAGCACAGGGACAACTCCCGATGGAAAACGGCGATGGTTGGTTGGCCATCGATAAACTATACCATGTCCTTTTCTGCTTCTTCATTTCCCTCACTTTCTCTCTCCTCGCCTCTCGGACCCGTTACCCATTCCTCCGCCGCCGCAGCATTTGGATCGGATCCATTGTTTCTTTCGCCGCCGGCGCCGCTAAAGAGTTCGCCGACGAGTTGGGCTTTTTCAAATCCGCTGGTGCATCCACCAAGGACGCCGTTGCCGATCTCCTCGGCATTCTACTCGCCGCCGTAATGCTTTACTTATCTAATTGCAGAACTTCCTCATACCGGGTCAGACCTGACGCACTGGATCAAACCCGGGTGCTCGACATGGTTTGAATTGGGGAAATTAAGCTGCTAGTCGGTTTCTGTCCGAAATTGGAGCGACCTTGGATCAGGTGAGAGCTTTATCTATGTGTATTGCAAGTGTGAATTATTGAAGAGTTTGGTTATTGAGGGAACGCTGTACACATATTCTTAATTGTCTTTATTACGATTCTTTGATTTGTCAATTTCTAGCTCATTTGATTCTCCTGAGTTTGTTGCTGCTTCTTTTGATTTGGAGCTATTTCCTAAGCATTTGCCTTTGTGAATTTTGTGATGCTTATGATAGGAAATGAATATCATTCAGTATATCTGTGTGGCTACTTTTTGGTGTTCACTGTTTGATGATGCTTTCTTTGTTTACTTCCGCACTATTGAAATCACATATGTTATGACTTATGAGCCCATGAGTAGCTTTCTATATTTTTGTTTCGTTTTCAAGTAAAAGTGTGACTGTAATGATACATAACAATATATTATCTGATTTTTGGCCGTGAATTGACATTACAGGGGCTTGGGAAAAGGTGTAAGGGAATGCCAAGAATCTATGCTCGTCAATATGGTGTAAGGTGCCAAAGCTTTCAGTTTAGGTAATTAAGCAACTAAACCTCTGAACAGTTTATAGATAAATAGAATAGATTTGATGGAAGCATTGGTCTTTCGTTATAGCTTTCAGTGATTTTCTGTTTGAGTAACGAACCTCAGTTATTGACATACCAGAAGTTGCTCTCACCTTTGTGTATAGTGCGAATGTAAATGTTAATAGTTCACGTGATATGATATAATGAGAAGTGTTTTCCATGCCAACATGCTGTGTTCTTGATTGGAATAATTCCACGTGCTTGTTTCAGTACAAGTTTGCATTGAAGTATTATCGAATGGACAAGAGAGGTGCACCCCATTTATGCTATTTAGAGGAATTTTTTGTATGATGTTCCCTTTTATCTTGTATTTGTTTGATATGAGGAGTGTTTGGTGTTGCAGTTTCCTAATCTCATATCTTCTGTGATTGCATTGTTTTTATCTCTCTTTAAGATGCATATAGATGTAACATAGAAAAACATGGCCATCTTTACTCTTAAGGTGAATTTTTTACGTGGTTGACAGTTGCTCTAAGGATGTAGTAAATTAGGCAGTGATGGTACAATCTTTGCCCTGCTGGTGAGATTATATGTCATAACAATTTATTCTGTGCCTTGAAAAACTTGAGATACATTAGTAACCCATAAACCGAAAGATAGAAAGAAATGTCATTAAGTTGGTGCAAATGTCAAATTTTGTTATGACGTTTTGATAATATTAGTGGTTCTGAAATCTATATATAGAATTATAGATCATGAAGTCTTAAGTTAATGGGAAGGGATATTCTGTTATAATTACTACTTGTATGGATGAAGCTACGTTGTGTAGGTGAGTCCAATCCCAAGTTCAAATTGTTTTGAAAGTTGTGAGATCTGATAACACTGGTTTTGTGCCCTTTATCTGTGCATAGGAAAACCAAGAAATTCACATTTTGTCAAAAGTTATTGCAATATGCACTTATTGACTTTTTCCTGCATTATTGATAAAACTGGGGCTTCAAATTTTTAGGTGCAACTGCAATCAATCATAGGCGTTGGCTATATACCCCTCCAGCCTTGTTAAATATACTCCCCAGATTTTCGTACCCCCCTAAAATGGCACACGTTGGATACACTCCCCCCATAAAATACCTAATCTACCCTTATAGATGCACTCCCCCCTACTAAATCATAAAAAACCCTGATTTTATTTCCTTCTTCTTCCTCTTCCCACCAACATTTCTTCCTCCTCACCCAAAAACTCAGCGCCGCCGCCACCAACACCGGTTCTGCCCAACGCCGCCGCCTCCTAGCCAGCGTCGTCCTCCTCTCTCGCTGTTGTCCGCCTCCATTGCCGCCACCGAAGGTAGGTTTCGTTTTTTTTTCCTTTTCTGCTAATGCGGCGGCGGCGGCCCCCTGCCTAACGCCGCCTGCCGCGAAGCCTCCTTCTCCTTGCCTCCCAGTACACCGCCTTCTCCCTCGCCGCCGTCAAAGGTAGGGTTTTTATTTTCTTTTCTGTACTCTTTGCGGCGGCGCCGCCCCCTCCTCCCCCCACTCACGACAAAGTCTTTGGCCCTCCTTCTTCACGGCGGCTCTTTTTTTTTCCTCATCTGCGCATTTTCTGCCCTAAAAGTTTTTTTTTTCCTCAACAAGACGAGAGTGTATACCTTACGCGGTAAGTCCTCTTTTTTCTTTTTTTGTTAACTTTCAACGAACCAGTGTCGACGGAATGCATTCTCGTCGGCAAATTGTTGTCGACGGAATGCGTTGTCGTTGGCAAATTGTTGTCGACGGAATGCATTGTCGTTGGTAAATTGTTGTCGACGATAATGCATTTCTTCAACACTGGTTCGTCGAAAATTTTAAGTTTTTTTTTTTACAAACTAGTGTCGTCGACGATAATGCATTCCGTCGACCCTGGTTTGTCGAAAATATGTTTTTGAATTTTATTTTATGTTTTAAAATCTCTGTCGTTGGTAAATGAGTTGGTGTTGGTCGCCGGAGGAGGCGGCGGCGACGACAACTATTAGGGTTAGGGTTTTATAAGTGGGGGAGTGTATTTATCATGATTATTTTAGTTTATTTTAATATAAGGGTAGTTTAGGTATTTCACATTAATATTAAATTAATAAATATTAAATTAATAAATGTAGAGGGGGAGTATACTTAACAGAGCTGGAGGGGTATATAGCCAACGCCTCAATCATATTCTGAAAGCCTTATTCTGCTGAGGACTTGTCGTGTGGATTGACAGCTTCATCGAGCAGTTTTACTGCAGAGTGAATGCTTAGGTTATTGCTGCAAAGTTCTTAATTATGGGATTTATTGGAGTTGATGTAATTTCTCTCTTTTCCCTGAACGAGATGAGCCTTTGTCTATCGTTGAAATTGTGCTTTCTTTGCAGAAATCCTTCTCACCGGTTACTGTATATATGCATTGAAGTTTGTTATAGAGTTCCTTAAAGTTTAAATTTCATCAATTTTGAAGAATTTTCTGATATGGGGGTTAGTGGTTGAATTCAGAGTGCGTTTAACCATCCCTAAAAAACAATTATGTTACTTAACATTTTTCAAAATTTGAAAATGTTTATGCACACTGTCTTATCGCCCATTGACGTATTGTGACCATTCTTTGTTACCATTCAAAGTGAATGCTACTGTCGATGCAATGTATTGGGTACAACTTTTTCTATGGCCAAAATAAGTATTTTTATAGCAATAATAACTAAGGATTGTTAAGTTACTTTTGGGCATGTTTGTTTCATGTGTTGGGATAAGATGAGTTTAGATGTGATGAGATATGTAAACCTTGACTTCATAAATCTAAGGGGAGACTAGGTTGTCTAAACTCAGGAAATCTAGTTTATAAAAATCAGGCCAAATTATAAATCTGGATCAAAGCGTTTAAAGTTATGAGAAATCAAACATGGAAGAAGATAGATTTACATATCAAATCCATCACTAAACCCTTCTAAACCCATGAAGCAAACATGTTGGACAAGAGAATCCCCGATTAGCTAGAAGGAAGAGAGATTCTTCTTCAAGTGTTTGATTAGGGGTGTAAACGAGTTGAGTAGTGTTGGGTTAGAAACTCGACTCGATTGTTATACTCGAAACTCGACTCGGTTGAACCTAAAATTTTAAAGATCGAGCTCGATAAGAAACTCGATAAACTCGAGCTCGGGTCGACTCGATTACTTATATAATTTTCAAAATTAATTGTAAACCATATTTTTTCTAAAATAAACACGAGTTTGACTCGATTACTTGTATAAAATAGGAGTATAAATTATATATTAATGGTAAAATAGTAAATATTGTTCAAGCTCGATTAGGTCTCGAGTTCGATAGCTACTCGACTAACTTTCGAGTCGATTTTGATCTTTTTCCAAATCGAGTACGAGTAGCTCGCGAGTTGACTCGACTGACTTGCACCGCTATGTTTGATATACTCTTTCCATCCATGGAATGTAGTCACATGGTAGTCGGGCACATGTTTTGGAGTAATAAAAATGTAGGTAAAGTAAGAAGGGTATTATGGGGTCCATTGTGAATAAAATTGATGGCAATTTGAGTAATTAAGTGGGGGTTGAAGGGTGATAGTTTTCATAAAGGGTATGAAACTACATTTTGAGGACAAAGAATATAAGATAAATGAGATTACACTTTATGAATGATGAGATTGACGATGCTATGACTAAACAGTGTCTGAGCAATAGTATTTCATTCCACGTATATGATCAATGGAATATAGGTGTAGTAGTACTGTGTACCAAAATAAAATTGAATTAAAATAAAGATATATAAAAGGTGTCCTTAATTGGTTGGTTGATTCAAAAAATATCAGTTGATATTGTCTTGTATTGTAGACCTATCACATCTTTTCACTGTAGCCCTTCAGAATCAATGAATGAGAAAACTATTTTGAGCTAAAAGGCTACTCTTCTTTAATACTACTCCGTATCTTCATAGTATTTTGTTCTGCCATCTTTTTAGTCACGCAATCTGCGACAAGAAACTCAGGGCATGTTTGTTTTAAAACTCTACTCTGGTTCTACACTGATATTTAATATTCAATTACATTCATTTTTAAATGTATATATCTATCCTATTATTATAATACTCCAATATTACATCCAAAAAACAAACCCACCATCACTATTAATTAAAATTACATCCTTGTAATATAATTTGACATAAAATTACATTCGATTATATTTAAAATCTTAAAACAAACCCACCATCACTATTAATTAAAATTTCTCAATTTTCACCTACTCTATTTAATCCAAAAACTAGCCTGTCCATGAGATGGGTGTGACTGTGTATAGCAGTAAAATAGAGGGAGTAGGAGTACTATTTATCAGGTTTTAAATAATGACTTTCTCCACACACTAACTTTTTTGAAAGAAAGTGTTGGTGTTGTTTAGTTTCTTCCCCAACAATTGCCAGGTAATTCATTCAGAAAACAGGAATATTGTTTCATTTTCTCTCTTTCTTTTCCTTTTTAATTATCTTTATGTATCTTAATATCATCATCCGCGGGTGTTTTAGATGGGAAGCAGCAAGAATGAAGAAGAAGAGTATGATATCAGTGAGTCAGAAATGAACGAGTATAAGGAAGTTACTTACAAATTGCTGAAATTCCGAACTCACAAAATAAGGGCTCCTAACGGTAAGTTTATGTGCCCCTTTTGTGGCGATGAAGAAGAGGTTTATTCCTACACCCTTCTTCTTCAACATGCCATTAGAGTGTCGGAAGGATCGGAAGACACTGCAAAGCAACGGGCCAGCCATTTTGCAATTGCGACCTATTTGGTCACTGACCTTGCCGATGAGGCCGACCCACCGCCCCAAACTTCCACTGACAGCGGTAATGGTTTCCAAAACGCCATGAATTCGGTTCAAGAATGCTACCAAAGCCTGCTTCAAAAACTCAAGGTATCACCCTAGCTAGCTTGTTTACTTTTATAATTTTGTAAGCTCATGATTAATATGGATATATATGATGAATACAGGAGAAAGAGGATGAGTTGCAGGAAAAAGACAAGTTGTTGTCTGGTTTAATCTTGAAAGAGGTATGTATCTTATGATCTATTATTCTCCAGTACTATTTCTTTTTAACTGTCTTTCACTTTCTGCCAATTAACTCTCTGTTCTTCAGCTTATATATATATGTAGAATAAAATCAAAGTGTAGCTAATTAGATTTGTATGTATTTTGATTAATTTTCTGCTATTTGATCCCAACAGATTTAATTATTATCCTGTCTTATGATAAAAAATAATGGGACGTTTTCTATTTTAAAGAAGCTTGCTTGACAGCCCATCAATGTGTAAGTGAGATTATATAGTATGTGTTACTTATAAAAATAAGGGAAAAGGCCAGCTAGTTAGGCTGGGTAATACTTAGCAGCTTAGTTAGTTAGTTTGTTGACAACTGCCTATTACTGTATATAAATAGGCAGTAGTTTGTTTAGTTGGATATCTTTTTTGTGAAATTAACAATATGAGAGCCTAATTTTTTTATGAAGTATTAATGGTTGCCTTTCAGAAGGAATTGACAAACAAAGAAATGGCTGAGAAGTTAAGACAAGTGGAGGAAAATTATCGAGGGGTGGTTCAAAGACTTAAGGTATCACGCCTCGCCTTTCTTCTCTCCTTACTACTATTTAATTGTATATGCTAGAAAAAACTTAATTTGTGTTTGTTTGGATGGAGAGATTTGATTTGAGGAGGTATTTGGAATGAATGTATTTAGAAATACATGGATTTCAAATGACATGGTTTTAGTAAGGATTTAAATTCTTTCAATTCTAACTATGCTAAATATTTCAAATCCATTCACTTATATTTTAATCCAAATAAATGGAGTGGATTTGAATCCCTCCATCCAAATGGAGTCTTGATCAATTAGGTGATGAATGCAGGAGAAGGAAGCTGCATTGCCGCATTCAGTCTTAAAAGAGCTGAAAAGTAATGAGGAGTTGCAACAAGTTAGCTTAGAGCTAGTAAAGGTCCATCTAATCTTTCAATTTCAGTAGTATATATGGTTTATTCTACTCATATAATTGTAATCAAAGTGGATGATAATATGTTCTTCTTTGACAATTTTTTCAGTTGATGAGTGATATACCGAGTGACAGACGTGTTGATTTTGGGGTAAAGAGGAAGGGGAAAATTTACGAGAAAGCCTTGAGGGACGCGTGCAACAAGAGATTCCCGCCTAGTGAGGCCAAGATCAAGGCTGCTGAATTACGCCTCTTTTGGAGAAATAAACTGAGAGAAAATCCTCGTTGGCAGCCATTTCAAATTATTGAAGATGACAAGGGGAATCCTCAGGTGTTGGAAATATATGATGCTTCTTTCAATTTGGAAGCTAGCTAATAGATTAACTTGTGGTAGTTGTGTTGTTATTGTAGGGATTTATGAAGACGTATGACGAACAACTACAAGGCCTCGAGGATGAATTTGGCCCACAGGTCTGCAGTGTAGTATATACATCCCTGATTGATCTCCACAGATCAAATGGAAGTAATAAGGATCCTGAGGTGTGGAACTTGAGAGAGAATCGCAAGGCAACTCTTACGGAAGTCATTAGCTGCATCTCCACACATTTGAAGACACTCGATGAAGAGTCCAACACGAGAAAGAGATTGAGAAGGTTTCGTTTTGTGGTCAAGCAAGAGTTCCCACTCCCACACTCTTGAAATGCCAATGCCCGTCTTTTGCATAATTAACGTTGTTAGCCTCTTAGTAGGTTGTAGAGAGGTGCACCCCATTTATGCTATTTAGAGGAATTTTTTGTATGATATTTGTTTGATATGAGGAGTGTTTTGCTGTTGCAGTTTCCTAATCTCATACCTTCTATGATTGAATTGTTTTTATACCTCTTTAAGATGCATATACAGTAGATGTACTAACATAGAAAAACATGGCCATCTTTACTCTTAAGGTGGAATGTTTACGTGGTTGACACAATTGCTCTAAGGATGTTAGTAAATTTGGCTGTGATGGTGAGATTATAGTATGTCATGAAAAACTTGAGATACATTACTAACCCCATAAACCGAAAGATAGAGAAAGAAATGTCATTAAGTTGGTGCAAATGTCAAATTTTGTTATGACGTTTGAAACTACCGTTGCGTAGGTGAGTCCAATCCCAAGTACAAATTGTTTTGAAAGTTGAGAGATCTGATAACGCTGGTTTAATTTTGTGTGCATAGGAAAACCAAGAAATCCACATTTTGTCAAGTTATTGTAACATGCACGTAATAAACTAGTACTTTTTCCTGCATTATTGATAAAACTGCGGCTTCAAAATTTTAGGTGCAACTGCATCATATTCTGCTGCAAATTGTGCTTTCTTCGCAGAAATCATTCTCAACCGGTTACTATATACAGTATTTATTAAAGTTTACCCCTTTGTGGAGAGGAAAATGAGGGGGAAAATAAAGAGGTTTAACATGACTCAATTATTATGAAAGTAAATGAATAAAAAAAATTAGGATATAATAATTATATACTCTCTCAGTTCTACAATAATTTTCACACTTTACTTTTTCAATACGTTACACAATAACTTTCACACCCTTTATAAGCTTTTACCCTCACAATATTCTCAATTTTACACAAATGTCATTATTTTTTCTCCACACATACACACAAGTCAACTTATTTATTTACTTTTATACATAAATGTTTACAAAATTATTTCTCAAAATTCCAATAATTACAACACTTTCTTAATATGTGTGTCCATCTACCTATGAAACTTATTAGACAAATTTTTTTATGTAATTGAGTGTATATATACACTTGAATTTTAATTTACTCAATTTAATCTTTAACTTAACATTTGATCCAATTAATTGAATCTCAATTATATAGATACACTCAATTGCACCTAAGTATCACCCACGGAGGGATTATAAGGTTATTTTAGAGAAAAAATGTGATAAAATAACTAGAATGATAAGCATATTAAAATAAAATCTAAGTTAAAAGTCTACAAACAATATGAAATGGAGAATTCATAACGTATTGTTGTTGGTGCTGTAATATCGAATAATTTAGATTTCCAAGGCACTTGAGTGTGTCCAAAGATCGAGACATGCAAGAAGATAAAAGTGAAAACTCAGTTCTTTAAATACTGGAGTACTAATATCCTCCATCATTTCTCCGGTAACAGAAATGTCTTCACTTGCCTTTGTAATTTCATTTTCTCTTCAGTTTTTTCCTTGTTAATTGGTTTTATCTGGAGTATCTAAGATCATAATCATCTCGGTTTTTTGCATGTGTTTTAGATGGGAAGCTGCAAAAATGAAGATGATATCAGTGAGTCAGAAATGAAGGAATATAAGGAAGTTACTTATAAATTGCTGAAATTCCGAACTCACAAAATAAGGGCTCCTAACGGTAAATTTAGGTGCCCATTTTGTGGCGATAAAGAACAAGTTTTTTCCTACACCCTTCTTCTTCTTCTTCAGCATGCCATTCGGAAGACACGGGCCAACCATTTTGCGATGGCCACCTATTTGATCACTGACCTTTCCGATGAGGCCGACCAAACTTCTGCTGACAGCGGTGATGGTTTCCAAAACGCCATGAATTCTGTTCAAGAATGCTACCAAAGCCTGCTTCAAAAACTCAAGGTATCACCCTTGTTTACTTTTATAATTTTGTGAGCTCATGATTAATATGGATATGATGCATGCATGCAGGATAAAGAAGATGAGTTGCAGGCGAAAGGGGATGAGTTGTCTTGTTTAATCTCTAAAGAGTGTAAAAGCAAATGGCGAGTTGCAAGACTAATACAGGTATCTTAATTATGATCTATTCTCGTTGTTTTAGTTGTCTTTCACTTTCTGCCAAAATCAAAGCGTAGCTAGTGCATTAACATATAGTATATGATCGAGGCTAGTAATTATTACTCCCTCTATTCCAAGATTTTTTACACACTTTAACCGCACGGAAATTAAGAAAATTGAATAAAGTGATGTGTAAAGTAAAATAAATGAGCCAGGGGTATTATTGATAATTCATTGATTAAAAAGTAAAATAAAAGATGGGTATTATTGGTAATTCATTATGTAAGTTGTTTCCTTTTTTGGAGTGTGTAAAAAATGTTGGGACGTCCATTAAGGAAAGTGTGTAAAAAATCTTGGGACGGGGGGAGTAAGACAAAAGATTTTGTATGGATTTTGATTAATTTACTGCTATATGATCCCAACAGAATTATATACTGTAGTTTTTTATTAACGGACTTATGGTCCACAAATCAATTATCCTGTTTTATGATGAACAAATAATGAGGTGTTTTCTATTTTAAAGAACCTTGAAGTATTAGTTTTTCTTGATAGTCAGTCCATCAAAGAGTGTATTTTAAATGATATAAGTGAGATTATAAATTGACATGTTGATATACTATTAATTTTTCCAAGTTAAAAATCAACTCATGGACCGTCAAAAAGGGTCTCTACTCTCTAGCTAATACTTAAAGGGTTTTTCTTAAACAAAAAATAGTGTAAATGTTTTTCAAAATAAACGTAGATAGCTTAAGGGTTGTTTTTATTAAAGATACATCGATCCTATTGCTTTTAGGGAATTGAGGGATTGAAAGATACGGTGAGTCAAAGCAGAGTTGTGATAGGCGTAAAGAAAATGGGAGAACTTAATATGAAAATCTTCATCAAAGCGTGTCAGAAAAGGTACTCCCTCACCCGCCAGGTTCATGCAAAGGCTGCTGAAGTTTGCTCCTTCTGGCAAGAAAAACTAAAAAATCCGGAGTGGCAGCCATTCCAAGTTGTAGATTGTAAGGAGCCACAGGTGCATGCCTTGTTAAATCACGTTTTAATTTGGTTCATTTTTTTGAATTAGTATGTATATATAGATCACAATTACTAGTATTAATTTATGTATAATTTTCAGAGGGTGGTAAACGAATTAAGATGATGAAATGCTAGTAGACCTGAAGGATGAGTGGGGCGATGAAATTCATGACGCTGTTGTTACCTCCAAGAATACAATTCGAGTGGATGTTATCCGGTTGCGGAGCTATGGAACTTTAAGGAAAATCGCAAGGCATCGTTGGAGGAAGTCATCAACTACATATTCACCCAGTTGAAGACACTTAAGCGCAAGAGAGCTTGACATGACAAAATCTCTACTCCTTTTGCTATAATATATATGAATTTAACTGACAAGCTTTTGCTTCAAAAAAAAAAAAAAAAAAAAAACTGACAAGCTTTAAATTTGCTAAAATCCTCTAGATATTTGATGTGACATAATGGTGCAGGTCCAGGAAAGAAGAGATACTGATTAGGAACCAAAATAAGAGCTGATCACTTCCCCCAGGACCTGGTCATTCCAGGATCTGATCTCATGAAATGGGACAAGAGTTGATCAGATCCCTCCGGGATCTGATCTGATATTAGTAACCTTATCTCCAACGCTACCCGAATTGATGAGCACGGCTAAGAAGGGAAGAACCTTATTAGGTCTTCCCCGCTCGCTTAGGACCAAGGAAATGAATTGTCTTGGCCTTCAAGAAGAGTAAGGAATCTTGGTGCGTCAGAAAATCTCTGAGCATCCCTGAAAATGTATGCGTGACAGCTTGCTATGTGTCAGGTAGTACGGTGACGTGGCATTGCTTACCACAAACCCCAGAGGTAAAATTACTTCCCTACCCCTCCATTACAAGGTATAAAAGCATTCCTTCTTATTTCAATTGTTCATCTAAGTCATTCTATCCATTTACAACACACATACAAACATGAAACACTATTATTATCTTCATCTTCTTCATCGAGCTCAACTGACTTGAGCGTCGGAGGTCCGTCGCCGGACACTCCTCCGGCCCGGTTTTGCGTGCAGGTCCTTGGGCCTACTAAGGCGTGCATCACTATCAAATATCCAAGGACTTATCAAGGGCTCATCCGGGTATTTCTTATCTTTATTCTTTCTTTGATTGTGTTCCTTATCATCCACTCCCATGGGTCTAAAAAATTAAATATTTTCAAGAGAAAATATTGAGAAGAAGAGATCCCTAACAGGGATCAGAACCCAAGATGTGGGTCTGAAACGTTTTAAAAGGGGAGATCCTTAATCAGAATCAGAACCGAAGGTGAGAATTTGAAAAGACTTTATTCTTAACCATTCTCAGCAAAGAGCTATCATAGTCAAGAATAGGGGGGAGTGGATGATGTGACATAATGGTGCAGGTCCAGGAAAGAAGAGATACTGATTAGGAACCAAAATAAGAGCTGATCACTTCCCCCAGGACCTGGTCATTCCAGGATCTGATCTCATGAAATGGGACAAGAGTGGATCAGATCCCTAACCGGGATCAGAACCTAAGATGTGGGTCTGAAAACTTAAATATTTTCAAGAGAAAATATTGAGAAGAAGAGATCCCTAACCCGGATCAGAACCCAAGATGTGGGTCTGAAATTTAAATATTTTCAAGAGAAAATATTGAGAAGAAGAGTTCCCTAACCGGGATCAAAACCCAAGATGTGGGTCTGAAAACATAAATATTTTCAAGAGAAAATATTGAGAAGAAGAGATCCCTAACCGGGATCAGAACCCAAGATGTGGGTCTGAAAACTTAAATATTTTCAAGAGAAAATATTGAGAAGAAGAGATCCCTAACCGGGATCAGAACCCAAGATGTGGGTCTGAAAACTTAAATATTTTCAAGAGAAAATATTGAGAAGAAGAGATTCCTAACCGGGATCAGAACCCAAGATGTGGGTCTGAAAACTTAGATATTTTCAAGAGAAAATATTGAGAAGAAGAGATCCCTAACCGGGATCAGAACCCAAGATGTGGGTCTGAAAACTTAGATATTTTCAAGAGAAAATATTGAGAAGAAGAGATCCCTAACCGGGATCAGAACCCAAGATGTGGGTCTGAAAACTTAAATATTTTCAAGAGAAAATATTGAGAAGAGGAGATCCCTAACCAGGATCAGAACCCAAGATGTGGGTCTGAAACTTAAATATTTTCAAGAGAAAATATTGAGAAGAAGAGATCCCTAACCGGGATCAGAACCCAAGATGTGGGTCTAAAAAATTAAATATTTTCAAGAGAAAATATTGAGAAGAAGAGATCCCTAACCGGGATCAGGGATCAGAACCCAAGATGTGGGTCTAAAAAATTAAATATTTTCAAGAGAAAATATTGAGAAGAAGAGATCCCTAACCGGGATCAAAACCCAAGATGTGGGTCTAAAAACTTAAATATTTTCAAGAGAAAATGTTGAGAAGAAGAGATCCCTAACCGGGATCAGAACCCAAGATGTGTGTCTGAAAACTTAAATATTTTCAAGAGAAAATGTTGAGAAGAAGAGATCCCTAACCGGGATCAGAACCCAAGATGTGGGTCTGAAAACTTAAATATTTTCAAGAGAAAATATTGAGAAGAAGAGATCCCTAACCGGGATCAGAACCCAAGATGTGGGTCTAAAAAATTAAATATTTTCAAGAGAAAATATTGAGAAGAAGAGATCCCTAACAGGGATCAGAACCCAAGATGTGGGTCTGAAACGTTTTAAAAGGGGAGATCCTTAATCAGAATCAGAACCGAAGGTGAGAATTTGAAAAGACTTTATTCTTAACCATTCTCAGCAAGGAGCTATCATAGTCAAGAATAGGGGGGAGTGGATGATGTGACATAATGGTGCAGGTCCAGGAAAGAAGAGATACTGATTAGGAACCAAAATAAGAGCTGGTCACTTCCCCCAGGACCTGGTCATTCCAGGATCTGATCTCATGAAATGGGACAAGAGTTGATCAGATCCCTCCGGGATCTGATCTGATATTAGTAACCTTATCTCCAACGCTACCCGAATTGATGAGCACGGCTAAGAAGGGAAGAACCTTATTAGGTCTTCCCCGCTCGCTTAGGACCAAGGAAATGAATTGTCTTGGCCTTCAAGAAGAGTAAGGAATCTTGGTGCGTCAGAAAATCTCTGAGCATCCCTGAAAATGTATGCGTGACAGCTTGCTATGTGTCAGGTAGTACGGTGACGTGGCATTGCTTACCACAAACCCTAGAGGTAAAATTACTTCCCTACCCCTCCATTACAAGGTATAAAAGCATTCCTTCTTATTTCAATTGTTCATCTAAGTCATTCTATCCATTTACAACACACATACAAACATGAAACACTATTATTATCTTCATCTTCTTCATCGAGCTCAACTGACTTGAGCGTCGGAGGTCCGTCGCCGGACACTCCTCCGGCCCGGTTTTGCGTGCAGGTCCTCGGGCCTACTAAGGCGTGCATCACTATCAAATATCCAAGGACTTATCAAGGGCTCATCCGGGTATTTCTTATCTTTATTCTTTCTTTGATTGTGTTCCTTATCATCCACTCCCATGGATTCGATAAGGTCGCATCAACTACATATTCACCCAGTTGAAGACACTTAAGCGCAAGAGAGCTTGACATGACAAAATCTCTACTCCTTTTGCTATAATATATATGAATTTAACTGACAAGCTTTTGCTTCAAAAAAAAAAAAAAAAAAAAACTGACAAGCTTTAAATTTGCTAAAATCCTCTAGATATTCAAGGTTGTCAACCAAACATGGTGTGTGTCTTTTTGTTGTTTCACGTCCAGTCTGCAGTCACAATATATGGTGGCGGCATATTTGATCATGTGCATTATGTTTTCCGTATTATTATGAAAATGGGTGTTTATATATTATCACTACAAATTTTCTACGTTATTAGATAATATATGTTGGTTCTGTAATTATTCTCAACTAGGATATATCTTATACGAAATTTTACTCCATACAAGTGGAGTATAAATGATCGAATTAATTAGGTGAATGTGCGTGTTGTACGTGCTTTTGATGGTTGATTTGTATGTGGACTATTTGTTAGCACGAGACAAACATGTATAATGATCGGGGGTTTATTACGTGTTTATATGATGATCTTGATGATCTATTGAAGAACAAAGAAGAACACCAAAAGTAGCTTCTTGGAGAAGCTAAAGTTTTAGAAGCTTGGGAGTGTTTATTGCTTTGGGGTAGGGTGATTTGTGGGAATCATGTAACTTGTCTACAAATGAGCCTCTTTTAGGCATTATATAGTGGTTTCTAGGGGCTGCCCGCCCTTTACACGTGGCACGCCCTCATTGGACCTGTCTTCTGCCCGAAAAGGTGATTTGATGGCGCATTTAATGCTAAACCGCCTTTGGTGCTCGTCCTCGCCGAGATGCCGAGGAGCTGAGCTACGGTGGTCGCCGGAGGACCATGTCGAGGAGTGTGGTCGCCACGCTCCATGCTGTTTCCCAAGGCTTCAAAGACTATTCTAGCTAAGATATATATGTGCTCGCCCACACACTTGGGCGAACAACTAACTAAAACAGGTGCTCGTCAACATCTTTGAGCGAGCACTTAAACATTTTAAATACATCTATTCTATTACATTTTCTTGGTCTTGTTGACTAGTCGTCGCAAGACTTTGTTGACTGGTCCTCGGCACGTAAGCTTGTGACTAGGATTGACTTGTCAAAGATTGACTTCTTTGACTAGGTATAACATTTGCCCCCTGGTCGCCTTTCTTCGTATTCGTAGAATGGTAAGGCGAGCAGTATGGTCGTCTCCCTGGATGGTAAGAATTGTTCTCGCCAACACAATCAAATTTGAGATCTTGATGACGTGTGATGGAGGCGGTCGCCTCGTCTCCAGCGCCGAGCACGATTATCGAAGCAACTTTTCATAATGACGGATCTGACATGTGTCAGACGCGTGGGCGGCGCAAAGAATTTGAATTTGGCGCGTGGGGCGCGTGCCGACCTCAAAGGTCGCGCGTGGGGTCCACTTGCCGAACTCAAATTCGGAAATGAGCCCAAATTTTTGGGAAAATTATGAATTTGACCCCGTTTTTTGCACATAGGTCCCTGCACAATTTTGCCTATAAATAGGTCTTTCTTCCTCATAAACACACTTTCACAATTCTGCAACTTTGAAATCCTTTCGAGCCTTCTTCCAAGCTTTCTACTTCAAGCTTTTCCGGCGTGTTTGGGTGGTTTTCGATCGATATAAAGGTATTTAACTCTCATTTTCTTCTTTCAAAACTTCTTCTTCCCCCATTTCTAAGAAAAAATGGAGGTTGGTGGTGGCTCCGGTGGTGGTTCCGACGGTGGTCCGCCGCCGTTGGTGGGTGGTTCTGAAAATTCCGGCGGCGGAGACCGTTCGGCCTTGGCTTTGATGGAGAGGGCATCCTCCTCGGACTCTAGGATCCACTCCCCTGAACCCATAAACGTTGGAGTCCGAAACCTAGGAAAGGCAGTGGTCGTCGATGTCGACGAGTTCGAAGAATCTGACAGGGATGATGTCGGCAACGATGCCGAGGAGGGGGATGTCGAAGAGACTGACTCAGATCTGCGCGATCCAGATTTGAATCGAGGGGTGGGCGAACAGCTAGATACTGCCCAAGTCGAGGAGACCCTGACGAGGAGTCTCCGCGAGGACTTCGAGGAAGTTGTTCAGTATGCAGAGAGCATAAAGGACATTTTGAGTGGTAGGGAGAGGTTGGATGGCGACGAGGTCTCGAGGGAGGCCTATTACAAATATTTCTGCGAATATCCTCCTCGAGAGGTTCCTCGCCCGCACCGAGAAGCTTTCCAGTCAATATATGAAGCAAGCAAGTATGCGAGCACAGTCTCCTCGCCCCAGCTAGAAAATTCCCGAAAGAAGTACCAGCTGCCGGCCGATGTCTGCTTTTTTGTTCCTCGCCCGGATGAGAGGGCCGACCAGCCGCCAGAAGGGATGGTCGCCGTCAACATCGGCATGATGGAGGCAGGGCTGAGGTTCCCCCTGCACCCCAGTATCTCAAATTTTCTACATTTCTTGAAGGTGGCCCCTTCTCAAATCTTGCCGAATGGTTGGTCGAACCTGATCGGCATTCTTACACTGTTCGGCCTGGTGGCGGTCGAGAATGGGTGTCGGAACACATGGTTAAGCCCAAAAGAGATCAATTATCTCCTTCAGGTGGCCGAGGCCGGAGAGAACGTGGGCCATGGATATTTTTATGTGAGGGGCCGAGATAATTTTAAATTGGTTGAAGGGGTTCCCAACAAGGTTAGAGATTGGAAAACCAACTGGTGGTGGGTAGCCGGGGACTGGAAAAGTCCAGTGAGGCCAGATGGCTCCTCTGATCGCATTCCCCTTGATACTGAGTATCAAAGAATTCGTGGTAAGTTACTTTTATTTCTGCTCGCTCTTTCTATACTGACTAACTCCTCGTTTTTGTAGGTGAAACTGCTCGCAAGAAGACTGCCGAGCACCGTCTTACGCCTCTCTTCCAATATCACATTTGCTGTGTTCTCAATCGTCGCTACCTGGAGAGGTCTTGTCGCTTTCTGAACAGGGAGTGTATGCGTGAGCGAGCAGGTCTCAGAGTACCTCCTCACCACTTCACTCGAGAGTTCCCTCCAGGTATCAACATATTTCTAACTTTATTTTATTTTGAATTTACTCCTCGTAAAATATTAACTTCTCGTCTTTCTTTGTTAGTAGTGGTTCCGGAGAGAGTTGTTACTTACCTTCCTCCATCCGTCGAAGTTGATCGCATAAAATCTAGCAGGAAGATGCAACAAGCGAGGATGCTATGCGAGCGCAAGGTAGTCGATGGAACCGGAAAGAAAAGGAAGGGAGCGGAGACCTCGGGGGCTCCACCTAAGAGAGTTGCCAAAACGACTCGAGGGGGTTCTTCTCGCCCGCCTCCTGCCGAGAAGAGGATCTCGCCGAGGAGATCATCTCCGCCGAGGGGTAGCTCGCCTCCCCCTACTCAGGTCGTATCCCCTCCTCCCCGAAGCACTCGGTCGCGAGAGACTGCAACGAGCTTGTCGGCCGGGGAGAGAGCTCAGGGAGATAACACACTACTCGGCTGGGATGCCGCAAGGGTTGCCAGGTAAGCTTATAATCAATAAAGCCTTTGAATATTTTTCAAGTATTTTTTTTTTAACTTCTCTTTATTCTTTAGGGTTGCCGAGAACTCGATCGTTGAGCCTTACAACGACAACCTCCTCGGCTTCTACCGGTCGCGGGATGCGGCCCCTCAAGAATCTCTGGACCCGGTCGTCGCAAGGCTCATGAGGAATGTACACCGGTCGCTGACGACCACGCTGCTCGACGAGGTGAACAACCAGAGCTCTCTGGAGAACGTGCGCCTGGCCGCCATCGATATGACCCGTGCCACATACACCCTCGAGAGGCTTGCGGTCCAGATCGCCGAGAGCCGCAAGGTCAGCGAGGAGAGGAGCGCGAGACTCGCCCAAATGGCTAAGGCTAAAGCCATTGTTGAGAGGAAGGTGGTCGACCTTGAGGCAAGGTTGGCCGATTCTGAGGCCCAACTTGAGATGGTTCGAAAGAAGGATCAAGAAGATCTTCAAGAGATCGAACGTCTCCGTGCTCGCCTCCAGGCTGCCGAGGATGAGCTGAAAATGAAATGCGCCGAGGTAAATTCTCTCCAAAATAAATCTGCAGCTGATGAAGAAGAGTTGGCTACTCTCCGGCAAGAGCTGGTCGATATGACCAATGAGCGAGATGAGACAAATGAGCTCGCTGGGGGCGTTGCCATGCTATCGGTGGCGCTTACTGCCCACGGGCTTATTCATCGATTGCTGGACGTTTATCCGGAAGTGGATGTGACTCCGCTCGGCGGATTTTTGGATGACCTCCTTATGAAGGAGAATCCTCAGCTGGAAACAGAACTCCCTCTGCTTCCTTTGATGGAGTTGGGACTCCTGTTCCCTCGACTATTGGGTGTTCCGGTCCTCTTCTCGAACCCTCCACAAGACTCCCCACCTCAACAGGGCGAAACGGAAGCTCCTGCCGAGGAGGTTGTGAACGAGGAGGAAGTCGCCGGCGAGCAGGATGCTCCTGCCGAGGAGAACGCTCCGGTAGCTTAGTTTACTTGTATTTTATTTCTGTTTTTCTTAGGACTGTTCGGCCACTTAGGGCCTTTTTGTAATTTCAGCCTTTAAGGCTTATCAATGAATGGAACTTTTTGCTTATGATGTGTGCTTTTCGATTTATGTTATGATTAATTTTTTGCAAGCATTTTTTAATAAGTACTTGTCTTTTTTTTGAAACTCCTTTTATTGCGAGCATCTTTGCGGGAGAGTGCTCGTCTTTGCCTTGCGAGCATCTTTAAGAAAGAGTGCTCGTCTTTGTGTTGCGAGCATCTTTAAGAAATAGTGCTCGTCTTTTAGAGTTAACCATTCGTCGGTTGAACTCTTTTTTGTTTGGTAGGTAGTGATCGTCGTCGCCACTACCTTGCGAGCATCGTTAAGAAAGAGTGCTCGTCTTTATTTTGCGAGCATCGTTAAGAAAGAGTGCTCGTCTTTTAGAGTTAACCATTCGTCGGTTTGAACTCTTTTTTGTTTGGTAGGTAGTGATCGTCGTCGCCACTACCTTGCGAGCATCGTTAAGAAAGAGTGCTCGTCTTTTGTTTCCTAGAAGGCTACGCAGAGCCTTGCCTAAAAAATTCAAACTTATCTAACACTTGATGGAAATTTAAAACTTGTACTTGTATTGAAATGATGATTAGATACAAACTATACAAATATGAAAAAAAATTAAAAACTTACTGGTAATACTTCTTCAGCTTGACCGCGTTCCATGGGTACTTGCTCGGCTTGCCCTCCAGATCTTCTAGCTCGTACGATCCGTTCAGGAGTGTGCGCGTTATTCGGTACGGACGATCCCAAGTCGGGCCAAGTATGCCAATGGACTGTTACGTCGCCCTCCGAAGTACGAGCTGGCCGATAGTGAATTGGCGAGCACGTACTTTGGTGTTGTAATAGCGCTCTGATCTTTGCTTGTACACCACGTTCTTCTCGTCCGCTGTTAGCCTTCGCTCTTCTAAGAAGTCCAAATCGGAGAGCTGTGCATCGTTATTCAACTGCTCGTCATAATTTGCTACTCGAAAAGTTGGGACCTGCCCCTCTGCTGGTATGACAGCTTCGGTTCCGAACGCGAGTGCGAACGGAGTTTCACCAGTAGAATTCCTCGTGGTCGTCCGATATGCCCACAGAACCATGTGCAGCTCGTCCGCCCATTTGCCCTTCAATCCATCTAGCTTAGCTTTCAAGGTGTGTTTGATGATTTTGGGTGATAGGTCTACTCGCTGGATCAATGTTCAATCTGTGGCAGGCATGATCCGTGGGAATGCCCACCATATCCTCGTGCGACCAGGTGAATGCACCGATGTTTTCTTTCAAAAATGCGACCATGTCTGATCGCAAATGTTCTGGTAAATTCGAACCGATGAATACCTCGAGTTCTGGACGAGCTTCGTTTAAAGGGATGGTTTCAAGGTCCTCCGCTGAAGTTGCCCGCTCTTTAGGCTCCTTCCAACGAGGATCCTCGATTCCGAATTCTGGCTCAAAGCCTAACCTAGGTTCCAGATCTGGAATGTTTTCTGGAACCTGGTCGTCGGGGAACTGGTCGCCCGAATCTGTCTGCTCGTCGATCTCTATTGGGGTGTGGTCGTCCACTTCCATGGAGGCGTGCTCGTTCGCCTCCACTTGGTGGTCGTCGAAACTACGACTGCACTCCCCAACTTCAATCTTTCTGTACTTGCTAGGAAGACCCTCCAAGTAGTTCACTTGTTGATTTTGTGTTTGACACTCAATTTACTGGCCAATCATAGTACTTTCCTTAGAATGACGCTTTGCAAAACGGACGAGACACTCCCTCGCCCGCGTCTGATCGCCCTTGACGGTTATAACTCCCGCCGGGGATGGAAATTTTATACAGTAGTAATAAGTAGAAACGGCCGCCTTGAACTCGTTGAAGAAAGGTCGGCCGAGGAAAACGTTGTAGGACGATGGCATGTCGATGATCAAGAAGTCGAGCTGCCTAGCATGGTGCATTTCTGGCTCTTTCGACGATGCCAACTCCAAGGATAGTCTGATTTTCCCAATGGGAAGGTTGCGCGTATCCCCAAAACCTACGATTATATCATCGCAAGGCTCGATGTATGCTGCATAATCACCGAGAGCGTCCAGAGTATGCTTGAAGAGGATGTTGGTGTATGCCCCAGTGTCGACCATCATGCGATGGACGTTGGTTCCCATGATCTTCCCCGTGATGACCAAAGCATCATTGTTTGGGTGCACCACGCCGTTCAGGTCGTCGTCCGAGAAAAGGATTTGGTGAGATAGAGGCTTCTCGGCAGTCGGAGCGACGCACACCTGATGGACATTGTTCAGTGCTCGCTGCTCGCTCTGAGCGCGGCGAATAGATAGTTCTTTCCCAGACTGAGTTCCCCCTAAAGGGCCTTCTATCACCATACAGGCTCCTCCCACATTATCAATGTCGCCGCCAGCATGTTGTGGCATGGGAGGAGTCAGCTTGGGACGATTCAGTTGTTGGCGCAGGTCGTCGCCGTCGTCACGACGTTTCTTCCCCCTGTTGTCGCCATTTCCGAGAGGTTTGATGAACTAGGCGAGCTTGCCCTCATTGTATAGCTTGAAAAGGTTTCTCACCAAGTCTCGGCACCCATTGGTGTGGTGGCCAATGGAGTTGTGGTAGTCGCAGAATTTGCTACTATCCAGTTTTTCATCATTTGTATGCATTGGCTTGGCCTGGGGGAGCAGATTCTTTCCCCTAACTGCATTGAAAATGCCCCTGGGATCCAGAGAGAGAGATTCTCTGAACTGGATGATCTCAGGAGACTCCTCGAAAGGCCTGAAGTTCGCTGGGCGAGCACTGCCAGCTTGAGTGGTCGCCTTCTTGGGCTGGGATGACTCCCCTGTGTTTGTATTCTTCTTGGGCCAGACCCTCTTGGACGCCTCCGGCTGCTCGTTAGCCTTAGCGGAGTCCATTATTTCCTCCATTTGAATGAAGTTTCCAGCCCTCGTGCGGAAGTCCGCATAAGTGTTGGTCCCTGAACGAGTAGTGAATGGGTTTAAAGTCTAGAGGGGAGGGGTGAATAGACTTTAAAACTTTTTCAAATAGAGTGGGGAACCTCTTCTGATTGCTATGTCAACTGGACTGCAAGTCTGCTGGTCCAGATGACTATAGTGATCTGACTGAGGAGGTTATATGCGGAATTATGGTGGCCCTGGTTTAGACTCGTTCTTGTAACTTGTTTTACTTAATGAAAATACTCAACTGATGCTGGTTTGAAAGTTATGGCCTTGTTTTGAAGAGTGTTGAAATCACAGTATGCACTATATAATAATGAATGTAAAGGCAGAAATGTAAAGTGCAGAAAGTAAATAACACCGGATTTATAGTGGTTCGGATATACGTTCCTACGTCCACTCTCACGTCCTAACGTGATGTTTAATCCCTTTAATTTCCACAAATTACAAGGGTCTTGACCTTTATAGTCCCAAGGTTAGGACTTTGAGATCTGAGTCGTCCTAACAGCTACGGTCTCCACAAGTGATTGTAAGCACTTGCACTTTAAGGGGTTTCAAAAACTTTAACCTTTCGGTGAGGGTTGGGGTTTTTGAGGTGTATCCAACTAATGGTTCAAGCTTATAATTTGCTTAACCACTATGCCTAAAACAATTGATATACAATATGAACAGGTTTCAGGTTCTTAAGGGTTGGATAGAAATCACTTAAGAGCTATAGATAATCTAATGGTTTCAGGCTCTTTTGAGAATTCTTTAGAACTGTATGGCTTTTAGCTTTGATTGCTTGCTTGGCTTGTTGAATTCTCTCTTGTGACTCTTTTTTGTGATTTCTCATCCTCTTATATTTATAATGGAGATTGGTTACAACTAGCCGTTGGAGTTGACTAGCCGTTTGAGCAATCTTTCCATAATAGCTTGATTCCTTGATTCCAGCCGCTTGATTGCTTCAATCCTGGGATCATGTCAATCTTCTAAATAAGGTAGGTCTTCGTTTGAATTGCAAGATGACTTAGGAATCAGTCGAGTCCTGGAAGAGCACATAGTTTTCTGATCTGTACTTCTAGTCTTCTGACTACTCTTCTGGCCTTAGGTCTTCTGTCTTCTGATATCAGACGAGTAACACTCTTCTGATCTGGAAATTCTTTGTACTGCTTTTAGGCCATCTTCAATCTGGGACTCCATCAGATAGGTAGGTATACAAGCACCTTAACTTATCTGGTCTTCAAGGAACTTCTAGTCTTCATGTCTTCTACTCTTCTCATCTTGAGGATAGGCATGTATGCCAGAACTGTGCTGATCAGCTGATATCAATACAGTTGATCACACAAGATTAGTCTAAGCTGTTCTATACAAGTCAGCTGATCCTATTACATTTATAAACTCTAAGTGTTTTGGCCATCAAAACTATTCTAACATCAAGTGGGGCTTAGGATGAATTTATATCCCAACAATTTCCCCCTTTTTGATGAAGCCAAAACTATACTTGATAAATGCTCTTAATGAAATAAGATAAGAGTTTATAACATGCTAAGACTGAAGCATCTGATGAAGACAATGAGAGTTTGTCTTGTAAGCAAAAAGAACTAGAACTGGAATATAGATAGCACTTTTACAGATTACAAGTAATAGTTTCTTTAAACTTCTAACCTGGTCTTCATCAGGTCTTCTGATCTTCAAATGCGGTAGGCAAGGTACAGACGAGCTCGAACTTCTTCCATGTGCTGTACATCTGTAACATTCTCCTCTTCATAGATCTTGTACATAATCTTCTTGATTTCTATCATGTTGGCTCTTCCTGAATCCAGAAGGGGTGCATCCCATTTGGGTTCTTCAGGAGTTAGGATTCTGCAGTTGTCAAGTCCTTTGGCTGTCTTGACAATTTCTTTCCAGAACTCTGGATCTTCAATGTTCATGAACTGGGAGAATTGAAGAAATTCTTCTTCATAAGAAGGGAGAGGGCCAAATTTCCTTACTATGTGGTGTTGAATTTGCCACTTCTTTTTCAGGGGATACCATGTTGGTAGCTCATCTTGAAGGGCTAAGTAATCCACATAATTGCTGTCAAACACTAGGACACTGTCTTCTTGTGCTTTGTCCTTCATTGCTTTCCTGAGTTTGGCAATTCTTCTTTCAAATTTGGCTTTGACTGCCTTCGCATCATTCAGCTTCTTTTGCTTAAGCTCTTGAGCTTCAAGCAATTTCTTTTTCTTCAACTCTAGAGCCTCTTTCTCTTCTGCAGTAGGCTCTGCTGGAGCTGATTTCTTGCTGGTCTGAGCTGACTGAGCTTGCTCATCTGCCTTTCTTTTCCTTGTCATTCTCTTTTCAGAGACTTGTTCTTCAGGAGCAGTGATCTGAAGAGTCTTGGCAGGAACTTGAGTGGGTGCTTGAGTGTCTTCTTGAGCAATTTCTTTGCCTTTGCCTTGCCTGTTCTTGATTTTGTTCTTTAAACCACCCAAGGTTTCAGTCAAGTCATCTTGTGCTACTACCAGTTCAGCTTGCTGGGCAGTAGACTTCTCTAGAGCCTTTATCAACATATCTTCCCCCTTTTTGGCTTCAGCAAGTGCAGCCGCAAAAGGGATCTTCAAGAGATGTGCAAGAAGTTCTCTGAACTTATGCAAGGAAAGTTTGAAATGAGCATGATGGGTGAGATGAATTATTTTCTAGGACTTCAAGTCAAGCAGAGTTCAAAAGGGATCTTCATCAACCAGTCCAAGTATACCAAGAGCCTATTAGAAAGATTCAAAGCCCTACAAAGCAAGACTGCAAGGATTCCAATGATGACATCTTTCAAAATGGAACCAGATGAGTCTGGAAAGGCAGTTGATCAAGCTGAATATAGAGCACTGATTGGATCTCTACTATATCTTACAGCTAGCAGACCAGACATAACATTTGCTGTAGGAGTATGTGCTAGGTTTCAAGCAAACCCAAAGCAAAGTCATCTAGAAGCAGCAAGGAAGATTCTCAAGTACCTAAAAGGAACAGTCAACCTAGGACTATGGTACCCTGCTGATGACAATCTAGAATTGAGTGGCTATTCTGACTCAGACTATGGAGGATGTAGAATTGATAGGAAATCCACATCTGGAACCTGTCAATTTCTAGGCAACAAGCTGATATCATGGTTCTCTAAGAAGCAAACCTCAGTTGCAACCTCCACCACTGAAGCAGAATACATGGCAGCTGGTAGTTGTTGTAGTCAGCTGCTCTGGCTAGTTCAACAACTCAAGGATTACAATGTAGAGGCAAGAGAAGTCCCTATTTATTGTGATAGCAGCAGTGCCATTGCCATCACTCAAAATCCAGTCCTCCACACAAGGTGCAAGCATGTCGACATTCGACACCACTTCATAAGAGACCACCTTGAAAAGAAGGACATCAAGATGGAGAAAATTCACACAGATATCCAAAGAGCAGACATCTTGACTAAGCCCCTAGCTGAAGAAAGGTTCAAAATCCTATGTTACAGCTTAGGACTCCTGGACCCAAGCACATGAAGAAGGAAAGATCAGCTGAAAACCTCAGCTGACCCAAGTGCAGCAAACTAGGAGGATCAGATGAGGTGAATAGACACCCTCATCTTCAGGTAAGTTCTTTCCCAATGAAGACAAATAAAGCTGAGGGAAAACTTAGAGTCATCTAATCAAGGGGGAATCAATGATACCTTAAGAATCCTTGATGAAATACTCTAAAATCTGCATTGCATATCATATCATATATATATATAGCAGACTTGAACAAAGTTATTTGATCTCTTTATTCCCAGCAATGTATACTATGTATAATAATAAACTATTCTTCATAAAATACTTTATTTATATACATAAATACAGTGTACTATTGAGTTATACTTGGTTGGATTAATACACCATCCTCACCGACTCAACAATATGCATGCACAGTACGGATTTCAAATAACTCTTGCTCAAAATTTATAAATTCTGCATTCCATAAGATAAAGTCTGAATATCTTTAAATGTGAACCCTTAGATCAAGAATCTCATTGTTGATCTTAAGAAGTAACTTTTCAGAAATACAGACCTATCAACTCTATAGTTTTGTCATCTTTCACTCCACTACCTCATTTCTACCCCTATAAAAGGAGGAAGTTATGAGAACACCTAAGAACACAAATCACCAACTACAATTTTTGTTTCAGGTATGGAGAAGATTGAAAGAAAAGATGGAATGAAGATCATTCTTCAACCAAAGTCTTGGGTGAAGGAGATGAAGATTTGTCCAGAAGATGAAGATGATGCAGATCAGCATACTTGGTTTAACCAACATAAGTATGTCTATGAAAACTAGAGGAAAGAGAGAAGTCCTTATTGAAAACTAGAGGAAAGAGAGATGCAGAGGACAGAGTAGCAAACAAGCAGAGCTTCTTCTCCAGGGGGAAGTTCTACATGGAGAGCTTGTTATCAAAAACTATTGTGTCTAAACAGAACATGAAGGCTGAGTCCATGGCCCTCTCTTCGACTCCATTGAAGCCTCTTCCAATCTTCCTTCTCTTTCAAGAGTAGCGAAGAGATTCAATTAGGACACATTTGATGCTACAACCCATCTGATGATGAGGAACATCAGATGGTAAGGGCAACCTGAACCAGTGGGATATCATCCAGGCTGATCATCTACATATTGATTTGATGGTCCTACTTGATTCAGATAGAGCTGGAAGATCCATCAAACCAGGTTGGATCACCACTCACAATAAAGCTGGAAGATCCATCATCCAGGTTGGATCATCACAGCAACAATGAAGGATCCATCAAGCCAAGTTGGACCTTCAAAGCACAGAAGATTTACTCAACAAATCTCAATCCTCCACTCAGCTGATCAGAAGACCAACTCAGCTGACCAGAAGACTTTCAAGGAAAATCAGCAGACCTCTTGAAGAAATCAGAAGACTTCACTCTGCTGACAAGATCATTTGATTTTTGAGCTTAATGACTATCTTTGATCATGTAATTCATTCTAGATTTATTCCTGAATGTAATTAAACAAATTGGCCTATATAAGGAATGCAATTCACTTATAAAAAACGGCCTTGATGATCAATTCTTGCTACAAAATTAGTCACAACGGCTATTTTTGGTAATGATGTCATTAATACTCAATTACCAAATTGCCAGCAAATCAACTGTTGCCACATGGCAAATTCAGCCGGCAAATTTAAAGGAAGGCCCAAAATCAAAGAAGGAAAATCTTGGGCTCTACTCCACAATTAACCCAAATCTGACCGTTAGATCAAGATTTGTTGGAGTATATATACACACCCTTAAAACTCTTCCAAACCCTTTCGCTCACAATACCCTATTGCTTTCAATACTCTCTCGTTCTGCAAATTTCTTTCAAGCTCTCAAAACCCTAACACTCGAAATATACTATGGCAATCATTGAAATTTACGACGAGAAGACCAAGAGCACTGGCACCTTGGATGCTGCAAAGTGGTCCAAGGAAGGGAAGATGTTCACAGAGAATGCTCTGTTTTTCAAAGGCAAACACACAGCTGCAAACAAGGAAATCCTTCTCCGTTGCATCAACCTCAACCTGCGAGAGTTTCTGGAAGCAGCACCCACCAACGTTTATGAACAAGATGTGCTAGCTTTCTATGCAAACGCTGTGATGAAGGGATCGTATGTTGAAAGTGTCATGGGTGGACACAAGGTCAAGGTAACAAGGGAAATCCTTCAGGAACTGTTTGGTTTGTCAAGGGGGAAGATCAATATCTCCACCTACATCATGAATAAGGAGAAAGAATATATGGAGATGTTCACTAATGGGAGAATCAAGGCTGCTGATGCCTCTGGACTCAAGAAATCCCAATTAGAACCTAAGTTTCAAACCCTGATGGATATAGCAGGCAAGATGCTGCTAGGTAACACTTTCAGCCATGATGCTGTTACCACCTTGAAGGTTAGAGTTATGGCTGCAATCTGGGATCAGATTGATGGAGACTGGCAAGGGCTTTTCTTGGACAGAATTGCTCTTGAAGCCAAGAAGGTGACTTTGGACCTTCAATCAAGAGAATGGAAGGTAACCTCAACTGTCAGCTTTGTCAACAAGCTGAGTATCACCCTTCCAGAAGTACTCCCAAGAAAGTACAAGATGGGACCTCACAAGACCTTCCACATCTCCAAATATTATTTAAGGAAGGACGCTCTTGCTGAGGCAGCAAGGTTGAAAGAAGAGAGGAAGAAGCTGTTAGCTGAAGCATCTTCCAAAGATGTTATGGAAAAGGCAGAAGAGTCCACTCATAACTCTGCTGCTGAAGAAGAAGAGGAGCCATCGAAAGAAGAGGCTCAAAAGAAGGTTGCTGAAGAGGATGATGATGACAATCAGACCTTAGCACAAAGAAGATATCTGATCAGATCAGGGCTCATCTCCCCATCTGATTCAGATGTCACTCCCACTGCCTCTCCTTTGAAAAAGGCAGGTACTTCTAACCCCTCTCTCACTTTCACACCCTCTAAACTATCAAAGGGTCAAAAGAGAAATAAGAACACCTCTTCTTTCACAAAGAAAGCCAAGAAATCCAGGCTCCCTACTCCAATGAGCATAGCCCCTATTTCATCCTTCAACCCTTCTGATGATACCAACCCATCTGAACCCTCACACACTGATGCCCAAATCCCTGCTGATACTCACACAGCAGAGGAACAAGCCCAGCCTAACCCTGCTGATGTTCAAACAGCAGACAACCAACCTCAGACCACCTCCACACAACCTGCTGATGATCAAACTCAGATTATATCCACAATCCTTGCTGATATTCAAACAGTAAATGTCCAAGATCATCAAGCTCAAACACCTACTGATCTTCAAGAAGAAACTGAACCAGACCAGCAGACCCATAACCCTGCTGATGAACAAATTACTGAAGATCAATCCCAACCTCCTACCCAACAAGAAGAAATCACTTCCCAAATCCCTGCTGATACTCACACAGCAGAGGAAAATGCCCCAACTACCCAAACCCCTACCATCATTGTCCCTTCTGCTCCAGAAGACTTGGCACTAGAAGACCTGGTTCAACCTGGTCCTTCTCAACCTCAGTTCAGAATGGTGCACTACCCCATGTGCCAAACAGAAAAGATAATGAGGATGAAGATAGCCAACCTGCTCAAGACCACCATCCCTGGAGTTGATGAGACTTCAATCCAGTTTGAACAAGTGCTTAGGGTATGCACTTGGATTGAGCTCAGAAGAGATGATGTAGATGACCTTCTTGAGGTCATGGAAGGAATGGGAGGAAAGGAAAACTTCCTCGACTGGGAGATGGAGCAAAAGGAAGTTGCTCAAGTTCAATCCTTTGCTCAGCTGCTATCAGATGAGGCACTAACTGCAGTCTGCAACAGGATCCTAGGAGTCTCCACTGCTGATGTCCCTATCCCAGTAGGTTCATCGGATCAGCAGACAGCTGAACAAGCAAAGATGAAGGAATCAGCTGCACCAGCCTTGGTGGAAGACTCAGCTGCCCCTGCTGAAGACTCAACTGCACCAGCTGACAAAGAAGAGATTGAAAGAGAAGTAGTCAGAGTACTAGCTCACTTCAAACCTTCAGACGATCTGACTCACTTCATTGACAATCATGAGGATGCAGGCAGACGAATCATGACCCATCTGACTAAGGCCACTACCTGCTACCTCAATGAGGAGTACCTATCAGCCGAAGAAAGAGGCAAAACAATTATTGTTCATCCAAAGCCTCAGGGTACACCCTCTACCTCTACCCCACCTGTTGACCTTACAGCAGACATCTGCTCCCAGGTCAAAGCTGCAATAGACTTGCACTTTGAGAAAGGTTTAGGCATGCAGCTAGGAAGATATGTTGAGAAAGCTGCAAGGGAACAGAAGACTCGTCTTCATGACCAGATTCTTGACGTTGAAGACAAGTTTGGTGAAGCACTTCATCAGCAGATAGGAGAATACTTGAGTACCTATCAGAAGTTGTCAGCCGACACCTCCAAAAGGTTTGCTGATCTTTACACTGATGAGATGCACCGCATGGAGACCACCTACAAGACAAGAATTGAGGATGCTGAAGCAAGAGCCACTGAAGGACAAGCTCTTCTTAAAACAGCTGCAGAGGAGAATGAGAAATTGCAGACTCAGCTGAAGGAGACAGCAGCCAAGTTGGAAGCTCTTACGACTAGATTTGAAGCTGCCTCCTCCTCCAATTCACATGCTGAAGTTCTAGAGCACAGCATAACCCATCTGACCCAAGTTGCCAAGGTCAATGCCATGGCACTGAAACAAACTCTGAAAGTGGAAATCATGAATTCCATGAAGCCTTTTGCGGCTGCACTTGCTGAAGCCAAAAAGGGGGAAGATATGTTGATAAAGGCTCTAGAGAAGTCTACTGCCCAGCAAGCTGAACTGGTAGTAGCACAAGATGACTTGACTGAAACCTTGGGTGGTTTAGAACAGGCAAGGCAAAGGCAAAGAAATTGCTCAAGAAGACACTCAAGCACCCACTCAAGTTCCTGCCAAGACTCTTCAGATCACTGCTCCTGAAGAACAAGTCTCTGAAAAGAGAATGACAAGGAAAAGAAAGGCAGATGAGCAAGCTCAGTCAGCTCAGACCAGCAAGAAATCAGCTCCAGCAGAGCCTACTGCAGAAGAGAAAGAGGCTCTAGAGTTGAAGAAAAAGAAATTGCTTGAAGCTCAAGAGCTTAAGCAAAAGAAGCTGAATGATGCGAAGGCAGTCAAAGCCAAATTTGAAAGAAGAATTGCCAAACTCAGGAAAGCAATGAAGGACAAAGCACAAGAAGACAGTGTCCTAGTGTTTGACAGCAATTATGTGGATTACTTAGCCCTTCAAGATGAGCTACCAACATGGTATCCCCTGAAAAAGAAGTGGCAAATTCAACACCACATAGTAAGGAAATTTGGCCCTCTCCCTTCTTATGAAGAAGAATTTCTTCAATTCTCCCAGTTCATGAACATTGAAGATCCAGAGTTCTGGAAAGAAATTGTCAAGACAGCCAAAGGACTTGACAACTGCAGAATCCTAACTCCTGAAGAACCCAAATGGGATGCACCCCTTCTGGATTCAGGAAGAGCCAACATGATAGAAATCAAGAAGATTATGTACAAGATCTATGAAGAGGAGAATGTTACAGATGTACAGCACATGGAAGAAGTTCGAGCTCGTCTGTACCTTGCCTACCGCATTTGAAGATCAGAAGACCTGATGAAGACCAGGTTAGAAGTTTAAAGAAACTATTACTTGTAATCTGTAAAAGTGCTATCTATATTCAAGTTCTAGTTCTTTTTGCTTACAAGACAAACTCTCATTGTCTTCATCAGATGCTTCAGTCTTAGCATGTTATAAACTCTTATCTTATTTCATTAAGAGCATTTATCAAGTATAGTTTTGGCTTCATCAAAAAGGGGGAAATTGTTGGGATATAAATTCATCCTAAGCCCCACTTGATGTTAGAATAGTTTTGATGGCCAAAACACTTAGAGTTTATAAATGTAATAGGATCAGCTGACTTGTATAGAACAGCTTAGACTAATCTTGTGTGATCAACTGTATTGATATCAGCTGATCAGCACAGTTCTGGCATACATGCCTATCCTCAAGATGAGAAGAGTAGAAGACATGAAGACTAGAAGATCCTTGAAGACCAGATAAGTTAAGGTGCTTGTATACCTACCTATCTGATGGAGTCCCAGATTGAAGATGGCCTAAAAGCAGTACAAAGAATTTCCAGATCAGAAGAGTGTTACTCGTCTGATATCAGAAGACAGAAGACCTAAGGCCAGAAGAGTAGTCAGAAGACTAGAAGTACAGATCAGAAAACTATGTGCTCTTCCAGGACTCGGCTGATTCCTAAGTCATCTTGCAATTCAAACGAAGACCTACCTTATTTAGAAGATTGACATGATCCCAGGATTGAAGCAATCAAGCGGCTGGAATCAAGGAATCAAGCTATTATGGAAAGATTGCTCAAACGGCTAGTCAACTCCAACGGCTAGTTGTAACCAATCTCCATTATAAATACAAGAGGATGAGAAATCACAAAAAAGAGTCACAAGAGAGAATTCAACAAGCCAAGCAAGCAATCAAAGCTAAAAGCCATACAGTTCTAAAGAATTCTCAAAAGAGCCAGAAACCATTAGATTATCTATAGCTCTTAAGTGATTTCTATCCAACCCTTAAGAACCTGAAACCTGTTCATATTGTATATCAATTGTTTTAGGCATAGTGGTTAAGCAAATTATAAGCTTGAACCATTAGTTGGATACACCTCAAAAACCCCAACCCTCACCGAAAGGTTAAAGTTTTTGAAACCCCTTAAAGTGCAAGTGCTTACAATCACTTGTGGAGACCGTAGCTGTTAGGACGACTCAGATCTCAAAGTCCTAACCTTGGGACTATAAAGGTCAAGACCCTTGTAATTTGTGGAAATTAAAGGGATTAAACATCACGTTAGGACGTGAGAGTGGACGTAGGAACGTATATCCGAACCACTATAAATCCGGTGTTATTTACTTTCTGCACTTTACATTTCTGCCTTTACATTCATTATTATATAGTGCATACTGTGATTTCAACACTCTTCAAAACAAGGCCATAACTTTTAAACCAGCATCAGCTGAGTATTTTCATTAAGTAAAACAAGTTACAAGAACGAGTCTAAACCAGGGCCACCATAATTCCGCATATAACCTCCTCAGTCAGATCACTATAGTCATCTGGACAGCTGAAGGAGACAGCAGCCAAGTTGGAAGCTCTTACGACTAGATTTGAAGCTGCCTCCTCCTCCAATTCACATGCTGAAGTTCTAGAGCACAGCATAACCCATCTGACCCAAGTTGCCAAGGTCAATGCCATGGCACTGAAACAAACTCTGAAAGTGGAAATCATGAACCATCAATCTGATCCCAGATTGCAGCCATAACTCTAACCTTCAAGGTGGTAACAGCATCATGGCTGAAAGTGTTACCTAGCAGCATCTTGCCTGCTATATCCATCAGGGTTTGAAACTTAGGTTCTAATTGGGATTTCTTGAGTCCAGAGGCATCAGCAGCCTTGATTCTCCCATTAGTGAACATCTCCATATATTCTTTCTCCTTATTCATGATGTAGGTGGAGATATTGATCTTCCCCCTTGACAAACCAAACAGTTCCTGAAGGATTTCCCTTGTTACCTTGACCTTGTGTCCACCCATGACACTTTCAACATACGATCCCTTCATCACAGCGTTTGCATAGAAAGCTAGCACATCTTGTTCATAAACGTTGGTGGGTGCTGCTTCCAGAAACTCTCGCAGGTTGAGGTTGATGCAACGGAGAAGGATTTCCTTGTTTGCAGCTGTGTGTTTGCCTTTGAAAAACAGAGCATTCTCTGTGAACATCTTCCCTTCCTTGGACCACTTTGCAGCATCCAAGGTGCCAGTGCTCTTGGTCTTCTCGTCGTAAATTTCAATGATTGCCAAAGTATATTTCGAGTGTTAGGGTTTTGAGAGCTTGAAAGAAATTTGCAGAACGAGAGAGTATTGAAAGCAATAGGGTATTGTGAGCGAAAGGGTTTGGAAGAGTTTTAAGGGTGTGTATATATACTCCAACAAATCTTGATCTAACGGTCAGATTTGGGTTAATTGTGGAGTAGAGCCCAAGATTTTCCTTCTTTGATTTTGGGCCTTCCTTTAAATTTGCCGGCTGAATTTGCCATGTGGCAACAGTTGATTTGCTGGCAATTTGGTAATTGAGTATTAATGACATCATTACCAAAAATAGCCGTTGTGACTAATTTTGTGGCAAGAATTGATCATCAAGGCCGTTTTTTATAAGTGAATTGCATTCCTTATATAGGCCAATTTGTTTAATTACATTCAGGAATAAATCTAGAATGAATTACATGATCAAAGATAGTCATTAAGCTCAAAAATCAAATGATCTTGTCAGCAGAGTGAAGTCTTCTGATTTCTTCAAGAGGTCTGCTGATTTTCCTTGAAAGTCTTCTGGTCAGCTGAGTTGGTCTTCTGATCAGCTGAGTGGAGGATTGAGATTTGCTGAGTAAATCTTCTGTGCTTTGAAGGTCCAACTTGGCTTGATGGATCCTTCATTGTTGCTGTGATGATCCAACCTGGTTTGATGGATCTTCCAGCTCTATCTGAATCAAGTAGGACCATCAAATCAATATGTAGATGATCAGCCTGGATGATATCCCACTGGTTCAGGTTGCCCTTACCATCTGATGTTCCTCATCATCAGATGGGTTGTAGCATCAAATGTGTCCTAATTGAATCTCTTCGCTACTCTTGAAAGAGAAGGAAGATTGGAAGAGGCTTCAATGGAGTCGAAGAGAGGGCCATGGACTCAGCCTTCATGTTCTGTTTAGACACAATAGCTTTTGATAACAAGCTCTCCATGTAGAACTTCCCCCTGGAGAAGAAGCTCTGCTTGTTTGCTACTCTGTCCTCTGCATCTCTCTTTCCTCTAGTTTTCAATAAGGACTTCTCTCTTTCCTCTAGTTTTCATAGACATACTTATGTTGGTTAAACCAAGTATGCTGATCTGCATCATCTTCATCTTCTGGACAAATCTTCATCTCCTTCACCCAAGACTTTGGTTGAAGAATGATCTCCATTACATCTTTTCTTTCAATCTTCTCCATACCTGAAACAAAAATTGTAGTTGGTGATTTGTGTTCTTAGGTGTTCTCATAACTTCCTCCTTTTATAGGGGTAGAAATGAGGTAGTGGAGTGAAAGATGACAAAACTATAGAGTTGATAGGTCTGTATTTCTGAAAAGTTACTTCTTAAGATCAACAATGAGATTCTTGATCTAAGGGTTCACATTTAAAGATATTCAGACTTTATCTTATGGAATGCAGAATTTATAAATTTTGAGCAAGAGTTATTTGAAATCCGTACTGTGCATGCATACTGTTGAGTCGGTGAGGATGGTGTATTAATCCAACCAAGTATAACTTAATAGTACACTGTATTTATGTATATAAATAAAGTATTTTATGAAGAATAGTTTATTATTATACATAGTATACATTGCTGGGAATAAAGAGATCAAATAACTTTGTTCAAGTCTGCTATATATATATATGATATGATATGCAATGCAGATTTTAGAGTATTTCATCAAGGATTCTTAAGGTATCATTGATTCCCCCTTGATTAGATGACTCTAAGTTTTCCCTCAGCTTTATTTGTCTTCATTGGGAAAGAACTTACCTGAAGATGAGGGTGTCTATTCACCTCATCTGATCCTCCTAGTCTGCTGCACTTGGGTCAGCTGAGGTTTTCAGCTGATCTTTCCTTCTAAATGTGCTTGGGTCCAGGAGTCCTAAGCTGTAACATAGGATTTTGAACCTTTCTTCAGCTAGGGGCTTAGTCAAGATGTCTGCTCTTTGGATATCTGTGTGAATTTTCTCCATCTTGATATCCTTCTTTTCAAGGTGGTCTCTTATGAAGTGGTGTCGAATGTCGACATGCTTGCACCTTGTGTGGAGGACTGGATTTTGAGTGATGGCAATGGCACTGCTGCTATCACAATAAATAGGGACTTCTCTTGCCTCTACATTGTAATCCTTGAGTTGTTGAACTAGCCAGAGCAGCTGACTACAACAACTACCAGCTGCCATGTATTCTGCTTCAGTGGTGGAGGTTGCAACTGAGGTTTGCTTCTTAGAGAACCATGATATCAGCTTGTTGCCTAGAAATTGACAGGTTCCAGATGTGGATTTCCTATCAATTCTACATCCTCCATAGTCTGAGTCAGAATAGCCACTCAATTCTAGATTGTCATCAGCAGGGTACCATAGTCCTAGGTTGACTGTTCCTTTTAGGTACTTGAGAATCTTCCTTGCTGCTTCTAGATGACTTTGCTTTGGGTTTGCTTGAAACCTAGCACATACTCCTACAGCAAATGTTATGTCTGGTCTGCTAGCTGTAAGATATAGTAGAGATCCAATCAGTGCTCTATATTCAGCTTGATCAACTGCCTTTCCAGACTCATCTGGTTCCATTTTGAAAGATGTCATCATTGGAATCCTTGCAGTCTTGCTTTGTAGGGCTTTGAATCTTTCTAATAGGCTCTTGGTATACTTGGACTGGTTGATGAAGATCCCTTCTGAACTCTGCTTGACTTGAAGTCCTAGAAAATAATTCATCTCACCCATCATGCTCATTTCAAACTTTCCTTGCATAAGTTCAGAGAACTTCTTACACATCTCTTGATTGGGTGATCCAAATATAATATCATCTACATATATTTGCACCATTAGGATGTCTTCTCCTTCTTGTATTCTGAAAAGAGTTCTATCCACTTTGCCTTTTGTATATCCATTGTCAAGTAGGAATTGTGACAATGTGTCATACCAAGCTCTAGGGGCTTGTTTTAGACCATAGAGAGCCTTCTTCAGTCGATATACTTGATCACCTTTTTCAAAACCTGGAGGCTGCTCTACATATACTTCTTCTACCAGAATACCATTTAGAAAAGCACTCTTGACATCCATTTGATATACCTTGAAGCCCATATATGATGCATAAGCTAGAAACAGTCGTATGGCTTCTAATCTGGCTACTGGAGCAAAGGTTTCATCATAGTCAATCCCTTCAGATTGAGAGTATCCTTTTGCAACTAGCCTAGCCTTATTTCTAGTTATCACATCATTTTCGTCCTTCTTGTTCTTGAATACCCACTTTGTTCCTACTACATTGTGGTTTTCAGGACGATCTACCAATTCCCAGACTTCATTTCTTTCGAATTGGTTTAGTTCTTCTTGCATAGCAGTGATCCAATTGCTATCTGTCATTGCTTCTTCTATATCAGCTGGTTCAATGTTGGATAGGAAAGCACACCAGCAGAACATAGATGATTGTGAGTTCTGATTCAGTTGTCTTCTTGTCTTGACACCTGAGTCAGCTCCTCCTAAGATGAGGTTTGATGGATGGTTGTTTCTCCATGTATGCCTCACAGGAGTATCTGCATTGGATGAGCTTGGATTCTCATCTGATCTAGTGCCATTAGGAGGGCTGACTTGATTAGGTCGATCATCATCTGTATCTTGAGTGTCAAAGAGATCATTTCCCCTGGCATTTGGGATTGGTGCATCTTGATTCTGGTCAGCTTGTCCTGCTTGAGTTTGAGATCTAGTGACAGGTCTATGAGGCTTATCCTCCTCTGGTTCTTCAGGGAAAGGTTCATTGACTTCATTGAACTCATCTGGTTTGGACTTGATCACTAGATGTCTCATCTGATCTGCAGCTGAGTTTGTTTCTACTGCATTCTTTTCACAAGATTCATCAAAAACAACATGAGGTGTTTCTTCCACAAGAAGGGTTCGTTTGTTGAGTACTCTAAATGTTTTGCTAGTTGAGGAGTATCCTAAAAATATCCCCTCATCTGCTTTGGCATCAAAAGCATTCAACTTACTCTTCCCATTGTTGTGAATGAAACACTTACAACCAAATATATGAAAATAAGATACTCTAGGTTTTCTACCTTTCCATAGTTCATATGGGGTTTTCTCATGTATTTTATGAATACCTGACCTGTTTTGAGTGTGACAAGCTGTGTTGATGGCTTCTGCCCATAGCTTCTTGGGAGTGGAGAATTCAGCAAGGAGTGTTCTGACAGCTTCTTTGAGTGTTCTGACTCTTCTTTCAGCTACACCATTCTGTTGTGGTGTTCTTGCTGCACTTGTCTCATGCTGAATACCATTAGAAGTACAATAGGCAATAATATAAGAGTTAATGAATTCAGTGCATTTGTCACTTCTAATTTTCACAATTGGTTCTCCTTTCTCTACTTGGATTCTCTTCAATAGTTCAGGGAGCTTCTGCTGTGTTTCACTCTTCTTGTATAAGAAGATAACCCAAGTAAACTTGGAATAATCATCTACAACAATAAGAGTGTACTTCCTCCCTGTTAGAGTGGTTGGAGTGATTGGTCCAAAGAGATCCATGTGAAGCAGTTCAAGAACTCTGCTGGTTGATGCTGTCTTCTTGGTCTTGAAGGAGACCTTTGTTTGCTTTCCTTGTTGACATGCATCACACACCTGATCTTTAAAGTAGAGTTCATTAGGCAGACCATCAACTAAGGATTCCCTTGCTAACTTGTTCATAGTCTTAAAGTTCAGATGACTAAGACGTTTGTGCCATAGCCAGCTGACATCTTTAGGGCTCTTCACAAGCAGACATGTATCCTTAGGACAGTTGTTCCAATTTGCAAGATACATACTTCCCTTTCTAGATCCTGTTAGAAGGTTTTGTTTTGTTCTCTTATCACTTATGAGACACTCATCTTTAGAGAATTTTACTGAGTAACCAGTGTCACAAAAGTGAGAAACAGATAATAAATTAAACTTAAGACCTTCTACATATGATACATCATGTACCTCAATGTCACCATTTTTAAGGGTGCCATATCCTTTTGTGTTACCATGCGCGTTATCACCAAAGAAGACTTTTGGACCTTTCTTTTCTATGTAGTTGGTCAGCAGGGCTTTGGTTCTTGTCATGTGAGTTGAGCATCCACTATCTATGTACCAAGTTTCTCCTGCTAGACCTCCTCTTCTGTATAGGTCCCTCCTTTCCTGCAAGAAAAGTTAAGTCTTAGGTACCCATTTTGTTTTGGGTCCTTGGGTGTTAGTACTACCCTTGGGAACCCACATATACATTGGTCGTTTGAACAACCTTGAGCACTTGAGTTGTTTCCCTCGGGCATCACAGAACCAAATCTTACCAGTCAGCACCTTGGACTGATCTGATTTGTCCTTAGTGTCAGCTAAGTAATAGTCAAATGGTTTCCCTTTATAGGAGTGTACATACATGATCTTTTGACTAGTTACATTCGTCCTGGGTGCATTAGCTGGTCGATGCACACGATTATATGGACCATACTCTTCTGTTCTCACAATATCATAAGAGATAGGGGGTGCAAAGAGAACAGATTTGTTTGAAGAAGACTTCTTCTTCTTGGCTGGAGCAGCATACAGCTGAGACTGTCTCAGCCGAGATGGTCTAGGCTGTTTGCTGTTCCTCTGTACAGGCTTGGGGTTAGCTTGTCCTTTACCATTTTTGGTTTTGGGATAGTTAGCCTTAGCTGGTACAGATGCCTTTTGGTTCATATTAGGTTCATTGTGTTTAGAACACTCACCCTTTTCATGTGTCTGAGTAGTGCACTTGTTAGGTGTACTACCCCCAGCTGGAGAGGATGTAGATGGGTTGAGTTCATAGCCAAAACCCATCTTATTGCCATTTGATCTATAATACTCAGAGATACTTTCAATAGTAGTAGAGGCTTTATTGAACTCTGATATCTTTTGATTTAGGCATTCCTTCTCCTTTTCTAAGAGCTTGTGTGCTTGGAAGAGGTCATCGAATTTGGATTGTAGTGAACGAAGTTCCTTAGTTTCTAAAGCTTGAGTTTGTAACATCCCCTCATACAACTGAGTTATTGTGGTATTTTCTTCCTTAAGAAGCTCCACTTCTCTGGTCAATCTTTCATTCATTGTGGCCAGCTCAGGGGTGTTATCAAACTTAACCTTTTTCAACTTAGCAATTTCTTTCCTTAGATCCTTATTCTCCTCTTCCACTTCTATAAAAGCTCTAGTGGCAATATCCAGATCACCTTTTACTTTTCTTAAAGATTGATAATAGGTGTCTTCTGATTCGCCTTCAGATGAGTTTATCTCATCTGATTGTGAAAAAATAGGTGAATGGAAAGTAGTAGCATAGGAGCTTACCTCATTTTCACCTATAGCCATCATAGCTAGGTCATCTGAATCATCTGAGAAGATTTGGCAGTCTGGTGATGTAGGGAGTTCATCACTTTGATATTCAGATTCTTCAGTCACCATAGCTTTCTTGTCTGAAGTTCTTCTTGGCCTTCTTTCTTCTTTGTCATCCAAATCCAGCTCAGGACATTCATAGACACAGTGTCCTGGTTTGCGACAGTTGAAGCATGATCCAGGTTTCTGATTTGAGTTGCCTTTCCTTGGAGGAGTGGCATCTCTTCTTCTGGATCCTCGGCTGTCAGATGACTCCACATCCTTTCTAGGATGTCTTTCTGGTGTTCTTTCTCTGGAACCTCTGGAGGGTGAACTTGCTCTTCTATCTTTGTAGTTTCTATATAATTTTTTATATTTGCTGTTGAGAGTGTTCATCCTTTCGAATCTCTTGATCATAAGAGCCATTTGTTCCTTCAGACTCATGTCTGATCCTTCACAGTCTTCTGTTTTCAGAGAGGCCTTGCCAGATGAGGTACTTGCAGCTTTTGTATTGGCTGCCTTGAAGGCTACAGTCTTGGAGGTAGATGGGGCTGCAATTGACTCATCACTTCCTGAGTTTTCTTCTCTGTCAAGGTCATATTCATGAGCTTTTAGGTTCTGAAATAGAGTTTGAGTAGACCACTTCTTGATATCTTGAGTATCTTTGATGATGGTCTTCTTGAGTTTCCATCTCTTGGGTAAAGAGTCCAAGATCTTCAAGTTTTTCTCTCTATTTGTATACTTCTTGCCTAGAGATTCAATCTCATTTATGATCTTTGTACATCTATTGTCCAGCTGATCAATAGTTTCTCCTGGTTGCATCTTGAGGTGTTCAAACTTCTTGACTGCTGTCGACAATTTGCTTTCCTTGATCAGCTCAGTTCCTTCACAGAGGAGTGCCAATGCCTCCCACATCTCTCTGGCTGACTCACAGTGGATGACCTTTGCAATGTACTCATTTGGAAGAGTTTGCATTATGTAATCTTGAGCAATGCTATCAAGGTTTGATTGCTTCATCTCTTCTGGTGTGAGATCCCTCATAGGCTTGGGAACCAGTTCTCCAACTGGGACTTCTGGATCACCATTTGCAGTGTTGACTGTCATGATGGTGATTGGGCCTTCAGTGATTACAGACCACATCTTGTAGTGGACTGATGTGAGATTCTTCCTCATCCTGATCTTCCAGTAATCATAATACTCAACTGAAAACTTAGGCAACTTTCGCATGTTAGCACTCATGCTGTATGGATTTTCAAAAACAAGTTTTTCAAAAGATCTGTTCAAGAGGACTACAGAAAGACTCCCTTAAGTCTTCTGATAATCTAGAGACAGTAGTCCGTTAGAACCACTGCTCTGATACCACTTTTTGGTCCCTGAACGAGTAGTGAATGGGTTTAAAGTCTAGAGGGGAGGGGTGAATAGACTTTAAAACTTTTTCAAACAGAGTTGGGAACCTCTTCTGATTGCTATGTCAACTGGACTGCAAGTCTGCTGGTCCAGATGACTATAGTGATCTGACTGAGGAGGTTATATGCGGAATTATGGTGGCCCTGGTTTAGACTCGTTCTTGTAACTTGTTTTACTTAATGAAAATACTCAGCTGATGCTGGTTTGAAAGTTATGGCCTTGTTTTGAAGAGTGTTGAAATCACAGTATGCACTATATAATAATGAATGTAAAGGCAGAAATGTAAAGTGCAGAAAGTAAATAACACCGGATTTATAGTGGTTCGGATATACATTCCTACGTCCACTCTCACGTCCTAACGTGATGTTTAATCCCTTTAATTTCCACAAATTACAAGGGTCATGACCTTTATAGTCCCAAGGTTAGGACTTTGAGATCTGAGCCGTCCTAACAGCTACGGTCTCCACAAGTGATTGTAAGCACTTGCACTTTAAGGGGTTTCAAAAACTTTAACCTTTCGGTGAGGGTTGGGGTTTTTGAGGTGTATCCAACTAATGGTTCAAGCTTATAATTTGCTTAACCACTATGCCTAAAACAATTGATATACAATATGAACAGGTTTCAGGTTCTTAAGGGTTGGATAGAAATCACTTAAGAGCTATAGATAATCTAATGGTTTCTGGCTCTTTTGAGAATTCTTAGAACTGTATGGCTTTAGCTTTGATTGCTTGCTTGGCTTGTTGAATTCTCTCTTGTGACTTCTTACTTTGTGATTTCTCATCCTCTTGTATTTATAATGGAGATTGGTTGCAACTAGCCGTTGGAGTTGACTAGCCGTTTGAGCAATCTTTCCATAATAACTTGATTCCTTGATTCCAGCCGCTTGATTGCTTCAATCCTGGGATCATGTCAATCTTCTAAATAAGGTAGGTCTTCGTTTGAATTGCAAGATGACTTAGGAATCAGCCGAGTCCTGGAAGAGCACATAGTCTTCTGATCTGTACTTCTAGTCTTCTGACTACTCTTCTGGCCTTAGGTCTTCTGTCTTCTGACTACTCTTCTGGCCTTAGGTCTTCTGTCTTCTGATATCAGACGAGTAACACTCTTCTGATCTGGAAATTCTTTGTACTGCTTTTAGGCCATCTTCAATCTGGGACTCCATCAGATAGGTAGGTATACAAGCACCTTAACTTATCTGGTCTTCAAGGATCTTCTAGTCTTCATGTCTTCTACTCTTCTCATCTTGAGGATAGGCATGTAAGCCAGGACTGTGCTGATCAGCTGATATCAATACAGTTGATCACACAAGACTAGTCTAAGCTGTTCTATACAAGTCAGTTGATCCTATTACATTTATAAACTCTAAGTGTTTTGGCCATCAAAACTATTCTAACATCAAGTGGGGCTTAGGATGAATTTATATTCCAACAATAAGAACTGGGAAAAGTAAGATGGATAGATTCCCAAAGCTTGGTACCTATCCTCAGACCGGAAACAGCTGAGATCAGCTTCGTCTCATCGTTCACGGCCTCCCCATCGATCACCAGCCTATCGAAACGCTCGATGAAGTCCTTGCCCGACTCATTTATAGATTGGCGAACGTTTGCCAAACGCTGCTTTGAGGCTGGGCGAGCAACAATGGACCCGTAGTAGGTCAGAAAAAGTTGTCCCAGCTCAAGGAATGAGGTGACAGATCCGGGACTCAGCGTTGTGTACCATCGGTGAGCCCGGTCTCCCAAAGTTAGGGAGAAGTTCCTGCATTGTGTGGCGTCCGTTGCCCCAATTGAGGCCATGTAGTTGGAGTACTTGGACAGATGTACTCTAGGGTCGGACGCTCCGTCGTATGCCGCCATGGAGGGCATTTGAATCTTTCTCTGAATGGGGGCGGTAAGGATTGCAACGCTCAAAGGAGGTGCGGGCAGAGTGATTGGTGGGGTGGTCCCTAGCTTCGAGGCGACCACCTCAGCTCGCAGAGTTTCCATCTCTATCTTCATTAATTTTTGGGTCTCGAGGAACTGGGCGATTTGCCCCTCCTCGGCAGTTTGTGCTCGGGGGACGACGACCTCGTCGCGTCGGCTCCCTTGGGATGCGGCCGGGCGATCATCATGACGTGATCGCCTGGGGGAATGTCTCTCAGACTGGCGGCTGCGATAACTCTTCGCAGGAGCTCGCGAACCCTTCCCTGGTCCCACTCTATCAAGAGCTGAGACTCTATCGCCCTGATCTCTCTTATCAGCGTGATCTCGGTGGTGGTCGGCTCTGCCTGGTCAGTCATCCACATTGAAAGGTACTCGGCGAGGAGCCCTTCTATCTTTGTCATCCATCCGGTTGAAAACCGAATCTCGGTGTCGCGAGTCCCCCGTGTGGCTATTGTGGGAGTACTCGGCCGCTTTATCCTTCCCCTTGTCTTGGGGGTGAATAGAGGAGTGATAGGAACGATTGTCCTCATTCCCCTTGGCTTTGCGAGCTTTGTCGAAGGCCTGATCTTTGGCCTTCTCTAGCTCTTCTTTCTCATTCTGCCTCCTCTTCTCCATGAGGAAGTCAGAAAAATCTTTCAAGTGCTGGGGATCTTTCAAGATGTCCCCTACGTTTAAATTTGCAAAAGGATTCACCGGCGTCGGAAGGGGTTCGTTCCCTCCGGGAGCAACAAATCCGTCGTGGGGAGTATGATGAGACATCGTTTAAAGAGTGTCTGGGTATTATTACAAAGATATGACTGTTCTTAAGCTTTCGACGCTTAAAAACGAAAGATTAAAGTTCTTACGCAGAAGAACGTGCTATTACAACTACTTACAAGCAAAGTAATAACAACTAAAGCTTAAAAACACGATTACACGGAGATCAAACTCCAAAATATGTCTCGAATATCGCAAATATTCAAGAACACGAAGAACACGGAAATACTTAAACAAAGCTTTAAAAGGTGGAACTACCGATTAAAAACCTGAAAACGGAGTTTGCTAACCGATCGCTCGATGATCGGACGAAACTGAGATGAAGAACACGTAAAAGGACCCCTCCTTCTAGCGCCAAATGTTGTACGTGCTTTTGATGGTTGATTTGTATGTGGACTATTTGTTAGCACGAGACAAACATGTATAATGATCGGGGGTTTATTACGTGTTTAAGGAGTGTTTATATGATGATCTTGATGATCTATTGAAGAACAAAGAAGAACACCAAAAGTAGCTTCTTGGAGAAGCTAAAGCTTTAGAAGCTTGAGAGTGTTTATTGCTTTGGGGTAGGGTGATTTGTGGGAATCATGTAACTTGTCTACAAATGAGCCTCTTTTAGGCATTATATAGTGGTTTCTAGGGGCTGTCCGCCCTTTACACGTGGCACGCCCTCATTGGACCTGTCTTCTGCCCGAAAAGGTGATTTGATGGCGCATTTAATGCTAAACCGCCTTTGGTGCTCGTCCTCGCCGAGATGCCGAGGAGCTGAGCTACGGTGGTCGCCGGAGGACCATGTCGAGGAGTGTGGTCGCCACGCTCCATGCTTTTTCCCAAGGCTTCAAAGACTATTCTAGCTAAGATATATATGTGCTCGCCCACACACTTGGGCGAGCAGCTAACTAAAACAGGTGCTCGTCAACATCTTTGAGCGAGCACTTAAACATTTTAAATACATCTATTCTATTACATTTTCTTGGTCTTGTTGACTAGTCGTCGCAAGACTTTGTTGACTGGTCCTCGCCACGTAAGCTTGTGACTAGGATTGACTTGTCAAAGATTGACTTCTTTGACTAGGTATAACAGTGCGCTTAAGACCATTTCTTGTAAATGCAAATATAGAAACATTCCTTTTTAGCACTCTAAAACAACAAATAAAAAGTGAAAGGGATTTCAGCAGCTTTAACTACTATTTTGAATTACATTAAATACCCATCCATTTTCCCCTCCCCATGACTCGAACCCAGGATCTAAAGCCTAGATAGTGGTGCTCTAACCACTTGAGCTATTCAACTTCGTCGCAGCTTTAACTACTAATACCGTGAAAAAGAAGCCTTTTTTTAAATAGAAATGTTAGGAAATGCTACTAATACCGTGAAAAAGAAGCCTTTTTTTAAATAGAAATGTTAGGAAATGAAGAAGAGGAATAAAAATTGGGTAAGAATAATACTATCGAAATACTTGAGGTTTCAAGTTTTAAACTGCAAAATAAAATTTGTTACTTTTGAATCCTTTCTGTAAGAGCATTTTGATGTCTTCATTCATGCCTTATTTTGTTACTCTGCACAAAGTATTCGTAATCCTGTTTAAAAATCTTTTATGTAAATTAATCGTCTTTGTAGCGATCGATTCAGATGACAAATTCAAATTATGGGCATGACTAATTGTAGGCTTTATTTCAATAATTCACTAAATTGATTTATTTTTGAATAATTAATTAATTCTTTGAAAATAATAACACCTTTTTTTTTCTTTGAATATCAATAACTCAATCTACAATTTAAAATCATAGTGTCGTCATTGCCATTGGTAATTCATTGTGTTTGTTTAAGCAAGAGTGTAGATCAGTTGATTCATGTGTAAAAAATGAGTAGTAGAATCTTGTTATAAAGTTAGCCATTTTAAGATGTATTCAATGACTTCATATCTTGTTCATGGTTCCAGATCAAGATCCTACTCAACAAGTAAAATTATTATTTTTTAATTAACTCCCACACTCAAGTCTCATTTTTTAGTGTATGACATATGCACATTCATTTTATTAGAAACGCTCCTACAATAGGTAAAAAAAAGATGAGTAAAATTAATGCATTTAGGGCCACCTGAGTTGCTGCAATATTTGATACACGTTGCCATATTTCTTATTGGCTAAAGAAGGTGAGTTCTCATCACCCCGGCCTCTTTATTGAAAATTTATTCAATCCCTGTAAAACCCAATATATATATATCTTATTAATTTTTCATATAATTATTCAAAAGTCATCTTCCTAGAATTGAATGTGCATCGGTAGGGGTTGAAATGAGTCGGACTATCCAACAGGGGTCTACGCTCGATATATTAAAACTGTGTTTGACTCGACTCATTTAATAAATAAGGAAGGCTTAAACTTTTTATAAAACTTATTTAGTTAAATAGGCGGACTCGAGTTTTTTTGTAGGCATTTTAAATTTAACTTTATTTATATATAAATATATAATATACTAGTATGTGTTATAGGCTTGAGCCTAATATCTTTGCCCTCCCGGTGAGATTAGTATGTACGTGTGTGCCTTGAAAAATGGAAAGCAATGCACGACTATGATGATAAATGCAACATAAATCATACCAAACAATTAATGGGATGGTAGTATAGTACTATCACAGAAATTGATTAAAACAAAATGATGAGTTGATATTATTTGTAATGTAGACCTATCACAGAATTTTCATTAACCAATTAATGAGAAGAAACCTATTTTTAGCTAAAAGTTTATTCTTCTTCTTTCATATTTTGTTCTGCCATGCTTATACTCCACTTTTGTTGGTGTATTAATATGACCCTTTGTTGCCGTAAATAATTCACATTTTCAAGATCAAGGCCATCTTTTAATTTCTTCCCACACAATTGCCCGTTCAGCAAACAGGAATATTGTTTCATTTTCTTTTTAATTGGCTTTATCCATCTAAGATCATAATCATCTCTGTGTTTTAGATGGGAAGCTGCAAGAATGAAGAAGAGTATGAAGCTACTTATAAATTGCTGAAATTCGAACTCACAAAATAAGAATAAGGGCTCTAAGTGCCCATTTTGTGGCGATAAAGAACAAGTTTTTTCCAATGCCCCTGTTCTTCAACATGCCATTCGAGTGGCGGAGGGATTGGAAAAGAGAGTGCAAAGCAACGGGCCAGCCATTTTGCGATGGTCACTGACCTTGTTCTTTATCGCCACAAATAAAATGGGCACATAAATTTACCGTTAGGAGCCCTTATTTTGTGAGTTCGGAATTTCAGCAATTTGTAAGTAACTTCTGTTATACCTATTCAAAGAAGTCAATCTTTGACAAGTCAATCCTAGTCACCAGCTTACGTGGCGAGGACCAGTCAACAAAGTCGTGCGACGACTAGTCAACAAGACCAAGAAAATGTAATAGAATGGATGTATTTAATAGGGAAAATATCAATTTTGGTCACCCAGTTTTACCTCTTTTCATATTTGGTCACCCACATTTAGTCACTAAAATTGGTCACCCAGTTATTATATTCTATCAATATTGATCACTCTGTTAGTCAATCTGTCATTGACTAACGGAGAAAGAGTTTTGAGCCGTGAAATTTCTCAAAACCGTACGTCAGAAGGAATTCTGATACATTGGTTTACTTTTTTTTTTTTTTTATAGATAATGAGAATTCTTTCTCATGCATCTTGTAGAACGTGATTCAATCAACTTGCTGTCAAAAAATTTCAGTAAGTTTTTTATAATTATTTAACTCAAATTATGAATTCATTTTTGTTGGTTTACTTTTTATTTTACAGAAAATGAGAAACTCAATAGATAGAATGAAACTTTGTACTCTCTTTTTTTGTTTTCCAATTCTTGGTTTCATATTGAATTTGTATAATTTGTGCAAAAACTTATTTCAATTCACTTCTCTATTTATAATTATTGGAGCATAATTTGTGGTGAAAATTAATTGTAAATAATTTTCTAAAATTATCCATTCAAGAAAATTTCATAAACTTGTTTTTCATTCTAAATATTTTTCTATTAAGATCATTATTGTAAATTTCTTGAAATGTTAGTCAAACAATTGGACTGGAAATTAATTGAAATAAATTTCTATCTACCAACAACATGATTGATTGAATCACGTTCTAGATTGATTGAATCACGTTCTAGAAGATGCATCAGAATTCCTTCTGGCCTATTATAAATATAATTTAAATATTGGTAATTTTTGCACATGTTTCATTTTTGCTTTTGCGTTTGTTTCATTAGTTCTGGGAGATGCATGAGAATTTTTTAATGGTTTTGAGAAATTTGACGGCTCAAAACTCTTTCTCCGTTAGTCAATGACAGATTGACTAACATAGTGATTAATTTTGATAGAAAATAATAACTGGGTGACCAATTTTGATAGTGACTAAATGTGGGTGACCAAATAAGAAAAGAGGTAAAACTGGGTGACCAAAATTGATATTTTCCCTATTTAATATATTTAAGTGCTCGCTCAAAGATGTTGGCGAGCACATGTTTTAGTTAGCTGCTCGCCCAAATGTGTGGCGAGCACGTGTCTATCTTAGCTAGGAAAGTCTAAGTATTGAAGCCTTGGGAGACAGCATGGAGCGTGGCAACCACACTCCTCGACATGGTCCTCCGGCGACCACCGTGGCTCAGCTCCTCGGCATCTCGGCGAGGACGAGCACCAAATGCGGTTTAGCATTAAATGCGCCATCAAATCACCTTTTCGGGCAGAAGATAGGTCCAATGAGGGCGTGCCACGTGTAAAGGGCGAGCAGCCCCTAGAAACCACTATATAATGCCTAAAAGAGGCTCATTTGTAGACAAGTTACCCATTCCTACAAATCACTCCCAACCCAAAGCAATAAACACTCCCAAGCTTCTAAAGCTTTAGCTTCTCCAAGAAGCTACTTTTGGTGTTCTTCTTTGTTCTTCAATAGATCATCAAGATCATCATATAAATACTCTTTAAACACGTAATAAACCCCCGATCATTATACATGTTTGTCTCGTGCTAACAAATAGTCCACATCTGATTCAACCATCAAAAGCACGTACAACATTTGGCGCTAGAAGGAGGGGTCCTTTTACGTGTTCATCACTCTCAGTTTCGACCGATCATCGAGCGATCGGTTTGCAAACTCCGTTTTCAGGTTTTTAATCGGTAGTTCCACCTTTTAAAGCTTTGTTTACGTATTTCCGTGTTCTTCGTGTTCTTGAATATTTGCAATATTCGAGACATATTTTGGAGTTTGATCTCCGTGTAACTTGTTTTTAAGCTTTAGTTGTTGTTACTTTGCTTCTAAGTAGTTGTAATAGCACGTTCTTCTGCGTAAGAACTTTAATCTTTCGTTTTTAAGCGTCGAAAGCTTAAGAACAGTCATATCTTTGTAATAATCCCCAGAGACACTCTTTAAACGATGTCTCACCATACTCCACAAGACGGAATCTTACCGTCCGGAGGGAACGAACCCCTTCCGACGCCAGTGAATCCGTTTGCAAACTTGAACGTAGGGGACATTTTGAAAGATCCCCAACATTTGAAAGACTTTTCTGACTTCCTCATGGAGAAGAGGAGGCAGAATGAGAAAGAAGAGCTTGAGAAGGCCAAGGATCAGGCCTTCGACAGAGCTCGCAAAGCCAAGGGGAACGAAGAAGATAACCGTTCCTATCACTCCAACTCTGTTCACCCCCAGGACAGATGAAAAAACAAAGTTGCCGAGCACTCCCACAATAGCCACACGGGAGACTCGCGACATAGAAATTCGGTTTTCCACCGGATGGATGACAAAGATAGAAGGGCTCATCGCCGAGTGCCCTTCAATATGGCTGGCCGACCAGGCAGAGCCGACCACCACCGAGATCACGCTGATAAGAGAGATCAGGGTGACAGAGTCTCAGCTCTTGATCGAGTGGGACCAGGGAAGGGTTCGCGAGCTCCGGCGAAGAGTTATCGCAGCCATCATTCTGACAGGCACTCTCCCAGGCGATCACACCATAATGATCGCCCGGATGCATCCCAAGGGAGCCGACGCGACGAGGACGTCGTCCCCGGGCCACAGACCGCCGAGGAGGGGCAAATCGCCCAGTTCCTCGCAACTCAAAAATTGATGAAGCAGGAGATGGACGCTCTGCGAGCAGAGGTGGTCGCCTCGAAGCTAGGGACCACCCCACCAATCACTCTGCCCGCACCTCCTCTGAGTGTTGCAATCCTTACAGCCCCCATTCAAAGAAATATTCAAATGCCCTCCATGGCGGCATACGATGGTGCATCCGACCCCAGAGTACACTTGTCCAAGTACTCCAACTACATGGCCTCAATTGGGGCAACGGACGCCACCCAATGCAGAAACTTCTCCCTAACTTTGGGAGACCGGGCTCATCGATGGTACACAACTTTGAGTCCCGGATCGGTCACCTCATTCCTTGAGCTGGGACAACTCTTTCTGACCTACTATGGGTCTATTGCTGCTCGCCCAGCCTCAAAGCAACGTTTGGCAAACGTTCGCCAATCTATAAATGAGTCAGGCAAGGACTTCATCGAGCGCTTCGATAGGCTGGTGATCGATGGGGAGGCCGTGAACGATGAGACGAAGCTGATTTCAGCCGTTTCCGGTCTAAGGATAGGTACCAAGCTTTGGGAATCTATCCATCTTACTTTTTCCAGTTCTTATGCGGACTTCCGCACGAGGGCTGGGAACTTCATCCAAATGGAGGAAATCATGGACGCCGCCAAGGCTAACGAGCAGCCTTAGGCGTCCAAGAGGGTCTGGCCCAAAAAGAATGCAAACACTGGGGAGTCGTCCCAGCCCAAGAAGGCGACCACTCAAGCTGGCAGTGCTCGCCCAGCGAACTTCAGGCCTTTCGAGGAGTCTCCTGAGATCATCCAGTTCAGAGAATCTCTCTCTCTGGATCCCAGGGGCATTTTCAATGCAGTTAGGGGAAAGAATCTGCTCCCCCAGGCATAGCCAATGCATACAAGCGACGAAAACCTAGATGGTAGCAAATTCTGCGACTACCACAACTCCATCGGCCACCACACCAATGGGTGCCGAGACTTGGTGAGAAACCTTTTTAAGCTGTACAATGAGGGCAAGCTCGCCCAGTTCATCAAGCCTCTTGGAAATGGCGACAACAGGGGGAAGAAACGTCGCGACGACCTGCGCCAACAACTGAATCGTCCCAAGCTGACTCCTCCCATACCACAGAATCCTGGCAACGACATTGATAACGTGGGAGCCTGTCTGGTTATAGAAGGCCCTTTGGGAGGAACCCAATCTGGGAAAGAGCTATCTGTTCGCCGAGCTCAGAGTGAGCAGCGAGCACTCAACAATGTTCATCAGGTGTGCGTCGCTCCGACTGCCGAGAAGCCACTATCTCACCAAATCCTTTTCTCGGACGACGACCTGAACGGCGTGGTGCACCCAAACAATGATGCTTTGGTCATCACGGGCAAGATTATGGGAACCAACGTCCATCGCCTGATGGTCGACACCGGGGCATACACCAACATCCTTTTCAAGCATACTTTGGATGCTCTCGGTGGATATCCGGAATACATTGAGCCTTGCGATGATATATTCGTAGGTTTCGGGGATACGCACAGCCATCCCATTGGGAAAATCAGACTGTCCCTGGAGTTGGCATCATCAAAAGAGCCAACAATGCATCACACTAGGCAACTCGACTTTATGATCGTAGACATGCCATCGTCCTACAACGCTTTCCTCGGCCGTCCTTTCTTCAACGAGTTTGTTGGTCCCTGAACGAGTAGTGAATGGGTTTAAAGTCTAGAGGGGAGGGGTGAATAGACTTTAAAACTTTTTCAAACAGAGTTGGGAACCTCTTCTGATTACTATGTCAACTGGACTGCAAGTCTGCTGGTCCAGATGACTATAGTGATCTGACTGAGGAGGTTATATGCGGAATTATGGTGGCCCTGGTTTAGACTCGTTCTTGTAACTTGTTTTACTTAATGAAAATACTCAGCTGATGCTGGTTTGAAAGTTATGGCCTTGTTTTGAAGAGTGTTGAAATCACAGTATGCACTATATAATAATGAATGTAAAGGCAGAAATGTAAAGTGCAGAAAGTAAATAACACCGGATTTATAGTGGTTCGGATATACGTTCCTACGTCCACTCTCACGTCCTAACGTGATGTTTAATCCCTTTAATTTCCACAAATTACAAGGGTCTTGACCTTTATAGTCCCAAGGTTAGGACTTTGAGATCTGAGCCGTCCTAACAGCTACGGTCTCCACAAGTGATTGTAAGCACTTGCACTTTAAGGGGTTTCAAAAACTTTAACCTTTCGGTGAGGGTTTGGGGTTTTTGAGGTGTATCCAACTAATGGTTCAAGCTTATAATTTGCTTAACCACTATGCCTAAAACAATTGATATACAATATGAACAGGTTTCACGTTCTTAAGGGTTGGATAGAAATCACTTAAGAGCTATAGATAATCTAATGGTTTCTGGCTCTTTTGAGAATTCTTAGAACTGTATGGCTTTAGCTTTGATTGCTTGCTTGGCTTGTTGAATTCTCTCTTGTGACTTCTTACTTTGTGATTTCTCATCCTCTTGTATTTATAATGGAGATTGGTTGCAACTAGCCGTTGGAGTTGACTAGCCGTTTGAGCAATCTTTCCATAATAACTTGATTCCTTGATTCCAGCCGCTTGATTGCTTCAATCCTGGGATCATGTCAATCTTCTAAATAAGGTAGGTCTTCGTTTGAATTGCAAGATGACTTGGGAATCAGCCGAGTCCTGGAAGAGCACATAGTCTTCTGATCTGTACTTCTAGTCTTCTGACTACTCTTCTGGCCTTAGGTCTTCTGTCTTCTGATATCAGACGAGTAACACTCTTCTGATCTGGAAATTCTTTGTACTGCTTTTTAGGCCATCTTCAATCTGGGACTCCATCAGATAGGTAGGTATACAAGCACCTTAACTTATCTGGTCTTCAAGGATCTTCTAGTCTTCATGTCTTCTACTCTTCTCATCTTGAGGATAGGCATGTAAGCCAGGACTGTGCTGATCAGCTGATATCAATACAGTTGATCACACAAGACTAGTCTAAGCTGTTCTATACAAGTCAGCTGATCCTATTACATTTATAAACTCTAAGTGTTTTGGCCATCAAAACTATTCTAACATCAAGTGGGGCTTAGGATGAATTTATATCCCAACAGAGTTCAAGGCGGCCGTTTCTACCTTTTATTACTGTGTAAAGTTTCCGACCCCGGCGGGAGTTATAACCGTCAAGGGCGATCAGACGCGGGCGAGGGAGTGTCTCGTCCGTTTTACAAAGCGTCATTCTAAGGAAAGTACTATGATTGGCCAGTATATTGAGTGTCAAACACAAAATCAACAAGTGAACTACTTGGAGGGTCTTCCTAGCAAGTACAGAAAGATTGAAGTTGGGGAGTGCAGTCGTAGTTTCGACGACCACCAAGTGGAGGCGAACGAGCACGCCTCCATGGAAGTGGACGACCACACCCCAATAGAGATCGACGAGCAGACAGATTCGGGCGACCAGTTCCCCGACGACCAGGTTCCAGAAAACATTCCAGATCTGGAACCTAGGTTAGGCTTTGAGCCAGAGTTCGAAATCGAGGATCCTCGTTGGAAGGAGCCTAAAGAGCGGGCAACTTCAGCGGAGGACCTTGAAACCATCCATTTAAACGAAGCTCGCCCAGAACTCGAGGTATTCATCGGTTCGAATTTACCAGAACATTTGCGATCAGACATGGTCGCATTTTTGAAAGAAAACATCGGTGCATTCGCCTGGTCGCACGAGGATATGGTGGGCATTCCCACGGATCATGCCTGCCACAGATTGAATATTGATCCAGCGAGGAGACCTATCACCCAAAAACGAAGGAAATTTGGGCCTGATAAATATGCGGCTTTGGCGGTCGAAGTCAAGAAATTGATCGACAATAAATTAATCGAGAAAACTGGAACTGATCCCGAGTGGTTGGCCAATCCAGTGCTCGTCAAAAAGACGACCGGGTCGTGGAGATTGTGTATAGACTTCACGGATCTAAACGATGCCTGTCCGAAAGATCACTTTTCGATGCCCCACATTGATCACCTAGTAGACAATACAGCAGGGCACGAGATGTTAACTTTCATGGATGCTTTCGCGGGCTACCATCAGATCGCGATGCATCCCGACGACCAGCGGCATACGGCTTTCATGACGGCCACCGATATGTATAGCTGGAAGAGAATGCCTTTCGGTTTGAAAAACGCGGGGGCAACATACCAAAGACTGGTAAATAAGATGTTTGAGAAACACATCGGCGAGATGGTGGAGGTCTATATCGACGACATCGTTGTCAAAAGCTTGCGGAAAGAGGATCACCTACACCACCTCGCCATGACATTCGATATACTGAAAGAATACAACATGAAGTTAAATCCGAAAAAATGCAGTTTTGGTGTTAGCTCAGGAAAATTTCTGGGGCACTTGGTTAGCCAGCGGGGCATCGAGGCGAATCCGAGTAAAATTCAAGCAGTCATTAACATGCAAAGCCCAAGGAACGTGAAGGAAGTACAGAGGTTGACAGGATGCCTTGCATCGCTGAACAGATTTATTGCACGAACGGGCGATCGCTGCAAACCTTTTTTCGATGCTTTGAAAAAGGGAAAGTTCGAATGGACCGATGAGTGTGAGAAAGCTTTCGAGAAATTAAAGGAATATCTATCGGATCCGAAGATCCTATCTAAGCCGGTCCCCGACGAAATTTTATATCTATACTTGGCGGCCACTGACTGTGCGATCAGTTCAGTGCTCGTCCGAGCTGAGGGGAGCACACATCTGCCTATCTACTACGTAAGTCAAACACTGAGAGATGCGGAGTTGAGATACACTCCAATGGAAAAATTGGCATACGCACTGGTCATGAGTGTCAGAAAGTTAAGACAGTACCTGTTCGACCACGAGGTGGTCGTCCTCACAACCTTTCCACTTCGACGAGCACTGCATCGTCCGGATACCACTGGAAGACTTTTGAAATGGTCGGTGGAAATAGGGCAATTTGGGCTCACCTATGCACCTAGAACGGCAATCAAGGGACAAGTGCTGGCAGAATTCATTGTAGAGCTCACTTTCCCGGAAAAAGTGGACGAGGGAATCGAACTTCCTTGGACACTGTTCGTCGATGGCTCGTCGACGAGCACCAAAGCAGGGGCAGGAATCGTCCTCACCAGCCCAACCCGACAGACGTTTGCTTCGGCGATCGAGTTCGAGTATCGGGCGACCAACAACGAAGCAGAGTACGAGGCTCTGGTTGCAGGAATCAAGATGGCTATGGCCGTGGGCGCCAGAAAACTGAAAATTTTTTCTGACTCTCAGCTGGTTGTATGTCAAATAACGGGCGACTACGAGGCTCGCGGCGATCAAATGATAAAGTACCAAGAGCTAGTGAAAGGATTACTCGAGCAATTTGATCAATTCCACATCGAGCAAATCGCTAGGGAGGACAATACGCAAGCAGATGCGTTAGCTCGGCTGGCCACTTCAGAGGGGGAGGCAATATTTTCAGAAGCGACCATCACTAAAATTTCTTCCCCATCGGTGAACAGAGGTCAGATTTTGCAGGTTGAAGCGACCAGCGACGAGGACTGGAGATCGCCGATCATCAAGTACATCAAGACCGACGAGCTCCCGGGGGACAAAGTGAAAGCGACCAGATTGCAGCTCAGGTCCGCAAGGTACACTATTATTGGCGACCAGCTGTACAAACGGGGTTTTTCAATGCCTTTATTGAAATGCCTCGGGGAAGACGAGGCGAAGATCGTCATGTACGAAATCCACGATGGATCGTGTGGAAATCATACAGGGGGGCAAGCGCTCGCTTTAAAGATCATGAGGCAAGGCTACTTTTGGCCAACACTGAAGAAGGATGCAATTCATTACGCCCAGGCGTGCAAGAGATGTCAAGCTTTTGCACCAGCTATTCACTCACCTCCAGACGAGCTCATCTCCGTCTACAGTTCTTGGCCCTTCGCGAAGTGGGGCATCGACATCATTGGACCTTTCCCGCCTGGCGTCGGGGGGGTAACTTTCGTAGTCGTAGCAGTCGATTACTTCACCAAGTGGACCGAAGCGAAGGCATTGAAGACCATCACAACGGCCCAGATGACAAGTTTCATATGGAAAAACATAATTTGCAGGTTCGGCCTACCACGAGCGATAGTGACGGACAACGGACGTCAATTCACAAGTCAAGACATGCTGGATTTCTGCTCAGAGTGGAACATCAAGAAAAAATTTTCAACACCCTATCATCCGCAATCGAATGGTCAAGTAGAGGCAATCAACAAAATCATCAAACACACCTTGAAAGCTAAGCTAGATGGATTGAAGGGCAAATGGGCGGACGAGCTGCACATGGTTCTGTGGGCATATCGGACGACCACGAGGAATTCTACTGGTGAAACTCCGTTCACGCTCGCGTTCGGAACCGAAGCTGTCATACCAGCAGAGGGGCAAGTCCCCACTTTTCGAGTGGCAAATTATGACGAGCAGTTGAATAACGATGCACAGCTCTCCGACTTGGACTTCCTAGAAGAGCGAAGGCTAACAGCGGACGAGAAGAACGTGGTCTACAAGCAAAGGTCAGAACGCTACTACAATATCAAAGTACGTGCTCGCCAATTCACTATCGGCCAGCTCGTACTTCGGAGGGCGACGGAGCAGTCCATCGGCATACTTGGCCCGACTTGGGAGGGTCCGTACCGAATAACGCGCACACTCCTGAACGGATCGTATGAGCTAGAAGATCTGGAGGGCAAGCCGAGCAAGTACCCATGGAACGCGGTCAAGCTGAAGAAGTATTACCAGTAAGTTTTTAATTTTTTCATATTTGTATAGTTTGTATCTAGTCATCATTTCAATACAAGTACAAGTTTTAAATTTCCATCAAGTGTTAGATAAGTTTGAATTTTTAGACAAGGCTCTGCGTAGCCTTCTAGGAAACAAAAGACGAGCACTCTTTCTTAACGATGCTCGCAAGGTAGTGGCGACGACGACCACTACCTATCAAACAAAAAAGAGTTCAAACCGACGAATGGTTAACTTTAAAAGACGAGCACTCTTTCTTAACGATGCTCGCAAAACAAAGACGAGCACTCTTTCTTAACGATGCTCGCAAGGTAGTGGCGACGACGATCACTACCTACCAAACAAAAAAGAGTTCAAACCGACGAATGGTTAACTCTAAAAGACGAGCACTCTTTCTTAACGATGCTCGCAAAACAAAGACGAGCACTCTTTCTTAACGATGCTCGCAAGGTAGTGGCGACGACGATCACTACCTACCAAACAAAAAAGAGTTCAACCGATGAATGGTTAACTCTAAAAGACGAGCACTCTTTCTTAAAGATGCTCGAAAAGACAAAGACGAGCACTCTTTCTTAAAGATGCTCGCAAGGCAAAGACGAGCACTCTCCCGCAAAGATGCTCGCAATAAAAGGAGTTTCAAAAAGACAAGTACTTATTAAAAAATGCTTGCAGACATTAATCATAACATAAATCGAAAAGCAAACACATCATAAGCAAAAAGTTCCATTCATTGAAAAGCCTTGAAGGCTGAAATTACAAAAGAGGCCCTAAGTGGCCGAACAGTCCTAAGAAAAACAGAAATAAAATACAAGTAAACTAAGCTACCGGAGCGTTCTCCTCGGCAGGAGCATCCTGCTCGCCGGCAACTTCCTCCTCGTTCACAACCTCCTCGGCAGGAGCTTCCTGTTCGCCTTGTTGAGGTGGGGAGCCTTGTGGAGGGTTCGAGAAGAGTACCGGAACACCCAAAAGACGAGGGAACAGGAGTCCCAATTCCATCAAAGGAAGTAGAGGGAGTTATGTTTCCGGCTGAGGATTCTCCTTCATAAGGAGGTCGTCCAAAAATCCGCCGAGCGGAGTCACATCCACTTCCGGATGAACTTCCAATAATCGATGAATGAGCCCGTGGGCAGTAAGCGCCACCGATAACATGGCCACGCCCCCAGCGAGCTCATTGGTCTCATCTCGCTCATTGGTCAGGTCGACCAGCTCTTGCCGAAGAGTAGCCAACTCTTCTTCATCAGCTGCAGATTTATTTTGAAAAGAGTTTACCTCGGCGCATTTCATTTTCAGCTCGTCCTCGGCAGCCTGGAGGCGAGCACGGAGACGTTCGATCTCTTGAAGATCTTCTTGATCCTTCTTTCGAACCATCTCAAGTTGGGCCTCAGAATCGTCCAACTTTGCCTCAAGGTCGACCACCTTCCTCTCAACAATGGCTTTAGCCTTAGCCATTTGGGTGAGTCTCGCGCTCCTCTCCTCGCTGACTTTGCGGCTCTCGGCGATCTGGACCGCAAGCCTCTCGAGGGTGTATGTGGCACGGGTTATATCGATGGCGGCCAGGCGCGCGTTCTCCAGAGAGCTCTGGTTGTTCACCTCGTCGAGCAGCGTGGTCGTCAGCGACCGGGGTACATTCTTCATAACCCTTTGGACGAGCGGGTCCAGAGGTTCCTGAGTGGCCGCATCCCGCGACCGGTAGAAGCCGAGGAGGTTGTCGTTGTAAGGCTCAACGATCGAGTTCTCGGCAACCCTAAAGAATAAAGAGAAGTTAGAAAAAAAAAAGTACTTGAAAATATTCTAAACCTCTATTGATAATAAGCTCACCTGGCAACCCTTGCGGCATCCCAGCCGAGAAGTGTGTTGTCTCCCTGAGCTCTCTCCCCGGCCGACGAGCTCGTTGCAGTCTCTCGCGACCGAGTGCTTCGGGGAGGAGGGGATACGACCTGAGTAGGGGGAGGCGAGTCACCCCTCGGCGGAGGAGATCTCCTCGGCGAGATCCTCTGTTCGGCGACAGGTGGGCGAGAAGACCCCCCCCTGGTCGTTCTAGCAACTCTCTTGGGTGGAGCCCCCGAGGTCTCCGCTCCCTTCCTTTTCTTGCCGGTACCGTCAACTACCTTGCGCTCGCGCAACATTCTCGCTTGTTGCATCATCCTGCTCGACAGTATGCGATCAACTTCGACGGATGGAGGAAGGTAAGTGACAACCCTTTCAGGAACCACTACTAAGAAAGAAAAGCGAAGATTTAATATTTACGAAGAGCAATTTTACAAGATTTGAGCAATTTCATAACTTTGAAACATGTTGATACCTGGAGGAAACTCTCGAGTGAAGTGGTGAGGAGGTACTCTGAGACCTGCTCGCTCACGCGTACACTCCCTGTTCAAGAAGCGACAGGACATCTCCAGGTAGCGACGATTGAGAACGCAGCAAATGTGGTATTGGAAGAGGGGTGTAAGACGGTGTTCGGCAGTCTTCTTGCGAGCAGTTTCACCTACAAAAACGAGGAGTTAGTCAGTATAGAAAGAGCGAGCAGAAATAAAAATAACTTACCACGAATCCTTTGATACTCAGTGTCAAGGGGAATGCGATCAGAGGAGCCATCCGGCTTCACTGGACTTTTCCAGTCCCCGGCTACCCACCACCAGTTGGTTTTCCAGTCTCTAATCTTGTTCGGAACCCCTTCAACCAACTTGAAATTATCACAGCCCCTCACGTAATAATATCCATGGCCCACTTTCTCTCCGGCCTCGGCCGCCTGAAGGAGATAGTTAATCTCTTTCGGGCTAAGCCATGTGTTCCGACATCCATTCTCGGCCGCCACCAGGCCGAACAGTGTAAGAATTCCGATCAGGTTCGACCAACCGTTCGGCAAAATTTGAGAGGGGGCCACCTTTAAGAAGTGTAGAAAGTTTGAAATACTGGGGTGCAGGGGGAACCTCAGCCCTGCCTCCATCATGCCGATGTTGACGGCGACCATCCCTTCTGGCGGCTGGTCGGCCCTCTCATCTTGGCGAGGAACGAAGAAACAGACGTCGGCCGGCAATTGGTACTTTTTTCGAGCATTTTCTAACTGGGCCGAGGAGACCTTACTCGCGTACTCGCTTGCTTCATAATCTGATTGTAAAGCTTCTCGGTACGGGCGAGGAACCTCTCGAGGAGGGTATTCGCAGAAATATTTATAGTAGGCCTCCCTCGAGACCTCGTCGCCATCCAAATGATCTCTACCACTCAAAATGTCCTTTATGCTCTCTGCATACTGAACAACCTCCTCGAAGTCCTCGCGGAGACTTCTCGTCAAGGTCTCCTCGACTTGGGCAGTTTCTAGCTGTTCGCCCACCCCTCGATTCAAATCCGGATCACGCAGATCTGAGTCCGTCTCCTCGGCATCACCCTCCTCGGCATCATTGCCGGCATCGTCCCTATCAGATTCATCAAGCTCGTCGACGTCGACGACCACTGCCTTTCCTAGGTTTCGGACTCCAACATTTATGGGTTCAGGGGAGTGGATCCTAGAGTCCGAGGAGGATGCCCTCTCCATCAAAGCCAAGGCCAAACGGTCTCCGCCGCCGGAGTTTTCAGAGCCACCAACCAATGGCGGCGGACCACCATCGGAACCACCACCAAAGCCACCAAACTCCATTTTTTCTTAAGAAATGGGGGAGAAAGAAGTTTTAAAGAAAGAAATGAGAGTTATTTACCTTTGTATCGATCGAAAACCACCACAAAACTCGCCGGAAAAGCTTGAGAGAGAAGCTTGGAAGGAAGCTTGAGGAAATTCGAGAATGGCAAAAGTGAAAAGTGTTTCAAAGAAGGTGAAAGTCATATTTATAGGCGAAATCGACCAGGGACCTATTAGCAAAAAACGGGGTCAAAAACGCAAATTTCCCAAAAATTTGGGGTCATTTCCGAAAATGAGTTCGGAAAGTGGCCCCCACGCGCGACCTTTGAGGTCGGCACGCGCCCCACGCGCCAAATTCAAATTCCTTGCGCCGCCCACGCGCCTGACACATGTCAGGTCCGTCATTATTAAAAGTTGCTTCGATAATCGTGCTCGGCCGCCTCCATCACACGTCATCAAGATCTCAAATTTGATTGTTTTGTCGAGAACAAATCCACCTTCCGAGAAGACGATTAGACTGCTCGCCTTACCATTCTACGAATACGAAGAAAGGCGACCAGGGGGCAAATGTTATACCTAGTCAAAGAAGTCAATCTTTGACAAGTCAATCCTAGTCACCAGCTTACGTGGCGAGGACCAGTCAACAAAGTCGTGCGACGACTAGTCAACAAGACCAAGAAAATGTAATAGAATGGATGTATTTAATATATTTAAGTGCTCGCTCAAAGATGTTGGCGAGCACATGTTTTAGTTAGCTGCTCGCCCAAATGTGTGGCGAGCACGTGTCTATCTTAGCTAGGAAAGTCTAAGTATTGAAGCCTTGGGAGACAGCATGGAGCGTGGCGACCACACTCCTCGACATGGTCCTCCGGCGACCACCGTGGCTCAGCTCCTCGGCATCTCGGCGAGGACGAGCACCAAAGGCGGTTTAGCATTAAATGCGCCATCAAATCACCTTTTCGGGCAGAAGATAGGTCCAATGAGGGCGTGCCACGTGTAAAGGGCGGGCAGCCCCTAGAAACAACTATATAATGCCTAAAAGAGGCTCATTTGTAGACAAGTTACCCATTCCTACAAATCACTCCCAACCCAAAGCAATAAACACTCCCAAGCTTCTAAAGCTTTAGCTTCTCTAAGAAGCTACTTTTGGTGTTCTTCTTTGTTCTTCAATAGATCATCAAGATCATCATATAAATACTCTTTAAACACGTAATAAACCCCCGATCATTATACATGTTTGTCTCGTGCTAACAAATAGTCCACATCCAATTCAACCATCAAAAGCACGTACAACAACTTTCATTGATAAAGTTGTTGTAGCATTTAAAAGTGATTGAAACTTTAAGAATGAGCTATGGAGCTTTAAGGAAGATCGCATGGCAACGTTGGAGGCTGGCAAAGAACTTATGAAGGTACTATATCCATAATGTTGAACAATTTGTTTGTGAATAAAGTTGATGACAATTTGAGTAATTAAGTGTTGGTTAAAGGGTGATAGTTTTCATAAAGGGTATGGGACTACATATTTTGTGGACAAAGAATATAGGACAAATGAGACTACTTTGGTGGACGGAAGGAGTACTTCCTAGGTTCAATTGTATAATTTTCATTTAAAAGGTGAAGGTTTAAAATAAGAAATAAAGTATTGAGGATTTTTATTCGAATATTAAGATTTTATAATAAATAGGAGCCCGTTAGGGATGACACTCCTTCCTCAATGTAGGATGTGCTCTTATTTAAATCTTACACCCATATTAATTAAATTATTTTTAAAATCTTAATATTTAATTAAAAAAAGTCGTGAAAATTCAGTTCTTTAAATAATTTCCTTAATTCCACAGACCATCATTTCTCTTTAATTATGTAGCTCACAACGTAAATAGGTGTGTATTTTGAAGGTAATTTTTTTAATTAAATTGGAGTATTATTTGTGTATAAAAATAATAAGGAAAAATTTAGAATAATAGGGAAATAGAGGAGGTACTATTTATGAGGTTTTAAATAATGAATTTCTCCAAAACTAAGTTTTTGAAAGAAAGTGTTGGTTTATTAACGTAAATTATTATTTTTGATCACCAAAGTTTATCTCTTCAAATTTGATTATTCATATTTAACTAACATAGGTAATAAGGTTTGAGCGTGAAATTCACCTAGGTTTATAAGCATTCACAAAATTAGGGGTGGGAATGGGCCAGGCCAGGCCATAAGAAAAAAAGTCTGGGCCTGGTATATAATATTTGGGCCCAAGCCTGGCCTATGGTCTCTCATAGGCTTTTTTTAAAGGCTTGGCCTGACCTTTTTAATAAATAGGTCTGGCTCGAAAGCCTTTTAAAGGCTTTTTTAAGTGTATTTCAAAATACATAAATTGAATTATCAATACCACCGTTCAAAAAAAAAAATAGCAGAATGTTCTTTTCAACAATTACAAAGAAAAATAAATCTTCTTAAAGATAATCTCATCTTCAATTCTTCAAGATAATCTCAACGTGAATAATCTCATCTTCAATTCTTCAAGATAATCTCATCTTCACGTTGAGCCACCTAAAATAAATAAGAAAAAAAAATGATTATAAAACATGCTGAAATTTTATAATGAATGAACAAAAAATTTAAAATTATTACTGTACCTTTTTCTTCTTCAAATTATATTTTTTGCGCAACCAATCTCCACCACAAATGAGTGTCTCAACAGAATCTTCATTCAATTTAGAACGATAATCATCAATAACTCTTCCTCCAGCCCTAAAAGTAGACTCAGATGCAACTGATGAGATTGGAATAGCTAGAATATCTGCAGCCATCTTTGATAAGATCTTATACTTCACACTGTGATTTTTCCACCACTCCAAAGCACTAAAAGAGCTTGAATCGGGAATAAAAACATCATCGTCTAGATAAGCTTGTAATTCAGACTTCAATGGAGGAACAACTTGTTTTTTACGCACCATATTCAGGATTTGGTCAGATCCAGTTTCAAGACAAGAATTAGACAAAGTTTTGTCATTACCTCGAACATCACTTACATCAATTGCATCGCTAGTCGGCACTTCCTTACTCCAATCAACATACTCATTATATAGTACCTCCAAGGAACACATCACATAGTCCATATTCACTTTAGCAACTGGTTTATAAATAAGAGGAAAACATATGCTAACCACATGAAATTTGAACCTTGTATCCAAAACGCTTGCAATAGCCATCAATAGATTGCACTCCCCCCAATATTTGTCAAATTTTGCTTTCATTTTGACTGCCATTTCTTTCATAAAGAGATCTTCATCAAGAGAAGCTTTATCGATCACTTCCTTCACCCTCCAAACCTCGGGAAGATACAAATTTGCAGTAATGTACTCACTACCTGAAATGACGTGAGTAGCAAGATTCAAATCACAACCACTGTGCAAATATAAAAATAGAGAAACACAGAAAAAAATCAAAAGGATGGAAACACGCCATTCTCTATATGGTATCTTGCTCAATATGGTAAATTACATATTATCAACAATTTGAGAATACTCCATACTACAAATTATTGTAGATCTTCTCCAAATCAATGCAAACACTTTTCAAACCACTGTAGAAATTAAATTTTCGCAACAAATCTCATGAATCTAATCCACTACAAATATCGTGAATATATTCAAACATATTTCAGTAATTTAAAGTGACATATTTTAGCATTACCGACTAATATTTAAAGTGAAATATCGTGAATATATTCAAACATATTTTTTACATATTATCAACAATTTGAGAATACTTCATACTAAGAATACTCATGAGACTTAATGAACAAACAATAAAAAAATATATATAACCTGGATTGAGTGTGCAGCGGCAAATGTTAACCTGGATTTAGATTGAGTGTGCAGCGACCGTGCTTCGATAGAGTGTGCAACGAGCGTGCAAAAAGTGTGCAGAGACTTAATGAACGTGTTTGAGATCGGAATGAAATTTTGTAGATTTTCTCCTGATTTTAAAACGTGTTTGAGATCGGAATGAAATTTTGTAGATTTTCTCCTGATTTTAAAGCGGCGCTATCTCATATATTATATTATATTTTTATAAATTATAAATTATATATTAATAATATTATATATATATATATATATATACTGTATTAATTTAAATAGGCCGGCCTGTTGGGCCTAAAAGGCCTATAAAAAAGCTTAGGCCTGGCCTCTTTAATTAAATGGGCTTTTAAAAAAGCTTGAGCCCGGCTTGTTTATTAAACGAGCCGAGCCGAGCCGTAGGCCCCTGTCGGGTAGCCTGGCCCATTCCCACCCCTACACAAAATCCACTGCTAGTTTTCCCCTTTCTTCAAAATCTGTACTTCATGTTTCTATATGTCCTATTATAAAAGAGTTTGCAAGTATAAATCTACTCCTTTAATAAATTTGAATAATGGTGATTGTTTGGCTAATGTTTCAAAATATTTGCAATAATGATCTTAATAGAAAAATATCTAAAAAAGAAATAAGCGAAACAAGTTTCTAACATATTCTTAATATGAATTGATAATTTTATAGAATTCTTTAAAATAATCATCACCACAAATATTAGTAGATGATCATGAATATTGTTCACAAAAATCAAATCTGAAAAATTTGATAAAATACAAACAAAATAAAATAAATTAACACATATATTTAAACCTAAAAATATAGTATTGGGATGTTACTTTTAATCATTAACTTCAGTTTTTCATACGAGTCAAAACCCCTATATTTGTGGACTTTTTAAAGTAATGTTAATTAAGGGAAAATATCAATTTTGGTCACTCAATTTTACCTCTTTTCATATTTGGTCACTCACATTTAGTCACTATCAAAATTGGTCACCCAGTTATTATTTTCTATCAAAATTGATCACTCTGTTGGTCATTGACTAACTGAGAAAGAGTTTTAAGCCGTGAAATTTTTCAAAACTCAAAAATATTTATAATAGGTCAGAAGGAATTCTGATGCATCTTCAATTCCAGTGATTTACTTTTTATTTTATAGATAATTAGGAAATGAGAAACAGGAGATATAAATTTATTTCAATTAATTTCAAATGTTTTCATAATTGAAAAACAGAGTACAATTGTTCAAAAAAAACCAGAGTACAAAGTTTCATTCTATCTCTTGAATTTCTCATTTCCTGTAAAATAAAAAGTAAACCAACAACAAATGAATTCATAATTGAGTTTAAGTACCAGAAATGAATTCATAATTGAGTTTAAGTACCAGCAAGTTGATTGAATCACGTTCTAGAAAGTAAACCAACAACAAATGAATCCAGCAAGTTGATTGAATTTTGATGTATGAGAATTCTTTCTGATCAATGATAAATATAATGAAAATTCCTTCTAAAAGATGCATGAGAATTCCTTTTGACCTATCGGATAAATATAATGAGAATTCCTTCTGATCTATAAGATAAATATAATAAAATAATTTTGTCATAAAAAAATTTAAAACTTAAATTGAAATAAGAAATAATGTATAATTTTTGTGATTGACTAAGATTCTTCAATGTAGGTTCCACATTTGCTACTGCGTTTGTTTCATTTTCTAGAAGATGCATCAGAAGTTTTTAACGTTTTGAAAATTTTGAGCTCAAAACTCTTTCTCCGTTAGTAGTCAATGTTCTCCGTTAGTCAATGACAGATTGACTAACGGAATTATTAATTTTGATAGAATATAATAAGTGAGTGACTAATTTTGATAGTGACTAAATGTGGGTGACCAAATATGAAAATAGGTAAAATTGGGTGACCAAAATTGATATTTTTCCGTTAATTAAAGATAAATTCAATAGAAATTGAAAAAAATGGAATTTAGTGAAAAGAATTAAAAGGTGGGAAATGATAATTTTTTTCAACCACGATCTTGAGAGATTTCTGCTTAAAACTTGTTAGTTAATATTATTGAGTGATAAATTTTGATAATGAATAAATGTAGGTGATTAAATTTACTTGAATTTTATTCTTTACGACGCAAATAATAATTTAAAAAATTACCTATGAAAAAAATTTCTAAAATAAACTTCATTTTATTAATATTTTTATTCTTACCTATAAAATCTCTAAATATAATATTAACTAAGTTTAAAAAAATTAAGTAGTACATTAATAATTTATTAATTTTAAAAAAATGCTCATTTTACGTAAATAAATATTGTCATTTAATATAATAGAGTAATAATTGTTGCATAAATTTTGCTTAAATATTTGTAGCGAGTTCAATTTTTTCTACAGTATTTTAAATCAATTAATTATTACTCTTTCCGTTCAATTTTATTATGCGCACATTTTTTATTTTTTTTAACAATACTATTCATATTATTTTATCTCCACTCTTCTACCATCACTTATTTATCAAATGGAGCCCATAATACCCTATCATACCCTCAACTTATCTACTTTATAAATAAACCAATCAATATTCATTAAAACTGGAGAAATACTCCATCATACCCTCAACTTATCTACTTTATAAATAAACTAATCAATATTCATTAAAACTCGTGTTCGGAGAAGTGGACATAATAAAATTGGAAGGAGTCAATATTTTTTATTTAGATATTTTAAATTTTTCTTGTTTTTCTAAACTATCGAATAGACAGCATAAACCTTTTACTCCATTCGTCTCATACTTCACATTTTATCATTTTGGGCGTCCCATACTTGAAGGCACATTACCTAAAATAGCAAAAACTTTTTTAAACAATTTTCTTAAAACATTACAATATTACAACAAATGTCACTACTTTATTACACTAAAAAGTAACTTTATTACTCCCTCCGTCTCAGGATTATATGCACACTTTGATTGACACGGAGATTAAGAAAATGGAATAAAGTGATTAAGAAAAGGGGAAATTATTGTTAAGGTCATTTCACTAAGAGATTTATCTAATAGGTTTTTTTTTTAAATCTATTAGAGTCAAAATGGCACCTAATAAGACATTGTTGCCCTTTACCAATTTAAATAATTTGAAATTAATAAATATTAATAATTTGAAATTAATAATTTTGAATTAATGCAGTTCCTAGTTATACGCACCTACCAATTATTAAAAAATTTCTAAAATTAAGCAATTCGAATTAATTGTTAATTATTCAAACAAATAAAATTAAAAAATCTGCATTTTATGATCCTTCCAATTATTCAAATATTCCTAAAATTAAGCAATTCGAATTAATTGTTAATTATCCAAACAAAAAAGTTAAAAAATCTGCATTTTATGATTCAGAAATAAGCGTGTCATAGAGTATACAATTCCCCATATTTTGAATATGCATATATATATGAAATAAATTATGAATTTTAATATGAACAGTGAAATGAATTTTGGTATGTAGAAATGGGTTATGAAGACATATGTTCATTTCAATATGAAGTTTAAAACGCATACAAGATGAATTTTTTGGTATGCATAAAATAACATGAACCAATGTGCACAGAGTGACATGCATATCAATATGCAAAATAGATGTGCACATTTGTAAATGACATATTCAAACAGCGGTTTGTTGTGATGTAGGGATTTCATACTTAATTCAGTTAATATCACTGAAAAGAATTGTTCAGAATAATAAGACGAAGACATAAAATGATAATGCCTACATCGGTATCCATGTTTCATATGAAAAGTTCATTTTGATATGAAGTTGTAAGAGTAGTATATGCACCTTTCAGATGCACTGCGAATAGCAATTGAATAATAAGTCTATCGAAATTCAAGCTGGAAAAGTTGATTGTAAACCAAACAACATGTGAATAAACAACTTTTTTTTCCATAAACTTAAGTATAATCGCATAAAACAACACCAAAATTACATGTTACATTCTTTCCCAATGGTGCTTTTGTAAACCCCTCTGCTGTTGCACCCTCACGGCCTCTCACCAGCTGAATGTACTTATCCGCCTCATTCGAGTGCATCACTAGCCTTGACAATTACCGTTCCTCTCTTGCCGTGCTCGCACCGAATCCTCTCATTGAGATGCAGATATGTCAGATAATCAAACCATTGGAGCAAATATTGTACTTGATTTTGCAAAAGCAATTGTATAAACAATTAACAACTCTAATTAGAAAGCTAAAATGATTTGCCTCTTGATTGCTATCACGCAAAGCATCTTTGTTCGTCCTGCAAACCAAAGATTTTGTTAATTTTTTCAGCAATGGTACTTCTATACAACGCATACTACATGCATCTTGAACTTTATTCACCTAAGCCATATTTTATTTAATTAGCTCAATTTGTGCCATTAGCACAAAATCTCATCTCATTAAGTTTAAGCTGAATAAAGTAATTTAATCAACTACAGGGCAGCTACTATTCAGAATTATCCAGAAAGCAGAAGCTACATACTACTAATGACGACATTTTTCGAATTACCTGTACAATAACTGATTAACATACATAGTTTCTGACATAAAGAAGTCATCGGCATCCATAAACACAACATCTTGACCATCATTTCCTGGTGTAATGCTGCTAAAGAAATCCTCAGCAATGGCAACTGTAAAATTCAAATCTCTTTTGTAATGGCCTTCTTTGACATATTGTATATTAATATCCTTGCAAATTTCAGGGAAAAACTCCGTATCTAAGCCATTCAGCTCTGCATGCAGAGCAAAATTCCGGCAGAAGTCAATACTGTTTGTATTTCTGTACATCTCAACAACTCCAGAACTCTGACTTTTGCAAGAATTTAACATCACCGTCAATGCAACCAGTAATGACAACACAGATATTGAGGCAGTAACAAGCCCCGAAATAAAAACAGTAGCAGCAAAAGATGACATGTAAGTTCCTCCCTCATCAGTGTAACGGCTTCCCGTTTCTGTGACAACCCAAGGGTACCAATTAGAAGATTATCAATGTAAAGGAAAAATTTACTAAGATCCAACCCTTAAGCTCAGAGAAAATTTCACAATACAATTAATCATTGATTAATAAATGAACTGCTATTTGCACTAGGTAGAATACTAGAAAGATAGCAAAGATCGATACCTGAACCCTCTCCTGCTAAAATACTTTGAGCAGAGTATTCCCGCTCCATATCGTGTCCATAAGCAGACATAGCTTATGATTGCTGTGTAGAAGTTGTAGGTTAAATATACTATGTCAAACAACAAATTTATTTTCTTCTTCAGATTACATGATTTGCCTTCATCAGATATAAAAACAAATTAGAACTTTAAACAACCAACCAACAAGTTGAATATGGCAGGAATCATGGCAATGATTTGTTTTGGCTTTTTTGTGAAAATGTACTACTACAATTTTGGAATAAATATAACAGTTGATAGGTGTATATAAAAACCATTTTCTACAGTTTCATTGATCAGTTACATCAGATCCCGTTAATTGTTAAAAAAGAGTTACATTTAGTTATGATAATATAAAAATAGAATAAAGTTTTAAAAACATTTTATAAATTGCAAGATGCTTCAAATAACTACGGCCACCCTCAATATCTTGTAGCTTTTGCAAATACTTCAAAAACCATTTTACAGAATGAAGAAATTAAAAAAAATAAAAAATCATATACTATTAAACAAAAAATTAGAAGAGATACCTGAAGATCAATCAATCAATCCTAATCCAGCCACTGTTATCTAATCCCTCACTTTCCAGGATCATCACCCAGCCAATAAATGGAACAACGACTTAAATCTGCTCAACCAATCCAAAACCTGAATTGTACATAAATTATGCGCGATCGAAATAATTCATCAGTTGCAAAATTATGCAATTCAATGGCATATTTGAAAAATTGACAACATACAGCAAATATTCATTATCTCGTCCACTGAAAATCACTTAATTAGAGTTGATCTCTTTCTTATTCTTCAAAATCATATTAAAAACAAGTGAGGAACTCAAACTTACATCTATTAAATCGAGGACCTTCATACACCTTCAAAATCAAGTCGTGGATCGAATCCAATATTTAAGAGCGAAAAAAAAGAAGAGCGAAAAAATCGAGGAGCTTCATACACCTTCTGACTATTCGAAACAGACGACCGCTTACCGCTAGCACTTGATCCCGTCGAATTGCTTCTCGATAAAAGCGGCAATGGGCAAAGAGTCCGGCCATAGCCGCTGCCGCAATTCAAGCTCGAACTGCGCTTAAACCGCCAAAACGACCTCTGTTTTTCTTCCGATTCCGCGTTTATGTGCTTCGTTTCATTAAACTTACCGGTTTTTTTGGGCGGCGGCGGTTGCGGCGGAAGGTGAGCCGACGGAAGAGCTGCGGGTGGCTGTTCCACTTTCCTCGCCGGAGCTAGCCTTTTTTTAATTTCAATTGGGAGGATCTTGCCGTCGAAGAAGAGTTCATCGGCAGAGGAGGATTCGTGATCGAAGCTTTCACGAAAAACACAGAAATCAAAATCAATGGTGGAAGAGGAACTTGTGCGAATGTATTGTTCAACCGGTACGCCGCCGTCGGATTGAGAAGTGCATAAAATCATGGGACGGAGGAGTAGTACTATTTATAAAGTTTAAAAGTGTTTACTATCCCCACTTTATCTTAAACAAACAATTCATTCATTAAAAATTGTGCCCAATTCATTTGTGTCTTCAAGTATGGGAGAGAGGAAGTATTATTTTTTCCTATTTTCAAAGCAATTGAGTGTTTCCAAAGATCGAGGCCATCATTTAATTTCTAGAGGAACAAATTGGCCGTCCATCTTCTCCGGTAATCCATTCAACAAACAGAATATAAATTGTCAGTCTCCTCCATCTCTAAACCTCCACCCCTCCGGCGACCCCACACCACCCACGACGGAGCCACACACGTCCATTCCGTCTTCGGCAATTGAGGGCTTTTGTATGAAGACGGCATGTACGAACACGAAGCCTATCGAGTTTTAAACATATGGATCAAATAATGGGAGTTTTATTTATATTATCATCTCTATTTTCCTCTCTTCACCGACCCTCGCTTCTGTAACTTTCCGGTGCCGACATCTCGGTGATTTTCTCTCCGGCGAAACAGGTATATTTCGATTTAGGTGACTGAATCATTAAGCTTCTTTCTTCATTTTTCTTTGTTTTTTTAGGCTGAAGCTATATGAGAAAATTTTATGCTGTTGGGTTTAGGGTTGTCATTTTACGAAATGAATTAGGACTCAAAATTTAAATTTGACGTTTACTGTCTTTTGGTGAAGAAAACCTTGAAAATGTCATTTCTTTCGGTCTTATTTGTTCAAGTTGATGTGATCAATTAATGTAGTTTTCTTTTCATTTTTGGGAGTGTTGTTTCAGATTGGAGAGATATGGGTATTTTAGATATTGAGCCTGACACCAGTGATTTAGATAGAGTAAGTGAAGAATATGAAGAAAGTAGTGAAGGTGATGGAAGTGAAGCAGATAACGTAAGTGAAGAAGGTAGTGAAGGTGATGTAAGTGAAGCAGATAACGGAAGTGAAGAAGGTAGTGAAGGTGAAGGGGAAAGAACTGAAGAAGATGAAGGCCAAGAAGGAGAAGGAGAAGGAGAAGGAGAAGGAGAAGGAGAAGGAGAAGGAGAAGGAGAAGGAGAAGGAGAAGGAGAAGGTTCTAGATGTTTCAAATGGGGGAATTTAAAATGGGGGAAAACGTACGCAAAGCTCGTAAAGCGTCTTCCGATACGTGAAGGTGAAGGGGAAGAAGAGGAAGGCGAAGCGTTCATCGGACGTCCGATACGTGAAGAAAATATAAAGATGGGAAAAATTTTAGAGAGAAAGGGTGAAAAATACAAAAAAGGTAGTGACGAAGGTGACGACAGTGATGAAGGGGAAGGAAGCAAAGAGGTTAGTGAAGAAGTGGAAGGAGGCGAAGAAAATGAAGAAGGGAGTAATATAGGTGAAGAAGGGGAAGGAAGCGATGAAGAAAGTGAAGAACAAGAAGAAGACGAAAGTCATGAAGAAAATGAACAAGGCAGTGAAGATGGTGAAGTCGAACTAGCTGAAGGGCGTGAAGATGAAGAATCTGACATCAGTGATTCAGAAATCCACGAATACAAGGAACTAGTTCATAAGCTTTTGAAGTACCGAACTTATAAAATAAAGGGCCCTAATGGTCAACTTAGATGTCCCTTCTGTGTTGGTAAAGAGAACCAGGAGTACACACGCCTTCTTGAACATGCAGTCCAAGTAGCTGAGGGCTCCACTGAAAGAAGCGCAAAGCAGAGAGCAAACCATTTTGCAATGGCTAAATACTTGGTAATTGACCTTGCAGATTATGTCCAACAACTACCTCTAACTGCAAACAAAATGCTCTCCAATCTCACGCTTGAGATTGACTTGAGAAAAGAAAATACGGATCAGTTGCAATCTAAGTACGAGGAAAAGACAATAGCTTTACGCCAGATACTTGAAAAGAGGGATGAAACTCAACACACTTTCTTTGAAGGTTTGTTGTTTTGAAATTTATTTATTCCCCGGTGGTTTGATTATACTACTACAACTACGTACGTATAACTGTGTCAATTAAATGATTTATTGATGACAAGTTCCAATTTCTTTTTCAGAAGCAAGGAACTTGCTATGCATTGCAAGGGATCAATCAAAGAGGGTTTTGGAGCAACATGAGATGTTGGACTTTGACTTTGAAAATAAAAGGCGACGGCTTAATTCTTGGAGTGAAGAGCTGAACAAGCGTGAGGCAGCGTTAACTGAGGAGAAAAGAAAGGTAATATGATACACATAATACGCCTACGCAGATGCATCATAGTTGAATTGAACTTTCAAATTTTAGTACAACATATTGTTTAAATTGTTGTAAAAGAGAAGTGTGCTTGTGTCTGTACACAAGTTGATTTATCGTCTATTGATTTTATGAAACACTGACAGGTTTGATCATCTGTCCCTACAATTCATACATGATGCACTAATGTTGTCTATAACCTTATTTTGGATGGCCCATTCAGCTCTTTTTGATCTTGAATTCTCTGTTTTATTGCAATTTGTCTATTTTTTCCTACTGGACTGATCAGATGGACGATCATTATCTTGCAAAAGAGCGTCAACGTAATGATGAGTTACTGGAGGCTGGCAAAGAACTTATGAAGGTACTATATATTGTTCAGTTTTTTTTTTTAAAAAAATTGAAAGGTTGGACTCGTACTACACATTGCGCTCTGGAGACTTCTGGGTAATTGATTATACATGTTGCTTTTACTAAACAGATGTTGTTAAAGAGTTTTTTACTAAATTTGACATGAAATTAAAAGGCCTAAAGATAGTTTAAAAGACATGGAGAGAAGGGTATGTAACCATGTATTAATGCTGATCAATGTAACCCTATATATGTACCTAAAATGCTTCATTGGTTTATCTGCATCTTAGATTAAACATTACCAGATTTCTTATTTTCTCTTCGAAAATCATTAAGAGTTTTACTTAGACATCTCTTTTCCTCATCCATCTATACCCCATTTGATAAAATGGCCAATAAAGATCTATCGGTTTTCCAGGGCTTGGAAGATATGCCTAGCCATTGCTGTGTTAAAATAGGTGTAAAGAGGAGGGGAGGTGAAATCAATGAGAAAGTCTTCATGAGTGCTTGCAAGAAGCAATATCTTCCACACGAGGCTGAAACCAAGTCTGTTGAGCTGTCCAGCTTCTTGGAAGAAAAAATGAGAGATCTTAAGGGGATTGCTCAGGTGGGGCATTTTCCTCATTGTATTTTTCACACAATGGGGCAGTGTTTCTGTTCTTTTAATTCAATGTGGGAGTTGTTAAAGTTGAGCTTTGTTGGTGCAAATTGCAGGAAGTGTTGAATGAGAAGGACAAATTACTACGAGGCCTCAAGGATGACAATGCAGTTGTTGCAGCTCTTGAGAACAATACTAGTGGAAATGGTATGGACACGGAGCTGTGGAACTTTGAAGAGGATAGGAAGGCAAGTCATTGTGAAGTCATCAGATACATCTTATCGCGATGGAAGGCACTCCAATGCAAGAGAGACGAGATCGACGAGGTCATCAAAACTCTCTTTTGAATCCTTTATGTAACAGTATTTTGATGTCTTCATGCCTTATTTTGTTACTCTGCACAAAACAAAGCCCTTATGTATTCCTGACTTTACAATGTGTTGCCTTCATATCTTGTTCATGGTTCCAGATCAAGATCCTACTCAACAAGTAAAATTATTATTTTTTAATTAACTCCCACACTCAAGTCTCAATTGTTGGTCTATGCTACATCCACATGCACATTCATCTTATTAGAAACAATCCCACAATAGCTAAAAAAAAAAAGATGAGTAAAATTAATGCATTTAGAGCCACCTGAGTTGCAGCACAGTTTAAAAGCCTCCTTTAGTAGATCATGTCTCTTCTTGCATACATGCCTCCTCGTCGATATCACCCCTCGTTGAAACCTCGAATGAATGCACGAATTCACTAGTCAATCACAAATCTTCTCCTTCCTTCTTTGATACACCTTGCCATATTTCATATTGGCTAAAGAAGGTGAGTTCTCATCACCCCTGTTTATTGCAAATTTATTCAATCCCTGTAAACCCAATATACATATGTTATTAATTTTCCATATAAGACTCAAGCTGATAAGGTACATGAAAACTCCAAAAGTAGTTTGAGGATCCATGTATAGGCCTTTTATTCACATTGTTGTATTAGCTAATGATCCAAAGATAGAAACTTGCAGCAAAAATATATAATAATCACTAGTTTTTAAACTGAATTACCATTGTTTTCTCTACTTGCAATATTCGCCTCTCCTTCGCCTCTAATGCCTCTGCGCGCTTGTTCAACTCTTTTCTCCACGAATCAAGACGTCTCATTTTAGTCTCCATCTCAAAATTCAGCATCTCTTCTTCTTCTAAGAGCCCCTTTCCGAGCTTCTTTGCAATGTGTTGCAGCTTCACTGATGCTGAAATTAAACAAGTATGAGTTCGATATATGTTTTCGTGCTCTGGAAGCAGCATTTTTGTATTTTGTAAGTAGTTATCTGGGAGCTCATTCAAGTCGCGGAGGGCCTTGTCTCGATTGGTCTTTGCTTCGTGAATAAGCTCCGGGATAGTTTTTAACGTTGAGTTGCGACGAAGGTAGTCCCCCAAGGAACCATGGGATTTGAAGTCATCTTCACGAGCAACCCAACCATAAAGGCTTGAACCTGGAGACGAAGTTCTTCGTCGAAACCATTCGTCCTTCGTTTGGCCCCGAACATAAAAGGACTTTTCGAACTTCATTGCGTTCTTGAAGCCGCTCCAATTACCCTCAAATGTTGCAACTTGTTCAGTGCATGGATCATCGTCTATGTTAGCAATAATCCCTTGGCAGGGCCAGCAATACAACTCACTCTTCTCAATCTCAATACTTGGTGAATCTGCCATACTAGCCTGGGGAGTATATACAAACACTTCAGATAATTAAAATATGTATAAATTAAATATGAATCACAATTTTTATTTTTTTAAAGTGAATTAATAATCTTTAAATTGTGTGCAACAGATATAAAAAATGAATATACTAGCATTTTGATTGTTTAACCGAGCTTACTATTATGGGACAGGGTTTAACTGGGCTTAGGAATATAATCTTTAATATAAGGCCTTGTTATTCACACCACCGGAATTAATTAATTCACTGACCAAAAAACTGCCCATAAAAAGACTATATTACCCCCTTTCTTTTTTTTTTCTAAATCTGAACTCATCAAACCCTAATATGTTCACCCATTAACCGACCAGTCGCCACCGAGTCCGCCGCACCTTCAAATACTACGCAGAGAGAAAAAATAGATTCGAATCTTTGTCAAAAAAAGCACCGATTTAAAAGGAAAGATTTATAAAAAACAATCAATATCCAGAATTTCGAATATGCAAATATATGTGTATGAACACTACTTCTTATAACCTACATTATATGTAAAGTATAAATAGTAATAAGATAATTACCGTCAAGAATCAGGATGCAAGGTCGCTAGCTTCAACTCTTCAATGACGAATTGACGGTTGATATCGAATAATGCCCTAATTTGGTAGGGATATCTAACTAATGGGCAACTCAAACCGATTGGGTTAGGGGCGGGGGTGGTGCTGGGGCTGGGGCGATTGTATTTGCCTATTGGACCTTTTTTAAAAAATTAATGGGCCGAATTCGATGAACAAAATTTAAATGTATAGTTCGGATTGACCCGTTTACCCCGCCTGCTAACCATTTTAAGTAAAAAAAAAAAACTCATGGGACATGTGATCTATCTATTAACTCAAACCCTCCATTTATTTATGGTTATTTTTTTTAAGGGTCGTTATTGTTTATACTCAAGTTTATATAAGAATGTTAACTTTTTTTTTCTTGATTAATTTTTTTTTTTTTAATATGATGTTGTAATTTTAAATTGTAGTGATTTACCCTTTTTAATACTCCCTCCGTCCGTCTATAAGCTTCCCATTTTATCATTTTGGTCCGTCCACCTATAAGCTTCTCATACCTTTTTTGGTAAGTACTTTTTCTTACACTTCACTTTATATCTTACTTTTTCTCTCTATCTCTCTCCTCTCTCAATCACATCACTTGTACTATATCTATTATTTAATCACTTTTCTTAATCTCTGTGCCAAAAAGTAACGTAACACTTATAGGCGGACGGAGGGAGTAATAGTTTCAGTTATATTGACTTAAATTTTTTAACAATGTTATATTGCACCTTTTAATTATATGTCTTACATTTTATAATAATATTTTCATTTATATTGACTTACCCTTTTTATTAATATTATGTTGCACTTTTCAATTATAATAATTTTCACTTTTCATTAAAAATTGTGGTACTGCCTTACATTTTTCAGTAATATTGTATTGCACTTTTCAATTATACTCCCTCCGTTTTTTATTAAATGTCACTTTGCCTTTTTCAATATTTTTTAAATAAGTGTCATTCTACACTTTTTCTTCAAGTTTGACAATTTTATCCTTGTACATTGTACTCCCTCCATTTTCTTTACCTTAATTTAAGTTTTTTCCCTTTTGAATATAGTACTATAATATAAATCATGCATAAACCTTAATTATTGTATACATGAATATCATCTACAATATTGACCACATTCATTACTAAACATAAATTTTATGTTAAAATTAGTTATCATTAATGAAGGGTAAAATTGTTCATAATTATATATCTTAATATGTTGAAAATTGTTAAAATGACACTTATTTAAAAGTGGAGGGAGTAATAACTTACATTTTTCATTAATATTGTGTTGTACTTTTCAGTTATACTGACTTGCAATTTTTAATAATATTGTTGATTCGGGTGGAATTTAAACTATTTAGATGCATATTTGAAGCTCATTTGATGTTGATTTCATTGAATTATACATTGAATATGATTGTTTAAGCCGAAATGAGAGAAAGGTTGTGTTTTGTCGATTTTGTAGGAAATACGATGGAATTTGGAGCAAAACACCAACCATACTTTACTGGATCAGGAAGAGGAGTGCACGGTTGGATTCGTCTCGAAAAACGGAGTGGAATGAAAAAAAGAATCGAGTCAATCGGAGGTCGGAAGCTCGAGATACGAATAGACGAAAAAGCATGCCCGGGTAGAATCGACCCGGGCGGGTCAAAATCACCCGGGCAAGGCAGAATTTTAAGTTGTTTCGTATTTGGCCCGGGTGGAACCCACCCGGCCGGGTGGATTCGACCCGGGCAAGGCCCCAACATGCACTTGCTTCGTCTTTTGGCCGGGTGGCATGCCCGGGTGGGAGCCACCCGGCCGGGTCACATCATTTTCGGAGTTTTTGGCACATTTTCTCCATATTTCAAGGGCCTAATTGCAAAATTAATTCAAGACTTCTACCCCAACTATAAATAGATCAAATTTGAGTTTTAGAGGGGGGTCTTACTCCTTTTACAAGCAATTCCACACACACATCCACATAGTTGTAGGTGTTCTTCATTTTTAGTTTAGATTCTTCATTAGATTAGATAGAATAGTGGTTATTACTTAGAATCAAGCTACGATTATCATCGGGTATCGTCTATTACATCGTTTTGTAGCTACATTTCCATGATCAAGGTGATATTAATCTATTTTGCAATTCAATTTAGTATTTTCTTAATTTCTTCAATTTATTGTTATTCTATTATGAGTTTTATGTTTATTGTTGTTTTAGCCATGAGATTCTCTTCTAGAACCATGGGCTAAGCTCTTATTGCCTTGGGTGTGGATGTTTTGATGGGTGTTTAGTGTAATTGTGGATTAATTGCATGATTAGCTTAGGATTTGGGTGTATATGTTTCTAGTGTAGTGATTTTCATGATTCAATTGATTAATTCACCCTATTAGCTAGCATTATTGGTTTTGTCGACTTCAACGACCATATTGGGTTGCATGATTAAGAGTGTGTGTATGAGCTTGAATTAATCGATTAGAATTAACATAGTAATTAGCTACACCGACCGGGGGTTGATTGCTTAGATCGACGACACTAGACACTAGTCGATTATAGGTCGTCTATTAGATTAGTGAGAGGGCGTCTCATAAACATTAGTAACCGTGTTGAACGTGTTTATGAGACACTATCTTAGGAGCTTATGGTATTAATTAGACTATATAATTGCTAATTGATGCACGTGTTCACCTAAGCCTCACAAGGGAATGGTCTACACACACGAGTGGTAGCCTTTAGCTTAACCCAAAACCATAGTTTAACTCATGCAATTGGTTCGTTAACTCATTGAATTACCCACAAAACGGAAACACCCGAGGCAATACTCTCACCTTGCACTTTCGAAAGGAAGTTAGATATATTGTTATTGTTTTGTTCATTTCTTCTTGTTTAGTTCATCTAGTTTCATACTTGTCTTTAAATTCCCGAAAATCCAAACAAACAAGCTTAGTTACTACAATGGCATTACAACTTGCAACTTTAGGGATTCATTGACACTCAATTAAGTCCTTGGAACGAAAATATACTTGGGAAAATTTATCCAAAAATACGAACAAGTCAATGGCGCCGCTGCCGGGGATTTAAGCGAGTGTTATTAGTGAAACTTAGAGTTTGTTAAGTGTTGTTGGTAGTAGCATTTCTTTTCGTTATTTGTGTTTTGTTCATCTTTGTGGGCTTTGACATTTTCTTTTTGTAGGTGCATGATCACAAGATCACGTGGAGGAAACCTTGAACCATTAGACCTTGAGATCGAGGCACACGCAAGAAGAAGGAATCGAAGTAGAAACCGTCAAAGAGTCATAGAAGAACCACTTGAGATGGAAAACATTGAAGAGATGAATCCTCCACCAAATGGAGAAGATAAGCTTCAAAGAGAGAATCATCAAGTTGGAGGGGATCCACCTCAAAACCCAAACCCACCACCAAATCTCCAATTTCCCAATCCACAATATCCACCCCAAAACCACCTTCCATATCAAGGATACAATCCTTACCCTTATCCACCTCCACAACAAGCCTACTATCCACCACCTCCACCTCATCCATATCCACTCCATCAACACCCATATCCTCCACTTTACCAATATCCTCCACCTCAACAAATCCAAGAAGAATACGTTCCTCCACCTCAACATATAGAAGAACCTCAACGTGTGTACCATGGAAGGCCAATGAGGGAATATTTTGAGCCTCAACCTAGGGAGCATTACGATGGATTGGCAAGACCAAGGGTGGAGGCAAACAACTTCGAGATTAGTGCCTCTTTATTAAGGATGTTGAGGGAGAGACAATTTGAAGGAAGGACGGAGGAAGGATTTGAGGAAGACCCAAATGAACATCTTGCTCAATTCTTGGAGATAGCCGACACTCTCAAGCAAAATGGAGTGTCGGAAGATGCTAAAAAGATGAGGCTATTTCCGTTTACATTGTCGGGGAAAGCAAAATCTTGGCTACAATCAAGCATTCCCGCCGGAGAAGTGAGGACGTGGGAAGATTTGAAGAAAAGATTTCTATTGAAGTACTACCCACCTTCAAAGACGATGGAAGCCAAGCAAAAGATCTCTACGTTCAAACAAGGTCCAAATGAGAGAATCAAAGAAGCATGGGAAAGGTTTACGAGTCTTCTCATCACATGCCCCCATCATGGTTTCCCAATAGAACAAACAACTTGTTGGTTCGTTGGTGGGTTACGATTGGAAGATCAACACCACATTGATGCTTGTGCGGGGGGTTCAATTTGGATGAAATCGGTGGAGGAGATCAATGACATAATAGAGGGGATAGCAAGCAATACTTTCAAGACGAGAGTAGACCGTGGAGCACAAAATCGGGTAGCCCAAGTGGATGCTAATGATAGCATAAGAGCAATGATGTCTACACTCATTGAAAAAGTAAATGTTTTATCTCAAACAAGAGATAATCATTTATCCTTTGTGCAAGAAGATTCTCAATTGGGACATATGGAAGAAGTGCAATACATGGGTCAACAAGGATATCCACAAAATTTTCAAGGGAACCGACAATATCAAGGCCAACCACCATATCAAAATCGTGGTCAAGGATATCAAGCACCTCCTCAAAACCGATTCCAAGGGCAATCTTCATCATCTCAAGGACAAGGGGGACCATCCCCTCAATACCAAGCCCCTCAAAACCCGAATTTTCGGAGGAATGAGAATTTGTCATATTCGAATCCTAAAGGTGCTATTCAATATCCTCCCGGATTTGATCCCGGAGCAAAACTCCCAAGTGGAGAAGGGAAGTCCTCCACGGATGAACTTCTCGCACTCCTCATGAAGAGAATGGAGACAAGTGAGAAGAAATCTGAAGCATCCGACTCCATCCTTGCCCAACTCATGAGTAACAAAAAATCTACCGACTCGATGCTTGCCTAACTCACGAGTAACCAAAAATCAATGGAATCCATGATTAGCCAACTTATGAGTAGTCAAAAATCAATGGAATTCCACATGGGATAATTGGCAACTTCCATTGGATCTCAACATACAAAGGGTAAATTGCCCTCAAACACCGAGGTAAACCCACGTGAGCATTGTAATGCTATTACAATTTCAAGTGGTGAACATTGTGGAGTTTCTTCAATTGAATTGGAAGAGGGTGAAGTGTTGAAGGCAAAAGAAAGGGAGGAAGAGGAAAAGAAGAGGATAGAGAAAGTTGGAAGTGGAGAGGTTGCTCCAAGAATTCCAAAATGGAGAATTGCAAAAGATTTGAAGAAGAAGAAGCTTGAGGTACCTTGTGATAAATGGGGGGTGCCCATTACATATGAGCCACTTCCATACCCGGGAAGATACATGAAGAAAATGGATGAGAAGTTTGGGAAGTTTTTGGATATCTTCAAGAAAATCCACATTGATCTTCCACTTTCGGATGCTTTAGAGCAAGTACCTCATTACATGAAGTTTCTAAAGGATGCAATAGCAAACAAGAAGAAACTAGTGGATGATGAGAAGATCAAGTTGACCGAAGAGTGTAGTGCTATCCTTCAACGAACTCCTCCCGAAAAGCTCAAGGATCCGGGTAGTTTCACTCTCTCATGTGAGATTGGTGATGGTCCCATGATGAAAGCTCTTTGTGATTTGGGAGCTAGCATCAATTTGATGCCACTTTCAATCTTCAAGCGTTTGGGACTTGGAGAAGTAGTGCCCACATCAATTACTCTCCAATTAGCGGATCGTTCCATCACCCATCCTAAAGGGATCATTGAAGATGTATTGGTGAAGATTGACAAGTTCATCATTCCGGCCGACTTTGTGGTATTAGATATGAAAGAAGATGCAAATATCCCATTGATTCTTGGGAGGCCGTTTCTTGCCACGGGGGGAGCAAACATCAATTTGAGAAAAGGGGAGGTAACATTGGAGGTGAATGGAGAGAAAGTGATTTTCTCCAAGTATGGCTCAATTGAGAGTTCCCAAAGAAAGAAGTAATCCCCCTCCATCCAAGAATGTGACATTTATGTGAAAGAGCCATTACCAAAAGTCCCATTGAAAGATCCGGGAGATGATAACAAATTGAAGCAAACTCCCAAACTTGAGCAAAACTCAAGTTTGGGGGAGTTTTATAAGGATAAGAGTTTTGATAAGTCCCTTGAGGGTAGTGAAGATGAAGAAGGAGGAAGAAAGAATTCAAAGGAGAGAAAGATTGAGAAGGAATTTGAAATTGGAGATACGGTGGTATGGGGCACTTTGGGAGTGATGGAAGTCCTTGGAAAGATGAAGCTCAAGGAACGGAAAATGTTGGTCATGAAGAAATTGGTCTATGAAGGAGGCATTACATTGGAAAGTGAGGAGGATGAAGTGTTCATCACCGATGAGCACAATGTCAAGCACTATCATCCTCCATTCAAAGAAAGGGAAGTTTGAACTTGTTAAGTTCCGTCCGGCATAGGACGTTAAACCTAGCGCTAAATGGGAGGCAACCCATTTTTACTTGCTTTCTTTCATTTCTTGTTCATTTTTATGCTTTGTTAGATTAGTTTGATGTGTTTGTGAGTTTTGATGTAGTTGGAGAAGCTTGGATCGAATGGACAAGTGGATTGAAAGTGGAACTTTGTGCTTAGAAGAAGGTGTAGCTATAGCAATCGTAAGAGGTACGCCCACCCCAATTCTTAGGAATTGCATAGCAATTACTAAGTTTGGGGGGTAGTGGAATTTATATTCTTGTTCATGACATTGATTTCTTAGCTACTCTTAGTGTTAATTGTTGGGATAGTGGCCCATGTGTGTAGATTTGTATGCTTAGCAATGAAAAAGTTTGGGGGGGTATGTTCGTTTTTACATTTTCTATTGACACCAATGTGTACTTTTGTGTGTGTGTGCAATTTGAGCTTTAGTGATCATTGAGACACATTTGATGATGATTTGTTGTGAATTTGATTCCTTGAATGTGTACATAATTGGAATGAATCATCTTGTTTGTGTTGTTGTCATCTTATTGCCTATAGATGTTTTGCATGCACAATGAGTTATGTGTGGTGATGATTGATGAATATTTGAGTCTTGAATGAACCGGTGAGAGTTGAGCTTTGAACCGATGCATTAATCCGGTTTATTTCATTCTAGAGTGGATCAATTCATTGCTTGTTTTTCTAGAACTTGCCCAAGTTCTTGCTTGAGATCATACTTGTGTGATACTTTGAGATATGATGTAGGCCATCTTTCGTACTACAAGTCACTTAGCCAAATTTTTCCCAATAACCGAAGAGATTTTCCGTAGTTAGCCCGTTTGAGCTTGATTTCCCATTCTCTTGGCAACCTACAATGTTTAACCACTTAGCCTTTTGAGCCTTTGATATCCAAATCTAGTGGAGAATAAAAAGAAAGTGGTAAAACATGTGTTTTAGTGCATTTGGTTTGAAGAGAAAAATTGGCAAGGTTGTGAAAAGAAAGAAAAAGATGGAAGTGAATAGAAAAATTGAGAAAGAAAAGAGGGACAATGAGCCCCAAGAGCTTGAAAATAAAATAACTTGGTTAGAAAAAGATGAGGAGATGAATGCATTTGAGGAACTTATATGAAAAGTGAGAATGAAGGTTGTAAACCTTAAGAGCACGAGCTTGAATTGTTGAATAACAACTTTCGTTCTCCACTAGACGAGTCACTTCTTCCATATTCATCATACCCCGTCCAAAGAGCCAATGTTACGTCCTTGGTTAAGACCTATTGATCTCATAGTTGAACATGTTTGTGGTGGAAAGATGGTAGAGCTTGGGCAAGCTTATGGCAAAGTGCAATGCATGATTTGATTGATGAGTGTTTATTGTCCTTAATTTGTTTGAGTGTTTGAGAGAAACACTATATCTTGTGAGTTGAACTTGAACATTTTGATATTGTCATCACCATCACTTGTTGTGGTATGTTGAGCATGTGTGGGTAATTAGTTGGATTTTCAATAGTGAACTTGTGATCATTTTGAGAATGTATCTTGAGGAAAAAGAATTCATTTCATTTCATTTGATACGTGGGATCTTTCATTGATCATCTAGTTGTAAATTTCACCCTCACGTTGTAATTCTTTCGTTGCTCGAGGACGAGAAACACTTTAAGTTTGGGGGAGTTGATTCGGGTGGAATTTACACTATTTAGATGCATATTTGAAGCTCATTTGATGTTGATTTCATTGAATTATACATTGAATATGATTGTTTAAGCCGAAATGAGAGAAAGGTTGTGTTTTGTCGATTTTGTAGGAAATACGATGGAATTTGGAGCAAAACACCAACCATACTTTACTGGATCAGGAAGAGGAGTGCACGGTTGGATTCGTCTCGAAAAACGGAGTGGAATGAAAAAAAGAATCGAGTCAATCGGAGGTCGGAAGCTCGAGATACGAATAGACGAAAAAGCATGCCCGGGTAGAATCGACCCGGGCGGGTCAAAATCACCCGGGCAAGGCAGAATTTTAAGTTGTTTCGTATTTGGCCCGGGTGGATTCGACCCGGGCAAGGCCCCAACATGCACTTGCTTCGTCTTTTGGCCGGGTGGCATGCCCGGGTGGGAGCCACCCGGCCGGGTCACATCATTTTCGGGGTTTTTGGCACATTTTCTCCATATTTCAAGGGCCTAATTGCAAAATTAATTCAAGACTTCTACTCCAACTATAAATAGTTCAAATTTGAGTTTTAGAGGGGGGTCTTACTCCTTTTACAAGCAATTCCACACACACATCCACATAGTTGTAGGTGTTCTTCATTTTTAGTTTAGATTCTTCATTAGATTAGATAGAATAGTGGTTATTACTTAGAATCAAGCTACGATTATCATCGGGTATCGTCTATTACATCGTTTTGTAGCTACATTTCCATGATCAAGGTGATATTAATCTATTTTGCAATTCAATTTAGTATTTTCTTAATTTCTTCAATTTATTGTTATTCTATTATGAGTTTTATGTTTATTGTTGTTTTAGCCATGAGATTCTCTTCTAGAACCATGGGCTAAGCTCTTATTGCCTTGGGTGTGGATGTTTTGATGGGTGTTTAGTGTAATTGTGGATTAATTGCATGATTAGCTTAGGATTTGGGTGTATATGTTTCTAGTGTTGTGATTTTCATGATTCAATTGATTAATTCACCCTATTAGCTAGCATTATTGGTTTTGTCGACTTCAACGACCATATTGGGTTGCATGATTAAGAGTGTGTGTATGAGCTTGAATTAATCGATTAGAATTAACATAGTAATTAGCTACACCGACCGGGGGTTGATTGCTTAGATCGACGACACTAGACACTAGTCGATTAGAGGTCGTCTATTAGATTAGTGAGAGGGCGTCTCATAAACATTAGTAACCGTGTTGAACGTGTTTATGAGACACTGTCTTAGGAGCTTATGGTATTAATTAGACTATATAATTGCTAATTGATGCACGTGTTCACCTAAGCCTCACAAGGGAATGGTCTACACACACGAGTGGTAGCCTTTAGCTTAACCCAAAACCATAGTTTAACTCATGCAATTGGTTCGTTAACTCATTGAATTACCCACAAAACGGAAACACCCGAGGCAATACTCTCACCTTGCACTTTCGAAAGGAAGTTAGATATATTGTTATTGTTTTGTTCATTTCTTCTTGTTTAGTTCATCTAGTTTCATACTTGTCTTTAAATTCCCGAAAATCCAAACAAACAAGCTTAGTTACTACAATGGCATTACAACTTGCAACTTTAGGGATTCATTGACACTCAATTAAGTCCTTGGAACGAAAATATACTTGGAAAAACTTATCCAAAAATACGAACAAGTCAATTGTGTTGCACTTTTTCATTATAATATACTCCATAAATTAATTCTAACATTAAATATCCAAATTAATCTTTTGTATATATAATTAAAATTTAATGATAAGTTTGGCAATGAATAAAATCGGTTGAATCATTACGAACCCGAACCTATTATAAGCGCGTGCCAACTGCTCATATTTTCAAATTTGTACTCATTATACTCACCATGTTCCGAACCTAATTTGTATAGTGCCCCAAGAATTCTCAATCCATGAATTTAGTTAAGAAATCAAAATTTTAATAATAATATTACTAATATATTTTTAATAACAATCAATAATAATAATAATAATTTAAGTGCAAATAGAATGATCATTTTTATTTCATTCCATTTAAAATTTAATTTCATTCAACCATAATTTTATTCAATAGTATCCCTTAGGACATGTTTTTTTTTTTTTTTTTTGGGACTCACACGTCCGGACGTGGAATGTTACGTCCCCCTCTTGTTCTAGTTCAGAATTTCATATCCGAATTTCACCGTCCAATTTCAACCTCCCCTAAAAATATCAATATAATCATATCCTATTCAATATCCAAAACAAACATACACAATCACTGTATTTCCCCATCCTACATAATTCCAAAACAAACATGACCTTAAGATTTTAACAATTTCAGATTTGAAAATTATTTTGTACTCCAGTATTTTGTCGCTTTTGAAATTTAAAATATAGTGTTTCTTATTTTGGGTACCACTGCCAATCTGACAATTGAATAATAACAGTGAATTTTTCGGGTAGTGACAGACATGTCTCTTTTGTGCAAATGAATTAATGAGCACCGTAGAAAACTTAGTCGTTTACCATACTAAATATGATCATAGATGCTGGTATAATATCTTGCTCAATCAATTAGATTATTCATAAAATGGAATTTATTCACAATTTAATTTTATTATCATAATACTGCTGACATGCAAAGATGAAAACATTCCATTTTAGTAGTTAAAAACAATAAATAAAAGTTGAAGACGAATCTCTCCTTGTCTTAACACAAGAAGTTGTTCTATTCGGACTACACAACAACTCCACCCCACCGACCAAACTTCAGCCCAAACACATCCCCAGGTATGAAATTATGCTTTTTTATTAGTCAGATGGTGTTTCATTCTTGATTTTTTTGCTAGCTGCTATGGAATTTCTTGATCTGAATGCCTTTGATTATGATTATGTATGTAATATTTTCAAAGAAATGTTAGTTTTTCAGTTTGCCTGTAGTAGCCTAATTTGGGAGATGAAGTGAGAATTGAAATGCTAAACTTTTGCTGCAGGTTTTGGTTTTCAGTTTGCCTATAGCCTAATTTGGCCTAATTCCTTACTTTTTGGTTCTGTTCTGTTTAGTATGGTGTCTGAGACTGAGACTGAGACTGAGACTGAGACTGAGGAGGTTTTTTGCTGGCCCTGCTTTGGGATTATAACTAACTTATCAACTGATTCAAGTCATGATAATCCAGACACTCACAATAGTGATTATTGGATGAGGAAATTCTCAGATTTCAAGCCTTTAAAATTTTCAACAGTCTTGAATGCCAATCAGTCCATTGATAAAGTTGTTGTAGCATTTAAAAGTGATTGGAGTGGGTTCAAGAATGCTATGGAATTTGACATGTTGTTCGAAGCTCGGGGCAGGGGTAAGGACGAATGGATTCAGCGTAAAACTTCTCCAGGTTCGAGACTTTACGCTTGGGTAGCTCGTGAAGATGACTACAAATCGGATGGCCCATTGGGAGAATTTCTTCGATGCAAAGTAGGATTAAAAACTTTCACTGGACTTGTCCAGGAAGCATCTACGAATCGAGGGAAGATCCTTTGTGAATTGGTAAAGGAGATTGAGTTGAGAAACAACAATTTGAATCAGCTCCGAACTAGCTTCCTCCAAAACAAAATGTCTGCGTTAGAAATGCTTGTAGAGCAGGAGAAGATGTTCATAAGTTTGAATGAAGGTTTGACCTTTGCTAAATGACTTAAATGGTTTTAAAAAATGATTTGTAATTCATTGTCCTTTTTACAGCAACAACGAAGCTGGAATGCATTTCAAAGGAGCACGTAAAGGGGGTCGTGGAAGAACAAGAGATGCTGAAGTTCGAGCTGGAGAGAAAAAGGAAACGTGTTGGTTCTTGGAAAAAAGATTTGAGCAAGCGCGAGGAGGCATTAAACGCGAGTGAAGGGCGAATACGGGAAGCAGAGAACATGATGGTTTTTCATTTTTAATACTCTGTACTAGTTATTGCTTTTAATAACTCTGATGCTTCAAGTTTGCGTCTTTGGATGATTTGGTAAAAAATGTGGTTCAGATAGAGCTGATAAAGCGCGAGAACGCGTTAGTTGAGCCTGAAAAACGAATAATGGAACTAGAGAACATAAAGGTAATGTATTTTTAATAACTTGACATCTATTTGTAATAAGATGGTGATATATGGTGCTAAAATTATGTACTTCAGAGTGATTTAACGCGTCGTATGCTTCAAATGGCCACTGAAGAACAAATAAAAGCTAATGAAAACGTTGGAGTACTTGTAGAAGTACGAAAGGTATGACCCCTTGTGTCGTAGCATTTCTTCTTCCCTATTGATATATGAAGTTTAAGTACTGAATTTTGTCGGTTAATATTGGCATTTTATTTCTATTGATTTTCTGTTACATTTGTGAAATGCAGAGAGAGAAGGAGGCTGTCGAAAAAGTTCTTGAGCTGGAACGAAAGCTTGGTGAGAAACAGAAATTGGAAATGGAGATTGAAGAACTGAAAGGTACCAAACAAACACATTTTATACATATTGTTAATTCTTTCTAATCATTCAGTTTGTGTTGATCACAGATCAGTTGAATGGTGTCCAAAATTCATACCGGGATCTAATGGTAAACGAACGACAATGTAACTATGAGTTGCAAGGGGCTCGCAAAGAACTAATGAAGGTATGATATCCTCCTCCTAATCATTCACTTTAACCATTTGTTATGAAGAGTTTTCTATCCTTCTTTTTTAGGGCTTGTGTCGTAGCATTTCTCTTTCCCTATTGATATATGAAGTTTAAGTACTGAATTTTGTCTGTTAATATTGACATTTTATTTCTATTGATTCTCTGTTACATTTACGAAATGCAGAGGGAGAAGGAGGCTGTCGAAAAAGTTCTTGAACTGAAACAAAATCTTGGTGAGAAGCATAAACTGGAAACTGAGATTGAAGAACTGAAAGGTACCAAGCAAACACATTTTATAGATATTGTTAACTTATTCTAATCATTCAAGTTGTGTTGATCACAGATCAGTTGAATGGTGTCCAAAATTTATACCGGGATCTAATGGTAAACGAACGACAATGTAACGATGAGTTGCAAGGGGCTCGCAAAGAACTAATGAAGGTATGATATCCTTCTCCTAATCCTTCACTTTGTGTCTTAAACCCTTTTTTATGAAGAGTTTTCTATCCTTTTTTAGGGATTGTGTAGTATGAAAATTGGCCACCGTTCAACAATCGGGACTAAGAGGATGGGTGAAATCGATCCCAAAGCCTTCAAGAACACTTGCAACCAGAGATTCCCACCTGAGGATGCTGAAACCAAAGCTCTTGAATTGTGCTCTTTGTGGCAAGAAAGGCTAAAAAATCCCATGTGGCATCCGTTCCAAGTTATTGAAAATGAGTCAGGGATTCATCAGGTTGTTTGAAAATCCCTTCACAGATCTACTTCTTACATATTGCTAACCGTGTGCCTTACTCTTTTCAATCACAATCTTGCCATTATTTTAGAGAGTGCTTAATGAGGACGATGAGTTGCTACGAGGGCTGAAGGACGAATGGGGGGACGAAATATATGATGCAGTTGTGACGGCCTTAAAGGACCTCCAGGAGTATAATCCAAGTGGATGTTACTTGGTTTCAGAGTTCTGGAACTTTAAGGATAATAGGAAGGCTACTCTGAAGGAAGTGATCGGCCACGTTTGCACAAAGCTCAATACACTCAAACGCAAGAGACTTTGAAGCCAATGCTTTGGACACTACTGTCTGAGCTTTTGGTGTCTGATTATATATAGATGTAAGAATCTTACTAAGCTTTTGCAATGTAAATATACCTCCCACAATTGTGAGGCTATCTCTAAAGAGACTAAATATTGCCTCATTTGTTTTGTCAACTAAAATACAGTATTAGGAGTATTAAGTTATGTTGATTGGATTATGATGTATTTTCTCTTCCACTCACAAAAGAATTGGTTAGTTTCTGCTTAGAAAATTCTATCAATTAATTCAGAAACAAAAAGAGGTAAAAAAGTGATATTTTTTCATATGATGTTGCTTTTTATTATAAATAGTACTGTTATTGGTTATAAGCGTCTTTAGATACCTTAAGATATTAGTGTGTTTCGAGTATATTTGAAGTGAAGGTGGCCTTTCATATTTTACAAAAACCCACCACGCACAATTTGATAAATTTTTTGGATTAAAATCATAGTGTGTGCCTCTCTCTTGGCAAAGCAGCTTCAAATTTCCCTTTCAAATCACACTCCACCATTTATATAGTGTTTTTTATTTCGAGATACGCTTATATTTTTTCCAGAAAAACATGAATAATCATTGTCCAGATCTTCTAACCAAAGCAAATTTCCCTAGAAAAATACAAGAGATAAAGAGTCGAATTGAAGAACTACTATAGCAGCAGCACAAACAAAAAATCTTGAACAAACCACAACTCCAGCAACTACCTTCACCTGCAATATAGTGAGAAACCAGAGCGAGAGAACAGATTCACACTCCCACACAAGCTTTTGCCTAATACATCATGGACCAAGTTCACTAATCCACCATTTATTTACACACAATCTAATCAACTACCAAGAAAACACAGTCTGTAGCTCCAACTACAGATAAAAATTAACAGAAGACAGTCCCCCATATATACACAATCACATCACCAAGAGTAAAATGGAGAAACTGAAAAATTAAACCAAATATAAAATTTTCATTTCATGAGAACTAAGATACATGGAAAGTGTACAAAAGGGTGGCATCATTTAACAAGCTGTGCACGACACCTGCAAATAATTCAACACTTACAATATCACAATTTTTTTTTAATTTTTTTTTTGGGTTGGGATCATTTTTCCCCTATCATATCAACTATGGTTATAGTTATTCATTCCATTCTCACCACCTAAACCATACAACACACCAGAATACCTCTCAAGCGAACCACTAAAGAAATTCTCCTTCAGTTTCCAGAAGGTGCAAGAAGTGAGCAAACTATCCGAACCCGCCTGATGACAAATCCCAACCCTCTCAACTTCCAACAACTCCGCCAACTTGTTCAAACCACCGTGCAGACTGTTAGAAAACTTCATCAAATGTTTGATGTCATATAGAACCGGAAAGTACACATTGATCAAAGTAAAGAACCCCGCCTGCGTTTCAGGCAAGCTCTGGCATGTCAAGAGCTTGAGCAAGTATCCAAAATCGTACCCACTATGGAACGTCACCCAAAACACATTATCATTCAAAACAATCCCCGATGACATCAAAAGCTCCCCAAAACGCCCTGCATCAATGCCCTTCTCAGTGTTCTTCACAAAGTCAATGCCACTCTGGCGAAGCAGCTCGATCGAATCATTTGCAAAGACATCCTCGTTGGGATTGAATTCACAGAAGTTGAATTGCCAGATACAATACTTATCTGTCCCACAAGTGGGCAAATTCCCCTTTTCATCTGAAAAGGTTAGGCCCAATTGGATCAGCTTCAACAAATCAACGTTGTCTTTCAATGTCTTGTAGTGATAATCGCTGGAGTTCTTGAAGTTGCCCACGGGTCGAATAACAACACCAGGGAACTCCGTATCCATTGCAATGTAAGGATATTCATCCACGACTTCTCGTATCAACGCGAATTCTTCATCCAAGTTATCGGCCCAAACCTCACGGATTTGAATTGGTTCGCTTTTTGGCAACAGGGACATCTCCTCTGAACAAATTCAGATCACTCTGTGCAAGAAAACCAACACAAGTCCCAATTACTCCTATACCTACCACTCAAATCTTAACTTATGAAGTGTTTGGAACGGATCTTACAAAACAAAACAAAGTCTGCAGAAAAGGAAATCATATATATTTAGTCAGCCACAGATGTAAACCCTATTCTCAGATAAACCACAACACCCAAACCCTGAAGAAAATTCAAGGGTTTCAGCTTATGGGGAAAAGGTAGATCTATTCAATTCACCATTTCTACACTAAATCAGGTGAAAAAAATCATGAAATCACCGATCCAACCAATATAAAGTAAACCAATCAATAAATCATATCATTTCTACCCCAGGGGTTTAGGGCTCGTGGTTTTTAAGGTCACTTATCACAGATCTGTGAAAAAAGTCAGGATTCCTCAACTAAATCTGCTGAAGCGTGAGAAAAATGCGAAATCGGAGTAGAATTATTCAGATCTCGTGACTCCGAAAAACTATGTGGATGAAACTCAAATCCTTGCACCAAAAGAATAAAATCAGAGCAGAAACTTACCATGAATCAAAATAGCGGTCCGGAAAAAATCCAATGATTTTAAATATCAAAGTCGCGTGCACAGATTCCACACACGTACACTTATATGTGTATATCGGGTATGTATATAGGTATATATAGAAGAGGTGTTAGGGTTTGGAGAGGGAGAAATGATGAGTGTAAGGCGGCGATGCGAGGAGCAAAATGATAATTGAGAAGTTTAGGGGTTTTCTGAATATTTTATAAACTATATTAGAGAGAGAAAGATAAAAGAAAAGTTGTAGAGAGAGAAGATGCACAGAGGGGAAAGAGGGCCCCCTGTTCACCTCGGAAACTAAAGTAAAATGCAACTACACTACTGAGATTTTTTTTTTTTTTTTTTTCTTAACAGTGAAGAAGAACTTTTACTGTTTTCCACTTTTCCCCAACAAAAAAAATTAATTAATTAAAAAAGAATACTGGTGAAAGAGAGTGAAAAACTAATTTTGGCTTATTTGATAATTGTTTAATTTTAAATATCACCAAATTTTATTTATTTATATATTTAAAAATATCGGACTATAATGAGACATGAGTTCAAGGGCGAAGCCCCAAAAAAAAATTAAAATGAACTGAAAACTTGAAATAAATATAGTATAAAAATAGATGTTAAAAAAAAAAATTGTTTACATAAGTTGCACCCTAAAATATAAGTAAAATTTGTAATGAAAATCATCATATTAAAATTTGTTGATGAGGTCATAAATAAAATCTTCATTAAATAATATAAAATTATTCTTGGAATTCAAGACATTATTAAGACATTAGAGATTTAAAATTGGGGGGTTTTGTTTTAAAAAAATTTATCTAATTGAAATTTTAAATTTTGGGAAGAATTAATATGTACTATATTTTATTATTAATTTAATAAAAATAAATGTGAATTAGTGGTAAAATCTATCACCTGTCTGTGCGGAGGTTGTTGTTTAAATCTATTGGGTTGCAAGTTTGATTTTTAATATATATATATATATATATATATATATTGAAAATCACGGTGGACTATAGTTCACTTAAGCTTATGCATAGAGATTCGCCCTTGCAGGAGTGTATAGATCGAAAATTATGAGTTCAAATCAGTCAACAACATGTCTATAAAATAAGTAGGACTTGTGTAAAATATTGCACATGCAATATAAGAAAATTTATTTTGTATTGTTAAGATGGTTGCGCAAAAAATTCTATAATGTAGAAAGCAAGCGGTGATGGAGAAGAGGTGTGTAAATCCGATGAAAAGAATTTTAACACTTGAAATGAAAAAAATTGTTTCCATTGATATAATAGTAGTTACAGTGCCCGTAACAGGAAACATTCATCTTAGGTCTCTTCCTTAAGGGAAAGCAAGCGACTGGCCTTCGGAAAGCCGAGGAACTTCGATCCGTTAATCAGCGGAAGTATAGATTTGCCTGTGCGCCCGAGGGGAAAAGACGTGAAAACACCCGATCCCATTCCGACCTCGATATGTGGAATCGTCTTGCACCATATGTACTGAGATTGTTCGGGAGACATGGTCAAACCCTGAATAAGAAAATGAAATGAACAATAGACTTATGGACTGGGCCACACACGTGCTAAGGCGGAGCGAATTCGGAAAAATTGCCTCAGTTCGGATTGTTCTATTGAAGAATAACAACAAATTGAAAACTATCGGTGAAAGGTATTGATGAGCTTTGAACACCATGATTAAAAAATATGATATATTCCTACCAATAAGTGTTTTCACTACAAAATGGACACACTTTTTAAGAAAAACGGTGTAATAAGTGGAATGTCGAGGGGTAATTTTGTAAAATTATATAAATAAAGCAAAATGGTAATTGAAAATGGTGTAAAAGTAATAACATTTTGTGTAAATATGTGAATATTGTGAGGATGAGTTTATAGAAGAGTTTTCTTTTATTGGTGGACAAACAATTATGAGACGGATAAATAAGTTAAGTGTGCAAACAATTGTGAGATGGAGGGAGTATATGCATTAGAGGTAATGTGATTGAGAGGGAGGATAATATATTGAAATGTGAGAGAGTAATTTGTAAAAAAAAAAATGGATAACTTTCATTGGAAGTTAGATAACTTTTATTGAGACGAAGGGAATATCTAATAATCTTATATAACCAGGTGATTCAATTATTCATTTGTTACTATTTGAACAAATGAGTGTTACGACATGAACAATTAACACGCCTTTACTCATGCAATAAACACTATTTTGTTCATATAGTAGCATGATTTTTAGTAGTATGAAAAATAGAGTAGAAAAACGAGTATATTTCATAAGAGTATACAATATGCAATCGATGCAATTAAATTATAATTTTAACTTAATTCTAATTTAATAGTTAAAATTTTAATTGAACAATTGAAAAGATAATTAAATCACTTAAAATTTAATTTAGACATGCATTCAATTGTATATAAGAATTTTACAAATTTTTGTAAAATATATAAACACACATATAATCTCAGGTTAATACTCCCACGTATATATTGATAGTATTCTGGATTATTTACGAAAAAATATGAAAATGTTTTTTCGTTTTGGGTTTGAAAACAAAATTTGTGTTTACCCAACCTGCAACTGCAAACGGTTTGATCTGATTAAATATCTTGTTTTTAGCGGTGGAAATATTATTTTATTGACTCTATTATGATATTTGTGCATTTTTTATTATTATAATTTTATTTTGTTTTGAAGGGAATTATTATAAAATTGTTAATGGTGGGATCCAAGTTGGCATAGGGTGCATTGATTGGGAGTTTTTAATTAAAGGGGTCAGAAATTGGCTGGGGTTAATAACACCCCAAAAAATGTTATACACACCCCAAATGTTAAACACACCCTATTAAAATTTAAAATTCAATTTTTATTACTATACACACCCCAATTATTTCCTATTTACCCTTAAATCCTCATTACTAATAAAAATTAACTAAATGTTTAAAAACATATAAAATTTAAAATTTAATAAACAGAAAATTAATAAATAATACAATTACGTGTAACGTTGATTTTTTTTTAAAAAAAATTAGCTAAATTTTAAAAATCATTTAAAAATGGAACAATCAATTAAAAAAATGAAAAAAATAATAATTAAATCTGAAAAAAAAAATTAACGTTTAACGATTTTTTTAAAAATTAAATAAAATAATAAAGAAAAATCAACTCAATTTTAAATTAAAAAATATAATCTTTAAAAATAAAATAAAGCTAAATAAAATTTAAACTAAAATTTAAAAAATAATTAAATCAAATATATTTTTAATATTTATAATTAATTTAATTAATTCTTAAGATTTAGGTGTTTTTTAATTTTTTAGATTTTATTTATCATTATTCGAATTCTTAATTTTAATTGATTTTTTAATTAATTATTTTTTATGATTTATTAAAAAAATTACGAATTTATTTATTTTTAATTGATTTTTAATTTTTTTTATTTGAATATTTTTTTTTTCTTTTTAAAAAACATTTATTTTTTTCAGATTATTTTTAAAAATATTTGATTTATTTAAATTAATTATTTTTTAAAATTTTATTAATCTTTTAAAATATTTTTCAGATTTTAATTATATTTTTTAAGATATTTTCAATTTTTTAAAAAAAATTATCTTTAATTTGTATAAGGATTACTTAGTTATTTTACAATTATCTATTTTTATTTTTAAAATGATGGGGTGTGTATAACATGTTTTGAGGTGTTAGTAGCGGTACCCCAGAAATTTATGTTCGGTATTTTTTACACGCCAGAGGTAATTAACTAATTACTATTATAAAAAAGGATTGTACTCTTGTGTACAATGTAACTGGTTCATATTTAATATTTGAATTAATACTATATTGTATTTAAATTAATACTATACTATATTTGAATTAATACTATACTGTAATTAAACTAATACTATACTATATTTAGTATAACTCAAGTGTAAAATTCATCCATTTAAAAAATTGTATTAAATAGGAACAAGTTACATATATATATATATGTAATTGGTACACACAAGTAATTGCCTATAAAAAAAAAATATGCTTAAACTTTTCAATAAAACATCTCGTATTTATCAATAATATGTAATTAAAGAGGTTGGGCTCTTATAAAAAAAAAATCGTGATCAGATTAATAAGGAGTTTATAGGTCATGAATTTTTATATAATTAACCTTTTTTATAATTCCAATATAGTATTAGCCTTTATCAAGTCTTTTTTTATATCTATAAAATTTATAATTGTTATAATTTGAAAATTCAGCTGAATTATTTTTGTACGATTATAATAATTATATATATAAGTAATTGTTTTAATTTTATTTAAAGTAATAGGTTTCTTTAGTTTCCAAAATTTGTTGTAGTCTTTTAATTTTTGGTAATGTTTTAATTTGAATGTTATACTTTTTAACTTTTAATATTTTTTAAATGTATGAATCAATATTTTATAGTATTAATTTTCATGTTTTATTTTTATTTATCAATTATTTAATAATGAATTACTATATTTAATTTAATTACAATCATATTCGGACTCATATATATAGATGTATAACTATTGATAGGGTGTTTGAATAATGTTTTTTTTTTTGTTCTCATGAAAGTGTATGTATATATATATAAATATATTTGTACATATAAAGTGTCCTTTTTTTTTATTTTAAAAAATATATTCCATTAAACTTACTTTATCTAATTTTATTATCTACTTGATGATTTATTTTATTTATAAATTAATAATATTTCTTAAAATTTTATATAAAAATAAACAAGCGAATTAGTGTTTCAATGGGAAATGATGTGGAGGAGAGAAATGGTTTAGATGCATGATAATATTTGATTCATTCACCTATCGAAGATGCTCTCGATCATGTACATTTATCTGCATGATTTAACTACCACGATTTGCTCATTAATTTATATCTAAACTTATAACTCTATAGATTTTATTAGATGATGTGAATTGGATATGCGTTATTCGCATAAAATAATACTCGCTTTGTTCCGTATACTTTTCGCTCTATATTAAATGTTTTGATTAAGTAAACATGTGAAGTGAAGCATAAAATAAGAAGGGGTAAATTTTTATTTATAACGTAAAAAAAAATGAGTTGATTTGTGTGCGGAGAAAAAGTAATGTTTATATTTTTAGTGAGTAAAGGTTATTGTGAAACGATCCAAAAGAGAAAAGTGTGAAAGTAACGATAGAATGGAGAGAGTATAATAAAATAGATGTAAAAATACAAATAAGTGATTGCCATAGGAAAAATAATAAACTAGTATAAGATAAAATATTAATAAAATAATATATATATATAATACAAGTAACTAAAGTGATTGAGAATTTGAAAATATTATAAAAAAAATAAAATTATAGTGGAATGGAGGGAGTATGTCACACTAAACAAGTCATGTCTGGTCTAAAAAAATATACGACATTACACATTTTCTAGATTTTATTTGATGGTTAAAATTAAAAATAAATTAACTTTTTATTTTAATTATTATAGATGATTATTTGATAGTTAAAGATTCAAATAGATTAATATTTAAAAAAATAGATTAATATTTTTAAATCGTAGAATTTAGATATCATCTCAATTTCACTTAATTTATCTTAGCCGCTGAATTATTAAATAACCAATATTTATTTACCATGACTACCCCTTTAAAAAGACATTACAAAAGTTTACGAGGTCCTCATGTGAAGTCACGATCATCTATAAAAGAACAATGATTTTCCAGTCTTCTAGAAAAATATTTACTATACTATTTATTTTTTAAACTACAGTAGATTTTTGTCCAATAATGAAATCTATCAATTAGTTACTGAAAATCGAATGGTACATTTCATATACTCTAGCTCAGAACTTACTTAGTAAAAAGTGACACTTTTTTATGAGACTGTCACCATTCATTATAAATCTTTTAACATATTAAAAAGATTAATTGGTATATTTATTTGGTAAAAATGAATAAGTTATCCTTACCCAAACGAATTGAAATCTTATATTGAGTGGTTCGATTTCTATAAGAAAATTTTAAAATCGAAATTAATTGGTGAAAATCAACTATTCATATAAAGTTTTGAAAACAGTAGATTTAAAACCGAAATCGATGGTTACAAACCGTTTGAACTCGTACTACACAAGTTATGCGGCTATTATTTTAATCATTAATTAATGTATTTATATAGTTTCAGATCATAAAAATTCTTGGTCATTATTATTTATACGTATACAACAACCGACAGGTGGCCAGCAATAAGTTAGAAGAAAATCATGTGGTACTGTGTGGACATTGATTATAATAATATAATTCAATTTAAATTATTTGACTTTATTTTTTCAATAATATATACTTTAAATTTAAAATTATTTTATCATTATTTGATCCAACTTCTCCCGACCAAGAAAACAAAATTCTGCATCTTATTATTTCTATTGAGTTCAAGTTGATCAAATTACGTTTTACTTTTTTAATTGATTTGAAATGAATATATTAAAGTGTCCTTACATTAATATCATACTTCCAAAAGGTGTTGTTGATTTAAAAATATAGTAATAATCTCGTATATACCAAATTTAAAGGTTACGTCTCCGTCCTATATGCATGCATATATAAATATTAAATAAGCATGTACAACGAACTCAAATAATTTAATTCGTGACGATGATTGCCAAGCAATTAATATAATATTATTTTCCAATTAAAGCTGTTTTTGTAGACAAGTTCATCGATCGTGAAATCAACTAACATGATGACCATAATGTCTATATATGTACCTTATTTAATTGGATGATATGGTATACATGAATTTATTTTTATATGTTACTAAAAGAAAATTGCTCTTTAATGATTGAACTTTTCAAATTAAAAGTATTTAATGACAATAGAAAATCTATAATTAGATATATTTTATTAAAAAAAAAATCAATGTTCATGTAACGGTAAAAATCTGATAATTATAACATGAATCGTAAAACTTATACCGAAGATATATATGTTGAATTAAAAATTAAATGCATTTATTATTAAATAAAATCCAATTATTGATGATTGAATCGTCTATGATTATTTACATGATGGAGTAGTGGGATTCATGCCCTTCTCCCATAGAAAGTTAGTTTTCAACTCTTTTTTATTCATAAGAAAATGTTTTTTTTTTATCCAAGATTGACATGAAAGACATAAATACCCTTCTCATCTATCCATGGGTCTATGCAAGTTTTTTTTGGGTTGGTCTGCTATGGACTCGAGTGCATGTTGTGCACCCTAGTCCATGTTGCACTTTTCAGTTTTACTGATTTACACTTTTTAGTAAATGATGTTGCACTTTTCAATTGTATAGTTATAATGACTTACATTTTTTAGTAATATTGTGTTGTACTTTTCAGTTTAATAACTTACACTTTTCTTTAGACTAGGGTGCACAACATGCACTCGAGTGCATACTAGACTTTACCGTTTTTTTATCGGGCCAAGATAAAATTCTATTGACGATAAGTTTTTAACCGTGCAAGACAAAGACTTTACCGAACAACAACTATGTCTTGAAAAAAAATTCATCTCATTTAAATTAATTTTTTACACAATCTTTTGAAAGACACATATACCCTTTTCACCTACCTATTGGTCGATGCAAGTTTTTTTATCGAACAAGACAAGATTTTACCGAGCGATACAAGTTTTGTACCGAGACAAGAATTATATCCTGAAAAAATTACTCCATATTTTATCTAAAAGTTTGAACTTATAGTAAGGTGTTAAATTTATTCATTTATATTATATTAATTTCTCTAACATTACCCTTCACTCATGGACCCATCGAATGAACGATTTAATATGGGTGAAGTTATTTTCAACATAATTTATAGTATATTAATTCCATAACATACGAGTCCATGGAATGAACAATTTAATATAAGTGAAATTGTTTTCAACCGAATTTAACATTTATTGTATATTGATATATGTATTAAAGCTAAATATACAAAAAAATAAATAAATTAATAACAAAATCTTGTCATTATACTTCTTAAGCTAAAATTTTTTAATGACAATTTCACTATATATATTGTACAGTGGCGTTAATTAAAAAACAAAAATAAAAAAACAAACATGATATAAGAGGCACATTTCAAATTTTAAATCATGGCCATTGCAATCTTGAACGGCCGACTCAATTTTATTTTCCATCACTCTAATTTCTAACTCGTTGCTATCTTGAACGGCCGACTCTATTTTACTTTCATCAACTTTAATTAAAAAAAAAAAGGGAGTAACTTAGGTATGCTTGCAAGAAGAAAAAAAAAAACGATTGTGAGGGATTTTTTTTAAAGAGTTGTTAAGAGTTATACTCTTATTTAAATGTGCGTTGTTTACAAAATATTATCTAAAGTGTGATCATATTTAAAACAACCTTCTCTGATTTAACTTCACACACTTTGAGTATATATGTGCTTATATTTATTTGGATTTTAGAAAGAAAAAAAAGGCCTAAATGTTCAACTTATATAAGTTTGTTAATATCTTATGTATAAAGTGTCTCAAGTAAGATTAATTAACAAATAAATAAAAAAATTGATAAATGTAGTGTGTGTATGGTAGGTCCCAAAATCCAAAGAAATTAGGTTTGCTATTTTTTCATTATTTTCCTTCTGTCCTGACTCCATTGTCCACTTGATTGAGATATATATCTGTAAATAGGCAGGTTTCAATTATTTGAAGTTAGTTCCATTTTCAGTTCGTTGATTTATAAATAAATAATTTATTTTGTTCTCAACTATTTTATAGTATTATTGTTATTTATCTCTGAGAAAAAAATAACTTTTGCTAAAAATACCACGTCTTTAATTTGTAGTAGATCTCGATGACATCACGTCAAATTCTATATTATTGTACATAACTCAGAATTAATAAAATACTAGTTGTAAATTTTATAAATATAAAAATATCTGTTTCAACGTTTTTTCATTTTTGAGTAGAAACAATTGTGGTTGGAACATGGACTAGAGTGATTTTGTGGGTGTTTTTGATCTTTTATTAGTAAAACTACTAGGATTTTTATAACTATTTAAATTATACGCATACACCGTGTTTTAATTAATGCATGATTATAAATCAAACAATTATGAGGTCTATTTTAGATACAAAATACTGTCCCTTTCTTTCCCGTTCACATTGAATATTGGTGGCCTTGCCCTTGAATGTAATTTCAGATACAAATTACTCCCCAGCACACATCAAACTCTCGACATTGGAATTTGAATAAACGTGGTTTTCATGTTTAATTCGAATTTAGGGAGGGTGGACCTAATTTACAATTTTGGCTAGAATTGTCTCTAGGTCTCTTTGTTCTCATGCAATGTGGAACCGCAACTTGTCAAAAAATAAAAAAGTAATTTTTTTTAAAAAAATACTTAAAATGGTAAAATGTACACAGTAAAATTTAATGAAGGATGGAGGGAGCATATTTTTATATGTTTTTTTTTAATTTAAGAACTTCTATAATTTAAGAAACATTATTTATGATGTTGTCTACATTTTCCTAGAGGTAAAATGTAGAATTACCCAAGCTATTCTTGGCATAAATAGATATCAAATGAGCTGTTACAACTTACAATGATCATACTCAATAAATTTTAAATGAATCCTAATATATTGTACCTTTAATTTAGTTTATAAGAGAAAAATGAGATGAAGTTCAAAGTTATTCTTCCACTATATATCACTATCTTAATCTTTAATATTTTTCTTGCATTAAATAGTGAAATAGTGAGTATAATTTATGAAGTAGATGATTTTATCCATTTTCGATAATACTACCATTTGTGACGAGCAATGATTTTGAAATGCGAAGGCATATATATATACCACGATAATAAACCTTTAAATATCTATCAATATATCCCCACAAAAAAAATAAAAAAATCTATCAATATATATAAAATTCATGAGCAACAAAATTGTTTGTTAAAGCACAGACAAGCTAAGAAAAAGTGATGATATCACGTTGTCTCTATATAAAAATTAAAAATTACACGACTATTTTCATGTCAATATAGAAACTACATGTTACTATAAAGTATCATGCCTCTATAATTACGGTGATCACCTTAGAGCATCATGTGTTGAATATAGATACTTCATTTGCTTTCAGCAGCGGGAAAGTAAACACCCTCAGCTGCTAGCCATACATTGTCAGCACGTTTTTCCCGAATCCCACAAACCTGCGATTGATGCTTCAGTTATCTCATCGAAGATGCTAGCATAACGAATAGTTTGAATTTGAAAAGACTGAGATATGATAGCAAACCGTTTGTTTCTTACCTCTTGATGACCTCCAGGTATACCAGTGTATTTCTTGTTGTGGCTGTGTAGATAGCCGCTGGTGTCCACGTGTTGAAGTCTGATTCTTTGGTCTTGCCTCCATGTCTTTCCGCTTCCCTCGATTTCAAGTCTGAAACACAATCAAGAATTTGAAAGATGAGAGAGAATATAAAGGTCATATTATAAAAGGTAAAAGAAAGAGGAAAGAGATAGAGAGGCTGAAAAGTAGCCCAAACAAACAAGTTACAAGCCCAAAAGTGACTTGAAATAACATCCATGCCCATACAGGCTGGAAAAACACTACCAAATGAACCTAAAGATAAACAAGACACAGCAGCCTATCTGTTATCTATCTGAGTTAAGATTCAAATCACAAACTAATCTAGCAGAGCACCAATTCCAGTGAGAGAGAGTTGAGAAGATTTTTTAACTCACTTCCAATGATCCCCGGTGTCTGATTGACCATCACTGCCAAAGCAACTCACCTATAATAAGATGCACGAAATCACATTATATATATATACACAAAAACGTAAACTTAAGTAGCAGAAAGGAGAGCCACTCGAATGATGTGCAGAATTTACTCTCGTGTTAAAGAAGATCAGCACACAGAAATTGAGGTATAAACATTTTTTGTGGGTATAAACACCAATTAGGAACTGCACACATTTGTGTAGCATATCAAGCATTTGATATGCAGAAGTAAATGATCCTCTATTTGCTGTAACCAGCACGAGAGTTTTACTTTCTTCTTTTTAGGCTCTGTCCATCTAGTGAAATACTCCGTAATACAATACAACAAATTGTTATGTTGCTTTTCTGTTTGGATAGTTTTTCTTATTTTTCTTGATCAATATATATATGTGCAACTTTTGCTTCAGATTAGGCCAGGAACAAACCCCATTGACTAGGTTCTGAACACAGATAAGTGAAAATGCTACAATGAGAAGAGGAAGGAACAGAAAAAGGAATTTAAATTGTTTTCAACCAGCTGAATTTATCTAATCACACTTAAGCATTTCTTAGCGGACAATTAAGTATACAGCCATGACACACACAAATGCACACAGAGCCACTTTAATGCCATTTGTGACAGATTTTCATCCCATGAAAATAATAGCCTCGGATTCACTAGGCAAAATGAAAGTGTTCCCGGGCCTACATAAGTGCCTAGTATCTAAAGTAAATTATACAAGAGGATAAATCTGATATCAACTATTGCTCAGAACTGCCCATGCCAATCCATCAAACTTCTGCCAGCAGATGCATTTCATTACACTAATAATTTTAAGCTTCGCCTTATGGATTCTAATGAATAAAGCTCACACATAAAGAGTAAATTTTATAACCTACAAGATAGTTAATAACTCAAACTTAAACTCTCTAAGTTAAACAATATATCTGCAAAAAAAGAACAGTAGGAGAAGCGATTAAGTACAAGCTGCATTGCAATGGTGATATGCACCAAAACTAGAGCACACATTGATAGAAAAGCCAAATCTTTTCCATTGATTGTTTAGGAGGTAGAAGAATGTGGTGACACAATCATGTAGACTATTTACTGAATCATAATTAAGAAGGTATTATTTTGATTTCGAGGGATATCATCATCACATCGTGTAAATTCATATAGCATACATATTCAAATACCTTCACTGGTATAAATTATGGTTATAAATAGCTATGGAGTTCACTGTAGGTGTAGCAGCACACACACAAAATGAAGGAAAAAACAGAAGCAGCAGAAAAGAAGATAAATTTGTTTGTTTTAAAGCTCTGAATGCATACTGACCTCCATATTGTTAGATATAGGGGATGCGTGCAAGTGACTGTGCAGCCATTTCCTAGTTCTCATATGTTGCAACCTAATAACACTTCCACTTTTTATTGTGTCTCCTTGTTTTGCAGATGAATCTGGTATAGCCCTCACAATCTGCACAATAATTCAACTCAATAAAAATAAAATTGAAAGACAACAATTTTATGCAGTATCTAATATTCTTAAAGCAAAAATGATACTCCTATATAAATAAAATCAAATTGAGTAGATATATATTAAATACCCAGTAGCTGTTAGAATCGTCAACATTGGGGTAGCCGGTGACTGACTGCTGCCCGCTACCAGAGCCATAAGGCACATCATGTGAATGTAGCCGAGATTTTGTCTTCTCATGCATCAGCTTGAGAGCAGAACCATATGTAATCTACAAAAATAATACATCCAGAATCTGTAAATCCAGAATTACAACAACCGATACCCATTTGCACACAATATTTCTTCATGGTATACAATGCCACTAATTTGACACAGTAAAACAGAAATTTGCCAAATTAGTTTACACAAAACTGAAGTCATGAATTAATGGTAATTCTAATAACTTTAAGCAAACCTATGTAATTAGCAATAACTTAACCTTAATGTTAAAATTTAGAAATCAGTTCTGTGGAGTTCTCATACCAGCGGAATGAATTGACACAATTACCAGGCCTTCGTACGTACATTGTACGGAACAAAAAAATTGCGTTATAAAAATAGTAAATCTGCGATCACTTGCCTGAACGCCCTCAGAAGCGGCGGAAACCGGATCGGAAGCATAGTCGGAGCCGAGAGCCAGCAACATAAACATCGCGGCGGCGGAAAACGAGAGTGCCATAACTAGCGACAAGAGTACGAACCAAGTCCTCTTAAAAACCGGATATTTGAGATCCGAATCTGAAGACGACTTACTGTAAAGAACTCGCCCAGTCCCTGAACTGGAGGTGGAGGAGAAGGCAGAGGGCGGCGCGGATTTTCTGCGGGTGAGATTGTTTTGGTGGCCGGAAGAAGCCACGGTTGCGGAGGAGTTCCGATGAAGTTCCGATTGAAATGCTCTTGGGTTTACTCTAACGAACTAGGAGAATAAAATTACTAAAATTTTCGTGGAATTTTGATTTGATTGGTTAATCTAGGTGACTAGTATTTTTCTATCACTGTGTGAGGGTGTCGTCTGGCACGAATGAGTTTCTTCCACGTGGAAATTTGCTGACGTGTGAAAGGCTTATTGGATGCGTGGTCTGTCATTGTTTGACGCGATTGAACGTTAGGGCTAGTACGGAAAATACTTATACACCTTATAAAAAAAAAAAAAAGCAAACTACGACTTTTATGTATGTGGAAAAAAAATAATGTCATTTAATAAAATTGAGGATATTGTGGGTAGAGTTGTGTCGAATTGAGTATTTGAACTTCGAGCTTGACTCGATAACATTGACGAGTTAAAATTCGAGTTCGGTTCGACTCGTTAACGAGTCTAATGGAATTTTCTAAAAAAAATTAGATTCGACTCTAATAAGTCGAGCTTGAGCCGGCTCGTTAGTAAATCGAGTATATAACGAGCTCAAGCTCGAGTTCGACTCATTTAGCTAAACGAGTCAAGTCGAACTGAGTCTCATTAAGGCTCGGTTCGAATAACAACCTTAATTGTGATGATGAAGTTTGTAAATAATCTTTTATTTTAAGGGTGTGATTGTGAAAGTTATTTTAGAACGTTGAAAAATAAAGAAAAATGTGAAAGTAATTACGGATATAAAAAAATAAATTGTAATTGTGGATCATCTATTTCTTTTGTTAAATGATGTAATTTTATTATTCAAACTGAAGAAAAGATTGATTTTCCTTCCTTTGGTTTAATCTTCCATTGTTCTTCTTAGAATTCTTGAAATTGCCTTTTTCTTCTCAGAAAACTTGAATTTGGATTTTCTTGTTTTTGGGATCGAGCATTAAATGCAGTGCTGCCTTTTTCTAGACAATTGGAGTGCAGTTTGGATTTCTTGATTTTGATAAATTCCCCTCATCATTAGGTGTAATTAAAATGGGCAAATCCCTGAGTGGTGAGTGTTTTACACTTGCCTGTGTATTGGTAGTGAGACAACAAACGGTATGTATTCTTCCATATCTTCACACGCGAGAAACATTGGTTTCTTCAAGGGAAGGGTGTTATTTTGGAGAAAGAATCCGACATCAAAAAATCTGCTCAGTATGGCCAATGGTTTTAAAGAATGTTGGTGGTTTTTTCAATCTTTTCTGGCCTATAAATTGGGAAGGGAGGATAGATAGGAAATCACAACTCTTCATCTTCTTCCTCCTTGTATACGATTGTTTTTTTCTTTCTCAAAAAATGGCCATGGAAATCCAACAACAATTTAGTGAGTGTACTATTTCTGAAAAAGAGGTAGTTAATACCTCTGTTCAAATGAGTGAGCTTGTTATCCCCACTGCTTCAGTGGCTTTAAAATTTGTATCCAGGCGATTCTTCAATGTTCTAGAGCTCAAGAAGCTGTTGCTGTCTAGCTGGAAGGTCAGCTCTTCTCTCATTGTTACTTCGGTGGGAGATGGTCTTTATGTGGTGGATTTCAATAACAAGGCTGAGATGCAAGAGATACTTGACATGCAACCATGGAACCTTAGGAGATCACTCATGGTTTTGAAGCCACTTACGGGATCGGAGTGTTTTACTAATATAAGAATGGATCGTGTGCCTTTTTGGGTTCAGATCCATGGCCTCCCTGTACATGCAATGTCAAAAATAACAGGGGAACGAGTGGGAGGTGTACTGGGAGAAGTGTTGCAGGTTAACGCAAAGGAGGGGCAGATGGCATGGGGTGAATCACTCAGAGTTCGTGTGCTTTATGATACGGAGGCACCTTTATGCCGATTTTCAAACTTTACTGTAGAAGATGTCACCACTTTTATCTTTTTTCGTTATGAACGACTTTCTGATTTTTGCACTTTTTGTGGGCATCTTTCTCATTCTGCTAGGGCTTGCAGCAAAACAAGAGACAAGGAGGACGATTGGATAGAAAACCACAAATACTTTCCGGAGTGGTTGAAGGCGGATAAAACAAAACGGCCTAATTCTGCAGACATGCAGGATTTGTCCAGGCTACTGGGTATGAACTTGGGCACTCCTAATGAAATGGTGGTTCGTCGAAGCCTGGGGGAGGGAGGTAAGGATGGAGGTAAGAATATTATAACTGTGGATGATGATAATATAACTTCTGTGTCTGAAAAAAAGAGAAGGGCAAAAGGCAAGGCTATAATGATTGAAGATGGTGTTAAAGAATTGTGGAAAATGGCTGAACATGAGGTTCTTGGCCCACATTGGAATCTGAATGAGGAAGCACAACCTCAACAAATGGAAAGGGAAGCGGTGTACACTTTTCAGGACCTAATGACAACAAGAGAAGATGGAGAAACTGCGGATAAAAGAGGAAATACTAAAAGGGATCCTAAAACAGGTATGCTGCTTGAGCCACTTACTTTTTCAATACCTGTTGGTTGTCAGCACAGAATGTTTATTGAGCCTATATCCGGGAATGAGAAGGATAATGGAAAGAGTCTAAAAGTGATACACCATGTGGGAAGAGATTTTAAGGCTTTTGATTTCATAACTTATGAAGAGATTCTTAATGAAGGGGAACACCCGTATGTCCCTCTTCGTGAGGAAACTGGGCAAAATAATTTGGAGCATGAACAGGTTGTAGAGAATGAAGGAAGTTTTTCGATTCTAGGGGATATGAGGGCAGGGAAGAAGAGGCTGTGGAAGGACCATTCATGTGATTTGGCGGATTTTATCAGGGCAGAGAAGGTTCGACAAGAAATCGATGGGCTATTTTTTATGAAAAAGGCTAGAAGCATGCTGGAGACTTATGGATCGGAAATTTCGATCCCGATGACGGCGGAGGTTGAGGTTACTCAACCCCGCCATGAAGAATGAAACTTTTGTGCTGGAACGCACGTGGTTTGTGTAGTACACGTGCGTTCAGTAAGCTTAGGGAGTTGGTTTCCATGTATCATCCATCGTATGTATTTATTTCTGAAGCGAAGTGTAACCACAACTATGCTGAAAATCTTAGGGTCAGATTAGGGTTTTCAAATGTGTTTTGTGTTAAATCTTGTGGCTCTGCTGGTGGCCTTGTGCTCTTTTGGAATGAAAATGTGCTTTCTGTGTTGTCTTATTCCTTAGGACATATTGATTGTGTGATTGAGGATTCAATTGGTATTTGGCGATTTACTGGATTTTATGGACACTCACTTCCTCAACAAAGAATTGCTTCATGGCAGTTATTAAAAAGACTCAAAAATTATATTCCTAATCTTCCAAATTCATGGTTGATTGGGGGTGATTTTAATGAGGTTCTGCATAACCATGAAAAGAGTGGGGGAAGGTCAAAACTGAGTAACAACATTGCCTTGTTTCATGATGTTTTAATACATAATGAGCTTCAAGATATCAAGATGAGGGGATCAAAATTTACATGGCATAATCGAAGAAAGGGGCAATTTTATATTAAAGAAAAGTTGGATAGATTCTTGGCTAATGAGGATTGGATGAATTTATGTGAACAATTTGATGCATCATCTTTAAGCTTTATGGGGTCTGATCATATGCCAATTTTGATGAGTATGGATGCTCAAAGAGTTATTAAAATTAAGGAAACAAAGAAGACATCTTTCAAGTTTGAAAATTACTGGATGAAAGAACCAGATTTTGCTAAAGTGATGTCTGTGGCCTGGAATAGGACTAGCTCTACTTCGACCTTGCAAGATAATATGAATGCTTGTGGAGCAATGCTTCAAGGATGGGCAAAAAAGAAAGGTGGCACCTTGAACCAAAGAGCACAGCAAATCCAAGGAAAGCTCAATGTTATTTTGGATAATGATGCTGGTATTCCTGACATGGAGAAGGTCAGTGTTTTAGAGGCTGAATTGGCAAAACTTAACTCTCAGGAGGAATGGTTTTGGAAACAAAGGGCAAGAGTGGCATGGCTTCAAGAAGGTGATCGTAATACAAAATTCTTTCATTCTAGGGCTAATCAGAGGAATAAGAGAAATACCATTTCAAAAATTCAAGACAACCAGGGTGATTGGAAGTACTCAAAGAAGGACATTGAGGCTGCTTTTTTGGAATATTTCCAAACAGTCTTCACATCTTGCAATCCGTCAACTGATGATATTAGAAGGGCTACACAATGCATCAAGACAAAACTTTCAGTGGAGAATTCTAATGCATTGGGAGTGCCCTTCTCTAAAATGGAGGTCTCTAAGGCTGTTAAGGACTTGTCTCCATGGAAAGCTCCGGGACCGGATGGATTTCCAGCCTCTTTCTACCATCATAACTGGAAGATCATTGGTGAGGATATTACAAGTGCTATTCTGGATATTCTTAATGGCCAAGGCGATTTGAACAGTTGGAATCATACTGTCATTGCTCTTATTCCTAAAGTTAAAAGCCCAGCCTCACCACAGCAATTTAGGCCAATAAGTCTATGCAATGTTCTTTATAGAATTCTTGCTAGAACGGTTACAAACAGATTGAAGTGTGTCCTAAATGATTTGATTGACTCTCATCAAAGTGCCTTTGTACCTGGTAGAATCATAACTGATAATATTTTGGTGGCATATGAGGGTATGCATTTTCTGAAGACATCAAAAAGCAAAGTGGGATTTGCTGCTCTAAAACTGGATACGTGTAAGGCATATGATAGGATTGAATGGCCTTTTCTTCTCACTGTCCTCAAGATTATGGGCTTTCCTGAAAATTGGATAAACCTCATTTGGAAATGTGTTTCTTCAGTTTCATATACCATTAAGATCAATGGATCTTATTCAGAAAAATTTATCCCAACCAGAGGTTTGAGACAAGGGGACCCTTTGTCTCCATATCTTTTTGTTTTGTGTGCACAAGCTTTCTCATCTTTGATCACTTCAGTTATTGAAGCACATCAAATTTCTGGTGTTAGAATTGCGCGAGGTGCACCTATCATTTCTCATCTTTTCTTTGCAGATGATAGTCTCTTATTCTTCAAGGCATCAAAAGATGAAACTCAAGCGGTGGCTAATTGTATTTATGTGTATGAAAAGGCTTCGGGTCAGCTGGTGAACAGGGAAAAATCTTCAATCATCTTCAGCAATGCTACAAGTCAGACTAATGTGGATCAAACAAAAGCTATCCTGGGTATTAGGTCCTCACAAGGTCATGATCTTTATTTGGGACTCCCTACAATTGTACCAAAAGCAAAGAGGATGAAATTTGGATACCTTACAGACAAAATTCGTGATAAGGTCCTATCTTGGAAACATAAGTCTTTTTCAGAAGGTGGCAAGGAGATTTTGATTAAAGCTGTCCTCCAAGCAACAGTCTCTTATGCTATGTCTTGCTTTAGGGTTCCAGTGGCGGTGTGTACAGATATGGAGAAAATTATTGCGGGTTTTTGGTGGGGTGATGATGATTTAGGCCATAAGAAACATTGGAAGAAATGGATGAAGCTTTGTTTGACAAAAACAGAAGGTGGAATGGGCTTTCGAAATCTGATGTTATTCAACAAAGCGCTTCTGGCAAAACAACTATGGAGAATTATCAGTAAGCCAGATACTTTGCTTGGGAGAATTTACAATGTTAAATACATCAAAGGAATGAGCCTTTCTGAGATGGAAATTGGATCGAATCCATCCTTTGTGTGGAGGTCTTTATTTTGGAGTAAGAGCCTGCTAGAAGAGGGAGCTAGATGGAGAGTGGGGATTGGAAGTGGGATCCGTATCTTTAAAGACAGATGGATTCATGGCACTGAAGGGGGAATGATCACTTCAAGATTAGCCAGTGCTTCGACTGTTAGCAGATTTCTACTCGATGATGGACAATGGAATGAGCAGCTTATTAGAGAAGCTTTCTATGACTATGAAGTAGACCGTATTTTGCATACTCCAACTTTTGGAATTAATCAAGCTGATCAACTTTTCTGGCCCCTTACATCTAATGGTATGTATTCAGTTTCTTCAGGATATTTCTTGGCCCTTAAAAGCTATTTGAAGGAGAAGGATAAATCTCAGGAAGGGCCATCAAATTCCGAGACGCATGGTAAAATTTTTGATGCAATCTGGAAACTCAAAGTGCCACCAAAAGTGCAGATTTTTGGTTGGAAGCTAGCTCACAACATGATCTCGTCTGAAGGTAATTTGGCAAAACACCATGTGCCTGTTAATTCGATGTGCCGGTGTTGTGGGGCTTTTATGGCTGATACAATGCATTGTATTTTCAAATGTGTTTTTGCTAAAAGAACTTGGAAGGAGGTTGGTGTTTGGAAACATGTTAGCAATGCTGTTCATGGAGATGGCATGGATTTTATAGGTTGGTGTGTGCAGAAACTGAAAAATGAAGAAATGGCTTTGGTGTTTATGGTTGCATGGGCCATTTGGAAGGAGAGATGTGATTATACTCATCTTCAACCTCAGTCTCATGGAAAAGTGGATTGTAGACTCAAGTTTAATGTGCAATGGGCTGTGTCATATTGGAATGACTTTCAAATGTTGATGAAAATTGGTAATACAAATGCAGATTTCATAACAAAGCAAAAGGAACTTTTATCTGCAGATGGAGAAGGTAATGTTCTGTTTGTCGATGCAGCCTTTAATATGGAGACGAAATTTTATGCAGCAGGATGTGTTGTTCATGATCCTTCCTACAAAATAATTCGCGCGGGGGCTCAACGAATTATGCATCCGGGTTCGGTCTGTGGTGCGGAGTTGAAAGCTTTGGCAATTGGACTTAAAAAATGCAAGAGCCATGCTATTAAAATTAATGCAGTTCGAACAGATTCTATGGATGTCATTCGGGCAATTGAAGATGTACATCAACTGGGAGCATTGGAGCATTGATTTGTGAAGGAGGTTAAAACCCTGTTCCAGCAACACCTTATTTGGGATTGTCAGCATATTCCAAGGGAAGAAAATCATTTGGCCCATAATTTAGCAAAAAGTTCTCTTATCACTTCATCTCCTCAAGATTGGAATGAAGATGAATGTCTTCAATACTACAAGGATAGATTAATTTAATCCCTTATGTATGAGGGGTTGTCGTTTACCACCCTTGTAATGTTGTAAAAAAAAAAAAAAAAAAAAAAAAAAAAAGGCATTTATACCCATTAAAAAAAGAAGGTGTTTGTTTCTTATTTTACGAAACAATATAAGTAATTTTTTGAATAATTAAAATGGATATTTAGTCATAAATTCAGTTTAAAACAAGAGTGGTCATCATCAACACAAAATCCATGGGAGGATAACCCAACAAAGAAGAAGCAGCAGCCATGGTAATCCAATCCTGTAACTTTAAGCTCTCTCCATCTCCCATTTTCAAACCTTTCATTCTTCCAACCTCCTTAAACCGTCTCCCCCACGGATTTCACTTCCCCCACCGCCGCTCCCCTTCACCGCTCCTCGTCAAATCTATTTCTTCCGCCGCCGCTCCTCTACCCGCCACCGCTGCGGCCCCACATGAGCTTAAAGGTGCAATATTTATGAACTCCCGATTAATTCTTTTCGTGGGTTTCATTTGTTAATTGGTATTTTCCCTTTTGTAGTAGAGAAGGCGCCTCAATGGAGAGCGGCTGTAGACTTCAAGTGGATAAGGGATAACAAAGAGGCTGTTGCTGCTAACATCAAGAATCGCAACTCCAATGCTAATTTGGAAGCTGTTCTTATGCTTTATGATAAATTGCTGAATGTTCAGAAGGTCAGATTCTAGTTTTGCTTTTTTCTGTTGGAAAATTTTCTCGAATGTATTGATTTATGAGTGATTAATTTTCTATAGACCATTTATGATGGATTTAATTGCATGACAAAGAGTTTATATCTGTTTTGTATTGCTGTGATGAAGTAACTGTGCTCTTTGGTTAGTTCATTTACATTATCATGGGAAGAGGTTACAATGGATGAGACCTATATAGCTTACTGAGGCACATTATAAGCAAATAGTACTTAGTTTGAGATGCTAATTTCGTCTATCTTCTGAAAAGTCTTGGCGAATTTAGATTTGGTGAAGTGTACTATAGTGTTTTTTGAGAAATTGTTGTGCTACCTGTTTATGCTGTACCATAACAATTGTTCAATATAAGCATTGTGTCAGTTCTTGGTCTCTGGATAAATTGGTACCAATTAATTGAATTTTTGAGAAATTAGAATACTATTGAATAAAATTATGATGGCTAGGCCTAGTTTTGGTTACTAATTGTTTCTCACAGATTGCAGGAAGTCGAAAGGCTTCGTGCAGAGAGAAATGCAGTTGCAAACAAGATGAAGGCAAAACTGGAACCCTCTGAGCGCCAGAAGCTCATTGAAGAAGGTGAGATACATTACATATACATATGTACATGTCTTACTAGATTTCTTATCTAGACAATCTTCTTTGTTAGTTCTAAGTTTGCTTTATCCAGGTAAAAGTCTCAAGGACAGTCTTGTCATTTTGGAAGAAGAGCTACTCAAAGTTACAGACGAGCTGCAACAAGAAGCACAATGTGTGCCAAATATGACGCATCCAGATGTCCCATTTGGTGGAGAAGAGTGTTCTACTGTAAGAAAAACGGTAATGCTTTATTGCCTTCTCTGTTTTTGACCTTATGTCCTCTGCCTTTTTCTTCCTCTCACTTCTCCTGATCATACATAGGTTGGTAAACCTCGTGAGTTTGGCTTTGTAATAAAGGATCATGTCCAGCTGGGAAAAGACTTGGATTTGTTTGACTTTGATTCTGCTGCTGAGGTACTAATTCAAACCTCATGCGCTCGGTTGTTTGTTATCTGTTGGAAAGAAGGATTAGAGAGGCCTGAGTGTGGAATTTTTAAATTTGTAATGTGCCCCCCTGCCCCAACAAAAAGAACGAATTTTTTTTGCCATAAATTTCCCCATTCTCTCATGTTCACATTTGTAAAAATTAAATTTGTGCTTGCCCTTATCTTTTGGAGGTCAATTTAACTACATTTGGTGAACACACACATAAATAAAACAACTCCATGTATGTCTTCTGTTACATGTTCCGGTACAACATTAGAATGACTGTGCAGTTTGTGGTTCTTCATTTAAAGTTTTTTATCCTTATTTTTCGCCCCCACCAGCAATTATTGCATTCCACCAAGTTTCAATTTATACAATTTTCCCTTTGGTATTAATCTGGACATAGCCGAGTTTATATAAATGGTAGAAACAAGCCCCTTCATCTACTAATGCTAAGGTACGTCTAATAATGTTTCGTTTGATCTGTTTTTTTATAGGTAAGTGGGTCTAAGTTCTACTACCTGAAGAATGAAGCAGCTTTGTTAGAGATGGCCCTCGTAAACTGGGCTGTGTCAGAAGTGATGAAAAAGGGCTTTACACCTCTTACAACACCAGAAATTGTCCGATCTTCTGTCGTGGAGAAATGTGGTTTCCAACCCCGTGGAACTAACACTCAGGTAATTCTTAATGAGTTAAAATCCATTTTGGTCCCATAACTTTTTCCTTTTTCCGCAAAAAGTCCCAAAAAAGTTACTCCCTCCGTCCCGCAACTGTTTGCACACTTACCTTATTTGTCCGTCTCATAATTGTTTGCACACCCATAAAAGGAAACACTCTCATAAACCTCACCCAGTCACCTTCACAATATTCACATATTTACACAAAATGCCATTACTTTTACTCTCTTTCCAATCACCTTTTTACTTTATCCATATAACTTTACAAAATTACCCCTCAACACTCCACTCATTACACTTTTTTCTTAAAAAGTGTGCCCAATTTGTGGTGCAAACACTTGTGGGACGGAGGGAGTATGTTTTTAAATTTAAATTGGTCCCAAAGTTGCCTAAGTTTAAAGTAGTACGTCATTTTCCAAAAATGTGCCCCAAAATGACACATCGTACTTCAAATTTTGGTGATTTGGGACCAATATGGACCCAAAATGAATTTAACCCAATGCTTAATAGGAGTAGTTGATAAGTTAGAACCATTCATCTAGTAAAGTTGCTTTCGTTTGGGCTAATAAATGGAACAAACTGTGGCAGGTTTATTCTATTGAGGGAAGTGATCAATGCTTGATAGGCACTGCTGAAATTCCGGTGGGGGGAATCCATATGGACTCCATACTTGCTGACTCAGCATTACCTTTGAAATATGTTGCTTTCTCTCACTGCTTTCGCACAGAAGCTGGTGCTGCTGGCGCTGCAACTAGGTAAACACACCTTTTGTTTTGCTGCTCATTTTACTGCAAAATAGTTTTTTTGGTCCTGTATATTATCCTTATTTGATTTCAGTCCTACCGACTTTCATGAATTGAAAATAGTCATGCAACTTCCATGCTTTCAACATTTTTGGTTCCGGTGACCAGCTGTAAGAGATGAACCGGACCAAAATGTCAACAATTGAAAGCTGCAGGACTATTTTCAATTCGTGAAAATTGTCAGGACTGGAATCATATTTTCATTATTCTTGTCTTGGATTGGATAATTGATTCGCGACAATTGGAGCAGGGGCCTTTACCGAGTTCACCAATTTAGCAAGGTAGAGATGTTCGTCTTGTGTAGGCCCGAGGAGAGCAACTCCTATCATGAACAACTGATTAAGATTGAGGAAGACCTCTTCTCGTCTTTGGGACTTCATTTCAAGTGCGTCCCCCCCCCCCCCCAAAAAAAAAGAAAGAAAAGAGAGAAACATATCACCTACCTTTTCTCTCTTGATAAGATTATATTTTTTGGGTCAATTACTTTTCTTATAAGTTTAGACGTATTACACTTTTTGAAATTGATCTTATAAGTTTACCATATTCGACTGTTTCGTCCGACGACTGATTACTCAGGGTAACCCAGTCAGCCACCGCATCACTTTTTTTTATTTTATAAAATCAGTCCTAGTATAAGTTTACGGAAATGATGAACAGTGACCGGCGGATTACCCACAGTAGTCGATCACTAGACGAAAAAGTTGATTATTGTAATTTACAGGACCAATTTCCAAAACTGCAAATAACTATATACTCATTCCATGGTCGCCTACTCATTTTCTTTTTCCCTCGCTGTGGTGCCATTTTTTCAGAACTATGGACATGGCAACCGAGGATTTGGGTGCACCAGCTTATCGTAAATTCGATGTGGAGGCCTGGATGCCTGGTTTGGGACGGTACGGTGAGGTACGTTATTCATTATTAGCTGCTAATTCATTCAGATTCCTGGTCAAATATTCAACAGAGCATTAATTCCATTTGTTGGACAGATATCAAGTGCCTCTAATTGTACAGACTATCAAAGCAGGCGATTAGGCATTCGCTATCGTCCAGAACTATCAACTCCACCTAAGAAAGGCAAGGGCAGTTCGACTCCAACCCAGTTTGTCCACACACTGAATGCCACAGCGTGCGCCGTTCCAAGAATGATCGTTTGCTTGCTCGAAAATTACCAGCAAGAGGATGGTACTGTTGTCGTTCCCGAGCCATTGAGGCCATTCATGGGTGGTCTTCAGATAATTGGTTACAAGTACAGATAGGCTTTAGTCTAGAACTAATGAGGCTTGTGCAATTTTCTAGACAATCAATCTTTTTTTTTTTTTTTTTGTAATTATATATTTCATTCATCATCTTCACATGTATGCTATTGATAAACTATCATAAATTTTGTTTATCGTTGGCTCTCTTTTTTTTTTAATCTTAAGAATCAAGATATTTAATGCTTCATATTTTATGGACTAATATCATGAATCTTAGGATGCATTGCTTATTTGCTTGTACTATCACTAAGCTATTGTTTGGTAGAGTTGTTATACAGAGCTGTTATACAGGTTCTAGCTATTTCTAGCTATATTTTACTGTGTGGAGATGTAAGGCCTAAGAATATAAATATTAAGACAATTGCTTATGTGTACCAGTTACAACATGTATGTAACTGGTTATTTACCCTCCTTTTTTAATAAATTCACACTCCCTTTTTTTAGGCACTCCCTTCTTGCAGTTAGGTGTACAAGTTACATACATGTAACTAAATCTAATTTTTTATTATTAGTTATTCACCTTCTTTTTTATTAATTTCACCCCCAAATTTTTTAAAAGAAAAATACATGTAAAATACTATATTACCATTTTATCAATTAAATTAAAATACAACTCATTAAAATTATAATTATACACCTATTATCGATTCACCAATGAATCACCACGAAATCAAATATTATTCTATTTTTTTAACTTTTAAAAAATAAATATAAAAACATAACGAATATTAAAAAAATATGAAACTCAAAAATAAAATTATGAAATAAAATTTCCAGTTTTTTTTCCAAAAAATGACCAAAATTTAGGAAAAAAATACAAAAAAAATTGAAAAAAAAAAACTAAACTAAAAAAAATCAATTTTTTTCTAATTTGGGTATAAATGTATGAATATGACATGCTCACTTTCTAGCTTTAATCTGATTTATAATAACTAAGATTATTTTGTTATATCTTCATTATTTCTAAAATGGTATCTGGTTTGTTACAAGTTTTTTAAGGTTGTAGATTATTTTTTAAAACTAATTAATAATATAATCTAATTGAAAAATAAAATTTATATTTAGAAACTTAAATGAGTTGAGAATTGGGGAAGAAACCAACATAATATTGCATCAACTTTATTATTTTATTTTGGGGTCATCGTCATGTTGATGCATTCATATGTTTATTGAGTGTGATCGTATCTATTAATTGAATTGTGTGTTCAGTGTGATTCATTCTCACTTTTGTTCTTCTTACTAGTTAGTTAATATCATTTTTTTAATATTGATGTATTAATTTGCATGGCATGCCTGGAATTATAAATGTGTTAAGTTATGTATTTTTTTGTTAAATATAAATATTAATTTAAATACGATATAGTATTAGTACGCCTATGGTATAGTATTAGTTAATATATTGTATAGTACTAAAGATTAATGTGGGTATAAAAATATTACGGAGTATTTAATATATGAACTAATACTATATAATATTTGAATTTATACTATACTATATTTGAACTAGTACCATAGAGTATGTGAACTAATACTATACAATATCTGAACTAATAATATACTATATTTGAACTATTACCATAAAGTATGTGAACTCGAAACTCGAAAAAATTAAAACATGTACCAATATAAACTAATATTATACTGTATATGAACTAATATGTACAGTATTGCATATTAACTAATAATATATCATAATACTTATCAACGGTTATCATAACACTTATAAACTAAAAATTATATTCATAAAAAATTAAAATAAAGTGATTAAAAAATGAAAGTTCAAATGAAAGAAATAATTAAACAATGTAAAACGAAGTGAAATTTGTAAGGAATGAAGTAAATTTTTAAAAGGATAAGGTGAAAATTATACACCAATTAATTAAAGTAAAATAGTACCAATAAAATTGAACACTTGCCTAAGAGAGGTGAGAATTTTATTTTTTAAAACAAATTATTATTATACTATTTAATACTTATAAAAAACAATTAATATTATTTTAAAAATTTTCTTATTAGACTTTAAAATTTTAGAATAATTATTTATGACATAAAAAAAAAGTACGTTAAAAAAATTATCATTTGAAACACAAATGATAAACAGGAAGAAAAATAAATTTAAAAAATAATATTAAAAAGATAAATATAAATATCAATTGAGTAAAATAAAAAAATAAATTTTAAAAAATTAATGGAGTATTATTTTTTAATGATAAAATTAAAAAAAAAATTAATTGAAATAAAATAAAGGCCCATGAAAAAATATATGTGTTAAATTGATATAGTAAATGGGTCATGTGTTATTGGATTGGATATAGTAAATGGGTCATGTGTTATTTGTAATGGATTATTGGATTGGATATAGTAGTTACATATATTGGATTTGATATAGTAGTTACATACATGTAAGTACACAAGAGTGCAACTCAAATCTTAATAGTGGGGTTGGTGGAATTTTGAATTTATTTGGGTATTTTTTATTTATTTATTTGGGAATTTAAAATATTTGTGGATTTTTGAGTAAGTTAATTATTTTTATAAAAAAAATATTTGGGAGTTTTATTATTTTAAATATAAAATTTATATTTATTTGAGTAAGTTAATTATTTTTATAATTATATATTTTTTAATTAAGTAAGTTAATTGAGTTTTCTAATAATTAATTAGGTTAGTTAATTGATTTTTCTCGTAATTGATTGATTTAGGAATAAATTTTTTTTTTAATACTCGAGTTGACCAATTAATTATTTTATTTTTTATATATTTTTTTCTAAAACGTGTAAGTCACAATTACACATGTTTATTCGGGTCGGGCTAATCGGGTTGACCTGTTTAACCCCGAAAAATATAGGGTTAGGGTTCATGAATCATAGGCCCGCTTAAATTCGAACTTTTTTGACCCTGATCGATTAGCCTGCGGGCTAAATCGGGCCAGCCCGCTAACCCGAGTTGTTACCCTTTTTTTTTAAAAATAAATAATTTGAGAACAAATTTCGGGTCATTTGACCAATAATCATAACTACAAGCATTAAGCAACACATTACCATCTATTAGTCATTATTACTATTTTTTTTATTAGATTATGATATTTGTTTAGCTTTATTTGCCCTTATTAAGGACCAATGAATTCAAAAATTGTGGTTAAATCTACTTTTGTTTTATCATTTACCGATCATTAATTAATTATGTATTTTTCTAGTTTATTTGGTTGTTGGACGTGCCAATTGAGACCTTTAATTTTAAAAGAAAAAAATTATTGTAGCCCGTTAGTGGCCCGCTAGGGTTAGGTCCCAACAATTGTAGGACCGTTAAGTATGAACTAGTTAAGGTTCTAACCCGTTTAGCTCGTAGCCCTATAGGTCTAGGGTCATCCCGATAGACATCTCTAGTCACAATAATTGAAAAGTGCTTATTAATGAAAAATGTAAGTCATTATAACTAAAAAGTGCAATACAATATTTTATTAAAAAGTGTAAGTCACCATAATTGAAAAGTGCAACACAATATTAATGAAAAGTGTAAGTCATTATAACAAAAAAGTACAACACAATATTATTATAAAGTGTAAGTAAGTATAACTGAAAAGTGTAACACAATATTTAATTAAAAATGTAAGTTATGATAACTGAAAAGTGCAAGTCAGTATCACAATTTTTAATGAAAAATGTAAGTCATTAATAACTGAAAAAGTGCAACACGATATTAATAAAAAGTGTAAGTCACTATAAATAAAAATATTATTATAAATTGTAAGACACTACAATTGAAAAATGCAACATCATATAACTAAAAAGCGCAATATAACATTACCAAAAACTGTACATTAATATAACTAAAAATATTATTGAAAAGTGTAATTCACATCAATTGAAAAATGTAACTCACTCATTTAAAAATAGCCCACTTACCTTTTTTCACAGATATAAAAAATTAATAATAATTCATCACATGAGGTAAAAAGTATCTACATGGTGTGAATACTACCTCATTTGTTTAAAATCCACTTTCCGTCTACCAAAAAAATCAATATTAATAATTAACCTCAATAATAATTAAATAAGAATATTTTAGATTAAAATGTTAAAAGTAAAAAGAAAGTGGACTATAATTTAAAATAAATAAAAAAATAAAAAGAGCTAGTTACACTTGTGTGCACTTAATTAAATGGTGCAATTTGGTCATAATTTTAGCTTGATTATAATGTGATAGGCTAAAATTCAATTAAAAAATTAAAAGTATCTTGAAATCACTTAAAATACAACTGTATAATTTACATCTGAATGCATAAAAAAAATTGTCAAAAAGAAATAGTAACCATCTTTTTACTTTTAAAAAAGTTTTGGGCAAAAAATGAAAAAAAACGTACAATTGATGATCATTAATATGAAATCAGTTTTGAAATTAATAAATCTGGAAGAGTGCATATATTATATTCATCCGCTATAAATACCACATAAAATTAAGTAAAAGGGGCATATATATCTTGAACGAGCTAGCTAGAGAGGTTAATATATATATACTAACAATCAATCATCAATTAGATATAGAAATTAAAAATGAATAGAAATGAATTAGTTTCAAGTTTGTTTATGGTTTTGGCATTGGTGGGAATTGCAATTGCAAGTACAATCACATGCCCGGAGGCGGAGAAGTTGCTGCAGCCTTGCGAGGACTATTTGGTTGGGCGAGCGGATAATGCGACGGAGGCGTGTTGCCATGGTGCAAATACGCTCAACGAACTTGCGTTCGTCGACCCAGAGAGCCTCAGAACCGTGTGCCATTGCCTCAAGAAAATCGCGGCCGAGTTGCACGTTATTCCTGCCAAAGCTGAGGCTCTTCCCGGGATTTGTCATATTCAAACGATCCCCATTTCCCCTTATTTCAACTGTGACAAGTAAGTTATAGTAGTAGTAACTCTGAATTAATATGTTTTTAATTATTTATACTCTTTGATTCTAGCTAATTGCTAATTAATATATACTCCACTTTTTTTTTTTTTTTTTGCAGAATATGATCATGCATCATGGATGATTCACGGGGATTAGTAATTAAGGGACTAATTAAATAAGTTTGTTCAATGTAATGAAAATTAAAAAGACTTGAATTAATGTCCAATATTATTGTTTCATTTGTCCCTGATTGCTTCATTTTCCTTATTATTGTTTGCAAACATTTATATTGTCAATTGTCCAATATTAAAACGTTAGATGTGGTACTGCAAAAGAACAATTAAATATCTTAATATCGATTTATAACAATTAAATATCTTAATATCTCTATTTATATTGTGAATATTTAATTAGTATAGAGAATTATATTCAATCACCATTAATGAGATGATAAAAGTGGTCCACTATACATAGGGATTACAAGAGATATACATTGAAATAAATATAAACCATAAATAAAAGATTGTTACCTATAATATATTATAATATTCCTATAATACATTATACTATTCCTATCATGTATTATTCTATTATATTCTCTAATACCCCCGATTAAGCGAAACTGAGAATGTAAATGAACACGAGCTTGGTACGCAACAATCTGAAGCGAATTTGAGATAGAAACTTCTTGAAGACATCCGCAAAACAATGCACCTTTATTATCATACAGCAGGAGAAATAACGAAAATTAGAAATCACCAAATAAGACATTCCAAGGCGCACAAAAGGGGGAAGCAAATGGATCGAAACACCGAAATCCTTTGAAGGACGAACGATGACAGAAAATTTGGCAAGAAATACTTGCAAGTGTGTCGAAAACAGTCGATTCGAGCACAGACCAGATAGATCGGAGGGGCGAGCAACCAATGATATTGATCGTGGACTCTCCGAATAAAGAGGAAAAGAGAAGAAAAGAGATGTAACGTGAGGCTATGTAGAAAATTAGAGTGTAAGTGAGTGTGACTAACACCATATGAGTGAAAACAGTCATGGAGATAACTTGATCGGCCATGAGAGGGAATGAGGAGACGTGCTCTCTAGAAGAAAAAAATAATTAGGGGGGACGAGGAGACTTGCTCGCTCGAGAAGAAGAAGAAGGGGGGACGAGGAGACTTGCTCGCTCGAGAAGAAGAAGGAGGACGAGGAATACAAGCTCGTCGGTGACGGCTAAAAGCGGCCAAAAGAGGGAACGAGGGAGACCAGCTCGTTCGAGAAGAAGAAGGGGGACGAGGAATACAAGCTCGTCGGTGGCGGCTAAAAGCGGTCGGGAGAGGGAACGAGGGAGACCAGCTCGTTCGAGATAAAAAAAAAAAAACAAGGCGGCGACGAGGGTTTCCCGCTCGTCAAGGACGCCGAAAAAATTGAGAAGAAAGGGGAAGGGGCAAGGTGGCGACGGGGGATACCAGCCCGTCGGAGACGCCGAAAAAAGGGTTTCAGTGTATTAGGCTGATACATGTGAGAATTACCAGCTCTGAAACCATGTGAGAATTATATTCAATCACCTTTAATGAGATGATAAGAGTGGTCCACTATATATAGGGATTACAAGAGATATACAAGTAAATAGATAAATAAGGAAATAAATATAAACCATAAATAAAAGATTGCTATATATAATATATTATACTATTCCTATAATACATTATACTATTTCTTACTATAATGTATTATTCTATTATATTCTCTAATAATACTGTATTACTAATATTTTAAATTGCAGTACTAATTTACTAAATAGTTGAGGTGAAGCTTCTTTTTTAGGACAAATAAACTGTTTAAAGTTCAAATTCGAATGAAGGAATTATTCTACGTAACTAGAAATCAATAATTTTTTTAGGATATTAAAAAATAAGGGTGTATATAGATTTTTTTGGGAGTTAGTTAGTAGCTTAGTTAGTTATTTTGGGAGTTAGCTGGTTACGTTGGTTAGCTAGTTACTTTATTAGTTTTGAGTTTACAAAACTTGATGCCTATATAAGATATTTACTATTGTAATTGTTGGGTGGTTGAATGATTAAACATTTGTTTTGAAATTAAGTCCATCATTGACATCTTGACGATATTCTTGTGAATCAACGTCTTGTGTGTTTGTTCGTCTTAAATTTAGAGGCCCCGCTGCATCAGTTGCCGAATCAAAAGGAGCTCCTTAAATCAGGGGCGGACCCAGGATGTGTATTTAGAGGGCCAAAAATAAAATTTTAAAGTAGTTAAATTTAAAGGAAAAGTCTTATATGCACCCACTAAAGAGAGATCCGTGCACACTAATATTTGACCCGCTTGACCCATGCCTAACCCTCCCTTATTCAATCTAATTCAGATTATCTACAATTAAGCTAATGCTTAGCCTCTCTGCGCATAGTTTCAAGCGCACCGCCATGGCCGAAACCGAACAAGCACCACCACAATCTCAGACCTCCGTAACGGAATGCACTCGCGAGGCCTTTAGAAACCACCTGGTTGAAACCCTCTCATTCCCATCCATCCTTTCCAAGCGGTACGACACCGTTTCGAAGACGCGGGAAAGGCCGCGCGCGACCGCAGATGACGACGAGATCGAGATTCTGCAGGTTCCACGACGCCGCTCTGAAGTGAGAAAATTGAGTCTGTTGCTGATAATGATGAGTAACTGAAATATTATTACCCTTATCTTCTTCATATTGTTTTGTAATTTTACTAGTGAATATCTCTTGGATGTTATACTTAGTTGAGATCTACTTGATATTACTGTTATGTGGATAGCTTATGCTAATATGGAGTAGTTTAATTAGATTTTTTACATTAATTTTCACCTTTAAAACGTATATTAAACTATGCGCTGAACAACCTCCATAATATTGATGATTATTTTCTGCTTCCACAAATTGCTATTACTCTGAGTTGGTTGGATCAACCGCAATATATGATGTCAGTGTACGTAGGAGCTGGTTTCAAAAGATTAATAGCTGTACTTGTTTTTTTAGTATATTTTGAACAAAGATAATACAAATAGGATTTGTTTATTCATTCTTTGATTCAATATGCATGCAGATATATGATTTGTTTTGGTTTATATTCTTTGATTTTATGAAAAGTGATAAATTGTGTTATTGAAAATTATAATGTTTCATGACAGAGAATAGAATGAATTTGTGTGATTTGGAGAAGATTATATTATTCCGATTTTATGTTTTGTAAATATTTTTTTAACTTTCGATGTTTTTGTAGTGAAAATTTATTTTTTCATTGAAAATTGGTAATTTTATTATTGAAAGTGTAACTCTTTGTTATTGAAACGTGGTAATTTTGTTAATGAAAAGTGGTAACTATTTTTAGTGAAAAGTGTAAGTCTTGTTTATTAAAAAGTGTAAATTTTGTTATAGTGAAAACTGAAGAATAATAATTTTTTGATATGTTTTATGGTGGAGATTTGTTATCAGTTTTGAAATTTTTTTCTGTTGTTTTTAAAATGAAAATCTATTTTTTATTTATTATTATTGAAAAGTGGTAAGTAACTATTAATAGTGAAAAGTGATACTATTATTAGTGAAAAATGGTACTCCGTAACTATTAATACTGAAAAGCGGTAATTATTAATACTGAAAAGTGGTAACTATTAATACTAAAAAGTGGTAACTATTATTAGTGAAAAGTGGTAACTATTAATATTGAAAAGTGGTAACTATTATTAGTGAAAAGTGGTAACTATTAATACTGAAAAGTGGTAATTATTATTAGTGAAAGTGATAACTATTAGTACTGAAAAGTGGTAAATATTAATATTGAAAAGTGGTAATTATTATTAGTGAAAAATGGTATTCCATATTAGTGAAAAGTGGTAATTATTATTAGTGAAAAATGGTAACTATTAATATTGAAAAATGGTAACTATTAATATTGAAAAGTGGTAACTATTATTAGTGAAAAGTGGTATTAAAATTGTATTTTAAAACTGAGAAAAGTGGTAATAATTGTAGTGTTAAAATTAAAGGTAATAATTGTAGTGTTAAAATTAAATTATTTTAATTAAAAAAATTAATTAAATGCATTAATAATCGTAGTGTTAAAATTTTTGGTAATAATTGTACTGTTAAAATTAAATTATGTTAATTAAAAAAATTAATTAAATGTAGTAATAATTGTAGTGTTCAAATTAAAGGTAATAATTGTAGTGTTAAACTTAAATTATTTTAATTAAAAATTAATTAATTAAATTGAGTTTACAAAGTCTGACCCTTCAAAATGTTAAAGTAAAAGAAAGTAGACTATATATAATTTGAAATAAATAAAAATAAAAAGAGATAGTTATACGTACTTGTGTGCAATTAATTACATGGTGTAATTTGATCATAATTTTAGCTTGATTATAATGTGGTGGGCTAAAATTCAATTAAAAAATTAAAAGTATCTTAAAATCACTTAAAATACAACTGTATAATTTATATCTGAATACATAAAAAAATTGTCAAAAAGAAATAGTAACCATCCTTTTACTTTTAAAAAAGTTTTGGGCAAAAAATGTGAAAAAACGTACAATTGATGATCATTAATATGAAATCAGTTTTGAAATTAATAAATCCGGAAGAGTGCATATATTATATTCATCCACTATAAATACCACATAAAATTAAGTAAAAGGGGCATATCTTGAACGAGCTAGCTAGAGAGGTTAATATATATATACTAACAATCAATCATCAATTAGATATAGAAATTAAAAATGAATAGAAATGAATTAGTTTCAAGTTTGTTTATGGTTTTGGCATTGGTGGGAATTGCAATTGCAAGTACAATCACATGCCCGGAGGCGGAGAAGTTGCTGCAGCCTTGCGAGGACTATTTGGTTGGGCGAGCGGATAATGCGACGGAGGCGTGCTGCCAAGGTGCAAATACGCTCAACGAACTTGCGTTCGTCGACCCAGAGAGCCTCAGAACCGTGTGCCATTGCCTTAAGAAAATCGCGGCCGAGTTGCACGTTATTCCTGCCAAAGCTGAGGCTCTTCCCGGGATTTGTCATATTCAAACGATCCCTATATCCCCTTATTTCAATTGTGACAAGTAAGTTATAGTAACTTTGAATTAATATTCAAACAATTAATATGTTTTTAATTATTTATACTCTTTGATTCTAGCTTGCTAATTACTAATATATACTCCACTTTGTTTTTTTTGCAGAATATGATCATGCATCATGGATGATTCACGGGGATTAGTAATTAAGGGACTAATTAAATAAGTTTGTTCAATGTAATGAAAATTAAAAAGACTTGAATTAATGTCCAACATTATTGTTTCATTTGTCTCTGATTGCTTCATTTTCCTTATTATTGTTTGCAAACATTTATATTGTCAATTGTCCAATATTAAAACGTTAGATGTGGTACTGCAAAAGAACAATTAAATATCTTAATATTTCTATTTAAATTGTGAATTTAATTAGTATACTGTATGACTAATATTTTAAATTGCAGTACTAAATAGTTGAGGCGAAGCTTCTTTTTTAGGACAAAAAAACTGTTTGAAGTTCAAATTCGAATGAAGGAATTACTCTACGTACCTAGAAATCAATTTTTATGTTCGATCAATAATTTTTTTAGGATATTAAAAAATAAGGGTGTACGTATATAGACTTTTTTGAAAAGATTTTCTTTGCAAAGGTAAAGTCTAGTATGCACTCGAGTGCATGTTGTGCACCCTAGTCTAAAGAAAAGTGTAAGTTATTAAACTGAAAAGTACAACACAATTTTACTAAAAAGTGTAAGTCATTGTAACTAAAAAATATTATTATACAGTTTAATAATTGAAAAGTGTAACACCATTTACCAAAAAGTGTAAGTCAGTAAAACTGAAAAGTGCAACATGGACTAGGGTGCACCACATGCACTCGAGTCTATAGCAGACCAACCCCTTTCCAAAACTCCGTAGAACGGCCCCCGCAGGCAATGAATAAAAAGGGGGAAATTGTGATGGTGTGTTAGGTTAAAAATACTCTGCTGATTTTTATCAGCATAGTTGTTTTTAGCACATTTTTACATCATTTTTATCACTTTTTCAACATTATGAACTACTTATCTGAATTCAGCTGAGTACTGTGATCAGTTGAGTATAACTTCCTTGAAGATCAGATCACTTCTGGGATCAGCACAGTAATCCTCAGATCAGTTCTGTAACTTCAGATAAGTTCCCCCTTCAGTGGAGAACTCCTCTTCTGTGCCTGTTTCACCTTGGTAGAAGTGTTAGTTCATGCATAGATGGTGAAATTCAGTACAGATTAGTAAGGAATAATTAAAATATGTCTTTGTAAGGTTTGTTCTAAGGTGACTTGTGCTCTGAGTCAACATATAAGATTTTTCAGAAATCATAGATTCCCCCTTAAATGTATATTCTCAATTCCCTCAGCTTTACCAGCTTCCTCATCGGGATTTAGGCACCTTAGTAACCTTTTTACCTGATTGTGATGAATGTAGAGGTCTTGACATGGTCTGTTCTTCAGAATTACCCTTCTTGGTGTACTGATCTTGATATCAGCTAAGTACCTGAAATGTTAGTACACATCTCTATATACATGTAGGATCCATGTCTATCCTGCAAGTAGTGATCTTAATAATTTAGGTACCCTTTCTTTATTGGGGTCCTTGGGGGTTAGTATTAAGAGGTATCCAAATAAACATTGAAGATTTGAATAATTGAGACCTCTTAAGTTTTCTACCATGCTTATCACAGAACAGTACTTTGTTGACCTTATCCAAATTATCAGCAGACTTAGGATCTATTTTTCTGAGATAGCCTTTCCTTGGTTCTATCCCTTTTTCAGGAAGATCAGTATGTCTGTAATAGTTTGCATATGGCCTAAAAGCATGTGGACCATACGACTTATAGATGCGTTTTGGTATTTCCTCTCCAATGATATCATAAGATAAAGGTGGAGGATAAAGAACAGGTTTGTTATGATAATGTGGCACAAATTTCCTAGGTTTAGTTGAATACAGCTGAGACTGCCTTATAAAAGGAGGTCTAGGCTGTTTCCAACTTGCCTGTGCTTGTCTTGACCTACTGTTCTGAGTCTGCCTCTTCTGATTTCAGGACTTTTCAGCTCTGGTCAGAGGAGTAGAACTCTTCTGGTATGGTCTTGACTGTACTGGTCTAGATCCATTCTTCTGTTTACCATTCTTGGTAGTAGGAGGAATGTATTTAGACTGTACTTTGGATTTTGGTTCATTATCATAAGTCATAGGTTCTTTTCCTTTATCTAATTGCAAAGAACTTGAACTAGCTCCAGTAGTGTTCTTAATGCCTGAAGTAGAGGAACTAGGCAGATCAGTACCTATTCCACTTTTATCATAAGGAGCTCTGTATCTGTCTGATAATGTTTGATTAATCTTAGAAGAGTTAATCATATCAGATAGCTTTAGATCCAAGCTCAATACTTCAGATTCTAAGAATCTATTGCGCTTTTCAAATTTTTCACATTTAATCTTTAAGTCATTGAACTCATTTGTCTCTTTGGCTTGTGTATGAAGCATACCCTGATATAACTTATCCATAGATGCATACTTATCTTTGAGTTGAGACAACTCTTCTGATAGCCGTGCATTTAGAATAGTTATATTAGGATCCACTTGCAATTGAGCTTCTCTAAGACTCATGATTTCTTGCCTTAAAGATATGTTCTCATCACTGATTTCCATGAATGCTTTGTTAGCTGGTAGGAGGTCTTCTTCAGTCATTCCATTGGAATGGTGAAGACTACTCCCTACACTACTATCAGCAGTGTCACATAAATCAGAATCAGAACTATCACTGTATTGGAAAAAATTTACATTTGATACCTTTCTTACTTCTTTGGCCATGAATGTTAGATCATCGTCTCGATCATCGTTGTTGCTGGTGAAGTAACCAGATGAAGACGATGGTAACTCTTCTGATTCCACATCAGAGTCATCATTTTCCATCATTGCCTTCTTTTCTTTGGCATTGCGATGATCCCTTCTTGCTTTCCATTCTGCTGTAGAGTAATCATAGTCTGTAACAAACAACTTAGGTAGTTTTGTAGCATTAGTATCCATGTTTGAAGATAAAAAATATCAGCTACAGTAATTAGATCAATAATAGCACCAAATCTGAGTAGTAAGTAAAATTCACAGATTCAGATAGACAAGTAAGATCAAGAAACAAGTATCAGTAATGAGAAACAGTTAGACTTTCCCCAAAGTCTACAAGGTTATCAAGAAACAGCAGTCCAAAGAACTACTGCTCTGATACCACTTGTTGGTCCCAAAAGTTGAGTTAAGATTGAGTAAGCTAAGAAAAAGTCTAGAGGGGAGGGGTGAATAGACTTTTCAAATTCTATCAAAATATCAGAGTTTAAGTGCGGAAATACGTTCTGTACAGTACTGTTCTTAATATCAGCTCAATACTTAACAGTTAGCTTTTATACTCAACTTTTCTTTAAATATTTTCTTAGAAAACTTACTGTTCTTGTTCAACAAATATATCAACAGTTAATCAAAATAGACAGTAAAGAACACAATATTTTATAGTGGTTCGACAAATGTCTACATCCACTCTCACAACTCCAGTTGCGATGTTTTATTACTCTTTCCTTCTTGAGTACTTGTAGTTTAGAGTCCCAAGATTAAGACTTTGATCTTGTCGATTATACCACCAGGTATATCTTCGATCTACTAGTAATTTCACAAGTAACTAGCACACTTGTTTACACAATACAAACTTAAAACGAAAAGTAAAACTTCTCTTTGCAGTAGCCTTTGATTCTTCAAATCAGATTTGTGGCTTCTCTTCAATTCTTGATCTTCAACTCTGTGAGTGCTTGAATACTTGAATGCTTCTTGATTGCTCTTGAATACTTTGAGTAGCAGTCGTCTTTTCAAGTAGAAGATCACACGGTATTTATAAGATCTAGTAAGACAGTTAGCAGTTTGTGAACTAACTCTCAACTAACTCATAACCGTTTCTTGTTGTAACTTCCTTCTTTAGTAACCAACTTATCTTATCTTTCCAAGTCAGCATATCTTCATATAAATCTTCAGTTACGCCTTTAATAAGTCATCCAAACTTATTCTTCAAATAACCAACTCAGCACAGTAAACTACTCTTCTTAGTTTTACTGCTCTTGGTCAGTCAGCACAGTTCTTCCTAACTGTTCAGCTTCCTTCAATAATACTTCTCTTGATTTCTTCATGCTCTGAAGTAATCTTCTGATATCTCTTAGTTTTCTTTCTTCAGTCTAATCTACTGTTCTAACTATTACAATGCTGAATACAATAGAATACAACTTTACATATATAAAACCTATCTATACATCAACTGAACTACATACAGATGAGTACATCTAAGTCCTATACTATAAGCTGTCTATACAATTCATTCATCAGCTTAGTTCTTAAACAGTTCATATATCAGATTAGTAAAATACTAAGATCAGTAAAATCAAACTTCATATCACATTAAGATCAGTAAACTTAATCAATATAAATCACATAGAACAACATATAATCACATATATCATTAACTCTAAAGTTGCTTTTGGCCATCAAAACATATAATCATTAATTAGAACATTGTTTATAGGATTCATATCCCAGCAATAGTATACCGCCTAAGACGTAGCAACAAAGAAGTCTGCATACATCCTGTATAGATTCAGTATCTGTTAATTCAACCATTTCCTCTATCTTGTTCAGGAAAATAGGTCTGTACAAAGGGAAGTTTGGCGGTTTCATTACAAGTTCTTCCCTAAAACACCTTCTGATCCACTCTGGATGGGTGTACTTATCTCCTCTCAAACTAATCTTCTCCTCACCTGATACTATTCCAAATACAAGATCTGCATCTTCTCTTGTAATCTTTAACTCTTTTGAACCGACAATGAAGCACTCTGAATCTTCATCAAACATTCGTACTATGTCTCTTATATCATCTTCAATTTTCATGCAGTTGTTAAACATCGATTCACTTCCATTGCGTAGAAACGAAATCAATAGCAGATAGAAGGGAGTTTTCTTCAACTCATTAAAATGTTGTTCGGTAAAACGTACTGGCTGCAACTCAGTAAAAGTTGTTCTAATGTTCGACCTATAATAACTCTGCTTTCTGTCAATTTGGACACCTTTTGTTTAGCAGAAAATAAAACACATGAAAATTCAGAAATACAAAATATTATCAGCTATTAATATTATTAGAAATAAGATATAAACCAAATCTGTTCTTGGCCCTTAGACGCTTGTGCTTCATATCCTTTCTCCCTCTCTCATATTCTTCTCCTTCACTTGCTGTGAACATCAATGAACACACTTAAAAGTTAAGAAAGATTCATATAATAGAAAAAACAGTAAACCAAGTATCATTAATTTGATTATCACCTGCTATAGGGTCATCTGAATAATCACTACTCTGTTTGCTTGATTCAAAATCACTTTCAAAATCTGTATGAGTGAAATAAAATATATTATCATTATATTGACATTGTAAACAACAGATTTGTTTTATGTGATTATAAATTTTACCGGAATCTGACGGGACAACAACATATCCCAAAACACGCTTCCCTGAATACAGTCAAAATATATAAATATACATACATCATTAACAACTAAAAAGGGTATTACTATAAAATGTTACAGACCTTTATGTTTTACCCCCATTTTATCTAATCGATCGCCTTTTACTCCGGAACCTGTCAATTTGTGTGTTAGCAACATATAAATTATTCACATCAACTGCAGTTAATTACTTTTTTCATACATTATTTACTTCTCTACACATACATACACTTTTTGTGTGAGTTACACCCCAGATTTGCTAACCTACACCCATAATACATCAGTACGTTCTCCCAAAACAGGGCTATATGTAATAACAGATGCAAAGATTGATAGGTTATGTGATACAATTCTGCATAATGCAATCCGGTCATGCACTTGCAGCTGCTACACGTTTGTGCATGCAGTGTACACATCAGATCTCCAACCACTATCAACATCACTGCCACTTGTATATAGATTTTTTTCGAAATCCTCTGTTCCAAAGGCCAAATTAAACAAGTTTGTACTGGTAATGACTTTTTCCGAATAATAAATGCTATTAAATCTTCATTTTAACAGAAATCAGTAAAAAATGATTTCGAAGTACCTCTGTTAGTCCTCAATGAAACTCGTATTTGTCTACTTCTATTCCTCTTTCCTTTTTTGGCATATCTTCGTCATCTATTCGGACTCCTTTCCCCTTGTCCCTAGCCATACCTGAATATAAAAGAACATTACCCAAACATAATATAAAAAAAAAAAAAAAGGGTCAGTTTATCTGAATAAGAAATTTACAGTCTTGAACAAACACAACCAAAATAAAGTTCGGAAAACAAAATCATAACATTTAAACGAAATTTAATTATTTCAATACGATAATCGAGCTTTACTCGTTACAACCCCAAATCTAAAACTTGCAAATATGCAAGTGGGTTTAAAAAAAAAATCTAGTTTCATTTCGCGAAATCACTGTTTTTTAGTTTAAATATACATGCAATATGTTGTAGAAACAACAGAATAGCTACATACCTTCGATGCAGGTCGTGGAAATTTCTTGGGATGCAGCTGGTGGAAAAACCTCCGATCAATGTGCAGCGTTGAAAATGAGAGAAGGTGGAATTTTAGGTTTTGATGCTTTTGAAATGGAAGGTGTCCGAAATATGGTATGTTTGTATCAATTTTCAGCGCGTTTACCGATGCATAATTATAAAGATTTAAATACGGCCAAGATTTGTAGTTGGGTAATTAATGTAGAATTCTAATTACATTTCAAGGGCAATAGCGTAATCTTAATTATATATGGTTATGAACTTTTCTGTAATTACATGGAAGAATGTTTTTTTTTTGTTAAAACATTAGGTGAAATGACCTATAGTGTTATTGCCCCCAAAAAAAAGTGTGCAAATAATCATATAGGGAGTATATGGACAATGGTGTGAATATTCCGCTTATTTGTCTAAAAAAATATAATTCACTTTCCGTCTTTCACAAAAATCTATATTAATGAATAATCTCAATAATTATTAAATAGGAATATTTTAGATTATAACGTTAAAGTAAAAAAAAAAGTGAACTATAATTTAAAATAAATAAAAATAAAAAGAGAGTCACACGTATTTGTGTGCAATTAATTACATGGTGTAATTTGATCATAATTTTAGCTTAATTATAATATGATAGGCTAAAATTCAATTAAAAAATTAAAAGTATCTTAAAATCACTTAAAATACAACTGTATAATTTACATCTGAATGTATAAAAAAATTGTCAAAAAGAAATAGTAACCATCTTTTTACTTTTAAAAAAGTTTTGGGCAAAAAATTAATGAAAAAAAACGTACAATTGATGATCGTATATTAATATGAAATCAGTTTTGAAAATAATAAATCCGGAAGAGTGCATATATTATATTCATCCACTATAAATACCACATAAAATTAAGTAAAAGGGGCATATATATCTTGAACGAGCTAGCTAGAGAGGTTAATATATACTAACAATCAATCATCAATTAGATATAGAAATTAAAAATGAATAGAAATGAATTAGTTTCAAGTTTGTTTATGGGTTTAGCATTGGTGGGAATTGCAATTGCAAGTACAATCACATGCCCGGAGGCGGAGAAGTTGCTGCAGCCTTGCGAGGACTATCTGGTTGGGCAAGCGGATAATGCGACGGAGGCGTGCTGCCAAGGTGCAAATACGCTCAACGAACTTGCGTTCGTCGACCCAGAGAGCCTCAGAACCGTGTGTTATTGCCTTAAGAAAATCGCGGCCGAGTTACACGTTATTCCTGCCAAAGCTGAGGCTCTTCCCGGGATTTGTCATATTCAAACGATCCCCATATCCCCTTATTTCAACTGTGACAAGTAAGTTAAAAGTAGTAACTCTGAATTAATATTCAAACAATTAATATGTTTTTAATTATTTATACTCTTTGATTCTAGCTTGCTAATTAATATATACTCCACTTTGTTTTTCTTGCAGAATATGATCATGCGATGATTCACGGGGATTAGTAATTAAGGGATCAATTAAATAAGTTTGTTCAATGTAATGAAAATTAAAAAGACTTGAATTAATGTCCAATATTATTGTTTCATTTGTCTCTGATTGCTTCATTTTCCTCATTCTCCACCTACACTTTTTGAAAAAGGAGTAAGACTCCCTTTTCAAAACTCAAATTTAGTCTATTTATTGTTGGGGTAGAAGTCTTGGGTGAATTTTGCAATTAGGTCCTTCAAAAATGGAGAAAATGGGACAAAACCTCCGAAAATGAGTTGAAAACAGGTGGCCCGGCCGGGCCAAAACTTCGTAAGTTGATTTAGGCCAAAAATACGCGCGGGGTGAACTTATCAAAAATGTGGGTGCGCGAAATGGGCTGGAAGCAGGTGGCCCGGCCGGGCGGAACTTTCGTAAGTTGAAATTTGCAAAAATATGCGCAGTGGGTGAACTTAACTAAAGGTTGGGTGTAAATACTGTGGCCCGGTCGGGCGGGCGGGTCGGCCAGCTCGGGCGGATACTTCGGCCCAACTTCCGTCCTCCGTCTTCATCCCTTTATATCTCGAGCTTCCGACCTCCGATTGACTTGATTCTTTTTTCCATTCCACTCCATTTTTCGAGAAGAATCTAATGGTGCAATCCTCTCTTCAGTCCAGTGAGTGAAAATGATGATTGAACACTCATTTTTACAATTTTAATGCCTAATTCACATCGTATTCCTACAAAACGAGCTCAAACACCTTTCTCAATCAAATCAAGTATATTAGTGTGAAAATGCATGTAAAACCCTCAAAGTTTATCACTAAAACACATGAAATCTTATGCAATTTACAACCGAATCATCCCCATATTTTGAAATTAAAATCTCTTTCCATAAATGACTACATATCTAAAGAATTTTCCACCCCCATTTACCCAAAAGAGCAAGATTAAATAAAGCCAAAATTTTCACGCCAAGCCCCCTTTTATCTGTAGCCCTACACAGTATATCCCAACTCACCCAAGAAATTTTACTAACCTTTGGATCACCACCGCTCCACAGGAACCGCCTTTGGATTACATGAATGGATTTGATTACTTTGGTTAGGGCTTTGTTAAGGGAGAGGGCGTAGGTTGGTAGGCTAGACAATACAGAATTAATGAGCACCGGTCTTCCATCAAAAGATAGAGATGTGATATCCCAGGCATCCAGTCTAGATCCCACCCTTGCACGATTTCCTTTCAGTTTGAGTATAAATGAGGGCTGGCTCTAGGGTTGTTACACGAACCGAGCCGCTCGTGAACTCGGCTCGGCTCGATAAGGCTCGAGTTCGGCTCGGCTCGTTTGTTAAATGAGCCGACCTCGAGCTCGTTAGATACTCGATTTACTAACGAGATGCTCAATATCTAATTTTTTTTCTTTAAATTTCATTAGGCTCGTTAGGCTCGGCTCGGCTCGATAGGCTCGTTAGACCCTTTAACAAGTCTAGCCGAGCTCGTTTCTTAGCTCGTCATTGTTATCGAGCCGAGCTCGAACTTCAAATACTCGACTCGGCTCGTGTAACAACCCTAGCTGGCTCCAATCTTGAGCCCTAAATATTTAAGAGGTAGACTTGCTGCCTTGCAATTCAGCATTCGTGCCCATTCCTCCACCACGTTAACACCCAATATAGTGCTATTGTGGAAGTTAATTTTGAGTCCCGATCAAACTTCAAACATTCTCAAAACATTCTTAAGAACTAATATGTTCCTGCTTGAGGCCTCCCCAAAGAACAGAGTGTCATCTGCAAACTGAAGATGAGAGACCTTGACTTCATTATTCCCAACTTTGACCGCTTTGAACCGACCTGCTTCCACTGCTTTGTGCATCATTAGGCTGATATATTCTCCCACCACTGTGAATCGAAATGGAGATAATGGATCTCCTTGGCGGAGGCCCTTTTCCATGCCGAATTCTTTTGTTGGGCTTCCGTTAACCAACACCGATAGGGATGCCGTCTGAATACACTTTTTTATCCACCTGATCCAAATGCTACAGAATCCCATCAACTTAAGCATATCGAGCAAGAAGGCTTGATCCACCGAGTCATAGCTTTTTCGAAATCCAGCTTGAAAAGGAACAAAATTTTCTTCTGCTTCTTGGCCTCATCGATCACTTCATTTGCAATGACCACACTGTACAGGATCTTTCTATCTCTGATAAAAGCTGATTGATGTGAATATTCACAGTCTAAAAAAGACTGTACACTTTCCATTTTCACATAAACCCTAGAATTAGTGAAAATTTGTCCCATGAGAAAAAAAAGTATTAATGACATGTGAATATTATTCCCCTCTTTCTTAAAAGGGTTAATTCTAAATAAATACACCACCTTTAGTGTCAATATTAATTTAATCACGGCCTTTACGATTATTATAAAAAATCTCAATCTTTCATCGTATTATAATTTCGTACATATTTTTTTTCTCCGGTCAACAATCGATGACGTAGCTTGCCGGAGCTCGCCACATCATATTTTTTTTATTTTCCACATCACATAACACTTAACAAAAAAAATCTTCTCCACTCCTCAAACTCAATTAAGTTCTTCTCCTTAAGTGATTTGAGGCTTTCTAATTTTTAGGCCAATGATTAGATTCTTGAGTGTTTTAGGGTTAAAAGAGAAGAATTTAATTGAGTTTAAAAAGTGGAGAAGACGCAGAACTTGATTGAGTTTGAGAAGTAGAGAAGATGTAGAAGAAACGCCAGTTTTTTATTTTATTTTTATAAAGTTTTATTTTTATTTTTATTAAGTGTTATCTGATGTGAAAAATAAAACAAATATAAAAAATATGACGTGTCGAGTTTCGGCAAGCCACGTCATCGATTGCTGGCTGGAGAAAAAAATGTGTATCGAATTGCAACACAATGAAATGTTGATTTTTTTATAAGAATTGTAAATATCGTGATTAAATTGATACTGAAACTAAAAGTGATGTATTTATTTAGAATTAACCCTTCTTAAAAAGATAGTCAATTTACCTTTTTTTCACACATATAAAAAGTACTCCCTCCGTCCCGGGATTATTTGCACGGTTTGACCGACACACTTTTTAATAAAAGTGAAATTAGTGGTTGGTGATGTAAGATAAAAGAGGGGTATTTTGGGTGATTTGGTGTGGTGTAAAGTAAAATGTACGTAAAAAATGAGTGACAATTTTGAAAATAAAATGATGTTGAAAGAGTATTAATTAATTTTGTCGTGTAATTCTATATTAAGAGTATGCAAATAATCTTGTGACATTTCAATAGAAAAAAGTGTGCAAATAATCACAGAGGGAGTATATGGACTATGATGTGAATATTCCGCTCATTTGTCTAAAAAAATATAATTCACTTTCACTACAAAAAAAGCGTGTTTTAGAGACGGATTTACCGACAGATTTTCCGTCGGCTGCCGAGATTACCGACGGAAAGTTGTCCGTCTCCTTTGTCGGCGTCGGCATTTTTTGCCGACGGATTTTTGAATTCCGTCGGTATTACCGACGGAAATACCGACGGAAAATGTCAGTCATCTTTTCCGACGGAATGTCCGTCGGTATTCCGGACAACCCGTTTAACAAACCGGGTCAACATTCCGTCGGTAATTCCGTCGGAAAGAATGAATTAAAATAATTATAAAAGAAATTAGAATGAATTAAAATAATTATAAAAGAAATTAAATTCCGTCGGCAAATCCGTCGGAAATGCCGTCGGATAATCGGTCACCATTTCCGTCGGCAGTGCCGACGGAAACCCGACTAAATTAATTTTGAATAAATTGATTTCGCAAATTTACATAGTGACGGAATATCGACGGAATATCCGTCGGCATTTTACCGACGAAATATCCGTCACTAAAACAAAATAGTAATAAAAAAAATATGGGTGGGACCGGGGAGGCCCCGACCCGACCCGCAGCATTTTTTAATAAATTGGCCAAGTAATATAAGTAATATTACTACTTCTATTAAACAAAACACATCAAGAATTTGGAAATAGATTGTGCACCAAATGCCTCTGTGAACTTTTCTACAGATGTACACCAAATAGGAAAACCTTAACTAGCAAGAAAGACATGCATTAATTAAGCAAAGAAGAAACAACAACTAAATTAAATTGGTGTATATACTCAAAATGCATCAATGTGGTTCTGCACCAACATTCACTTATGATGATCACATTGTACAATGGCACTGAATCAAAATGTTCTGAGCAAAATGAGGCAAACCAAAAACCCAAATGTTCATAACAAAGAATTAAGCCCTTGCAGTTCATTAAATTCTACTTCAATCATACTAATCAACTACTCATCTAAATCTCAAGCAATTAGGCAATTCCAGAAAATTTTAAAACTTCAATACCTCTCAAAGAGCTTAAACCTTCCATCCACTATTGCAGGCACCTTCTTCAAGGAGTTTATTTCTGTAAAAAAAAAGTGAAACAGGAAATCAAATAACAGACTGTTTATTTTCATAAAAATATTACTGCAGGAAATTGAATTGTACCACGAAATTCCGGAGTTAATTGCTGGCGTTTGGATAGATCGATTCTCACCTCTTCAAAGTCAATTCCATTTATTCTAAACAAAAACCACATCAAATTATCAGTTATTTTCACCTCTAGTACAATCTGGAAAAAATTTCAATCTAAACTCGAAATCACTTACGTCGGAGTTGGGGATCGGTCGCCGGCCTTCTTTTTCTTAAGAAAATAGCGGCGGCGACGATGTCGGTGGTCGGCCCACTTATTCAAACCTGGAGAAGCAAGAATGGAGACGATTGTAGAAGAAGGAGACGGTTGTGGCTGAACGGCGTCGACGAGGCAATGGAAGCGGAAGGTCGGCCGGAGGAGCACAGATTGGGCGGCGGCCATGGATCGGAGCTTCACGGTGGAGAGGCGGAAATAGAGAGAGAAGAGTGAAAGAAACCCTAGGTTGAGGCTTTATATAAGGCCCAATATTCCGTCGGCATATATAAATACCGACGGATAATCCGTCGGCATTTATCAAATGGTAAATTCCGACGGAAAGTTAATTCCGTCGGCTTAATGGCGATTTTTTTTAATTAATTCTATAAATACCGACGGATAATCCGTCGGCATTTATCAAATGGTAAATTCCGACGGAAAGTTAATTCCGTCGGCATATTGGCGGTTTTTTTTATTATTTTTTTTAATTAATTCAATTTTTTCTATATACTAGACCTACTAAATTACCAAAATATTTTTAAAAAAAATCACAAAATTCATTTCTTCCACATATATTAATAAATATATTGGTTGTGACTTATATTTATAGTAAATTTAATTTTTTATAATTTGTACCTAAATGATAAATAATTAATTAACTTTTATAAAATAAGAAATAAATACATTACATTAATTGAATTAATTTTCATCTTCATCGTCTTCATCCTCCTCTTCATCCTTATCCTCCTCCTCCTCATCATCTTCCTCATCCTCCTCCTCATCCTCATCTTCTTCATTCTCCTCTTCATCCTCATCTTCATTCTCCTCTTCACCCCCCTCCTCTTCACCTTCAATTTCGATTAATTGGGGATTTGCAGCCGTCAAGGGTACAGAAAGATTGAAATCTCCCGTAAAGACTTCAGTTGGAGTCTCTATTTGTTCTGTTTGAAATGGAGATTCATCTTCAGTATTTTTGTCCTTTTTAGGGACTTCTACCATTGACCTTGCCTTTACTTTGCAAACAGCGTGCCATTCATAACCACGTGGAGCTCCCGGATATGTGCAGTAGTATACTTGAGATACTTGATGGGCAAATACAAATGGATCATCCCCAACATACGTCCTTTTTGAACTAACATCAACGAGCTTGTACTCCGGGTGAATTCTTGTTCCTAAATGGCCTGAATCAAACCAATGACACTTGAACAACACTACAGTCTTTGCTGGATATCCTGGATATTCTACTTCGACGACTTCCCGTAACACCCCAAAGTAATCACTTGCATCTGCATTGTAATTCGCACTGCTAACGCAGACGCCACTGTTGGTAGTTGCCTTTGTCGATGCATACCCAGACGTATGAAATCTGTAGCCCTTCACAATATAACCGTTGTAAGTCTTTACACGACGTAGTGGTCCCTTGCTGAGATCTCGTAAGAATCAACTGTCAAGTGTATTATCCCGTCCCTATACGACTCAATTTAAAATTAATTAAAATAAATATTAATTTATTTACGTAAAACATAATTAAATGGTACTCACATAACGTTCGAACCATCGGGAAAATTCACGTTGAATACGAGCATCTATATATGTATCCGAGATGTTTGGTTCTGCTCGTTGTAGTTGTTGAGTGTACATCCTAATTCACAACATTCAAAAACTTGGTTAATATTAAATGACATAAATGAAGTGGTAGTTAAATAGACGATTTATATATGAAATACTTACTCAATGTATGGCTGAACTTCATCACAATTCAATAACACATACGTTTGTGCTATTTCCGCCTCCGAGTTCGTCTCCCAAAATCGTTCAATGGGTTTTCCTATTGGCCGTCCCTTAGACTTGAATATGGAGAGCATTCCATCGACCTCTTCACTGATATCGTCAGCGGATGTACCACCGAAGTTACGTGGAGCACTTCTTAACTTTGTGTTGACGTGGTCTTCAAAGTAATAAGAACAAAACATGCCAACCTCTTCATTCAAATATGCATTCACAATCGATGCTTCAACGTTTGCCTTTTGTTTAGCATTGCGTTTCAAGTTGTGGAGATACCTGATATACACACACACACACACACATATATATATAAAATTTATAAGAATGCATGTGTAATTGTAATGAAATAAAATAAGTAAGATTTTACCTTTCAAATGGGTACATCCACCTGTATTGCACCGGACCACAAATTCTCGCTTCATACGCTAAGTGAACGGGTAAGTGTTCCATCGAGTTAAAGAAGCTAGGTGGAAAAATTTGTTCCAACTTACACAAAATCACTGGAATGTCTTCATCTAAACGAATCATATCATCGATCTTGATCGTTGTAGCCGTTAAATCTCTAAAAAAGAGACTTAATTCAGTGATAGCTCTCCACACATTGTGAGGAAGAAGTTCTCGGAACGCAATCGGTATCAAGCGTTGCATAAATACATGACAATCATGAATCTTCATCCTTGTAACCTTACCCGTTGTTGTGTCTACGCATCGACTCAAGTTCGACACGTAGCCGTCCGGAAAGTTCAACTCCTTTATCCACCTACACAATATTTGTTTTTGTGGCTTATCCAGTGTGTAGCTAGCCTTTGGAAATTTACCTGTACGCTCATCCTTTTTCAACTCTGGACGGCGACAAAGAGTGTCCAAATCCTCCCGAGACTTTGGAGTGTCTTTCGTCTTGCCTTCCGTGTTCATGATTGTGTGGAACACTTTGTCAAACACATTCTTTTCAATGTGCATCACATCCAAATTGTGTCGTATCAATAGTGAAGTAAGTCCCAAAAAATACTCCTTTTGTTCCAACCACCCTCAATTCCTCTGTTGTGTTCCGCTGCATTTTCCTCAGTACTTTTTTTCAACCCCGTCCACTGAATCTCATATAACAACCTACGTCCTGTACGGAGAGTAAATTATAAGTGACACTAAAAGCAATAGATAAATATACGTTTAATACTCATTAAATAAATGTATAAAATACCATCTCGAAGTGGAGGTCGATTGTTTGTGACTGCTCTGTTCTTTACGAAGTTCTTCTTATTTCTTCGAAACGGGTGACCTTGAGGTAAGAACCTACGGTGATTATCGAACCATGAAACTTTTCTACTCACCGGGAGACTGAAAGCTTCAGAATTCTCCATACAATACGGACATGCTTTCTTTCCGACCGTACTCCACCCGGACAACATACCATATGCAGGAAAGTCGCTAATGGTCCATAAAAGAGCAGCACGCATCGTGAAGTTCTGCTTTCTAAAAACATCGTACGTTTGGACTCCATTCTCCCATAAGAAGATCAAGTCTTTTATAAGAGGTTGGAGATAAACATCCAGTTTGTCCTTTGGATTCGTTGGTCCAGGCACCAATACAGTCAGAAACATTGTTTGAGGTTTCATGCACATCCACGGAGGAAGATTATACGGAGTCAGTATCACCGGCCACAAAGAATACTGCTTCCCATGCATCCCAAACGGTGCAAAACCATCAGTACACAAACCTAATCTCACATTCCTCGGTTCACAAGCAAAATCTGGAAACACGTTGTCAAGATGTTTCCAGGCCTCTGAGTCTGCCGGATGTCGCATCTCCCTCGACTCAGCCGAAGAGGAATCTGTAGCATGCCACATCATGTGTTGTGCAGTGGCACTTGATTGATATAATCTCATCAAACGAGGAATGATAGGAAGGTAGTACATCTTCTTATATGGCACTTCCTTCTTTTTCTTCTTCGATTGACCACCAGGTCCCTTTCGACGTGCCTCTTTGTACCGGGGATGGCCACACAATCTACACATCTTCAGACTGCTATCTTCGTCACCCCAATATAACATGCAACCCTTCACACAACAATCAATCTTCTCAACCGGCAAACCAACATTATTCAACATTTGTTTGCTTTGATGAAACGTCGTAGGCACCTTATTATTTTGAGGACAAATTTCACTGCATAACTGTGTCACTTGCTCATATGCCCTGTTAGAAAGCTTGTTCTCGGTCTTAATGTTCATGAGTCGTGCATTAAATGACAACTGTGAGTGAGATTCACAACCCGGATATAAATCTTCTTCGACTAATTTGAGCATCTCATAAAACCGAAATGCCTCATTCGTCGGCTCCTCTTCCATGTTTGAAAAACCAGCTTCCCTGATCATTGTTTGATGCATATTCGGTTCTTCGTCCCCAAACTGTTGTTCTTCGTCCCCAAACTGTTGTTCTTCGTCCCCAAACTGTTGTTCTTCGTCCCCAAACCGTTGTTCTACCTCGTTACTAGTGCCAACATGATCGAAATTTGCTTCTTGTTGATAGATTCCAACAGTGTAATAGTAAAACACTTCATCAAATCTATAAGACCAACGTGTTTCGCCATGACTAGTCCAATTATAATAATTATCAACGAAACCATTCTTCACAATATGTACTAGGACCTCATCAATCTCTTTATATTGCTTATTCTGACATTTCTTAGCATTACACAGACACCTAATGCAATTTCCACTCATGTAATGTGGCTGGCTTTTTGCAAATTCAACAAATAACACGAGTTCATTATAAAATTCCACATTCACATTTCCTCTAATCATTCTAGGAGTACAGTACATCCAACGACGGTCAGGCAAATCCATCTGCTAAACATTTAAGTGGAGCAACACATTACTAAACTAAACTTATAATAAATTCAAACAAAACTTATGATATATATAAAACATGTAATTACATTATATTGAATTTTATGTATAGAGTAAATTAAAAATGGTAGAAAATGTACCTTAATTTGATGTTTCTGAATACCCGAGCATGAGCATAAAAAATTTCGCAGTATAAAGTTTTGGTGTAAATTTGCAATACGAAAGTGAAGTGGAAAAAAATTAGGTAGTAGAAAGTTTTGGGGGAATATTTCCCGACGGAATTGCCGACGGACACCCGCCCATATTCCGTTGGCAAAGATAAATACCGACGGATTTTCCGTCGGTATTTATCAAATTGTGAATTCCGACGGAAAATATATTCCGTCGGCATTTCACCCGCCCAATATTCCGTCGGCAAATATAAATACCGACGGAAAATCCGTCGGTATTTATCAAATTGTGAATTCCGACGGAAAATATATTCCGTCGGCATTTGGCGGTTTTTTTTTTTTTTTTTAAATAATTCAATTTTTTGTATATATAGCACACACAAAGCAACACAAAGCTCACACCATATTCGATTTTTTCTATTTTGCAAAGAAATATCATGTCTTCTTCATCTTCTATTCGATTTCAGCAAGGCCTTGTTTGTTATTGTGGAAAGGCATGTCGTACATATGCTTCTAAATAACCTAGAAGTAAAGGTAGGATATTTCATAATTGTCCTGACAACCTAAGTGATGGTTGTGGTGGTGGATGTGGTTTCTTTGTATGGGCTGATACTCTTGAAACTGTGGTGTTGACAAGAATCAAAGATCTAATCAAAGTGACCAAGAAACTGAAGACATGAAGAAAATGACTCAAGAGATGAAGAAATTGGTTATAGAGATCAAGAATTTGGCTGAAGAAATCAAGGATTTAATCAAAGTGAACAAAATCATTTTGATTGTGCTAGTTGTCATGGTTGCATCTACCACCTTCAAGTGGTTTGGTTAAATATATGTATAATGCACTCTATATGAGGCTATTTTGTACTATAATTCACTTCCACCTTCAAGTGGTTTAAATCTATCTAGAATGCACTCTAAATGAGACTATTTTGTACTCAATGAAACAAATGAATGCACCCTATTTTCATCTATACACCAAATGATTTATTCCACCAATAAACTACACAAATAAACTGCAATATATAGTTCAACATATATTTCAACATAAAGATAAATATATAGTTCAACATAAAGATAAATAAGTTCAACAGAAAAGTAAATAAGTTCAACAAAAAATTAAATAAGTTCAACAGAAAAATAAATTAGTTCAACACAAAATTAAATTGTTCAACCAGGATAGTTGCTAAAAAACTGATCCACATCGTCATTCAAGTTGACGTCGTGACCGTCGGCCTGCGCTGCACTTGGACCTACATCTTGATCTGGAGCTGGAGCTGGCGGGCCTTGCACCATCGTCTGTTGATAGATGGCCTCGATCTGCTCAGCAAATATCCCCAACGTCCGACCCGCGTTGGCACTCCAGAGGCGGAAGTAGTTCTCGAACGTTGCCATGACGTTCGGATCCGGGACGGCAGTGGAGGATACGGACGCCTGCGATGCACTCCGGGACCGACGGCCACTTGATGACATCACGACGTTGCTCATCCCACCAAGGCCAAGGACCCTTCCCTTGGAGGTCGGGGCAACGTCAAGGTAAGCCTGATCCACGTCAACAGCCGGAGGGGGACCGCTGCTTCCGGATTCAGCAGTAGTCGCCGCAGCTTGCGTCTCGGCCTCTTCAATCCTCTGTCGGACGCTCAACTACATAATAAAAAAATTAAAATTAATTTAATTATCTATATATATAATTTAATTAATACATAAATTTAATTAAACTTACGTGGAGGTCAGTAGTGCGCCCGTCGGTGGACGTCAGTGTATCGGCATTAAACGGATGAATAAGACTCATCCGATCCAAGTGGGTGTGTGAACGTCCAGTCTCCTGCTCCTATTACGTATCAAATAAACATATACAAATTAATTTAGATAACTAATATAAAATAATTAACTATAATTATTTAATTTTTAAAATTAATGAAAACTTACGATAGCAAGTGATTGCTCGAGGACGGACCGAGCTCCCCCCCGATGCCTTGCCATCCCGCCTCCAACGTCGGTTCTGCGGTTGGCCCGAGCTTTCTCACACTTCTCTTGGTAAGCCGGGTCCATCCACTTCTCAACCAACGACTCCCACAGGTCAACACCATCCTCTTCCCCCAGAACACGATTCGCGTCACGATCACGCCAGGCCGTTCTCCAGTCGTACATCATGTTCGTGTACCGAGTAGAACAAACACCGTACCACTTCTCGTAAATAGTGTCGTCCGAGTAGATCGCTGTATCCCAACGGGCCTTTTTCTATACAAATATTCAACATATTTATCAAATAATATGTGATGTGCCAAAATTTGCACGAGGGGATTAAATGTCCTCTGAATTGGATATCCGACTTCCTGAACACGTAAAAATAATCCAAATATGCTGCCTTCAATGAAATCTTCAAGAACCTGCAAAGAACACGCCGGAGGGGAGTCCGGCTCGGACACTCCGATGCCTAAGTCAGTATAGGGCTTATCAATATCTCACAAGGATCTCGAGATCCTTGATTTATCAAGAACAGGCTTTCGAAGAATCTCAGAAATGTGTGTTGTATTCAGTATATTAAGTTCAGTAAAAGTAAGAATATCTAACCTGGAAATCTCCTTCGATTTACCTATTTATAGAGACTCCCTCTCAAGAGGAAGTCAAGCCTTCCTTCTCTTTCGGAGCTACCTCCTGGACTCAGCCTTGCTAGGTTGACTAGGTCGTCCACATTTTCCACTCCTACAGAACCGGCCCTACTCCTTCTTAGTGGACTTCGTCCCCTAAGATAAAGGAGGATAAAGTCTTTCTTCTACTCAGCTTGGACTGAAAATGGCGGAATTCCCCTACATTTACGGCATATGAACGCATACCAAGACCGATTCTTCCCGACGCTTCTCTCCAGATGGAGCTCCCTCCAGAGGGATCTCCAGAGGGATCTCCAGAGGGGATTCTTTATCCAGAGAGTATTACATAATCTCATCTTTCCACTTTTATCCTATCCTCTATACACGTGTCGACTCCTTATTAGATAACATTTTTAGGCCGCATCATCTACTCCCCCCTACTCTCGAAAAAGGGAGATATCTTTTGTGAGAGTAGAAAATTCCAATGAACCTGGTACAGAGGCCCTTCTGGAGAGACGTGTATTGTTCCTGCTTCGGAGAGGAAATTTCAAAAAATGTCCTTCTCCAAAGGCTTTTCCCGCCTCTAGCCTTGAAGACGTTTCGGCTTCCGCGCTTGGGCCCCACGCGGTCGCTTTTCTCTCTCTCTTGTTATTCTCCCGAGGAAAATCCTCGATTCTACCCCATCTTCTTTCATTTACTCCACGCAACCGCCTCTTTTCCTCTTCTCCTTTTTGAATTTAATTTCTTCCAAAAGTCTTTCGTTGTCTCCATCTTTCTTCTCCGGCGTTCTTCCTCCCGAGTTTCGCCGCCGCCGGTCGCCCCGTCTGATTCCGTAGTCCTCCTAATCAAGGTAACCTAGCTATCCCTCTCTTCTTCTTTTATTAGCACTGTTAGTCGATGTCGAGCCCTCTTTCTCCGCCTGAAGCTCTTAGCCAAAACCCCTCTGAGTCCACTCCCTTTCCGATGGGGAGCCCAGAGAATAGAATCTCCACTTCCTCCCAGATCGATCATACTCACCTAGCTAGCCTTACTCAAGCCTACGACTTTCCGTCAGAATATACCTTTCGCGTTCCTCGCTCAAATGAACGCCCAGATCTCTCCGAACCCTGAACTCTTGCCTTTTTTGAAGCTCAACTTAGGGCAGGGCTTCGATTTCCGATCCACCCCTATTTGGCTGCCATATCGACCCGCATGCAAATCTCTCTTAATCAGTTTACTCCGAATGCTATCCGTACCATGGTAGGATTTTTCATTTTGGTGAAAGGGAATGGCGGTGACCCGTCTGCCGAACTGTTTCTGAGCCAACATTCTTGTAAAGTGAACGATGGCTTCTTCTATGTCAGTGGGCGGAGGTCTCGTGTTTGTAAGTTTATGAAAAAACTCCACGAAGAAGAGTTATCCTGGCGAGATTATTATTTTTTTGTTACTAGCCCCACTGATTGGCCGTTTCCTCATGAGAATTGGATATTTCACAATCCAGGAATACTTCCTCCTCCTCTGAAAGCTTACTCCGTTTCAAACCATGCTGTTATGACTAATCTCAATACCCACGTCCGTCTGCACGATTATTTTGATATCCTTGGTATTTGCAAAAATCCTCGCATCCTCTCCCACTTTGGCTTTTGTCCTCAAGATTTCCCTTTAAATTCTCGAGATGGTAAAAAAAAAAATCCTCTATTCCTGTGTTTTGCTTCTTGCATGTGGCTATTTCTTCTGAGTTTTGAGAATTTTCTTGATTATCTGCAGCAATGAGTTGGTTAACTCACATCTCGCGGGATGCCCCTGCTCTCAGCATAGTGAAGGCCCCTACGTTATCTGCTTCTAAAGGTCTCCCAAAAGCTCCTCCGTCTCCTGCTCTTGTAAGCTCAGCAAAGACCCCAACTCCAGAGAGTCCTTCAAAGGTTCCTCCTCTCCCCAGTTCGTCCACTCAGGTCCCTGGTTCAGTTGCCAGGAGAACCCGCTCAGCTGCCAACGCCTTCTTCTCCTACTGTGGCACTTCTAAGAAGAAGAAGGGAAAAACTGCTCGAGCTCCTGCTGAGAAGGATGCCCCTTCTGCTGCGTATGATCCTCTCCATCGCCTCATCAAACAATGCCCTCCTCCTTCCAACACAGAATTATCCGACAAGCCCCTTCCTGAGGACCAACTGCTCCGCGGTGCTCATCTTTTTTCAGAGGTATTTTCCATTACTCTCACGGTTTCTACCTTCTTTTCATCTTAAATATTGAAACATTGTTCCTTTTCTTCCTGTAGTTTGGTCTTGCCTATACCAAGATATTCGACCAGGGTGTTGAGATGGTGGCTCAACTCGAACTCCTCCGGGCTGAAGCCTCCTCTTTCCAGTCAACCCTCAAGGGTATCACTGCGGAGAAGGACAAAGCTCATAAACGAGCTCAAGCTCTAGCTGAGGAGTTGTCTCTTCTACGGACTCAAAGCAAGCAGGATGCAGCCAGGATTAAACCTTCTGGTAGAGGCAGTGGGACGGCTGGAACGCGAGCTGCCGGATGTCGGAGTGCAGGCTTGCATTAAGTCTCTGGAGTTCTTGGGGACTCTTCATACTCAGTGGCTGTCCAGTTTCCTCAATAGCTCAAGCTTCCTATGCGCCATGGGGCCACATATTCCTCACTTCATCGACCATGGCTTCAGTAATGCCGTGGCCGAGCACTCAGCCCCGGGGTTCGATGGAACTTACTCCCGTGAATTTTGCCTGGATCAGCTCGCTACTCCTCCAAAATTCTTAGGGGATCCTAAGGAGAGCCTTGACAGTCCTTGGTGGCTGCCCGGAATGGGTCAGGCCATCACCAAGTTACAAGCATCGAAGGTGGGCATAGCTGAGTTAAAGCCTCTGGAGCAGCTGGTTTATCCTTATGTCTCCGTTCCGACTACGGTAACGGGCGCTGAGGATACCTTGAGAGGTGAAGAGGGCCCAGAGGAGGGCGGAGGATCTAGCAACCATGCTGCTCTGGAGGAGGGTGCTATTGAAGGAGCTGTGGTCGAGGGAGCTGAGGTCGAGGGGGCTGAGGTCGAGGGGGCTATTGCGGAGGAGGCTGCTGTTGAAAAAGCAGTTTAAATTTCATATTTTCATGGTCATGAAAAACAATTTATCTTTCTTCTGTTTTGCTACACTCTTTATTTTCTGCTCGTAATACTTGTTCTCGTACTTTGTAGGGGACCCCACACTCCTGGATATGTGGGGGCTTTTTGTAGTAATCGGGTTAGCTTCATCTTGCTTGTTTGTTGGCGTGCTTTTTCTTTTCTGCTTGCATGAGTAACTTACAAGACCAGTAAAAAATATGTTGGAGGTGTGCTCTCTTCCCCCCCCCCCCTTTTGTTGGTCTTGTAGGTTATACCATAATCATCTTTTTGGTTGCATACTCTCCATTCACCTGTTAAACAACTAATTGGGAGTCGGAGTATAGAGTTACCTTTGGAGCTCCCAATTCTAGCGCCATCTCCATTCCTCTCATCAAAACTTCATACTCTGCTCCATTGTTCGAGGTCATGAATTGAAACCTTACTGCAAATTGTAGGTCCTCTCCTTGAGGGCCCACTAGCACAATCCCTGCTCCACATCCGTTCAGAGTCACTGAGCCATCTACGTATACCTTCCATCTCTCTGCTTCCTCTGGTTTAGTAGATTCTTGTATGAAATCAGACAAAGCTTGGGCTTTTATGGCCCTCCGTGGCTCAAAGTCCACATCATATTCCTGGAGCTCTATTGCCCATCTCACCATCCTTCCTGAGAGATCTGCGCGGCCAATGACCTGTTTCAACAAGTAATTAGTGCGGACCAGTATTTTATAAGAGAGGAAATATGGGCGCAACCTTCGCGCCGTAAATACCACGGCCAGAGCGGCCCTCTCGATTTCCGAGTACCGAGCTTCAGCTCCTTGAATGACCTTACTGACGTAATAGATAGGATGTTGGAGAGGTCCCTCTTCTTTGACCAGCGCTGTGCTCAATGAGAATTATCCTACAGAGAGATACAGAATGAGGGTATCTCCGGGAGAAGGTTTCGTCAGCTTCGGCAACTGGGATAAATGATGCTTCAGGTCTTCGAAGGCCTTCTGACATGTTTCACTCCACTCGAACTTGGCCCCTTTCTTTAGAATTTTGAAGAAGGGGTGGCTTTTTTCGGCAGATCTGGCTATGAATCTGCTCAATGCTGTGATCCTCCCATTGAGCGTCTGGAGCTCCTTCACATTCCTCGGTGGCTGCATGTCAAGTACAACATTCACCTTAGTTGGATTCACCTCTATTCCTCTTTGAGTAACCATGTATCCGAGGTACTTCCCCGATCTCACTCCAAAAGAGCACTTGGCTGGGTTCAACTTGATACCGTTTTCTCGAATTATCTGGAAAATTTCCTCCAGGTCCTCCACATGTTGATCTGCTTTTACACTCTTGGCCAGCATATCATCTACGTATATTTCCATGTTTCTTCCTAGTTGGTTTCAGAAGACAGCATCGACCATCCTTTGATATGTTGCTCCAGCATTAATTAATCCGAATGGCATTCAGACATAGCCAAACGTTCCGCATGCTGCTATGAAGCACACTTTGGGGACATCTGAGGGGTTCAGCTGAATCTGGTGGTATCCTTGGTATGAATCCATCATGCTCAGTAGTTCAAATCCAGAAGTCGCATCTACTAACTGGTCTATCCTTGGCAAGGGATAGTGGTCTTTGGGACATGCTTTGTTGAGGTCCCTGAAGTCGATACACATTCTCCATTTCCCTCCCCCTTTGGATACTAACACTGCATTGGAAAGCCATTCTGGAAATTGTACTTTCACCACGTGTCCTGCTTTCAATAGCTTCTCTACTTCTTCTTTCACTATATTATTCTTCTCCACTCCAAAGTTTCGTAACTTTTGTTTCACTGGTCTTGCCTTTGGATCAACATTAAGGCAATGTAGTGCTATCTCCGGAGGGATACCTGTCATGTTAGCTGGAGAGAATGCAAATATATCGGAATTTTGACGTAATGTAGAGATTACCTTCTCTGTGAGTTCAGGTCCCAGTTGGGTACCTATCTTATTAGCAAAGCCAAGTTTCTCTGGGAAGAGCTCCACATTCATCAGCTCCTCATCTGTTTTAACACTTACTTGCTCGGGTGTTGTTCCCTCCATTTTCTTTCTCTTTACTTCAGGGTCATCTCCTCTCGTCCTCTCCAGGCCCTTTGTTAAGGCCCTGTCTGCCATCTTCACAGACTCTGCGTAGCACTTCCGGGCTTGGTATTGATCTCCTCTTACTTCCCCTACTCCTGTAGCCGTAGGGAATTTCATCTTCATATGAAATGTAGAGATTATTGCCTGAAAGAGGTTCAGGCTAGGTCGTCCCATCACTACATTGTATGATGAGGGGATATCCACGATGAGGAACTCCACCAAGTGGACTTTTCGAGCTGGAGCGTCCCCCAATCCTACTTGTAATATTACCGATCCCAAAGGTTGGATGGCACCTCCGGAGAAACCATACAAAGAGGTATCTACGGGTCGCAGCTTCACACTCAGCTCCATCCTCTTGAAGCACTCGAAAAACATAATATCAGCTGAGCTCCCCGTATCCACGAAGATTCGGGCCACATCGAACCCAGCTATGTCTGTAGTGATCACCAGAGCATCGTTGTGATCTTCCTTCACTCCCTTCACATCCTCCGGCCCAAATCTGATATTGGGCGTCTCTGTCATACGTCCTACTTCTCTCAACTGACCTCCTTGCTCTGTTTTTAGAGCTCGAACACTTTGCTTTCTCTTCCGGAAGGAGTCCCCATCTGCTGGTACTCCCACAATCATATGGATTACTCCTCTCTTTGGCGGTGGAGGGGGCATATCTTCGGCCGCCTCTATATTTTCCTTCTCTTCCGGTTTTCTTTCATGTTCTTTTCGCTTCTACCCCCGAGGGCCCTGCCTGTCTCTATATATAAATTCTTTCAGATGGCCCGCTTGGATCATCCTTTCAATCTCGTCTTTCAGGTGGTAACACTGATTTGTGTCATGTCCATATTCATTGTGAAATCGGCAGAATCGATCAGACTTGGGCTTCTGAGGTCCCCGACTTCTGGAGTATGGGAATTTCAAGTCAGGATGATCTCCTGCTACCTCCAATACTTCGGCAGGTTCAATTCTCAAGGGTGTGTATTTCTCAAACCTTCCGCGAGGGCCAGACCGGGAACCTCCGGAGGGGTTGCTGTCTCTTGTTGACCCGAAGGTCCGAGGGACCTCTGGACTGGATCGTCTGGAGGGGCCCTCTCTCCTCCTCTCTCGATCTTGTGGCCTGACCTCCAGTCTCTTGGCTTTTCGAACCTCCTCCAGAGTGAGGTACTTTTCTGCTCTATGCAGCAACTCATCAAAGTTCTTAACCGGCTTCTTAGCTAAAGAGGAGAAAAAGTCTCCATCACGCAATCCGTTAGTAAGAGCGTTGATCTTCACCTCCGGAGAGGCTGTAGGGACCTCCAGAGCTGCCTGATTAAACCTGCGGAGAAAATCTCTTAAGCTCTCGCCCTCCCCCTGTCTCAGATTGAAGAGGGTCAAAGTGGCCTGCGGCTGTCTCCGGGCACTTGCAAATTGATGGAGGAATAACTCACTGAATTCCTCCCAGGACCGGATTGTATTGGGTTCCAATTGAGTGAACCATTGCTGTGCTGAACACCCTACATTTGATTCCCTCTCCATAGCGGTGTAATAACGCAGCGTTTTCGAACCTTACTAGGTGCTCGTACGGGTCTGCCGTACCATCGTATTCAAAATTGAGGGGCTTGAAATTGAATGGCAGTTCATCCTGTAATATGTTAGGGGAGAACTGACATCCGGAGACATAAGCGGATCTACTGGTTCGATTGCTCATTTGCCTCCTCATATCCCTCATCTCCTTCTGTAGGGCCTGCAGTTGGTCGCTGACTGGCCCTCCGTAGGTATCATCGGTGCTTTCTTCTGTTTCAGGGAGTTCTGTCTCTCGGGGTGCCAAATCTGCGTTCCTTCTTGTATTCCGAAGGGGAATGCTTCTTTCCGCTCGGGAGGGCACCTTATCATCTTCTTCTACTCGTGTCCCTACTTCCTTGGACAGCACTTGGGAGGCTCCAGGTGCCTCTTCCTGGCGTCTCGGGACAGGTATCTCCAGATTCCCCGGTGTAGCTCTAGGGGCTCGATCTCCTTGAGCCGCGAAAGCTCTCTCTACAGCTTGCTTGATGAGAGCGTTCAAATGATCGGGAGAAATCAGGTATGGTCCCGAATCTGGAATATCCTCTCATTGGGAATCCGCGGTCCGGACCTCTGGGGCTTCAATGTTCCCTGTTGTCCCCTCTTCGATCGGAATGGGACGTTTTTCCTCTCCTAAGCCTGTGTTAGGCGTTCCTGGCGGATTTAATCCAGGAGGGGGAGGAACTGGATCTTTTCCCCGGCCTCCCTTTGGCGTGGGGTCATTCGGTAAAGGAGGATTTTCCCCTGTAAGGGGTCTCTTTCCCGAGGTAGATGTGTTGTTTCCGCCACCCATTACTCGAACAGGTAGAAATTTGTGAGAAAATCTTTCAACTCTTTCCCACAGACGGCGCCAGTTGATGTGCCAAAATTTTCACGAGGGGATTAAATGTCCTCTGAATTGGATATCCGACTTCCCGAACACGTAAAAATAATCCAAATATGCTGCCTTCAATGAAATCTTCAAGAACCTGCAAAGAACACGCCGGAGGGGAGTCCGGCGCCGACACTCCGATGCCTAAGTCAGTATAGGGCTTATCAATATCTCACAAGGATCTCGAGATCCTTGATTTATCAAGAACAGACTTTCGAAGAATCTCAGAAATGTGTGTTGTATTCAGTATATTAAGTTCAGTAAAAGTAAGAATATCTAACCTGGAAATCTCCTTCGATTTACCTATTTATAGAGACTCCCTCTCAAGAGGAAGTCAAGCCTTCCTTCTCTTTCGGAGCTACCTCCTGGACTCAGCCTTGCTAGGTTGACTAGGTCGTCCACCTTTTCCACTCCTACAGAACCGGCCCTACTCCTTCTTAGTGGACTTCGTCCCCTAAGATAAAGGAGGATAAAGTCTTTCTTCTACTCAGCTTGGATCGAAAATGGCGGAATTCCCCTACATTTACGGCCTATGAACGCATACCAAGACTGATTCTTCCCGACGCTTCTCTCCAGATGGAGCTCCCTCCAGAGGGATCTCCAGAGGGGATTCTTTATCCAGAGAGTATTACATAATCTCATCTTTCCACTTTTATCCTATCCTCTATACACGTGTCGACTCCTTATTAGATAACATTTTTAGGCCGCATCAATATGTATAATTAGTTATTTAATAAACTTTAATTATTGTAATTATATACCTGGAACTCCTCGAAGTATTCATCCTTTTTAGTTTGCGGCACCATCGACCAAGTGATAGCACCCTTAGAAATCTTGCACTTCTTAAAGGCTTGTGTGCAGATCCTGGACACCTCGTTACCGGGCAACAACCTGTAAAATTATTAACAAATTTATAAACTAACACATTATAAATAAATAAATAAAGTTAATCGTTATTGAATACTGTTAAACATTAGAATTATTGACTTACGCTCCTGAAATGATTTGAACGGGTTGCCTTTTGTCTCGAACGGGATGCTGACGAGAAGAGGATCCTACGGCTGTTGACGAACTAGACGACATCGTAGTCGGCGGCGGCGACACTGCCACAGGAGGAGGAGGAGGAGGAGCCATCACAGGTACTGATTCACCCCGAGACCTCCTTGAACGTGACCAAAATGACCTACGTGAACCAGAACCCTGATTCGGTACTTCTTCACTCATCTGTTTCAATCAATAAAAAATACATAATTTAATTTACAATAACCTAATTTAATCAATAATTTACTAGTTTAAGTATATATAGCATATTCCTAATTTAATCAACATTTTCCTAATTTAATCAACAATAACCTAATTTAATTATTATTTTTCTAATTTAATCAATAATAAAAAATTTAACATATTCCTAAATTAACAAACCTAAACCTAATTAAAATAATAGTTTTCTAACTGGATTTTTCTAATTATCAATTTAATGAACATATTGCTAATTTAAAAATTTTACTAATATAGCATATTCTTAATTTAATCAATTCCTAATTTAATCAACATATTCTTATATAATTTAAATCAAAACAATATATAACCTAATTACAACGTGATACCACCGTCGAACGGCTTTTTTAATAATATATTATTGTTTAACATTTAAATTAATAGAATAAGTTTGTTTGGAGGGATTTTAATAAAATAAGTTAAAGCGCCACATCAATGGACGCTTCTAAGAGACAATGTCAGATTTGTGACAGGTGAATTTTTGTGGGGGAGAATGGCGCCTTTAAAAATGGCGACCATGGAATCTTTTTGGTATTGGGGTGGGGTGGGGTGGGGTGGGGTTGGGGGGAGGGGGTGAAGGTGAAGGTGGGGGGCGGTGGGTGAGTGGGGGTATTTGGATGCAATTTTTTTTTATATAATATATACTCCTCCGTCTAATTTCATTATTCTCATGCACTACCATTTTTTGGTTGTCCAATTTCATTATGCTCATTCCCTTTTTTGAAATAATAATATTCACACTATTTTATCTTCACCCTCTAATCATCAATTATTTACTCAAATTGTCACTAACTTTAGGTAAAGTCTAGTATGCACTCGAGTGCATGTTGTGCACCCTAGTCTAAAGAAAAGTGTATGTTATTAAACTGAAAAGTACAACTCAATATTACTAAAAAGTGTAAGTCACTATGACTAAAAATATTATTATACAGTTTAATAATTAAAAAGTGCAACACCATTTACCAAAAAAAGTGTAAGTCAGTAAAACTGAAAAGTGCAACATGGACTAGGGTACACAACATGCACTCGAGTTCATAGCAGACCAATCCCTAACTTTATTCATAAACAATCACTTTACCTATAAATTGACCCCACAACATCTCATCATACCTCCAACTTATCTACTTTATACATAAACTAATCAATATTCATTAAAATCCGTGCCCGGAGAAGTGGGCATAATAAAACTGGACGAATGGAGTAATATTTACTTTAATTCTCATATCATAAATCCGTCTCATATTCATTAATAATATATAATATTTATTTTAATTCTCATATCATAAATCCGTTCCAAAATTATATTTTTTAGTTTAAGAGAGTAATCTAATTTTAAATTTATGATAAGCATAAAATGAAATATTAAAAAAAAATAGAGGTAAAAAATAAATACTCGTATTATTTTATATATAAAAAAATTTGTCCCCAAACTCACTCACCCACCGCCCCCACCTTCCCCCCTCCCCACCCCACCCCCAATACCAAAAAGATTCCATAGGCGTCATTTATAAAGGCGCCACTCTTCTCACAAAAATCCACCTGCCCCAACTCTGACATTGTCTCTTAGGAGCGCCCATTGATGTGGCGCTTTAACTTATTTTATTAAACCCACTCCAAACAAACTTATTCTATTAATTTAAATGTTAAATAATAATATATTATTAAAAAATCTAATTAACTAATAATTTAAACAATTATCAATTTAATAAACATATTCCTAATTTAAATTTTTTACTAATATAGCATATTCCTAATTTAATTAATCAACATATTTCTAATTTAATCAACAATAACCTAATTTAATTATTATTTTTCTAATTATTATTTTTCTACCCAACTTAATCAATAATAAAAAATTGAACATATTCCTAAATTAACAAACCTAAAACTAATTAAAATAATAATTTTCTAATTGAGTCAATAATTATCAATTTAATGAACATATTCCTAATTTAAAATTTTTACTAATATAGCATATTCCTAATTTAATCAATTACTAATTTCATCAACATATTCCTAATTTAAATCAAAACAATATATAACCTAATTACAACGTGATACCACCGTCGAACCATCTAATTAACTAATAATTTAAACAATTGATTGAAACATGCATCACCTACATTAAAAATATTCGATATCAAAATTACACCATTAAATTAAACTAGTAATTAACTATACATGCATATAACAATTCATTAATTAACCTTAAAAAACTACTCTATCAAAATTATTCTAGCTTAATCAACAAATTAAATAACATACGTACTAATTAACATGATCATAATATTTTAACAACTAACCAAATCAATAACATGCAAATCAACATTAAATTATTCATATTTACATATATCCATGCATAAACATATATAAATATTAAAACTAAATAATAGAACTAATTAAGAAAGCGTATCGTATCAATGTAATCGGAGAAATTTACTTCAATAGCCTCGTCCTCGTCTTCGTCTTCCCCCCGAATCGACTCACTCACGCACGCCTTTTTTTTTTCTAAAACGAATTCTGTGATTTGACGCTTATATATATATAAAAAAAAAATTACCGACGGATATTCCGTCGGCAATTCCGTCAGTAACCGCCCACTTTTAATGCCAGCCGTTATCTTTTTGGAAATCGAGGCGGTGCAAAATTAACAGGTCAGATGCCGACGGATAATCCGTCGGCATTTCCGTCGGCAATCATGTTGACTTTTCAAACACCTGTATTCCGTCGGCATTCCGTCGACAATCCGTCGGAAATGCCAACGGATTATATTTCGTCGGCATGTGCCCGTCCCTATACCGCGCGTTTTTTGTAGTGTTTCCGTCTTTCACAAAAATCAATATTAATGATTAATCTCAATAATTATTAAATAGGAATATTTTAGATTATAACGTTAAAGTAAAAAAAAAGTGAACTATAATTTGAAATAAATAAAAATAAAAAGAGAATCACACGTACTTGTGTGCAATTAATTACATGGTGTAATTTGGTCATAATTTTAGCTTAATTATAATATGATAGGCTAAAATTCAATTAAAAAATTAAAAGTATTTTAAAATCACTTAAAATACAACTGTATAATTTACATCTGAATGCATAAAAAAAATTGTCAAAAAGAAATAGTAACCATCTTTTTACTTTTAAAAAAGTTTTGGGCAAAAAATGGAAAAAAACGTACAATTGATGATCATTAATATGAAATCAGTTTTGAAATTAATAAATCCGGAAGAGTGCATATATTATATTCATCCACTATAAATACCACATAAAATTAAGTAAAAGGGGCATATATATCTTGAACGAGCTAGCTAGAGAGGTTAATATATACTAACAATCAATCATCAATTAGATATAGAAATTAAAAATGAATAGAAATGAATTAGTTTCACGTTTGTTTATGGTTTTAGCATTGGTGGGAATTGCAATTGCAAGTACAATCACATGCCCGGAGGCGGAGAAGTTGCTGCAGCCTTGCGAAGACTATTTGGTTGGGCGAGCGGATAATGCGACGGAGGCGTGCTGCCAAGGTGCAAATACGCTCAACGAACTTGCATTCGTCGACCCAGAGAGCCTCAGAACCGTGTGCCATTGCCTTAAGAAAATCGCGGCCGAGTTGCACGTTATTCCTGCCAAAGCTGAGGCTCTCCCCGGGATTTGTCATATTCAAACGATCCCCATATCCCCTTATTTCAACTGTGACAAGTAAGTTAATTAAAGTAGTAACTCTGAATTAATATGTTTTTAATTATTTATACTCTTTGATTCTAGCTAATTGCTAATTAATATATACTCCACTTTGTTTTTTTTTTTTTTTTTGCAGAATATGATCATGCATCATGGATGATTCACGGGGATTAGTAATTAAGGGACTAATTAAATAAGTTTGTTCAATGTAATGAAAATTAAAAAGACTTGAATTAATGTCCAATATTATTGTTTCATTTGTCTCTGATTGCTTCATTTTCCTTATTATTGTTTGCAAACATTTATATTGTGAAATGTCCAATATTAAAACGTTAGATGTGGTACTGCAAAAGAACAATTAAATATCTTAATATTTCTATTTATATTGTGAATATTTAATTAGTATACTGTATGACTAATATTTTAAATTGCAGTACTAAATAGTTGAGGCGAAGCTTCTTTTTTAGGACAAAAAAACTGTTTAAAGTTCAAATTTGAATGAAGGAATTACTCTACGTACCTAGAAATCAATTTTTATGTTCGATCAATAATTTTTTTAGGATATTAAAAAATAAGGGTGTACGTATATAGAATTTTTTTGGAAAGATTTTCTTTCGCGGGCAATTAATAAAAAGGGGGAAATTTTGATTGTGTGAAATTGTGAATACATAGCTTGCCGTGCATGGTTATGCCTCATTCTCCACCTACACTTTTTTTGTATTTCTCATCTCAAAAGGAATAAAAAAATGTTGAAAATTCATGGATTTTTTAAAACCAAGAATTAGTGTAAATTCATCAAATGAGGGAAAAAAAATAAAAAAATCATCAGTGTGGATACGTAATTTTGCCTCATTAATTGCATAGTTGTACTCAGGGCGCTTATTTTTATTAAAACCCCTCCAAGCATCCACACTCTATTAATCCAAATTTTAAATAGTGAATATACTATTAAAAAAAAACTCACATTACAGAATTAGTGATTATAGTAGAAACTCTATAAATTAATAATCTTGGGATTACATAAATTTATTAATTAAAAGAGTTATTAATTTATGGAGTAATAAAATACTCAATTTATAATCTCCATCTGTAATTAATTATTGTATATCAAATAAAGGGCCAAAAATAAAAATAAAAAAAATAAAGGGCCAAAATCCTTCAATCTTCCATATTATTATATATACTTTTTGTGTTCATTGTATCACTCTATGAACATTACAAAATATTTTCTATATAAATACTCCATAAGATCAAAATATGCAAACACAAACAAAATCATACACACAACATGACTTCTTATCTTACAAGTGTGAAAAAAATAACAATGACGGACGAGATTCGAAAAGCATTATGCCAGCACAAGGATAATCTAAGTCTCACTAAAAAAACAATTGCAAGAATGAGTTCTTAGTAACTATGGTTTACTAGTGAGCTAAGCGACAATATCGAGAAAAAAATTATTTACGTCCCGTAACTTTTACCTTTTTTTAAAAACGTCCCAAAATAGTTAAAATTTTAATTTACGTCCCATAACTTTTTCAATTGCTTAATTTACGTCCAATTTTTGCTGGAAATCCCCAAATTTATGTAAATGGGACGTAAATTGAGCAATTAAAGAAGTTATGGGACGTAAATTAAAATTTTAACTATTTTGGGACGTTGATGCGACCTAAAAATGTTATCCAATAAGAAGTCGACACGTGTATTAAGGATAAGATAAAGGAGAAGACATGGGATTAAAGAATACTCTCTGGATACAGAGTCTCTTCTGGAAGTCCCTCCGGAGGGAGCTCCACCCGGAGAGAAACATCAGGAAGACTCAATCTTGGTATGACTTGGCAAGCCGAGATTATAGGAGAGCCCCCATGAATCGGCCCAAGAATGATTGAAGGAAGACTCCTTCCTCCTCCATCTTAGGGGATGAAGTCCACTAAAAGGGGATGATCCCGGTTCTTTAGGAAGGAAGAGAAGTGGTGACCCTGTCAACACAGCTGGGCTGGGTCCAAAGGGTAGCTCCGAAATGGAAGGAAGCCATAACTTCCCCTTGGGAAGAATTCTCTATAAATAGGTAAACCGAAGGATGTTTTCAGGTTAGATTTTCTTACTTTTACCAGACTTAATATACTTGGTAGAAAACGTATTTCTGATATTATTCGAGAGCCAGATTTGATAAATCAAGGATCTCGAGGTCCTTGTGATATATTGAGAAGCCCTATACTGACTTAGGCATCGGAGTGTCCACGCCGGACCCCCCTCCGGCGTGTTCTTTGTAGGTTCTGGAGGATCCTATCGGAGGCAGCAGCATACTTGGATTGCTTCTACGTGTTCGGGAAGTCAGATATCCAACTCGGGGGATATCCAGCCCCATTGTGCAAATTTTGGCACATCAACTGGCGCCGTTTGTGGGAAATATTTGAAATATTTTCTCACGAATCTCTATCTGTTCGAGTGATGGGTGGTGGAAATAACATGGTCACATCTACTTCGGGAAAAAAAGCTCTTCTAGGGGAGAATCCCCCTTTGCCGACTGATCCCACACTAAAAGAAGGCCGAGGGAAGGATCCAGTTCATACCCCTTCCCGATCAAATCCGCCATTGACGCCTACCCAAGGCTTGGGTGACGAAAATCATCCCCTACCGATCGAAGAGGGGACAACGGCGAACACTGAAGCCCTAGTGGTCCGAACGTCGGATCCCCAACGGGAGGATATTCTAAATTCGGAACCATGCCTAGTTTCTCCCGATCAATTGAATGCCCTCATCAAGCAGGCTGTAGAGAGAGCTTTAGCGGCTCAAGGAGATCGAGCCCCCAGAGCTACACCAGGGAATCTGGAGATACCTACCCCGAGACCCCAGGAAGAGGCACCAGGAGCCTCCCAAGTGTTATCCAAGGAAGTAGGGATGCGGGTAGAAGGAGATGATAAGGTGCCCTCCCGAGCGGAAAGAAGCATTCCCTCTCGGAATACAAGAAGGAATGCAGATTTGGCACCCCGAGAGACAGAACTCCCTGAAGCAGAAGAAAGCACCGATGATACCTACGGAGGGCCAGTCAGCGACCAACTACAGGCCCTACAGAAGGAGATGAGGGATATGAGGAGACAAATGAACAATCGAACCAGTAGATCCGCTTATGTCTCTGGATGTCAGTTCTCTCCTAACATATTACAGGATGAACTGTCATTCAACTTCAAGCCCCTCAATTTTGAATACGATGGTACGGCAGACCCGTACGAACACCTAGTAAGGTTTGAGAATGCTGCGTTATTACACCGCTACGGAGAGGGAATCAAATGCAGGGTGTTCCTAACCACCCTGGCAAAAGCAGCACAGCAGTGGTTCACTCAATTGGAACCCAATACAATTCGATCTTGGGAGGAATTCAATGAGTTATTCCTTCATCAATTCGCAAGTGCCCGGAGACAACCGCGGGCCACTTTGACCCTTTTCAATCTGAGGCAGTGGGAGAACGAGAGTTTGAGAGCTTTTCTCCAGAGGTTTAATCAAGCAGCTCTGGAGGTCCCTACAGCCTCTCCGGAGGTCCCTCGGACCTCCGGGTCAACAAGAGACAGCAATCCCTCTGGAGGTTCCCGGTTCGGCCCTCGCGGAAGGTTTGAGAAATACACACCCTTGAGAATTGAACTTGCCGAAGTACTGGAGGTGGCAGGAGATCCCGACTTAAAATTCCCCTATTCCAGAAATCGAGGACCTCAGAAGCCCAAGTTCGATCGATTTTGCAGATTTCACAATGAGTACAGACATGACACAAATCAGTGCTATCACCTAAAAGACGAGATTGAAAGGATGATCCAGGCAGGGCATCTGAAAGAATTTATATTTAGAGACAGGCAGGGCCCTCGAGGGCAGAAGCGGAAGGAACATGAAAGGAAACCGGAAGAAAAGGAGGCCAAGGAGGTAGCCGAAGATATGCCCCCTCCACCGCCAAAGAGAGGAGTAATCCACATGATTGTGGGAGGACCGGCAGATGGAGATTCCTTCCGAAAAAGAAAACAAAGTGTTCGAGCTCTAAAAGCGGGACAAGGAAGTCAATTGAGAGAAGTAGGACGTATGACAGAGACGCCCAATATCAGATTTGGGCCGGAGGATGTGAAGTGAGTTAAGGAAGATCACAACGACGCCTTGGTGATCACTACCGACATAGCTGGGTTCGACGTTGCCCGAATCTTCGTGGATACGGGGAGCTCAGCTGATATTATGTTTTTTGAGTGCTTCAAGAGGATGGAGCTGAGCGTGAAGCTGCGACCCGTAGATACCTCCCTGTATGGGTTCTCCGGAGGTGCCATCCAATCTTTGGGATGTGTGGTGTTACAGGTAGGATTGGGAGACGCTCCAGCCCGAAAGGTCCACCTGGTGGAATTTCTCATCGTGGATATCCCCTCATCGTACAACGTGGTAATGGGGCGACCTAGCCTGAACCTCTTCCAAGCAATCATCTCCACGTTTCATATGAAAATGAAATTCCCTACGGCTACGGGAGTGGGAGAAGTAAGAGGAGATCAATACCAAGCACGGAAGTGCTACGCAGAGTCAGTAAAAATGGCAGACAGAGCTTTAACCAAGGGCCTGGAGAGGACGAGAGGAGACGACCCTGAGGTCAAGAAAAAGAAAGTGGAAGGAGTAACACCTGAACAGGTAAAGGTTAAAACAGATGAGGAGCTGATGAGTGTGGAGCTCTTCCCAGGGAAACTCGGCTTTGCTACTAAGATAGGTACCCAACTGGGACCTGAACTTACAGAGAAGGTAATCTCTACATTACGTCGAAATTCCGATATATTTGCGTTTTCTCCAGCTGACATGACAGGTGTCCCTCCGGAGATAGCAATACATTGCCTTAATGTTGATCCAAAGGCAAAGCCAGTGAAACAAAAGCTACGAAACTTTGGAGTTGAGAAGAACGGTACTGTGAAAGAGGAAGTCGAGAAATTATTGGAGGCAGGACATGTGGTGAAAGTCCAATTCCCAGAATGGCTCTCCAATGCAGTGAGAGTACCTAAAGGGGGAGGAAAATTGAGAATGTGCATCGATTTCAGGGACCTCAACAAGGCATGCCCTAAAGACCACTATCCGTTGCCAAGAATAGATCAGTTAGTGGACGCAACTTCAGGCTTCGAGCTACTAAGTATGATGGATGCATACCAAGGATATCACTAGATCCAACTAAATCCCTCCGATGTCCCCAAGGTGTGCTTCATAGCAGCATGTGGAACGTTTGGCTATGTCCGAATGCCATTCGGATTAATTAATGCCGGTGCTACATATCAGAGGATGGTCGATGCCGTCTTTCGAGGACAATTAGGAAGAAACATGGAAATATATGTAGATGATATGCTGGCCAAGAGTGTGAAGGCAGACCAGCACGTGGAAGACCTAGAGGAGATTTTCCAGGTAATCCGAGAAAATGGTATCAAGTTGAACCCAGCCAAGTGCTCTTTTGGAGTGAAATCGGGGAAGTTCCTTGGATACATGGTTAGTCAAAGAGGGATAGAAGTGAATCCAGCTAAGGTGAAGGCTGTACTGGACATTCAGCCGCCGAGAAACGTGAAAGAGCTTCAGACGCTCAACGGGAGGATTACAGCATTGAGCAGATTCATAGCCAGGTCTGCTGAAAAAAGTCACCCCTTCTTCAAAATTCTCAAGAAAGTGGCCAAGTTCGAGTGGAATGAAACATGTCAAAAGTCCTTTGAAGATCTGAAGCATCATTTGTCCCAGCTGCCGAAGCTGACAAAGCCTTCTCCCGGAGATACTCTCATTTTGTATCTCTCTGTAGGGGAATTCTCACTGAGCACAACCTTGGTCAAAGAAGAGGGACCTCTTCAACATCCTATCTATTACGTCAGTAAGGTCATTCAAGGAGCTGAAGCTCGATACTCGGAAATCGAGAAGGCCGCTCTGGCCGTGGTATTTACGGCGCGAAGGTTGCGCCCATACTTCCTCTCTTACAAAATACTGGTCCGCACTAATTACTTGTTGAAACAGGTTATTGGTCGAGCAGACCTCTCGGGAAGGATGGTGAGATGGGCAATAGAGCTCCAAGAATATGATGTGGACTTCGAGCCACGGAGGGCCATAAAAGCCCAAGCTTTGTCTGATTTCATCCAAGAATCTACCAAGCCAGAAGAAGTCGAGGGATGGAAGGTATACGTAGATGGCTCAGTGACTCTGAGCGGATGCGGAGCAGGGATAGTGCTAGTGGGCCCTCAAGGAGAGGACCTACTGTTAACCAATAAATTTAAACACCTGCAAATATGCACATAAAAGGCGATAAAATTAAGGTAAACATATTTTTATTATAAACGTGGGTTACAACTCTCGTTGATCTCTTGATTCCACTCTCTAAACATAATTTGATACCGGGGTCTGCGACGTGTTCCGAATTTTGAATTTAACCTACAATTTGGTAGTAGGGAGTTGATGGAGTCGTGTGTGACTTATTCCATCAAACTCGATTTGACCTACAATTTAGTAGTAGGGAGTTGATGGAGTCGTGACTGACTTATTCCATCTGACCTACTGAAATACTATTTTCACTCTCTTATTTATAAGAGATGAACGACTTAGAGAGCAAGAAAAACATATTCGAAAATCCTAAAAATAAGGAAAGAGATAATTCCTCAATTTTGGAGATATTATTTTATATTTTTATCTCCAAAACTAGGATTTACATAATATTAGACACTTTCAAAATTTAATAAAATTTCAGTGTCTACACCTACAATTTGCAGTGAGGTTTCAATTCATGACCTCAAATAATGGAGCAGAGTACGAAGCTTTGATCAGAGGAATGTAGATGGCATTGAAATTGGGAGCTCTAAAGGTAACTCTATACTCCGATTCCCAATTAGTTCTTCAACAGGTGAATGGAGAATATGCAGCCAAAGATAACAGAATGGCTGCTTATCTGGAACGAGCCAAAGAAGTGATGGGCAAATTCAAAGATTGTGAGGTGGTCCAGGTACCTCGAGAGAAAAACATGCAGGCGGATAGCCTCTCCAAACTCGCCAGCTCCACAGAGTTTGATGGACAAGGAACAGTGACCTTGGTAGTAGTAGAAAGAGAGACCCTAGGAAACCCCATTGGTTCCATTGAGGAAGGAGATGATTGGAGAAAAGCTATATGGGTGGAACTCACCAAGGAAGCAGATGCCCCTACCACCCGAGAGGCCCGAGCCCTTCGGATCAAATACTGTATTATCGAAGGGCACTTATACAAGAAGTCGTTCACACAACCATATTTGAGGTGCATATCAACCCGAGAAGCGATGTACACACTCAAAGAAATTCATGAAGGAGATGCGGCTAGCCACGAGGGATATAAGACAGTGGTGAAGAAAGCCTTAAGGGCCGGATTATATTGGCCCTCTATGACGAAGGATGCCAAAGAGTTCGTAAAAAAATGTGTCAAGTGTCAGAAAAATGGTCACTTGATAAGGACTCCTGCGGAGGAGATGGGAGCTATGCACTCTCCGTGTCCCTTTGCTAAGTGGGGAATCGATTTGGTAGGGCCCTTCCCTCCAGCCCCTGGAGGAAGAAAATTTCTGATAGTAGCAGTAGATTATTTTAGCAAATGGGTTGAAGCTGCCCCTCGGCTACAATAGATGAAGAGAATGTGATCAAATTCTTGAGAAGACAGATTTGCTGCAGATTCGGAGTACCCAGAATATTGGTCTCTGATAATGGAACACAGTTCAATGGAGAAAATGTACGAGGATGGTGTGCAAGATTAAACATAATACAAAGATTCACCTCCGTAGCTCATCCTCAAGCTAACGGACAAGTGGAAGTTACTAATCGAACGATAGTAGATGGTATTCGAACAAGGCTGACGAAAATAGGAGGAGGATGGGTGAATGAGTTAGACAACGTGCTATGGTCATACAGAACGAGTCCAAAGACAACGACTGGAGAGTCTTCCTTTCAGCTGGTCTATGGAGCTGCGGCGGTGATACCTCCAGAGGCCGTGCTGCAGTCTCACCGAATTGCCCAATTTGAAGAACACCAGAATGAGAGGCTGATGAGAGAGGCCCTGGATTTAATGGAAGAAGAAAGGGAGATGGTTAGAGTACGTGCGAAAAGATACAAGAGCAGGATTAAAGCTGCATATGACCGAAGGGTGATCCCGAGGTCCTTTAGAGTGGGGGACCTGGTGCTAAGAAGAGTTGATGCCCTAAGAAATACAGGAAAGTTAGAGCCCAACTGGGAGGGGCCTTATAAAATCACGCAGGTGCTAAAGGGAGGAGCCTATAGATTGCAGAGCATAGAGGGAGTTGACATAGCTAGACCCTGGAACGTTTGCCATTTGAAGAGATTCTTTGTTTGAAGAAAGTGTAAGGTCTTGAGACCATTTGTGATTTTTGCTTTGTGAGTTTTGCATCAATTCATATTTTGCTTAATGTATTTAGCGGCTTCACCGGAGCTCTTTTTCCCTCTTTACGGGTTTTCCCTTGGGGGTTTTTCCGTAAAGAGGTTTTTAATGAGACCGGCGTAGGTTATCTATGGCCTATGTTGAAAATTGACAATAATCAATGAAGCATTATCCCTTTTTTGAAGAAGGATTTATACAGAGTGATTGTGTCTTGATTATCCTTCTCTTACTCGAATATATGATGTATGAATATGAAAATGATGAGAGTGAGAAATACTTAGAGGCCTAGAGGCCGAGGAGCTCCAGAGAGCCCTCACCATATTTGAGACCCAAAAGGGTTAATCAATGAAATGAGAAGAATTTTATGAATCAAAATCTTTTAAGAATAAGAGTGAGAAACACTTAGAGGCCTAGAGGCCGAGGAGCTCCAGAGAGCCCTCACCATATTTGAGACCCAAAAGGGTTAATCAATGAAATGAGAAGATTTTTATGAATCAAAATCTTTTAAAAATAAGAGTGAGAAACACTCAGAGGCCTAGAGGCCGAGGAGCTCCAGAGAGCCCTCACCATATTTGAGACCCAAAAGGGTTAATCAATGAAATGAAAAGATTTTTATGAATCAAAATCTTTTAAGAATAAGAGTGAGAAACACTCAGAGGCCTAGAGGCCGAGGAGCTCCAGAGAGCCCTCACCATATTTGAGACCCAAAAGGGTTAATCAATGAAATGAGAAGATTTTTATGAATCAAAATCTTTTAAGAATAAGAGTGAGAAACACTCAGAGGCCTAGAGGCCGAGGAGCTCCAGAGATCCCTCACCATATTTGAGATCCAAAAGGGTTAATCAATGAAATGAGAAGATTTTTATGAATCAAAATCTTTTAAGAATAAGAGTGAGAAACACTCAGAGGCCTAGAGGCCGAGGAGCTCCAAAGAGCCCTCACCATACTCAAGACCCAAAAGGAGTACTTAGAAAACAAAAGGGAGTGTTGGTCGATGAAAACCTCCCCAAGCCATCTGAAACCAGAGGCAATCCCTCGAGAGGGGGAGAAGTTCCTCAAATTTCTTGAGAAAATACTTTGAAGGTTATGAAACCAAGAAATGATTATGGTGCAACCTACAAAACCAATAGAGGGGGGAGAAGAGCACACCTCCAATATGTTCCTTACTGGTCTTATAGGTTGCCCATGTGAACATAAAAGGAAAAGACAACATGCCAACAAGCAAACGATATGAAGCTAACACAACCACTACAAAAAGTCCCCACATATCCAGGAGTTTGGGGTCCCCTACAGAGTATGAGAAAGCAAGTATTATGAGAAGAAACTAAAAGAGTGTAGCAAAACAAAAGAAAGGTAAATTGTTTGTTATGACCATGAAAATATGAAATTTAAACTGCTTTTTCAACAGCAGCTTCCTCAGCAACAGCTCCTTCGACCTCAGCTCCCTCGACCACAGCTCCTCCAATGGCACCCTCCTCCACAGCAGCATGGCTGCTAGATCCTCCGCCTTCCTCTGGGCCCTCTTCACCTCTCAAGGTATCCTCAGCACCCCTTTTTCCATCTACTCCTGTTACCATATTTGGAGCAGGGATGTAAGGATAAACCAGCTGCTCCAGAGGCTTTAGCTCAGCCATACCCACCTTGGCTGTCTGTAACTTGGTGATGGCCTGACCCATTTCGGGTAGCCACCAAGGACTGTCGGGGCTCTCCTTAGGATCCCCTAAGAATTTTGGAGGAGTAGCGAGCTGATCCAGGCGAAATTCACGAGAATAGGTCCCATCGAACCCCGGGGCTGAGTGCTCGGCCACGGCATTGCTGAAGCCATGGTCGATGAAGTGAGGAATATGTGGCCCCATGGCGCATAGGAAGCTTGAGCTCTTTAGAAAACTGGATAGCCACTGAGTATGAAGAGTCCCCAAGAATTCTTGACCCAAGGAGGAGGTAAACAGGGATTTAATGCAAGCCTGCACTCCAACATCTGGCAGCTCGCGTTCCATCCGTTCCACCTGCTCCTCCAGATGCTTAACCCTAGCTGCATCATGCTTGCCTTGAGCTCGTAGAAGAGGCAACTCCTCAGCCAGAGCTTGAGCTCGTTTATGAGCCTTGTCCTTCTCCGCAGTGATGCCCTTGAGGGTTGACTGGAAAGAGGATGCTTCAGCTCGGAGAAGTTCAAGATCAGCCACCATCTCAACACCTTGGTCGAATATCTTAGTGTAGATAAGACCAAACTACATGAAGAAAAGGGACAATGTTTAAGATGTAAAGAAGATAGAAGCCATGAAGGTAATGGAAAATACCTCTGAAAAAAGATGAGCACCACGAAGCAGTTGATCTTCAGGAAGGGGCTTGTCGGATAATTCAGTGTTGGAAGGAGGAGGACATTGGCTGATAAGGCGATGGAGAGGTTCGTACGCAGCAGAAGGGGAAACTTCTTTCTCGGCAAGAGCTCGGGCAGTTTTTCCCTTCTTCTTTATAGAAGTGCCGCAGTCAGAGAAGAAGGCATTAGTAGCTGAGCGAGTTCTCCTGGCAACAGAGCCCGGGACTTGAGTAGAAGAGCTGGGAAGAGGAGGAACCTTTGAAGGACTCTCTGGAGTCGGGGTCTTTGCTGAGCTTTCTAGAGCAGGAGACTGAGGAGCTTTTGGGAGATCTTCAGGAGCAGATAACACAGGGGCCTTCACTATTCCGAGAGCAGGGGCATCCCGTGAGATATGAGTTAACCAACTCATTGCTGCAGATAACCAAGAAGATTCTCAGAACTCATAAAAAATAACCACATGCAAGAAACGAAATACAAGAACAGAAGATTTTTACCATCTCGAGGTTCTAAAGGGAAATATTGAGGACAGAAGCCAAAGTGGGAGAGGATGCGAGGATTTTTGCAGATACCAAGAACATCAAAATAATCGTGCAGACAGACGTGGGTATTAAGATTAGTCATAACAGTGTGATTTGAAACAGAGTAAGCTTTCAGAGAAGGAGGAAGTATTCCTGGACTATGGAATATCCAATTTTCATGAGGAAATGGCCAATCAGTGGGGCTAGTAACGAAAAAATAGTCATCTCTCCAAGATGACTCTTCTTCGTGGAGTTTTTTCATGAATTTGCAAATACGAGACCTCCTCCCACAAACATAGAAGAAGCCATCGTTCAATTTGCAAGAGTGTTGGCTCAGAAACAGTTCGGCAGAAGGCTCACCGCCATTCCCCTTCACCAGAATAAAAAATCCTATCATGGTACGGATAGCGTTCGGAGTGAACTGATTAAGAGGGATCTGCATGCGGGTAGATAAGGCGGCCAAGTAGGGGTGAATCGGAAATCGAAGTCCTGCCCTAATTTGAGCCTCGAAAAAGGCCAGAGTTCGGGGCTCAGAGAGATCGGGGCGTTCATCTGAGCGAGGAATTCGAAAAGTGTATTCCGGCGGAAAAGCATGGGCTTGGATAAGGCTGGCTAGGTGAGTATTATCGATTAGGGAAGAAGTGGAAATTCTATTTTCTGGGCTTCCCATCGGAAGCGGAGTGGACTCAGAAGGGTTTTGACCAAGGGCTTCAGGCGAAGAAAAGGGGCGAGACATTGACTAACAGTGTTAATAAAAGAGAAAAAAAAGATAGCTAGGTTACCTTGATTGGGAGAACTACGAAGTCAGTCGGGGCGACCGGCGACGGTGAAACTTGGGAGGAAGAACGCCTGAGAAGAGGGGTGGAGACAATAAAAAACTTTTCGAGAAAATGAAATTCAAAAGGAAAGAAAAGGATTGTGTGAAGTAAATGAGAAAAGGGGGAAATCGAAGTTTTTTCTCGGGAAGACAGCTAGAGAGAGAAAAAGGCGACTACGTGGGACCCGGGCATGGAAGTCGAAACGTCTTCAGAGCTGGAGGCGGGAAAATTTGCGGAGGAGAATATTTTCGAAATTTCTCTCTGGAGCTAGAATCATACACGTCTCTCCAAGAATGTTTCTGTGCTAGACTCACTTGAATTTTCTACTCTCACAAAAGGTATACTCCTTTTACGAGAGTAGGGGGAGTAGATATTGCGGCCTAAAAATGTTATCCAATAAGAAGTCGACACGTGTATTAAGGATAAGATAAAGGAGAAGACATGGGATTAAAGAATACTCTCTGGATACAGAGTCTCTTTTGGAAGTCCCTCCGGAGGGAGCTCCACCCGGAGAGAAACATCAGGAAGACTCAATCTTGGTATGACTTGGCAAGCCGAGATTATAGGAGAGCCCCCATGAATCGGCCCAAGAATGATTGAAGGAAGACTCCTTCCTCCTCCATCTTAGGGGATGAAGTCCACTAAAAGGGGATGATCCCGGTTCTTTAGGAAGGAAGAGAAGTGGTGACCCTGTCAACACAGCTGGGCTGGGTCTAAAGGGTAGCTCCGAAATGGAAGGAAGCCATAACTTCCCCTTGGGAAGAATTCTCTATAAATAGGTAAACCGAAGGATGTTTTCAGGTTAGATTTTCTTACTTTTACCAGACTTAATATACTTGGTAGAAAACGTATTTCTGATATTCTTCGAGAGCCTGATTTGATAAATCAAGGATCTCGAGGTCCTTGTGATATATTGAGAAGCCCTATACTGACTTAGGCATCGGAGTGTCCGCGCCGGACCCCCCTCCGGCGTGTTCTTTGCAGGTTCTGGAGGATCCTATCGGAGGCAGCAGCATACTTGGATTGCTTCTACGTGTTCGGGAAGTCAGATATCCAACTCGGGGGATATCCAGTCCCATTGTGCAAATTTTGGCACATCAGACGTTATGCGAAAAAGATAAAAATATTCAATAAATGTGTACAATTCACTATAAAATTAATGTAGTTTATGTTATACAATCAAATAAAAAAATAATTCATTTATTCATAAATTAACTTATTTTAATATAAAAAATAATTCATTTATTCATAAATTAATTAATTATTATAAAAATCAATTAACTTACCTAATTCATTATTAGTAAAATTATTAACTTACCTAATTACAAAAAAATTATAATTACAATATAAGTATTATAAAATTATTTATTTATTTTAACGTAATAAAATAAATATAAAAATTTATCTAAGTATTACACAAAGTGTATCCACATATTTTTGTACGAACTAATATCAAATTAAAAATTATATAATAAAAATGAAAAACAATAAAATTAATAAATTGTTAAAAAAATATATTGTTCATCATCATCTTTCAATTACCGTGGGTTAAGGGTGAGAATTTTGGATATATTTGAGTATTTTTTTTATTTATTTGGGGATTTTAAATATTTGTGGATTTTGTATTTATATAAAATATCAAAATAATTGTTAAGTTTTAATTAATAAGAGTTTTTGACAATTTTAATAAAAAAAACTTATTTGAGATTTTTATTATTTTAAAAATAAAATTTATATTTATTTGAGTATGTTAATTGATTTTTTAAATTATTTTTTTAATTAGGTTAATTGAATTTTTAAATAATTAATTAGGTAAGTTAATTGATTTTTCTAGTAATTAATTGACTTAGGAATAAATCTTGATTTTTTTGTTCATATTAATTTTTTTTTTTATATTATGATAAATTATTTACTTATTTAAATATTATTTTAAATTTATTTTCATATATTTTAAAATATTATTTATTATTTTAATTAATATTCATAATTTATTTTATAATACTTATAATGTAATTATAATTTTTTTCTAATTAGGTAAGTTAATAATTTTTCTAATAATGAATTAGGTAAGTTAATTGATTTTTATAATAATTAATTAATTTATGAATTATTTTTTTATTTTATTGTATAACATAAACTACATTAATTTTATAGTGAATTATACACATTTGTTGAATATTTTTATCTTTTTCGCATAATGTCCCATTTTAATTAAAATTTTAATTTACGTCCCATAACTTCTTTAATTGCTCAATTTACGTCCCATTTACATAAATTTGGGGATTTCTAGTGAAAATTGGACGTAAATTAAGCAATTGAAAAAGTTATGGGACGTAAATTAAAATTTTAACTATTTTGGGACGTTTTTCAAAAAAAGTAAAAGTTACGGGACGTAAATAATTTTTTTTCTCCGACAATATCAAATACAATTAAGAGGTCTTTAAACAATACTCCCTCCATTTTTTAATGATGTTTTAGACCTTTTCTCTTATACATAATTAAATGATGTTTTAGAAATTTTGCACTATTTATTCCCTTTAACTTTGGAAATAATTGAAATTTAATGTGCACTATAAAATGAAATTAATGTAATTAGAAATTTCCCTTATTATCTAAGGGTATACTTGTCAATACATATCCTTTCTTAATTCTAACAAATTACTCTAAAACATCATTTATTTTAAAAAAACGGAGGGAGTATCAAATAATTTTTCGTTGAGCTCTGAGAAAAGGACACTAGACGTTCTTACAATGATAAAGAAAAGTAGAGATGAGATTCAAGATGAAATTGATTTCAACAAATAACAAAAGACAATTAAGCCATTTTGTCAAGAAACCTTCGTAAGCCATTCATGTAAATAGGTAGTATATAAGAAATTATTAATTTATATTTTATATGGGGTCTATAGAAATTATAAAAAATGTATTATCTTATAATTTTAGCGAGTTTATTAATTTAGCACTCTATTTTCGAGTTGGGACGACAAAAAATATTATTTTAGAAAATTTATTAATTAATTGTATATTAATTTATAGAATTTCTACTATATAATTCATGGAATGATTTTTCCACCACTAAAAGTTTGAATAGATTTTTTTGATGAAAGTGATAAAATTATTTAATTTATTATTAATTACCTACCAAAAAAAGCTAATTAATGTTGTTAATCCACGGATTTAAAAACCAAGAATTAATGAGAATTCATCCCATGAGACAAAAAGTATTAATGACAGTTGAATATTCGCTCTTTCTTAAAAATATAGTCCTCTTACCTTTTTAAACATATAAAAAATTACTCCCCCGTTTATTATTAAGTACTCCCTCCGTTTTTTAATAAGTGTCACTTTGACTTTTTAACTAATTTTAAAATAAGTGTCATTCTAGGGTTTTTTCTTTAATTTTGACTATTTTATCCTTATTCATTTACCATAAATATTTTTCATTAATAAATTCCACAAAAATTGTTTATACCAAAATTAATTTAGTTTATGAATACTAGCTACATTCTTAACCACATTCTTTATTAAACAAAATTTCTATATTAAAATTAGTTATAATTAATGAAGGGTGATATCGACCACAATTTATAATCTTAATATGTTGAAAGAAGTTAAAATGACACTTATTAAAAGATGGAGGGAGTATTACTTTGCCTTTTTCAATATTTTTAAAATAAGTGTCATTCTACACTTTTTTCTTTGGTAAAGTCTAGTATGCACTCGAGTGCATATTGTGCACCATAGTCTAAAGAAAAGTGTATGTTATTAAACTGAAAAGTACAACACAATATTACTAAAAAAAGTAGTCACTATGACTAAAAATATTACTCCGTATTATACAGTTTAATAATTGAAAAGTGCAACACCATTTACCAAAAAGTGTAAGTCAGTAAAACTGAAAAGTGCAACACGGACTAGGGTGCACAACATGCACTCGAGTCCATAGCAAACCAACCCTTTTTCTTTAATTTTGACAATTTTACCCTTATACATTATACTCCCTCCATTTTTTTTACCTTAATTTAAGCTTTTTTCCATTTGAATATAGTACTATAGCATAAATCATGGATAAACCTTAATTATTGTATACATGAATATCACTTACGTACAATACCAGCCACATTCATTACTAAACATAAATTTAATATTAAAATTAGTTATCATTAATGAAGGGTAAAATGATCCATAATTATATATCTTAATTTGTTGAAAATTGTTAAAATGACACTTAATTAAAAGTAGATGGAGTAATAAATATTCATCATGTTGCATTCTTATGTTCCAGTTACTAACTTGTTTCTATTTAGTATTTGAACTGATACTATACAATATGTGAACTAATACCACTACAAAAAAATTGACTTTTATTGACAACATCCTCTCACTATTGCTTCTCTAACTAAAAATCTTTAGTAGGGATTGCAATAGGCCGGGTCGGGTTCCTAGATACCCGAACCTGACCCGTTTCAATTCGGGTCCAGGTCGAGCTGACCCGTCCGGGTCACGGGACGGGGTAAATCGGGGAGGCCCATTATAATTTTTTTTTTTTAGAAAAAAAATGAAAAATAATATACTCATATAACATAAAATTAAGATTTGTATTGAAAAATAAATGAAATAGTCTTAGAAGCATGTTTATAAATTTATTTTCACATTCATGAAGATGAATTATTGTTATAGATATTAATAAACATCAAAATGTTGAAGATATATTATATTTATATGTATAAAATATATAAAAAATAAATATAAAAACGGGTCACGGGTCGAGTGTGATACCCGGACTCGCCCCATTTCAATACGAGCATGTCCCACGTCCTTGTTCTACTTCGGGATTTCACATTCGAATTCCCCATCCAACTACATCCACCCCTAACACTACAAAAAAACTGAGATCACCCCTAACACTACAAAAAGAGCATGACCCACGTCCTTGTTCTACTTCGGGATTTCACATTCGGAACTCTAAATTTCGTTTCTAATAAGAGACCCGACCCGACACCCCATCCCACCAAGTCCAAACTCGACCCGACCCCACACCGTCCCAGTCCGACACCCATCTCCTTGTTCTACTTCGGGATTTCACATTCGAAACTCTAAATTTCGTTTCTAATAAGAGACCCGACCCGACACCCCATCCCACCAAGCCCAAACTCGACCCGACCCCACACCGTCCCAGTCCGACACCCATCTCCAACTATTTAATTGACCTTTTTTTTTTATCTATATGGGAATTGAACTCAAGTGGGCAAATGTCTATTATTGAGCATCTGCCACTAGGACAGATAACTCTTTTATTTTATCTTTTGATATTAATTGTATATGTATATTAATTTATTTCTTTTACATGTATTCAAATTGTAACATTTAAATTTATAAATGTAATTTTTTTTATTAATTTCTAAAAATTTTAATTACTCACATCCGTTAATAAGCTGTATTAGTTTAACATATATAATTAATTTTAATACTAAGAACTATGCATAGTTTAGACACTTTATTTTATTATAATTGTTTAACATATATAATTAATTAATTAATTTGTAACTTTAAAAATATATAAAAAAAAATTGTTATTGAATAATTTCAATTGTAAAAGTCGGTCTTACTTTATAAATTTAAATAAATTAATTAAATTACATTTAATCTTTTGTTAATTTTTTTTAAAATTTTTTTTATTAATTTTACAATTTTTATTATTTAAAACTTGCACTTTTATTAAGTGCTAAAATTAAATTAAAAAAATTGGGCTTCGAACCTGTGACGATTCTTATTAAATTATGCGTTTATCCTATATATAGTGGACTCAAGTACATCGTGTACTTGAGTACACAGCAGCCCTACCCCTGATAGGTGCAGTAGTATCCAAAGTAATTACTTGCATCTGCATTGCAAGTTTAATTTGCACTTTTAATGCAAACAACCTGTTGGATGTATGAAATTTGTATCCATCGAATCCTGAATTGAATTGAAGATGTTTGTCTACTTAAATTTAGTTATGTGTATGTGTGTTCTATATGCATGCGAATTTAGTTATGTGTACTTGTATGTATGTATGAGCATGATAAATCTCATTTTTATACAATAATTTACTAACTAAATTAATGATAATTATAATTTATTGTAGGTCCCCAAAGTTGAGTTAATAACGAGTAAGCTAGTGAAAATGTCTAGAGGGGGGTGAATAGACTTTTCAAAATTCTATCGAAATATCAGAATACAATATGCGGAATACGAAATTAACAATGAGCCCAATTCAAGTTTATACTCAACTTCTTAATTCGAGAACTCTGTTCTATACTCAACTTGTCTAGTTTAGTAGTAGTTAAAACAGTTAAGCAATTAAAACAGTAAAGTAAACAACACAAACAATTTATAGTGGTTCGACAACTTGTCTACATCCACTCTCACAAACCCAGTTGTGATGTTTCCACTAAACTCTTCCAATCGAGTACAAGTGTATAATTCCTGTCTTTAAAGTCCCAAGAAGAAGACTTAGATCTTCAACAGACTATACCACCAGATATGCCTATGATCTAACTAGAAATTTTACAAGTATCTAGCACCTTGAAAAATAACAACAAAAACTAAACACTTATTCAGTAGTAGCCTTTTGAATTCTTCACTTGTCTTCTGGCTTCTTTCTGAATTTTCAATCTCTGAGAGTAATCTTCAGTATGTAGCTTTAATACACTTCAGTATATCGAGTTTCAGTATGCGTAGTTGTAGTAGCAGTAGTCTTCAAATGATCACCATCATGAAGTATTTATAACTTTCAATTATCAAGAACTTTGTTAGTTGTAACCAACTTTTCTTGATAACTACCTTCAACTGAATCTTCTTATCCATATACGCGTTTCTTGTTACGAATTAGTTATTCCATAACTAACTTCTTAATCTTTATACGCGCTTCACTTCGATTTAAACTTTGACTTTAAGTAACTCTCGTTGACTTGTCTTCTGTAGACGAGTATGTACTTGTCTTGTCTTGTAGTTCTTCTTATCTTGAGTAGTAGACTTCAATCTTCTTGTCTTGTCTTCCTTCTTCAATTAGTAGACTATACTAAACTTATCAAGACTATTACATTACTTTAAGCTTTCATAATACAAGCTTAGTCAACTTATAAACTATACAATGAAACTTAATCTATTACATATAAAATCATGAGCTCTATACAACATTTCAATAGCTCAGTAACAGACTTAAACAAATATGAAGTACTTATAAAAACGTACTTATCTTTCAATATGAACTTATGTGAACTCATGTGAACTCTACTGGTCTGGTACAAGATCACTTAACTCAACTAGACTAGATTAGCCAACACTTAGAAAATATTCAACCTACTTTTGGCTTATCAAAACTTCATCTTATCTTTTATCATTTAGGACTTGTCTAGGATTCATATCCCAACAATTTCCCCCTTTTTGATGAAGCCAAAACTACTTGAATCTTTTCTCATAAGTAGACTAGTTAAGTAGTTACCTTGTCTATTAACATCAAAATATTTCTTATCTTTCATTCATTCAAAATAGTACCAGTAGATTATTACACATACTTCAAAATATAATCAGAAAAAAAACTTCAAATAAGAATGTAAATCAACTAGTCCGAAAGAGTACCTCCTTCTAGATTTGGAACTTGAAATGCATCTAGGATCCTTCTATGTATCAGACTAATATGACCATCATCAACGATCTTCTCTTTGTCTAATAGATCTTCTTCAAACTTCTTTATACGACTCATATCAATCCTTTTACCTGAACTTGTCATGGGGCATTTCCATGTGGGAAACTCAGGAACTAGAATATTAAAATTAGCACCAGCAGATATCCTTAGGATAAGATGCCATAACTTCCTATGTTGACCTTCCATGAACCTGTCAAACAGTGAATAAAGCTCATCTTGATTTTCAGCATCACCAAACTTCCTAATTATCCAATGATCAAGTTCCCATTGATTCTTCACTTCAATCCATTCAGCTCTATGCTCATTATCTATGAAGTGATCAATGAACTTGTCTTCCATCAGATCTTCATCAGCTTTCAACTTCTGCAATCTTTCAATATGCTTGACAATCTTTTTCTTGCTTGCATAGTGAATTTCATCATCATTAATTCTTTGCTTCTTCTCAGCTGTTGCAGTAGTAGTAGCTTCTTCAACATTCAGTTTTCTTTTAGTTCGTCTGGTCTGAATCTCAGCTTCAGGAGACGCAACATCTTTGCCTTTGCCTTTCTCTAAAGTCTTCTGCTCTTCTGTTTTAGCATGCTCTAGATCTGCCTTCTTCACTAATCTGCCTCTCTTAGGCCTTCTTAGTTCTTCAATTGCAGTAGCAGCATCTTTCATCTCCGGTTCAGCACTAGCAGACTTCACGACTTCATCCTCAACTCTACTTGTCTCTTCCCCCTTTTTGGCTTCATCATTTGCCTTGAGAGTGAAAAGAGAAGTAAAGCGAGTCATCTCTTCTTTTACAGCTTCCTTCATGGCTTCAGCAGCTAACTCAATCTGCCTCTGATGCGTCTTCTCATGACTCAGCTTGTCAAGACGATCAGTAGCCAATTCCAACTTCCTTGTACATGAAACCAGTTCATTTTCCAAATGAGTAGCCGTCTATCGAAGAAGAGTGTTCTGAGAAGTTAACTCGGTAAGAATAGCTTGAGAACGCACCAACTGATCTTGTGCTTCTCTTCTTTGATCATCAGCAATGGCAACCTTAACACTGTAGAGTCTCTCAATTTTGCTTGATTCCTCAGCCAAAGATCTAGCAAACTCAATCGATCTCTTTTCTGAAATATCAACTTGTTTCATCAGAAAATTTTCAACTTCAGCACTCATCTTCTCTCGAAAAGTTGAGTCCAACTTGTTTACTTCACCAACCATCAAATCTCTGGTATTGTCAACAATGAACTGATTCTGGTCAACTAACACATCCTTCATCTTCGAGTGTAGAAACTCGTCTATGGCAGTTTGAACAGTACCTTTCAGATCGATCTTCAATTCATCCAAAAATCTTTCTGAAACAACTTGAATAGATGACTGAGTCTCTTGCACTTTCTCAACAAGCTCATCTTCATTAAACATCTCGGCATCCAAGAACTCATCATCTTCTTTACCAAGCATGAGTGAGTCGACTTCATCTTCATCACTTTCAACGATTTCTGAAGTCTGAACTGCCATCTCAGCTACTTCCGGCCTGATCTCATCTTCCACCAGATCAGTCTGGGTTCCGACATCAAATGAGAATTCATCTTCCAGAACACCATCCGGAATATGTAGCAGCTTTTTGACTAAGTCAACCAAGGCCTTGCGCGGAAATAGCTCGGAGTGATCCTTAACTCCACTATTTTCTAATTGTTCCATCTCCCAATCCATGAAATTGGAGATTCCGCCTTTGCCTTGAATGACTTCAAAAAGGTCATCTGTAGAGGACTTCTTCAATGCGAACCATGTGCAGACTCGGACTAGCTTCTCAAACTGTTCTGAAGCTGTGTCTATGTCAAGAGTTGAGAGCTGCTTCTTCAGATTTCTTAAAACTCGAGCACGAACCCTCTTCTCTCGAAGACACATCGGATAGTATACCAAGGTTTCAAATCTAATTTCAGACGGGTCCTGAGTAGATGGGGTCTCTAACTCAGTTGTTGCAGTGGCAACTGGCGTCTTGTCTGAAGTAGATGGGATGGAGGGTTCACCATATTCTGGTGAGGGAGAGGGAGTGAAAGCAATGGTTTCAATGGGCTTTGATGTGGCTAGGTCGAGTGTGACAACTGTCGGAGTATCAGTTGTGTCCTTTTTGGGAGTGATTTGGGGTAGGCTTGCTCTCAGCGGATATGCTGGCAATGCCTGAGATGTTGTGGGTAAAGGACGGGGCCTAGATCGGTGTGATCTCGCCTTGGTTCGAACAGAGGGAAGAGAGAGAGAGGGAATTGACAAAGATTTAGATGAAGAACCAACCTGGTAACTCATCTCTTCTGGTGGAGGTGGAGTACCAATCCTCACAAGTCGTAGAACTTGAGTCTCCTTCTCTTCATCATCCTTCTTTTCAGAGTCAGCTTCCTTGTCCGAGTGAGTCTGTTCAGAATCATCTCCACCCGACTCAGCTGTTGCAGGAGCCTCTGTCTCTTCATCAACGAACTCATCTTCTGAAGAACTAGATGAGTCGCCATAGGGTAAGACGTCAGAGTCTTCAATCTGGACATGTCTTGGGGCAGCTGGTCTTACAGCAGCCTGCTTCCTTACGGCCTCTTTCTTCAAATAAAATTTCAGCGGATGGAATGGTTTTCCTTTACTCCAACTCGACTTGTTCGGCAGTAGACGAGGAAGTAGAATACTGAGCATGTTACCATATCCAACAGCCGTAGACACCACCCAATTGCGAGTGTGGTCATCTACTCGAACGCTCTTCTCGAAATACATGATTCGATCTTCAATTAACCTGAACCAATCTCCTTCAGTTATGCCATCATAAATTGCAGCCATAACCCTTGCCTTTGCAAAAGTCACCGAGTCATGCGAACCAGTGGAGCTGAGTAGAATCTTGCTGGCAATATCCAACAATGTGCGATACTTGTCTAGAAGATCACCCTTCTTGACTGCAGCATATTTTCCATCTTGCTTTGGTTTCAGCCTCCTTCCACAGAAGATACTCAAATAACGAACTTCTTGCCCTAGAGCATAATTCTCTATATTAATCGATCCAGTGGGCAGCTTCAGATATTTGAACAACGCCTCTCGATTGATTTGCACACGATCTTCTCCAATAAACGATTCGAGAATGTCACCTCGTCTGGTGACATTGGCATAAAATTCGAGCACTTCTTCCTCCAATACGACTTGAGGGAAGGCTTCCAAATAGGGCTTCAGACCACATCTTGTGCATTTGGTCAAAATCTCTTCATTCTCAGCTGTGTGTTGGCCCTTGAAGAACACAGATGGTTCTACATTCACCTTGTTGTCGGCAATGTACCGGCCTAGGTCAAATGTGACCTGCATGTTTGTTCTAATATCGAAAATCGAACGAGTAGACATTGTATATTACGAGAAGTTGCAGTTATCTTGAAGAATAGCACGAAATCAAATGCTTCAAAGTAGAAGAGTTAAGAACAAAGTGGGGCAAGACGTGTGAGAGTAATGAAACAGTAAGGCTAGTGAGTGTGGAAGATAGATTTTGTTAAAACTGTAAATTGATCCAACGGCCACGATTGAAGGATTAGATCCAACGGTCAAGACCTTTGAGATTCAGTTACGGAATCGAGAATATAATGTAATTTGATATTGTAACATTTGAAATCCGGCTCTACTTACTTAGGACAGGGGAGTGAACTCATCTGACCTAAAGTAGTCGTGTTCGAACTGGGTGTATACACCTCATTAAATGGGAGTGTATAAATCCAATTCTAGGGTTTTCAAATTCTAGCATTATCTAATTACACAAATGCCCTTGATTCGATTTGTCAAAACACTTAACATATATCAATCACTAGAAACACTTAGCTTGTCTGTTCGAGTCTATCCAGAACAGACGAGTAAACTTTGAGCTTTACAAGACGAGTAGGCTTATGAACACCAGTAGAGTTCCCCCTTCGACTGTGCTTGTCTAACTCAATCGTCGAACGTTGTCATGTACCTATCTTACGATTTGCAATGTGTAATTGTAGGTACAGGTAGATTAATAAATAAAACGAATATCATATCGATGCAATGGTCAAGGTTTCGATCCAGATGACTTGTAACAAACATAAGAGTCAACATAAGGATATTTAAGAAATCAAAGATTCCACCTTAAATGTTTATTCCCTTAGCATTACCCTCAGCTTTACCAGCTTCCTCATCGGGTTGTTTTGGTCATCTAGTCTAGCCTTGTATACCTGTCTGTTGGATGAGTAGTCGAGTGCTCTGGTCTAGTGATCTTGTCTCCTCTTATTGATGTACCTGTCTTGTTAGTACATAGCTATAGGCAAGTAGGGTCTAAATCAATTAGTCCTAGACTAATGCATAACTCACGAAATCGTGCCTCAGCTAATGGTTTTGTAAAAATGTCAGCTCTTTGAAAATCAGTATGAATCTTTTCCATGCGAATATCCTTCTTTTCTACATGATCACGTATGAAATGATGCTTCACATCAACATGCTTACATCGTGTGTGCAGAACAGGATTTTTTGTAATGGCAATTGCACTATTACTATCACAGAAAATAGGAACATTTGATTCATGTATATTGTAATCACGAAGCTGTTGCATGAGCCAGAGTAGTTGACTACAACAGCTACCAGCAGCCATGTACTCGGCTTCGGTAGTTGAAGTTGCTACACTAGTCTGCTTTTTAGAAACCCAAGATATGAGTTTTGTGCCTAGAAATTGACAAGAACCAGAAGTAGATTTCCTATCTATTCTACAGCCTCCAAAGTCTGAGTCTGAATACCCACTTAAGGATAAATCATCATTTGAAGGATACCAAATGCCACGATTAATAGTCCCCTTCAAATATTTTAGAATCCTTTTGGTGGTTTCCATGTGACTTTCTTTTGGATTGGCTTGGAATCGAGCACAAACACCAACAGAGAATGCTATGTCTGGTCTACTGGCAGTTAGATACAGTAAAGAACCAATTAAGCCACGGTAATAAGATTGGTCAGCACATTTACCGTTCTCATCTGGATCCATTCTGTAAGTTGGTTGCATTGGTACGCCAGTGGACTTACAAGTTTTGATCCCATACTTGTCTAGAAGATTTCTAGTGTACTTCGCCTGATTTATGAAAATACCTTCTGGAGTTTGTTTTACTTGAAGTCCAAGAAAGTAGTTCATTTCACCCATCATAGACATCTCAAATTTACTTTGCATGAGTGTTGAAAAACTTTCACTCAGCTTTTTGTTAGGTGACCCAAAAATGATGTCATCTACGTAAATTTGGACGAGTAAAATGTCCTTCCCTTCTTGTCTTCTGAACAAGGTTCGATCGACCTTGCCCTTAGTAAAACCATTTTCCAATAAAAAAAGAGAGAGAGTATCATACCATGCTCTTGGAGCTTGCTTTAGTCCGTATAAAGCCTTCTTTAGTCTGTACACCTGGTCGCCTTTTACTTCGAAACCTGGAGGTTGTTCAACATACACTTCTTCCGCAAGAATACCGTTAAGAAATGCACTTTTGACATCCATTTGATATACAGTAAACTTCATGTGAGCAGCATATGCAAGGAACAGTCTAATGGCTTCTAGTCTAGCAACAGGAGCATATGTTTCATCATAGTCTATGCCTTCAGCTTGTGAGTAGCCTTGGGCGACTAATCTAGCCTTATTTCTAACGACTAAATCATTCTCATCTTTCTTATTCTTGAAAATCCATCGAGTGTCAACTACATTATGATGTTTCGGCCTATCGACAAGTTCCCAGACGTCGTTTCGAACAAACTGGTTCAACTCGTCTTGCATAGCGATGATCCAATTACTATCAGCCAATGCCTCTTTAACAGTGGTAGGCTCAATAGATGAGAGGAAACAACACCAGCAAAACATAGTTGGACTCAGCTGTTCTTGCGACTCAAAGAGTTGTCGTCTAGTCTTCACACCAATAGTAGAGTCACCAATAATATTTTCAGTATCATGCGCAGATTTCCATATTTTTCTATTCTTAACAGGAATACTATCATCATCTATATTATGTACAGCATCATGCATGTCAGAATCATTTGTATCATCAACAGATTTACCAGGAGTAATAGAGTCAACTAGAGCAGGCATGTCTACTGATCTAGAAGGCTTACCTTGAGCACTTACCTTCTCCTTATCATCAGAGTCGAGAGCTTTTAGGAATGGGTTGTAGGTTTGAACGGATTCATATATCTCTGAATCTTTGTCAGATTCGATTGATAGATCAGTTACCTTCTTACTGATCTTGTCGGCAGACGAGTCCTGTTGAGATTCATCGAAAACCACATGTGGTGTTTCTTCCACACAAAGAGTTGAGTAGTTGAATACCCTAAATGCTTTGCTAGTCGAGGAGTATCCTAAAAATATCCCCTCGTCTGCTTTAGCATCGAAAGCATTCAACTTGCTCTTTCCATTGTTGTGAATGAAACACCTACAACCAAATATATGGAAATATGAAACTCTGGGTTTTCTACCTTTCCAAACCTCATAAGGTGTCTTGCCTAGAGCTTTGTTGATCGCGCTTCTGTTCTGTGAATGGCATGCAGTGTTGATAGCTTCAGCCCAAAACTTTTGAGGCGTGTTGAACTCAGCTAACATGGTCCTACAGGCTTCTTTAAGGGTTCGATTCCTTCTTTCTGCTACACCGTTCTGTTGTGGTGTCCTAGCTGCACTAGTGAGATGCTGGATACCACGATTAGCACAAAAATCTTTGATATAGCAATTAATGAACTCAGTTCCCTTGTCACTTCGAATTTTGACAATAGACTGGTTCTTCTCAACTTGTAACTTCTTCAACAGTTCAGGCAGAAGTGTTTGTGTATCACTCTTCTTGTGTAGAAAGACTACCCAAGTAAACTTAGAATAGTCGTCTACAACAACAAGTGTGTACCTTCTACCATTCAAGGTTGGAGGAGTTATTGGACCATGAAGATCCATATGTAGGAGTTCTAGGACTCTACTAGTTGAGAGAGTAGGAATTGACTTAAATGAACCTTTAACCTGTTTACCCTGTTGACAAGCCGTGCATACATGTGACTTGTAGTAAACTTCATTGGGAATACCTTCTACAAGGTAATCTCTGGCTATCTTATTAAGTACTTTAAAGTTTAGATGACAGAGGCGTCTATGCCAGAGCCAGCCAAGTTCTTTAGGATTCTTAGTAAGTAGGCAGGTGTCCCTCGGACAACTGTTCCAGTTCACTATGTACACACTTCCTTGTCTTACGCCGACTAGTAGGACTGTGTGCGTCCTTTTGTCAATGATTTCGCATTTGCGGCTCTTGAACTGCACTTTGTATCCACGATCACAAAACTGTGAAACAGAGAGTAAGTTATATTTCAAACCTTCAACATATGAGACATCTTGGATCTCAACGTCTCCATTCCGGATGTAACCAAATCCTTTAGTGACAGCAGTGGAGCTATCACCAAATATTACTTTTGGTCCTTCTTGCTCATGGTAGCTAGACAAGAGAGCTTTGGTACCAGTCATGTGGTGCGAACAGCCACTGTCTATGTACCAGGTTTCTCCTACTGAGCCACCCTTCTTATACAAGTCAAGTCGACCCTGCAATAGATGATATTCAATAATTTAGGTACCCATTTGTTTATTGGGGTCCTTGGGGGTTAGTCATGTTCAGAGGAATCCAGATATACATTGGAGTCTTGAACAAGTTTGATCTTTTAAGCTTTCGCCCATATTTGTTACAAAATAAGACCTTGTTGTCCTTCTCTGGCCTATCAGTCGAGTTCGGGTCTACTCTTTGGAGATAGCCTTTCGACTTGATCTCTACTTGAGCAGGCACTTGTCTACGATAGTCAGAGTAGGGTTTGAATGCATTAGGTCCATACGGTTTATAGACGCGTTTGGGTCTTTCCTCACTTAAGATATCGTATGATAGAGGTGGAGGATATAGAACAGGTTGTGTACGATATTTTGGAGCTACCTGTCTAGGTCTAGATGAGTAGAGTTGAGACTGCCTTATGAAAGGAGGTCTAGACTCTTGTCGTCTAGTCTGTACCTGTCTAGTACTCGTCTCCTCAGGATACCAGTCCTCGTATCTGACCTGGTTGGGTCGTCCACGATTAGTGGTCCTTTGAAGATTAGTTCTAGGTTGAACAAGCTTGATGTTACCATTCTTTTTACCTCCCTTGGTAATCGGAATGTTAACTCGAGCTTGTTTAGGTATAGTACCATTAGAAGGAGTTCCAATATCGTATAACATTGGTCCTTTTCCTTTATCATTTGGCAAAAGTCTTGCTTTAATAGTAGTAGGGTTCTTAATGACTCGAGTAGACGAGCTAGATGACTCAGCACCTATACCAGTCTTGTCAGCTGGATCTCTATACCTATCTGACAGTTCAAGGTTAATCTTTGAAGAGTTAACCAGGTCAGTAAGTTTGAGATCAAGTGTGACAACCTCGGTCTCTAAGAACTTATTACGTTCTTCAAGTCTGTTGCACTTGTTCTTTAAAACATTGAATTCATTTTTCTCAGTTGCATGTGTCTTAAGTAGGTCTTGATATAACCTGTCTGTCAATGCACACTTTTCTTTGAGTTGTCTCAACTCTTCAGTCAAGCGTTCATTTAGGACTGTTATATTAGGATCTACTTTAGACTGAGCTTCCTTAAGATCAATGATTTCTTGTTTTAATGCAATGTTTTCATCACTGACTTCAATGAAAGCTTGGTTAGCAAGTAGAAGGTCATCTTCGACTGCACTAGTCGAGTGCGGAAGACTACTTCCTACTTCACTACTAGCAGTGTCACTTTCATCAGTTTCTGAATCATTACAAGATTGAAAAGATGTAGCAGATGATACCTCTTGGTCGATTTTAGCCATGCAGCATAGGCCATCATCTACTATGAATGCTTCGTCGTGATCTTGATCAGTTGAGTGGCTAGATACGGACGATGGCAACTCGTCTGAATCCGAATCAGAGTCATCATTGGCCATCATAGCCTTTTTGCCACGATTATATCTTCTTTCTCTTCGTGCCTTGCGTTCTTCACGATCATCAGTGCTCAGGTCTGGACATTCATATATGTAGTGACCTGGCTTTTCACAATTATAGCACAAGAGATCATTAGTAGCCTTTTTAATAGGAGACTTGTCCCTACGCTTATCACGTCTATCAGAACGTTGAATCTTCCTATCGTCAGACTCTCTATCTCGTCTATTACCTTTCGAGACTTCGTCTCTCCTTTCGGACGAGTTTCGGTCTCGTCTGGTCTCAGACGAGTTCTTAGAAGTAGATGCTCTATGATCCCTATAGAACTTCTTGTATCTTCCGAAGCGTTTATTGAGCCTATCAAACTTTCTAACCATGAGACTCATCTGATCCTTCAGACTAAGATCAGTATCTAACTCATCTTTCACAGAGGCAGACTTAGTTCTAAACTTGGACCTGTCTACCTTAGAAGACTTAGAAGAGCTAGACTTAAAGGCAACGTTCTTAGATACAGCATGTTCTCTATCACTACTGGCTAGTGGTTCATCTTCGTCTAAATCAAACTCATGGGCTTTAAGAGTTTGAAACATGGTTTCAGCAGTCCACGTATCAATGTCTTGAGTGTTCTTAACAAGCATCTTTACCATTTTCCAACGACTATCAAGACTCTTCAAAATCCTAAGATTGATCTCTCGAGCAGTATAAGATTTACCAAGTACTTCCAAATCAATCATGATCTTAGTAAAACGAGTATCCAGCTGGTCGATAGTTTCGCCAGCTTTCATCTGAAATGATTCAAATCTTTGGACAGCTGTGGAGAGTTTGCTTTCTTTGATTAGGGAAGTCCATTCACAAAGAATAGCTAATCTGTCCCACATCTCTTTGGCAGTCTTACATTTTAACACTTTTCCCAGATACTCGTTAGGAAGGGTGTGTAAAATGTAATTCTTTGCCAAACTATCCAAATTATTTTGACGCATTTCTTCTGAGGTTAGATCTGACCTGGGTTTCTTGACGAGAGTACCAATTGGTTTGCTTGGGTCAAGAACAGCAGTATTGGGAACCATAGTAACAATAGGTCCTTCTGTGATAACAGAGATCATTAGGTCGTGCGTGGAACTGAAAATGGCTTCCATTCGCAGCTTCCAGTAGTCATAGTCCTGAACCTGGAACTTGGGTAACTTGTTAGCACTAATTTCCAATGACATGATTTCGTAAGCAGATCAGCGCTAAAGAGAATTATGATCAAGAAGCAAATAGGTCAAGAACAGGGAGCACGAAACAGATATAACAAAAATCTTTGATCAAGAACACGTAAGCAACTACAATCAAGGAACAAGACTTCACCCTAAGTCTAAGTCGGTTATCAAGAAACAACAGTTCGTAAACCACTGCTCTGATACCACTTGTAGGTCCCCAAAGTTGAGTTAATAACGAGTAAGCTAGTGAAAATGTCTAGAGGGGGGTGAATAGACTTTTCAAAATTCTATCGAAATATCAGAATACAATATGCGGAATACGAAATTAACAATGAGCCCAATTCAAGTTTATACTCAACTTCTTAATTCGAGAACTCTGTTCTATACTCAACTTGTCTAGTTTAGTAGTAGTTAAAACAGTTAAGCAATTAAAACAGTAAAGTAAACAACACAAACAATTTATAGTGGTTCGACAACTTGTCTACATCCACTCTCACAAACCCAGTTGTGATGTTTCCACTAAACTCTTCCAATCGAGTACAAGTGTATAATTCCTGTCTTTAAAGTCCCAAGAAGAAGACTTAGATCTTCAACAGACTATACCACCAGATATGCCTATGATCTAACTAGAAATTTTACAAGTATCTAGCACCTTGAAAAATAACAACAAAAACTAAACACTTATTCAGTAGTAGCCTTTTGAATTCTTCACTTGTCTTCTGGCTTCTTTCTGAATCTTCAATCTCTGAGAGTAATCTTCAGTATGTAGCTTTAATACGCTTCAGTATATCGAGTTTCAGTATGCGTAGTTGTAGTAGCAGTAGTCTTCAAATGATCACCATCATGAAGTATTTATAACTTTCAATTATCAAGAACTTTGTTAGTTGTAACCAACTTTTCTTGATAACTACCTTCAACTGAATCTTCTTATCCATATACGCGTTTCTTGTTACGAATTAGTTATTCCATAACTAACTTCTTAATCTTTATACGCGCTTCACTTCGATTTAAACTTTGACTTTAAGTAACTCTCGTTGACTTGTCTTCTGTAGACGAGTATGTACTTTTCTTGTCTTGTAGTTCTTCTTATCTTGAGTAGTAGACTTCAATCTTCTTGTCTTGTCTTCCTTCTTCAATTAGTAGACTATACTAAACTTATCAAGACTATTACATTACTTTAAGCTTTCATAATACAAGCTTAGTCAACTTATAAACTATACAATGAAACTTAATCTATTACATATAAAATCATGAGCTCTATACAACATTTCAATAGCTCAGTAACAGACTTAAACAAATATGAAGTACTTATAAAAACGTACTTATCTTTTAATATGAACTTATGTGAACTCATGTGAACTCTACTGGTCTGGTACAAGATCACTTAACTCAACTAGACTAGATTAGCCAACACTTAGAAAATATTCAACCTACTTTTGGCTTATCAAAACTTCATCTTATCTTTTATCATTTAGGACTTGTCTAGGATTCATATCCCAACATTTATAGTAGGCGAAATGATAGGTAAATTGATATATTATAATAATTATAATTTATAGTAGGCGAATTGATAAGTAAATTAATATATTATAATAAAGGCTTGAGATGCACAACTTACCTCGTCAATCTTGATGGTAGAGACAATATTATAATTGCCACTTGCTTATTATCGTGACTCACTGTCTATTCTTGAGTTAAGAAAAAGATATTCGAATTATTGTCATTAGTCATTTGAAGAAAAATCACATACTCTTCACAAAAAATGTGCTCATTTTTTTTTGGGTCCACAAAAATGTGTTTATTCTATTTAAATAGTTAACTTTTGAATATTTTTTCTACTTTACTAACATTATTGAGTATCTACCAAATATATTTTTTACTTATTATATTAAATATATTCTTTATAATTAAAATATGATTTTTTTTAAAAGCACATATCAAAAAAAGTGAGCACACTTTTTTGTGGACAGGAATATTATATTACTCCATTAGATATGGATTAGTTACGGTCATATTTTTTAGAATGGAAAAAAATTGATATATTGTTAGATAGGGATTAAGTTTAATTTCCTTTAAATTATATTTTTCACAAATTTAGTAAAATTAAATAAAATTAATTTGTATCTACCTCCCTTTGATTTTCAATTTTTATTTCAAGTTTCATTTTGACATTTTTATTTCTGCTTTTTATGCATTACGCCTACTTAAGAATGCTTAAGAATGGGGTTGGTTTGAATGGTTCCCATCTCCTTATTCACTTTTGTTTATAATAGTGAAAGTATTATTATTTGTATTGAACCATTAAGGGAGGGGGATTATTGTAATACTTGGGAATTTGGGTGCTCAAATGTGAAATTGTTTGTTTACTCTAAAAAAAAATATTTGTTTTTTTTGAACTAGTCCATTTTTTCTGGTAAGATTATCATTTACAACTATTAAATTTTTCTTATTTCCTATTCAACCTTTTGAAATCATACAGTTTTGAAATCATACAGTGCTTCAGATAATTCTGACTCTATATATGCATTGTTTTCTTGTATAGTGATGGGAGATACCTTGACACTATTTATCTCAATTGATCTTATCCCTTTTCTTTCTATGCTATGGATACTATACAAAATTGATATACGTATGACTCTTTTTTTATTCTAACATTCATACAAAACGTATATTGATTAGAAAATCAATTCTTGGAATATTTTCATTAGTTTATACTTTTTCTAAATTGATGATATAATTTTTTTTTATCTAAAACTTTTTAAAAAATAATATACAAGTTTCAAAAATTATTAAATGACACCTCCTTTTTTTTAATCTACAAAATTGATATATGTATGTTGATTAAAGAATCAATTCTTGAAATATTTTAGTTAGAGAATCAATTGATATATATATATTGTCATATGGAATTGAAGATATAATATAATATTATTATTATTATAATATCTATATCTATTCTAAAATATATCTACATAGTATTATTCTAACATTTATATTTGTTCTATATATAGAAGATATATTAATTGATTTTTTTTATTTTTACTATTTATTAATTAAATAAAAGAGTAAATAAATTAATATAACTCAATTCACCCGTCCATATTCTCTCATTCTCAATTCTCTATAAGGTTTTGATTTTTTTTATTTAATTTTATTATTTGACTAATTAGATACAGATTAGAGATGATTAGATTCCATATTGTAAATTTCGTGTACCACCTTGTCTCGTTTTATATCGGGGAGAAAAAATTGATTGTTTAGAGACGGTGGTATATGTATCTAATCCGTATCTAAAACTCTCGAAACTGAAAGTAGCGTATCGATCTAATCCGTATCTAAAACTTTCGAAACTAAAAGTCGTATCTAATCTGTTTATAATGAGAGACGGTTTTATTTTCGATTTCAAATCTCGACTTTTTAACAAATCTGTATCTAATACGTATCTATTAGAGACGGATTAGGTGTCCGTCTCAAAATTTAGGTATCAAAATCATGTTTTTTTTGTAGTGTAAAAATACCTATACATCCTACTATTACATCCCATCCAATTACTCTTACACAATTTGATTTGACATAAAGTTACACCCCATCCTACTCAAAATCTCAAAACAAACACACACAATTACTATTTATCAGGATTTCCCCCATCCTACATAATCCCAAAACAAACATCCCCGTAACTGGTCCGGGGCGGGTTGAAATTGCCATCCCTAGTCTTTAGTGACAAGAATTTGATAATTAATGACAAGGCCTCTCACTAAAAGTCAATTACCGTCACTAAAGACTTTTAGCTAAAGAAGCTGTAATGACAGGAATTCTGTCACTAAAAGTCATTTTTCTTGTAGTGTACTATACTGTACGTGAACCAATACTATACTCTATTTGAACTAATATTATATTATATTTACCATAATTCATGAGTAACATTCACCCATTTAAAAAATTGTATTAAATAGAAACAAGTTATATGTATATAACTTGTACACACAAATATTTGTCAAATTCATCCTGAGGTAAAAAGTATCTACGATGGTGTGAATACTCCCTCATTTGTCTAAAAAAATAATAATTCACTTACCATCTTTCACAAAAATCAATATTAATGATTAATCTCAATAATCATTAAATAAGGATATTTGAGATAAAAATGTTGAAATAAAAAGGTGAACTATAATTTGAGACAAACAAAAAAAACTAATTCCACTTGTGGGCATTTAATTAAATGGTGCAATTAATGCATTTTAATCACAATTTTAACTTGATTCTAGGTGAATCAAAATTCAATTGAACAATGGAGAATATGTTAAAATCACTTAAAATTCAACAGTATGGTTTACATCTTAATGCATTAAAAAAAGTTGTCAAAAAAGAAACAGTTGACTATCTTTTTATTTATTTTAAAATTTTGGGCAAAAGTGAAAAAAAAATAATTAATGTTCATTAATAAATCAGTTTAATTTGGGATGAGTTTGCAATTAATCCGGAAGAGTGCATATATTATAAATACCACATAAAATTAAGTCAAAGGGCCATATCTTGTACGAGCTAGCTAGAATATAGCATCAAAATTAGATATAGAAAAAATGAATAGAAATTGCATGAAATCAAGTTTGTTTATGGTATTGTTGGTCATGGCATTGGTGGCAATTAGTGCAAGTGCAAAGGCTGTCACATGCCCGCAGGCTGTGACGTTGCTGCAGCCTTGCAAGGACTATCTGCTCGGCCGAGCGGATAATGTGACGGAGGCGTGCTGTCGAGAAGCAAATACACTCAACGAACTTGCGTTCGTCGACAGACACAGCCTCAAAACCGTGTGCTATTGCCTTAAGAAATTCGTGGCCGAGTTGCACGTTATTGCTGCCAAAGCTGAGGCTCTTCCTGGGATTTGTCATATTCAAACTATCCCCATATCCCCTTATTTCAACTGTGACAAGTAAGTTATAGTAACTCTGAATTAATATGTTTTTAATTATTTATACTCTTTGATTCTAGCTAATTGCTAATTAATATATACTCCACTTTTTTTTTTTGCAGAATATGATCATGCATCATGGTCCTCATGGATGATTCACGGGGATTGGTAATTAATGGATAAATTAAATAAGTTTGTTCAATGTAATGAAAATTAAAAAGACTTGAATTAAATGTCCAATATTATTGTTTCATTTGTCTCTGATTGCTTCATTTTCCTTATTATTGTTTGCAAACATTTATATTGTGAATTGTCCAATATTATTAAAACGTTAGATTCTCATTCTATGACAAATTCAGAATGTGGTTAAAAAATAAATGGTAGAACAATTAAATAACTTAATATCATGACTAATTAATATTTTAAATTAATTGCAGTACTAAACAATTACTTAAATATCTTATTCGGGTCATTTGACCAATAAACACAATTACAAGCATTAAGCAGCACATTGCCATCTATTAGTCATTATTACTATTTTTTTATTAGATTATAATATTTATTTAGCTTTATTTGATCTTATTAAAGATCAATGAGTTTTAGAATTGTGGTTAAATCATACTTTTGTTTTATCATTTACCGATCATTAATTAATTATGTATTTTCCTATTTTATTTGGTTGTTGGTCGTGCCAATTGAGACCTTTAATTTTAAAAGAAAAAAAATATTGGAGCCCATTAGTGGCCCGTTTAGCCCGTGGCCCGCTAGGGTTAGAGTTAGGTCACAACAATTGTAGAACCGTTAAGTATGAACCGGTTAAGGCCCTAACCCGTTTACCTTGTAGCCCTATAGGGCTAGGGTCAGTCCGATAGACATCTCTAGTCACAATAATTGAAAAGTGTTTATTAATGAAAAATGTAAGTCATTATGTAGAGACCTATCACCATATCATCTTTGAATTGAAGATGGAAGAAGAATCAAACAACAAAGAAAGAAGAAAAGAAGCTTCAATTGAATTTCTGCAGATTCTTGTTAATTGATACAAATGAGCCCTAAAGCCTTATATAGGCTCTTAAGACTAGTAACTGAATGTTAACTAACTTCTAACTACCAAAAACTAATTAGGAGAAGGTTTACAAGATGAGAGTGTATTTACTAAATCAGGGGGTGTATTTAGTAATCCTTTATTACCCCCTCAAAATGGGAGTGGATATCAATTAACCCCATTTTGGCCTTGTGAGTGAAGAAACCAGCAGCAGGTAAGGGTTTGGTGAGGATGTCGACCAAGTTCTCTTGAGTAGGAATGTGGATTAGGGTGAGGAGGCCATCCTTGATCTTTTCTCTAGTGAAGTGAAAATCCAAGTCAATGTGCTTTGTTCTCTGGTGTAGACAGGGGTTGTGAGCAATGGAAAAGGCACTCTTGATGTCCGTGTACATAGATGATGGAGTGGAATGATGATGGAGTGGAATGGATGATCTTTAAGTCTTTGAGGATATAGTGAATCCATTGAAGCTCACATGTTGTTGATGCCAAAGCCCTGTACTCAGCTTCTGCAGAAGACCTACTAACAGTGGTTTGTTTCTTGGATTTCCAAGAGATTAGTTCATTACCAAAATATATACTATAACCAGTGATACTTCTCCTTGTTAGAGTGCATCTACCCCAATCAGAGTCAGAGAAGGCATGCAATTTAGAAATATTTTCTTTAGGATAGAAAAGACCAGTACCAGGGCTACCTTTGATATACCTTAGGATCTTATGGACTGCATCAAGAGGAGAGGCAGTGGGAGATTGCATGTACTGGCTCATAGTTTGAACTGCATAAGAGAGGTCAGGTCTAGTAATAGTAAGATAGAGGAGCTTGCCTACCAACCTCCTGTATTGTTGAGGGTTTTTCAAAGGTGGAGACTGAGGGTCAAAGCAGATTTTAGCATCCATAGGAGTGGAGGATGGTTTACATCCTAAATAACCAGAGTCATCAAGCAAATCAAGAGCATATTTTCTCTGAGAAAGGGTTATGCCAGAGCTGTTTCTGGCAATTTCAATCCCTAAAATGTATCTGAGAATGCCAAGGTCTTTTATAGTAAAAGATTTATGTAAATGTGCCTTAATAGACTTTATGTCATCAAGGCAAGTGCCTGTTACAATAAGATCATCAACATAGCACAAGACAACATTAAAGGCATTAGCAGTGTGTTTAGTGAATAGAGAAGTGTCAGCCTGTGATTGAATGAAGCCAATAGATAACAAAGATGTGGTTAGTTTGGAAAACCATTGTTTAGAAGCCCGTTTCAATCCATAAAGACTCTTATTTAGTTTACAGACTCTAGTATCATTTGTAGAACAGTAGCCGGGGGGAGGTAGCATGTATATTTCTTCATCTAAGTCACCATGTAAGAAAGCATTATTGACATATAGTTGGTGAATATGCCAATTTTTAGACACATCAACAGCTAGAAGTATTCTAACACTGGTGATCTTAGCAACTGGAGAAAAAGTATCAAAATAATCAATGCCTTCTTGTTGAGTAAATCCCTTAGCTACTAATCTAGCTTTGTATCTATCAATGGAGCCATCAGACTTGTATTTTATTTTGTATATCCATCTACACCCTATGCAATGTTTATTAGGGGGAAGATTAACAAGAGTCCAGGTGTTGTTCTGGACCAAGGCAGACAACTCTTGTTGCATAGCATTGGCCCATTTATCATTTTGAGCTGCTTGTTTGTAAGTTTTGGGTTCCTGGATTTGGGAAATGGAAGTGGTGAAGGCTTTATAGCTGGGGGTCAGTTTGTGAGAGGACAAGAAAGTTTGGATGGGATATTTGATGGTGGAAGATGTAGAGTGTTTTGCATGATCTACTGAAGCAGGTAATGAAGTCTCATAAGATTGCAAATAAGCAGGCTGAGTCTTGGTTCTAAGAGGTCTAGTTTGAGTATCAATATCAGAAACAGTGGGATCATGCAAATCAACAATAGGATTGTGCAGCTCAGAGGTTGAAAGATTGGGAGGGCTTAAGTGTTCATCATCAATGAAGTCATCAGGGATGGGAATAGCAGTGGGGGAGGGAGGTTTTGAAGGGATGTTATCTTTGAAAGGAAAGCCATCTTCAAAAAACTTGACATTTCTGGAAATAAGAGTTTTTTCAGTGTGTATGTCCAAGAGTTTATACCCTTTGGTGCCCATAGGGTAGCCAATGAATATACACTTGGTTGCCCTAGGGGCAAATTTGTGTCTGTGGGATGTGAGAGTGTTGGCAAAGCAAAGACATCCAAAAGTTCTAAAAAAGGAATAGTCAGGTTTCTTATTGTAAAGCAGTTCAAAGGGTGACTTATTTTGAAGATTATAGGATGGGATTCTGTTAATAATGAAAGTAGCAGTTTTGATGCATTCATCCCAGTATTTAAGAGGTATAGAGGATTGGAAAAGGAGAGCCCTAGCAACTTGAATCAAGTGTTGATGTTTTCTCTCAACTATACCATTTTGTTGGGGGGTTTCAACACAAGAAGTTTGGTGTAAGATCCCAAGGGTATGATAAAAATCAGAAAGAATAAACTCAGTCCCATTGTCACTCCTTAAAGTTTTAATTTTAGTACCAAAATGAGTTAGAACCATATTATAGAAGTTTTGGAGGCATATTTTGACATCACTCTTAGCACTTAGAAGGTAAGTCCATGTACATCTACTGAAATCATCTACAATAGTGAGAAAGTACTTATATCCAGAAGCAGATACTGTGGAAAAAGGGCCCCAAACATCACAATGGATCAAATGAAAAGCATGAGAAGATACAGATGTACTCAAAGGGAAAGAATTTCTCTTTTGCTTAGCTAAAGGACAAATGTAGCAATTGGTATGAGCAGTAGAAGTAGTATCAATATTCAATTCAGGAATGTGCAACATACATTTCTTAGAAGTGTGTCCTAGTCTTTTATGCCATGTATCAAAGGTACATTTATGTAGAACAACAGAACTAGAAATGACAGTAGAACCTAAAGTAGGTAATGCACATGGAGCAGCAGTTTTCAAAAGGTAGAGGCCTCTCACTTGATCAGCAGCACCAATCACCATCTTGTTGGTTTTGTCCTGTAAAACACAATGTGAGGAGAAGAAACTCACAGAACAATTAGAGTACCTAGTCAAGTGACTAACAGACAATAGATTGAAAGTAAAATCAGGGACATACAGGACATTATATAGAGTAAGATGATTATTGATAACAATGTTGCCCATATGAGTAGCAGTGGAAAAAGCATTATTAGGTAGAGAAATCTTAACATTGGCAATGGAGGGAGGTGTGGAGAACAAAGACAAATCAAAAACCATGTGGTCAGTAGCACCAGTATCTATAATCCAAGTGGAGGTAGTACTATCTTGTAAGCAAATGTTAGAAACCATACCTGAATCAGTGGTGTTGTGGTTCTCCTCAGGTTGAGCAGTGGAGGCTCTTGCCACAGTGTGAGGCATAGCCTTGTGCTCACCCAAATTCTGCATCTTAGAAAAACTCACAAACTTGTCATATAAAACCTGATCAAAAAGTGGATTGGATTCCATGGGGGTGTTTCTCAAGGAAAGATTGGCAGTCTTTTGAGTGAGTTTGTTTGGAAGAGTTCTAGGACCCCTCCAACCAGGTGGAAAACCAATGATGTGAAAACACCTATCTATGGTGTGACCAATACCATCACAGTGGCCACATTTGAGAGGTTTCTTCCTATCTTTAAAAAACTTGTTGTTTCTTGCAGTCATAGAAACAGAATCTAGGTGGATAGGATCAGGGGTAGTGTGGAGGTTTCTTTGGGATTCCTCTTGAAGCAATAGGCCATATATTTTGGAAAGAGGGGGAAATGGAGATTGCAAAAGAAATTGGCTTCGAAGAGCTAGCACCATAAGAATTATGCAAACCAATCAAGAATTTCAAAACAGCATCCTGTTCTTGGGTGGTGGTCATGAGTTTAGGCAATTCACAAGAACAAGTATCCATAGCACCATAAGAGCATTTAAGAATAGGTCTAAAGCTAAGGTACTCATCCCATAAAGATTTGAATTGGTTGTAATAGGAGACTAAAGATTGGGAGCCCTGAGTGATTGTACTAAGGGATTTCTCAAGGTGATACACCCTAGTGCCATCGGATAAGGCATATCTAACCTTTAATTCATCCCAAACATCTTTTGCAATAGAGAAGTAATCCAAAGTACGTTTAATTTCAGGCACAATAGAATTCAAAATCCACATAAGAACTAGGTCATTGGATCTTACCCAAGCAGAGTATACGACTGGTTCATCTTCCTCGCTGGGTATGTCCAAAGATCCATCAATAAGTCGAGCCTTGTTCTTCACACTCAGGCCGCGTTTGACTGCTTGACTCCAGGAGACATAGTTGGTGCCATCGAGGGGTTCAAGGGCGATGGCGACGGCCGGATTATCATTTTGATGTAGGGCCAGCGGAGAGAATGGATTGAGGGCCGGGTCCAAAGAATCGGGATCAGTAACCGTTGGCGCCATGGATTACGGAAGAAGAACGCCAAGAAACGCAAGAATTTTGCGAGGCTATATTCAAAAGGGGCAGGAAATCGCGGTGGTGAAACGCAATGAAATTGGATCGAAGAAAATGGCTAATACTGATACCATGTAGAGACCTATCACCATATCATCTTTGAATTGAAGATGGAAGAAGAATCAAACAACAAAGAAAGAAGAAAAGAAGCTTCAATTGAATTTCTGCAGATTCTTGTTAATTGATACAAATGAGCCCTAAAGCCTTATACAGGCTCTTAAGACTAGTAACTGAATGTTAACTAACTTCTAACTACCAAAAACTAATTAGGAGAAGGTTTACAAGATGAGAGTGTATTTACTAAATCAGGGGGTGTATTTAGTAATCCTTTATACATTATAACTAAAAAGTGCAACACAATATTTTATTAAAAGTGTAAGTCACCATAATTGAAAAATGTAACACAATATTAATGAAAAGTGTAAGTCATTATAACTAAAAAGTGCAACACAATATTATTATAAAGTGCAAGTAAGTATAACTGAAAAGTGTAACACAATATTTAATGAAAAATGTAAGTTATGATAACTGAAAAGTACTGCAAGTCAGTATCACAATTTTTAATGAAAAGTGTAAGTCATTAATAACTGAAAAAGTGCAACACGATATTAATAAAAAGTGTAAGTCATTATAAATGAAAATATTATTGTAAATTGTAAGATACTACAATTGAAAAATGCAACATCATATAACTAAAAAACGCAATATAACATTACCAAAAAATGTACGTCAATATAACTAAAAATATTATTAGAAAGTGTAAGTCACTACAATTAAAAAATGTAACTCACCCATTTAAAAATAGCCCACCTACCTTTTTTTTCACAAATATAAAAAGTATGTGAATACTCCCTCATTTGTTTAAAATCCACTTTCCCTCTATCAAAAAAAAATCAATATTAATAATTAATCTCAATAATCATTAAATAAGAATATTTTAAATTAAAATGTTAAAAGAAAGTGGACAAAAAGAACTAGTTACATCTGTGTGCACTTAATTACATAATGCAATTTTATCACAATTTTAGTTTAATTCTAACGTGATGGACTAAAATTCAATTGAACAAATAAGAGTATTTTAAAATCACTTAAAATCCAATTATATAATTTACATTCGAATGCATAAAAAAATTTGTCAAAAAGAAATAGTAACTACTATCTTTTTACTTTTAAAAAAAAAAAAAAAATCGGCAAAAAATGGGAAAAAACGTACAATTGATGATCGTATATTAATATGAAATCAGTTTTGAAATTAATAAATCCCGGAAGAGTGCATATATTATATTCATCCACTATAAATACCACATAAAATTAAATCAAAGGGGCATATATATCTTGAACGAGCTAGCTAGAGAGCTTAATATATACTACAATATATAATCAAAATTAGATATAGAAATTAAAAATGAATAGAAATGAATTAGTTTCAAGTTTGTTTATGGTTTTGGCATTGGTGGGAATTGCAATTGCAAGTACAATCACATGCCCGGAGGCGGAGAAGTTGCTGCAGCCTTGCGAGGACTATTTGGTTGGGCGAGCGGATAATGCGACGGAGGCGTGTTGCCATGGTGCAAATACGCTCAACGAACTTGCGTTCGTCGACCCAGAGAGCCTCAGAACCGTGTGCTATTGCCTTAAGAAAATTGCGGCCGAGTTGCACGTTATTCCTGCCAAAGCTGAGGCTCTCCCCGGGATTTGTCATATTCAAACGATCCCCATATCCCCTTATTTCAACTGTGACAAGTAAGTTAATTAAAGTAGTAACTCTGAATTAATATTCAAACAATTAATATGTTTTTAATTATTTATACTCTTTGATTCTAGCTTGCTAATTACTAATATATACTCCACTTTTTTTTTTTGCAGAATATGATCATGCATCATGGATGATTCACGGGGATTAGTAATTAAGGGACTAATTAAATAAGTTTGTTCAATGTAATGAAAATTAAAAAGACTTGAATTAATGTCAAATATTATTTTTCATTTGTCTCTGATTGCTTCATTTTCCTTATTATTGTTTGCAAACATTTATATTGTGAAATGTCCAATATTAAAACGTTAGATTCTCATTCTATGACAAATTCAGAATGTGGTTAAAAAATAAATGGTAGAACAATTAAATAACTTAATATCATGACTAATTAATATTTTAAATTGCAGTACTAAACAATTACTTAAATATCTTATTCGTGCATTTTGAAGTTGAAATGGATGAGGATTGAGAAATTATTTTTCAAATATTGTTGTAACCAGAATTTGAATAGAAAAAAATAAAGAAGTTTTTGTCCTATATTAGAAAATTTAAAATAGGGTTAGTCTGCTATGGACTCGAGTGCATGTTGTGCACCCTAGTCCATGTTGCACTTTTCAGTTTTACTGACTTACACTTTTTGGTAAATGGTGTTGCACTTTTTAATTATTAAACTGTATAATAATATTTTTAGTTATAGTGGCTTACACTTTTTAGTAATATTGTGTTGTACTTTTCAGTTTAATAACTTACACTTTTCTTTAAACTAGGGTGTACAACATGTACTCGAGTGCATACTAGACTTTACCTTTAAAATATAAGAGTATGAACCAATTAGTTGCTTATAAAATATTACTCTCTCGGTCCCATGATTACTTGCACACTTTCTTTATTTGGACATCTCAATTGCACACTCCCAAATTCCAATCAAAATTTTCGCTCATTTTTTACCTACATTTTACTTTACACCTCACTAAATCACTTAAAATACCCCACATTTATCCTATCTCACCAACCATTAAATTTCATTTACTTAAAAATCGTGTCGGTCAAATGATGCAAATCATATTGAGACGGAGGGAGTATACTCTGTAATAATTATGTGCGCTCTGCGTACACGAATGTCGCACCAATTTGATGGCGGATGAACACAATACTTTTTGCCTCAGATTTTTCTGGACACAAATAATTAGAACAATTTCAAAAATTAAATTAGTGAATGTTATTTTCGAAAAATTAAACCTTGAATTTAATTGGATGAAGGTTACAAATGTGTCATTATTTGGGCTGTGAGTGTGATAGTTTCAGTTCATTTTAAAATTCAAGTGTTAAAAATTTATTCGAAAACTTAAAACCTGCACTATATGTCTTGAGGTTACATACGAGATCTGAAACAGTTACAACCAGATTGAATTATCAATTAAAATCCGCATATAGGAATGACAATTTCAATTTTGATCTAGTTTTTATTTTGATAAAAAAAATTAATTGTAATTTATTGCAGCCAGCCGTTACGAATTTAGGTTGACTGTATAAGATGATGCAACCTATTGGTCTAGAACACACTAAAACGAAAATATTGGAAATACAAAACACATTCCGACGATTGCTTTGTTTTCAATATTTGCTATAATTTTCTTGGCACTCTGGTGATATATATTTGAGCAACTTCTCGATTCGCCGTAAGCAAAATACTTGTGTTAATATTATTGCTATTTAATTGTTGTATCATGAGAAACTGATGTCCTAATTTTCACTAGCAACGAGAGTGAAGAACGAAGATTACTTTAAGAAAATCGTGTCTACACGAGCCTCGATTCTTCGCTTCCTTAAAATGATCGAGTTTAGCCATCTTCGTTGCCCAATTTCTAACAAGTTCAAATTCTAATGAAGGATTTACTACCTAGAAATCAATTTTAATGTTCAATAATTTTTTTAGGATATAAAAAAATAAGGCTGTATTTAGATTTTTTGTTAAAAGAATTTATTTCCAAAACTCCCAAGAACGGCCCCGGCTGACATTAATGAATAAAAAGGGGAAATTTTTTATGGTGTGAATACATTGCTTGCCGTGGTTATGCCTCATTATAATCACCCCACCTACATTTTTTTGTATTTTCCATCTCAAAAGGAATTAAAACATGTTGTAAATCCATGGGTTTTTTAAACCAATGTTCGGAGCAAAGGTGTCTATTCATTCTTGGAGAGTGCTCCGTGGGAGATTAATTAGCAACGAAATATAATCTATACAAACGTAGAATTTTGGTGAATGATGGAAATGACTCTTGTCCCATTTGTTTTTTGTTAGTGAAATCTATTCAACATGTATTCTTCTCTTGTGCAGAAGCTCTCAATATATGGTCGTTTATCAGTTTATGGCTGGGGTGTTCATTAGTGGAGTATATTGCAATGTGTGATTTGGAAAATTTGGAATATGAGAAACATGAGCAATTATTATATTTAAATAATTTTGCTTCATTAATTGCATAAGTTGTACTCAGGGCGGTCCTCTAACGGGTCAACAAATCTCGATTGATTTTGCTAATTTTTAATTTAAAAAAAAATAAAAAAAATTCAAAGTTGAAGTTTATATAAACTTAATTCTGAGCAATTAACCAACACGGTTCACTTAATTTACCTTAATAGTATTTTCTCTGTTGAAATTTATTATATTTATTTAATTTCCTTGGATACATTTTAATAAATATTAATTAATTTATATATAAAATAAATAGATTAAAGTATAATAAATTATTGAATATTATGGGTCCTTATTGTAAATAGAGTGATAGTTTATTAATTATAGTTACCACCAAAAAAAGAATTGTCTCTATAATATTCCTAGAGGTTTCTACATTAATTATTTTCTTTAAGGCGAGGGTTACATACACCTTCAACTTTGTTAAATATACGTTTTCTCCCTATTTATTAATTTAATATTCATATAAAATATTTAAATTTCTTTTTAATAAAATGACCCTAACAAATAACTCCTTCTCCACTTTCAAACTCTAACCCCACTTTCAAACTCTAACCCTATTGACAGTCGTTGCTACCTCCTAGAGGTATATAATTCACGCCTTTCTTTAAGTTTAGGGTAGTCTGGATTTTTTGTTTGAGTATGTGTTGGGGTTGGGCCCTTGGCAATTGGCTCACCCAATCTCTTGTTGGTAGCCTCCTCTTATAAGTAGAAATGTTGGCTAAATGTAAAAATATTATTCCTGTAGGTTTGGTTCAAAATAAAATGTCTACCTTCATATCGTAATAAAATTACTTATATCAAATATTCAACGTATTTCTCCAAAAAAATATCCATATTGTTTAAATATAGCCTAAAGTTTCACTTTAAAATTGCAGCCTTATTGGGCCGTATCTAAGAGGACCAATTGTTGGACAAGTATTATTGATTTATTGTGTTTCCCATTTCACATTTGTAAGTTTTAAAAATTGTGAATATTTAATTTTAAAATTTTAATACATAAAATTAACAAAACAATTTAAATATATTTATATTTGTGATAAATTTATACTATAAAATATAACCCACAGTGTTATTTTATACTTATGATTTTTTTTTTAAATTATCGATACTTTCTCAATTATTTTTGACATTTTCCAATATTCTTTCGATATTTTATCGATATTAATTTTAATATTGTTATTGCATATCAATATTTTTAATTTTTTTATTAATATCATTTCTATCTAATATATTGATGATCACGAAGAATTGATATATCAAAAATATATCGAGAAATATTCGAATATTTTCGTTTATTGAATACTACATTAATTAATAACTCGATTAAAGATTTGATAAGTTTGTTAGTATCAATAAATTGTGTAATAAATATAGAAAAAATATTAAATATGTCGTGCACGTATTCTAAATTTGCACAATTCATGTGATTTGCTTCATTTTTGTTTGATCTTCTCTCCAATGCATCTAGTGAACGAATTTTAAATCCGCACAACTCATTTAACTCGGGGATTGAACTCGGAAAGTATGCTTAGTCCAGCTGTCCAGGGGCCCCCACCCCACCCCACACCACACCACATATATATATATATATATGGAGTATATATTAAATTTAATATTTTAAATAATTTTTAAGTTAAGTAAAATTAATGTAGATTATTTTAATAAATTATTATAATAGTGAATTTATTTAAAAGTTATCTAAGATTACATGTTTGAGACTATTATTAATAAAAATATGTCACCTTTGTATAATTTTATTATTTTTTAAATATGCTTACAATTAACTCGTGTTATATAAAAATAAATAAATTAAATTCAGCCCCTTAAAAAAAGATTGATGAAGAAAATATAATTGATAGTTTAATTTATTAATTTCTTTAATTTTACGTCACATTAAACCAAATAAATAAATAAAATGTTAATTGTTCAATAATTTGAGTTTTTTTTTTTCAAAAATCAAAACTAGAATCATCATCATCAACGCTATATATATTTCTAAATAATGAAATATAAATTAAATATTTATAACATAAATTAATTATATGAAGAAATAAGATTATTAAAAATCAGATTATGCGCAGATTATTGATAATATTAATATAATTTCAACCTTACTAATATAATTTCAGAATATGAAGAAGCGCTAATGTTAATACTAATAATATATATTAATAATACTAATAATTACATTTTGATATTTTAATTAATTTCTTTAATTAAGTATTAATTGTTTTTAGTTAAAAGTGATGATTGATTGGGAGTGTTAGGCAGCTCGCATTCAACTTTATGAAGAAAATGAGTGTATTGATTGATTCCTAATTATTTCACTAAGTTAACTAGAGGCTGATTTATTTATTTAATTTTAAAAATTAAATTTGGTTGTATATAGTTATAAATTAGCAGTGAACAGTTGAGAGTATATAATTATCAGAAAATAATAGTAGTATTTTTTTTTCCAATGAAAGTTTTCTACTCTGGGTTTTATATTCTATTTTGCCAAAGGTTTTCACCGGCAATTTTAAATGGCATGTCAAGTTGTCGAGGGACTTTCCCTCACCATTACTCAAGGGATAAAATGCTCTCTATTTTCCTCGGCATTTATCTAGTGATTTTCTCTGTCCTTACTAATTAGCGAGGGTTCCCTCGCAATATCCCTCGACATTATATTTTCTTACTAAATCCCTTGCTATTTAGCGAGAGATTTAAACCCCTCACTAAAATTCCTCACATTTTCAGCCGTTTTTTGTTGTGTGCATAACTAATTTGATCAAATTCATTTTCTTTTGATCGATCTTCTCCCCCACAATAACATTTAGTAAGATCTTTTTTACTGCACAATACAAGTTGCATTTAATAAAAATATGAAGATACGTGGTATGGTACTTGTAACATCACCATTCACCAACCTTCGTTTCATATTTTTCAAAGAAAGGTATGCACGTGGTTGGTAAACTTACAAAAAATAAATTATATGCATGTAGTCAAAATGATATAGACCGGAAAGCGTACTTTCATTGACATAAGAGAAATGAGAGGAGGGCAGGAGTAGTAGCAAAATGAATAAAAAATAAAAGGTTAATTCTATATTAATTTAGTGTCTATAGTTTCCGTTTGTAACTTTCAACATTTTTGTGTAAATTCTATTTCTTTAGTTGTTTAAATTTGGTAAAAACTTTTAAATTATACTGTTAACAAATTGAGAATTTATATACCCCTCCAACAATTTAGACACACTCATGAACATAATATTGAATTTGTGAGATGGCAAATTGGATGTTTCCAAGGTTTTAGAAGTTTCTAGCTAGCTAGGTTTGAAATTTATTTGGTGTGGGTGTGAAGTAATAATTCTAGAATAATTACTTTGTTAATTACGGTCATTTTCCTTTCTTTCCTCTATTGTCAATTGATTGAGGGGAAATGAAGCATGTATGGTTGTACTATCGGCACGAATTTATAGAATATATTGTAGTAATTAATAAATTTAAATTGGAGAAATATATAATTAATTATAGTAAATACCTTTATTTATTTATTACGGGCCGCATAACCCATTTCGAGTTCTAATTAATATATACATAGATAATTGGGTTGCTTATTTATTTTCATATACCAACATAAACTCTCCAACTCAAAGAATGGTAGGAAAAAAAAAAAAGTACTACAAAAACAGCACTTTATATATATTTGGAGGATATTAAAAAAATATAGATTACGTACTAATAAGAACACAGTTAATAAAACTAAACTATAGATCAATAATAAATATAAACCGATATGAAATTAACCATATTTCAACTTTTATTGAATTATATTCAAAGAGATTTTGTATTTTCAATCTTATATTGTAATATAAAAAATAATAATATTAATGTCACGCGATATTTATGCTTTATTTTTTTTGAATTTTACGTATATAAATATACAATATATATGATGAAGGAAAAAACATTGATTATTATAAAAAAAATTATAACTCAATTAAAAAGACATTATAAACCGAAAAAACATCGATCATGTAAACATATAATTATGTCATCCAATATGGAAACAACTCCACTAGCTAGATCGAATTATTTTAAAAAAAGAAAGGAAATGGCTACCAATTCCACCCACATATGTTGAACAGTTAACACAAATCGACCAACCCCTCTAATCACCAAAATTTCATTACAAGGATTGATTATATAATAATAGTATAATTGAGTTAAAATGCATCGATTATTTGCATATTAATTGACGCCATCGAACTTCCAAAATAAATTACGTACCATTTTGTTGTATATATGTATTGTTTTCAACAATTATTGATGGAGCTCTTTCACCCAATTGTAATTATCGTGGTTTAATTAATTAACTTGTTAATTACTTTAGGAGTTATTTTCCCAAAAAGAAATTACTTCAGGAATTGTTAACAGTACACTAAAATTTGGAAAACATATTTGTCAAATGGGTTTAGTTATACTTATACATCATTCTCGTTGTTTAATTAATTAACTAAACCCAATTAACAAACAAGTTTTCCTAATTTTAGAGTTAACAACTCCTACAGCAAATTCTCGTGGTTTAATTAATTAACTAAACCCAAATTAACAAACAAGTTTTCCAAATTTTAGAGTTAACAACTCCATCAATTTTTTATAACTAAAACCATTTAACAAATATGTTTTCCAAATTTTAGTGTACCGTTAACAACTCTTGAAGTAATTTATTTTTTTTGGAAAAGAACTCCTAAAGTAATTAATAAGTTAATTAAACCACGAGAATTACAAATGTGTGAAAGAGCTCCATCAACAATTATTGGAAGCAATACACAAATACCACAAAATGGTACAGTATGTAAATTTTTTTGGAAGTCTAAATTGCTCAGATTAATTGGACAGACTCTATAATTAAAAAAATATTATCTAAACATTATAATAAAAATAAACAATTCAATACTCTATTTAGAAAAATACATATATTTTTCTTTCATAAATCAAAAAGAAAAGAAATTGATGATAGAGAGGAAAGAGAAATAAAAGAAACAATTGGAAATTCTAAAAATATAAGAAAATGAAATGAAGAAAAATAAGGAAAATTAAATAAAGAAAAAAACACAAAATTCTTTAAAAAATTAGAAAATGTAAATAAGAGCAATTTAGAGTGTCACATAGGAAATAAAAGATTTAGAATTAAATGTAAAGGGAGAGTGCAAATGCGCGGGTTTGTAAAAAAATCATTTAATAAGATTCAATTTTTTTAAATGTACAAATATGAAATTTTATTTATTTTAGTGCAAAGAAAATAAGAGAATGATTGAAAAAGAAAATAATTAAAAAAATTGTAGAAATGATTTTTTATTTTTTTATATTCAAACTTATTCTGGTAATTCTATAAATTTACTATCATTTTGATGTAAAACTTTTCAATTCATTTGATAATTTTGATCGATCATTTACTAATATGTCGTTTCTCATTTGCATAATTTGGACCAACCATTTATTATGTAATCACTTATTCAATAATTTTGACCAACAAATTAAAAAGCAACTAAGAAAAGTCCCATCATTTATTATGTAATCACACATTTTTAATAATTATGACAAACCTTAAATGTAATTTTTATGTTTTCTTTTTTAATTTACGATTAGACCATTCTCAAGACCATTCTCAAGCATATGGCCCTCAATTACAAGACTAGTGTTTTTTTTTTCATTTGATCCTAAATTCCAAAATATTAGTTTATTATTATTTTTATTTAAAAAAAAACGGGGGTTGGTAGAATGTGAATTAATTTTTCAGTTATAAATACTCACCACAAACAAAAATTGGTTACTCATCGACTGTCCCTCTGCTTTTCCTTTTGTATCCAGTGCGCACTATCTTTCTCTCACAACCTCTACCCACAGAGTCCACAGTGCACCAACGCCACCATGCCATCTGTCCCTGGAAAGCTCGTCTGCGTCACCGGAGCCGGAGGCTTCATTGCTTCGTGGCTGGTGAAACTCCTACTCGAAAGGGGGTATACAGTCAGAGGAACCGTCAGAAATCCCGGTACACCGAAATTCATTCTGTCTAATTTTCTAGGGTTTTATTAATTTGTTCCTTTATTTATTCAATTCAATTCGATTTGCAGATGATCCGAAAAATTCGCATTTGAGGACGCTCGAAGGCGCGGATGAGAGGCTGATCCTGTGCAGAGCTGATCTTAACGATTACGGGAGCTTACTGGAAGCCATTAAGGGCTGCGACGGTGTTTTCCACACGGCGTCGCCGGTCACCGACGATCCAGTAAGATTTATTGTTTTTTGTTTCAGAATTGAGATGATTTTGACCTGTTAGAGATTGATCGGAGAAAACAGGGGAAGTAATTCAGAATGTGAGGTTTTAGGGCGGTGGTTGGCAGGGTTGGTGGTGGGATGCTTGCATTTGAAGTCCCTGGAAAATGGTGTTTGTGGTTTTGACGTTTCTGCTTTCCCAATTTTATTTTTAGAAATTATTTTGTGCAAAACCATACGTTATGTTCAGAGTTAAGAAAATTATTTTCATTCCTTAAACAATCTTTATTTGATATAATATATAAAACATTTCCTAAAATATGCTTTTAAAAGAGATTGTGTGGGAGTTTTGCGGATCGGGTTTCCTGATAAAAAAATTAAGAAAGAAGATAAATAAAAAAAAAAAATCATTAGTACCTCATTTCGGTGATGACTGATGATAATGTCTCGGGTCACCTAAGTTCTATAAGGATATTTTTGGTAAAAATAATGATATAATTTAAAAAATAACTATTTTTCATGATTTTCACAAATTGTAAAAGTAGCTTTCGATTTTTTTTATAAAAGTAAAATAAATGAAATTAAATGAATTATGTATAAATTAGGTTGATATGCAGATAATTAGGACGCTCTGGACGTTTTTTTTTTTTTTGGGATTAAAAATTCTTAATTTGTTTAAGTGACCATATTACATATAATAAACATATAGTACTTGAAATGGGAATTGAAGAATTCATTGCAGATAGATTTTTGTTGTCTGTAAAAATTACTCCAGTATTTTATACCCATTCAATTGAACGTAGACGCCTGTCGTCCACGTATGATGGGTCTGAAGCGATAATGACGCCACTCGCCCAACTTTTTTAATAAAATATTCTTTGAGAACCACGTACATACTTTTTCTTCTACCTATTTAATTTGATATTTATTTTGTTTCATTGCTAAGTGACACATATTAATAATTTTCCATAAATTGATAATATCATTTAATTGATTTGAATAATATAATGAAGGAACAAATGGTGGAGCCGGCGGTGAATGGGGCTAAATATGTGATACGCGCGGCGGCAGAGGCCAAAGTCCGCCGAATCGTGTTAACTTCATCAATCGGTGCAGTATACATGGATCCTCATAGAGACCCTGAACAAGTTGTTGATGAAACTTGCTGGAGTGACCTTGAATTTTGCAAAAACACAAAGGTTCAAATTCTCCCTCTTTCTCTCAATATACCTGATCAAGATTAATTTTAAAATAATTCAAAATTTGTATGTGACAGCTTTGTACATGAAACAAGGTTCCATTTACTAGATTAGTATAATTCATGAATTTATAAAGTGTCTATTCAATTATGTTCAAAATGAAGAATGTCACATACATCAAAGTGATGTAAAACTTCATCATATAGTAAACTTGTGTTAGGTTAAAAAACAGTTTATATTTTTAGTCACATGTAATAATAATAAGATGAAATAGTATATTTTTTACTTTTTTTTTTCTTTATCACTAGTATCACGCTTTGTCTCCGCTGTGACTTTCTTTGTATCTTTATCAAAGTTAATGAAAATAAAAAAATGAAAACACTTTCCTCCATTTGACATGGAGTAATAAAATATGCAGGTAAAAGGTTTTTTAGTCAAATAAACACAGTTTAGTTTATCCACATTTGACATGAATTTATAAAATATAAGTAAAAGCTAAGTCTTTTTAGTCCAGTAAATTTACTCAAAAAAGTTGAACACTTCATTTTTTTCGAATTGAATTTCATCACGTTAACTTTCAAAACAGTTTTTTAGTCGTTTGATAAGTTATAACGACTAACGAGTTACAACCGGTTTGAGTTGAGGTGATATTTTATATTTTGTCCAGTTAATTAAAAAAAATGCTATTAATCGGTTGTAGCCGGTCAAAGGACCAAGCACATGAATTTTGAAGGCTTACAGGATTAAATTTAATTTCGAGAGTTGTTAGGGAAAAACAATCCTACACGATAGAAAACAATATCATATCCTTGTCAAGTTGGATGAAAACAATATAATAATACTGAAAAAAAACATACATTTTGCATGACGTGGATCATCATCTTCATAATGTTATCACGAATTTTACTATGTTTTTTTAATATGACACGACACGATACAACAGAACTAATTACTTGTGTTTATTTGATTGATTACCAGAATTGGTATTGCTATGGGAAGGCTGTTGCTGAACAAGCAGCATGGGATATTGCTAAAGAATTAGGGGTGGATCTGGTGGTTCTCAACCCAGTGTTGGTGCTTGGTCCATTGCTCCAATCCACAGTGAATGCTAGTGTTCTTCACATTCACAAATACTTAACTGGCTCTGCTAAAACTTATGCCAATTCAACCCAAGCCTATGTTGATGTCAAGGATGTCGCCCTGGCCCACATACTCCTCTTCGAGACCCCCTCGGCTTCCGGCCGCTACCTCTGCGCCGAGTCCGTCCTCCACCGCGGGGACGTGGTCGAGATTCTCGCCAAGTTCTTCCCGGAGTACCCCATTCCTACCAAGTAAGTTTTTGTCTTTCCATTAATTATCTGTCTTATTTTTTTCCATTCACACAAATGAATTAGGATTTCAATTACTATTTTATCCTTATTAATTAAAAATCATTATTAATATTTATTACGTACGGGTATTCATGAAAAATAAAAGGAAATTTTAAACAGATAATTAGGAGGCTAAGTCAGCATTTGGTAGGTATGAATGATAAGTACGAGTTAAGATGTTGAATGTTTAGTTTTATTATTACAAAACTTTGATCTAATTAACATAATTTATGTGAAGGATTAGTTTGAATATTAGGTGTATTTTGTTAGTAGGAAATATTTGGGAGTGAATTGAGTATGTTAGAAATCGTACCAACATAGATAAAACTTGTAGGCTGCCCGTCCAATCATTTAACTTATTAAATTTCATTGTGGGCTTAGTCATTCATAATTCTAATTCAAGAAAAAAAAAAGGTGACAAAATTAGTGGACCAAAAGACTCTTCACCCACTCCCATGTCTTTGTCAAAAAATTGACCCATGTCAACACCAACCCCTAACCCCACCATTTTTTGTACACACTTTCTTCTCTTAATGTTATGATAGTGTGGTGTGGTGGGTGGGTGGGTGGTGGGCACTTGAGTGTCGGTCTCATTGGTATCATGTAAATCAGTTTTATTTGGTTTCTTAACTAATACTCCTAATATATAAGTAAAACAACTAAAATTTTATAATAGACACAATTAATTCTAACAAAATATCCACTTTAATTTTTTCAATTTTGACATATTATTTTACATCTATTGTATTACTCCCTCCATTTTTGAATAAGTGTCATTTTGGCTTTTTTCAACAAATTAAGATTATAAATTATGGTCTATATTACCCTTCATTAATTATACTAATTTTAATATAGAAATTTTGTTTGATAAAGAATGTGGTCAAGAATGTAGCAAGTATTAATAAATCAAATTAATTTTGGTATAAACATTTTTTGTGGAATTTAATTATGAAAAATATTTATGGTAAATGAATAAGGGTAAAATAGTCAAAATTAAAGAAAAAACTCTAGAATGACACTTATTTTAAAATTAATTAAAAAGTCAAAGTGACACTTAATAAAAAACGGAGGGAGTATCATTTTTCATCTCATACTTTTTTATTATTTTTTTCTCACATCACATTATTTGTACTGCATTTATTATTTTATCATATTATTTAATAAAAACACTCAAATGAAAGATATAATGGAATGGACGAAGTATCATTTAATAAAATAATTAATAATGTATTAAAACATATAAAATGCAAACTAGTTGCACCATAAAACGGTATCTTTTTACATATTGTATTATGTTCTTCTCTAATATTATTAATGTAATTAAATTATTCAAGTGTATTTTCTAAATATTTATAAAGAAAAAAAACGTTATTGATAAAAATGATTTATCATCCATGGTCCTTTGTAAGGTCACACTACTTAATGTTAGAAGCGTTAAAATTGGTGGTCTAAGATTTTGAGAGTTTTTCTTGTATGTAGTATTTGTTTTGGTATTATTGGCTATTATTTTGTTTACCAAAATTGGAAATATATTTTGTAATTAATTGATTATTGGGCTGAAAATGCAGGTGCTCAGATGAAAAGAACCCAAGAAAAAAACCATACAATTTTTCAAACCAAAAGCTGAAGGATTTGGGGTTAGAGTTCACACCAGTAAAGCAGAGCTTGTATGAGACAGTGAAAAGCCTTCAGGAGAAAGGCCATCTTCCACTCCCAACTCAGACTGAGAAGCCGATTCATATTCAATCTTAGCAATTGGGCTTCTGGAGACCAAGCCCAGCCCATTAAATCTGGCCCAATTCTAGTATTATATGGGTGATGATTAACTCTGTGTAATATACAACAACTATTTAAGTCCCTTGTTCTTTTTGGTTTTTTTGTTTTGTTTAATTAAAAAAAAAAATGGGCATCTTGTTAACATGTGCTTTGAAGTGCTGATGCTGTAAGCCTAATGATATTGTATTATTGGTGGGAATATTTCAGTAATGAATGGCATTTTCTTGATTATTTATTTTACAACACATGAAATTTATGAAATTCATATAATTTGGGACAATTAATTTTTTTTTAAAAAAGCTGTTGACTAGATTTAATAACCTGAGGTACCATATAAAACATAACATCAAAATATGTCCAACATTCTTCCCCTGAAGGATCAATTATTTGCTAATAAATTATGAGAGCTAGCAACCAACTAACGAAATATTATTACCACTCATTTCTTTTGGGCAAAAAGATTGTGGTTTCAATCAAGATCATCATCATTGTTGGTCTTTCTTTGAGGTAATTGCATGCTTACTATGTCCTCTCTAGGGCCGGCCATGTCGGGTCTTTCGGACAACGAGATAAGGTGGGAGCCCTGTTTGTTCTTACGGAAAGCCAAATACACGACGCTTGCCAGATATATAGCCATTGCTAAAACTCCTAAAAATCCACAACCTACTTTGCCTGCAACGTTTAGATGGCTATGACGGAGAGTATCCACCAACTTCTCTGCAAGGTAATACACATTTATGCCCATGATGAGGGATCCGATGATCCATGTAGTGGTTGTAATCTGTCGTCCAAGAAAACCACGAAGTTGAATCATGTTCATATCTTTGTCCAATTTTTAGTAAATTTGGGAAGATTGATAGAACATGAAGAAAATTAGATAAACGACGAGTTCTTACTGCAAGCGAGTTGGCATATTCCCCCATCTTGGTCTTGCAACTTGTGAACTTGAGAAGTGGAATCAATGCAAAAGGAAGCTCAAATGATAAGATCATCTGCAACATACAAAAAGGGTTTAATGCTTAAGAAAGCTAGATATATAAAGACCATATCAAAAAAAAAAAACAATGCTCATGATGAAATATTGATTTGAACAAAATGAAAGGTTAACAAACACACCATGTATTTAACCCTCTATTTTTCAACTTCAAGGGAAGAGTATTAGACCTGAATTTCTTCATTATTAATTTCAACTTTCAATAGAAGAAAAAAATATATTAATTCCACAAATGTATCAAACTTGTATCACCTAGATTATCGTTTATGCAGTCAAGGATATATAGCCAATAGAAGTAAGAAAACATCTTGGAGACTAGAAATACGAGACGAATACAAGAGTATCTTACCGATGCTATGATGATCAAGTTTCCAGCACCCGAAGATCCACCTATGAGAGCTACAACCAGACTAGGAACTATGGCTAAACATCGAGTTAGAAAGTTCCGAACCCATGGCTTCAGCCTCAAATCAAGGAATCCCTGCATAACATATTGTCCGGCATATGTTCCAGTTATGGTCGAACTCTGGCCCGATGCCAGCAAAGCTACTGCGAAAAGCTTGGAGCTCCAACTGCCTAGAACATTCTGTGCACAATAAATGGTATGCATTCTCACATCAGCATAAAATTCGGTCCATGTTTAAATTGAAAATGAAAATGTTGATGGCATACTTTCAATAAAAACGAAGCTTCGTTTAAGTCCAAGTTCTTGCAGCTCTTGATGTCATCTGGCTCCATACTTGATGAATTACAAACAGCACCACTAACTGAGATAACTGATACATTGATGAAGAATGCAACCAGTAAAGCTAAACCGCTTTCTATCAGATAAAATCTGCACGCCTCCTGCAACACAAATTGCAAGAACATTTCGTAAATGGAAATTTTTCAAGAAAGCTATCCAAAGCTCAAATTACCTCTTGCTTCTAAATGAGCAAAATATAAAATATAGAATACTGAATGTGCAAACCTATTTAATATATACTGTAATTAGTGTAATTATAAGATTCTTTCTTATGATATCCAATGAGATAATATTTAACAAAATGTATTGGAAAAGAAGTTAAAAATTTGATCCTTTAAATAGAATTATTACTTTGATACCATAGACAGATCGTGGGATTTTCCTTGAAAGCACTAGTGCAGAATGTAGGAAAAGATTGTGCCTGCAGGCAAAAAAAACGAGTGTCGATAAAAACGAAAAAAATTGATCAAGTAATGGTTGATTGAGACAACGACATGAAACTTACGGCATAACCATAGCACCAAGTAGTGAAATTGCGAGCTTAGTAGCTCCACTTCCCTCGAGTTGGGGAACAAATAGGCCACGTAAAACTTGTGTAGAGTTGGGCTTTGCATAACCAAGTTCAACAAAGAAGCAGCCAGCAATTGTCAGAACAAGAAACGTAATCAGGATCTCGAGCTTCCTCACCTGTAAAATTCACACCTAGTTTTAGAAACACAAAATTACGCGAAAGAATTCATAGTAATATATCTGAAATTAGTAAGATAAGGGAAATACAAAATACCCCATATTGTTGCAGTAATAAGAGAATCAAAGTGCTGAATCCCGTTATAAGCACACCACACCACAGAGGAATTCTAAATAGCATGTTAAGAGCAAATGCTGTTCCAATAACTGACATCAAAAACAGAATCAGAGTTGGGCAAAAGAGTTAAGACATCTGACTGCAGAATTAAAAAAAGCTAGCCATGATAACATATGATGTAAATTTCTCGATACAGACTTATCCGAGGTCACCATAACACTTCCATGAATCACTAAACAGTTAATCGAATTCACCATAAAACTTCCACAAACCATGTTCACAAAAGTTTTTGTCCAAAGTATACTAACAAATTTGACTTCAAAAATATTTCCCTCGAGAGAAATCACGTAAAATGGCTAAAACTCCCCAACTAAACTTATTTTGGAGTTCCAACATAAACATGGACAAACAATATTTATTTGATCACATGAACACTAACCTTCAGGAATGTCACATGCGACTATAGCTACTTCAGCAAGAATCCACAACAGAAAATTCGGAACCCTTGGGTATTCCTTTCGACAATGCTCAGCTAAATGTTTTCCTACAGAACAAGTAATAAATGTTGCACATCAAGAACAATTCACTTTCATGTCAAGAAAAAGACGAATATTTAATGAGACATCGAACCTGTCACAACACCCAAGTTGGCTGCTAATGATTGAATCACAAGAGCTGCACATGAAGCTAACAATATGATCCAAAGTAGCTACAATTGACAGAAGTTGATTTTAGTCAATTCATTACCAAAAAATGTAAATGGCTAGAAGCATGTGACCCCATACTTTTCAATTTTTTTAAGAAACGAGTTAACAATTAAAGTCTACCAAAGACAAATTAAATTGAATATAAGAAATGAAAAATAATTCAATAGGCTCACCCCATACTTGTACTGAGCTCCAGCTTGCAGATCAGTCTGAACTGTAAATTCAGGAGAACACATATGAAGTTATAATCAATGGATAATATTGAGTTGACCATAAATAAGAATCACTAGCCCTTACAATTCCCAGGATCGATATACGCAATGGAAACAAGAACGCCGGGACCCATATATGCAAACAAGTTCTTCCAGCTTTTTTTCTGTGAGTTTAAGAAAGAAATTGCATAGTGAAAATCTTTAGTAAAGCAATACTCCATTTACTGATATATGTTTCGATTTATTCGAAAAATCTACTGCATATCCCCTAAATATAGAACAATTTGTTTAAGGTTATGAACTACTCAAAACCACCTAAAAACTGAAATTTCAAAACTAATACTACACATAAAGTGAAAAATCCCCTAAATTTGATTCACAGATCCCAAAATCATTATTTCAATAAACTGTATAGGCAGAGCAGGCTAGCTTTAAACAATAAACAACAAACTTTGGAGAAGAAACAGAATATAAACTCCATGGAAAATAACAAAATAGCAACTTCAAATCACAAACAATTAAATTAAAATAAAATACAGGAAAAGGGATTGCTCACATCAGGAACTACAATCTGATTATACTCAATATCATCAATGAGTGAATCATTGGGGTGTGTTCTGATATCACCGTTAGTCATGAACTGTGGCTGCTGTGAAGGCGGCGCCGCCATTATCTCTGTTTCAGAAAACAGAGTGAGTGCATGAATTCAATGAAAATATATCAGGATTACTGTTTGAAAACATGGTACGTGCATTTAGAAAACGAAAGATTCGTGCATGTGAAGAGAAACGGAGAAATCGAAGTGCCCAGATCCAAGAATTGAAATGTTGAGTAAAATCAGATAAATCAGCCTGAAAAACGAACGCAATTGGATATTATATTTAGAAAAAGTGCTCACCTTTTGACTGAAATGGGGAGAGTTTTGAAAGATTATAGTAGAAATGTGTTAGTTTACTACACAAGACTTTAAACTCAACTCTTCCGACTCTATAGCACTTATATAGTGTAGTGTCGCGCCCGAGAGAGAGTCCAAGAATCAAGATTGAATTTTTATTTTATTTTTTGAGAAAACGACGGATTTTTATGGGTTGCAAGAAATTGCCAACATAATATTTTGTGTAAAGTTTGTAGCTTTAAGTTTTAAATTGAAGTGTGAGAATTATATTCAATAACCGTTAATGAAACGATAATAGTGGTCCACGGGATTACAAGATATACAAGAAAATAGATAATAAATAAGAAAATAAATATAAACCATAATACTATTCCTATAATATTCTCTAATACCCCTGTTCAAGCGAAGCTGAGAATGTAAATGGACACGAGTTTGGTACACAACAATCTGAAGCGAGTTTGAGATAGAAACGTCGTGAAGCCATCCGCAAAACAAAGCACTTTTATTGTCACACAGCAGGAGAAATAACAGAAATTTGAAATCACCAAATAGGACATGCCAAAGCGCAAAAAAGCGGGAAGCAAATGGATCGAAACACCGAAATCCTTTGAAGGACGAACGATGACAAAAAAATAGGCAAAAAACACTTGCAAGCAGTGACGGAGCCAGAAATTTTCGGTAGGGGGGCCCGATTATCATTATTATAAAAATAAAAAAATGTATTTATTATACTTATCGAAATTTCTTATAATAAAATTTTAAATACATTTCATTCCATTAAATCAAATCAAATCATCAAGTTTACTTTCATTGTATTTTGTAAGATGTTTTGATAGTCTGCACTCAAAATGAAGCCGAGTAACATAAAAATTGTTAAAATATTAATATCCAATATAATAAAATATAATACATTAATGTGTTCCAATATTCTATAGTTATACAATATAATAATTTTAAATATAAATGTACAAAAAATTTCAAACACTAAACTATTTTTTTTTTAATTCAATACTAAAATATTGTTCAATTTTAAAGAAATTCTTGTGAATCTTAGCAAATATTTAGACAATAATTTTAAATATACTATTAATCTATATTATTGACTCTATTAAAAAAAACGGAGTATTAAGAAATAAAGTGTATGCAAACAGTTTTAAAATCATCATTTATTTACTCAAATTGTCAATAATTTTATTCATATATAAATATATATCATTATTTTAAAAAGAAAAAATTTATTATATATATATATATAATAAAATAAATAAAAAATGGTGGGGGGCCACTGGGCCCCTCTGGGCCCAGTGTGGCTCCGTCTATGCTTGCAAGTGTGTCGAAAATAGTTGATTCGAGCACAAACAAGATAGATTGAAGGGGCGAGCAACCAATGATATTGATCATGGGCTCTCCGGGTAAAGAGGAAAATAGAAGAAAAAAAATGTAGCGTGAGGCTATAGAGAAAATTAGAGTGTAGGTGAGTGTGACTAACACCATATGAGTGAAAACAGTCATGGAGATAACTTGATCGGCCATGAGAGGGAACGAGGAGACGTGCTCTCTCGAAGAAAAAAAATTAGGGGGGACGAGGAGACTTGTTCGCTCGAGAAGAAGAAGAAAGGGGGACGAGGAGACTTGCTCGCTCGAGAAGAAGAAGGGGGACGAGGAATCCAAGCTCGTCGGTGGCGGCTAAAAGCGGCCAAGAGAGGGAACGAGGGAGACCAGCTCGTTCAAGAAGAAGAAGAAGAAGGGGGACGAGGAATACAAGCTCGTCGATGGCGGTCGGGAGAGGGAACGAGGGAGACCAGCTCGTTCGAGATAAAAAAAAAAAAAAAAACAAGGCAGCGATAAGGGATACCTGCTCGTCGAGGACGCCGAAAAAATTGAGTAGAAAGGGGAAGGGGCAAGGCGGCGACGGGGGATACCAACCCGTCGGAGACGCCGAAAAAATAGGGAGGAGGAGAAAAGAAAAATAGGGAAAAGAGAGAAGGATTTCAATGTATTGTATTAGGCTGATACCATGTGAGAATTATATTCAATCAATGAGATGATAATAGTGGTCTACTATATATAGAGATTACAATAGATATACAATATAAACCATAAATATATTCTCTAATACGAAGTATTAGATGAAAATGACTTTGTAAAATCCCACTTAACAAAAGAAAGAAGATGGGCTAATTTATTCTAACAGATTAAGATACCAAAGTAGTAATTTCATTATACGGGGAATCCATTATTAATGTACTTATTCTCTTAATATATTTACTGTATAAAATAAGAGACGAAGACAACCATTTTCTTGAAATATACTCCAATTTAATAGTTGTCCGAATATTGACTACAGTCTACAAACCAGCCTCGTTGAAATCAGTACAGACTAGTCATCTTCTTTCTATTTCTCTATTTTATTGATATTAATAGAAAGATATCTTATAAAATGTTATCTGTCACAATAAAACTCTTTTTCTAAAATCTCCCAATTTCAAAAATCTTCCACTCTTATTTATTTAAATTTTATATTTTAATCTCAATCCTTTATTTTAAACTTTAATCTTCATCCTTCATTTTTAATCTTACTCCTATATAAATCTCTCCACCTTTCTTTTATGTATTCAATGATTACAAAACTCATAAAAAATATTTTCACACTTTTTTTCACATCATTGAATTTACGTACATTTTTTTCGTTGATAGTTAATTGTAATCGTTATTCAGGTATGAATTTCATACATATATTCAAATTTGTTATCATCCATTGATAGTGTATTAATTGAAACATTGATTTTTTATTTATTTTTATTCTATATCTCTAATATTGTCCTTTCTCTTAACTTTTGTGGTTGAAGTTTCTACAATTTACTCTTATATTCTGATCTCAAGCGTGTGTATTTCAATTCATCGATCATATCACAGGTATCAGTTAATATTGGTTTGATCTTAAACTCAAATGGAGAAAATAAATATGTTAGCCTTGATTTCAATTCTCGCTTTATCACCTCTCGATGTGCATTCATACTACTCCAAAAGACATTCATATGAATCATTCAAGTTGAGAAAGACGCATCATCATTTTTTTATATACGAAACTATTCGACGTCGTTTGTGTTGGGATATTCTATATCCTATGTTTTGTATTGATAAACCAAATCTGCTTGTAATATGATAAGTTGTACTGTATAGACAACTCCATCATTCATCTTGTAATAGATAGGATCTGGTAAATATCAGTTGAGTTGGAAGTCAGGTGATATAGTAGAGAAACGCGCACAAACTCAGAAAAGAAGACCAGAGTCCAGAAGAGAAGAGTCTAAAGAGTAAGTACTCATCTGGCGCTATGAGAAGAGTAAGTACTCGTTTGATGATCAGTTGAGGTCTTATCAGTTGAGTAAGCGAAACATAGCTGAGAACCAAGTATGCCTGACTAAAAAGAAAGGTTCACACAGCTCGGGAAAACAACAATCAGAAGGTTAAGTGTCATGATCAAAAGAGAAGAAGTCTAGAATATCAGCTGAGTAAAGACAGCAGTGTAAAATCTGATGTGAAAAATTAGCAGACGTCAACAACAGTGGAAAGCAAGCAAATCAGATGTGGAAGATCAGCTGTAGTATATCAGCTGATTATCCGTTAGACAACAACCATACAAGCTGATGTGGACCAATGGAAGCGCGACAACAGAAGTACAGATCTGACACAAATGCTGCAGAATCTGCAAGTCAAAGATACACTGAATATTACATGGAAATGTAATGTAATATTCAGTTTATCAAATCAAGAGATTGTTGTTCCTAAAATAGTGGGATTTGCTTGTTACTTTTCAACGGTAACATTCAAGCAAATCACATAATAAATATGAGTTCAAATCATATCTCATGTATGAGTAAGGGTGATGCTTAAGGTCGAGCAAAATGCTTAAGTCCAGAAAATCAGAAGAGCTCAAGAACACCATAACAGAAGACATCAACCAAGCATCCATATACCCACACCCCCAATGAGTGAACTCATGATATATCTAAGCCAGCATAATCTTATACGCATCCCAAGCTTAGAAGAGAAATTTGCAATCCTAACTCTAGGCTAACTCAGATTTGTAAGGGAATTTCTCATACTTAGTCTTTCTCGAATCCTTCTTCTATACACCCATTTAGAAGATAGATCGAGTTCCTCACACTAGGTACATTCGAAGTTAACCATTGTAAAGAGTACTTGTTCTCTCCCCCAACAAGTAGATCTGTATACACAGAGAGTAGTTGTGTATCATGATCAAAAGTCTTCTCTTGGAACTATAAAGTAGTAAGACGTCATCCTCTTGGGACGTTAAAGTGTTCAAGGAGGCTAATATCACATAATGAGACGTGAGAGTGGATATAGGATATTGAGATCCGAACCACTATAAATACTTGTGTTATTTACTGTTTTAGCATGCATATTTACATATCATATGTTTAAAGGAAAATGTCTTATATCAGCTGACATCAAGTCAGCTGATATGCTCATCTGTTTTGCTATTCTAAAATTCATAATCAGCAGACAACAAATCAGCTGATACCATCAAAAGTGTTTATGCGTGAAATAAAGTTTTTAAATTCCATGAGTATATAGACGAGTATAATCTTTTTAAAATGGGTACACAACAATTCCGCGCACGCTTCTCTATCAGCTGATATAATCAGCAGACTAGTTAGTTCTAAACTCATAACCAATCAAATGACCAAGTCATCTGTATAGAAGAGTTATTTTATTTTCTTCACTTAAACTCTATCAGCTGACACCAAGTCTGCTGATCCTTTCAGAAACTCGTCTGATGTATACTTCATAAAAAGGGATCATCAATTAGTCTTTTGAAAACACTGCTCTGATACCAATTGATATGTTGTATACATATCATGTGACTAAGGATATATCAGAAAATTAATTTAATTAGACATTCTTATATAATATGAAAGATAAGTTTTATGCCCCGTTGATGCTGATCTGTTTATGTCTGGCATGCAAATTGCAAAGAAAATATATATTGATGCAAATGAATTTGGTCCATCCATTCATAATAATATGCTAGCTACACTTTGAATGGTAGAGATTTTTGGCTAATTTTAATTTCATTGGTTTTCAAATTTTCCATGTTTATAAGTTATTATTTGAAAGGCTATTAAATTAATTCCTCAAAAGTACTGTATCATAAGATTTTATATTCCCCAAATAAGATATTAGAAGCTTATATATAACTTGCTTTTTAAATAGTAAGAAACCCTGCTTTTTTTCTTTTAAAAAAAAAATATATATCTTATTTTAACAAGTTCAAGTGCATCAGCTCTATGCATTTGATTTACACCATCTAGCTGTTTGATGCAAATTAATTTATCATGTTCGATATATATTTGGTTTGAAAGTTCACGAATTAACAGGTTCGTTTATCAGCTCGCGTACATAATTTACTATTACAACTAAGACGAAGCCGAGCTCGAGTATAATTTTTTTCAAACGAATCGAGTTTAAGTCTGATCATATTCGACTTGGTTCGGCTCGACTACGTCATTGCGTATGACACGGTGGATGTGACAATTATCAGGTTGAATATATAAATAGTGAATTTGGATCCAATATTATAATACATCACAGGATTCACAGCAATATATATAATTGTAGGGTTATATAGTGTACTTGAAGGATACAAATCAATAAATAGCATACTACTAAATTAGCTAGCTAGCAAATAGAGTAGTAGAGGAAATATAATTGATTTCCGACATTCCTAATGGTTGGTTCATCAAAGAGGTACACTCTCCACCATGAAATAAGGAATTTTGCTCTTACCATATCCATTACCGAATACCGATGTAGTGTATGTCTGTATTTAGAATCAATCAATTTATGTAAGTAGGTATTTTTATATGTGGAATTAAATAGGCCCTCGATTTTATTTTATTTTTGGTTGCATCTCTCTTTAAAAAAAACATTGATGTACACCTAATTTTTTATTTTTTCCATTTAGATCAAGCCTCTTACCTTAATAAAGTTAAACAATCGCACATTCGTTTTAGTGTGGGAGAAATATTGAATAACAAAATTATAGTTGCAGCTCTTCATTTCTTCATTTAAAGCTGAAAACGTTGGTCTCTCGATTCGAAGAGGTAGCAATTTTATTTTATTTTTGACATGTTTGAATGGGTCCGCATGGTGTTGCTCCAAAGTCAAGAAGTTGTTTATTTAATTTAAAATTTTAAATGATTATAAATAAATCACAATTTTAATTGGTGCTGCAAATTAATATTTCAGAAATCTCATTTTCGGCCTCTAAGTAGGATTGTTATTCGAATCGAGCCGAGCTCGAGCTCATTAGATACTCGATTTACTAACGAGTCGGCTCGAGCTTGACTTCTTAGGCTCGATATTTAATTTTTTAAGAAAAATTCATTAGGCTAGGCTCGTTAACGAGTCGAGCCGAGCTCGATTTTTTATTCGTCAATGTTATCGAATCAAACTCGAACTTCAAATACTCGACTCAGCTCGGCTCGACTCGAATAACAACTCTACCTCTAACTGATGTGGCTTGCCTAACTTAACACCTCCTAATTAAACAACATTGTTTTATAAATTGTGGAGTGCTACATCGGCAAGTCATGTTGCACATGCACGGGCAGAGAGAGGGCCGTCGGTAAGACTAATTTATTGTATGTATAATTATTCTGAATTTGCTTACGAAAATTTTTAGACGATTTCTTGTTGATCATAATGTTTACTGTCAACATTTTTTTTTATCGAAAATGCATATTTAAAAAAAAGCTTTCGTTGAAATGTTGTCAATAAGGGGGGTTTCGTCGATAAATTATAGTCGACAAATCAGTGTCGATCAACATTGATTTATCGAAAAAATGTATTTTTTTAAAAAGTTTTTTTTTAATTTCTAAATTTGTTTGAACGGGTGGAGTGTTGACGACTGCTGCATCCCCTGGAGTTAGGGTTTAGGAGTAGAAGTGTATCTATCTTGATAGGAGTATATTTTATTAAAAGGACAAATTGAATTTTACATGTATATTTAATTAATAAATGAAGGAGGGGAGTGCATCTAACATTCATCGAGGGGCCTTTTTTTAAATGTGCTGAAATAGGCTTAATGCCAAATTAAATCCAGCTGCTTCCTTTCAGTTTTAATTGCTGCAAGTAGGCGTCATGGGCTCAAAATTGGGCTTCAATGAGCTGCTGCAATTATGGGCCTTCTATTAGTGAAATTTTAATTAATTAAAAGGATTGGGGTATATACCCCTCCAGCTTTGTTAGCTCTAACTTTTATTAATTAAATATTCATATAAAATACTACATTTACCCTTTTAGTAAAATATTAAAGATACATACACCCCCTATTCAAAATTCTAATTTAATTGAATTAACCCTAATTTTAGGGCAGGCAGCCACCGCCGCCACTTCGGCCGCCGGCCGTCGTCAACACCTCCACTCCGGCAGCCGGCCGTCGTCAACACCACCATCACCACCAAATTTAGAAATTAAAAAAAACTTAGAAATTAAAAAAAAAAAACTTATTTTCGACAAATCAGTGTCGACCAAAAGCCCTCTCGTCAACACTGGTTTGTCGATCAAACACCTCCCCGTCGACACTAATTTGTCGACCAAACACATTCCCGTCGACACTGGTTCGTCGAAAGAATTTAAAAAATAACAAATAAAATATTTCGACAATAAAGGGTCGACCATAAACACTCTCATCGACCATCGAGGGTCGATGAAAATGTTTATGGTCGACTTGCTGAAATAAAAAAAAAACAAACAAACCTGGAGGTGTTGACAACGGAAGCGGCGGCCGGCGACGGAAGTGGGAGGGAGGCGGCGGGAGCGTGGCTGGTTGGGGGAAGAGCCGGCGGCGCCGCCTCGAGCGACGCCGCTGCCTGTTGCAAAGACGAAAAAAAAAAGGGAGTGCAACAGGGAGGAAGAGCAGACGGCGCGAGGGGGAGGAAGGGCATACGGCGCGGCGGCGAGAGGGGAAAGGAGGGGGAGGAAGGGCATACGGCGAAAGGGGGAAGGAGGGGGAGTGCGACGGTGAGAGGGGGGAGGGGGAGTGCATAAAATGAAAAAAAAAAAAAAGGAGGGGGAGTGCGACGGCGATGGAGAGGGAGGGAGAGTGAGACGGCGACGGCGAGGAAGGGGGAGTGAGACGGCGACGGCGGCTGGGCATGGCGGAGCTTGCCGTTGGGGGAGTGTCGGCGTGAAGAAGAAGAAGGAGGAGGAGGTGAAGGAGATGGGTTTGGGCCAATTTGGGGAAAAATGAGGAAAATTAGGGTTTTATAGGGGAGGTGCATTTATCACATTGAATTTTAAGATAAAGGGTATAATAGATAATTTGGGGGGAGTGCATCTATCGTAGATGTGTTTTGAGGGGAGTAGTTGTATCGGGGGAGTGCATCTATCAAAGCTGGAGGGGTATATACCCCATCCCTTAATTAAATTGTCCAAATGACTTTTGCTCTCGTTCTTCATTTCATCCATCTTTTGGCTTCACTAAAATATAGTCAGTGTTTTGACTATAAAAATCTCCATTTCCCCTACAAAACGAGCGAAAATTAGGTAATAAAAGTATAAATTTAAGTTAGAATTAAGCTTCAAATACATAATAAAATCATGCAATTACCATGTGACAAATTAAACAATTCCTTAATTTTTTGGTTTATGATCCGAGAGATAAAGAATAAGATTTGTAAGAATGTCTCCTTCACACTTTAAGAGTTTCTAATGGGGAATTCTTTTATGGGAGACTTACTCATTAGTATAAATCAATTGTTTTAAAATAATTATTAATGGAATTAACTATTTAAAAAAAAAAATTATTCTAAAGAAAACCCCAAACTTGCTCATTTATAAACAAAAAATGTAATAATAGACCCTGATAAAGTTATTCTAAATATAAAATGCACAACGCCGACATGGACACGTCAACGATTATCACTACAGCACGTTTTTTAAATAATGAGTCTAACATAATTTATGAAACTCAATACTCCTATTAACCAAAGTTGCTGTTCCAATGTCGGCCATCATTTGCCCCTTATTTTACATGATATATATATATATAATAAATTATTTGATAAACAACACATAAACAATCAACTTAATATATACTAAAACTCTATAATTGACTAATAACATTTGTTTGACCCTAAATTGGTACGTATGGAATAAATAAAAAATCAAATATAGAGACTGGTACGGACATAAAGGAAAAGTATTGAAATTAAAAGAAAGAAAAAAACAAGAATAAAATATGACAAAAGACCAACACATATTCTTGTACGTTGAATCCACGCGAATTTATATTTTTTTCGTCTATTTTTATAATTTTCAATTGAGTGAGCACAATTTTTTTTATTAATTGAATAAGAATATTAAGTTCGATGATGGAGATAAAATAGTGTATATAAATAATACTATATATTTTTTAAAAATGAGAATTATAAAATAAAAAAATGACATTATAAAAATTAAAAAATTGAACAAAAGAATTATATGTCATATATATTTTTTTCAAATCGCCTCAAATATACAAAAATAACACCATGACATTTGACAAGTATATATTAAATAGAATAAAATTAAAATCAAAATAGTACTATAATCTAACATAAAGTCCAAATGGTATAGAATATATACGTATAAGTTTAAAAATGATGATATCATGCATTACATATGTGTGGGGTGTAGCTCTAAGAAGTCTTAAACGTAGGGTCACATGTTAGTTTAATTTGTGTATTTGAACTTTGAAGTGTCAACCTAATTAATTCCTAAACTCAAGCGCATATATATATATATATATATATATATATATATATATTTATATATATACACTACTTATGAATTAATATACAGTATGTTGTTTTTTAAGGCATTTAGAAGTTTAGACTAGATTTTAGAATTTAGCTTATGATTTAATTGGGGAATTATATACATATATATTTTACCAAAATATTGGGAAATCTAATTAAATTGCGATGGATAGTAAAAACCGAATTGTGATGAAAATGAAATTGAAAATAATGCAACAAATTAAAATGTCTTACTTGTATTAGATTTTTTTTATTAATTGTGGTTTTTTTCCTTTAAAAAAAATAATTAATGAACTTTTTAAGTGAAAATTTTATTAGATGTAATTTTTTTTATGAATTTCTTATTATACATGTGTAATATATACTCCTATCATCCTTGAAATTTTTTTTACACTTTCATTTTTCGTCCGTCACATAATACTATTCACACTTTTAAAATGAAAATTCATCATAAACTCTACTACATCCTTACAATATCCACAAACTTACATAAAATATCATTACTTTTGAATCCATTTTCTTTATACCTAGATTTACTAAATTACACTTAATATCCTATTCATTATTCAACTTTATTAAAAAGGTATTCTCCCAGTTGTGTAAACTAATCCGGGACAAATGAGTATTACCTTGTTTTACAAAAAGATACACATATAAATTTTGAAGTTATTACGGAACAAATGGAGTTGGTATTCCGTATATGCATGTTGTATATTATGTATTTTGTATTTGATCAAGACATGTAATTCAATTATACTCATATACACGTACATGCTAATAAATTGATTGTTTGTTCAAATAAATTCAGTTGCATGTAACATTTTACTGGAGATTTTGCATTTGTATGAGTATGAAATCATTTGAAGAAACTTTTTTTTTCATTTGAAGATTATTTAAAAGGGGTTTAGGCCGCAATTAATTGCAATGACAACTTTCACTTTTTTAATTTACTTGGATGCTATTTTAATTTCAACTATTCTTTTGTGATTCAATGAATTTAAATCCACAGGTACGTATGTAAAAAGAACCCAAAATAAGAAGAGAAAAGCCGTGTCAAATTTGAAACCCCGCAGACAATAATAGCATCTACGGAGTATTATTTTTTCTGATGGTTCAAACTACGTGAACTGTGTCCGGTTGACTATAAATACAATCATTATTAATTTTTTTAATATCGAAATTTATGATATAATATCAATATAGTTTGATATGTTATTATATCTATTAAAAGGTTAATGTAAATAAATTAATTCTCACCTCTTTGTAAGTTTACTTTTAGATTAAAAAAAATGATATCAAAGCTTTATACAAACGTTTTTGATTCAATTATATATATATATATATATATATATATATATATATATATATATATATATATATATAGGGATTATAGTTTTTTTAGTCCTTTAAGTTGGACTAATTTTGAATTTGGTCCTCATGGAATACACATTTTGATTTTGGTCCCATAAGTTGGCCGAAATTTTGAATTCAGTCCAATTACTACCATTGTAGGTAAATAAACCGGTCAAATTCTTAGCTCGTGTGTAATTCAAATCAACTGTGAATTTGCTCATGTGCAGAAAAATGCAAAAATCAGTGGATTTGATCGATTTATTTACTTCAAATTGTAGTAATTGGACTGAATTCAAAATTTCAATCAACTTATGGGACTAAAATCAAAATGTGTATTCCATCGGGGCCAAATTCAAAATTAGTCCAACTTAAAGGACTAAAAAAACTTTAATCCCATATATATATATATATATATATATATATATATTTTTAAGTGATGTGTGAATTTTACATTCATTTGGTCTAATTATGTGTTATTTGAAGAAAAAGATTAAGTACACACATGCCATTTTATTAGACGAGTTATTCTCATAAAAATGACATGTTATTATAATAATGAGAATAAATTAAAATAAAGGTAGATTTAATTTATTTTTTATTACATTTTTTTTATTAATAAAAAATCATCTTTTTAGATAGTACTGAGTGTTATAAAAAAAATGGAATGTGTAATTTGAAGGAATGTTTAAAATGATGGAGTATAAAATGAATAACTTTCAAAATGGAGTGAGTAATATATTATTGAATAAATTATTTTGTAGGGGTGGTTCGGTACGGTATACCAACCCTACCGAACCATACCGTTATCATATCAAAAATTTCGATATTGAAAAAATTCATACCGCTATCGTATCGAAATTTTCGGTATGTAAAAATTTATACCGAATTTTCGGTACGGTATATCGGTATATCGATTCATATCAAAATACTGGTATACCAATTTATACCGAAAATATTGAAGCATTGTTTTATACCGAAATTAATTATTTAAGATTTATTTTATTTATGTTTTAATAATTAAAGTTATTTTAATTTAAAAATAACATAAAATTATTATTTTATTAAGGTTTCGGTATTTCGTATATCGATATACCGTTTTATACCGAATACCGAAAAAATTTCGGTATACCGAAATACCGCGGTATGATCATTTTCCATACCGTTATCGTACCGAAAACTTCGATAATTTCGATATTTTTTCGGTATGAAAACTCGTTATACCGAAATTTCGATATATTTACCCAACCCTAAATAGATATACTAACACATTAAACTATATCTCGTACAAATTTTGATTATTAACTCGTACAAATTTTGATTATTAACTATATTAAACTATATATATCTCGTATAAATTTTAAAATTTTAAAATGTATAATTTTCAAAATGGGGTGAGTAATATATTATTGAATATACTATATCTCGTACAAATTTTGATTATTAACTCACACATAGTTTAGATTCCACTTAGGCCACAATAAGTCAATAATTAGATTGTCCGCCTACTTTTTACTTGTATTTTTACTACCCATAATATCGAAAATGATTAATTTGACTTTTAGTAAAGTCAAACTCGATCTAAATATTACTCATTCTCTAAATTTAAGTCTTCTCAATCTGTTAATTAGGTTGACCTTTTTGCGCGACACACAAAGTTGCAAGATATCAAATTTTATCAAGTTTATATATTAAGTAATCCCTCTCTGTCGATATATTTATTTTATTTGTGCTCAAAAGTAATAATGAAAAAAAATATGGAGTACATTTTTTTAACACTAATTTATTAAAAAAAAAACACTAATTTTAAAAAGACGTATGGAACAAGTTACAGATGAATATAATTAATTAAGGTACAAAAAATTACTCCCTCCGTCCCGTGATTACTTGCACACTTTTCTTGTTGGGACGTTCCAAAATTACTTGCACACTCTTAATATGAAAATACCCCACAGCATCATCAAATCCACTTTACACATCATCAAACCCTCATTTATCTTAAATTATGATAATTATCAACCACTAAATCCACTTTTCTTAAACAACGTACCGGCCAAACTATTCAAGTAATTCCGGGACGGGGGGAGTATCAATTAATCTTGACGAAACATACTTCCTAAAAGTTGAATACTAAAATAAATTTTATTTGGACGTCTTTTTCAAAAAAAATTGTATATATATGAACCATTAGTGATTCATTATAACAATTCATAAACATGATCGATTAATAAATAATGAACGTAAACAATTAATCTTTGAAAATAAACATACAAATAACCCTTGTTTCGGAGTTGAATTATTGTTTAAAATTAGTGTAAATTTTATGCTTAAAATAAAAAAAGAATTAAACAACCAAAAAAAGAATCATTCATAGACTTTTATATATCCTCTTTTTTTCTTAAATAAGAAAAGTATAAATTGGACTTTTTATTATTATTATTGAAAGTAGAGTGTTAAGTGGAGCATGTTGAGGGAATATTAGGACCAAATTAAGAATTCTTCGATGGCTAACAACGAAACCCTCAAAGTATTTCCGACGACAAATTAAGTTGGAAAAAAATCAACTCTCCGCCGCCACTACATCCAAAATTAGGTCTCACAATTTCATTATCGAAACTAAAATTCGTAATTATACAACGTTAGACTCTTGACACCTCAAACCATGTGCTTTGAAACTATACTTGTGTAGGGGTTCGATAATCGGCATGGTATGTTGTACCATATCGAAAATTTTCAATATTGAAAATATCGATGATACCGATATCATATCAATAATTTTAGTATACCATAATTTCGATATACTAAAATTTCTGTATGAAAATGGTATATTGTATCATAACAATTCATACCAAATATATTGAAGTTGAAGATTAATGTTTAAAGTTTTTTTTTTTTTTAATTTTAAGTTATTTTGATTAAAATATATATATATATACATACATACATACATACAACTTAAATAAAGCTTAAATTTGTGATTAAAATAACTTTATTTAAAGTCATTTTGAATTTTATTTTAAAATAATTACTCCTCATTTTAGTTATTTTTTATATATATACTTATCTCTAAATTACACATATATGTATTTTTAAAATTTATTCTTTTAATTAAAAAAATATATAGAGCGTAAATTTGTTAAAAAAATCGTAATTCTATACTTAAAACATAAAAAAACGACCAACAAAATGAAATCGGTGAGTATTAATTTTGTAGGTATTATATGATTACACAATACAAAATCATGTATCATAAATCGTGCATTATTGCAATTTGTGTGATCAATAAGACAATGCAATTATCACATTAGAGGTGAGAGAAAAAAAATGAGGAACAAGAAGACAAGAAAGTGTTTGGTGCACTAAGGACCAAATGTGGAATTCATGTCAAATTTCAAAGTCACTTTTATATCTTATTTTTTCTATGCTAAAATCCAAAACAAGCAACCTAAAATGAATATTTCTTCTATAATTAATTAGTCTATTTATCTAGTCATATGTCAAAATTCAAATAATATATAAATCGTGATAATCAAACCCAAGTGGACTAACGTGCCAACTTTGACACGCTTTCATAGTTCATTGCATTTGGTCCCATTTGAATTTCACCCTTTCTTGATTTGGTGCAAGTGGAATTAATGGAAGTTTTCTACTAAAACAAGAAAAATATGAATTGAATCTCACACTTAATATACTCGTTATTTATACATACATATACATATATACAAAAAGCCAATTTGAAAGTGTTATCTTAACTTCAATGGAAGATTTTTTTGTTGACAATAATGTTGATTCTCAATATTAGTTGATCATTTTATAGAATACTGAAACATAAAAAAAAAAGAAAAAAGAAAAAAGAAAAAAAAAGCATTCATATATTACTAATGGAATTAAAGTCAAATGTGTCCATAACTTTTTATCCTTTTTGGAAATAGTCCATTAATTTTTTTACTTTTTCACAATTTAATCTCAAATTCTCAGTCTAACACAAAATTGGAGTAGTTTTTAGCATGGGGTGTCGGCCAATTTCACTCAAAAAAAAATATATATAATAGACACGCTAAAAATGACATTGTTTTAGTATATATTTTGTTCGGCAATTTGAAATTAAAGTGATACAATTTGAATACATATACTCCTTCATTCTCTTCGAAAGTTATCAATTTTGGATCATTTTGATTGTTACATCGATATTTTTTTAAAATCTTTTTTTTACAAAATCCTCGATCTATATTTAATTTCTACTTTTTTTCTCATCTCTCCCTACATTAATTTTCTCTATTTCTTTATATTTCAATAACCCATCAAATATGGGAAGGCCAGTAATATTTTTTTTGATGCCTCTCAATTGAAAAAGGAAAAAATTGTTAGCCAACCTCAGAAAAGGTAAAAAAATTTAGGATGGGTTTAGTTTTATTCCCTATTTAAATCTCATGGTGAATTATTAATGGATATTGTCATATTGACTTGGTTGCACGTATGCAGCATTTCTATTTTTTAATATAAATCATCGATGTTAGACAAGATTAATATATAGGAGTATTATACTACGCGCGTATTAGTCTAGAAATTGAGAATGGATTGTGAGCTAATTCGTGTGAAATACGTGGAGAAATAATATAACTTGGTCACAATATGGGTTATTTTAGTCAATAAATAAAACACGTGCAAAGTATAAACATCCTTCTAGAAACAATATAATTGATGGAATATGTCTGTAAATGATAGTCAAAGTTTGTGTTTTCTACCATCATTACACAAATCACCAGCACGTACGTCTGATTACGATTTACGACTCTTATTTGTATTTTTACTTTTATATAGTTTTATGATATATATTGTGGGCTGGGAATTGGGATCATTGGATGAATTGTAAAATAAATTTAATTACTTTATCTGTCTCAAGATTATTTGAACGTAGACAACGTTACACATATTAAGAAAATTAGTAATAAAAAAATTATTGATATCCACCTGAAAATTGAGAGAAAAATTTCAAAAAATATTTAATTTCACAGCATTATACATTCTTTTTTGCATCAAGCATATGGTGTGTAGTCTAGATTCTCAACATCGTTTTAGTTCGTTGGAATTTTAGCGTAATGTTGGTGCTCATATAAAGACGTAAATTATTTTACTTTTAAAAACATCACGTTGATAAATACTTGAAGGGCTTACGAGCAAAGTTTAATTTCGTCCTGCTTTTGTTCATCCAGCTCGTGTTCATAGCCTGCTGGTCCGGACCTTGCCATTAGTACAAACCTTCTATAGGATGAAACTTGTTAATTTGAGAAAAGTTAAAGATTGCAACTTTAAAAAAAAAAAAATTGCACTATAATCCTAACAAAAGTCTGTATATTTCATACTGTAACTTAAGTTATCAACGTAATTCATTGCAAAATACTTTTTGTAAGAAAATGTGTTAAAGCAATAATCAATTTTCAGATTCATACATTACAATAAAAGTGTTGAAAATTATTACACATCTATCTTAAACCTAATTATTAATTTATTTTAGATTTATCTATTCTATCCAGCTGGATAGGGAGTACTATATATCATATTAACATATTGTTAAATTATTTTAATTATTACACCTAAATAACGTCTATTTAAGTGATGAAATATATATTAGGTGGAATAAAAAATTACGACATTGAAGAACATATCAACCATTCCAATCCCCTAAAAATCAATTTGGATAATTATCCACCTGAGAAATTGTAAAAAAAAAAAAAAAAAAAAAAATATGAAGTTGAAGTACAATAAATAAATAACTGGCCGACCGCGTGAACGATTTTTTTTTTAATTACATTTAAATACCCATCCCTTTTTTCCCTCCCTATGACTCGAACCCATAATCTAAAGTCTAGGTAGTGGTGCTCTAACCACTTGAGTTATCCAACTTCGTCCAACCGCGTGAACGATTGGTATCAATGATTCAATAATCAATATTATGATTTTTTTTAATTTTTTTTGAAGCAAATCAATATTATGATTTAAACGTGGAAAATACGCGTAATTGCGAGAGCAAAGTAAACCCACCCACCCACCCACCCCCCACTTCATTCGACTGATAATTATATTTACATCCATTAAGTGTGTTTTTATATAACCCAGTTGAATAGTGTATATTTTTTTAAAGAAAACATAGTATTTTCTTTTAGCAATAATAGTTATTTTTATTATACAGTATAAATATTTTAACACAATTTTAACTGTTTTTACTTTTCAGGGAACAATATTAGTTATTCCATTTGTTTTAAAATAATTGTCGTTTGTATAGTTTATTTAATATAGAATTAACTCAATTAAGAAATATAATCTTCTCACAAATTTGCACTCCATTGTCATTAAAGATGGAGAAAAATAAGTGAAAAAACAAAAGAAAATGAAGAAAAATAAATGGGAATGCGCAATAACTTGTTTCAATGAAAAAAGATTTAAAAAAATCGAAAGGAGGAATTGGAGAAATTACATAGGAGATAGTTTAGCGAGATCCCTTGTAAAAATAGTTAAAACTACAAACCTAAAAAAAAAAAAAACTAAAAGTGACAATCTTTCTGAAATAGATGGAGTAATTAATATTTCTTGTGTCTCATAATAACTTTCACACTCTCATTTTCAGAACATCTATTATAACTTTCACACTCTCCTTTTCAGAAAGTTCATTAGACCATGTTTATCCATGTCCGGTCATGACCGGGTCATCAAATATAAAATTCATTTCACTCCTCCACCTATCCATTTTACACCACAACCCAAACTTATCTTTTTTCACACTTTATCCATAACCACCCCAACCACAACCAACATTTAATAAATTATTTCTTTTATAATATAATAATTATATCTATTATTAATTCTTTATAATATTTTCACAATATTTAAAAAATATATACCGTTATTTAATATTAAAAAATTCATAACTATAATAAAAAATTACCATAGACTTAAAAAAAATTACAACATTCAATAATAAAATTTCCATTACAAAAATTGAAATACAACTGAAAATAAATAAATCGAACTACAAATAAATGTCTAATTACAACAAAGCAAAAGATGCAAATTACATATTTAATTATCAATATTAAAAAACAATTGAAAATTTTGTGAATTTTGATAATATTGAGAAAATTGAGAATTATCAATATTAAAAAACGATTGAAAATTTTGTGAACTTGACTGGTTTTGAAAGTCATGATGATAATTGGGATCATTTGGATCCATGTTAGAAGAGAAAAAAGATAATTAAAACAATTTAGAAGAGAAAAGGGAGTGTATGAAATCGCGATCCAAAATATATCAAGATTGGTCTCTATTTATAGAGAATTTAATTTAATGAATTTTAGTTTTTTATTTTATTTTATTAAGTAGATAAGTGAAAATCAGAAATTATCTAAATAAAATATAATCGACGAGTAAAATTTTGACAAGTGGCATATTTGGATTTTTTTGGGATAAAATATTACCCCCACATGGCCCCACACTGGTTGTTTTTTGTTGTTCTACAACCACGGTCATGCGCAATTTTTTTTTTTGATCGGTAAAAGGAATTTTATTGATACTGGGTATAAGAAATACCCACGGCCACATGTTAATTTATTTTACAAGATTCTTGAGATAACAGTAAATATAACCAAAAAACTACTAAGTGACTTGAAACATGCACTTGAGTGGGTCTGTCACTCAGGCCCTGAAGGATGAATTGGTATTGGGGTATTTGATTGTGATTCAACTCCATAGTCTTGCCCTTAGTTCCTCATTGACCTTTGTCTTCTAGCTCACGACCTGGGCATACTCCCAGCGATAAACATGGCCTTATAACTTTCACACCCTAAAAATAGAAAATTCGTTATAAACTTCATTTTCACAATATCCACAATTCTACATAAAATGTCATTACTTTTGAACTCACGTATACACACAAGTCAACTCAATTCTCTATTTTATATATAAATGTTTAAAAAATTACAACTCAAAATCATACTAATTATTATTACACTTTCTTAACATGTGTGATGTGTGTCTACCTCCCTATGGAAATTATTAAGGAACATAGAGAGTATTAGTTTTTTTTTTATTACAAGTTAAATACCCATCCCTTTTCCCCTCCCCATGACTCGAACCCAGGACCTAAGGCCTAGGTAGTGGTGCTCTAACCACTTGAGCTATCCCACTTTGTCCATAGAGAGTATTAGTTAGTTTCACTTAATTGTATTACTCTTTACGTCCCGAAATGAATGCAATATTTACTATTTGTACGAGTATTAATGTAGAAGTTGTCTATTAATAATAAAATTATTTTTAGGAGAGTAATATGGTCATTTCTACTTTATTATTTAAAGTATGTTGAGTTAGTATAAAAAAAGTACTAACATTTTGATTAATTTGAAGATTTGTTAGAGTGTGATGATTGTTTTATTGCAAATTTAGAAAATGTGGCATATAATAAAGTGGAGTGTTAGTTACGAATATACCCCCTTCTCTCTCTCCACCGGATGAGAGAGAGAAAAGACAAATAGAATGGTCAATATAATTGGATGAGGTAGTGTACGTACGTTCACTTCTTCCCAAAGGTGGGCTTGACTTTGACCTCGTGCCAACGAATCTTGAAGAAGATAATTCCCATGTTTTTAACTTAAAAGTCTCCTCCTACTTTTCCCTTTTCAAACATCAATTACTAATAATAATTATTACAAATATCATTTTCATTTTTATTTATTCAGGACTGTTCTTTCATAATTTTCATGTTACCACTTTTGATATAGTAGTAGTATTAAAAATAACAACGGTGATACGCACGAGTGATAATTTTGTAGTCGACCAATATTGTTTTACTTCCTCCATTTACCTTATTAGTTCATTTACCAAATTTATTCTTAATACATTTTATAAAATAGATAATTTTAGTTACTCAAAACTCTACTCACAAACCATCACTTTAACCCCCAATAAATTCAGCAATATCATACAATACTCTTACTTTATCTATTTTTATATTAAAACTTGTGTAAAAAATATATACAAAAAATTCGTGCACAGAGAAAGTACTCAGTTTATTAACGAGTCAGCTCAAAATCGACTAATTAGACTTGTTTATGAGTCAAAACGAATCGAGCGTATTCTTATGCTTATCAATGTAATCAAGCCGAACTCGGCTCAACAAGAGCTCTAGTCGAGTTCGAACTTCAAGTATTTAACTCGACTCAAATAAGAACAACTGAATTGCGGTGGGGAAAGGCGTGTATGAGTTGTGTTCTTAACTCAGCTAGTCAATGCGATAGAGTATAAGTCGTGTTTTAGTAGTATCCACTTATATCTCACCAAAATCAAATAATGCAACCGTGTGGAAATTATTTAAATCTTATCTACCGACCAACGTTTCAAATTTTCTTTGCCAACGCCCACACTGCTGTTCCACAGATTAAAAAAATAAACATGGTTCCAAAATACAGCTCTCAGGCCCCATTATTTTATCTTCTCCATTCCTTCTCCTTACCTTCCTACAACTTGTCTCTCCTCTATATATATCTTCACACATCTTCTCTTCTTTAATAACTGCTGCAAAAACCTTAAAATACTCAACAATCTTGCTTGCTTAATATTCTTTTCTAAACAAGGGAACTTTTTTTTTTATGGAATTCACCAGTTTGCTCAACTCTTCATTGGATCTTAATGCTAAACCCTTCAGATTCCTCGATGAATCTCCTCAAAAGGTATATACACATACAATCAAGATTCAATTTTTCTTATTCATATACATACACATACAATCAAGATTCAATTTTTATTACTTTTAAACTCAAATCTGATCGACCCCTTTTGGTTTCAGAAACAAGAAATTGACATGGAAAGGAATGTGACTTTGATTCAAGAGGTGGGTACCCCTTTTTTTGATTAATTTGATTTTCTCTGTTTTTCGAGTTTCTTGATCTGAAAATGTTGTTTCTTTTAATTTGTGTGTACAGAGAGGTGCTTTGATTGAGGAACTCAGTCGGGTGAGTGCTGAAAACAAGAAACTGACTGAGTTGCTAACAGTCATGTGTGAGAATTACACCGAGTTGCGGACTCAGTTAACGGAGCACACGAGCAAGAACTCGGGAGTTGAAAATAATGTTATCAGCAAGAAAAGGAAAGCTGATAGCAGCAACAATAATGTTAATGCAACAAATTTGGGGGCTTCTGAGAGTAGTTCAAGTGATGAAGATTCATTGAAGAAACCGAGGGAAGAACACATTAAGGCTAAGATCTCTCGTGTTTATGTTAGAACTGAGGCATCTGATACAAGCCTCGTAAGTCTTTTGATTAATTCATTTTCTTGATTTGTTTGTTATTGGGAGTAGTAATATTAATAAGGTGTGTGTTACTGTTTGATTGATTACAGATAGTTAAAGATGGATATCAATGGAGGAAATATGGACAGAAGGTTACTAGAGACAACCCTTGTCCTAGAGCTTATTTCAAGTGCTCTTTTGCCCCTACTTGTCCTGTTAAAAAGAAGGTTCGATTTTGTAAATCACACTTTTTGCATACTAAAAATGGGGTGATTTGATATGGATGAGTTTGTTAAAGTGTTTGTTGTATGATTTTCAATTTCAGGTTCAAAGAAGTATAGATGATCAATCGGTTGTGGTTGCAACTTATGAAGGGGAGCACAACCATGGTGTGGGGTCGAAAAGCGAGGCGAGCCCCGGGTCCAATAAGAGTTTGACACTTGGCAGTGTGACATCTGCAGGGCCAACAGTCACTCTTGATCTGACAAAACAAAAGACAAATCAAGAAGAAATGAAGAAGAGTAGTAGTGTTGTAAGAAGCAAATTTGAAGCACCTGAGCAGCTACAGCAGTATCTTGTAGACCAAATGGCTTCAACTTTAACTAAAGATCCCAGTTTCAAAGCGGCTCTTGCAGCTGCTATTTCTGGCAAGTTTCTTCAACAGAATAACCAGATTCAGAAATGGTAGTAGAACACAAAATCGAATTAGATTTTCCCCCCATTTGAGCTGTGGATAGTAGTAAGTTGGAAGAGTTATATAGACTTGGTCTAATTCAGATCGAGTTAAGAGGTAGCATTGCATTATTATAGAGGGAAAAAGAGTTATTGAAACTTGATTCAGTGTGGCTGGCTAGCATAGGTTTTTCACTTGTGTATAGGTTATTCTTGATGAAATTAAAACAAACTTACTTTAGCTCATCATTTTTGAGACATTTTCAGCTCTTTCACTTGTCATGGGTTCAAGTAATTGTATTGTTTTACTTTTAATATGCTAATTATTTAAAAAAGGAAGAACATTTTTTATGTGTGGAATTTCAAGTTATCCTATTTATTGAGTTAAAGGAATCTTATCAAGTTGTTATCTAGTCGAACATTAGTTAAGATTAATGAACTTTGATTTTTCTAATAGTCAAATTTGAACCTAACACTAGGTTTGTGAATAAGTCAAGTTGAGTCCAACTACGTTTTTTTTAACTTATTTGATAATTAAGTGAATCAAGTTGAGTCGAACATTAGTTAAGATTAATGAACTTTGATTTTTCTAATAGTCAAATTTGAACCTAACACTAGGTTTGTGAATAAGTCAAGCTGAGTCCAACTACGTTTTTTTAACTTATTTGATAATTAAGTGAATCAAGTTGAGTTGGACACAAGTTGAGTTCGAGTAGTAGTAAACATAAAATATAGTATATGTTCAACCTTGTTTAATATTATGTCAAACCAATCCAAAATGAGTTTTTACCAAACAATCTCAAATTGAGTGTTGAATAACTTGATTTGCTTTGAAGCCTAGGTCACACTATCCAATTCCACTATATTTCCACTATCGTGTAATATCACCAGTAAAATTTTAAAGATTACAGCACAGGATTCATAATTTGTTAACAGACTGAAGCAAGAATCAAAAAGGATTGATCCATCCGCAAATCATCATCATCCTCTACACATCAAACGCTACAAGGCAATCTACAACAAAAAAACAAAATAAATTATAATTGATTTGTACATAAAACTGTCGGCAAAGTGTGGGAGAGTGAGACTGCCCCCTTCACATAATAGTTTACAAATAAATTGCACTACCGCGATAAATTCAAGTCATCGATATCTCTCGATAATTCCAATTCCGTGACTTCTACATCTGGTTTTCCCTCATTCTTATCATCCCTTGAATCACCTGCAATTATGCAATCTTGGTATCTGAAACAATTGATGAGATGATCATTTGTAATCCCAGCAACTTGCATAAACGAGTAGACTACTGTGGGCCCCACTCCACGGAATCCTCTCCTAACCATATCTTTGCTTATGCTGTCTGCTTTCGATGTCTTGATTGGGACTAGCCTATGATACCGAAATTGACTAATGATAGGCTTGTAGTTCACAAAACTCCAGATGTATCTGTCGAAAGATCCCACCTCGTCTATTATCTGCATATGTCACAAGCATCAGACTATTTATTACAAACACTGGGGTGTAAATGAGACATGTTTGTTTGAATTTTTATTGAGCTTTAGAAATTGTGATTCAGCTTCTTTGATAACCAATGAATTGAGCTTTAATAGAGTCCAGCTTCAGTAATTTGGTTTCTTTACTTAATTTGTCCTTCTTTGCTTCTCGACTTTGAGCTCAAGCTGAAGTTTGAAACTTAGCAAACACAAAAGTATGTTAAAACCTGTTTGTTGTACTACTTATCAAAACAAGTTCAAACATTGCATTTGATTTTTCAGCCCTACGCACACTTTATGAATAAATTATGTAAGACTTAATTAATTGCTATCACCACCTTTTCGTAAATAAACCTCAATTTAAAAAAGTTGCATTTCAAACTTCTGAGTTCTGACCAGATTGACTTTTGCCCCTTTTTTAACATCCTACTCTGCAGTAGGTACATGGGTGCTGACATGCTTAATTCTTCGACAGTCATAAGCGGCCAACAGTCAATCTGCCCGGAAGTTCGAATTGCAATTTTTTTAATTGATGTTTTATTTGTCAAAACTCAAAAGTTTAGCAGCAATTAAGTCATTACCTAAAAATCTGATTTCTTCTTCCCGCCTTTTCCTATATTCCACTTTTCTATTCTAAATTAAAGTTCACATGGTGTGAAGAATTTCTAAGTGGTTTGCAGATAAACCCATGCAAGCATCCAGGAAAGCAATGATCCGATCCGGGTTTGATGTTCTTTTTGGACTGAGAGATATAACTGTTCCATCCACAGCTTTTTAGCATTTTCAAGTCAAAAGATTTATATATATTGAAAAGTTTCATTCAGTTTCAAAACCATCAAACTCAATTAAACAGAAAAATTGATGTTAGCTTGACCATTGCATTCTTATTGACTATTGCTCAAATGCTACATTAGTCATACATGCATTCACTTGAAAGCAGCAATGAGAGAAATAATAGCTATAAACAGTGTATCAAATGAATGCAATCAGAAATTTTGTCAAACTACAAGAGAGACAAAAACTGATTTTAGCAGTGCATACCTTACAAATTTGACGTGCATTTTCAATAATTGCTCGGAGCTTTACTTCAGACAAAAGAGAGCTTGCAGGACTCCCTGGTGTTGTAATTTTCTTGTCATTCAATTTTGACACAGCTATTGGATCAAAGTCCAGGAAGACATCTCTGTCCAATTTTTTATAACAAATTAGCAACCTAAATAGACCTTGTACAAACAGTATAACTTTATGTTAATTATAGGGTTTATTGCCCGAAACCCTCTCGTGGTTTGGAAATGTTGGCGAAAGCTCCTCATGGTTTGGAAATAGCACAAAAGCCCCCTGTGGTTTATTACCTCACTTTTTTTTTTTTCAGAAACGAGTTAACGTTGTTATCTATCTCCTCTATTTTCCGTATCTTGTTTTTCCAAATACTGAAGTCTTGAGAGTATATTATGAAGGACATAATGGGAACAGAGAAAATAGATAAAACCGTTAACTCACTTCTGAAAAAATGGAAAGTTAGCTTTGTTTAATAAACTACAGGGGGATTTCGTGCAACTTTCAAACCACGAGGGGGTACTTGTAATAAACCCGTTAATTATATACCACAGCAAGAGTTACTTACCGGAATAAAGGCCTTTTGCTAAGAATAGCAGGCCATGGTAGTTCAGCCAATGCAGTGGAAAAGCTAAGCAGTTCAAAGAGCTTCCTGCAAAATGATCAGATGAAAAAATGAACAACAAAACTAGAATGTAGTTGCCTTCTAATATCAAGTCTTGAATACAGCATATAAATCAAGCTGTAGTGTAAACATACTTGTCATTGTGCACAGGAAGGCCCCATTCTTCGTCATGAAAAGCAGCATACAGTGGATCTTTTGGAAAAGAACACCAATCAGCACAAGGAATTACAAAAGCCATTATTTCATAAGTACATGCATAAAAAATAGGACTGATGTCTGATAATTACAAAAATATACAAGCATCATACATTCTTACACAATTGATTTGACATAAAGTTACATTATACTTACACACTCTTACACTATTGATTTGACATAAAGTTACATCCTATCCTACTCAACATCCCAAAACAAACATACACAATCACTATTCATCAGGATTTCCCCATCCACATCCTACATAATCCCAAAACAAACATGCCGCGTGTTGATTGCCTAGAAACATTTTGCTGACTCCATCCCAGTTGTACTCAGACACTCACAACAAGGAGAAAAATATCGTACTTCCTAAAAAATATTCAGAAGCACAGAACAAGACTGAAGAGCCTGATGTACTGTATGACTATTACAAGACAGGTTTTATTTTATAGTGGCTTACTTTGAATCAAAATCAATGGATATTTTACATAAAGATAATTTTACTAAAGGTACAAGATTTATCAAAAGACTACTGGCTTCCTCATTCTTTATTGTGAAAATGCCAGAATCCTCCTCTAGCTATTAGGTTATAAATACATAGATATACCTAATTTTCTACAGACATTGCAACTACATGTGACTTTCCTTTTCTTATCACATCTTTTTCAAGCTATAAGACAAGTTTTGATCCACAAGATGGACAATCATGAATCACGAGAAAAGAAAGTCACCTAATCTCAGAAGTTGAAGTCAATAAGTATATATGTTTTTCTAAGGCATCTTCTTCAAGGGCCTACACGAATCCCAAGCCTCTGCTACTTTTATTCTTTCTTTTTTTCATTCTCTTTTTGTTTGTTCTTTTGTATACTCTACAATTTTGAATGCTTCCCCTTTAGGCCTTTATCCAACCCTTTTTTTTTAAATAGTTTAATCAACCCCGAGATATCAAAAGAAAAGGAAGGGGATTTTTGTAGTCTCTCCAAAAAAAGGGGGAATGTGCATTCTTTCTCTCCCCCTCACGTAACAGCCACTTGATGTGCATGGTGCTCTCACTGTCACTGCCACCTAGACAATAAGGGTGTGTGTGACTGTGTGCGTGTTCTTTAGTAAAAGTAATATGTGTCTGTGGACTGTGATACTATCATATACACATGGAAAGCCTAGAAAAATTACATCTCCAAGAAACTATCTTAATCCATTTATATGATATGCTTGTAAAATCTTAACCATTCAAATGCTCAATCTCAATAGTTTATCCTGGCACTCTTTCTTTCAGTCTAGAGCTACTAATTTTTTTTGATTACAAGTTAAATACCCATCCCATTGCCCCTCCCCATGACTCGAACCCAGGACCTAAGGCCTAGGTAGTGGTGCTCTAACCACTTGAGCTATCCCACTTTGTCGAGTCTAGAGCTACTAATGGTACTGCAGTAGGAGCATTTTAATCAAACTGATTATTTGAAAGAATAAAAATTTCATGTGATATTAAAGAGGTCATATCTCACATATATTAAATTAATTGGCCTAGTGAAGAAAGATGTACAATAACAACCGTGCTTCACTGCATATGCTTTTGTAGATATACCACCAACCAATTGCTAATCACCATCATAGGTGGATTCATGACTGATAAGCCATAGAGACCAGGGGTTTTAAGCCAAAATGACATGCATATTAATGAGTTTCAATTTGAATTGGCTGCTTTAGGGCAACAGCCGGAAAACCCTATAAATATGCAACACTAGGAAAAGTAATTTACTTGGAATTTGAATTCCAATCCAATCTAATAAAAATTTGTAATCCCCTTTCCATATAAATTAATCTTGTCCTTAACTGAGTTTAGATAATCCACACCTTTTATCATTTCGCAGACTGATGCAGAGCAAATCACGTGTAAAAGTAAACTTGTTTGATCTAGATTCTTGGGTACATTGGCGATTCTTATCTCTATATCAGTCATCTTAAAGAAATTATCACCTAGAGCATCGAAGACAGACAGATTATGAACCCTGGACACCAATAAACCAGGTTGACGGAAATTCCATGTCCAATTCATATCATAATAGCATCAATAAATTTTGCACTATCCAATGTTGTGAACCAATCACATGACATGCATTTCGTGTCATACAACCTAATATGCACATTGAACATATGAAAAAAAACAGCATATAATAAATGATGAACTTATCTATACTACGTCATGAAGCAGGTGTAGAAACATACCAGTATTTGACGTCACCCAAGCACACCTTTTCTTAACCAAAGAACCATCCAACACTGCACCATCACACTCATTCCCGACACTTTTCCCATTTGCCTCAATAATCTCAATTTTTTCTCCTTTCGGGCTGCATTGTTGCTTCCTCCTTGAAGGCGGCGTTGTCAAAGTCGTCCGCCGGATAATCCTCCCTGTTGATGCCCTGCTATGTGAAGACTCCGTCGAAGCATCAGAAGAACACGAAGCATTCAAAGACAAGTTCTGATGACGCTGCCTCAGAATCGAAGCGGCACTGCTCGGATTCTTCCTGAGTCCCACAGGCGACCGGATTTTCTCTGCCGTCGTTTCCGGGGAACGAAATGCCGCCGGAGATTTATCCCCCTTTGAGTTGTCCGTAGGCGGTGGCTTTTGCGTCTTCGGCTTGAGAGCCGGCTTTCTTAATTCAACAGATCTGGCTTTGTTTCCCGCTGGTCCCAGCACCGACCGGGGCTCCGTTTCGGTGAAATTCATCGAATTCACCATCGGCGGCTCAGACATTATCGGCTACCGGGGTTAGGGTTTATAAAGCACAGTGCATAAGGAAGATTTTTTCGAATTAGCGCAGCATATAGCAAATTAGGGCTTTTCGAGTGAGGCTATGGAAGTGCATTGTGCTATGGTGGTTATAACAATAGAGAATTAGCAGTCTAGAGAGAGAAACAAGTAGGCATATTAGCTTTGCAGAAGTATGATGGAGGTGGTTGAACTGCTCTCCGTCGGAGGGGAATTCCCGGCGCTGCCGATCAACGGCGGCCAACGATAGATGCTTCTAGAGAGAGAGAACTTGGGGTGGGTGGGTGGGTGAGTAGGGGGTGGGTTTGCGTCAGTGTGTGAAGAAGCGAACTGAAAACTAACCATTAAATGCTTGCCATTTCAAGAAGGCAACCTGTGACTCTTTTTCTTTTTGCTTTTTTATTTACAACTTTTATATTCGATTTACAATTTAAAAAAAAAAAAAAAAATTAACCACATCTTAAATTTTCTAAATATTTTCACTTTGATCGAACATGATGGAAAAGTCTCCAATTTATTTTATTTTTAGAGTAATACTATGAGTTGCAACTCTTTTATTAATTGCTTAAATTATAAGTAAAATATTGGTACGACTAAATATTACATTTGGTTAGACATATCAAACACTGTTTAGTTTAAGCTATATTTAAGTCAAATGTATTTTCTTCTCTTACCCATTAATCTGCACCAACTTTTCAATGTGATTACTTAATGAATTTAAGGATTGGATTAAACCAAACCATTTTTATTAATAAAGAATCTACCAGAGTAAATCTAGCTTAATTTGCACCCACATTAAAAGATATTTTACATGAATTAAGAAAGTTATTAAATAGAAAAAAAATAATGTAATGTAATATAATTGTCCTTTATTTATCTACTTAGTTATTTAACGCATCATATTACAAAAATAAATATAAGGACAAAATTAATATATTACATTTAATTCTTTTAAATTAGTGCAAAACAAAAAATATTTTCTTAAAAACATAACAAAAGAGGTATCTTAATAATCTTATAATTAGGGCCTATCCTAAGAACCCTATGCCAATTTACTAGTATATGTAATTTTATAAATGTATTTTTATCAATATTATACTACATGAATATATAAAAATAATTATGGACCCTTAAAATTTAAGGTTTTCTTGAGGCTTGAGTCAATCGCCTAGCTCGTTGGACTCGTGTCCATACAAAGTATAATTAAATTTATTTTATTCTTATTTTTCAAGGTTGTAATTGAATCAAATTAAGAGTCGCAATTAGTACTATGTGATATTTATTAAATGTAAGACAAAACATCAAAGATTAAGAAATGATAAGAATTAATGAAATGATGTCCTAAAGTTCAGCAACTTAAATCTATAATCGTTTTAAAGTTGAAATTACTATTCAAAACTTAATTACGAATTTTATTATAGAATCTCGTATACGTGTTACATTTATATGAGTTTTTTCAATCTCATAGTTTACCATAATCACAGTCTGATGTAATCAATCTGTCATTGTTCTACAAGTACATAAAATATTTTTTTGGTAATTTATGAAATTAATAATTTCTAAAACTACTAGCTGCTATAATATGATTTTGAATGTAGGTGTCTTCATATGACAATATTAAAGTTGATGTTCGGTCCACATCCGACAGAGATGGGTATAGTTTATTTTAAATGCATTAATATTTACGTCGGTAAACTCCACGTAATATAGTATAATACTCCTATGTAAATTTTTTAATTCACATTTATTTATCATATTATATTGAAGCGTCACACCATGTATCAGTGTATATCAGAATGGCATCATCATTATTATTTTTTCCGACGCCAGAATGGCATCATCATCATTATAAAATACGTAATAATAATAGTAAATGTTAATTAAGAGATATTTTATATTAGGCAAAAATTGTTCACTTAATTTTTTCAGTATTATTATTATTATGCTTACGAAGTATTATGGATACTTGTATGTCACTTGTGTATGAATTTTGATCCATATGAGAACATTTTTTATATAATACTCCTCTATAAATTTAAGATACATCTTCTTTAGGTGCACATTGTTCTTTTAAAAGAGCCCACAAGTGCATCTAAAAGACTAACCAATAACTACAAATTTGATAAATTAAAATGTTGATGCACTTGCCAACTTATAACTAACTATAAATTAATTCAAGTGGATTTTTTACAAATATAATTCAAATCAAACGTATGTAATTCCAATCCTATACTATCCAGCATTAATATCAATATGCAATCTGTACCAAATCTTTTTCTTTCTTTTTTTAAAGTACAACCAATACAATTTTTTTAAATTTGATTGCAACATGTACTATATAAAATAGACCAATTGCAACTTGTACTAATATGAAATTTGAACTACTGCAATCTGAACTCTATTTTATATGGTATATTATTGAATCATTACAGTATAATATTATAGGCAGTCGGCAGTCCCACAAAACTCTGCACTTCATGAATCTCATAATTTCCTCTACATTTCTGTCCTGTAAATTTCTTGCCGATTTCAAAGAGAGAAAGGACACATAATATAGAAACGAGAAATTCACATGAGGATCGAAATGTAAAGAATCCAGATTCTCACGTCACAAACCCAACAACGATCAGAATCGGATTAAAAAACGATCAATCGTATTTAGGAGTGAATTTTTGTTTGGACGAAACATGCATAAATGAGCAAGTTATTGAAATACAACTAAACTGATTAGGAGAGTGGGTTTGCACGAGTTGATTGATCTTCCTTGGACTCGACTTTGATCATAAAAACGTAGCCTAGAACCCAGAGAACAATGTACAACAGGGGAACCCAAGGAAGACAAGCGATGAGGCTCAAGATGCTTCCGACATACTGAGGATCGCTGATTACTCCAAACGGAAACTCAGTCACCCACGGAATAGTCTTCCCAAAACGAACACCATAGTAAGTTCCTGATTCTCCCAGTAGCTGATAAACCCTGCATCATCAATCATTTTAAGGTCATCTCCAATCCAAAACTTTAAAAAGCAGGTATCTATACTCCAAAATGTAGATCTGTTTTATAACTATTAATAAAATTATAGTTATATTGTATAGAGTTTTGAGCAGTAAACTTCATATATGTATACTGACGATTGGAGTGCATCCCATACTCCATTTTCGAATTTTACTCCAAAACGGAGTGTGCATTGGAGATGGCCTTAGAAGGTGAAGACGTCTAACAAAATGAGCTGGTAAATAAGCTTTGTTTATCTTTGGTAAATTTGTTACTCCAATCAGAACCGTAACACCAAATGAACTCGAATCTGCACGTTCCCCAGTCTGTATTTTTATATAGAAGCAAGATGAACGAAACACAAGTACAAGCAAATAGAAAAGAATCAAGATGAAATTTAAAGAGAGTTGCGTTTTTAGCTCTTTATCTATACCCCTTTTCATCCCTTAAAATATACACACATAAACCTCTCCTACTATACAAATCTAAAATGATAAAACAACATAAAACTCTATTGTCAACTTGCTTATATGATGTGCAGAAAATTTTCACTAAAGATCTAAACCATACTCCTTAAAGGAAAATGTCTTATGAACAGATCATTATGAAGTTCTATACTTCTATGTAAGGTTGTCGAATGTCTTATGTACATCATTACTAAGGCAAAACAAGGACGGAATCGGATCCTCTCCATTTATTTTCTGAAAATTTCTTGTAAATTTAGAGAGATATAGATAAATGATACTAAAAAAAAAAAAAAAAACAGCTCGTACAACATAATCACCTAAATTCATACCTCTCCAGCTCAAATCAAACTTCAAACACATCCTCAACATCAATAACAAAGCACCAATTTTTTTAAAAATCAAAACTATTCACTTGATGAGCAACAAAAATCCAAGAAAATTCATCAATCACATTACACATCCATGATAAGTAAAGAAAAATAAGTGAGATTCAAACCTGAAGTTGAGAAACTGCCCGGAGAAAAAGAGCAACCAGAAGTAGAAAGGCGGCGGCCAATACAGCGTTGAAACGGAAAATAACGATATGAACTGAAGAATCTTGAGGAAATGCGACACCAATGCCATGATTTTACAAGGATCACGGCCTTTCCCACACAGATTAACCCATGATTGCGGATTATTCCAAAGATAGTAGTAAAAGGGGAATGGTGAGATTACTCCTAAGCATGCCCAAATCCCCATACAGTTTCGATGTAGATTCACTGTGGAAATTTTTGCTTCTAATTTTCAGCTGGATTTTACGAATTTAGGATATTATGCGGGCCTAGGGCTTTCCAAATCAGCTTGAATTGGGCCGGGTGACTCGGGTCCGAGTATCCTATTTGCAATTTGAGCTGTTTTTTTTTTCCTTTCTTTGACAGTCTTTTATAAGATTTTATAGTCAAATGTATCTAACATCTATATTAAATTATTTAAATGCAAATTAGTAAAATGTATCTACGGCATAAAATTAAATTTAACCTACTTATGATTTCAAATCTAGTAAATTTGAATATCAAAAAACTTTTTTATCATAACAAACATCCCAGTGCTAATCAAATAACTTTATTTAAAAAAAAAAAAAAAAAAAAACCCTTGTATTTTAAATATTATCAAAATTAGTGAGAGGGTCCCATGAAAAGTGTGACACACAGGTCACAAACAATGGGGTGGACTGGTGGTACATGTATTGGGCCCTTAGGAACGAAGTAATGGCTTTGGCCTTTGGGCTGTTTTTGCTAAAGTTGGAAGTTATGGCTTCGGACACTTTCTATTAATTTTGGATTTCAGCTTTCTTGATTTGACCCATGCTTAATTGGCATCAGACTGCCGGTTTCCCGTTTAACCGAACAGTCGATTTTTTTATTAATTGGTACCAGTGGACCGGTGGTCCTACCCCTTAAACCGAAATCGAACCGTTTAGATTAAAGTTTTGATTAAATTTATTAATCGAAACCGTGGAACTAGTCGGTTCAATTTATATTTGTTTAACATGTCTAACCAAGACCAATACTATAATCATACTACGGTGGAATAATGCATATTTACCTCAAAGTAGCCGTGAATATACATGTGCAACTATCAATTCAATTTTGTAATGCTTTTGTAAGTGGCGACTCCCAAAAACATGCGTTTTTGCTTTTCTTAAGAACTTCCCAAGTGAATAAATATTTATCGATAGTGATTTATCATGGAATGGAAGGCCAATTGATAACAATATTTTGGAATCCTATAGTTATAGTCCCCCCTCAAATATCCCCTTTGTCATTTGTGCATATGATTCAAAAAAACAAAAGGGCCTACTTCTTACGACCATGCCAAATTGTTAACTTCTTATATGCTCAAATTGCATTCTAAATCATTTGTGTAATTTCTTTATATATTTTGAAGAATTTTGACTGAGATGGTCCTACAAGATCGACACATGAGTGAATTAAGTAAATATCCAATTAAATTAAGCACACAATCAGCCCAAACACCACAAATATATATCAAGTGATGTCAGTATGTCACCACGTTACGTTGCATTATAACTAGATCAATCATATTGAATTTTTAATACCTGTCATCTCTATTATTATGAGGTATTAACTATTTTAAATTTTAACATGACACATGTCAATAAACTAAATATTGAAATATAGAGTGAAATGTTAAACTTGACACAAGTTATCACATACCATTTTAAGTAAGATCTTAGATTCTAAATCTTATAAAATGCTAGTCTTTTGAGAAGTAGTTTATAAAGAAAATCACTTTCTTGTAGTTGTGCTACTTAACAAGAAGGTAGTATTGGGGGCAATTAACTTTCTTATTCATAATTTATATTTGATCTCTCTCAATTATGAAAGAAGTATGCATGCTCTTTATTTAACTATTAGTCTATAACTATATCAAAACATGCATGATTCACACACATGACACACCTATCAACCGTTAAGATAACCTTAATTTTTCATTACGTAATGTGTATATATAAATATATACTTAATATATTAATATATATGGAGTAAAACATAATATATGGAGTACACTATTTACTTTAGAATTAATCTTTATTAATATTGTATATGTTGATTACTCTTTTAAAAATGCACATTAAATAAATAAATATATGCGTTCATATAAATACACACACTACACACTTCTACTTTAACTTTCAATTTCAATGATTAGACTCCCTTTTATTCTTCAATCTATGCAGTGGAGGAATGATGAATCACAGCTTTATTATCTTTATGGCTGCTTTTAACTAACCTATTAATAATGAAGAGACAAAATAAAAGATGCTCCATCAAATTTTCTCCGACCAACATTTCAAAAAAGTTATCTTTTCCATCAATTATATACCCCTTATGAATTTTTTTTAACACATGGATTACAAAATATAATAAAATAAGTACTCAAATTAATAGATTAAAAATGATAGGATTGAAAGATAAAAAGAATATAATAAAATATGAAAAAGTATATAAAAAAAATGTATTGTAGTAATTTTTATTGGGACGTAAAGAGTATACATTTGCTATGATTAATTTTTTTATATTAAATAAATATGTAACATTAAAACAATGATAATCTAAAAACTCAGCATGTACTTCTTTTTACCTATCTTACAATGAACAATCAACAATGATTTAACCAATACGGAGTATATATTTATAGTGAAAAGATTTCTTTCATTTCAAGATACGGAGTATTAGATCTGAAATTTTCAAATTAAAACAATAAATCTATTTGTCTCAAATTCTAAATTGAACCACTTTTCATGCAAGCCAAGGTCATGGAGTAGGGTCGAGCCCATCTAAATCGAAAAAAGTTTGAATTTTAACATATAATTGTGATATTTTTACTACTAATAATCATGTTTTATTATTGTACATATTTTAAATAAAATGAATTAAAAGAAAATATTATGTTCAAATTACTCAAACAAAAAATTGAATTGCGTCTCCTCAGAATATCATGGCGGGTAAAAAAAATATCACCCTGCGATGGACCTCCCGTCGTTCTTTTATAAACCTACCTCAAATTTAATTAAATGTAAATAAAAGATTAAAAATAATATTCCAATGGCCTTCAATTTATTTTTTCACATTCTAGAAATTTTATCCAATATACTCTATAGCCTACCCACTAATTAATTAATTTAATTAATTAAAAGACTTTTCAAAAAATATAAAGGAAATGAGGATGCATATATAATTCTAAGACATATATATGAACCCGCATTCAAACTTCAAAGTGGAAAAATTCAGTAATCGATCGACTAATAATTATAATATCAGAAAATTTTAAAATAATTTTGCTTCTAAACCAAGAAACCATTGGAATTTTAAATGAAAAAAATAAATAAAAAAGAAGGAAAAACTAACTTACATCATCACTGTAACCCATTATATCCCAGTATCCCACCCCTTTAAAATTCCCCCTCCATTTTTTTTTTTCCTGCAGATGCTCTGTTTAGTCAAAAGCTATACTGGGACCCCCTTTTCTTTAATACTCATCTCCAAATTTCAACTCAAATATCTAGTGGAGTAATTAAATTGCAATCTCAACAACCATAGTACTTGGTCCGGTAGATATTATATTCAAAAAAATTCATGTTCAATATTTTGAAAAATATATACAAAAAACAATGTATTTCACCGTATATAATAGATATTAATATGGATGACAAGAGAGTAATATCATTTTAATAGAAATGTTATCATTTACGTTAAAAAATAATTATGAATAATATTGCCTTTGAAAAGTGATTAAAAAATTGTAATATCATTGTAAAGTGTTTGCCATTTTTAGAAGGCATTGACTGGTTAAAGAAGTATAGATTTGTCTGTATTAATTGTGTTATTTAATATGGATAATACTTCTAATTTTGGTATTACCCCATTTAATTTAAGACATTTTTTTTAAAATAATTCATCAACTATTTATAATAGTAATAATAATGTTTTATGGCTATCAAACTATAAAGCAAAGCCTCAACACCTACTAAAATACTATATTCATTCTTCTGGCCTCCACCACACTGGAAAACAGAACAAACAAGAAAGAATCAAACACAGTTTGTCACCACTTTTTCTTCACAATTCCAACTAATTCGTGGGAAAATGTCTTCAAGCCAAGCATTTCCACCAAATCCAAGGCCTAAAACAAGCGTAATTTTTCTCGCAATCACAATCTCTGCTTCACTCATCATTCTTTCCGCAATTCTCTACCTTTTCTACTATCTCTGGTACTCTTTAATTCGACGGTCACGAACTAGCCCCCTTGATGTCGCTTCGCCATTGAACAAGCTTCAAAGATTCAGTTACAGAGAGCTGAAGAACGCTACACACAATTTCAGCAGCTCGAATTCGATAGGCAAAGGGGGTTCCGGCTCTGTTTTCAGAGGAATTTTGAAGGATGGGAAATTGGTTGCTGTGAAGCTTCTCGATTCGAATTCGTTTCAGTGTGAGCAAGAATTTCAGAATGAGTTAAAGATTCTTGGTGGGGTAAAACCTTGTCCTCTTGTTGTTTCTTTATTGGGTTTTTGTCTAGAGAAAAGGAATAGGCTCTTAGTGTTTGAATATATGCCTAACAGAAGTTTGCAAGAGTCTCTGTTTTTCGATTCAAATAATGGTGCTAGTAGTAATGATATGGGCTTGAATTGGGGTAGGAGGTATAGTGTAATTCTTGATATAGCTAAGGCATTAGCTTTTTTACATCTTGAATGTGAGCCCCCTGTTATTCATGGTGATGTTAAACCTAGCAATGTGTTGCTTGATTCTGAGTTTAGGGCTAAGCTTTCTGATTTTGGGTTGTCAAGATTGAAAGTTGAGTGTGAATTTGGGGTTGATTTGTTTAGTCAAGATCTTTCGAACACGAATACGGGTTTAGGAGGTGGGGAGTATGAGACGCCGCCGATAGGGACTCCGGTCGAGAGTCATGAGAATGATGAGGTGGATTTTGCAATGGCTTTGCAAGCATCTGCTTCATCTAAGAATAGTTGCAAAGTTTATCATAATGTGATGGGATTAGCTATAAATTCTTTAAATTTCAATTTTAGTAATGGTGGGAATGATGGTCATAAGAGTAGCAATTTGAAGGGGAAAGAGTTGTCAGAAAACGAAAATGGTGGGGGGGAATGGAATAAATTTGTGCCTTATGATGATGAGTTAAGTAGAATGGATCATAGTAAGGAGTTGAATTCGAAAGTTGATGATGATGGTAGTAGGGTAAATGTGGGTGCAAAACAATGGGGAAAAGATTGGTGGTGGAGGCAAGATGGTAGCGGTGAATTGTGTAGTAAAGATTACGTTATGGAGTGGATCGGGAGTCAAATTTGTCCCTCGGGTAATCCGGATTGGGACGAAGAGAAGGGGGGAATGGAAGAGAAACACGGGGTGGATAACCCTGTTCGGTTGGATAAAAGTGAGGAAGTGATGGAGAATCGAGTCCAAGAAGTTGGATTCGAGTGTGTTAATGGTGGTGTTAAGAAGGAAGATTCAAAAAGATGGAGGGTTCGTACGAATAAGCACAAGAAGATGTCCGAATGGTGGAAAGACGAACATTTGGAAGAAATTAGCAAGAAGAGTAAGAAGTCGAGTAGGCTTCAAGTGTGGAGAAAAGAACGGTTAAAAGTACCACATTTTGCTTTAGGAAAATGCTTCGAGTTTCGGACGAGGGGTCACGAAAACGAGAATCCAGATGATCAAAACATGGACTTCAGTTTTAGAAAAGGTTGGAGGAAGAAGAATTCTCCTTCAATGGGAAGCGAGATGTGGAGTGGCGATGTTTTCAGTCGAGAGTTAAGTAGCACGACGAGCATGAGAGGGACGTTGTGTTATGTAGCCCCAGAATACGGGGGCTATGGGTATTTAATGGAGAAAGGCGATATATATAGCTTTGGAGTATTGATTCTTGTGATTGTCTCGGGGAGAAGGCCGTTGCACGTGCTTTCTTCGCCAATGAAACTCGAGAAAGCTAACTTGATAAGCTGGTGTAGGAGCTTAGCTCACTCAGGAAACGTGCTAGAGCTCGTTGATGAACGATTGAGAGGCGAGTATAGTAAGGAAGAAGCGACGGTGTGCATTAATTTGGCGCTTGCTTGCTTGCAGAAAATGCCCGAGTTGAGGCCGGATATTCGGGACGTTGTGAAGATCTTGAAGGGCGAAATGGAACTCCCGTCCCTTCCGTTTGAGTTCTCGCCGTCTCCGCCTCCGAGAAGTTACAGCCGATCGAGACGAAGACAGAAGAGCAATATGGATTAGGTTTTTTTTTTTTGGGAAGATTGGTTGAATTAATGTGATGTATATTGCAGTTTGGATTGATGTGAATAAGGGTTGTTACTGCTTTTGTTGTGATTCTTGAGGTAAATACATTGTTCTTGCAAAATAAGATTATTCAATTATAACACAATTTCAAGCCACAAATGTTAATCAAAATTAATTGGCTTTAGGATTCTCTTTACATAGTAATTAAATTCATTATATGTTAGAATCAAGATTTTTTTCAAAAGATGTGACAGAGTAATTAAATGATTATATCTCATTTTTCAGAGTTGTCAAACAGCACATTACTAGGTCCTCTGTAAAAATAAAAATAAATTAATTACAACAAAATAAAAGAAGTCAACTGCCTGAAGACTCAGTTATCAGTGATTAGTATAGTAAGGTTTTTCAATCACATAAAATATATATTTTGCTCAAATAAACAAGCACTTCAGTCTCTATTGCACACATAAATTCCACGTGGGCAGGCAACAAATGTACTATACGCGTAATTGAATTTAGGAATGAAAGGTACCCGCATAAATACAGGAGTCAACTTGAATTTGTAGCACTACTGGCTAACACTTTATATATATATAGAGTTATCACACCGTGATTTTTTTTTTTAAATATAAGATAGGGAGTAATAAATAATACTCCACTTGTCAGGTTTTGGACGTCAAGTTTTAGTTCGGTGGTTTATTTTTATTTCTTCTGTTTTTCCTTCTCTATTTTTAAACTGGTATGCAGAAAAAATGTAAAATTTTCGATTTTTTTTTTTTTGCTGAAATCAAATTATTCTTTTCGAAAATTTGTCTTTTTTTTTTTAATCTGCATGTATTTTAAAATTTTATTTCTGAAATAATTTTCCTAAAAAATTGGAGTTTATGAATTCTTTTTTCTTCCCAAATCTCGAATTTTGACTATTTTGTGATTTATTTGTTCAAACTGTGATTTATTTTGGATTGTTTTGACGAAGTGTTGCAGTCACTCGATGGATGCATGCGCTAAAGTTAAAATTAAGCATTAGTTGCAAATTAAATTATGATTTATTCTAAAATTAAATTGAACCTTGTTAAACAAAGTTCTATTTAAACATTTTTTGCAATTAGAACTTACGGGCAAAATCATTCTTGCTCGTTGCTTACACGTCGTCTAATTGGCGTTTGTTATGTAAGGATTCAACCCAACTCGTTGGTTAAACTTATCCCCAATATATAAGTATTGTACCCGTAAAATTATTGTCACATAGACTACACGTAAATAATAGGCAGAACCAATTTTTAGATATACTCCCACATTCTCGATCATTTTCCATCATCACTCTCTACGAAGTTCTATAATAAAACCGTTGTGAAGCTCAACATCTATAACAATATTTATAGTGTTTGATGGGTCTCAGGATCGTCTCTCCACAAGTTACTTCAATAAAATGATGGACTCAAATCGGATTATATCAAAAGTGTACAAAAAATAATTAAAGATACCGATGCTACGACAACATGTAATTGGGCCTTCTGTGTTTAAGCCCAATGACAAAAACATAGTGGTCCCAACCCTGACATAGTTTAATTAAATTAAACCAAAACATAGTGTTTCCAAGCCTAATGTAAACCCAACCAAACAACCTAATTTACAACTACTATTATAAAACCCGTCAAAAAAAAAAAACCTATTATTCAACTTCATAAAATTTAACTTTGACTATCATTCCCATGAACATTTTGTTTTAAAATGCATATAAATAAATGTCACTTCAACAAATCATAATTAACCACAGATGCCATGTAAGTTACATAAATAAATAAATGTGATCATATTATATCACATTTTCCAAAATGAGAAGTAAAATAAAACAATGGACTTATCCAAAATTTTCTCTCTCTTACCCATACACACACACACATGACTAGACTAGATCCAGGCAGATCCAAGCCAAACAGAGACGAACGCAGCGAAAACAACAGCAGCAACGCCACCATGCGCCGCCGTGGGTGCAGAGGAGTCCTTAGAAGAACGGTGGGGCGCGGCGGGCGGCGAAGGAAGTGTGTGAACGACAACAGAAACCTTCATACCAGTAAAGCAACCGCCAGTTCCACAGATGAAATAATACCTCTTGGCCTTATCCAGTAGAATAAAATCTTTTCCACTGCTCCAATTTCCCGTAGCCCCCTCTATCGTGCAGTTATCGTACCCCGTTTCGTTCACTTGGAACACATTGTACTGATTTCTCTGGTACCTAAATGCTGAATTAAAATTATAATTAATTTGCAACCTATTAAAATTAAAACGACGACGTATGATAGAGAGAGAGGGAGAGAGATTACAAATGAGGTCGCCAGTGTAGAAGGTTTGGTTGTTGGCCCAGAGGGTGTAGTTGATGCCGGGGTTCCAGCCCTTGTTGGCGCCGACAATGTGGTCGGTGGCGGCGGCGGAGGAGAAGAGGAGGAGGAGGATGGCGGCGGTGGTGTGGAGGAGGAGAGAGGACATGATTGGTTTGGAGTGGAGAATGAGAGGGGTGTTGTTGTAATGGCCAATGAGGGAGCTGGGGGTATTTAGGGTATTGGATTATGCTGCTGCTGAATCAACGGTTATTACACAACGGATCTATGCATGAGTGATGGGTCCCTTTAATAATTTCATGCACTACATAATAATAATAATAATTTCTTAAATACAGTATTTAATGAGACGTACATATTCTCTATTTCACCTCCTATACAAATATATATTATTAAAGGATTAATAATTGAAAAAAAAATAAAAAAATCTCGTCTATGGACCCCATCAAGCGGGTCTGATCAAGTGGTATTTTATAGAAATCGACATTGGAATTTGGAAACCATTATTCGCACTAGCTTGCTACATATATATTTATATTAATTTATATATATGTGACATGTGTGTTAATATAACTATAATTGTGTGTGTGTTATTTGTAAGTATTTCAAAACGTATCAACTTAAAAGATATCCTTGTTTTTTTTTCTTGCGAGGTGGGTCTTAAAATAGTCGCAGACTCACCGATCACCGTTATTAATTACTTCCTCCTCCCACAACTGTTTGCACACTAACCTTATTTGTCTGTCCCACAATTGTTTGTACACCCATAAAAGAAAACTTCTTCATAAACTCCACCCTCACAATATTCACATATTTACACAAAATGCCATTACTTTTACTCTCTTTTCAATCACATTTTTACTTTATTCATATAACTTTACAAAATTACCCCTTAACATTCCACTCATTACACTTTTTTCTTAAAAAGTGTGCCCACTTTGTGGTGCAAACACTTCCGGGACGGAGGGAGTATTACTCTAAATTTAAATATGTGATGCATAGCTTTACTGATTTATTATTAGAAAAATGGGAGATTTGGACATGAGAGGTTCGTTCATGTTCATGCGTATTAAAAGCCACGCCCTTATGCTCATGCGTGGCCATAAAATCATCCGTTCTTGGATCCCGTTAATTAATCTATCTTTCTAAATTAATTACTACCACCTTTTTCTATTGACCGGTCAATAATCAGGAGCCCCTTAATATATTGAGATTGTAGAGCTAGCACTTAAAATGGGTCGAGTTCAGTTCGTTGGACTTCCACCAAAAAAATTTATGGGTTGAGTTAAGAGATGAGCCTACACAAATCGTCCCGTTTAAACTGGGAGCTTTGGCGGGTTGAAGGCTGGCCAGTCCACTTTTTTTTTTAAATAAAAACTTAGTAATATTATTATTATTCTATTATTATAATTAGTTTAATATTATAAAAAAATAACAAAAGTAACCGACATTTCTGAAATTTACTTAACAACTCAGAATCTAGTTGTTACATCGTAATTTACAACCAAAATTTAGAATAAAAAAATAGTCAAACAAAATAAATATATGTCTTGCATCACAAACTCGCGCTGGTCGCGCCACTTATTTTAGTTCCAACGTCACACGTTGACCTTCCAAAAACAGTTCCATTGTTAAATTTGAAATTAGAATAATATATTTAAGAATGAGCATGCAATAGGTGACAAATATTAAAAGACTCCGAATTTTAAAAATGAAGATGATGAATTTAATAAATAATTTTTTTAAAAAAAAACAAAATTGGGTTGGCCCACCCCTCTGTGGGTTAGTTTAAGGTTTTGACAGCCTGCCTGACAAATGGGCTGCCGCACCGTCAATTGGCGGACTTTTGTGGTTTTGGCCCGTCCCGCCCGCGCCGGCCCTTTTCGACAGCTCTAGCTACATGCGAGTCATAAAAATGCTCGACTCCTTTTGTCCACATAAAAACTTTAATTTCATATATAATGAGACATATATAGTTGTCCAAAAATAAAATGTAACAAAGCAAGTGGGAAAATCTATTGGTGGTTCAGTGGGTAAATTGCTTAATATCAAGTGTAATCGAGAAATTCAAAGGGTGGTTGATTCGAAAAGATGAGTGAGATCTAGTTTTGTAGTGGAATTCATGAGAGATCTCGCTGAACTGTTAAAACTTCACATAAAATGTGTTGTGGGATAAACATTTAAGCTAGACTCAACAGTTAATTTTGCATTTATTGAGCCATTATGTATGTTACTACTATAAAAAAATGTATGCAATAATATCTTACTCAATTCAGAGAAGAGAAAAGAAGATATAGTGTGCACTGAATGTGTGGTGTACAAAAAAAAAATTAGGATTAAGAAGAAGTTAAGGAGATTTTGGAGTTTTCAGTGTGGGTGTCCTCATCCTACCATAGGTGTGCTAAGCCAGTGGATGTCCTCAGTAACTCAGTGTGTGTATAACCGTAGCCCCTTTGAATATGGTGTTTACTCTTTCGGTTTGGGCAGAGCCCAATTCCTTTATTTTTTGAGATTAGGGGTAGAGCCCAATTCTTTTACTCCCATTTGTTTTGGTATCAAGGTATTTGTTCTATGGGCGCGGCTAAAGGCACCCTCGATTCCTATGAGTACACCCAGGAGATGAGGACACCCACAAAACAGATGAGGGCACCCACCTGGAAAACCCAAAAATGCCCTCTATTCAATTAAAATCTCCTCCCTCTTTCTCCAACAATTCAGACACCCACATGGCCACATATTCTTGCGATGTTCGCCGGCACGGCGGCACCCACTCCGCAAACGCCGCCGACATAGCGCCTGCAACCATCGCGCCGCTCACCCCGTCGCGCCTGCAACCACCGCCCCTCGTTCGCGGCCGCCCTCCCTTCTCCCCACAGTCGCGGCCGCCCTCCCTCCTCCCCTTCGCCGCGGCCGCCGCCCACCCCCTCCTCCCCTTCGCCGCGGCCGTAGAGCTCCTCCTCTCGCCGCCGCCGCTGCTAACAGGTAAGTTTAGGTCTGAAAAATTAGAAAAAATTAGGGTTTCTAATTTTTTTTAAAGTTTGGGAATTATTTTCGAACATAGGGCGTTTGTTTTGGAAAAAATTTCGAACAACTTGAGTTTGTTTTGGAAAAAATTTCGAACAAGATGTTCGATTTTTATTTTTCGGACAAATTTAAGTTGTTTTGAAATTTTTTTCGAACATATTGTGTTTGTTTTGGAAACAATTTCGAACAACTTGAGTTTGTTTTGGAAAAAATTTGAGTTGTTTTGGAATTTTTTTCGAACATATTGAGTTTGTTTTGAAATTTTTTTCGAACATGTTGAGTTTGTTTTGGAAAAAATTTCGAACATGTTTGTTTTGGAAATTTTTTCGAACATTTGTTGTTTTGGATTAATTTTTGTTGCAATTTTGAAGTTTTTTTTTTGTTGAATGGTGGTGGTGGTGGTGGCGGCGGCGGTGGTGGTTGAGGAGAGGTGGAGGTGGTGGTGGTGGTGAAATAGAATGAGTGGGTGTACTCATCCTTATTTTTTTCATAAATTTTAACCTAGGGGTATATTGGACATTTCACAGGTTCTGAAAGATTAAAAAAAATGTTTGGTGGGTGTACTCATAGGAAATCTGGGTGCCTTTAGCCGCGCCCTTGTTCTATTGGGTCACTTTGGTGCCTTTTCAAGCTTTAAGCTTTTTGCTTCAATTTTCCTTTTATCCGAATGTGTTCGTATTTTCTATTTGACGGTGAGTCCAATTATTTACGGCGTTGGCTATATACCCCTCCAGCTCTGTTAAGTATACTCCCTTCTACATTTATTAATTTAATATTAGTGTAAAATATCTAAACTACCCTTATATTAAAATAAACTAAAATAATCATGATAAATACACTCCCTCACTTTTAAAACCCTAACCCTAATAGTTGTCGTCGTCGTCGCCTTCTACGGCGACCAACACCAACTCATTTTCAACACAGAAATTTTAAAACATAAAATAAAAATCAAAAACATATTTTCGACAAACCAGGGTCGACGGAATGCATTATCGTCGACAAATTGTCGTCGACGATAATGCATTCGGTCGACACTAGTTTGTCGAAAAAAAAAAGTTAAAATTTTCGACGAACCAGTGTTGAAGAAATGCATTATCGTCGACAACAATTTGCCAACGACAATGCATTCCGTCGACAACAATTTGCCGACGATAATGCATTCCGTTGACACTGGTTCATTGAAAGTAAAAAAAAAAAAAAAAAAAAAAAGGACTTACCTACGCGGACTGTCATGTGGAGAGGGGGAGGAGGAAGTGCTACATGGCTGATTCGGTTTCGGGACAAGTTTGTCGTGGGAGGCGACGACCGGCGAGCAGAAAAAAAAAATAAAAAAGAAAGCCGCGTGAGGGGCGCGGCGGCAACTGGGGCCGCGCGATGGGCGGGGGCGACGGCTGGGGGCGGTGGAGGGGGAGTTTTTGTAGAGAAATGGGAGAAAAAAAAAAAAAAAGGGTGCCGCCGTGAAGGGGTGGGCGGCGCGAGTTCAAGGGAGGAGGAGGCTGGGCGCAGTGGGCGGCGATGCTGATGGGGGCGGCGCCGGTACCTGGGAGGGGCTGCCGTTTGGTGTAGTGAAGGGGAGGGGGGAAGGAATACTTAGTTCTAGGGTTTGTTTTAAATTGATGAAGAAAGAAGAAAAAGGAAAAGAATAAGAAAAATTAAGATGGGTATTCTATGGGAGAGTACATCTAACATTTAACATATGGAGGGTAGTACATAAATCGGGGGAGTATACTTAACAACAAGGCTGGAGGGGTATATAGCCAGGGCCTTATTTACATCTCTATAATATTCCTTATATACTAATTCTGAATCTGCTTTTGCTAATGTGGCTTCTTTAAAAGTTTTATTTTCTAAAACTCTTACGGCATGATTGGTATGATGAAATGAAAATATGGCTGAATGGAATGAAGGTGGGAAAAGAATAAAATAGGAATGACAATTGTTATGATTGGTACGTACAAAGAATGAAAAATTGGTGTTGTGTAAAATTACCTAAATTATTATTATTATTAATTTTTGTTGTTGCAATAATGTGTTATTATTACTATTTATTATTTAAAAATTATTATTATTATTAAATATTATAATATTATATATTAATATATAAAAATATTATTGTTGAGTGTTTAAATTACTATTATCAAATAATAATTTTTTTTTAATTTAACGGTATGTATTATTAATATTTTTATAACTATTATTATATATTAATGTATATTTAATTATTATTTAATTTTTAAATTTATTATTTTTATTATTGATTTTCAAATTTTTATTATGAATAATAAATTATTATTTATTTCATAGTTATAATATTAATTTTTTTTAATTATTATTATTGAAAGTGAAAAATAATAATATGTGAAAATGAAAATAAATAATAGGAGTAATATTTTATATAATAATAATAAAATTATTCCTTACATCATGAAATACACAATATGAAGGAATGATTATTCCTTAATTTTTGGTAATGACCATTTCAAATGGAATGATCATTCCTAATAAATATTCCTAATTCAATACTCCGTACCAATCATGTCGTTAATTCCTGTAATTTTGAATTTTTTTTTAAAAATATTTTTCTCTTTCCTATTTTTTTCTCTCTTTTTTTTTTATCAATTCTCTCTCCTCTTAACTTCTTTATCCGTTTAAATTTTCTAAATAATTATAATTATAATTTTATTTATAAAATTAATTTTCATTTTTAAAAGCATTCTCTTTATCATTTTTTCATTTTCTTCTGCTACATAATAATTTTCTTCTATTAACTAATTGTACCAGAAGGAGTATCACTCTAATAATAAGTTCACACACCCTGTTTTTTTAGATTAGTAGATACACCTTCGTCTTTTGGCAATTCCCAATCGTGAAAATCCAGAACTGACCTGTTCCAGTTTTTTACAATCTTTGGTTATTTTTTTGTGCTGAAAATCCAGAACATATATGCCGTTTAATCAGGTGTTTTTTTTAGTCCCTCATATGCGTTTATAGATGAGATCTTAAAAATGAAAAGAGAGTTAATTTGAAAGGTTAACAAGATCAACTCAGATATTTATCTAATAATTTTCATTGATATATTACATAATTTACATAACAAGATACACAGTTGCCGGAGTTTCCATGAAATAATTGGATTGTTATATGTACACACAAAGAAAGAAACATGGGCCTATACAAAGCAGCAACCTCAATCATCTTCACAATTCTTTAAACAATTATGAATTATGAAGATGTGGGTTTTTTCAAACATAATATCAACATTCACAGCAAGCAGATCAAATGTAAGGATTGATGTGGGACGAGTAATCTCGAATCCCAGCTCCTTCCCACCCCATCCATTCTTCCCACATATCCCAATCTTGATCGTACATTCCCCTCATCGGCTCGTTTTCGTCAAAATACTCATTCGTCGTCTCCATCTCTAGTTCGCTCGTCTCCCCTCTCAAGTTGCTCATCACAATCTGCATTGCACAATCGGAAACATAATAAGACAACCTAATTTGAAACGTCTAATTTCGCAACTAATACTATTTAGTAAAATAAAGTAATACTATATAATAAAACAACTAATACTACCATAAAATTACACAAAATTCAAACCCTTAGCACCATAATTCGTGTTTGAATAGAAGAATTTAATTTTAAGCCAAAAGCTCCTTGTCATTTTGTAGCTTGAAAGTATTCTCAAGGAAGAGCAAAGGTAGGTGTTAGAAAGCGACTTGGTAACTACTTGATTTAATTAAAGATAAAGAGTTGAAGATGAATGTGTTTTTTATTATTTTATAACTTAAGTAGCAAATAAAAGAATTAAAGAAGCCACAATAGACTATAGTGGCCTTTCATTGCACTTAAATACTAATCCACCAACTCTATGGACCCAAAGTATATAAGACAGCACACAGTATTAAGCAACTAAAATATGCTTAAAGAATCAATACAGGACAAGTGCAATAATTATTGAAATATTATTTATTCATAATTATGAAAGTATGCATATATTTATTCAATTTAATAGTGAAGTTACTTACATCATATGCTTCATTGATCTGGTGAAATTGGACACCACAGTTGCTTCCTCTGCATACATCAGGATGATACTGCAAATATTGAAATTAGAACCATTAAGACCTCCAAATTTGAACAGGGAATAAGGATCAAACACCATTAAATTAAGGCCAGGAAATAATCAAATTATAGAATTTCAAGAATCAGATATCAGAAACATCTCCCAGAATTTCAGTTTTAAATGAATATATAATACTCAAGATTATAGATATATGAATCACTAAAAACAGTAAACACCAGTATAACTTTTTACAGAATATCATTATAAAAAAAAGTTGCAACAGAGGATCATAACTAAATAAGAAAAAAAAAACCCAAAAAAACTACCTGAAGAGCAAGTTGCCTGAAAGCCTTCTTAACCTCAGATTCAGAAGCACCATGTTGAATCCTTAAAGTCTTGTAAGGATCTCCAACAGCAGCAGAAGAAACACAAGAAACCTTAAATCCCTTTTTCCCATTACCATTCCTCACATTTTTTCTTGATAAATTATCCCTAAATTGGGCCCAAGAACCAGACGCAGAACCACAACCAACAGCAGCAGCCATTTTCCCCCAAAAATTAAATAAAAATGCGAACTTTAATCTCAACCCCACAAGAAAAAAACTCAAGATTTCACAAGTTTCCGAAATCCCACAATTCAAAACCCACAGAAACCACAAATTTATATAGATTCTGCACCAATGTGAAAATCCCAGGGAAACAGAACAGCTTTCAAAAGATGACTCCGTAAAAAATGATTAAAATATTAGAAAACCCCCAATGATTGAAAATAAACAATAGAGTCAATAGAATTGGCCTTGAAATGACACTTAAATAATGGAATCGAAGAAAATCGATGAAGAAGAGTTCTTTATACGATATATATATATATATAGATAGAGATGTGGGGTCAACAAAGGGAGGATCAAATTAGGGGTCCTTATCTGAAAATTTGTTGTGTGTGGGGGGTGGGGTGGGGGGAGGGGGGTACGTGTTCGACTCTCGTTTGAGATGTGGACGAAAATGAAACGATCTTATCCGTCTCTTGGCCTTACGATTGATCCTAGTCAGATTGTGTAAACTTTGGCTATTTTTAGGAAAAAAAAAGAAAAAGAAAAATTGGGGCATCTTCTTTTACTTTTGGAAGGATATTCTGTATTTATCTGTAAATTTCTTTTTGGTGCTTGTATTTAGGGGTGGAAATAGGCTGGGCTAGGCTAGGCTTTACATGAAAAAGCCTGGGCCTGATTTATAAATATTGAGCCTGAGCCTGGCCTGTTATCTGTGATAGGCTTTTTTTGCAGCCTAAGCCTGGCCTTTTAAGTAAATAGGTCAGGCCTACGAGCCTTTTAGAAACCTATTAAATATGAATCGTAGTTCAATATTCAAAGTTGCAAATAAAATTTACTACCAAAATAAATGCATTACAACTATGAGTTTAAATACAAACATTATAATATTTCAAAAGTACTAAAATAAATTTAACTTACTTTAATTTAATTTAATATAAATGTTAGTACTAAATTTTAAGAATAACTTATTATAAAATATATATAAATATAATATATAATGTTAAATAAGCCGGTCTGGTAGACTTATAAGGCCTTATTTAAAGCCTAAGCCTAGCCTACTTAACTAAATAGGCTTTTTAAAAAGCCTTAGTCCGGTTCATATTATAAATAGGCTAGGCCTAACAAGGCCCTTAATAGGCTAGGCCGTAGGCCCCTGTCGGGTAGCCCGGCCTACTTCCACCCCAACTTGTATTATTTAGATTAATTATGGAGTACAAAACTTTCCCGTCATTTAAAGGTTTTCATGCGATTTGAAATGGTATGAAAGTTACATGTGATTTACTAAATAATTTTTTTTTTCAGATTCTTAAGACTTAAATAGTTAAAAAAAAAAAAAGCAAATTAAATATTATCATTAAAGCAATTAAAAAAAAAAAGGATAATAAGCTTTTTTTAAAAAAAAAAAAAATAGCAAGTTTCTCGATATCTTGCTTGATTTGAGCTATAAGTCAATCGATATCGGCCACGGATTTCAATTCTAAACCAATGATTCTAAATTTTTAGAAGGTGGGACAAATACATGAATTTGATCATAAAATCGTCTTATTGTTATAAAATTAGAAAAAATCGTGTATCAAATCACAAAAAAAAAAAAAAAATTGTATTAATTGTTTTTTTTTTTAAGTTATTTATAGAGACAATGTGACACATACCCATCCCTTTTTTTTCCCTCCCCATGACTCGAACCAGGATCTAAGTCCTTGGTAGCGATGCTCTAACCATTTGAGCTATCCCACTTTGTCTTGTAAAAGAAGAAGGTATATTATATGGAGTAGTTGATAAATATCATTAAATGATGTTTTTTTTTATCTAGAAAAAATGTGATCTTTTTAAGGGTTTCACTCTTTTGTACCAGTTACACATACATGTAACTGGTTCATATTTAATATTTGAATTAATACTATACTGTATTTAAACTAATATTATACTATATTTGAACTAATAATATATTGTAATTAGACTAATACTATACTATATTTAGTATAACTCAAGTGTAAAATTCATTCATTTAAAATTTTGTATTAAATATGAACAAGTTACATGTATATAACTGGTACACACAAGTAATTGCCTTTTTTTAATGCAATTATCTCTAAAGACAATAAAATACTATATTAATATTAAACTACAGAGTAACAACAATAAACGTCATCGTTCTTTTTTAAAAAAGCAATTGTAGACACTGAAATTTTATTAAATTTTAAACGTGTCTAATATTATGTAAATCCTAGTTTTGGAGATAAAAATATAAAATAATATCTTCAAAATTGAGGAATTATCTCTTTCCTTATTTTTAGGATTTTTGAATATGTCTTTGTTGCTCTCTAAGTAGTTCATCTCTTATAAATAGGATAGTGAAAATACAATTTAGGCAGAAGCGGATGGAATAAGTCACAAATGACTCCATCAACTCCCTAAATCGAGGTCGGATGGAATAAGTCACACACGACTCCATCCAACTCCCTACTACTAAATTGTAGGTTAAATCAAAATCCGGAATACGTCGCTGGACCCCGGTATCAAATTATATATTATTTTGAGAGTGTTTTAAATTTATTGGTTTACAAATTGGCACGCCCGGTGGGACGATTTTCGCTCTTCATCTCCACTCTCCAAGAATTTCATGGGGGCATGCTAAATCACTGTTGGGGGCATGCTAAATCACCTTTTTAGTTCTACATCAAGATTTCGAGATCAAGTTGCATTCGAAGTAGATCTCTACAACAGATCTCGAGGGGGCATTTGTAGACACTGAAATTTTATTAAAATTTGAAAGTGTCAAATATTTTGTAAATCCTATTTTGGAGATAAGAATATAAAATAATATCTCCAAAATTGAGAAATTATCTCTTTCCTTATTTTTAGGATTTTTGAATATTTCTTTCTTGTTCTCTAAGTCGTTCATCTCTTATAAATAAGAGAGTCAAAATAGAATTTCATTAGGTCAGATGGAATAAGTCAGTCACGACTCCATCAACTCCCTACTACTAAATTGTAGGTCAAATCGAGTATGATGGAATAAGTCACAAATGACTCCCTACTACCAAATTGTAGGTTAAATTCTAAATCCGGAACACGTCGCTGAGACCCCGGTATCACATATGTTTAGAGAGTGGAATCAAGAGATCAACGAGAGTTGTAACCCACATTTATAATAAAATTATGTTTACCTTATTTTTATCACCTTCTTTTATACATTTTTGCAGGTTTTTAAATTTATTGGTTAACAAATTGGCACGCCCAGTGGGACGATTTTCGCTCTTCATCTCCACTCTCCAAATATTCAAGTATGCAGAATTTCATGGGGGCATGTCAAATTCACCGTTGGGGGCATGCTAAATCACCTTTTGAGTTCTACATCAAGATTTCGAGATCAAGTTGCATTCAACATAGATCTCTACAACAGATCTCGAGGGGGCATTTGTAGACACTGAAATTTTATTAAATTTTAAACGTGTCTAATATTATGTAAATCCTAGTTTTGGAGATAAAAATATAAAATAATATCTCCAAAATTGAGGAATTATCTCTTTCCTTATTTTTAGGATTTTTGAATATGTCTTTCTTGCTCTCTAAGTAGTTCATCTCTTATAAATAGGATAGTGAAAATAGAATTTAGGCAGAAGCGGATGGAATAAGTCACAAATGACTCCATCAACTCCCTAAATCGAGGTCGGATGGAATAAGTCACACACGACTCCATCCAACTCCCTACTACTAAATTGTAGGTTAAATCAAAATCCGGAATACGTCGCTGGACCCCGGTATCAAATTATATACTCCCTCTGTCCTATAAATCTTTGCTCATGTGGTAGGGCACAGGTTTTAAGAAAATCTGTATATTTAATTATAAAAGGTAAAAAGTGCAATAAATTAGTAAGGGCATTATTGGAAAAGCTTTGACTTTTCAAAGCAAACAACAAAGTTTAATTAAAAAGTTAACAACTCCCTCCAATTTCAAAATGGTGGGAGATTCAAGCAATATTTCAAAATGGTGGGATATTCAAGCAGATTTGATCAAAATATTTCAAAAAAATAAAGCCTGCAAAAAAATCTGAAATTTTCAATTCATCACCTATTAAACCTGATTTGATCAAAATATTAGAATTCCCTCCAATAAGAACATTTAAAAGTTCCCACCTAATTCAACAATATAAATACACATCTAGCAGCAGTAAATAGAATTCAAAGCACAAAATGAGAACAAAAAAGCCAAATATTTCAGCTGAAATAAAGACTAGGGCATCACAGCTGCTGCTTGAAAATTCAAAAGATGGCCAACTCACAAAAGGCAAGATTCAAGAGATATCATCACGGTGTGGAATGTCCAGAAGAACTCTCTCCACCATTTGGGCTGCAACAAAATCAAACATACAAAAAGGTCAGCCTGTTGTTTTTAAGACAACCAAATGGTCAACACATCGTGATGCAAAAAAGTTGGATATTCCAAAATTCAAAAGTCTACCTTTTCGCAAAAGATCTACCTATAGAAGGATAGCTAGGGAAATGGGTGTAAGTAAGAGTACTGTGGGAGTTTGGTTTAAAATGGGACTGATTAAGGCGCATACAAATGCTATCAAGCCAGATTTAACAGCTCAAAACAAGCTTGTAAGGCTGAAATTCTGTGTAAGCTCATTACAATATGATGCAACACTCAACAAAGTCAAGTTCAAAAGCATGCACAACACAATTCATATTGATGAAAAATGGTTTTACATCACAAAAGAGAATGAGAGGTACTACTTGATTCCAGGTGAAATAGAGCCATACAGATCATGTAAGAGCAAGAGGTTCATCACTAAGTTGATGTTCATGTGTGCAGTGGCTAGGCCACAATATGCAATGAATGGTGACCTCATATTCGATGGAAAAATAGGCTTATTTCCATTCACTAAACAAGAGCCAGCCAAAAGAAACAACAAGAACAGATTGAAGGGCACATTGGAAACCAAGCCAGTTGAAACAATCAACAAGGAATTCATCAAGAATTGCTTAATCAACCAGGTACACAGTTCATTACTAAAACTAACACTATCAGAAAAATATCTTTATGTAGTTTTCTAACAAAGTAAATATCCAAACACAAAGTATATAAATGTTGGTTACATTACTTTGTCAGATTATTCCAGCAATTAAGGAGAAATGGCCAGCTAATGCAACAAGGAACATATTTATTCAACAAGACAATGCAAAGCCACACATTAACAACAATGATATTGATTTCAGAGCTGCTGCAAGCTCAGATGGATTCAATATCCATCTGGTTTTTCAGCCAGCTAATTCTCCTGATACGAACATCAATGATTTGGGGTTTTTTAGAGCATTTCAGAGTTTGCAAGATGAGACAAAATCATACAGTGTGGATGATCTTCTTCAAAATGTTATGCTTTCATATGACAAACTCACACACATCACATTGAATAAGGTGTTCCTAAGTCTACAAAACTGCATGATTGAGATAATGAAATGCAAGGGGCACAATTCATATAAATTGCCCCATATGTACAAAGAAAGACTCATTAGAGAGGAAATTCTTCCAGAGTGCATACAAGTTGATGAGCTACTACTCAAAGAATGCATTGACTACTTAAGGCAACCTGAGAATCAAATTGTTTGTTCATATGATGTGGAAAGTTTAGTTGCAGGTCTACAGTGGCTAGCATAGACTACCTACTTGAAATACTTTTTGTGGAATATTGTAATCTATTTTGTAAACAATATGGTAATCTATTTTGTAAACATGCATATTGAACCTTTTTGTAAACATTATGGTAATCTATTTTGTAAACATATTATTGAAGCAATTTCAGATTCAATTTCAGGTTTGTAAACAGTATGGAAATTTGTTTTGTAAACATGTCATTGAGATAAAATACACCAATAATTTAAATTTAAATACGTCAGCACTTATAAATTTACTATCACACTTTGTAATACAATCAATTATCTCTCCTTACACTTTAATATATTTAAATTATAATTCACATTATGCAACTTCATTCACTCTCACACATTGATTTAACATAAAGTTAAATCTCACACCACTTACAAACCCAAAACAAATACACACCTTATTATTTTTCAGAATTTCAAAGTCCCCTAAATTTCAAATTTTGGTTTTTTAAAAGTCACTTAAAACCCAAAACAAGCATCACCATTGTTTAAGCTTAATAGACCCTAATGGAGATCTAGAGTTGCAGTGTAAACTTTGAATTTTCTTGTACTTCAGCTGGCATGTTTTGATATCAGACCTATAGAATTAAGGCTTGAAACAATGTCTGGAGTTAAGGCTTATAGCTGTCAGATATTGAAGTTATTAATAGAGTAGTGGAACAATGTAAAAGAGTTTTTCATTGTTTGTTTGTTCAAGAAGCTTATAGGAGGGCAATATATTGATGTGTATGGTCAAGTGCATTATGAATCAAGTCAGAAGATATGCATCATTATCTTTGATATTCTGATATGAACAAGGAGGCCTGGCCGCAGAGAGAATTTTCCAGGAAAGTTGATAGTCTTCAATTACTGTGGGCCAAACTAAGTTTTCATTTGTATGTAATCCCTTAAGAGAAGCTGTTGGTTCCTCTGAGTTTTTTCTGTTTTCTTTTTCCTTATTATTGGCCAGATTAGTCCAATATTTTTGGTTACTATTTTGCACCATTATTCTTCAATATAGTGATATACAACAACGTGTCTTTTTTTTTTAATGTTAGCATCTTCCTTCTATCCAACAGCTTTTCAGAAAAGGGGGATAAAATAGTTTTAATTTGCATAAATGACTCCATCACAGGGTCTATTGTACTCAAGTTAAAGCCTCCACACCTAAGAGTTCACATCTTAGGGGTGACTTTTAACCTAAAACATGTCTCACTACACATGCAAACATCATTCTCAGAAAAACCATCATAAATTAAACGAGTGAGCATGAGTTGGATATAAATGACCTGTTTAAAAGACATTTAGCAGCTGGAATCCATATCAGGTAGCTATCCACAGCATGTTGCCGTAGTTCAGCGCACCTTGGTCTACAAGAGGGTCCAAAAATCTTCGAAAAATCATCATTTTTTAGAACCGTCGGATATGGCACTACTTCGTAAGAATCGAACACCATATTCGGAGAAATAGGGGAACCACACCCGCACCTCAAGGAAAATACCATGATTGACTCAGAAATTGGAGCACCACATTTGCACTTCAATGACACCATATTCGGAGAAATAGGGGCACCACATCCGCACCTCAAGGAAAATACCACGATCGACTCAGAAATCAGAGCACCACATTTGCACTTCAATGAATCTAACACCGTAGTAGTAGAATCAAACAAAGGGGGTCCGATTGTAGGAGAATCTGACAAAAGGGACCCGACCGTAGATGAATCGGACAAAGAGGGTTCGATTGCAGGAGAATCGAACAAATGAGACCCGATGGCAGATGAATCGGAATCCATCAACGATTCTGACACAATAGTATCATCAATCGAAAGGGGCAAAATAGTTTTGATGGAAGGAGAATCCGAAAATAGGGTTCCGGTTGTGGATGAATCGGAACATATCAACGATTCTGGCACAATAGTGTCTTCAAACGAAAGGGGCAAACTAGTTTTGAGTGTAGGAGAATCTGTAAATACGATGGTGGATGAATCGTCGGCCATCTCCAAGTAGTAGATGGAAAGACAAGAGAAATGAGAATAGGGTTGATCAATTTCTTGGTTGATGGACCAAGAACATTCGAGATCAAGAGAGAGAGGCAGTAGTAATTGAATACTTTTAATAAATGTGTTTAAATGTTTAATTACTGTTTTTAAATTATTAATTGGGTTGGAAGTATAAATATAATGTGGGCCCATGGAGTGGCATTTTCAGTAAATAAAACTTGAAGAAAGGGTAAAAATGTAAAGTTGTGGAATAGTGTTATTTCTTTAAAAGGAATGAGCAAAGTTTTGATGGACAGACAAATAAGGCAAGTGAGCAAACTTTTACAGGACGGAGGGAGTATTATTTTGAGAGTGTTTTAAATTTATTGGTTTACAGCAATAAATAATAGAAGAATACAATTGAGTACTTGATTTATTCTATTCCCTTATCCACTGTCGTTATTATATGCGACCCATCAACATGCCTTTAGCTAGTTTTTTCCTTTATCGTTTCCTCCCTTATTATTCTCTTTTCTACTCTTTTTTTATACTGTAATGAAATGAAATGGTTGCTATCTTTGAATTGACTGTGTGATTGTGTCCTAATCTTTTAGCCGTTTCTGAAAAATATCAGAGCAAACTCAATCCTTTTTTTTCCTACGGGAAACCCAATCCTCATTTCATTACCATTGTGAAATTTTTTTAAGTGAATACACGTGATATTTTTTTTATTTCAAGTATCACTATATTTAGTGATTTTAAGATAGATAATACATAAAATTAATTACTTTTTATCACTTTATATGTTAGACTATACTGTAACACTTTAAATATTAAACTATAACATTGATACTTGAAAAAAGAGTTTACGTGAACTCAAGTTCATTTAAAATCTACCTTACAATTATATATTCGATCAAAATGTTTAAGAATTAATTGTAAATTAAATCACCGCATTTCATTAATTTGTAATTTAATCTAAACTTTTAGATAATTTTAAATAAATTATAATTTTTAATATTGTTGCAATTTGAACTTTTTAACAACCTCCTGTGGATCGAATTTGACATTTTGAGGTTAGATCAGATTAAAAAAAATATTGTTGTTTTATTAAAAATGTGTTGTGTCAACAAGTCACGTTAGATTCAGGCACAAGAAAGTTAACGAGAAAATTTAAATTACAAAAATATTTAAAACGGGTGATTTATTTATAATTATATTAAAGTTTAGATTAAATTACAAATTAGCAAAATGTGATAATTTAAATTGTAATTAACCCAATGTTTAAACAATACTCCCTTCGTCTCCCTTTAAGTTACTCAATTATTGTTTGCACAAATTTTAAATAATAATATTGAGATAAAGGAGACATAAAAGAGGAAAAATGTAGAAGAAAATAGAAAAAAAAGGGTAGAAAAAAGAAAAAAAATGTAAGATAAAAAAAGAAGAAGTTGTGAAATACAAATTTTAAAATGAGTAATTTAACGACCTAAAATTGCAGAAATGATAATTTAATAGATTTCCTTTGTAATTATGCAAAGGCACGGATTACTGGTCAAGATGCCACACCTATTCAATGTGGTGTACTCTTTTGTGATTATCTCACATAAATAATCAAAATTTACTAAGAATTTTTTTATTGAAAAAGTCGTACATTAATATTGTTCAATTAACTCCAATAATGCCATATTATGCATTAAAACAAAGACCAAGGGCACTGGGCTTGACCCAACGCGTAAGCCATAGATAGGCCCATAAACCTAGAGAATGGGCCAGATCAGGGTCTAGAGGGAATCTATATTATTAAAACTTATTGTAATTTGAATAAAATGAATTATTCATTTAAATATTAATACGAGTGTGTTTCTCCCCTAGAATTAAAAACATTCAGTTTATCCAATAGATAGATGCATTTTATCATACATAATTTTCCATTGAGATCATATTGTACCATAAATATTTTCAAGAGTAAAAAGTTAATTTTTCTTGATAGTAAATGCATTTTGTAAATTTAGGCGATTCCACCGGAGTCGCTAAATTTCATCTCTGATATATAATTTCAGTACGAAATTAATATATAGAGGTGTAGTTAATTTGAATATGATTTTAAATGTTCGTTGTTTTCAGATATCAAAAGTGTATATCTATTTCCTTTATTGATTTATTAATTATTTATATTTGGAGATGGGTTTATTTTATTATGTTTTGATAAATTAGTAATCACAACCTACTTATTACAAATTTTAAAACATACTACTCCATATTTTATTGTTTTAAAAACACAACTTCCTAAGTTAAGGGGCTAAAAACATTATTCCCGGAAACCAACGTTAGCATCCCTCCTTTGTTGGACTGGAGTGTCCTTCATTGAAAACATAACAACTCTAAGACAACATTTTTGATATTGAAGCTACAAAACCATTCTTAAATTTGGCCTAAATTAATCGACTTAAATTCGGTCAAAATTAATAAAAAATCATCCAAAAATAGAATTTCGGCCAAATCTTCCGAAATTTCAGTTCCTTTTGATTTTCCGTTACCGAAAATCTAATACTTTTTCTAGCCTAGTTTATCAAACGAAGAAATATCTATATCTATATATAGACACGGGCGGTTTCTAACCGCCGAAACCGGCGGTTTCGGTTTTGAAACCGCACCGTAACCTTATTTTTCCGGTTCGGTTACGGTTCTTCCCGTGTGAAACCGGCGGTTTTCGGTTTTTTTTTATTTTTTTTATTTTTATATACAAATATTTAAATTAGATAAATATAATTTATAAATTAAATACTTAACATTTCACTTAAGTCTTAAACTTAATACATAGTAAACTTGAAGAACAAAGTTACAACTTACAACTTACAAGTTTACAACTTACAAGTTACAATTCAAAACAAGATAAAAATAAACTAAATACTTCAAATAAATGAAATAGTGAAATACTAATAATACTAAACTTAGTAAACTAGAAGTCTAGAATCGAGGGGGAAATCTCAATACCTCCGGATGAACTCTTTCAATGTGTGACTTGAAAGTTCCGTATCCTCCACCGCGCCTAAATTTATATATTTTTTGACAATAGTTACAACAAACTTCACGTGTATTGTCTATTGGATTTATATCACTCACACGAAAGTGATTTTCCAAACTAGGGTGAAAGTTTCGTTGAATTCGAGGTTGCGGTTGATTGACTTCTTCTTCATCACGTTGACGTACATTAGTAACTCCGGATGAACGGGATGATCCTTCGTTTGCCATTTGAAAAAAATGAGATAGACTTAAGAGTTGAGAGAATAAGAGAGAAATAGAGAATTGAGAAAAGAGAGTTGAAGTGTGAAAAATGAGAAGAGAAAATACTAAAATAGGGTATTTATAGGTGAAAAATGGGCCAATTTTCGGAATTTAAAAAAAAAAAAAAAAAATTCCGGCCAAACCGGCGGTTTAACCGCCTGTTTCAAATTCAAAATTCTGACCGTTGGCGATTCAACGGTCCAGATCTGTTGACCGTTTGAATCTCAACGGTCCAGATTAAAAGCGTATTTAAATTAAAAAAAAAAAAAATTCTAACGGTAATATCCGGCGTTTTGAATTTTGTAGCCGTTGGAGATCAACGGTCCAGATCATTTGACCGTTGAATCTCAACGGCTACGATTGATCTGCCACCCGGTTAACCGCCGGTCCGGTTGTAACCAGCGGTTTGGCCGGAAATATATATATATTTTTTTAAATCCGAAAATTCCCCATTTTCACCTATAAATACCCAATTTTCTCTTCTCATTTTTCACACTTCAACTATCAATCTCAACTCTCTTATCTCAATTCTCTATTTCTCTCTTAATCTCTTATTCTCTCAAATCTCTCTAATTCTCTCAAACTCTCTTAGTAATATGTCTTATTCAAGATCATCAAAGGGAAAGGCTATCGTATCTTCTTCACAACAACCTCGACGAACACGTGTTCCATTGTTCAATGACGTCGATGAAGAAGATCAAAATATGCGTAGAATTCTTGGTAACGATATCATCGACCAAATGAACGAAATTGCCACGGATGATGATGATGATGAAGAGATTGAAGGTGGTCCAACTCAAGAAAGTGCAACCGAAATTCCACAACCACCACCTTCGACGCCTTCAACCGAAATTCCACCACCGGGTCCACCGCCTTCACAAGCTCGAACTTTTAAATCCGAAATTTTTGCACGTCACTTTCAAAAAATTCCAACCGGTGAGGTCGATAGATTTATAATTCATTGTAATTATTGTCCAAAGGAGTATAAATTTAAAAAAGGAGGAGGATATGGTACCTTCAAGCTCCACATGGAAAACCATCATCCGGATAGAATGGGAATTACAACGAGCCAAACGCAACTACGAGGATTTACCGGGTCCTCCGGAGGCGGAGTTCAAGGTGAGGTAAGTAATCCAACTTCTCTTTTTAAATATGATCAAACATATTTTAGAAAAATGTTAGCTATAAAATGATAAGTGTTCAACATCTTCCTTATAGTTTTGTTGAAAATTTTGCTTTTAATGATTTGGTACAACTTTCACTACAACCAAGCATGAAAAAAATTTCTCGTTCTACGGTTACTCGTGATATTGCTAATATTGTTGGTGAATATAAACTTGCCTTGATAAATATTTTTCGTTCACTTAAGAGTAAAGTTTCTATTTGTTCTGATATTTAGAGTGATAATTTTCAAAAACATTCATATATGGGAGTTACTTGTCATTGGATTGATGATTCTTGGACATTAAACAAAAGATTCATTGCTTATAGGGATTTTGATTGTGTGCACTCGACCGATGCTATTAAAAAGAAAATTGTTGAAATTTTAAAATCTTATGGTTTAATAAACAAAATTTTTTCAATTGGTTTTGATAATGCTAGTGCTAATAATGCTAGTATCGAACAACTTCGTAATGCATGTCAACCGTATGTTGGTGGAAAATTTTTTCATATTAGATGCATGTGTCATATTTTAAATTTATGTGTTCAAGATGGTTTAAATGCTTTGAGAATGCATATTGCTCCTATTAAAGATGCTATTACTTATTTGACGAGGCGTAGTAGTATGATGAAAAAATGGAAATTTTTTTGTAGAAGTAGGAATGTGCATCCGAAATTTTTTTCTCTTGATGTGTCAACACTGTGGAATTCCACTTATAAATTGTTAAAAGATTCGGTTGATTATAAAGATATTTTATGTGATTTTTTTGAAGAAGAAAAATGTGGATTTGGTTTACTTCCTGAAGATTGGAATCATTGCATAAAAATTATTAAGGTTTTGGAAACTTTTAATAATGCTACTTTTGCTATGTCTAAAGTTTACGAACCTACTTCTCATATGGCACTTGAAAATTGTCTAAAAATTGTCAACGTTTTAGCACGTTACAAAAACGATTCACAATTACATGAAGCTATTGCTCCTATGTTGGAAAAATGGAAAAAATATTTTGCTATAATCCCCCCTATATTCTTAGTTGCTAAAGTTTTTGATCCTAGATATAAGTTAGAGGGTCTTAAAGATATGTTAACTTTGTATTATAAAAAATTATATCCTATTTTCGAATATCCTAATGAACAACCGAACATCGATCATTTCATATTCGAAGTTCAACAACTTATATTATCATTAATTAAGGAGTATATGGATACACATGGTTTATCCTCTTCTAGTTCTAGTTCTAGTGCTAGTTTTGACGAACAAAATGATTTGGATGAAAATATGGATGATGTTGATAACTTTCTTTTTCAACGTAATTGTAAAAGATCAAAATTTACATATACTCAAGAATATGAAAGCTATGAAAGGAATACATCAATGGAAAATATGGAAGGAGACTTTGACATATTAAAATGTTGGTCGACGGTGACTCAAGTATTTCCGGCAATGTCAATGCTTGCAAGAGAAATTTTTGCGGCTCCCGCCTCAACCGTTGCCGTTGAGCAAGCTTTTAGTGTAGGAGGTTATACTTTGGATGCAACGAGGTCCAATATGACCGTTGAAAATGTAGAGAACCAATGCTTACTTGATGATTGGATAAGAGCCGAAAAAAGAGCTCAATCGTTAGAAGATGAAAATGAAGAAGACGAGGAATGGACCTCTACGGGCGGAAGTGAAGAATGAAGTGAAGAATGAAGAATCGAGTTGAGGTAAGTTGAGGTAAGAGAACTACGTGGACTTTGATTTCAATTTCCGTTGAATTTGGATACGTACGCAACTTAATTTAAAATTTTTGAACTTAGAATTTCTAAGTTTAATATTTAAAATTAAGCTCAAGTCCAATTTCTTTTAACCCCTCCTCTCCCCAATTTTTTTGTAATTTATTGTTGTATTTATAATTATAAGTTGTAATTTGTAAATGTAATTCTAAAGTTTTGAGTTTATATAAGTTTTATTTATTTTTTCAAGTTGTAAGACGTAAGTTGTAACTTTGTAACTTGTAAGTTGTAAATTATAATTAATTTATTTTTTGAAGTTTTTATCACTCACATAAATCACATTATATAATTTAAATTTATTCTCTTAATATTTAATACTTTATAGTTTATAACTTAATAATATTAATAATTAGTTAGTTAAAGTCTTAAAGACTTAAAGTTAAAATTACAATTTACAATATATAATTTTATTAATTTATAAAAACAATTAACAAAGGTTAAAAGTTAAAACGAGTATAATTTAAGTTGTAAAAATAATTTTAACTTAACACGATCGAAAAAAGAGTCGAAAACGATCGAAAAAGTAAAAAACGAGGCGAAAACGAGCAAAAAATAAATAAATAAATAAACCGCCGAACCGGGAAACCGCCGGTTTTCAAACCGAACCGCCGGTTTGAAAACCGTAACCGTAACCGGCGGTTCGCGGTTCGGTTACGGTTGCCGAAAAACCAAAACCGTAACCGCCGGTTTCTAACCGAAACCGGTGGTTTTGAACCGTTGCCCATGTCTATCTATATATATATATAAACAATAAAGTCTGACCAAGTCAATTCCCTCCAAAACTGTTCGTGGGCCATCTGTTTTTTTTTTTTATTATTCTAGCTTTCATAAATTTTGAGCTATAGCATTGTTGAAGCCTTTCTTTTTTTAATCACAACCTTTAAAATATTTAAAAATACACAATTTAAATAATAAGATGTTTTATAATTTTAAAAAAAAAATTAGTAATAAGTAATTTATTACTATATTTATATTTCTGTTGTTGAACTAGCTAGTTTTAAGTGTTTATGAGTCAAATAATCGATTTCAGCACATATTTTTGGATTTTGATCAATTCTAGTACTCCTACCTACTTACTACTTTTTCATTTAAATGATCAATGTGTAATGTTTTGTTTATGCCACGGGACTTTGCCGAATAACTCCAAAATTTAAGAGCAAACAAACTCATTTATGAAAAATTGTTGTAATTTCCAGCCATTTGGAATCAAAATCGAGCAAATCAAATAATTGTGGAAATAAAAATCATTTTAAGAGTTAGTTATGGAGAAAAAATCATTTTACGTCCGTTAACTTATGCCTAATTCAATTTATATGCTTTAAATTTTCACTTTTTTGATTTACGTTCCTTTTGTCGGAATTTTTTTTAAACTTACCGAAATGTGAGGAATAAATTGGGATTCCGGTCAAATAGTCCAATTTACGAGCTTTAAGTTTGAAAATTAAAATTTAATAAATAAATTTTCTAAAAATATCATTAAATTTTTTAAAATATTATTAAAAATCCAAAAATATCATTATAATAAAAAACTATAAAATATGTAAAATAAAATTAAAAATATCTTATTTAATTTTTTAAAAATCTCATTAAAAATTATAAAATGGGTAAAATATAAATAAAAAAATTTTACAATTCAAAAAATTCAATAATATCATTAAAAATTCTAAAAATTTCTTTAATTTTTAAAAAAATGTGTAGATTAAATATTAAAAATTCTAAAAAACCAATAAGAATAATAAAAATCATTAATGTTTTATTAAAAATCAGACTTGATTCGAAGTCATCCGCCATTAAAGTTTTTCTCGAAACTCCTAATTTTTTTTGTAGTCCACACCTTGATTGATTGTAGCTAGAACCGTGTCAAATTCATTTTAATGAGGTTTTTAGAATTGTATAATTTTTAATTTTATTTTAAATATTTTTTAAATTTTAATTTATAGATTTTTTATATTTAGACTTTTATGTTTTTATGAGATTTTAGAAATTTTTTATTTTTAATTTACAAAATTTGAAATTTTTTTGAATTGTAGATTTTTTTTATTTTTTTTTGATTTTTTTGTTTTTATTTTACACAATTTATAAATTTTAATGATATTTTTAGTTTTTAATGAGATTTTTAATTTTTTTTCAGAATTTTTTAATTATTAATTTCTAATTTTCAAACTTAAAGGACGTAAATTGAACTATTTGACCGGAATTTCAATTTTTCAACGAAAATAATATAAATTAAACATTTTATGACGTAATTTGAAAAAGTGAAAACTTAAAGAATATAAACTGAATTAAGTCTAAATTAATTAATATATATAGATTTAACATGTCGTTACTTAAAAAATTATGAGCATACTTAAAACAATTAAAATTATTTTCTAAGGAGTTTAATTCAAAAACATTATCGAAACATAAACAGATAAGTTTCAATTTCCCCACCGACGAGGCAATGTTCAATCCATATCAAATAATGGATGTATGTGATAGGAAGTGAAAGAAGAGTGAGTGGCACACAGCAAGAATCCAATTTATGGCTCTCCTCAGCCCGCCCATCACATTATTAATTAATAATGACTTACAACCTCCTCGATGTCACCAATTATGTACTCTTAATATATCTATGAAATAAAATTATGTATAGAAAATTGAATACAAATTCGTTTAAAAATTAATAAAATTGTTGAACAATATTTTCGTATAATATTTAATAGTTTGCAGATCTTACAATTCTTGTGATTAATCTATGTAAAATATTAAAAACAATTTAAAATGAAAAAAGAAAAAGAAAAAACAATTCTCGGGATTAATCTATGCAAAATACAAAACAATTTAATACACTGTGTAAAATATTTAAATTATCAATTTAGTCTAATAAATACACTTTTTGCATTTAAATTCTAAACATAATTGTGTTGTAAGTAGCACCCACCACCACCTTCGGTGCAAATAAATTTCGACTACAGTTTGTTAAAATATACACTCTTTCTCGATAAACTATTGTCAACAAAGAGTGTTGAATTCGACATAAGTTTATAAAAAAAAAATTGTCACTGCTGTACTAGCCGAAGAAATGGAGGAGAAAGAGGACAAGGGGAGAAAGAAAGGGCGGCGGCATGACGGAGGGAAGAGGAAATAGGGTTTTGTTTTTGGGTTTTTGAAAGAAAGAGGGAGGAAAGGAATTATGGTTTTAGTTGAAGGAGTATATTTACCGATGAATTCTTTAGAGAGAATATATAGGGTAATTGGAGGAGTATATTTAACAAAGTTGGAGGGGCTAGCTACAACTTGTTTGCTAATGTGGCTGAATAATAATACTCCCTCCGTCTGTCTATAAATTTTTCATTTTACTATATTGGTCCGTTCATCTATAAGCTTCACGTGAAATTTATAGACGAACGGAGGGAGTAATATATACTCCTTCAATTCCACAAAAATAGTCAAATTTGACTTTACACACAGATTAATAAAAATTAATAAATTTAGATTAATTAGGGGTAAAATTGACAATAAAGTATTTAATACTAAAGTAAAAGAGAAAATGTGAAGAAAGTGCAACATGTAAGTGCACAACCATTTGAGCTACATCAATTAATGCACATAGTTTTCACGTATTTTATATTTTTATGGTTGATTCTATCCATTTTCTTAAAATGAAAATTGAGTCTACAGGAGACCTACCCATAAAAAGGAATACATGGCTATCTTAGTGGGACGGGAGTATATAATTGGGCTGCCCTTTTGCTGAAACCACCTGTCCAAGCTCTCAACCCTATATATATATATATAGATTTTTTATTTAATTCTGGGGTGCCATTAACCTTTCGGTAATATTATTAGTGAAGAGAAATCGAAGTTTTAGTCTTCAAGTACATAAAAAGGCCGGGAAAGATTATTATATACTACTATAGGCATTAGTTGAGAACACAATAACGAAATTATATAATTGTGGACGAGCGATAGGAACATAATTGGTTGTATAGTTCCAAAAAATCTCTCTCACTCTCACTCTCACTCTCTCTAACACTCACAAGTATGAAGATAAATGTGAATAACTCGACAATGGTAAAGCCGATGGCAGAAACGCCGGGTGGCACTTTGTGGCTCTCCAATTTGGACTTGCTATATCCTGCTACCTACCACACCCGCGCCGTCCACTTGTACCGCTCCGACGGTACCGCCAACTTCTTCGACGCGACGGTGCTCAAGGCCGCGCTTAGCCGGGCCCTGGTTGAGTTCTACCCCTATGCCGGGAGGCTCAACAAGGCCGAAAACAATCGGATTGAGATCAACTGCAACGCCGAGGGGGTGTTGTTCGTCGAGGCCGAATGCGATGCCACGCTGGATGATTTGGCCGGTAGGCCGGACCTCCGCTTCATCCCCGCCGTCGATTATTCTCAAGGACTTTCATCCTTCCCACTTTTGCTACTACAGGTAATTACAAACATCTTTTGGGAAATTTGTGAAAAAATTGTGCAAATAAATAAGTGAAAGTTACTCAACTTTCATTTTTCGTCCGTCTCAATGAAAGCTTCTAATTCTCTTTTTGTTAATTATTTCCTTTCACATTTTATTATATATATTTTTCTCTCTCTTAATCACATCACCTCTAATACATCTACTTATTATATTACTGTATTATTTCTTAATTTCTGTGTCCGGAGCTCATATGGGAGTTTTTCCTAAGACGGAGGGAGTAAATAACTTTTCACATAAAATATTAGTACATTTAATTTAAGGAAGAGACAAAAACTTGCAAATCATTTACAAGTCATATCAGATCAAACAGACCTTTAAAAAAAATCATGCAAAAATTGAGCAGAAAAGCTTGTTCCAGATCTGTGTTACTAAAAATACAAGACAAAGATTTATTACTGCATGAATAAAATGTTATTAATATTGAGCACCAATAAAATACCTAGTTTATTCCAAAACAAAAAAAATGAAATTAGATCACACATGTTGAGTAGTTCATTTCTAAAATTACAAAAATATTAACAATCAACCGTTAATTGAAATTAAGAAATTATTGTTGACTTATTTTCATTAATTCATCCAAAAAAACAATAATGATTTATCTGTCTTCCTTTCGTGACCAGCAGATTGGATTTTATTAAAAAACGTAATAAAATTTATTGACAGTAACAATCGCATTAATGGGTAAAGTGGATCAAATTTTACGGATCTATGTTCCGTGCAATATTGTGTATATACTCTAATATAATTAAGTGAAATTAACAAAAAATGAGGAGTTTTCTATTTCACTATATATATATATATAATAACAGAATAGTGGTTTCTTTAGCAAATTTCCATCAAAATGTTGTAATAGTAAAATATTATTTTTTGTGGGACTCACCATCATTTTCTCTCTCTCCTCTCCTTATAGTCAATTTTTCTTCTTTGAGTTTTTCTTCATTATTCTCTATTAGAAATATAATAATGTATCATTCATATCTATCTTTTTAGTATATTTGATCAAATCTTCATGTCTATTTTATAGATATGCTTCTTTATATCTATAAATATAACTATTGTTAGGGGTGGGAATGGACCAAACTACTCGACAGGGGCATACGGCTTGGCCTATTAAAGCTCGGCTCGGCTCGTTTAATAAACAAGTCGGGCTCAAGCTTTTTTAGAAGCCTATTTAGCTAAATAGGTCGGGCTCAAACTTTTTCGTAAGCCTTTTAAGTCCAACAGGCCGGTCTATATAACTTCACACACACATATATATATACTTATATAATATGTGATTTTCAAATAAATAAGTAAGAAAATTTAGTAATTAGTCGTATTTTTCTTTGTAATAGTTGAAAAAATAGTTGAATATCTTTTTTGGAACATTCAATTACTTCCATTTTGGAACATTTTTTTGAGATTTAAAGAGTTAATTTTTATAATTTAATGATAATACTATTGTAGATTTTTTTTAAAAAAAATAAGCTAATAAGATTAAGAGGTCTTTAAAAGACTTTCGGGCCAGACCTATTTATTAAAAAGGCCAAGCTTGAGCCTTTAAAAAAAATCTATGACAGGCCATGGGCTAAGAAATATGATTAAATAATAGATGTAGTACAAGTGATGTGATGGTGAGAGAGAAAATAATAGATGAATGTGAGATGAAGTATGATAAAATAATAGATAAAGTGTAAGTGATGTGATTGGGAGAGAGAAAATCATATGCAAAAAATGGAAAAATATGAAATGGAAAACTTATTGTGGGACATCCATAAAAAGGAAAGTGGGAAACTTATAAGGGGACGGAGGGAGTATATAACAGGCCAGACTTTTTTTATTAAACATTACTATTAAAGATTATATAAAATGAACATTTATTAATTATGCTCAATTAATTATTTTTGGTAAATCTTAATTTTATTCAATATTATTATGACGTTTATTTTTTAAATAAAATATTAAAATTAATGGTCCTAATACAAAAAAATCATTTATTAACATCACACTATTTATATAATTTTATTAATTTATAAAGGAGAAATACTAGTTATGGATAATAATTTACTAGTTTAAATATTGTACTATATTTTTGCAGATAACTCGTTTCAAGTGTGGTGGAGTTAGTTTAGGTATTGCAAATGAGCATCACTTAACAGACGGAATTTCTGGTGTCCATTTTCTCAATTCATGGTCAGAGGTTGCTCGGGGCCAGACCATCGACACCCTTCCATTGTTCGACCGGAGTGTCCTTGCTGCACGCGATCCTCCACGCCCACAGTTCCCCCACGTCGAGTACCAGCCCCCACCACCATTGAAAACTCCTCCTTTGGAAAACAACTCCGCCGAGACAACTACATTTTCGACATTCAAGATAACACGTGAACAACTGAATGCCCTCAAAGCTGAATGTAATGGTGATTATAGCACGTACGAGGTGGTTACAGGCCATCTGTGGCGGTGCGTGTGCATGGCACGTGGCTTGCCTGCTGATCAGGAATCCAAGGTGCATATTCCCGTAGACGGACGGAGCAGGCTGCGGCCATCGCTTCCGAGGGGATTCTTTGGGAATGTGATATTCTCAGCTACTCCAATTGCGTCGTGTGGTGAACTCGCCTCGAGGCCGTTGAGGTTTGCGGTGGGTAAAGTTCACGAGGCGATAGCCCGACTGGATGACGAGTACCTGAGGTCGGCTCTCGATTACTTGGAGTTGCAAGCTGGGGATGTTAGCGCCCTTTCATGTGGCACGCACACTACTAAATGCCCGAATCTGGAGATCACCAGCTGGGTGTGGCTACAACAATACGAAACGGATTTCGGGTGGGGAAACCCCGTTTACTGCGGACCCGTAGTAGCTGCATATCGTGAAGGGAAAAGTCATCTGTTGCGTAGCCCCGAAAACGATGGGAGCCTTTTGTATGCTGTCACGTTACTCAAACAGCATATGAAGTTATTTCAGAAACTGCTTTATGAGTTTTAACTTCAATAACTTGTTATTTTGTTAGTATTGATGATCATAACAATATGCCATAATGGCAAAATCGTGTGTGTTTCTTTCTTTCTGTTTCGGTTGAATTACTATTATATATGGATGATGGATCACTTTAATAAGTTTGTTATATTTGTATTTTTGTTGTTCAACTAGTTTTGAGTGTTCTGCAGTTAAAAAGAAAAAAAATAAATGTATTTTTACGTGTTTGGTATAAATCTTTTTTTAATCTTGATATTTCATATTATTTCCTCGTCCAATTTTATTATGTTTCCTTTAATTTTTTCTTATTTTGAAAATAATAGTATTCATATTATATCCCCCACCCTCCAATCTTCACTTGTTTATCTACATTGTCATTCATTTTATTCTTAAGTGTGTCTCACAATATCTCATCACATCCTCAATTTATCTACTTTATATACTGTATAAACTAATCAATACTTACTAAAACTAGTGTTGAGATAAATTTTGACAGAGTATGCCATATTAACTTCTTATGTTATTATGTTGATGTCAAGGATTCCAGTCGATTAGACGTCTCCAACCAAGTAGAATACTTGAAGATATAAGAAATAACTGCTCTAGGATAGTATAATTCGAAAAGTAATCAACAAAACAAACAACACACAAAGAATTTAAGTGGTTCAATCAATGTGATCTACATCCACTGGACTAGAGGAGTACTTTTTTGATTGATCAAGAATGTTTACACGCTCATTCACTCAGAATAGAATATTTTCTCACTTCACTCGTGAACTCACACAACTCAAAGATTACAATCGTACTTGCATCCAAAATCTAACTCTCTAACCTTTACAATGTACACATACAAGAGTATATAAAGACCAAAGATAGTTGCTGCTGTTAAGAACTGTTTAAGTAGTTAGCAACCGTTTGCAACCGCTTGTAACAACCCATGTGCTCTGTTATTACCCAACTGAAATGGTAGTTATGCCCTCAAGTAGTTGTAACTGTAATACAACTAGTTAAACTAACTAACTTTCATATCAGAAGACTTGTCCATAAAGATAAGAACACTACTTAGTGTTCTGATACTCAACTCTTCTGTTCTTGTGATCAAAAGCTAACTCTGTTGATAGACTCCATACTGTGTTGATCTTTTACTGTGCTGATCCAGTATTGTGCTAATCTACTCTGCTAAAGTATTGTGCTGACCAACTCTGCTGAAGTACTGTGCTGATCTGATCAACAGTGCTGAACTCTAAGCATCACCTTCTCAACTAATTGAAAACCTTCAACTCATCTAATTTCGATCTAAGTCATCTTATCTGATTCTATCAGCTCATTACTTAATATACTGACTTTGAAATTGATAACACTTACCGTTGATCTAACTTATATACTTGAGATTTTCAATTTTCCCACCGACGAGGCATTGTGATTGTGATAGAAGGGGGCGGTAGACAGCTAGCAACGTACAATTCAATTTATGAGATTGATGATAACACATCAATGTATGGTTATTATTAGTGCAGTACTCTCATTTATTAAACGTTATTTTTTCATATCCATTGATTTAGCTGGACTATTTTCAAATTGGGCTTATTTTCAATTTACTTTCACTTTCTTTTTTCATTTTCTTTTATGTATTACTCCCTCCGTTTCGTGATTTCTTTCACGTGTGAAGAGACACACAAAATAAGAAAAGTGAATTTAGTGGAAGATTTTAAGGGGTAATTTTGTAAACTTTTATGTATAAAGTAAATAAATGAGTTGACTTTTGGGTATGTGTGGAGAAAAAGTAATGACATTTGTGTAAAATTGAGAATATTGTGAGTGTGGAGTTTATAAAAGGTTTTCCATTTTAAGAGTGTGAAAGTTATTGTGCGACGTCCCGAAAAGGAAAGTGTACGTGAAAATAATTGCGGGACGGAGGGAGTACTAAATATAGAAGAAGTTATTGTAATTTATTTAAATACTTCCATTTTCAATATTTTGGTTGTCTAATTTTATTATTCTTTTTCCCTCTTAAAAATAATATTATTCACACTATTTTATCTAACTCTTCAACCATAAAACATTTATTCAAAATTTTGTTATTATCTTTATTTATAAAAAATCACTTTATTTATAAGTAGATCCCACAATCAATTTATCTATTTTATATATAAATTAATTAATATTTATTAAAAATTGTGCTCGAAAAATGGGCATAATGAATTTGAACGGAAAGAGTATATTTTTATAAAAAAATCTTTTTGTGAGCCAAGTATATATAATTTAAGTATATTTTTACTTATTTTTCTATTTTTACTGAATTTGGACGGATATTCTGTATTTATCTGTAAATTTCTTTTTGTGCTTGTATTATTTAGATTAATTATACAAAATTTTCCCGTGATTTAAAGGTATTCATGTGATTTGAAATAGTATGAGAGTTACATGTGATTTAGTATTAAATATATATATATTTTTTCAGATTCTTAAGACATAAATAGTTAAAACAAAAAAAAAGGTGAATTAAATATTATCGTTAAAGCAATTTTTAAAAAAGGGATAATAAGCTTTATTCAAAAAAAAAAAAAAAAAACAATATTTCTCGATAAGAAAGAGAATATACCGTCGAAATCGCCGAGTGTGTGGTGGGTTGTCCATGATCAATCGAGGGCGGCAGATTTAATTCATATGCTGCAAGATGCTTTGATTGGGTTTTGGTCCGACCACTTGTGCGAGGAACAACTTCATCTGTGGGTGAAGGAACTGTCACATCATCAGGTGGATGATGCACGGAATTGAGCGGCAAAGGCTCAATGTTTCCATCGGATGATGAATGTGTGGGGTTTGGCAAGGGTGCATCGTCTCCAGTAGGTGGAACGTACCCAGCAGGTCGATCAGGGGCTCTCTCGGTCACAAGCCGTGCTGCCTGGCGAATGAATGGTCGAGGGGCCACCAAGTCGCGTTCTGGACAGGTGGCGAGTGGGCGTTCTCCTCGGATGTTGGCATGCACCATGCGCGTAGCATCTACTAAGTTCATACTGCGCCACATCCTTTGAACGGAAAGATGTGCTCAAGGAATGTGACGTCTCGAGAGCTGTAAAATTTGTGGGTGTTCAAATCATAGACGCGGTACGCCTTCTGCCCATTTGGATAACCTACAAAAATACATGCATTCCCCCTTTCGTCAAACTTGTCCTTGCGGCGGTTCTCATGAGCATAGACTAGGCAGCCAAAAGTTCGAAGGTGTTCATAATTGGGTCTCTTATTGAACAAGATCTCGAAAGGTGTTTTGTTGTCAAGAACCTGTGAGGGCAAATGATTAATTATGTAGACTGCAGTCAAAATACATTCTCCCCAAAAATCAATTGGCAATCCTGACTCAAAACGAAGAGCTCGTGCGATTTCCAATATATGTCTATGTTTTCGTTCTACAACCCCATTCTATTGTGGTGTGTCCGTGCAGGAACTCTCCATCAAAATTCCATGGTTGCCGTAATAATCAAGTAAGGTGGCTGATTGAATTCGACCCCATTATCGGAGCGAACTCGTTGGACATGCAATTTGAACTGTGTGTAAACCATCTCACAAAATTGAGTTAGTCGCGCCATTTGTTCAGCCGTGAGTCCAGGTATTGCGATTACTTCAGGCGCTACCTGCGTAGCTAACGATTGGCCTATTCGCCTGGAATTCTGATTACGTCTGTCGCATCTCGCATCTTGTCCTCGACAGTTCCATGTTGGCGGGTAATCGATTCTCTTGAAACAGGTATCAATGTTATGGTTGGTTTTCTTGCAATGTGTACAGTACCTGCCTTCTTTGGTTGCTGGATGTTTGTGATCAACATCCTTCTTAGTTTGCATTTGGAAAGCAGCGGCCTCAACGCCAGATCGCCGTGCAGAGGAAATCAAGCAATGTTGTTCGTCCTCCGAGACGAGATGATATGCTGTGCTGAGCGTCGGGACAGGCCGCCATCCAAGAATCTGTGTTCGTATCGGTCCATATACATCATCCAAGCCCATAAGAAAATCATACAGCTGATCTCGATCCCTTCTTGCAGCCAACAACTTTGCTATATTGCACGGACATCCCTCAACCGAACATGTAGGCATCGGAGAGATTGAATTCACTTCATCCCATATCCTACGGAGCTTGCTGTAGTACGCCGCAATGGTAGTTCCTTCTTGGCGAATCTGACTGATTGCCCGTCGCAATTCATACGCCCTAAGAGCACTTTCCTTACCAAATCGTTCCTCCAAATCCGCCCATATTTCTCGAGCCGTTCGGAATTTCACGGATTGTCGTATCTCCGGCTCCATGTTGTTTAGAAGTCAACTTTTCATCATGTCGTTTGCTCTCTTCCAGTACGGCAAGTACGGATCATCTGCCACCGGCATCGAAATATCACCATCAACAAACCCAAACTTGTTCTTAGCATAAAGGGAATTGGTAATCTCATCGACCCAATCACCATAATTGTTGTCTCTCAACATCACGCCGACAAGGACGTCTCCAGGTTTATCGGAGGCCTGCAAGAAATACGGAGACATCGCGTCTATCACGGGAGTCGCCGATTTGGAACCCTCGTCGACTTCTTTCTCGGCCATCTTCTTATCGTCGCAGATTATGTTTAATTGCAGCGAAGTAGAATGTTATTGAGGTGAGTGAATCAACCAAGGTAACCGCTCTGGTACCATGATAAAACTAGCGTGCATAAGAAAGGCATTGAAAACGACTGTGTGGAATTTGATCCGGGTGTAAATTGCATGACTTTAGTGCATATTTAGAGCCTATATTTCTTGTATTTTCACATTATATTGGCCAATTGTGGAGGATTTGATTTAATTGTGAGAAAGGTGGTGTTTTGTTGATTTTGTAGGAAAAATGATGAATTTTGGGAGCAAAACACCTACCACAATTCACTGGACCAAAAGGAAGAGTGCACCATTGAATTCGGCTCGAAAAATGGAGTGGAATAGCAAAAATAATCGAGTTGATCGGAGATCGGAGTTGGAAAATATGCACAAAACAAACTAAAAGGTGAAACACGGCCGAGCGTTTAGTCTCGGCCGAGTAAAATGATCAGAGACTGAAAATTGAAGACCACGGTCGAGCATTCAGTCTCGGCCGAGTTAAAGATTGCACCAGATTCTGGAAATCCACGGCCACGACCGAGCGTTCAGTCTCGACCGAGAAAAAACCTTAGCCTGAAATTTGAACACCAGGGCCACGGCCGAGGCACCCAACTTTTTCACTTCTCGAGGGTTTTGACCCATTTTCTCCATATTTCAAGGGCCTAATTGCAAAATTGTCCCAAGACTTCTACCCCAACTATAAATAGACTCAATTTGAGTTTTAGAAAGGGTCTTACTCTTTTAAACAAGCAATTTTTCACACATAAACACATAGTTAGTAGTGTTCTTCATTTTTAGTTTTAATTCTTCATAGAACTAGATAGAGTAGTGGTTTTTACTTCGAATCAAGCTACGATTATCATCGGACATCGTCTATTACATCGTTTTGTAGCTACAATTCCATGATCAAGGTGATATTACTTTTGTTTGCATTTCAATTTGGTAATTTCTTAAATTCTCCAATTACTTACTATTTTGCTATGAGTTTGATGCTTGTTTTTGTTGTAGCCATGAGATTCTCTTCTAGAACCATGTGCTAATCTCGAATTGCCTTGGGTGTGGATGTTTTGCTATAGGTTAAATGAAGTGCAATGGGCTGGAACAATAAGCCCAACAAAGAAATAAAAGGTACGAAAGAAGAATAAAAGGGCGCGACTAAATGCACCCGGATTTCCTATGAGTACACCCACCAAACATTTTTTTAATCTTTCAGAACATGTGAAATGTCCCATATACCCCTAGGGTAAAATTTATGAAAAAAACCGAAGATGAGTACACCCACCCATTCTATTTCACCACCACCACCACCTCTCCACCACCACCACCACCACCACCACCACCATTCAACAAAAAAAAAACTCCAAAATTGCTACAAAAATTAATCCAAAACACCAACTGTTCGAAAAAAATTTCAAAACAAACATGTTCGAATTTTTTTCCAAAACAATCTCAACATGTTTGAAATTTTTTCCAAAACAAACTCAAGTTGTTCGAAATTGTTTCCAAAACAAACACAATATGTTCGAAAAAAAAATTCAAAACAACTTAAATTTGTCCGAAAAAAAAAATCGAACATCTTGTTCGAATTTTTTTCCAAAACAAACGCACTATGTTCGAAAATAATTCCCAAACTTCAAAAAAATCCTAATTTTTCTAATCCTAAACTTACATGTTAGCGGCGGCGGCGGCGAGGGGAGGAGCACTACGGCCGCGGCGAAGAGGAGAAGGGAGGGCGGCGGCCGCGACTGTGGGGAGGAGGGAGGGCGGCGGCCGCGTCTGTGGGGAGGAGGGAGGGCGGCCGCGAACGAGGGGCGGTGGAGATGGTTGCAGGCGCGACGGGAGAGGCGGTGGAGATGGTTGCTGTGGAAGGCAGCCCAACGAGGAGGGCGGCGCGACGTCGAGCGGCGTTGGCGGAGTGGGTGCCGCCGTGCCGGCAAAGCAGCGCAAGGATTTGTGGGTGTCTGAATTGTTGAGAAAGAGAGAGGAAGGTTTTAATTGAATAGAGGGTAATTTTGGGTTTTCCATGTGGGTGTCCTCATCCGTTTTATGTGTGTTCTCATCGCGTGGGTGTACTCATAGTAAATCCGGGTGCCTTTAGCCGCGCCCAGAATAAAAACATTCTCAACAGTTTGTGTAATTGTTGTATTAGTATCTATGTAAGGGTAGAGTACCCTGTACTCCTCTTAATAATATTTTCATATTTTCAAAATAAAATAAAATTGTGAAATAGCACCACAGTGGCAAAAATGAATAAATATATTTATAAATATCAAAACAAAAATAATAGATGTAGTACAAGTGATGTGATGGGGAAAATAAAATAATTGATTAGTGTGAGATAAAGTATAATAAAATAATAGATAAACTATACATATGATTGGGAAAGAGAAAATAATATGCCACAAAAATGGAATAGAAAACTTATGTGAGACATTCATAAAAGAAAAGTGAGAAACTTACGTGGAAAGGTGGGTGTATATGGCTTGTAAAGTTAAAATGTACAGTATTAATATATAGCTAAAGTGGTTTATATATAATCAATCCTTTGTACACTTCCATTCTGTCTCTCTTTGATCCACACTGCAGCATACATGAAGATCATTAGCTCGACGATGGTCAAACCAATTGCAGAGACGCCAGGCGGCACTATATGGCTCTCCAATTTGGATTTGTTAATGCCTGCTACTTATCACACTCACGCCGTCTACTTCTACCGCTCCAACGGCGCCCCCAACTTCTTTGACCCGGGGATGCTGAAGGCGGCGCTCAGCCGCGCTCTGGTCGAGTTCTACCCCTACGCCGGGAGGCTGAAAAGGAGGGAAGATAATCGCATAGAGATCAACTGCAATGCCGAGGGGTTGTTGTTTGTCGAGGCTGACTGCAACGCCACCCTCGACGATTTTGGTGATTTCGCCCCCAAGCCGGACCTCCACCTCATCCCCGCCGTCGATTATTCTCACGGAATTTCAACATTCCCACTTTTGCTACTACAGGTTATAATTTATTTATTTGTACGTACATGTCTCATCGAATTAATTAAAACTAAAACTAGCTAGCACTAAACCATTGCATTTTTAAGAAATATATATGGCCGGTAGTATAAAATGTGTGGACAAAATAAAGAGACTAATTATTAATTAAATTAAGTAAATTTTTTGGGGAAATTAAGAATGTGAACTGAATGATTGAGTTTAATGCTGCAGTTAACTCGTTTCAAATGTGGTGGAGTTAGTTTAGGTGTTGCGAATGAACATCACTTATCCGATGGAACTTCCGCTCTCCATTTCATCAACTCGTGGTCGGACATAGCTCGGGGCCAGACGATCGACACCCTTCCTATGTTCGACCGGAGTGTCCTTGCTGCACGCGATCCTCCACGCCCTCACTTCCCCCACGTCGAGTACCAACCCCCACCATCATTGAAAAGTACTCCTTTGGATAACAATTACTCTGAGACAACATTTTCGATATTCAAGCTAACACGTGACCAGTTGAATGCCCTCAAGGCCAAATGCAGTGGTTATACTACGTACGAGGTGGTTACAGGCCATGTGTGGCGGTGCGTGTGCATTGCACGTGACTTGCCTGCTGATCAGGAATCCAAGTTGCATATTCCCGTGGACGGGCGGAGCAGGCTGCGGCCATCGCTTCCGTTGGGTTACTTTGGCAATGTGATATTCCCAGCTTCTCCAATTGTGTCGTGTGGTGAACTCGCCTCGAGGCCGTTGAGGTTTGCGGTGGGGAAAGTTCACGAGGCGATAGCCCGACTGGATGACGACTACTTGAGGTCGGCTCTTGATTACTTGGAGTTGAAGGGCGACGTTTGCGCCCTTGCACGTGGCACCCACACTACTAAATGCCCCAATTTGGGGATCATTAGTTGGGTCCGACTACCACTTTACAATGCGGATTTTGGGTGGGGAAAGCCCGTTTACTCCGGACCTGGAGCAGCTCCATATGAAGGGAAAAGTTATCTGTTGCGAAGTCCGGATAACGATGGGAGCCTACTGTATGGTGTGACATTGCTAAAACAACATATGAAGCTATTTGAGAAACTGTTTTACGAGGAGGACGAATGAGATCACCTGTTTATGAGTTTTAAGTTCAACTGATGTCTGATGATCATGACAATGTGCCATAATGGCAAACCGTGAGTGTTGGTGTGTTTGTTTCTTTCTGTTTCGGTTTAAATTACTACTCCATTATATATGGACGATGGATCACTGTAATAAGTTTGTTATATTTGTATTTTTGTTGTTCAACTAGTTTTGAGTGTTCTGCAGTTAAAAAGAAAAAAAATAAATGTATTTTTACGTGTTTGGTATAAATCTTATTTTAAACTCGATTGGACGTCTATATTACTCCCTCCGTCCAATTTTACTATGATCATTCTCCTTTTTTGGTTGTTCAATTTCATTATGTTCATTCTTATTTTGAAAATAATAATATTCACTTATTTACCTATATTATCGTTCACTTTATTTATAAATGTGTCTTACAATATTCCATCACACCTTCATTTTATCTACTTTATACATAAAATAATCAATATTTTATTAAAACTTGGGTTCAGATAAATGAGCGTTATAAATTTTGACGTCTTCTTAACTTCTTATGTTAATCTAAGCTTATATACTTGAGATTTTCAATTTTCCCACGGACGAGGAGGCATTGTGGTTGTGATAGAAATTGAAGGGGGGCGGCAGACAGCTAGCAACGTACAATTCAATTTATGAGATTGATAATAACACATAATTAATCCTATAGCCCACGACACATCAATGTATGGCTATTATTAATGCCGTCTCATTTATTATTCAATGTTATCTGACATACAGTATTACAATTAATTTGTTCTCCACTATTCAAAATTTAACATCCATCTAACTATTTTATAATTCTTCTATCGGCTAAATTAACTTTAATTTGTTACTGTTGTACCGATTTTTGTCAGGTGCATTGATTAATCGATAATAAACAATACTCCCTCCGTCTCAAAAAGATAGTATACTATTCTTTTTTGAGTTGTCTCAAATTATAGTCCACTTTCCTTTTATTTCAATATTTTTGCCTAAAATACTCTTATTTAATGATTATTGGAACAAATTTCAATAACATTAATTAAATAGGGGTATAACAAGAATATAAGAACAAATTTTATATGCTAAAAATGTTTGCATTGGTTTATGTGAAAAAGGAAAGTAGACTATCTTTTTTAGACGGAGGGAGTATCATTTATATGTGAGTGGTTTCTTACGGATTGAAAGATGATCAAAGATGTACTTGATGAACTCTTAAGGGTTTGTTTTTGATGAATTTGAAGAAAGCTTGAGGGAGAAGCTAAGGAAAGTGTTGTGCTTTTTTTAGGAATGAATTTATTTAAGTCTTCAAATGGCTTATATACTAGATTGCAATTTGCATGCATTCATGGCTGGCCGCTCATCATTAATACACCTATTAATACAAATATAATTGTTATTTAATGTAAATAAAGCTGATATTATTGTGATCATTTCATGCATTTAATGCATCTACTTTGCATTTAATGCCTCTGCAATCAGCCATTATAAGTTCCATCCTGCGTTATACTCGGCGTCGATCATACCACTTGCACCGTCTTTGACTTGTCAATGCTCGGATGGTAAATTCCATAGTTGTTTGGTCGTTGTTGGTCTAATTTGGGCTCATGGCGAGCATCTGGACTTGAGATCTTCTTTCTTATACAACTTAAATCTTCCTGTCTTCAAGGTACCTTCTTCGCTGATGATGTTGCTCGTCATTCTTCACTCTGTCGACCATCTTTACTTGTGATCATACATATATCATTTTACCACCATGCCCAATTACTCTTGCTCGTCAACATGATAACTTTTGCTCTCTGCCACGTGGATCTATTTGACCCATTGACCATTAAATGAAGACTTCACTTACTCGCCTTTTATTGATTGCTCGACTTTGACCTTATTGACTAGGCTTGACGACTTTGACTATTCTCCGTTGATTTGTTGACTGGTCAATAAAATAAATGTTGACTGAACATAATGTATATAAGTACTGTTTCGCACGTAGAGCTGGACTTTCCAACAACTATACATAAAGTTATTCATAGCTCTAAAATCTTGACACATAACCGGTTTTCTTTTGAGTTTTTCATGCAATAACTTAGTTGAGAGTTCATAGATTCTTTGACAATGAAAGCAAAAGTTGATCACGGTGGGATCAACTAAGTTAATTTGATACAGAGAAATCTATTGTGCGTGAATGAATGTTGTGTATTTCGAAAATGAGCTTCTGAATTTATAATGATGCTCACGGAAGATTTGAAATCGCTGAATGGGCTAAGATGAGACATTGAATGTGGGCCCATTAAGGTACAACTTGTTTACTAATGGGCTGGAAAATATGGACTTTTAAAGGCGCTGGCTATATATCCCTTCAGACTTGTTAAATATACTCCCCTCTCCATTTGTTAATTAAATATACATATAAAATACTCAATTTACCTTTAAGTAAAATTTTAGGGAAGCAGCCACAGCAGCCATCCAAATCAATTTTAAAATATATATATATATATATATATATATATATTAGAAATCTAAAAAAAATACATTTTTTCGACAAACGAGTCGACCGACACTGATTTATCGACCATCGAGTATATTTTCGACTATAAATTATAGACAAAAAACACCCTCGTCGACAACATTTTATGGAAAAAAATCTGAAATTTCGAAAAGAATTTGCCGACTATAAACATGGCGGTTGACAAATACTTGTTGAAAAAAAAAATTAACAAAAAAAAAAGAAAAAAATCCTACATGTACAAAAATTAAAACGAGGAAGGAGGGGGAAAGGTGAAGTGGCGGTATCGGGGGATGAGAAGGCGGGGACTGAGGGGAAATTAAAAAATGAAAAGGGGGCGGCGGTCGTGAGGTGGGGGGCGGTTGGGGGCAGTGATTCACGTATTATGCAACACCAAAATACACAACCGCAAGTATACGACGTATATTGTAGCGTGATAAGTACGAGATCGATCCCATAGAGAGGTATAGTGTAAAAGTGGAGTTTGTCGATTGAATTTTAAATAGACGGCGATCGATAAGTTTGTAGTGTGAAATTACCCCTAATTATCTACCCAAACGTCACAAATAGACAATTAAACGAGTAATAGAGAAATCGATCAACAAGTGCACATGCAAATCACAAAACGAGAGAAATACGGTTAAATCTCAATTAAGAGAATGTAGGTTCTAAAGCACATGCAATACTAATGAATTAATCTATGATTAACTATCTACTTAAGTGGTGTTATGTTTTGTCTATAAGATTGATCACAAAATAGTGAATTAAAAGTCTTTTCAATCCAAATAATTCAAAGGAAATATCACACAACTTAGTATCTCTACCTAAATTGCATCATAAAACTCAATCAAACTCCTAGGATCATCACACATCTTCCTAATCATTGACCATCTTTCAATCTCTCAATAAAATTAGGTCAAATGCTTGCAATTAATTAATCAAAAGAGACTTTTCAATCCAATTTCAATTAACTAAAATTAACATGTCACTATTGTACACTAATGACATGTTTTACAATATAAACCAAGCATTCAAATAGAATTAAACCACACAAACACCAAATAAGCAAAACATTAATTCATAGACTTCAACAAAAGTATTTACAAGGCTCTAGAACCAAAAGTGTTATAGCCAAGAACTAACATAATCAAATTAACAAAACCAAATGAAATAAATAAATAAAAAGAGAGAGAAATAGAAAGTTTAGTCTAATGTATGGTGTGGAATGAAATTCCAAAGCTAATGGTGCCTCCCTTGCTTGAATTGATGAAGAATTGAAGAAGTTATGGCCAAATCACCTTCAAATGTGTGTTTGTATGAATTGGAATTTTAGGAATTGGGGGAAGGTACAATTGATTTCAAGAATGGGGGCTTATATAGTGTTGGGGTAGGATTTGAGTGCAAGAATTGCAAGTTAGTCACTAAAAAATGGCGAAAATACAAGAATGGCACCGAAAATGGGGTGGCACGGGCGTGCAAGGTGGGCATTGGTGCTTCGAGGAGCTCGGCCGAGCTTGCTTCTCGGCCGTGGCATGCGAAAAGTGGACTTGGAGGGGGGCACGGCCGTTCTCTGGCCTCGGCGCTCCAACTTTCGGTATCGAGCACGCCTTGCTCGATCCGCGTGCTCGGTCGTTCCTCTCTTCGACCCTTTCTTGTTTTGTGCATATCTTTTGCTTCGGGTGTTCGATCAACTCAATTCTTTTTGCTATTCCACTTCATTTTTCGAGAAGAACCCAATGGTGCACTCCTCTTTTTGATCCAGTGAAGTATGGTAGGTTTTTTGCTCCAAATTCCATCGTTTTTCCTACAAAATCGACAAAACACAACATTTCCCTCATTTTGGCTCAAATAATCATATTCAATCCATAAATCAATGAAATAAGTATCAAAATGAGCTTCACATGTGCATCTAAAGTGTGTAAATTCCACCCGAATCAAACCCAACTAGTGATGGTGGTGCCGCGGCGGCGGCCTGGAGTGGGGGAAGGGGACTGAGTTTAGAGTTTAGAAAGAAATGAAAGAGAGGGAGGGAAAATTGGGTTAGAAATTAATAAATGGTGGAATGTATCTATAATTTAAATTTAATGTGCAAAAGGGTAAATTAGATATTTTGTGGGGAGTACATTTAACCCATCGGAAGAGTATATTTTAACAAGTCTGGAGGGTATATAGCCTGGGCCTTTTAAATGGCTGAATATTAATAAGGGTTGGGGTATATACCCCTCCAGCTTTGTTTAATACACGCTCCCTCCATTTTTATTAATTAAATAATCATGTGAAATGTCTATTTTACTTTTTTAATAAAATACAAAAAGATACATACACCCTCCATAAATTAAACTAATCTTAATTCTAATTTTAACCCTAATCCTAATTTGAAAGGTATTAGACGTCGCCGCCCAAAACAAAAGTGGACCAAAATTTCTTCCGGACACTGATTTGTCGACCAGACACACTCCGGTCGACTCTGGTTTGTCGACCGGACACATTCCGGTCGACTCTGGTTTGTCGACCAAACACACTCTGGTCGACTCTGGTTTGTCGACCAAACACACTCCGGTCAAAAGGATTTTTTCGAAAGAATTTCAAAAAAAAAATTGAAATTTTAGACAATATTGAGTCTACCAAAACATTTCCGTCGACAAACCAGAGTCGACCGGAGTGTTTTTAGTCGACTCAATATTGTCAAAAAAAAAAAAAACCTGGAGGAGCAACAGAAAAAAAAATGGAGGAGTCGACCAAAAAATGCATACTTGGGGCGGCGGAGGCTGGACGAAAGGGAGGACGAGGCGTCGCTTCTTGGGGTGTGGCGGCGCCGGCACGATGGAGGAGGAGGAGGCGTCGGCGCCGCGCGATGCGATGGAGGAGGAGGATGTGTCGGCACCGCGCGATGCGATGGAGGAGGAGGAGGAGGCGGCGTTGCGCGATGGAAGAAGAGGAGTAGAAGGCGGCGATGTTGGGTGAGGCGGCGAGCTGGCGGCGCTGGACGAAGGCGGCAGGCGGTGGGAGGTGGCGGCGGCGATAGGTGGGGTGGAGAAGGGATGGAGTAGAAAATGAATGGTGTGGGGAAGAAGGAATTTGAGAAAATTAGGGTTTAAATGTGAAAATTAGGGTTTTTGGAGAGTGTATTTATCCTATACAATTTAAAGAGATAAGGGTATAATAGGTAATTTAGGGGGAGTGCATCTATCTTACATGTGTTTTATGGGGGTGCGTGTATCGGGGGAGTGCATTAAACAAAGCTGGAGGGGTATATACCCCAACCCTATTAATAAATATTTGGGCTGCCTTTTGATGAAATGGGCCGAAAATATGCTGAAAGGATGGCAACTGCTGAAATGGCTGCCTTTTCTATTCTTATATGTACCTTTTATCTTTGTACATTATTTTACTTTTATTATGCTACATATTTTATATTATATTTTTTTTAATTTTTCGTGCAAAAATTAAATTAAAAGACGAAATTTTAATTTTAGTTCTATAAGTTTGAGAGATTTCAAAATAAATCTTTTAAATTTCAACTTTACAAAATACGTCATTTACCTTTTAATTTTAGTCCTTTTTTTATATCAATTTTAATTCTTTATATTTTGAAGGAATTAGAATTGACAAATTTGATGCCACATATATTAAAAAATGTCACCTCATCATCTTTACAAAATACGTTATTTACCTTTCAATTTTAATCATTTTTTAAATCAATTTTAATCCTTTATGTTTGGAAAGAATTAGAATTTGCCATATATATTAAAGAATGACACACCACTCTTTATTTAATTTCAGATTCTATTTTTTAATATTCAATATTTTTGTGCCGTCCCGATCAACTTCCGGCATATATCAATGTAATCTACAAAAGCAGATACACACTTGGTGAATGAATTAATTGTAGTAACAACCAAGCTTGAATCATTTTCCACTTTCACTTTCTCCAGGCCTAAATTTCTGTGGGCAAGTAAAGTTAAAATGTATTAAAAGCAAAATTGGTTTAGACTTTAGAGAGAAATAGCCATTCCTTCCTCTACACTTGCAATCTTTGATTCACCTGCACTGCATTGCAGCATATAGAGTTGGTCTCTTGTGTGTAGTGTGCACCGTGCACACTATGCCACTAGTCAACCCTTATTATTTAGAAAGACAGAAAGTTTACACAAAGTAGACATGGGTGAAATGGTTACTATACTTCAAATTGGATTGAAGGTCCGGGTTCAAAACTTGTGTCCTCCGTATATTTATATATGTATTTTAAATAAATTAATTTTAAAACTATTATTATTAACACTTTTCAACAATTTTTATTTAAAAAAAAATACCACTTTTCATTAATAAATATTACCACTTTTTACAATTTTTAAAATTTTTTTTAACACTTTTCACTAATAATATTTACCACTTTTTAGTATTAAAAATTACCACTTTTCACTCATAATAGTTACCACTTTTAAGTATTAGAGATTACCACTTTTCACTAATAATGTTTACCACTTTTCACTAATAATAGTTACCACTTTTCAGTATTAGAGATTACCACTTTTCAGTATTAGAGATTACCACTTTACACAAATAATGTTTACCACTTTACACAAATAATGTTTCATCATATATAAACTGAGGCAACGGTTTTCATGGACGGTCGGGAGTGGAACCTGGAGTGGGAGCAGGTAGCCGGAACTGAGGAAGGCGACGACTACGGTGTGAAGACAAACATAAATATTACTCCCTCCGTCCCGGAGGAACTTGCACCCTTTGACCGGCACACATTTTAAGAAATGCGTAAGAAAAAGTGTAATGATTGATGTTTTGAGGGGTAGTTTTGTAAACTTTTATGAATAAAATAAAGTAAAAAGTAGATTGAGTGTGGAAAAGTAATAGCATATGGGTAAATATGAGTATATTTTAAGGGTGAGGGTTGTGAAGATATTTCCTTTTATGGAGTGTGCAAATTGGTATGGGACATTCATATATGGAAAGTGTGCAAATTCCTGTGGGACGGAGGGAGTACCACTTTTTACAATTTTTTAAAAAAAAAATTTAACACCTTTCATTAATAATATTTACCACTTTTTAGTATTAAAAATTACCACTTTTCACTCATAATAGTTACCACTTTTCAGTATTAAAGATTACCACTTTTCACTAATAATATGTACCACTTTTCAGTATTAAAGATTACCACTTTTCACTAATAATATGTACCATTTTTCAGTATTAGAGATTACCATTTTTCACTAATAATAGTTAGCACTTTTCATTTCAGTATAAAAAAGCAGAAAAAAAACGATTAAAAAAAAAGCTGAAAAAACGGATAAAAATAAAAGCAATTAAAAAAAAAAGTAAAAAAAAGCATTAAAAAAAAGGAGTTAAAAAAAAGGAATTAAAAAAAAATAGAAAAAAAGGGTTAAAAAAAAAGCAAAAAAAAAAAGTGAGCGCACCACATCACTTTGGTGTGTATGGTGCATATAAGACTTTTCCTTATTTATAAACAATATTTCATCATACTTTCAATTTATCTATTTTATACATAAACTAATTAATCAATATTTATTAAAATTCTAGTTCAAAGAAATGAAACATGACGTTGGTTAATCTGCCTTAGTTCAAAAACATATTATCGAAGTAATATACTCCAGATTTTCAATTTTCCCACCGACGAGGCATTGTGATTGTGATAGAAAGTGGAGGTGGGTGGCAGATAAGCAACAATTCAATTTATGAGATTAATCTTATAATCTATCACAATCCTATAGCCCACGATAGTACGTACAGATAATGTATGGTTACGAATTAGGAGTACTATATATTATTAATGCCTTGTCATTTATTCAACATTATCCGACAGTACAACTGTACAAGGTACAATTTGTTCTCCAGTACTATTCAAAATTTAACATCTATATAACTATTTGTATGTACAAGTAATTTGTAAGACCATCTTTAATCCTGTAATTTTCTTTTCATTTTTCCATGCAATAACTTAGTTGAGATCGAGTTCATACATTCTTTGATCACAACAACTATTGAAATATTGTTAGAGTGATACTCATGAGTTATTCATATATAGCTCTAAAATCTTGACGATTGATGTCAGAGGCGGACCTAGCTAGTATTGAGAGTTTGGCGTGTTGTCGCCGACATTCAAAAATAAATTTTTTAACTGACCCACGTCACTAATGTAGTAGGGTAAACAAGGGTCGATCTCACAGAAAATAGTGAAACTCAATTGAATAAATTTGTATTACGGAGTACAAAACAATAAAAATGGGGAGAGTTTGGATGGTTGATTATTAAACTACTATAAAAGAAAAATAACATAAAAGCAATTAAAAGTAAATAGAAGTCAAATATATATTGAGAACGATCTAGCCCTTGATAGCTTTCCCTTAAATGGTTTTACCAATTTAATTATTAAACCCGGTAATCTCAATCCAATCTAGTGGTACGACCAAATTAGCTCGAATTGTTCCTTATGCATAATTAACTAGAAAGTACGACCAATAATTAATTTATTCCTACGAATAACCCAAAAATATGTATTTAAGATTCAACTAGATTATGAATATGAGACACTCGTTTTATACAACATAGACGTTATTATCCCTAAGGTGTTCTACCCTAGTTGCTACGATATCCACAATAATATACCAATTACGAATTATAAACCGTGGATTAGCTAGAATTGATAAATAAATAAATTTGAATGGTCAGTTCTAATAAATTCGAATTGTATACGACGCCGCGTGGCGCGATTCGATAAAAATGTGTAAAATAAAATTGAAAAATTCAAAATATCAAATTAAAATTTCTAAAAATCTATTTAAAAAAATAAAAAAATGTGTAATATAAAATCCTAAAAACTACAAATTTACAATTCTAAAAATAAAAAAATGTGTAATTTAATAATTAAGAAATTCTAAATCTTTCTTAAAAAATCTAAGAAATTCATTAAAAATCTAAAAATATCATTAAGTCAATCTTATTTTCTTTTCAAATGGATAGATTAGAAATTACAAATTCTAAAAATCGTACAGGAATAGTAAAAATAAAATTCATTTTAATGAGATTTTTTTATTTTTTATTTTACACAGTTTATAAATTTTAATTTTAATGAGATTTTTTTATTATTTTAATATGACTTTTTGAATTTTTTTTAATTATTAATTTTTTTTTTAATTAAAGGATCTAAATTGGATTATTTGACCCAAATTCTAATTTTTTCACAAAAAAAATGTAAATTAAACTGAAAATGACATAAATTTGACACTCTAGACGTAAATTACAAAAGTGAAAACTTAAACAATATAAACTAAATTTGACCTAAGTTACATGATGTATGATTAAATTTTCTCAATTATTTAATTAGTTTTTAATCCACCTGTGTGTCAAGTCACAATTAAAGAATACTAGAGTTTCTTTTCAATATTTAAGGGTGTGTTTGGTTTGAGATTGGTCCACCCGAATTTGGATGGGTCATCCTCCATCCCATTCCTCTTCATCCTTCTACATTCAAATACTCATCCACCACTATAATACATCTACATACCTATTTGTATACAATCACATCACTCTTTTTTTTTTAATCACTCATTCTTTCTCCTACTTTTCTTCCACACATTTATTCTCTCTCCTACTTTTCTTCCACACATTTATTCTCTCTCCTACTTTTCTTTCACACATTTATTCTCTCTCCTACTTTCTTCCACACATTTATTCTCTCCCCTACTTGATTTGATATAAAGTTCTCCATCCACACCTATTTTTCAATCTCAATCCAAACACAATTTTTATTCAATTACTATTCGTGGATTACCCCATCCATATTTTTCCAATCTCCATCCCCATCTCATCCACCACAATCCCTAACCAAACAGCACCTAAGTGAATACTAGGGCTTTGTACTTTTTTTTTTTAAGTTACAATACCTGAGCTTACACCATATATATATATGAACTACACTTATTGCTCCTTTAACCACAGTGGATCGCTTGTCTTGCCAATCTATGTCCTTTTGATGCCTTTTTAGTGGATGTTAAAATAAGTTGTTTTATGTCATGTAGAGAAAAAAAAAAAAAAAAAAAAAAACCTCAATCTCCAAATATTTATCGTTGTAGTAATGGTCCACCCAGGGACGGATGCACACAGGGGCCGGGGGCACTGGGCCCTCCACCAATTTTGTAATTTTTTCGAGGGCATTTTAGTAATTTTACATATATATTTAAATAATATTATTATATTAATATTATATATATATATTAACAAAACAAAATCGCGTACGGCTGCAACATCACTAAACCTTAACCGCCTATACTTATTTTCTTTCTTTTCCAACACCGCGACACGCAGTGGAGTATTCAAGAAGAAGACCTTCATCAATCATCATCTATTGGTCCATTAATTTTATACATTGAAGGTAAAAGTATTTCCTTTATTATTTTGATTGGTCCACCACAATTAATTTTATATCTATTCTTTTGTCTTTTTATTGAATTTAGGGCTTTTCAAAATTTAGGGTTTCTCAAAAAATTTAATACTTCATTGAATTTGACATAAATTCTTTATATTTAGATCTTAAGAATACATATCACATGTGCATTTTGTTAATTAATGTATTGATTCTTACTATATAAATTATGGGGTAAAAATTTATTGAATTGTGTAATAGAAAAAATAATTATTGTTTGTATAATTTATATTATTAATATTTAATAATCTGTTGTATAGGTCACCTATTGCCTATTGGAAATTTGGGAATTGGCTATTTGAGAATAGGTTGTAGTTTATTGAAATTTGGGGGCAAGGGATGTGCTAGCTAGTTGCCTTCATTTTTTTTTTTGTTAGTCAATAATTTTATTCAATCTTTGGTTAATGTTGGTTACAAGCAGTAGCTAATTATTCAGAAACCATTACATCAATCTTGATTTCGTATGATATTCTATAAATTTTTTTTTTGGATCCTGTTAATATATTATAAATAATTAATATTTAATATTTTGTTAAGATAAATGAATCTTATTTCTAATTTAATAATTATTTTTAAAAATTAGATAATGGAGCGATATTACAAGAAAACTCCGAATATTAGTGAGGGAATATCGTCTTCACCACTCGATGCGTCTACTCCTAATGTTCAACTTCAAGAATCATCAAGTCAAAGTGCTATTGAGATTGATTTGGAAAATCTTCCTAGTGACCCGGGAGTCCGGGACTTCGGCCTAAGATAATAAGCTATCCACCAAATTTGATTGAACAGGTTCGTAGAACTTATTTATTGAAAGGTCCATGTCAACCACGTAATCATGATTTTCCTCAAAAGGCGGTAGAAGGGAATCGAAAACGTAAATTTGTTGCATCTTGGTTTGATGAATTTAAGGATTGGTTGGAATATAGCATTAAAAAAGATGCCGTGTTTTGTTTATATTGTTATCTTTTTTCCACGGGGAACAGTGAAAGTGGACATGATGCATTTATAACAGGGGGGTTTAACGCTTGGCGAAAGAAAGAACGATTGAGGGATCATGTTGGAGATCATAATAGTGATCATAACAAGTGTAGATTGGCTTGTGAAGATTTGATGCATCGAGCTCAACATATTGAGGTGTCATTTGCTAAAGTCTCGGAGAAATCAAAGGTTGATTATCGTTGTAGATTAAATGCAACTGTTATTTGTCTTCGTTATCTCATTATGCAAGGATTAGCTTTCCGATGTAATGATGAGACAGAAGAATCATTAAATCAAGGAAATTTTATTGAACTTCTCAAAGTTATTGCTTCTTGCAACGAAGAAATCCATAACGTTGTTTTGAAAAATGCTCCTGAAAATCTCAAGCTTATTTCACCTGAAATTCAAAAGGATATTATTAATGCAGCTGCGGTTGAGACAACCAATGTTATCATTGAGGATATTGGAAATGGGTTTTTCTCCATATTAGTTGATGAGTGTCGAGATGTTTCAGTTAAAGAGCAAATGGGGATTGTTATACGCTATGTGAATAAGAGTGGTTGTGTTATTGAATGCTTTCTCGATCTCGTGCATGTTAGTGATACAACTACAGCATCACTTGCGAATGGAATTGATTCTTTGTTCTCCACTTATGGCTTGAGTATATCTAGTTTGAGAGGTCAAGGTTATGATGGAGCAAGTAATATGAGGGGTGAATTCAATGGACTCAAAAGTTTGATATTGAGGAAGAATTCTAGTGCTTATTACATCCATTGTTTTGCTCATCAACTACAACTCACACTTGTTGCTGTTTCTAAAGATAATGCAACCATTGCTTCTTTTTTTAGTACAGTTACACGGTTATGTAATGTTGTTGGAGGTTCTTGCAAGCGTCGAGATATATTTCGAGAGAAGCAAAAAGAAAAGATTATTGAAATGATTGCAAATGGTGAAATCAAGTCTGGAAAAGGAAAAAATCAAGAAATGGCATTGAAGCGGCCTGGAGATACTCGTTGGAGTTCTCATTACGGTACCCTCGTTAACCTAATGCTTTTGTATTCTTCTGTTGTTAATGTTCTTGAGTATGTTGGGGAGAATGGTGTTGAAAATACACAGAGGGGTGAAGCACTTGAATTGCTAGATATTATTAATCAGTTTGAGTTTGTGTTTTTGTTACATCTTATGACAAAAATTTTGGGAATCACTCATGAATTGTCACAAGCTCTTCAAAGAAAGGATCAAGATATTGTTAATGCAATGAGGTTGGTGAAAGGATCAAAAAGTCGTTTGCAATCAATGAGTGAAGAAGGTTGGGATACTTTGTTAATTGATGTTTCTAGTTTTTCTAGAAAACATGAGATAGATGTGATAAACATGGAAAAATGTACATGTAGCTCGTGGAAGATCAAGGCGTAGAGTTGAAAAAATCACCAACCTTCATCATTATCGAGTTGAGCTATTTTATTCTGTGATTGACTTGCAAGCTCAAGAGTTAGATCATCGTTTTGACGAAGTGAACACAGAGTTGCTATTGTGTATGGCTTGTTTTGATCCGAGAGATTCATTTTCAGCATTTGATAAGAATAAACTACTTCGTCTTGCAGAATTTTATCCTTCAGATTTTTCTCCAAGTTCTTTAATTGAACTTAACAATCAACTGGAGAATTTTATTGTTGACATGCACTTGGATGAAAACTTCTCAACAGTTGTTGGAATAGGAGGTCTTGCTCAGAAGATGGTTTCTACAAGAAAGCATATTGTTTTTCCATTAGTGTATTTGCTTGTTAAGTTATCATTGATCTTACCCGTTGCCACAGCTACCGTCGAGAGAGCATTTTCAGCTATGAAACTCATCAAAAGTCCACTCCGTAATCGAATGGGAGACCGATTATTGAATGATTGTTTGGTTGCATACATTGAAAAAGATGTCTTTCAAAAAGTCAGTAATGAAGCTATCATGCAACGTTTCCAAAACATGAAGAACCGAAGAGGAATGCTATAATTTAGTTTTATTAAGTTTTTTTTTTAGAAGTTGATGTAACTATGTTTATCATTTTGATTATATAAATATAAGTAGTAGTTTATGATCTGATATATTTTAAAATTTCATTTTAAAATTTTTTTAGTACTACTATTTGGGCCCCCAGATTCAAAATTCTGGCTCCGTCACTGGGTCCACCCATGTGAGTGCTGGTCTGCTTTTTTAATAGCTTTTCATATATAGTTGGTCTCAGCAGTGTTTTTTTTTTCCTTCTTTTTGTGGAGAGTAATGTTGTGTGAATTAATTTGTCCCACCATTTTTTTTTTCTCTTTCGGAGGAGAGTAATGGTGGGTGTATTAGTCGGGCCCAACTTCTTTCACGGTATGTTAAACTAACATACCAAACATGAGAAAAGGGGGCAGAAATCAGTCTTTCCAGCCTTTTTCTTAAAATCAAACCGTTCCTTAAAATATTTGATGTAAATATTCATTTTTATCTTGTAGATATATATAGATACACTTTGTATCTATAAATACATAGTTTGTAAATTTTTACATTTATTCAATAAAAATTATAATTTCACAGTGTGTATTGTTGGATACTCTGTTCTCTATATCATTGTGTATGCCCTGTTTTAGTAAATAAATGTTTTTTCTTGTTAGTTCAGTTTTAGCAAGTAAAATCAGAGTTTGTTCTTATTTGATACTCCCTCCGTCCCACAGGAATTTGCACACTTTACATATATGGATGTCTCATATCAATTTGCACACTCTATAAAAGGAAATATCTTCACAACCCTCACCCTTGAAATATACTCATATTTACCCATATGCCATTACTTTTCCACACTCAATCTACTTTTTACTTTACTTTATTCATAAAAATTTACAAAACTACCCCTCAAAACATCAATCATTACACATTTCTTAAAATGTGTGCCGGTCAAAGGGTGCAAGTTCCTCCGGGACGGAGGGAGTATCATGCAATAACTTAGTTGATAGATTCTTTCATCACAGTTCACAAGTGCTATTGAGAGATTTTAAAGCGCCCACTTATAACATAAGTGAACCCATCGCATGATATAATTGAATTTGGAGCTGCATTCTCAAATGCCCCAACTGCGCACCAATTTAATTTTCAATTGTTTTGGGATGGAAAATCCGGATTTGGGATTTCGAAACTCCACTCCTGTTACAGTTTGAGATTTTGATTCAGGAAAATCCCACCCTATAACACTATAAAAGTCAACTCTATAAATACATATAAACCCTATATAAATACCTATAAAACCTATAATTCTATATTATAAAGTTAAATTCTACCCTACATAAATCTCAAAACAAACACAAAACATAAAAAATTTTAGAATTTTAAAATCCACTAAATTTTGAAATCCAAATTTCAAAATCCTCACAATCCCAAAACAAACATGCCCTTAGGAACTTCCAATATAGGCTTTCAAATGGCGTGGGTAATATACCGCCACACATTTTTTTCTGCAACTACCCCGCCTCCCTGTCTTTCTTCTCCCACTCAAGCTGCCCTTCCTCCCCCGTCCATATGCTTTCCCATCCAAGCCGGTCGACGTCCCCTTCTCCCTTTTTATTTTAATTTTTGCCACATTCAGCGGTGGCAGCGCCCCTCCCCCTTCCCTGTCTGAACTCTAAGAGCAACCACATTGGTGGTAAGGTTATAACAAAACATTCTGGGGAAATTAGTATATATGACATTTCACCTATAGAAACTCGAAATAAAGACAAAAATTTTAAAAGTTAGGAAGAAGGACAATTTGATTTATAAAAGTACAATTTTAACCTCCATTTATAAATAAAATTGAAATTTGCATATTCAATTAAGATAAAATAGGAAATTCAAAACAGGAGCTGATGAAATATTAAATTCCCGAAAATCTCGGTCATAACTGCGTTCGAAATTTCAAACTTTCCTAAATATCCATAGGTCATAATTGCGTTCGAAATTTCAAACTTTCCTAAATATCCATCGGTCATAATTGCGTTCAAAATATTAAATTCCCGAATAGACAATCTTAAACAATTTGGATGGAAAATCGTAGCAACAAAAAAAAAGAAAAAAAAAAGAAATACATATGATGTAATTAATTCAGTAACGTGGAACGTTTTCTAAGGAATATATGCGCACGTATATGCCAAACAAATATGCACATTGACTACGATAATCATAGTATTATTACGTTAATCATTTGGTTATAGATGTTAAATATAAAAAGTATTATTATAATATTGACGTGTACATATTATGCAAACGTGGATATCAAAATAAACTATTCATTTTAGAAATTTTAATTATAATATTATTTATAGAAAAAAATTACCATTGAATATCAGTATGTTTGAAAATGTTAAAAATATATTGTTGGTTTGGATTACGTGAGATAATTGTGGGGAGTAGTGAATATATTTAAATTTAATAATATTAATTATGATTGATAAATTATAATCTTTTAACATTACTTTTATAATTGTATGGATTATTTTAATATGAGATTAATTATTATGATATTCCATGATTTTATTCGATGCGATAGAAAACATTATATTATGGGTTGAGTTAACTATATCTGGCTCTAACATAAGTAATTAATGAATACATATCTAGTTACAGCATATATTGAAATATATGCTAAACATTTAATGCACATGTGTAAATATAAGTTGAATATAAGCTAAACCCGTAAATCATATTCAAAAAAACAAAATATACTCTAAGCAAAAAAAAAAAAACAATATGGAAGAAGAGAAGACAATATGGGCCACATACCGATTACTTCGTTAACAATGTCTTCGAACTTTGAAGATTGTTGAACACGGATCAACTTGGTTTTCTCCTCGAATTCGAACTTTAAAATCACAGCATATTCCATTTCTGATTCTGTAAATTAACTTCTCCAATTAACACGTTCAATAGAACCCTAAATCGCATAATACAAAACAGGGGCGAATTAGAAAAGATCGAAGATCGTGTCGGATAGGGTATATATTGGAAGAACAATGAACCAATCGAATTATTGATTATTGAATTAAAATAACACGGAATAAAATTGCATACCTTGATAATGGAATGGTTCTCGGATGAGATTTAGAAACTCAAAATTAACTCTATTTTGGGTAGTTCGGTGATGATCGCATATCGCAGATGAGATTTGCAGATCGAATTATTAATTATCGCAGATGGAATTTGCAGATGGAATTATTGCATCAACACCGAATCCATACCTTCACAATGGAATGATTCTGGTATCGAAGATAGCGCAAATGAGATTTGCAGATCGAATTATTGATTATCGCAGATGAGATTTGCAGCAACACCGAATTCGTAACTTCAAAACGGAATGTTCTGGTATAGAAGATAGCATTGTTGACCATGAAATGATTTAAATTTAAAATATAATTTTAATTTACAATTTGATTTAAAATTAAAATCTTAATTTTAATTTAAAATATTGGTGTGATGAAAGAATAAGGGCATAATTGGTTATTTGGTTATGAATTTGACCTTAATCCTAATACTATAATTTTTTGTCTCTTTTCCTAGTTGTGTCTATAGGATTGTCTCTAATCTTAATTAAACTCAAACATTCTCTTACACCTCTCAATTCTTACTAACCCCCACGTCCCTTTAATAGTGTTATAACCCCCACATCCCTTTAATACTACACCTCTCAATTCCTCCATAAACATTCTCTTTCATGGTTACTCTGCAATAACCAAATAAGGAGAGAGAGTGTTATAACATTTTATTACATTGATAATAACTCCTATTTTAGAGTTATAACCGCCTAAAATGCAATCAATGTGGTTGCTCTAAACACATGTTTACTTCTTTTTTTTCGACATAATGTGCTCGAAAATAAACACGTCGACAACTTTTCGAGTACATCTACAAATTAATACGCTCACTATATCATTTTATTTTTAAAGTTGTCACTTATTTTAATCCACATACTTCCCTACATCTAACTAAATTCTTTTTAACACCTCAATAAATTCCTTTTATACCTCATAAATCACAAAAAATACTCATCATTTATTTGATTCCACGTCCACTAAATTCACATTTTTTAAAAAGTGAGCTTGCTTGTTAAGGTATGTAAGTCGGGACTTATCATGAATTAGAACAATTAAAATTAATTTTCTTTGAAATATAACAAAAATTGTTAAATTTAAATTAATGAAATGAGATTTTGTAAAATTTATAATGAATTAGATATATAATTATTTTGTCTTTATAATAATGTAAATCGGGTCCCCAATTTAAAATTACAGACTTCGTCACTGGCGGTGGCGGCATGTAATGGAGGCGGTTATGGCAGCTGTAAAAATTAGGGTTAGGATTAGATTTTCAATTTTAAAGGAACGGCGTATCTAAATATCTAATACTCCTTCCGTCCCGTGATTACTTCAACTTGCACACTTTTTTTATTGGTACGTCCCATAATTACTTGCACACTCTTAATATGGAAATACCCCACAACATCATTTTATTTTCAAATTTATCACTCATTTTTTCCATACATTTCACTTTACACATCATCAAATCCATTTTACACATCATCAAATTACCTAAAATACCCCTCATTTATCTTACATCATCAACCACTAAATCCACTTTTCTTAAATAACGTGCCGATCAAACTATGCAAGTTATCCCGAAACGGAGGGAGTAGTATTTTACTAAGAGGGTAGATTAAGTATTTTACATGTATATAATTAATAGGGGGGGTGGGTATATTAAACAAAGTGGGAGGAGTATATAACCCACACCTTTCAAATATGGCTAGTATATAATTGAGTTGCCCTTTTGCTGAAACCACCGGGACCACCTCTCAAATTTATCCTCCCTAAATGTTATTCAGTTCGTTTTATAATAATTTTTACAATTTTTTTTTGCTTTACAATAACTTTCAAATCCTCAAAAAAAAAAAGTCATATAAATTCCAACCTCATAATATTTTTAATTTTATACAAAATGTTGTTACTTTTGACTCACACATATATACATACTACAAGAAAAACGTTGAAAGACAATAGTGAAAAACCGTTGTCATTCCAGCAAAATAACAGTTGTCGTAGCCAACGTTATTGACAATTTTTTTTTATTTTATACATAAAAATTTACATAATTACTCTCTACTCATTATTACACTTTCTTAATCTGACATGTATACTTTACATGTGAAAGTAAATTTCGAATGGAGGGAGTATATAGGGATTTTATATTTAATTAAGTGGCCAACCTTTCGCTAATACTCCCCTTGTCCATCAAAATTGTGCTCACTTTTAATTTTTTATACATGTTTTTTAAAAAATTACTGTATATTTTAATTATAAAAAATATATTTAGGATAATGAGTAAAAAATATATTTAGTACATATTCAATCTTGTTAGTAAAGTACAAAAAATATTTAAAAGTGAATTATTTAAATAGAATAAGTATAATTTTTGTGAACCAAAAAAAATATATATAAACACACTTTTGATGGATGGAGAGAGTATTAGTAAAAAGAAATCAAAGTTTTAGTCATCAATTAAGAACATAAAAAGGGAAAGATTATTATATGCTATAGGCATTAATTAAGTTAAGAACACATTTGCAATTAACTATGTGCGGTGTACTCTCTTTGTTTTTGCATAGTTTAACCGACACGTTTTTTAAGAAAATGAAATTTAGTGGTTGATGATATAAGATAAAAGAGGGGTATTTTGAGTTATTTGATGATGTGTAGAGTGAATTTGATGAGGGGTAAAGAGAAATGTATGGAAAAAAGAAGTGACAATTTTGAAAATAGAATAATGTTGTGAGGTTTTTAATTTTGTGTGGTATTTTCATATTAAGAGTGTGTAAATAATTTTAGAAAGTAAAGTGTGCAAATAATAATGGGACTGAGGTAGTAATTAGTAAGTTTCCCACTTTTCTTTTATAAATGTCCCACTATAAATTTTTCATTTCATTTTTACCATATTATTTTCTCTTTTCCAATAACATCACTTATACCTTATCCAAACTTTCATGTTCCCTCCAGGTATATAATTGTGGACGAGGGAGTAGGAACATAATTGGTTACATAGTTCCAAAATCTCTCTCTCTCTCTCTCTCTCTCTCTCTCTCTCTCTCTCTCTCTCTCTCTCTCTCTCTCTCTCTCTCTCTCTCTCTCTCTCTCTCTCTCTCTCTCTCTCTCTCTCTCTCTCTCTCTCTCTCTCTCTCTCTCTCTCTCTCTCTCTCTCTCTCTCTCTCTCTCTCTCTCTCTCCACTCACAAGCATGAAGATGAATATAAAAAACTCGACAATGGTAAAGCCGATGGCAGAAACTCCAGGTGGCACTTTGTGGCTGTCCAATTTGGATTTGCTATTTCCTGCTACCTACCACACCCACGCCGTCTACTTGTACCGCTCCGATGGTGCCGCCAACTTCTTTGACGCGACGGTGTTGAAGGCGGCGCTCAGCCGGGCCCTGGTTGAGTTCTACCCCTATGCCGGGAGGCTCAACAAGGCCGAAAACAATCGCATTGAGATCAACTGCAACGCCGAGGGGGTGTTGTTCGTCGATGCCGAATGCGATGCCACACTGGATGATTTCGGTGATTTGGCCGGTAGGCCGGACCTCCGCTTCATCCCCGTCGTCGATTATTCTCAAGGACTTTCATCCTTCCCACTTTTGCTACTACAGGTAATTACAAACATCTTTTGGGGTCATACCCGGTTAAACGGATATTTTTAAAATTTTAGTTAAAAAATTGTGCAAACAAATACTCCCTCTGTTCCATACTTGAAGACAAATTTTACCATTTTGGACGTCCCATACTTGAAGGCAAATTTTACCATTTTGGACGTCCCATACTTGAAGGCACATTACCTAAAATAACAAAAACACTTTTAAACAATCTCCTTAAAACATCACAATATTACAACAAATGCCACTACTTTATTACACTAAAAAGTAACTTTATTACTATTTATAAAGTTGAAAAGTCTTTACTACCCTCATTTAATTTTACACAATACTAATAAACAATTCATTCATTAAAACTCGTGCCCAATTCATTTGTTCCTTCAAGTATGGAACGGAGGGAGTAACACATATTCTCTCCGTCCAAGTGAAAGCTATCAAATTTTCATTTTTCGTCTGTCCTAATGTAAGTTTTCCATTCTTTTTTTTTTATAATTATTTCTTGGGGAGCTTTCCCACGGAAGGAGTAAATAACTTTTCACATAAAATATTACTAGTACATTTACTTTAAGGAAGAGACAAAAACTTGCGGATCATTTACTAGTCATGTCAGATCAAACAGGCCTTTAAAAAAAATTACGCAAAAATCAAGCAGAAAAACTTGTTCCGGATATATGTTACTAGAAAGACAAGGCAAAGATTTATTACTACATGAATAAAATGTTATTAATATTGAGCGCGAAAAAACAAAAAAATGAAATTAGATCATGCATGTTGAATAGTTCATCTCTAAAATTTGAAATAGATATTATTGTTGACTTTTTTTCATTTAGTAATTCATCCCAAAAAAAAAAAAAAAAGATTTATCTGTCTTCCTTTCGTGACCAGCAGATTGGATTTTAATAAAAATCGTAACAAAATTTATTGACAGTAACAATCAAAAAAAACTTTTTTTAAAAAAATAAAAATTGTGTATGAACGATAGATTTAGGGTATTGGACAAAGACAAGGAGCGCATGCATTAATGGATAAAGTGGGTCAAATTTTACGGATCTATGTTTCGTGCAGTATTGTATTGTGTATAAGTTTTTGTAATTGTTAAAATTCGGACTCATAATTTCTGCCTTTTTGCAAAAGATTAATTAACTTTTTTATTTTTATTTGGAAAAGGTCACAAAAACTGTGCCACAAAATGATGATGTATTTCGACTTTCTTTTTTGTGGCTGATGATGATAGAGATAAATGAAATTAACAAAAATAGGAATTTTCTAGTATTTCACTATCTAGATTATATTATGGAGAATAATTTAATTATTACTAATATTTTGCAGATAACTCGTTTCAAATGTGGTGGAGTTAGTTTAGGTATTGCAAATGAGCATCACTTAACAGATGGAGTTTCTGGTGTCCATTTCATCAATTCATGGTCAGAGGTTGCTCGGGGCCAGACCATCGGCACCCTTCCATTGTTCGACCGGAGTGTCCTTGCTGCACGCGATCCTCCACGCCCTCAGTTCCCCCACGTGGAGTACCAACCCCCACCACCATTGAAAACTCCTTTGGAAAACATTAACTCCGAGACAACTACATTTTCGACATTCAAGATAACACGTGAACAGCTGAATGCCCTCAAAGCCGAATGCAATGGTGATTATAGTACTTACGAGGTGGTTACAGGCCATCTGTGGCGTTGCGTGTGCATTGCACGTGGCTTGCCTGCTGATCAGGAATCCAAGGTGCATATTCCCGTAGACGGGAGGAGCAGGCTGCGGCCATCGCTTCCGTTGGGATTCTTTGGGAATGTGATATTCTCAGCTACTCCAATTGCGTCGTGTGGTGAACTCGCCTCGAGGCCGTTGAGGTTTGCGGTGGGTAAAGTTCACGAGGCGATAGCCCGACTGGATGACGAGTACCTGAGGTCGGCTCTCGATTACTTGGAGTTGCAAGCTGGGGATGTTAGCGCCCTTTCATGTGGCACGCACACTACTAAATGCCCGAATATGGAGATCACCAGCTGGGTGCGGCTACAACAATACGATGCGGATTTCGGGTGGGAAAAGCCCGTTTACTGCGGACCCGTAGTAGCTCCACATGAAGGGAAAAGTTATGTGTTGCGTTGTCCGGAAAACGATGGAAGCCTTTTGTATGCTGTCACGTTGCTGAAACAGCATATGAAGTTATTTCAGAAACTGCTTTATGAGTTTTAACTTCAATAACTTGTTGTTGCGTGCGTGAGTACTGATATGATCATGACAATATGCCATATATAATGGCAAAATCGTGAGTGTTTGTGTGTTTCTTTCTTTCTGTTTCGGTTTGAATTAGGATCACTGTAATAAGTTTGTTATCTTTATACTCCGTATTTTTGTTGTTGAACTAGTTTGGAGTGTTTTGTTAAAAAGAAAAAATGTATTTTTTCATGTTTTGTATAAATTTTATTTTAAACTCGATTGGACATCTATATTACTTTTATTTTTTGGCAATTTCATTAGGGGCCTTCTAAAGATAGTTCAGTGTTGCCTGGACTATCAACAGTCCAGTAATCTGAGTCATCAGATCTGAAATCTAATGGCTTATATTTGATGACCGGCTACCTGTTGCACTTGGTGTCGCAGAATCCATCGTCTTGCATTGCACTTACTATCGTTTTTTGTCGCCTTATCACACTTTTAAATTAAATTTAATAATTTTAAATATATAATTATAAATTTACAAAATTAATTAATAATATATAATCTTTATTTTAATTTTATGCAAGTATACCGAGAATTGAGAAACACCAATTTTAATTATAATTTTTTATTTATATTTTATTTGGATCTGCTTATTTAATGAGTTCACCCAAAAATCATTTTTTACTACGGTTATTGCACCCTCTCATTTGATGAGTTCACCCCCAAATAATTTTTTTATCGCACTTATCTGCACCCGCTCATTTTATGAGTGCACCCCAAATTATTTTTAACCACGATTATCTGCACCCCTCATTTTATGAGTTCACCCCAAAATATTTTTTAAAAAATAATTATATTTAAAAGACTATATTATCCTTTTATTAATTTACACAAAATATAATAAAATCAAACTTAATTTGTATATTTACAATCTGCAGTCGAGTCATTGACGAGTTACCGTCGATTCACCACCAAGTCATCCATATTTTTAGAAAAAAAATCATAAAACATAATTTTATTTTATTTTAAAAAAAACTATCGAAATTAGCCACAAATCTCAATTTTCTTTTCATTTGAATCTAGGTAAATATTTTTCAATCCAGCTTTAAAAAAAACATTTGTTGTACGTTTACGTATTTTTTATTTGAATCTAGGTAAATATTTTTCAATCCAATTTTAACTCTAGAGGCTGCAACATATAATTGTCTATATATGAACATGTTTCGGAAGGTACACACTTACCATGAAAAGAGACTCACCTTTAACTTTTATTTATCGTCATTGCAAAAGACAATAGAATGAAAAATTATCTCATTCGAAACTTTATGGGAGTCGTGTTATCGAAACACTCAATATTATTCTCAAAATAAAAACATTACTACATTCCTTCCAAAATAAAAATGTGTCATCGATAATGTGATTTTCAAGTCATGTAACAATCAATCTAGTTTCATTGTACAAATCGGACTTTAGGTCAATGTTCGTAAGCAACATTATATGAACACATACTTTTGAGAACTAATCGATGGTCTGAGCATGACGTTTTCCTATAGTTCCATTCACATTTTCTAAAGTTTTTTTTATTCTGATTTCACCAAAATTCTGTTTTCCAAAACATAGTTTGAGAATGATGTTTTAACACTTAAAAAAAAATGTTTATTTGTACTAATTTATGAACAGTGTCACCATGAGACCATTTCACTTTGAATAAGATAAGTGTTAATTTATGTTAATTACTGTTAATGGTATTGTTGATTACTATTTATGGTATTACTCGTTATTACTTATTGTATTACTGACTATAATAAAATCATACCTTCATACCTATAATATTATTTTGTATTAAAATTAAAAAAAAATACACATGAAAAATGGAAAATAAAAAAAAAGTAAAAGGAAAAAAAACGAAGAAATTAAAAGTTTGGAATAAAAACTGAAAAATGGAAGAAAAAGAGTAAGGGGAAGAAAACTTAAAAAGAAAAAAAATCAAGATTTGTGATTAATTTCGATAGTTTTTTTTTTTTTTTAAATTATGTTTTACGATTTTTTTTCTAAAATTATGGGTGACTTGATGGTTAATCGACGGTAACTCGGTAATGACTCGACTACATATTGTAAATATACAAATTAAGGTTGATTTTATTATATTTTGTGTAAATTAATAAAAGGATAATATAGTCTTTTAAAAATATTTTGGGGTGAACTTATAAAATGAGGGGTGTAGATAAACGTAGTAAAAAATAATTTAGGGGTGAACTCATAAAATGATTGGGTGCAGATAACCGTGATAAAAAATGATTTGGGGTGAACTCATAAAATGAGCGGGTGCGGATAACCGTAGTAAAAAAATGAGTTTTAGGTGAACTCATTAAATGAGTGGGTGTAGATAAAATATAAATCAAAAATTAAAATTGGTGTGTACCGGTATCTTGCATGTACCCAAGTATATCAACCTATAAATTAGGGTTGATTTTATTATATTTTGTGTAAATTAATAAAAGGATAATATAGTCCTTAAAACGTAATTATTTAAAAAAAAAAAAAAAACTTCTTGGGTGAACTTATAAAATGAGTAGGTACAGATAACCGTGGTAAAAAATAATTTCGAAGTGAACTTATAAAATGAGCGATTGCAGATAATCATGGTTAAAAAATGATTTGGGGTGAACTCATAAAATGAGCGGGTGCAGATAACCGTAGTAAAAAAAAAAATTGAAGGTGAACTAATTAAATAAGCAGGTGTAGATAAAATATAAATAAAATAATAAGTTAATTTTGTTAAAAAAATTTAATTTTACGTTCGTATTGTTTAATTTAAATATTATTATTATTATTATTAATTTTTATAAAGGATAAAATAGTAAATAATAAAATAAAATTTAAATAATTATTTTAAAATATTAAAAAAAAGCGACATATTGTTTAATTTAAATATTATTATTATTATTATTAATTTTTATAAAGGATAAAATAGTAAATAATAAAATAAAATTTAAATAATTATTTTAAAATATTAAAAAAAAGCGACAGGTATCAAATTAGGGCGACACATGGCGATACAATTTGACATTCAAACTATTAATAGTCCAGGCGACATAAAGACTATCCTAAGAAAACCCCATTTCATTATGTTCATTTCTATTTTGAATATAATACTATTCATCCTACTTTATCTCCATCCTTCAACCTTCATTTATTTATCTATATTGTCATTCACTTTATTTATTAGTGGACACCCACAATATTGATCGTACATTCAATTTATCTATTTTGTACATAAATTAATTAATCAATACCGTATTTATTAAAATCCGTGTTCAAAGAAACGGACATTATAAATTTGGACTTATTAACTTGTTATGTTAGGTTAAAAAACATATTATCGAAGTAATATACTCCAGATTTTCAATTTTCCCACCGACGAGGCATTGTGATTGTGATAGAAAGTGGAGGTGGGTGGCAGATAAGCAACAATTCAATTTATGAGATTAATCTTATAATCTATCACAATCCTATAGCCCACGATAGTACGTACAGATAATGTATGGTTACGAATTAGGAGTACTATATATTATTAATGCCTTGTCATTTATTCAACATTATCCGACAGTACAACTGTACAAGGTACAATTTGTTCTCCAGTACTATTCAAAATTTAACATCTATATAACTATTTGTATGTACAAGTAATTTGTAAGACCATCTTTAATCCTGTAATTTTCTTTTCATTTTTCCATGCAATAACTTAGTTGAGATCGAGTTCATACATTCTTTGATCACAACAACTATTGAAATATTGTTAGAGTGATACTCATGAGTTATTCATATATAGCTCTAAAATCTTGACGATTGATGTCAGAGGCGGACCTAGTATTGGGAGTTTGACGTGCTATCGGCGGCATCCAAAAATAAATTTCTTAACTAACCCACGTCACTAATGTAGTAGGGTCGATCTCACAGAAAATAGTGAAATTCAATTGAATATATTTGTATTACAAAACAATAAAAATGGGTTTACCAATTTAATTATTGAACTTGGTAATCTCAATCTAATCTAGTGGTACGACCAAACTAGCTCGAATTGTTCCTTATACATAATTAACTAGAAAGTACGATCCCTAATTAATTTATTCCTACAAATAACCCCAAAACATGTACATGTATTTAAAATTCAACTAGACTATGAATACGAGACGCTCGATCGTTTTATACAACCTAGACGTTATTATTCCTAAGGTGTTCTACCCTATACGATATCCACAACAATATATATCAATTACGAATTATAAATCGTGAATTAGCTAGAATTGATAAATAAATAAATTCGGATGGTCAGTTCTAATAAATTTATTAATCAAAACATGCTTAACATACAGTCAAATAATAACGAAATCGAGACAGGAATTGAGATAAATCGATTCAAAACCATTGTTTTCCACTTTCTCTTACAAAAAGCCACTGCCTACCGCCTCTCTCCAAGTGTTTACCTCTTGCAGTCTTGCTTCTGAATTTATATTGATGCTCACGGAAGATTTTAAATCGCTGAATGGCCTAGGATGAGACATTGAATATGGGCCCATTAAGGTGCAACTTGTTTACTAATGGGCTGGAAAATGTGGACTTTCAAATGGCTGAATATTAATAAATATTTGGGGTTTGATTATTTACACCCCCATTACAGAGAGATGCACTCCCCTAATCAATTTATTAATAAAATAATAGAGTAAAAAATAAAAAAGGAAAAAAAAACACAGCAAAAAAAGGGGGCGGGTGCGGGAGCTACGACGTCGGATGGACAGGGGAGGGCGGCGGCCGAACGGTGAGAGGAGAGGAGAGGGGCTACGTCGTCAGAAAAGAAAAATGGTGAGGGAGAGGGAGGGGACGCGACGATGAGAACATCGACAACAGAGGCGGGGCGGGGGTCGCGACGGTGGGGGCGAGGACCGCCGCGGCGGCTGCGGTGGCTAGTGTGAATGGTTGGGGGAAAATGAGATGAAGATGAAGAGAAATTAGGGTTTCATGGGGAATTAGGTTTAGGGGGATGTGGATAGTAATAGAAATTTTATGAAAAAAATGATAGTTATGACAATTAAAAGGGGTGCACTGATACATGTGTTATGCAACACTAAATAAACAACCGCAAATATACGGCGTCTATTGTAGCGTGATAAGCACGAGGTCGATCCCACGAGAAGGCTAAGCGTAAAAGTGGTAGTTTGCTATTCGAATTCTAAGTAGACGTGATCGAAATTTTGAAAGTGATGATTTACTCTAAAGTTACCTACCAAGTGTCACGAATAAGCAACAAAGAGCAAAGATAAAATCGATCAAATGGCATACAAATCACAAAACGAAAATAAAATGGATGTAAACTCAATTAAGAGAAAGTAGGTCCTAGAGCACATGCACTACTAATGAATCCAACTATGGTTAAATGCCTATTCAAATGGTGTTCATGCTTTGTCTATAAGATTGATCACAACATAATGAATTAAAAGTCCTTTCGATCCAAGTAATTCAAAGGAAATACTACACAACCTAGTATCTCTACCTAAGTTGTACAATAAGACCCAATCAAGCCCCTAAGATCATCACACATCTTCCTAATCATTGATCATCTTTCAATCTCACAATAAAATTAGGTCAAATGCTTGCAATCAATTAATCAAACTAGATTTCTCAACCTAATTCAACTAACTATGATCAACACATCACCATTGTACACATAATGACATGTTTTGAAACAAACACCAAGCATCCAAATAGAATTAAGCCACACAAACACCAATTAAACAAATATTAATCCATAGATATCATCAAAAGTATGTACAAGGCCCTAGAACCAAAAGTGTTATAGCCAATCAACCACATGTTTGAATTACAAAGAAAACAAAGATCAAATCAATAAAAACTGGAAATAAGGAAAAGCTTAGACTGTGGTGTGGTGGGGAATTGAATTCCCAAGCTAGTGGCTCCTTCCTTGCATGAATTGGTGGTGAATTGAAGAAGATATGGCCCAAAACCTCCAAATGTGTGTTGATGTGTGAAAGAATTCTTGAGAGAGGGGTAAGATGGTGTGAAATTTAAGAAGTGGGGCATTTATAGTGTTGGGGTAGGGTTTAGGTGTGATATTTGCAAGCTAGTCCTTCAAACATGGAGAAAACACGCGTTTGGCACCGAATTTGGGAGTGACTCGACCGAGTTGGGGTGTTAGTTGAACATCACAAAAACAGGGGTTGCGCGTTACTCGGCTGAGTTGGCTTACTCGGCCGAGTGGTCTTCAAAGCCTTCAATTCAACTCGGTCGAGTTGGGTTACTCGGCCGAGTGCGCAGTAAAACCCAAACTCGCAGATTCGGCCGAGTAACCTCACTCGGCCGTGTGCGCAGTAGAAGCCAAAATCGCAGATTCGGCCGAGTAACCTCACTCGGCCGAGTTGCCTTGTTCTTCAATTTCGGCTTTTCTCGTTTCGTGCATAACTTTCGCTTCGGGTGTCGGGTTGACTTGATTCCTTTGGCTAATCCACTCCATTTTCCGAGACGAATCCAACCGTGCACTCCTCTTTCCAGTCCGATCACTTGTGGTATGTGTTTTGCTCCAAATTCCATCGTTTTACCTACAAAACCGTCAAAACACAACCTTTCTCTCATTTCGGCTTACACAATCATATTACATGCATAATTCAATGAAATCCACATCAAAATACACCTCACATGTGCCCCTAAAACGTGTAAATTCCACCCGAATCAAACCCCCCCCAAACTTAAAATGTTGTTTGTCCTCAAACAACTAAGCACTTGAAGCAATGAGGGTGGAATGATCACAATGGAATATTCAATGTAATTCACACATGCAAAGTAGGATGTAATGATATCTCTTTCTCAAAGTGCATTTCTCAATGAAGGTAATAGGCTCACTATTGAAATTCACACTCATGGATCAAAGAATGCATCAACACACAACACATTGTGAATGGGAAAACATAATCTAAATGCTCAAGTCCTCTACTCACATGACAAAGTGTTTCTCTCAAACACACAAACAAATTTAGGATATTAATGCACTCATCAACCAAGTTATGCTATGCAATCACCATATGCTTGCCCAACTTCTACTTTCTACACACACTCAAATACTCAACAATGTGATCAATAGGGCTTAATCAAGGATGTAACATTGGCTCTTTGGACAAGGTAGGATGAATTTGGGAATTGTGACTCTTCTAGTGGGGGACAAAGCTTGTTGTTTTACAATGTGTGCTCTTCACTTTCAAAGCTTACAAACTTCATCCTCACTTTTCTTTTTTTCTTTCTTTTTCAAGCATTTATCACCTCATCTTTTGAACCGTTTTTCTTTTCAAGCTTTTGGGGCTCTTTGTCCCTCTTTTCTTTTCCTTGATTTTCTTTTCATCTTTCTCTTTTTCTTCTTTCAACTTTTCCAACTTTTCTTTTCACCAAAGACATTTATTCAAGCACATGTTTTCCACTTTGTCTTTTATTCCCCACTAGATGTAGGTATCAAAGGCTCAAAAAGGCTAAGTGGTTAACATTGTAGTTTGCCAAGAAAATGAGGAATTAAGCTCAAGGGGCTAACTACGGAAAATTACTTTGGTTTTGGGAAATTTTGGCTAAGTGACTCTTTTTAGAACAAGATGGCCTATATCACATCACATCATCTCACACAATCATGCTTTCAAACAAGAATTTAGGCAAGTTCTAGGATCACTAGCAATAACCTAGTCCACTCTCAAATGAACTAAACCGGATTACATGCTCGATTTAAGGCTCAATTCTCACCGGTTTATTCAATAGGACTCTCACATTCATCAAATGTCCCCAAACAACAACACATCATATATCCATGCTATCCAAGATCACAAATATGAACACAATCATGAAACTATATCCAACATCAATCATGCTTACATTCAAAGTAAATAAACATCATCACAACTACTCAACAATGGATTCCAATGACTATTCATGCTCACATTTCACCAAATGTCCACTACCCAACATATGATCAAAACCAACCTAAACAATATAAGCATGTGAAAGACAAATGTGCGCCGGTGCAAAATGTGACACAAGTAGAATGACGAACCGGTGCAAGGGTAACAACTTAGTAGAAAAGTAAAAGAAAAATAACTCCCCCAAACTTAGAATTTTACTATGTAAAAATTCTAAGTTTGGGGCTACAAGTTGTTACCTCCCTCCTTGCACATCCAATGCTCTTCAAAGATTACCATTGCATCACTTGCTTTCTTTCTCCAAAGTTGGCCTTGCTTCTTCTTCATTCTCCAAAACACGGTATCCACAATTCTCCTCATCCATACCTACAAAGTAACTAAGCTATCAATACTACTAAAACAATAAAAACACAAAGCAATAAAACCTTGGGTTGCCTCCCAAGAAGCGCTATTTTTAACGTCCTATGTCGGACGGTTGCTTCCTCTTTCAAGTCTCATCCAAACGAAGCGACTCCACCATTCGAAGTTGCTCGTTTTCAAAGTAATGCTTCACTCTTTGTCCGTTCACCACAAAGGTCGTTCCATCCTTGCCAATAAGCTCCACATTTCCCATGGGCGTCACATTTTTAACCACAAAGGGCCCCGACCACTTTGACTTTAATTTGCCCGGAAATAACCTCAACCTTGAGTTGAACAATATGACTTGTTCTCCAACTTGAAACTCTCTTCTTTCAATCATCTTGTCATGAAATCTCTTGGCTCTTTCTTTGTGAATCTTGGAATTCTCAAAGGCTCCATTCCTAAATTCATCAAGCTCATTAAGCATCATCTTCCTTCTTTCTCCGGATGCCTTAAAATCAAGATTCAACTCATTGATGGCCCAACGAGTTCTCAACTCCACTTCCACGGGTAGATGGCAAGATTTACCATACACAAGTTGGTAAGGAGATGTACCCAAAGGTGTCTTATAGGCCGTTCGATATGCCCAAAGAGCATCATCCAACTTGATAGCCCAATCCTTCCTCTTTAACCCAACGGTTTTCTCCAAGATTTGCTTCACCTCTCGATTAGCAAGCTCCGTTTGCCCATTAGCTTGGGGATGATATGGTGTGGTCACCCTATGCTTGACTCCATACTTTGTCAAAAGTTGGTCAAGCCATCGGTTGCAAAAGTGTGAACCACCATTACTCACTAATGCTCTTGGAGTACCAAAACGAGTAAAAATATTCTTTCTCAAAACATTGAGGACCACCTTGGCATCATTTGTAGTGGTTGGAATGGCCTCAATCCACCTAGAGACATAATCAATAGCCAATAGGATGTAAGAAAATCCATGAGAAATGGGGAATGGTCCCATGAAATCAATCCCCCATACATCAAAAAGCTCCACCTCAATTACATTCTTCATAGGCATCTCATGCCTCTTTGAAATGTTTCCCATCCTTTGGCACTTGTCACACTTCTTCACAAAAGCTACACAATCCCTAAAAATGGATGGCCAATAGAAACCACTTTGAAGAACCTTGTGAGCCGTCCTATTTGCTCCAAAATGACCTCCATAAGGAGATGAATGGCACTATTCAATCACTTTCTCCCACTCATCTTCCCCTAAGCACCTTCTCATGACCATATCCGAACACCATCTATAAAGAAACGGATCCTCCCAAACATAGAATTTAACATCATGATAGAATTTCTTCTTTTGATGGAATGAGAGGTTTGGTGGTGGTGTTCCGGTGGCTATGTAGTTCACAAAATCGGCGAACCATGGACATGTTTCTTTGATGGTAAGGATTTGCTCATCGGGAAACCACTCTTTAATAGGAACTTGGATGTCCTTTTCTTCCACATTCTCAAGCCTTGAGAGATGGTCCGCTACCACATTTTCACATCCTTTTCTATCCCTTATCTCCACGTCAAACTCTTGCAAAAGGAGTACCCAACGTATCAACCTTGGTTTGGCCTCTTTCTTCTCAATCAAATACTTGAGAGCCGTGTGATTCGTGTATACTATGGTTTTAGCTCCCACCAAGTATGCTCTAAACTTGTCAAAACTATAAATCACGGCTAGCATTTCCTTCTCCGTTGTGGTGTAATTCTTTTGAGCCGGATTTAAAGTTTTGCTTGCATAGTAAATCACACGAAAGATCTTATCTCTCTTTTGGCCCAAAGCTACTCCAATAGCATAGTCACTAGCATCACACATGATCTCAAATGGTTGACTCCAATCGGGTATCACCAACACGGGAGCTTTGATCAAGGCCTCTTTCAAGATCTCAAATGACTTTATGCATTCTTTACTAAAGATGAAGGGGGCACCCTTCTCCAACAATGCACACATGGGCTTGGCTATCTTTGAAAAGTCCTTGATGAATCTTCTATAGAACCCGGCATGCCCAAGAAAGCTCCTAACCGCCTTCTCATTGGTTGGTGGGGGTAACTTCTCAATTGCTACAATCTTTGCCTATCAACCTCAAGCCCTTTAGCCAAAATTTTGTGCCCAAGCACAATCCCTTCCTTCACCATAAAGTGGCATTTCTCCCAATTAAGCACCAAGTTGGTATCTATGCATCTTTGTAAAACACAAGAGAGGTTACGTAGACATGTATCAAAGCAATAACCAAATACGGAAAAATCATCCATAAACACCTCCATTATGTTTTCAATCATGCCATGAAAAATAGCCATCATGCATCGTTGGAAGGTGGCGGGAGCATTGCACAATCCAAATGGCATTCTCCTAAAAGCAAAAGTACCATAAGGGCAAGTAAAAGTTGATTTCTCTTGGTCTTTAGGATCAATCAAAATTTGATTGTATCCCGAATAACCATCAAGAAAGCAATAATACTCATATCCCGCCATCCTATCCAACATTTGATCAATAAAAGGCAAAGGGAAGTGATCTTTCCTACTGGCACTATTCAACATACGATAATCAATGCACACTCTCCACCCCACAATGGTCCTAGAAGGAACGTCCTCTAAGGCTTCGGTTTTAATAATGGTCATACCCCCCTTCTTAGGGACTACTTGTGTTGGGCTCACCCACTCACTATCACTTATGGGAAAAATTATGTCATTATCTAACCACTTCAACACCTCTTTTCTTACCACTTCTTGCATTATGGGGTTCAATCTTCTTTGACCTTGGGCTTTAGGCTTAATAGACTCATCTAGTCTAATTTTATGCATGCAAATATGAGCCGGTATACCCTTCAAATCCGAAATATCCCAACCAATAGCCGATTTATAAGTTCTAAGCACCCTAAGCAATTTTTCTAACTCAAGCTCATGCAAGTGTGAAGAAACAATAACCGGAAAGAGTTCACCTTGTTCAAGATAAGCATATCTCAAGTGTTCCGGAAGTGGTTTCAAGTCGAGCTTCCTCCCCTTCTCTTGAGCTTTTGGTTTCTCCTTAGCTTCCTCCTTTGGTGCTTCCAATGCATAACATGAGGGCCAAGTGTCAAGATTTTTGTGAGGAAATCTTTGACACTCTTCAAGTAAAACCCCCCCAAACTTGGCTTCTTGTTGTATCTCCATGAATTTCTCCTCCTTTTTGATTGGAAGCTCCTTCAAAACATCAAGAGAAGACATATATTCAAACAATTCTATATCATTAAGCTCATCAAAATTGAAATCAAAAGGAATAGAAGAGAGTGAGTTAAGAGATTCTCTTATGCAAAAATCAAGTGGATCCTTTGAGTTGCTCTTTTCCATGTGCATATTCACACAAGCTTGCACGTGGTTGATCATGTTGCACTCAAAGACTTCATCCTCATCATCTCTAAACTTGATGGCCTTGTAGATGTTGAACAACACTTTCTCATTGTTCACTTGAAGCTCCAACTCCCCTTTCCTCACATTAATGATAGCTCCACCGGTTGCCAAAAATGGCCTTCCCAAGATGAGTGGAATGTACTTATCCTCCTCCATATCCAACACCACAAAATCCACCGGAAATATGAATTTATCAATCTTAACCAACACGTCCTCTACTATACCCAAGGGGTAAGTCATGGATCTATCCGCCAATTGAAGGCTCATCGTGGTTGGTGTAAGTTTCCCCAAACCAAGTGACTTGAATATGGACAAAGGCATAAGATTAATGCTAGCTCCCAAATCACACAAAGCTTTAAATGTACCTCCATCTCCAATAACACATGGCAAGGTGAAGGATCCGGGATCTCTAAGCTTTTGAGGTAGCTTTGCTTGAATGATTGAGCTACATTCTTCGGTCAAATGCACCGTTTCATACTCCACCATCTTCCTCTTGTTGGACATAATTTCTTTCAAGAACTTGGAGTAATGGGGCATTTGTTCTAGAGCTTCGGCGAAGGGAATGTTGATGTGGATCTTTTTGAACATCTCTACAAACTTGGCAAATTTGTTGTCCAAGCCCTTCTTCTTCAACCTTTGAGGGTATGGGAGAGGTACCACATTCTTGCCTTTGTCTTGAGGAGGGATTGCCTCCTCACTCTTCTTCTCCTCTACTTTCTCTTCTTCCCTCACTATCTCCTCTTACCTCTCTTTCTCTTGTCCATCTTCTTTGTCGACATCCTCGGGTGCCATTACAATTTCCTCCTCTTGTGGCATCTTTGGCCCATCGTAGCTCGTCCCACTTCTTAGTTTAATAGCTTTGCAATGCTCCTTAGGGTTGAGCTCCGTGTTTGAAGGAAATTGCCCCGGAGTGTGTTGACTACCGATGACATTAGAAAGTTGACTCACTTGCTTCTCTATGGCTTTCACATTATTTGCCACGTTCTTGATCATTTCCCCTTGTTCATCAAGTCTTTGTCGGGTTATGTTTGCATTCTCCCTAGTTTCTCTCATGAAGTTCTTGGTTTCCCCCATAAAAGCACCAAACATATCCTCCAATGACAACTTTGATGAAGACTCCACAATAGCTCCATCTCTAACATTAAAATTTGGAGGTGGGATGATGGCATTCCTTGTGTTAGCATAGGAAAAGTTCTCATGTTGCCTCAATCCGGGATGGTAATGATTTGGATTAGGGGGATTTTGCCTCTCGTTCCAACCTCTTTCTCGAAAATTACGGTCCCTTTGATTGTTCATATAATGAGCCTCTTCATATTGATCATCACTAGGTCCCATTAATGACTTGGCCGCCATCATCGAAGTCAACTTATCCATCTTGTTGGATAGAGTAGCAAAATCATCCGACTCCTTAGTGGAAGCAACTTTCCGGGCTTGCCTTCTCTCGGATGGCCATTGGTTTCCGTTCTTTGCCATCTCTTCTAGAAGCACATAACCTTCATCCGTCGTCTTTTCTAGCAAAGAACCCCCACCGGCCGAGGCATCCACCATCCCTCTCGTTCGATGGTCCATCCCGTTGTAGAAATAGCAAATCAATTGGTCTCTTGAGAACCCATGTTGAGGACAACTCCGTATAAGATCCTTAAAACGCTCCCAAGCTTCGGCTAAAGACTCATCATCGTCTTGCATGAAGGACGAAATTTCTCCTCTTATCTTGATAGTCTTGCTTGGAGGAAAGTACTTCATGAGGAAAGCGTCTACAAGATCGGTCCAATTTTCGATTGTCCTTAGATCAAGAGACATGTACCATTGCTTTGCACGATCACGGAGAGAGAATGGGAACAATTGGAGACGGATGTAATCTTGAGGGACACGATTGATCTTAACCGTTCCACTTATCTCTAAGAATTGAGATAAATGGAGGTTAGGATCCTCCTTTGACAACCCTCCAAATTGGTTGTTTTGAACCATCATGATTAGGGCCGGCTTGAGCTCAAAGTTATGAGCATCAACGGGTTCCCGACCCGCTCCTCCATAGGGCCTTGGGATAGGGCGGAAATGGTCTCTCAAAACTCGTTGATTCCCGTTTTCCTCCCGTTGCTCTACATTTCTTCCCATCCCAATGTTCTTTTCAACTCTACGACGAAAGTTATCCCTTAGTACCCCTTGAGGTCGGTTACCTCCATTCCCGTTAGGTTCCTCGACTCCTTCGACTCCTTGATTCTCGAGTTCCTCTTCAACTTCTTCTACAACCGGATTCTCCCTTCGATTCATTCTTTCCAACTCTAGTCTTCTCCTTTCGGCGTTCCTTCTTCGACAATTGGCCTCAATCTTCGGATCTAAAGGTAACACTTCTTGGTGATTCCTCCTAGATCGTGTGATCATAAACCATGTCTATCACAAGAACAAACGAGAGTGAGAATTGTAATTAAGATCAAGATAACAAACTCAAATATTTTTTTTTTGGATTTTTGCAAAATAAAGAAAGCAATTAAATTGTTTAAACTAAAACTCTCCTAGCCTACAGTCTAGAGCTTATAAAAACCTCCCCGACAGCGGCGCCATAAACTTGATACATGTGTTATGCAACACTAAATAAACAACCGCAAGTATACGGCGTCTATTGTAGCGTGATAAGCACGAGGTCGATCCCACGAGAAGGCTAAGCGTAAAAGTGGTAGTTTGCTATTCGAATTCTAAGTAGACGTGATCGAAATTTTGAAAGTGATGATTTACTCTAAAGTTACCTACCAAGTGTCACGAATAAGCAACAAAGAGCAAAGATAAAATCGATCAAATGGCATACAAATCACAAAACGAAAATAAAATTGATGTAAACTCAATTAAGAGAAAGTATGTCCTAGAGCACATGCACTACTAATGAATCCAACTATGGTTAAATGCCTATTCAAATGGTGTTCATGCTTTGTCTATAAGATTGATCACAACATAATGAATTAAAAGTCCTTTCGATCCAAGTAATTCAAAGGAAATACTACACAACCTAGTATCTCTACCTAAGTTGTACAATAAGACCCAATCAAGCCCCTAAGATCATCACACATCTTCCTAATCATTGATCATCTTTCAATCTCACAATAAAATTAGGTCAAATGCTTGCAATCAATTAATCAAACTAGATTTCTCAACCTAATTCAACTAACTATGATCAACACATCACCATTGTACACATAATGACATGTTTTGCAACAAACACCAAGCATCCAAATAGAATTAAGCCACACAAACACCAATTAAACAAATATTAATCCATAGATATCATCAAAAGTATGTACAAGGCCCTAGAACCAAAAGTGTCCTAGCCAATCAACCACATGTTTGAATTACAAAGAAAACAAAGATCAAATCAATAAAAACTGGAAATAAGGAAAAGCTTAGACTGTGGTGTGGTGGGGAATTGAATTCCCAAGCTAGTGGCTCCTTCCTTGCATGAATTGGTGGTGAATTGAAGAAGATATGGCCCAAAACCTCCAAATGTGTGTTGATGTGTGAAAGAATTCTTGAGAGAGGGGTAAGATGGTGTGAAATTTAAGAAGTGGGGTATTTATAGTGTTGGGGTAGGGTTTAGGTGTGATATTTGCAAGCTAGTCCTTCAAACATGGAGAAAACATGCGTTTGGCACCGAATTTGGGAGTGACTCGGCCGAGTTGGGGTCACTCGGCCGAGTTGGGGTGTTAGTTGAACATCACAAAAACAGGGGTTGCGCGTTACTCGGCTGAGTTGGCTTACTCGGCCGAGTGGTCTTCAAAGCCTTCAATTCAACTCGGTCGAGTTGGGTTACTCGGCCGAGTGCGCAGTAAAACCCAAACTCGCAGATTCGGCCGAGTAACCTCACTCGGCCGTGTGCGCAGTAGAAGCCAAAATCGCAGATTCGGCCGAGTAACCTCACTCGGCCGAGTTGCCTTGTTCTTCAATTTCGGCTTTTCTCGTTTCGTGCATAACTTTCGCCTCGGGTGTCGGGTTGACTTGATTCCTTTGGCTAATCCACTCCGTTTTCCGAGACGAATCCAACCGTGCACTCCTCTTTCCAGTCCGATCACTTGTGGTATGTGTTTTGCTCCAAATTCCATCGTTTTACCTACAAAACCGTCAAAACACAACCTTTCTCTCATTTCGGCTTACACAATCATATTCCATGCATAATTCAATGAAATCCACATCAAAATACACCTCACATGTGCCCCTAAAACGTGTAAATTCCACCCGAATCATGCACCTTATAGAGAATATACGAATTATGATTTCTTAATTACTTTACAAATGAGTGTACAAGAGGTATTTATACAATACAAGAGTTTAATCTAATCTTGACCTAATCTTATTGGGCTAAAGGATAAGGCCCATAAGTTACATGGGATGGGCCTTCATAAGAATATATATAAACAATACTTTAAATATATTTCTAATATGCCCCCTCAAGATGGAGTACCATAGGATAATCCAATCTTGGACATAAGAAGTTGGAGGCGAGCACCAGAGAGAGGTTTGGTGAGAGCATCGACAAGTTGGTCGGCAGTCGAGACGTGGGAGATGCGGAGCTGAGCAGTTTTGACGAGGTCACGAACAAAGTGGAAGTCTATGGCAATGTGCTTCATTCGTGAGTGAAACACGGGGTTTGAGCATAAGTAGGTAGCTCCAATGTTGTCACATTAGATGACTGGCACCGGGGAAATGGAAAAGTGTAGTTCTTTGAGTAAGGATGTTAGCCATTGTACTTCAGAGGCCACTGAGGCAATTGCTCTGTATTCGGCTTCAGTAGATGAGCGAGCAACAGACTTCTGCTTTTTGGACGACCATGAGATAGGATTAGCCCCCAAGAAGACGACATAGGCACTTGTGGAAGTGCGATCATCATGGTTGCCTGCCCAGTCGGCATCTGTGAAGCAGTGGAGTGAGGAGGATGAGGACGGGGTAATGTTGATTCCAACATCCCTTGTACCATTGAGGTAGCGTAGTAGTCGCTTAACGGCATTCCAGTGAGTGGTGGTGGGTGCATGCATGAACTGGGATAACTTATGAACGGCAAAGGCAATATCTGGTCTGGTGAGCTGGAGATACTGAAGGCTGCCGAGCACTTGACGATACTGGGTGGAGTCAGTGGGAGAAGTGCCATCCGAGAGTGTTAGGCGAGCAGAGGTGGATAATGGAGTTTGAACTGGTTTGGAGTCGATCATGTTGTACCGGGCGAGCAGGTCAGTGATGTATTTGCGTTGAGAGAGAAGGCGTGAATTTTTAGATCGAAGGACTTCCACTCCCAAGAAATATGATAGAGGACCAAGGTCCTTGACAGAGAATTTGGCACTGAGGTCGGCAGCCACGCGGGCGAGCATGGATGAGTGATTGCCCGTCAGAATAAGGTCGTCGACATAGACAAGGAAGTAGGCGACCACCCCATTATTGTTGTAAACGAACAGATATTCATCAGAGTGAGTGAGGTTGAACCCAATTTCCTTGAGAAATGAGCGAAGAGCATAGTACCATGTGCGAGGAGCCTGCTTTAAGCCATATATGGATTTACGTAACTTACAGACATAAGTGGGAAAAGTCTTGTCTTTGAAACCTGGAGGTTGAGCCATGAAGACTGTGTCTGAGAGCTCTCCATGGAGGAAGTCATTGTTAACATCAAATTGACGAAGAGGCCAGGTGTTGGTAACAACAATGCTCAGAACAATTCGCACAGTGGCTGGCTTGACCACTGGGCTGAATGTTTCAGTGAAGTCGACACCTGGTCGCTGATGAAAGCCTTTGGCGACCAGGCGAGCCTTGTACTTGTCCAAAGTGCCATCTGGTTTTCGCTTGATACGAAATACCCACTTGGAACCAACAATGTTTTGTGTGGTCGTCGGTGGTACCAGGTCCCAAGTTTCATTCCGGAGAAGAGCATCGAATTCCGAGGACATGGCATCTCGCCATTGCTTGTCTTTGAGGGCCTGGGAAACAAAGCTCGGTTCAATGTCAGCGGAGAGACTTGAATTGAGAGCATACCTTGGGTTTGGTTTGAACACTTGATTTTGAGAGCGAGTGGTCATGCGATGTGCGAGTGGTCGCGGGGGAGCATTGGTCGGCACATGGCTATGGGTTGTGGTTGTGGTCGGCAGGGGAGAGGGAAGTGGCTGGTTTTGGTCGACGACAGGATGGTCGTCATGATGTGGAGGGGCGAGCACAGGGTTAGGAGCGGGGATGGGTGGAGCAACATTTGTGATAGGAGCAGTAGGAATGGTCGCTTCAATAATAGGCGAGGAGATGATAGGTAAGGAAGGAGATGGTGTGTGCACAGGGTCAGATGGTGCTCGGATAGGGGAAGTGGTAGGAAGAAAGGGGAAGGACTGTTCAACAAATTGAACGTGGCGTGAAGTGTAGATTCGATTAGTGGAGAGGTCAAGGCAGAGATAGGCACTTTGTGTGAGTGAATAACCGACGAACACACAGGGAAGTGAGCGAGGGTTAAGTTTATGAGTGGTGTAGGGACGAAGCCAAGGGTAACAGAGGCAACCGAAGACACGGAGTTTGGATAGATTAGGAGGGCGAGCGAGAAGTTTCTGGTAGGATGAGATCATGTTGAGGTTGGGTTTGGGTAGGTGATTGATGATGTAGGCGGCCGAGCAGACAGCATAGGGCCAGTAAGTAAGAGGTACGGAAGCATGATGGAGAAGGGCTAAGGCCGTGTCGACCACATGGCGATGGCGACGTTCGGACATGTCGTTATGTTCGGGAGTGTGAGGCGGGGTGGTAAGGTGAGAAATGCCATGTGTTTGAAGAAAGGAGCGAAGGGCGATGTATTCACCACCATTGTCAGAGTAGAGGGTTTTGATTTTATTTTGATGCTGGGTTTCAACAAGTGTTTTGAAGGTGATGAAAGTTTGTAGGACATCAGATTTCCGTTTTAGAGGATAGACCCAAATGTATTTGCTGAAGTGATCGACAAATATAACATAGTACTTGAAGTTTTCAGGGGAGAGGACAGGTGACGACCATACATCATAAAAGATAACATCAAGAGGTTTATTTGAGATAATGCTAGATTCATAGAAAGGTAGTTTGTGACTTTTGATACAAGAACAAGAGTTACAATTGAAATGTTTGGACGAAGCATTTGAAATATTAAGCTTAGATAGAGTGTGAGAAAGTATTTTTGTTGATGGGTGGCCAAGGCGAGCATGTCAGGTGGTCGTGGTTAGGTGTTGAGTAGTGAAGGCTTGTGGCGAGGAGATGGAGATCAGTGTCGTCCACACGTATAAATTATTGATACGACTCTCAACGAGGAGAATGCTCCCCGAATGACCATCTCGCACCTGAAACGAAGAGCGGCAAAAAACAATGTTAACATTATTATCACGGCAGAGGCTGGAGACAGATATTAAGTTTTTCGAGATGTGTGGGACGACCAGGACATTTGAAAAACTGAGAGATTCAAGATTATTAAAGTGCATCAAGCCCGTGTGAGATATGTGTAAACCTTTACCATCACCAATTTCAACATTGTCAGGCCCATTGAAGGGCGAGTGGATAGATAGATTGGCGAGGTCATTGGTGATGTGATGAGAGGCTCCAGAGTCGAGTATCCAGTGGTCGGATGGATGGGACGAGGATGCTGAGTGTGCCGAGTAAGCTGGGCGAGCATCCGTCTTAGGTCGACGAGATGGAGGTGGTGCAAAACTGCCCTGTGGGGTTGGCCGATGTTGTCCGACCGGCGGTGTGAAGTGCGGGGGTGCCGAAGGGATTTCGGGACAGGTGCGAGCAGTGTGACCCGGTGTTCGGCAGTATTGACAGGTGCCAAGGTTTGTGCGGACTGGCGAGGACGAGCATCAGAGGATCTAGGCCTCGAATCAGGTCGCGAGGAGCGATAGTGAGTTTTGCCAGCGGCTAGGGCAGTCGCGGGGATTAAGGCCGAGGACGGTCGTGAGGCAATTTGAACTTCGACACTCAGGAGCTTGTCGCAGAGCTTGGCAAAGGAGATGGGTTGTTCGCGAGCTTGGATGGCATTTGCGATGTCGTTGTAAGATTCATCAAGGCCTGTTAGGACTTGGAGGGTGACGTCCTCGGCGTTAGAGGTAATGCCGAGGAGGGCAAGTTCGTCGACCACAGAGCGAACTTCCATGAGGAAGTCAGAGATCGGGCGAGCACCTTTGGACAGAGAGCGGAACTTAGTTTTGAGGGCAAGGATGCGGCCTCGCGAGGGTTTTCCATACATGTTTTCAAGCATCGACCAGCCTTCGCAGGAGGTTTTTGTCGATGCAACAAAGGGTATTAGTTCCGGGGACATGGAACCAACCAAGGTTGTGAAAATGAGATTGTCCTGACACACCCATAGTTCGTGTGCAGGATTGGAGATGGTGGTGGTGGTGGCACCATCGGCAACTGGAATTGTGGGAGGTGGGCATGGATGTGTGCCCAGAACGTAGCCAAAGAGATTGTGTCCTGTGAGGAGAAGACGGAGTTGAAAGGACCAGGCTCCATAGTTGGTGGAGGTGAGTTTTAAGGACATTTGCGCAAGTCCTTTAAAGGTGATGAGAGAGGACATCGGAGATGGATTGGCCATTGTAGGAAGTAGAGCAGCAGAGAGAAAAATGGGCGTCTGAGACGGGCGGTGGTGGCGGCGGCTAGGGTTTGGATCAGGCGTGAGCCAAATGACTCGATGATACCATATAGAGAATATACGAATTATGATTTCTTAATTACTTTATAAATGAGTGTACAAGAGGTATTTATACAATACAAGAGTTTAACCTAATCTTGACATAATCTTATTGGGCTAAAGGATAAGGTCCATAAGTTATATTGGATGGACCTTCATAAGAATATATATAAATAATATTTTAAATATATTCCTAATACATCTATCTTATCTTAGACTGATTTTATGCATCAATCTGAGATGGAGTTGCATATAGTTAGATCCAAATATTGGGCTGCCTTTTGACGAAAATATGCTGAAAATGGCAACAGCTGAAATGGGCTGCCTTTTCTATTCTTACATCTCTACTTTTATCTTTTCTACTTTTCCTTACATTTTTTCTATTTTTATTATGATACATATTTTATATTATATTTTTTAATTTTCGTGCAAATAAGAAATTAATAAATTCCATTGCAAATTGCAATAACCTTCAGTCAGTTTGGCTGTTTCTGTTGTAAAAATTTCGTCGCATTTACAAACAAAATCTTGAATTTAATTAATCGCACGAGGGGCACGTGGGATTTTGTGGTCATAGATGTGAAAATGAAAATAAAAGTTTGTCCTATATATATTGGATATTTTATAATAAGATTGAATAAAATAGAAAACTGCAGTCACAAATTTTGTGTTTTAATTAAGAGAGCTTGAAATGAAGATAAAAGTGAAGGCCTCAACAATGGTGAAACCAATGGTATCAAAGCCTACATCCACTCTGTTGATTTCCAGTTTGGATGCCACCATGCCTTCAATTCACGCCGTCGTCCTCTACTTCTATCGCCCCACCACTGACCCAACGTTGCTCAAGGCGGCTCTCAGCCGCACCCTGGTTGAATTCTACCCCCTAGCTGGGAGGCTGAAGAAGAACGACAACGATCTTATCGAGATTGAGTGCAATGGAAACGGGGCCTTGTTTGTCGAAGCGGATGCTGATGGTCACATGGATGACTTCGCTCCACGGCCGGAGCTCCGCATCATTCCGGCGGTGGATTATTCTCGGGGAATTTCAACCTACCCACTTTTGCTGCTGCAGGTTTATATATAAATAAATGGCTACATTTGTCCCAGTCCACTAACTTTTTTCAAAATAGTCTCTTTTAAGTTATCAAATTTCATTCATTCTTTTAATAGTCTCTCAGGAGTCTTAGGAGGTCGTAGATTTTTTTTAAAGATATTTTACTCTGTAAGTAATAAATAAGAAATCATAATTTAACAAAAATAAAATACCATACATCATGGCAAATCAGTGCCTAGTTTTCCCTTGAAAAAATGTCTCCTCATCGCCTAGTTTTAGAATGCCTAGAGGATCATAATCCTAGCTAACTTTATATTTGTAACTGCAGATTACCCGTTTTAGATGTGGTGGGGTTTGCTTAGCTACAGCAATGGAACACCATGTAGCAGATGGATTTTCTGGTTTCAATTTTGTAAAAGCATGGTCTCGTTTAGCTCGCGGCCTCGACGTCGAGGTCCCACCTTTCCTCGACCGTCGTGTCCTCTGTGCAAGCAGCCCACCGGCACCAAAATTCAACCATGCCGAGTACCACCCTCCTCCGCGGCTAAAACATCCTCTGCAGGGTAACTCTGTAAATTCTGAAACAATATTTTCAGTATTCAAACTAAGTCGTGATCAGATCAATGCCCTCAAGTCCAATTGCCATGTAAATGAAGGAGACAAAGTGACTTATAGCACGTACGAGGTGCTTTCAGGTACTATTATTATTATTATTATAATATATATGCATGTACAACTCAATTACTATATACAGAGTCTGGTTAGCGTAGTTGGTGAGAAAATTAATTTGTAAACTTGAGTGGTACAATATGTGTTAACAGGACACACTTGGCGGTGTGTTTGCAAAGCGCGTGGGTTGCCAGAAGATCAAGAAACTAAGTTGTACATTCCAGTTAACGGGCGGTTTAGACTGCGACCACCTCTACCGCCCGGCTACTTTGGGAATGTGATCTTCACAGCCGCGCCAAGTGCTCTATGTGGTGAACTCGAATCCAATCCGATGAGGTTTGCTGTCGAGAAAATCCACGAGGCATTAGCCCGAATGGACGACGAATATTTGAGGTCAGCTCTTGATTACATCGATGTGATGAAGAGCGACGCAGGAGGCACGAGCCCTTTTAAGTGTCCGAATCTTGGGATAATCAGTTGGGTCGGATTTCCAGTTTATGATGCAGATTTTGGGTGGGGAGGGCCTCTTTATTTGGGACTTAATGGTTCACCCCCATCTGAAGGCAAATCTAATCTGCTACCAAGTCCTACAAATGATGGGGGCTTATTGTATGCAATTTCTCTGCCTAAGGAACATATGCACAATTTTGAAAAGCTCTTGTATCAGATTTGAACAACTTTTGGATGGAATTGAAATTCAGTTTTTTGGTCCTATTTTATCAATTTACTTCTTTTTGCGGGATGTTTCAAATTCAACTCCAACTTCGGCTCATGTGATCAAATCAATTTGGAATTTTTAACAAGGAATTTGAAGTTTTTGCAAAAATGGATGATAAAAGTTTTTTTTGGGATTAAAGTGTTTGCTGTCCTTTAATTTTGACTAATTTTAAATTTGTTCCTAATAGAATACATATTTTAATTTTGATTTAATAAGTTGATCAAATTTTGAATCCATTTTTTCCGGTTGATTTGAATTGCATACGAACTAAGGATTTGACCGGTTCGTTTACCTACAATCAATGATATGTAATTAGACTGAATTCAAAATTTGAGTCAACTTATGAAATCAAAATGTGTATTCAATTAGAACCAAATTCAAAATCAGTCCTTCAAAAACTTTAATCCTTTTTTTTTTTTTTTTTTTTTTTTTATGTTCTGTTCAATGAAGTAGACACTTAATTTTTTAAAATTTAAAATAAAATACATATCACTAAATGATATTCTCTCATCCCAATAAAGAAAAGTTTCACACAAAAAACCATTATTTTTATGCTTTAACTATGATAATGCGTCAAAAAAAAAATATACAAATGAAAATTAGTGTCGAACATTGTCATGTCCATTTCAGAATTTGACCACCATTATGTTATGTCTTTTTTCTGTCACCCACTAATTAAATTCTTTTGAGAATGAACGGATGTGGTTCTAAATTTCAAACTTCTATCCTCAGTTCTTCCCATTGTCTTTAGTTTTCAAAATTTTCCAGAATATATAACCCGTGTCTTTAGTTTTATTTTATTTTTTGCAATTTTGGTTTACCAAGTAGTCCATTTGTGCCCATTTATCTTACATGAAAATCCTAGTTGACTCCTCTTTTATTAAATCAGGTTGTTTGAAATTAAGAGAGGGTCACATCAATTCTCTAAAGAGAATAGTCTTCAAGTGAAAATAGTCACATACATGATACATGAGACAATGTTCCACTTTAGCATTTGTACATTATTTTATTTTAATACATAATTCAATTAAGGTTATAAGTTCACGAATTATACCATATACATTTGATGAAAATATATTTCATATGTATAGGTTCAAAAAATAAAATGTTTTATATAGGAGACTATTCCATATAAAAAAAATCTTCTCTAAATTAGATTGGAATTAAACCAAATGTGGATATTATATTTAATCTGCAATTAAACTTAAATTATTTAACAAGTTATATATGCATAGCTTTAGGGATAAATATTACACAACTTTACTTTACCTCAAGTTGAAGTGACGCTATCAATTATTTTTTGGACTATCACACCTCCGATCTCAGTCTTGATCCTGTATGCATTAAACGTATTGTCAAATTTAAGTACATTTTTAAGCAATGTTAAATATTTACATTAATTAATATACCAGAATTAATTTACCAGTTTTTTATAAATTCAAAACTTTTAAATTAATTAGACGGAATTCTTCCATAGTATCAGAGTTATAAATCGCAACTCATGCTTACACGCAGTGACGGACCCATTAAGGGTCCGGAGGCCCCCACTAATTTTTTTATATATTTTTTGTTTCGTGATTATTTATGTATTTTTTTTATTGAGACGTTTTAAGATTACTTGCACACTTATATAATACGGAAATAAATTTTCAAAATTGATACTCATTTTTTACCCACATTTTTTTCTACATCTCACGAAATCACTCAAAATATTCCACCTTTATTTGACCTCACACCCCCACTAATTAAATTCATTTTCTTAAAAATTGAGCCGATCAAGCAAGGCATCACGAGACGGGGCTTAATAATTTAAGTTCTACATTTATCTAATACTAATAACCAATGTCTCCGCAAAGTTGCAAGTTAAATTTTAACACTGTTTCGCTTAGTACGAGAGGGAACCATCAAAATTAATTTCCTTCAAAATATAAAAACATTCGTTAAATCTAAATATATTGAAAATTTTATAATTAAATATTTTTGTAGGTACAATATTATTTTATCTAATTTATAGGTAATGTAAATCGGTCTCAATCTAAAATTTATGAATCCGTCACATCTTCATTCATTTAAATTATTCACTCCATGAACCTTCTTTCCAATAGGTAAAGGTGATAATTTCTCACTTCTCTATAAATTCACTTTTAGATGAGTTATAATTGTAAAAACAACTAATTCACATGAAAGGGAAAAAAATTAAAATGCAAATGTTGTTAGTTGTTACCTAGTCAAAAAGGGTCCGACTATTTACACCTCCATTTGCGTTGAGAACACTCCCCCCTATGGATTTAATAATAAAATAATGAAGTAAAAAACCAAAAATACCCTTTAAGTCATATTAAACTACTAAATGCACCCCCACCTTTAAACCTAAGTTTTATCCATCCTCCGCCGCCGCCGCCACCGCCGCCGCCACCACCACCACCACCACCACCACCACCACCAAACACCAAACACCAAACACCAAAATTTCTCCCCAAACAACAAAATTTCTCCCCAAACAAAAAAAAATTCAACATAAAAAATTTAACTTTTTTTTTAAGATTTCGACAAACCAGTGTCGACCATATTCACTCCCGTCGACACTGGTTTGTCGACAAGATTGTATATGCTCGACATTTGTTGATCGAAAAAAAAAAAAAAAAATTTAAAAACTCGTCGACAACTTTAGGTCGACCAAAAATACACTCGTCGACACCCTGTTGTCGACGGAGTGTATTTGGATCGACTTAAAGTGGTCGAAAGGTAAGAAAAAGAAGGAAAAAAAAAACAAAAAAAAAAAAAAACTGGATTTGGATTTGGCGATGGACTGCTCGGCGAGGGAGGGAGGGGACTGGCTCGGCGAGGGAGGGAGGAGGAGGGGGGAGGGAGGGGACGGCCGCGATTTGTTTTTTTTTTACAGGCGGGGGGGGGTGTGGGTGGGTGGGGGCGAGGGAGGGAGGGGACGGCCGCGCGCGGCCGCGATCTATTTTTTTTTTTTTTTTTTTACAGGCGGGGGTTGGGGGCGACGGGTTCGGCGAGGGAGGAAGGGGGTGGCGTCGCCGACGACGGGTGGTGGAGGGGCAGGTCGCCGGCGGTGGTGGTGAGGGTTGGGGGAGAAGATGAAAGAAGAAGATGGAGGAGGAAGAAGATGGAGGATTTGGGGGAGAAAGTAGGGTTTAGGGGGGGTGTGAGTAGTAATTGGAATTATATAAGAGAAGGGCATTTATGACAATTTGAGGGGGGTGCATCAGATTTTAGGGGGGGTGCGTCCAGAGGGGGAGTGTTCTCAACGCAAATGGAGGTGTAAATAGTCGGACCCAGTCAAAAAGAGTAAGTGGGCTGGTGAAGGTTGTTGACTTAATATAATGCTAACCCAAAGAAAAAGTAAAAAAAACGCGAAATATAGAAAATGGGCTACGATATATAATATTTTTATTATACGTAATTTAATATTTAGTCCTATGAGGTTGGGAAAACTGAAAAGGAAAAGGTAGATAAATATGGCTTGAATGACAAATAAATTTCTGTACTACACTGTTACATTAGTCTTCTTTTTTTCTTAATACATGTGCACTAATTTAAAATATTTATATTTTATAGTAATAAATTTGTTATTTTACTGATAAAATAAATATCAAATATTTATAACACTTGAGTCCATTGGTGAGGTTCAAATTATAAAATAAAAATCGTAAATATAAACATTATTAAGACAGTAGTCAAATGATATTGTCTAAATTTTAAAAAAAAAAATATCGGGGTCAAGGCCTCAAATTCTACTTAAAAAATGATGGGTGAAACTTTATAAAGATACTCACTTACTGTCTAAGCTTCAAATCATGTAAATCAACATTAGAGACATGCTCACTTGTCATTTAGAATGTTATCATACTCGAGAATGATATTTTTTTAGTAAATATAATAATCAATAATATTGTATTGCATTTTTCATTTATAGTGACTTACACTTTTAAGTAATATTGTGTTGCACATTTCAGTTATAGTGACTTACACGTTTCATTAATATTATGTTGCACTTTTCAATTATAGTGACTTACATTTTTCAAGAAATATTGTGTTGCACTTTTCAGTTATAGTAATTTACACTTTTTATAAATATTGTGTTGCATTTTTAATTATAATGACTTACACTGTTCAATAATATTGTGCTGCACTTTTTGATAATATTGTGTTGCACTTTTTTAGTTATACTGACGTGTACTTTTTAGTATTATTGTATTGCACTTTTCAATTATAGTGACTTATATATTTTACTTTTAATAATACTGTGTTAGCACTTTTTACTGAATAAAAAATGTCACTCAAAAGTTTTGAGGGACAATTATATGAAATATTGCATGTGAAATATTAGAATATTTAAGAAAAGACCAAAAATTGTTTTTTTTTTTAAAAAAAAAGACCAAAAATTCGCGAATCTTTTGCGGGTCTCACCCGATCAAACGGATCTTTAAAAAAAATCGTGCAGAAGACTAACATAAAAAAAAGTTTCAGACTTGTGTTACTACAAGGTAATTATATGTTACCGAAAGAACAAATACGGAGTATGCATTATTGTAAATATAAATAACACATAAATTAATTTTTCACATGAAATATTATTACAATTAATCTAAGAAAGGATAAAAAACTTAGAGATTTTTTTACCAAGTCAAGTCTTATCAAATCAAACAAATTCTTTAATTATTCAAATTGTTACTCAATTATACTTACAAATTTAATTTATTCATAATATATTACACAATATTCTTATTTTATCTCTTAAAAAAAAAAACGTGTGCCGGTAGGCCGAGTTAGTATATATTCGCTCAACTCACAAATCATCTTATCGAGTTACACGTTAAACAAATTTGCTCAACCCACAACTCAGCTTATCGAGTTGGTCCGAGTTGGTTGACTCAGTACTGGTTTGGGTGAGGCAAGCATGACCTGAGCATGGGATTTCATTTCACCAACCTCCAGTGGGCCCTCCACTCCCATCAACCCCACCAAGTGGAGTTTGAGTGTGTGTAAATTTTCCTCAATGAAAATGATTTTCAATTTAACTATATATATACTTCTCCGGTGTTTCCAAAAATTATCTATTTATTTTTTCGTGGGTGTGGGATGTTATGTAGGGAGGGATAGAAAAATGAAAAAGAGAAAAAAGAATGAAAGAGAGATAATCTTGATAGTGAATATTATAAAAAAAATAAAAAAACTATAAAACACTCAAAATAGCAAAGTAAACAACTCTCGCGCTTGAAGTATTTTTACTTAATTATTTTGACATTGAGAAAATGCATAAATAATTAAATAAATAAATTGTTGGTTTCAGACTGATGATATTCAATTGAGTAGTGCGCTTGTTCAAGTCGCCGTATGAGTTGGTGAGGATATACACCTATACACATAATGCCCATTTTTTAATTAAAACCCACAAATATTGGTCATCGTCTCACCAACCGTCATCAATTACGACAATTCTCTTTTCATTTTGTTTATCTTATTTATTCAAACATTTTTTAAAATTGCATAATAATCTATTCTATTTATGTGTATTATCAGTGTTCTACATAAATAAAATGATATCATTAATAGACATTATTATACCCTATATCTCAACTTTCCAAAATATGAAACGCACTTTATTATAGTTATTTCGTTTCCTATTCTCTAACAATCTTTTCCTTTAACATATATCTAAAGTATCCAAAATAGTATACTACTCAAATATGTAAAAGAGTTTTTTATAGGCATTTCGTGTCCTACCGTATTAACATTTCTTTTCCTTTACACACAAATTGTCCAAATTATGTAAAAAGGTTTATTATAGTAATTTTGTTTCAAGGTTTATAAAATGTATCAAACTATTTTTAATGGACGAAAAATATAAAACAAATGAAATTACATTTTGTGAACGAAATGAGTAAAAGATTTTGATATGGGAGTAGTGACGTTACTTGATTCATTTTTCTCTTAATATTTTTTTTCATTAGGGATAAGTCCTAGAAATTTAGTGACTCGGTTGTTAATACTTAATAGTCATCTTCATTAGGCGCGGTAGGTAAGAAATTCAAGCTTAAATAGCAAGCTCTTAAAAAATGTTCTCTTCTTTTAAACTAATCCACCACTACCACCACCACCACTCTACCCTCTTCTTTCATTTCTTCAATTTTGCAAAATTAGGGATTCTCAATTTCAATTCCGATTCGATTCGATTAACTGCACAATGAAACTCGACGTGAAGGAATCGACGTTGGTGAGGCCGGCGGCGGCGACGCCGACCGTCAGCCTCTGGAATTCCAACGTCGATTTGGTGGTCCCCAATTTCCACACACCCAGCGTCTACTTCTACCGCCCTAACGGAGCGGCTAATTTCTTCGACACGGCGGCGATGAAGGAGGCGCTCAGCCGAGCCTTAGTTCCGTTCTACCCCATGGCGGGGAGGTTGAAGAGGGACGAAGATGGGCGAATCGAGATCGACTGCAACGCCGAGGGAGTGCTATTTGTCGAGGCGGAATCCGACGGCGCCGTGGATGATTACGGCGACTTTGCTCCGACTTTTGAGCTCCGGCGCCTCATTCCGGCTGTGGATTATTCTCAGGGAATTGCGACGTATCCGCTCCTCGTGTTGCAGGTGTGTTCTAGTTATTTTTTGGTGGTATTTTTTTGGATTTTAATGTGAAATTATTTATCGAATTGTTGGTAAAAAAAAAAAGAACTGCGTCTCGGGCTGGTTGGCTTGTAAACTGACTTTTAAATCTATTTTTTCATTTTTTTTTTAATATAAGTCTTTTATTTGTGTATTTTTACTTTTAAAAATATATTACTCCTATATTTTATCTTTTTTTTTTATTCTATTTCACACTCCTTTATTTATTTTATATAATAAAAAATAAAAAAAGTACTAGTACTAGTTTTTAATAGAATTAGTAGAATATAATAATAGTAATTTAATGTGAGTTAATGGCAATTATGTCCTATGACAGAAATGATGGTTGAATATGAAACTGTCATACATAATCTCTCTGCATTATGAGTATGACAGTGCTCGTCTGCTAGCTGGACTGCGTTTTAGGATAACAATTATTCTCTTCATTTGTATATAAGTTTTTATTACTTTTACGCACGTAAATTAAGAAAAATAATTAAATAATAAATATAGTAAATAAGTATAAAGGAAGTTATAAAAAAATTATTAAATAAAGTAATGTAAAATTTATAGAAGAACGGACTAAAATGACATAAATTAAAAAAATATTTATAATAATTTTTTTATTCTAATTTTTATATATTATATTTTTTAATCACAATCATTTATATTATATCTATTATTTTATTATATTTTATTCCATACTTACTTTCTTTCTTTTTATCACATTATTAAATTACAAAAAATGCCTTCGATTCATTTTTTAAGACTCAAATGATGCCTCATCCCATATATATATTAATTAAAAATAAAGAATATTATGTACCCTGCATAAGTGATAAAGTTGTAATATAAAAAACCTGCGATGAAAATTATTATCTTTATAAAATAAATATTATGTTAAAAATAGTAGTTGTACTTTTGACTAGAAAATAAGGTTTCTTATTTAGTTTCGGCGCCTCAAGTTCATTCAAGTCATATGTATGACTATAGCATAATGATGTCACACCCGTTATTTAAGACAATTGGTACCCTATATACTTGCATATTGAATTTTTTTTTTTGTTGGTTCCAAGTATTAATCTGTGTGTGCATATTGCGTAAGTAGTTGGAATTTGCTATTTTCATCGATACTCTAAGAAATACTCCTATTATATTTATTTATGTAAAATGTCAATTTTTGAGAGAAGCATCTTGTGTGAGAGGGAGTGATATTATTTGCCTAAATGATGAAGATAAGTCAAAACGACGTGAAGGGCATTAAAAGAAGAAGAATACGATAATGCTTTATGTTGCCTTGTATTATTGCTTGCCGACATTGTCTATTATGATGAATATGTGTTCCCTAAATTTGAAAAATGGTTTAATATATTTGCGATGTATATTAAAAATATTAAATAATTCTCTTTCTATATCCCTTAAAAGTTAATATAGTTTGCACACCAAATTTTTTTTTCATAAACTTTACCTGCATATTTACATTTTAGATCTACATATACACTTAATTCAATTAAAATTTTAATTTCATATAAAAGACGTTTATAAAATTACTCATCAACATTCTACTTACTACATGTTTTTTTTTTTTAAAAAATTGTGCTCAAAAGTCCCTGCAAACTTTATGTTCCACATTAGAAAATAAGAGATGTAACAATTTTCAAATTATTTGGGTTTGATATTAATTTGATTTACTTTTTAAAGAGGTGGACTATAATCTGAAATTCAGTTATTCTCGACCTCAACTCTTTTAATTTTATTTTGAATTTTTATATGTCTGTTAAATAATTATCAAAGAAATAGACTAGTCACGTCACACATACATACATATAGTTATTATATATATTTAAAGTATGTACAAGTTTTTCAATTATTTCCTTTCCTTTATACTCCATATGTTTTCATGTTCCCCTAAAAACAGTCAGTGTTATTTATGGTGGGGCCTCTACCATTACCATACAATTATTCCAAATTTACGGTAATGTGTTATACTTTGGATTAGAATCATTCTTCTTTTATAATTGAATAAAAATGGGATGAAGTTATGTGAAATATTTCATACAAATGTTAACGGATAATTTATACTAATTCGAAGCTGTGGTGTGCAGGTGACATTCTTCAAATGTGGTGGAGTCTCTCTAGGTGTGGGAATGCAACACCATGTAGCAGATGGATTTTCCGGCCTCCATTTCATCAACACATGGTCCGATATGGCTCGAGGGCTCGACCTAACCGTTGCCCCGTTCATCGACCGCACTCTTCTCCGAGCCCGCGACCCGCCCCAACCCCAATTCAAGCACGTCGAGTACCAGCCCCCTCCGTCCATGAAAACGGCCCCCAACGGGGACGCAACCCCCGAAACGGCCGTTTCAATATTCAAGCTATCTCGTGCTCAACTCGACACCCTCAAGTCAAAGTCGAAGGAAGCTGGCAATACGGTCACATACAGCTCGTACGAGATGCTATCGGGCCATGTCTGGCGCTCCGTCTGCATGGCTCGTGGCCTTCCGGAAGATCAAGAATCGAAATTGTACATTGCGACCGACGGACGGGCTCGTCTCCAGCCACCCCTGCCACAGGGGTATTTTGGGAACGTGATCTTCACAGCCACCCCTATTGCCGTGTCAGGCGACCTACAATCGAAGCCCGTTTGGTATGCAGCTAGTAAAATCCACGAGGCGTTAGCCCGAATGGACAACGAGTATTTGAGATCGGCTCTCGATTACTTGGAGCTGCAGCCGGATCTTAAGGCCCTTGTGCGTGGCGCCCACACGTTTAGGTGCCCGAATTTGGGGATAACGAGCTGGGTGAGGCTTCCGATTCATGATGCTGATTTTGGATGGGGTAGACCGATCTTTATGGGGCCCGGTGGGATCACGTACGAGGGCCTAAGCTTCGTGCTGCCTAGTTCGTCGAACGATGGAAGCTTATCGGTGGCGATTTCGTTGCAGGTTGAGCATATGAAGCTCTTTGAGAAGCTGCTTTATGACATTTGAAGTGTGTCTCTCTTTCGGTATCTTTTTAGACATTGCCTTCATCACTTTTCTGGAAATGACAAACAAACGCTATGTTCTGTAATGATTGTGATGCATTTCTTGCATCTACCGGTTTAATGGATTATTTTTACAGAAAAATAACTTATTGATAATTTGAGGGATTCTTTTTAAAATAATCTACACTTACATACAATACAAGATTGAAAGAATTGAATGAGGTGATTCCAAGTTTACATGATTTTTTTTTTCTCTAGTACCACTCTATTGTGTACAACAATATCACTTAAAAAGGTGAATTCACATAATTCGGTTACTCTTGAACTAGGCTCCTCAAATTACAGAAGAAAACAATCAAACAATTAAATACCTACATTTCAAGATAATTGAGAGGCAAAAGCAAGAAATTAGAGAAAGAAGCCATAACCAAGAATCATGTAAGAAATTAAGGAGTGTGGCTTGTAAAACATAGCACCATTTTTATCTCCCGGGCGACGATGAACTATGTTTGCACCACCATATGAACCTTTCCCTTTCTGTGCCTTTTCTCTAAAGTTAATGCTGTCTGTTGCTTCAACTTTTCTTGTACCAAAACCTATGCACAATTTCAATTTCCATTAATCATTTAAAAAAATGAAAAAAAATCTAAGATATCAGACTTTCTTAATTACCATGCTCTTCTTCTGGATCTGACAGTGAGAGATTCTTTGAGGAGATGAAGGAATCTTTGCTCCTTAGCATCTCAGAAACTTCATGAGCACAACTGGAGAGGAAGTTGGCAGCAAGAAACAAGAACAGAACCCAAGCAACAAATTTCATTTTTTTTTTAAATTTAATTTGATGTTTGTAGAGAAGGGTTTTAGTTTTTTGTGTCAATTTTATGACAGATGAAGGGTGTTTATAGAATTGGTGGAAGGTTATGTGATGATTGAAACTTTGAAAGAGTAGAAATGATGTTTCTAGATGAGCTGAAAAAAGTGGGGCGTTTCTTTCCCAAAATGAAACTGTACAACGGCACAATAAACCATCTTTCAAACAAAAGAGGAAGGAAAGTGTTAAGTCGGATAAAACCCCTGTTGGTTAAGAAACTTCAAGTCTTCAATTGATTCAATTAAAAAAATTGTGTTACATTAAAAAAAAAAAAAAAAAAAGGTAAAAATAGAGTTTTTCTAAATATAGAGTAAACTACATTTATCCCTTAGATATTGTTATTGTTTGTGTATACGAAATATCACTTTTAATCGTATACATAATAGTGATACTTGAAAAAAATTCACGTGAACTCAAGTTCACATAAATTTTGACAAAAGGAGTATTCTCCTTTATCTCATTAGAAAAAAAAAACACTTTTAAATTGTTAAAAAATGAGTTGTAATTTAGTTTATACTCCTAATATTTGATTTTTTTTTTCAAAATATTTTACTTTCCAATTCCATTATTTTTATTTTTTGCAATATCACTCCAAATCCTTTGGTTCCATAGTTGGACTTTGTATTTTATCAAAGCACCACTTTTAATTAAAGAACCGGTATTCCAAACACACAATTTAATTTTTAATGGAGCTAGTGGATTGAGAATCAAATCAAATCAAAAAAGCACTATAGCCCTTTTTGGTTGTTTGTAGGACCTTCGTAAAAGGATACTATTCACTAAATTTGGCCTAATTACAAGAAGATATGCCCCCAATAAATTGGACTTTCCATATTATTGCAGTTGCTTCTCAAGGCCAACCTGGAATATTCTATCTTTTGTCTATCCAATTTAAAAGCTGGAATTTAATTTAACATGGCCCATATATTTTCTTTGGACACCAAAACAAGTTAGTTATTATTATTATGCAATGATAGTTTATTAAAGAAAGTTCGTCCACAAAGATTGGAGGGCATCCCAATAATATGAACTTTCATAATAACAGAAGTTTGAGCAAATTCGTGCGTCAATGAGTCGACACCCTTTTTAACGAAATTAATAGAAACATTATTAGACGAACACTGAACACATAGAGGTAATAGCATCAACCACACATGTGGCGTCTCCTTCTGCAATCGCACCATCCCACCCAAGGGAACCAACCCACAGCCCAGAGTTTTTTTTAGAACATACTCACTGCGTCCCGGTGAAAGCTACCAACTTTTCTTTTTCGTCTGTCCTAGTGAAAGCTATCCATTCTTTTTTTTTTTTTAACTATTCTCTTTCACATTTAGTTATATTCTTTTGTCTCTCAATCACATCACCTCTAATTCTCAATCACATCATCTCTAATACATTTACTTATTATATTACTCCCTCCGTCCACGAAAAGTAGTCCCATTTGACACATATTCTTTGTCCACCAAATGTAGTCCCATGCACTTTATGGAAACTATCACCCTTCAACTATCACTTAATTACTCAATTTGCCATCAACTTTATTCCTAAACAATCACTTTATTCACAATGGACCCCACAATACCCTATAATACCCTTACTTTATCTACCATTTTCTTAAAACTTGTGCCCCTTCCCCATGTCCCTACTTTTCATGGATGGGGGGAGTAGTATTTATTATGTATGCAAATTATTTCATGTGACAAGTAAGTAGTTTCGGGGAAATATTCCATCCCATAAATTGATAGAATGAGGTTCTTCAGCTTTTTCCTCTAATGTTGGATTTGAATTTTGAACCACACTCTCTCAATTCTACTTAATTCCATTTAGAATTATATGTATTGTAGGTATCTTCGTTTGTATGCACGTTTCATTTCATGTTTTCAGTCTGCCAGATGTTCGATGAAAGTTCAGAGCTAACGTTCTTTTGTTTTTAGTGATTTTATGTCTCCCTTTCTTCCCCCTTTGATTGATAATGACGAAATGGAACAGAGTTATGGATCATTTTTCTTCGTAATATCTGATTTAGTTGAAATTGAATCATTAGCATAATCTTGTTAATGATGAATGATCAATTTGAGTTTATACCTTGATTAACTTGTCCTGTTGAACACTACATTGATGAACAAAAGCAACCAACTTTAGAAGTTTAATACAATCATGTAATAATACAAGTGTTGTTAATCATAACTGTAGGTTGAAGATGATATTCCAAGGGAAGATGCAAATGTTGCTGTAGTATCTCCATTTAGATACCTCTTGAGGCGATCCAGGTCGTCGGCACAATCGAGCATTGTTGGACGCATAGAAGGCGTCTCCTGCGTGCAAAGTAGCCCGAGCTCGATAAGCTCTCCGATGGCGACTTCCCACATTCTTGTCACCTCATTCGATTGGTCCCTTAATGCTCTCACCAAAGTCCTGTCCACCATGCTTTCTGCTTGCCCCCGGAAATGATTCTTCACATATTTGTGCAGGCTTAGCTCTTCTCCAAACATGTCGTCCGTTGGCCTCTTTCGTGTCACCATTTCCAGAACCAAAATCCCGAAGCTGTACACATCTCCCTTCGTCGATGAGTTCGACCCGAATCCATACTCTTCAAGGTAGAAAGAATTAGAATTAGAATTAGAAACCATGACTATTGAAGGGAAATAGTTTTTTTTTTTTATAAAAAGTCTGGTAAGTTATCTCTATTTGTGTTAAAAGCATGTGGACTTTTACCGCTTTCCAACATTTTGGTTCGGTCACCACCAGTAGGAGGTTAACATTTGGTTGATGATAATGTGACAATGTCTGATCGATCAACTAGATGTCTCACCTCTTACCATCGATCACCATACCAAAATGTCAGAAAGATTGAAAATTTTAGGACTATTCTCAATTTGCAATTTGTACTATATCATTTTTTTTATTCTTAGATTGCAACTTGTGCTAGCTATACGAAATTGACTGATTGCAACATAAACTTTATTTTTTGTGGTAGTTTCCGACATCACGTGTCTTGTACGTTTATGACTAAGGTTATATTTGTCCATTCAAATTTATTAATTATTAGTATTTGTTTAGTAAACATGTTAGTAATTGTCCATTCATGTTATATATTTGTTGTATTTATTACTCCGTAATTGTCTATTACGAATATTTGGACAATACGAAATTAAAGGTTTATTACAAAACAATCAATAAATGTGAATGGACAAGTATAACCTTAATTGTAGACGTGCAAGGCACGTGTAGTCGGATAATACCAAAAAGATCAGTCAATTTCTGATAGTATAGGTTGCAATCAGATAAAAAAATTGTACAGGTTGCAAGTTGAAAAAAAAAAATACAATACACATTAGGAATGAAAATTAACCCAAAATCTGTTTTCCCTAACTATTTATATGGGTTGAATCTTGAAAAGTGAGTTTATATGTCATGTTTTAGTTTATGCATAATTGCAGAAACAAGGAAAGAAATTATAGGCACATGTACCTGGTGCAATATAGCCAATGGATCCACTTAGCATATTTGCAGTTGAAGTGCCCATATTTTCAATCACTCCACCACCATTTCCAGATCCTGATCCTCCTCCAACTGCAACTAACCTTGCTATCCCAAAATCAGAGACTAAAGCTGTCATATCGTCGTTGAGAAGAACGTTGCTGGGCTTGAGGTCACAGTGTATGACTTTAATGGGAGAATGATGATGCAAATAAGCCATTCCTTCAGCTATATCACTGCAAATGTTCACTCTCTGCAGTAAGCTCAAATCTGAGGACCCTGTCCTTAAGCCTTCCAGCGAGTGTGGATATAATCGGCTCTCTAAGCTTCCGTTCGCCATGTATGGCAGCACGAGCGCCTTAAACTCGGGCAAACTACAAGCTGTGATGATTCTTATCAGATTCCTATGACGAATCCTCTTCAACACTTGGCATTCTCTGTTGAAACTCTTGGTTGAATTCCCTGTCTGGAGATGAAGAACTTTGACTGCTATTTGTGTTCCATCTGCCAGAATCCCTCTGTAGACATGCCCGTAGCTTCCGGAACCAACGAGCCTCTGCTCGTTGAACCCTCCCGTGGCTTCCATGAGTTGTTTATAAGTGATTCTTGGAAAATTTTGAGTCAGATGTGGTGGGGTTTTTCTTACCTTTGCAGTTTTGGAAGACGAAAGGACGACTCTTAAGCGCTGATATCCCATCACACAACAGATTGTGGTGAAGAATCCGGATATGAATATGATAATGCAGAAGATAATCAAGAAAACACGCGAGTGGAAATACTGCCGCTTTGTTTTGCAGGACGGAATTCCTGCAACGTCCCCACAGAGGTGTTTGTTGCCTATGAAAGACGAACTTGTGACAATATCGAAGATCCCTCCATTCGGAATGGCTCCAGAGAAATCGTTCAACGAAAGATTGATGAATTTAAGGGTGCTGATTTTGTTCATGCTTGGAGGGATCATTCCTGATAACTTGTTCTTCGAAACATCGAATGTCACAAGGCTTTTGAGATCGCCTAACGAGTCAAGAAGGTGTCCTCGGAGAGAATTATTCGATAAATTCAGCACTTTGAGCTCGTAGCAGCTCGATATCTGATAAAACAGGCTCCCGTTGAAGAAGTTTGACGACAAATCAATCTCTTCAACAGACGAAAGCTTGCTCAGTTCGATTGGCAACAGCCCTTCAAACTGGTTATGCGAAAGGTTAATGAACCGTCGCATTTCGTGCAGGCCTGAAATCTCAGGAGGGACCCTTCCTGTCAATCTGTTGTATGAGAGGTCCAGCGTTTGCAGGGAGGTACAACTCCCTAAGCTTGGAGGAATTGTACCTGAAAGAAGGTTGTTGTTGAGGAATAAAAAATTCAAGTTTTTCAAATTTCCTATTTCCTCTGGTATACGACCAGACAAATTGTTGTGAGAAAGATCTATCAAACCGAGTGACATCCATAGCTTTCCTATTGAAGCTGGAATGCCTGTAAAGAAGTTGAAAGAGAGAGACAGCTGTTGGAGATAAGTTAAGTTAGCTATTTCAGCACAAAATGTGCCTGTAAGAAAATTGGATGTCAAATTGAGGAGTGATAAGCTTGATAGATGTCCAATTTCAGGAGGAATCGGCCCGAATATCTGATTTTCCTGTAGCTGCATCTCGAGCAGATCCTGACTCAGTCCTCCAATCGAACCTGGTAATCTCCCACCGAGTCCATTCCCAGTTAATTGGAGCTCCACCAACTTGGTGCAATTTGCAAGAGCTTTGAAAAATGGATCAAGATTGGAGTTTTTATCATGACTCATCATATGATTGTCTGATAAATGAAGAAATATCATCTCAGGAAACTTCGACAGCATCTTGGAAGGCAGCTCGCCGGATATGCTGTTGTTCTCGATGTCCAAACTGCGTAGCCCTGTCGCATTCCCTAATGAGGCGGGAATTTCTCCGTAGAATTGGTTGTTGTAAAGATTTAAGTTCCAGAGATTCGGGCATTTCCCTATTTCTGGAGGGATCGCTCCGGTCAGCTGGTTAACTGAAAAATCGACGTTTTTCAGTTCTGTACAGTTTGAGAAGAAAGAAGGCGGAATCTCTCCATCTAAGTAGTTGTCATTCAGAAAAATCAAGCGTAGGCGCGAGACTAAGGATAAGGAGCCTGGAATTTGGCCATGTAAATTGTTGTTACTAAGTTTGATTTCTACAAGGTTGTGAAGGGAGGAGAATTCAGGTGGAATGATGCCAAAGAAATGGTTGTTGACAAGGTACAAGTACCGAAGCTGTGTGAGATTCGAAAGCACGGGCGAAAGGACCCCCGTGAGGGCAGAGTCGTTGAGGTTGATGTGTACAACTCGGTGATGCAGCTTGCCACATTTCACGCATGTGAAGTTGCAAACGTCGGTTTGCTCGTTCCAATTTGAGAGCCTTGAACGGGGGTCGGATGTTACGCCTTTCTTGAATGCCAAAAGTGCAGCTTTATCAGTACGAATCGAGTGATGTTGCCCGAAAATTGGGACGAAAGAAAGAATGAGGAAGATAATACAACAAAGTAGTATGTTGAAGAACATGATTTTGAAGTCTCTTGTTTGTTTCCTTCAATTCTGGAGATGTTTTTTAGAAATGTACAGTTGAAGGGTAGTATGATGATTTGTGGAGGGACAAAGAAAAAAAGTTGTTTATTATTGCAACTGGAAACCACAAGGGTGAGTAGATATTCAACTCAAATGGATGTGTATTGGCAGTTGACTTATGGAGAAACACACATATGGATAGCAATGGTGATGCTGATTTCTGAATAAGCTCCATGATTTGATTTGATGCAATTTATATTATGAGTTTCTGCTATTTGTAGATGAAAACTGATTATCACTGGTAAAAGTATGAAAAGATCATTTCCTAGAATCTTTTTTTTTTTTTTTAAATGCAATGTGTATTCACAACTATGGGAAACGCGAGAAAGTAAAGTGGATTATGACGTAACATATTACAACATAAAATCCTTTTATTTTTTCCTTAACTATCAAATCAACTGGCCAACTTGACTAATACTAAATATAAGCTGCAAGAGTAGTAGGAGTCGAGTAGCTTGCACTTTTAATGTAAAAATGGGACCATTGGAGTTTGTGGATGATCCAATATAGTTTTTCTTTTTGGTTTTAGCCCCACAATATATGATTATATGTGGGAAAAAATATGGCCCTCGTGAATTTCGTGATTCTAAATAACATTTTATAATAGTGTTATATGACAATAAAATATATGATGTATAAAATAAAAAGAAAACCTGAAATTATAAGTTCATAGAGCGAGTCAGAGGTTGGAGTGTCGTTAAAACTTTGTCTGGGAAAACCCTCTCTTTAGGGACAAAATCAGAGTTAAAGGAAAATAGTACACTCCTCTGAACATCAATATCTAAAGTAAACAATAAACTAATGATAAAGCAAATTGTAAGCAAACTACAAATGTTTCATGATAACACCATCATTTGGAGTCATTCAACGAATTCGACCAACGTTTGATGTGATGGACCACATTCATGAGCTCTGAAGAACCAGAACCGCTTGAACGTTGACTGTTTTTCTGAATGGTTCGTAAGTTTGTTCACACCTTAAATGATCATACTTAGTATAGGAGAAAACACTATTCATGAAAATTGATAAAAATACCCTCATCAGGACATATCAGTCAAAAAAATTAGTAGGAATAAAATTGAATGGTGTGTTTCACTCTAGTCCTAGAGCAAATAGGACCCCTCGTCATTTCCCTAAATGGAAAATAAATTACTATAAAATATGAACATTTTTATTTAGAGATTGTAAATATTCATTGTATTTATTTCAATTTAAAAGTGCTATTATCTACACCTCAAAATCTTCTAAGCACACTTCAAGATTTTGAAGGTAAAAATAAACATACATAGATTGACTAAGTTATCCTCGATATTCTATTTGGGTTTGATCCAAAAGATAGAATACAATGCATATCGTACGATTGAACGGGTTGTATATAAACACAGTTGTGCAACCACATTTCTAGCCGAATACATCATGGTAAAACTAGAAAAATTATCAGGTAATCAATGTTTTCAGCGTGTTAAACCCAGCAAAATTGGATGCATTTCGCACACAATTCATTCTCCTGTATTTTGTATACATTAGAATCACTATAAATCGTATAAAAATTTAAAAAAAAACTAAACTATCATATAAATTCTAGAAATTTAGGAGAAAAGAATGTTGATAATAAGAGGACGATAATAAAAGGGGAAAGTCTGAAAGTGTATTTTATTATGTCTTGAGGGAGGAAGGGTATAATAGCAATGAAGTGGGATTGTACTTAGTAATGCTGATTAATTTTATACTAATAAAGTTTAATGAATTTCACTTCAAGAATTATTTTACAATTTATCCCACTAAGGAATTAGAAGATGCAGCATACTAGCTAGCATTTAAATAGTTAAAGCGACGGGGCCACTTAACTATAATCATCTGATGCCTAGTTATTTGCTAATTTATATTTGTACTAGGTGTGTACTTAATCTTTTCAATTTATCCTTTATTTATTTTAAATGTCGTCTACTATGTTTATTTCAAATTTTAAAAAGAAAAGGTGGATGGAGTCATTACTGGTCTAGAAGCACTATGAAATATTGTTATTTGTTGAGTGATTATTTTAATTAGACTTTTTGAGTAAATAAATTTAACTTTTTGGCAAAAGTCGACATTTGTGGCTTTAGATAATATACTCAAACGCACGCATGCGAGTTTCGGGGTGAGACTATCTTGTGTATGAGATAAATTTTCAACTTAGCATTTGAGTCATATGGTTATACCTTAGTTTAAAATATAATTGAATAAACTTCATTAATTAACCCATAAATCATAATAGTATACAATGAAATATGTTTAATCGCATGAGGTCGTTTTATATAATTTTATTATGAATACTTCATTTGTTCATCTAAAGTGTATCTATTTTTCTTTCTAAATTGTCCACAAAATTGTACATATTTCATTTTTTGGAAAGATCCCTATATTTTATTTTCTACTTTATTTATTTTATACATAAATAAATAATATTCATTAAAATTTGTGTAAAAAGACACAATTACGCGTTATGTGGACGGAGGACTATGATTTTGATATGGAATGAATTTCTTATAGACTCCACACATGTACGTAAATATTTAGTGTACATTATAATATAGTACAAGTGATTTATGCAAAAATTGTGCTTCTTAATAAATCCGTCGTCCACTTCCATATAAATTACTCACAAGGATGGATTATTAGAAAATGGGTACCACTACTAACACCCCAAAACATGTTATACACACCCCATCATTTTTTAAATAAAAATAGATAATTGTAAAATGACTAAGTAACCCTTATACAAATTAAATATAATATTGTAAAAAAATTAAAAAATCTTAAAAATTGTAATTAAAATCTGGAAAGTATTTTAAAAGATTAATAAAATCTAAAAAAATAATTAATTTAAATAAATCAAATATTTTTTAAAAAATAATCTGAAAAAATTAAATATTTTTTAAAAAGAAAAAAAATAAATTATTCAAATAAAAAAGAATTAATTTTCAAATGAAAGTTTGAATGAAATGACATAAGAATAGTAATTCTTATGATTGGTATACCATTGGAATGAATGTGGGAATGAAATATAGTATTGTTTAAAATTAATATTATTGATTATTGTTAAAAATATATTATTTTTATTATTAATATTTTAATAATCAGTATTGACTCTCTATTATTATTAATATATATTTTTTTCTGATTTTATTATTTATAATAAATTTATATTTTATATAAAAATAATATTTTTATTTTTAAAATAAGAATATTATCATTATTTTTAATATTAAATAAATTTAAAAAATATTATTATTATTTATATTATCAAAAATTATTATACTATTATTTTGTATTATTGAAAATAATATATTGTATATACTATATAGTACTCCGTATTATTTATATTTTAAAAAATATATTATTTTTTATGTTATTATATTTATAATTTAATATTATTGAAAATAATATTATTGTTAAAATTAATATATTATTATTTATATTTTTTAAATGTATTATATTAATATTTTTATTAAATATTATAATATTTTTATTATTAAATAATATTATTATTATTAATTTTTATTGCGACATTTATTAAAATTTTGATTCCTTCCTTAAACCCATGGGGTGGGAAGGAATGAGAATTCCATACATTTGAGAATCACCATTCCACAAAGAATGATGATTCCATTCCATAAATCATACCAATAATCAAATTTGGAATAAAGCCTATTCCACCGTACCAATCATACCCTTAGTTAATTTTTATTAGTTATTAGGGTTGAAGGGTAAATAGGAAATAATTGGGGTTTGTATAGTAATAAAAAATGAATCTTAAATTTAAATGGGGTGTGTTTAACATTTGGGGTGTGTATAACATTTTATGGGGTGTTATTAGCCCCCCTTAGAAAATTAATCTATAAAAATTAATTTCCACCTCTCTACAAGTTTGGACTTTTAGATGAGATTGAATTATTTTATGATATTAAAGTTTTATTTTGGACTTATGGTAAATCACCTGCTTGCAAACTACAAAATTTTTAAATGACTCGAATCTGAACTATGACCCGTGAGTTTTTAAGAACTATCTTAATTAAAATTATTAATATAATGTTTGATAGCTTAGATTAAACTTAGATTAAATCTATTTTATTTTTATTAATTGTTTGATGACTTAGATTAAGGGTAGATTATGCTTTAAAATTTATAAAGTTTAATTATATATTGTAACACAACTTCATGGGATGAAAAACAATAGCCTAACATCATCTCAAACTCTATTAGTATGCACCCAACCAAAATTACCCTATACCTTTTCTTAATTTCTATTAGGATGTACCCAACCAAAAATACTACTCCGTATATATATTTGGGTGCCTCACTACTAGGTCCCTTGTGGGGTGACCTATAGCAACCCATTCTCTCCTCTAACTCTTTTAAATAATGTTGCAGGTAGCTTCATAATTGTTGGGCAATTGGACAAATTTACCCCTGAGTTTAATTGAAGACTTCACTCATTAGATTATCCCTTTTGCTTTTAGTTTTTTGCTTTTTACACTTCCCTAGGCCACTCTGCCACACATCCCCTTACATCCCCTTCTCCTCCAAAAATATTGTCCGACAATGGATGATTAATTGGTTATGGCCAAACTTTAGAATCTCGTTGAAGATCATAGCAAAACCCAGGCACGTCGAAAAAATTAGAAGACGGGGGAAATCCGAGAAAAAATCTCAGAATTGTTTCGAGAAAAAATTCGAGAAAAAATCTGATGACCTGCTATAGATCTTGCAAAAAGGGTTATTCATTCTTTTCCGTATTATTTTTTCCAACTAGGTTCGTCCTTCTTTTTAGTTGTCTTTACCCTCCCCTCTGTCGTCGTCGCCGGCCGCCAACGAGTTGCGAGCAATTAAAAACGAAAATAGAAATCTCACCGGCGGTGTGCAACTGTCGTCGTTCGCCGCCGTAGTCAAGTTCGTACCGCCAACGAGTTGCAAGCAATTAAAAAAAATAGAAATTTCACTGCCGGTGTGCAACTGCCGCCGCTCGCTCGCTGCCATGGGAGAAGAAACCGGATAGGGAAGAAGAAAGAAGAATTGGATATGGAGAGTGAGGATGCGTTAATTGGTTAATGTGAATTGAAATTAGGTTAATCATTGCATTTGGGCCTTATATTTACATCAGCCCAATAACATATAATATTCTAAATTATATACGTAATATTTAATTTATATAAATTTAATGAATGTATGAATTAATTTAAGTTTAGTACAATATTTAAATTTAATTTAGAATTTAGGGTTTGATATGCTATTTAATATTTAAATTCAAAAAATTTCATTATTAGAAGAAAAATTCAAAAAAGTATATTATTTGTTCAAATATTCATTATTTGTGTTCAAATATTCAATTTTCAATTTAAGTTTGTGTAACTTATGTAATATTTAAACTCAATTTAGATTTAAGGTTTATGTTTGGTATCTTATATTGTAGTACCATTTAAGTTTAGTAACTTATGTAATATTCAAACTCAATTTTGGTTTAAGGTTTATGTGTAGTAACTTATATACAATTTAAGTTTAGTAACTTATACAGTATAATATTTCAATTTAATTTATATTCATTTTATATATTCCAATTCGATTTATATTCATTTCATTCGTCAATAGACTAAACCATTTATATAATATTACATAAGTTGTTAAACTTAAATTGTATATAAGGTACTAAACATAAATCTAATTTGAGTTTGAATATTACATAAGGTACTAAAAGATAATTGAAATGAAATTTGGATAATATTACATAAGTTACTAAACTTATATGGTATATAAGGTACCAAACATAAATCTTAAATTTAAATTGAATTGGTATATTACATAAGTTGCTAAACTTAAATTGTATAAGGCACTGAACATTTGTATATAAGGTACTAAACATAAATGTTAAATCTAAATTGAGTTTCATTGTTTCAATATTAAATTAAATTTGAATAATACTATTTCATAAGTTACTAAACGTATATGGTATATAAGGTACTAAACACAAATAATTGAATTTGAATATAACATAATAGTTACTAAACTTAAACTTAAACCTAAGACAAATATTTAAACACATAGGGTGAATATCTGAACAAAGAGAGACCTTTTTTGAATTTTTTTCTTGAAAATGGATTTAAATAGAGAAGAATTGAAAAAAAAGTCAATTATTTTATTTTCCTAATATATTTAAGTGTATTGGGTTAAAGCTAACAGTTGAAGAAATACTCAAAGCTATCAACATCAGAAATGTGATTTTTATGATTTCCCATTAACCTTACTTCAATTTCAATCTCAAGATTGACATCGAAAACACAATGTAATAGAAATACAACACGATTGACACAATGTTACTATTTAGGATTTAGGTTTAGTATCTATGGTTAGGATTTAGTGTCTTATATGATATTTGACACCATTTCCCCCTCTTTTCACAATAATTGGATTGGGTCACCCGTAACATTACAGTAATTATGAAATGACATTACAATAACCTATAAAATAGTGATACTTTCTTTTTCTACTACCTTTTTTCATTTTCTGGCTACCCTGTAAAATAAAAAGTAAATCAACAACAACAACGAGATGATAATAAATCAAACAATAATTGAGTTATATGATTATTAACAACTTACTAATAATTTTTGGTTCATAATTGAGTTATATAATTATTAACAACTTACTACTGATAATTCTTGATTACCCTGGAAATGGCACCAAATGTTCTAGAAGATGCATAGCATACTGGTAATTTTTGTTTCTTTACTTGAGCATTGCTCAATGTTACTTCATTGTTTGATGGAGTATTTTCCACACTGATTGACTAAGATTTTTCAATGAGTATTTCTTTGGGCTCTACGACTGCAAGTGTCACATGCTTCATTCTTACTTCTACGTTTGTTTCATTTTTTCTGAATTCATTTTTTCTTTCAGGACAGTTCTTACAATGTTGTTTCTACTAACAACAACATCAAAATTGATAGAAAATAATAACTGAGTGACCAATTTTGACAGTGATTAAATGTGGGTGATCCAATCTGAAAAGAGGTAAACTTCGGTGACCAAAATTGATATTTTTCCGTTTATATTGTTTTGTACTTTAGATAATGTAATATTCAAACTCAATTCAATTTAGGCTCCATTTTGATGAATTAAATCAACTCGCATAATTAATTACAAAAGATACTTTCTCTTCCGTCATAGTACTTGTCTCAGTGTTCAACTTTGCAACACTTAGTGTTCAAATATTTTAATTTTAGTAACTTATGTAATATTCAAAATTAATTTCAATTTGGGGGTTAGGGGGGGTTTATAGGGTTGTAAACGAATCGAATACCGCAATATTCGAGATAATATTTGAATATTCGTATACGTTTAATTATCAAATAATAAATTCGATTCGATATTCGAATGGTTATTCGATACTATTCGAGTATTCAATTGGATTTTTCTTTTAAAACAATATTATTTGAGTATTCTTATTAATATCTCAAATATTACAATTCTTATTAATACAATTCCACAAACATATAAAAACTAGCACAGTCTCTCAAAAATTACAACTTCCATTGTTTTGATTTGGGAAAATAGAGATCTACAGCAGCAGCGACGTGAATGCTTTGCTTGACAACTTCACAAATTATAAGCTCTAGAAATACGAAACAGTACAAAAATTGGGTGATCAATCCCAATTTCTTTTTCTACCAGTAGATGAAAGGAATAGGTTCTGTTTGCTGCTTTTCTTTTGTTACTGTATTATGCACTTTGAATAGGTATATCTTATACCTATGATCTCTAATAAAATTCCCCTTTGACTGATCAAAAAAACAAATTATAAGCTCCAAAATTACTAATTGAAAACATTTATGCATCTTCAATATCTGACCTGCACATACAGGTTGTGGACTAACAAAGAAACTTATTCAATTATTGCAACAAGTTTAAACAAGCAAATATTCAAACGAATCCATCTCCTATCTATAATTATCACATAAAGGCAAGTTAAAGTAACATTACATTCACTTAAACTAGAAGTAAATGACTAGAAGCACCACATAATCCACACATGTGAACATCTTTCTCCATAACAATCATAAAACTAAAACAAGAATTTGAATTATTGCAAATACGAGACAGATCTTAACAACATCTTCCTCATAGATGTGCTCAATCCTAACAACATCTAAACGTTACAATTCACTGCACATATCACTGAAATTGCACTTAAACCACCAAACTATTTTTCTTTGCATCATTGAACTATACAAATTATCAATTTTTTTACACATAAACCACTAAACTAATTTTTCAAGTCAAATTTCTCTCAATTTTTGACAGGTACACCGCACATAATTTTATAAAGAGCTAATTTCATCAAATATTATATACAAAGCAAAAAATATCTCTCCCCCATCTATTCTGCAAATGAATCAAGAGCTCAAGACTTAGGAATTGGAATTGGTTTTTTTTTTAATCTTTCTTTAAACCATAAAAATAGGAAATTTTGGAAGAAATAATTTTCTAGACAATTCTGGCCATTACGTTTCTAGACAGGGTGGTTGAAGGAAATGACGGAGATGAGCGGGCGACCTGGGCTGCGACGACGACGAGCGACGAACTGGGAGGCGACGGCGACGTGCATCTGGATTGGTGGCGACGGCGGCATTCGTTTGCAGAAGGGGGAGAAAATGGAGGTTGAAGAAAAGAGGAGAGTGGAGAGAGAAAGGGAGACGTGGGGAGTGGAGAGAGAGGATATATGAAATGAAAATAAGAAAATTTGATTTGAAGGGTGAATGACATAATTGGACCCCAAATAATTAAAATAAAATAAATTGAAATGAAAGGGCAAAAGGGACAATTGATATAGAAATTAGGGGTGGGTTCCACGCCAAAAAGTCAGAGGGAGTTGGTTGCTTTAAATCTAAAAAGGTAGGACCTAGTAGTCAATAATCTCTATATATTTTTGAAGCTAAACAATGATGGTCTTTTTATTTTATTAAAGTGAAACACTCTTAAAAGACTATGGTCATATAATTGCAATTTACCAGCTCTTATATGCATTAAAATAATTTAGTTGAACGCTAACTTTGTTTAGAATGATCCACCTACCTAAATAGTTTCAAGGAAAAAAGATCTTTATGTGTTTTAAGAAATTGAAATTTATGGGAGTAAATGGAAATACTGTTGAAAGAGGAGGGATATAATTGCAATTTATTTATCCTTTCTAATATATCACGAAGAACTAAAAATTAAATCATTTAGTACCTCCTTTCTCTCTGACTTTCACTCTACTGTGAATTAAGATGCTAAGTTTTGAGGATTCCGGTAAGCTCCTCAGACTCCTCAATGGCGAAGAAAACACCATCGAAGAAATCGTCGCTGAATTCAACTCCATATTTCCTCAGTCTCAATACTTCATTGCCTGTTCCGCGCTCGACTTTCTCGCAACAGACCCCAGGGTTAGGGTTTTTCTCTTCTTTTGTTTGGTGAATGCTACAATTGCGATTATTTCCAGTAAATTTGGCCAGAATTTCAATTGAAGACGCTGCTCATTTGATTGCGTGGTATTAATTTCCTTATTCGGTGAAATCAGTACTAAAAATCGGATCAGCATTTTAAGGTTCTGAACCTTCAAAGATCGATAGACAGTTTACTCAAGTTAGAACTTATAATTAGTTGAATGAAATTGTTTGCTTCGTTAGCTAGCCACTTAATAAGTGAGTGTTGCGTAAATTTGACTCAAAGAACTTTTACGCCTAAAATTTGTGATTGTTGATGTTGCACTCCTTTACAAATTGTTGTCTCTATAAGTTCACTGTACTGTTTGAGATGAAATTATGTGTGTTGGTTGATTAAATACATATACATATAGCTTGGTATTGTTCTTATATGATTCTTGTTCTGAAACTTAAATTCAAACCTGCAAATGTAACAATGTGGGGTTTCAACTTAAGTTCTAAATCATTTTGGTGCAGGAAAAAGGATTTAGTCCAACTCAGCGGCTGATTGCTTTTGCAATTATTCATCAAGCGTATGCTTCACAGCAGCCTTCGTCAAATCCTTTCATTTCTAGGCTTGTCGATGTAAGTTTAGCATGGCAATTTGCATAATTTTCTGGTTTGGTTGTTAAGTTTGCCTTTGTCTTTATGGTTTTTTGGTAATCCTATATACCCTCTGTAGTTGTGTATGGTGTCAATGCATTCTATTGTTTTAAAAAGTCTATTGGTACTCCTTTCCCAGTTTTGCACTATTAATTTTTCTGCCAAACAGTCACTTTTGAAAAGTAAGAATGTGAATTATCATAGTTCTATATTATTTGTTGTAATTTTGTTTGTTTATTATCCATACATTTAGAACATGTTTGATAGGTAACCATTTTTTTTTATGTAAGCTACTTTCTGAGTACATTTTACATTTTTTTCCCACTCAAATAGACTTTTTGCTTGGTTTTATGTTACATATCACTTTAACAAATACTTACCTATTTAACCAGTTTTTGTTTTTAAGCTGTTACTTCCATTATTTGGTTGATGAGATTGATTTCTAAGAATCAGTAATACTCACAGTGTTGCCCATTTGCAGGCAGCATCAGATGATGCAGCTGAAAAGCATGAAAGGGCATTTGTTCTTCAATTGCTGGGCTTTACCAGTGGGAATAGCATAGAGGTTTATTCATCATTTCTCTTTGTAGTGCTTCACAATTTATCCACTTGTATGCTTGTTGGAAAGTCACTAAACTTTTGTTTATTGACTGATTCACACGTTCCTATTTGATGTTCTACATATGTATTTCTATTCTGCTGAGCTTCATGTTCGAAAATTGAATCCTTCTGGATAGTTCTGTTGACATATTATATTACAGATTAGTCCATTTGAAAATTTGAAATATATATTTCTTTGATAGGTTATTTGACCCAAAACTCTACATTGAAATTAGCTTCTTATTTCTGTTGTGAACTGAAGGAAAAGATAAACCCTGGCTCACCAACAATAAATGATTACTTTTGTAGAAGCTTCATTTCCTCGTCAGCTGAATGTTTAATATCCAATACTGACTTTTGGTACATTTTGTCCATGCCCTGATTATGAAAGTATTGCCATGCTTCCACTGAAAAAGTCTTCCTCTAGATGCGATGCCAAGCTCACATGCATTTGAGACTATATAGTATTCCATTATTGCTGCTTATTTTCTCCTCTTTATCCATTTTCTGGAAGTGATTGTAGTTTCTTTGATGCAGCTTCTCAAACAATCTGCAGCAGATTACATAAAAAACTTTGACATTTCATCACATGTAAGTGTAAATAGATTGGATGTTCTGGTTCATGCAAACAATCTGCAAAGATTGTTTGCATAATACCATCAATCTCTTATTTTCGCATGTCCTTGATCAGTTCCTATCTCCTTTCAACATCCAGTCATTTCCGCAACGAGAGCAATTGCAGCAACAATATTGTGGTAAAGTTCAGCCAGAACCATTTAAATGCTTGTTCAAGGACAACTCTGTGAAAAATGTAGTTCCTGATCCTGATGTGCCCCGTGGGTGCAATAGTAATTCGTCTGAGTACGACTCTTATTTCAGATGAGCACTCTTTTTGCACATAATTGTTTCTGTTGACTCATGTATCCTGTTATCGGTATTCATATTTCAGGTTCGATGCTGAGCCTGGAGTTACATCTAAAATTGGATCTGGGAACAGGGATGAAACTGTATCTGGGATGTTGGCCTCCTTTTCACTGGAGGGACTGGGCCCACAGTGGATCAGGCCATTCCCTCCAAGACTCCCTGTAATGGATGGAGAGGTAATGTGCAAACGCTTACAACACTTAGCTGATGAATAGATAGATATTAACTGAATGGGTTTTGTGAATTATGTATGTTTTTACTAAATGTCTCCTGGTTTTGAACAGCTGTTGTGGCTGAACCCCGATATGAATCACGAGCTTTTATGGGACTATGGGATGTGTGCTGATACAAGTAGAGGAGTAGCTGTAAGAGATTTAATTGCAAAGGCTTTGAAGAATCCACTTGTCCCTGTGCAACAAGAGGTACCTTTTTTTAGGTTTCTGTGGATGCAACCTTTTGGTCATGCATTTCATCTTGACAATTGAATCGTGATTGAATACCTTGGAGAAGTGGAACTGCTATTACCTTATAGTTGATATAGTCAATATATATAGCTAGTTGATTATGTGTTTGTCAAAATGTTGATTTAGACTTGGATCCTGATTTGAGCTCCTGAACTTTTCAAGTGGCCGCATCTGCGCAATAGTTTCATTGATCTGTGGATTTATCTGAGTCAGTAGATTTTGTTCTGGATTTTCAATGAATGCATGCTTAAAGGATGAGAAATCATATGTGAAATGACGAATAAGAAAGGATTGTATATATTGTACGCGTGATAAATAAATTGTAGAGTATCAATACTTTGTTAGTCAGCAAATTTTCTCCTGGCAGAAATATCTTTGACTTCTGGACTATGTTTGTGATTTTTCCTTTTCTTTACAAATGCTGCCATGCAGTCCAATATGGATCATCTTGTAGTTTTAGCCCGGATGATTATTCTGTAGTTTGGTTATGATTACTGTAGACCATTATTTTGAGATTTCCTTGTGTGAGAATTATTCTTTCTTTTGTGGTACTCAACTTATATACTAGTATAAGTGTTCCTTTAGTTATACCGAACTAAGAATCGGCAAACAGGATTCTAGTTGACCTTAAAAAAATTCTACATGTTAATTTTAGTTGGTTCTTCGGTGCTTTAACAACTCTGTTTTGTTCAAGCAACTATTAGTTTCCATTAGATTGTCTTAAATGTGGGTTAACATATTTTTCTTTCTTCAGCAAGTTTTGGTGGAGTTGGCAAATGACCCAAAGCTTGTATATCACTGTGGGCTGACACCTAAAAAGCTTCCAGTATGTAATTCTTCTGTATATGCTATCCTGAGAATGAAAATTTGGTTCCCAACTCCTTTTGTTTTTTCCTAATCTGATATGATTTGTTCAGGATCTAGTGGAGAACAATCCTATGATTGCAGTTGAAGTTCTCATTAAATTAGTGAATTCCCCCGAAATATCAGAGTATGATTTTCCTCATTTACTTTTTGGATGTTCTATTTTTTTTCTGATTTTGACTTAGTTTTACAACTTTCTCTCTTAAACCGTCAGATATTTTACAGTTCTTGTGAATATGGAGATGAGTCTTCATTCCATGGAAGTTGTGAATAGGCTCACCACTACAATTGAGCTTCCTACTGAGTTCTTACATACTTACATTTCAAACTGTATAAGTGCTTGTCAGGGAATCAAGGTTTAAATCCTTTACTTTCCTTTTTACTTCTCTTTCATTTAAAAAATTGAATGGAAAATATCTGCGTCCTATCGTAGCTGCGATGCTTACTATTTTCTTTTACACATCCTCTTCTACAGGATAGGTATATGCAGAACAGACTTGTGAGACTGGTTTGTGTTTTTTTGCAAAGTTTGATTCGGAACAAAATTATTAATGGTAAGCAGTTTAAAACTGAATCTCATGTTTACCACATGGCCTTTCTTTGTTTTATAGGAACTGTTATTCATTCTCTCGGAAAATGATGCCTTTATTTCCATCAACGATATTTAGGCAGTGATGATGACTTAAATTACAGTTTTGGCAGATACAGCTCTACTATGATTTTAATGACAGTTAGTAAATGAGTACTGGGAAAGCAGATATTTTTATTTAGAACAATAATTGGTGCTCGATGAGTTAGAGACGTAGGACTAATCCTTGTAAAAATAATTGACCCTAATTAGTGCAGCTTCATATTTATTGTAAGACTGTTTGTGATGATGTCTGCTAAAGTTCAAATTGCTGACAAACATCAACTTTTGAAATATATCCCTTATCAGTAGAAGTAAAAGTTGCATTATCCCATTTCCATTAGATTAAGGCTGTTATTTCAATTGTCATATTTATATATATATTATAAGATAGTTTTACGGTGATATTGGTTGTTTTTCATGAATAGCAAGCGACTATTATTTTGGACCTGAGTGATTAAATCGGTTGTGTTGTGTTATTGCAGTTCATGACATCTTTATCGAAGTGCAAGCATTCTGTATTGAGTTCTCGAGGATTCGAGAAGCAGCAGGGCTATTTCGTCTTCTTAAGACCTTGGAATAGATTGTCCCTTCATTAAATGGATTGATTCATAAACTTCTCTTGTTCTGTATAATGGTAAAGCAAACAAATAGAATGGATTTAGTGTCTATTGATGTTCCATTTGGTTATTAAGAAATTTTTATATGAACGGTCGATCAGTAGGCTGCAATGAGCCTGTGCTAAGTCAGGACGATCGAACTTCTTTAAATTTTGAATACAGGGGAAACTGGATCTGCTTTGTTGGATCGGAAGGGCTACTTTTGTAAGTGGGTTTAGAAAAGGGTCTATAGACAAGAGTTATATTTAGTATCTCTTGGAAGACTTGAAGTCAAAATAATTTCTCTCTAAATCAATAGTTAAAGTGGAACGGGGAGACGGAGGAAGTATCAGATTAGATTATATCTACATGAGTTAAAGATCTTGAAGGTGGAGTAATTAAATATCTTGCGAATGAAATATATAATGAAATTCCAGAAATTGGGATACCGCACTAGTCATCTGGACTGCAGTTGATATGTTTTGAATAAAATAAGGTGTTTTTTCCCGATTATTTACAATCTAATCTATTCATAATACTCTCTCCTATTTAAATTAATTTCAATTTTGCCCTAAGTAAATACTTGTTTTTTTTTATTAAACGAACACATTTACCAGTATTTATTGATAGTAAATATGAAAGAAATACAATTGGATTACATTGAAAAATATATAATTTTATATAATTTGTAAACAAAAAAAAAACGTCAATGTCAAAAAAAATACTATATAATTATAAATAGGAAAGAGTATTTAACTAGACACAGAGTTGCTAAATGTTCTCTTGCGAGAGCTGCTAAATCTTTTCTTAATCCTTCATATTTGGTCGAACCTCCGTATACTATGGATGCTTGTGTCGCTAATAAATAGATGAAACACGATCGAGCCCGATTGTGATACCACTCCATTCCAGCTCAAGTATCTCAATATTATATCCATACAGAATAAATAATTTTTACAAAAAAAAACAGGTTTATTTTATTAATATTGATTGTTTACACTTTACATATGCTCAGCACCCTCAACCATATTTGAAAAACAGAGTAAAAAACATAACAGTACAACATTCTGTGCCATCAAAATCAAATCAAACCATTTCACTCTTAATCAACTTCTTCAATCTTGGGACCAGCACCGTTGCTTCCCTTCCCGTAGCCGCCGTCACCGGCCATACCAGAGGCAGCGCCGCCCATCGGTACATCCCCACCGCCGCCCTGGTACATCTTGGCAATGATCGGATTACACAAATTCTCCAACTCCTTGAGCTTATCCTCAAGCTCATCCACCTCCGCCAATTGGTTCCGATCCAGCCACTCAATTGCCTCGTCCACCGCCTTCTCCATCTTCTCCTTCTCCGACGCTCCCAACTTCGATCCGATCTTCTCGTCCTTAATCGTCGTCCTCATACTGTAAGCATAATTCTCCAAAGCATTCTTCGCTTCAACCTTCTTCTTCACACCCTCATCCTCTGCTTTATACTTCTCTGCCTCCTGAACCAATCTCTCAATCTCATCTTTGCTCAATCTCCCCTTATCGTTAGTGATCGTGATTTTATTCTTCACACCCGCGGTTTTATCCTCCGCGGAAACGTTCAGTATTCCATTAGCGTCAATGTCAAAGCACACATTGATCTGCGGCGCGCCACGTGGCGCCGGCGGGATTCCGGAAAGCTCGAATTTCCCGAGGAGGTTGTTGTCCTTCGTCATCGGGCGTTCACCTTCGTACACCTGAATCAAAACCCCCGGCTGATTATCGGCGTAGGTAGAGAAGATTTGCTCCTTCTTCGTCGGAATTGTTGTGTTTCTCGGGATCAAAACCGTCATAACTCCGCCGGCGGTTTCGAGGCCGAGACTTAGAGGAGTGACATCGAGAAGAAGCAGATCCTGCACTTTCTGATCCCCTTCGCCGCTTAAAATCGCCGCCTGTACGGCGGCGCCGTACGCAACCGCCTCATCAGGATTAATGCTTTTACAGAGCTCTTTCCCGTTGAAGAAATCCTGCAAAAGCTGCTGAACTTTGGGAATTCTCGTCGATCCTCCGACTAAAACGACGTCGTGTACTTGGCTCTTATCCACTTTGGCATCCCTCAAACATTTCTCCACAGGCTCCATACATTTTCGGAACAGATCCATGTTCATCTCCTCGAATCTAGCTCTGGTAATCGTCGCATAAAAATCGATTCCTTCGTACAACGAATCGATCTCGATCGTCGTCTGCGCCGTCGATGATAACGTCCTCTTTGCCCTCTCGCACGCCGTCCTCAGCCGCCGTAAAGCCCTAGCGTTGCCGCCAATGTCCTTCTTATGCTTCCGCTTGAATTCCGCCGCGAAATGGTTCACTAACCGATTATCGAAGTCTTCTCCGCCCAAATGAGTGTCTCCGGCGGTGGCTTTCACCTCAAAAATCCCCTCGTCGATCGCCAACAACGAAACATCGAAAGTCCCGCCGCCGAGATCGAAAATAAGAACATTCTTCTCTCCGGTTCTAGAAGCCTTTTTATCCAAACCGTAAGCAATCGCGGCCGCCGTCGGCTCGTTTATGATCCTCATGACATTTAATCCGGCAATAGCTCCGGCGTCCTTGGTCGCTTGCCGCTGAGAGTCGTTGAAATAGGCCGGAACTGTAACCACCGCGTTGTTAATAGTTTGACCTAGAAAAGCCTCTGCAATTTCCTTCATTTTGGTTAAAACCATTGAGGAGATTTCTTCAGGGGCAAATTGCTTGTCCTCTCCTTTATACTTGACCTGAATCATAGGCTTATCTCCGGGGCCTGCGATTACTTTGAATGGCCAGTACTTCATGTCGCTCTGAACAGAGGCGTCAGAAAGGCGGCGTCCGATGAGACGCTTAGCGTCGAAAACGGTGTTCTGAGGGTTCATGGCGACCTGATTCTTGGCGGCGTCGCCTATGAGGCGCTCGGTGTCGGTGAAGGCAACATAGGAGGGCGTGGTTCTGTTGCCTTGATCATTGGGGATGATCTCGACGCGGTCGTTTTGCCAAACGCCGACGCAGCTGTATGTTGTCCCGAGGTCGATGCCGATAGCCTTTCCTTGAGTTTTCGCCATTGATGAAATTCAGAAATTTGAAAAGTGCGATTGTTAGTGTTTGTATGTGAGATTTTTGTTTGGTGTTAAACTTGCGTTTGATGTTGAAGAAGGTGTGGGAGCGGTGGGTATATATATATATAGGTGATGAGAATTTGAGGGAGAGATCCAGATAGAACTAGGAAGTAGGAAGAACTAAGTAGATGATAAGAGAGCTTTCTGGAAAACGCGGGAAATTTAAAGAAGTTTGATTACGATATGGCCTCTTTGGAATTGCTAAATGGGCCTGGGCTTCAACGCAACATTTCTATTGTAAGGGCCAAGCTATATACCCCTCCAGACTTGTTAAATATACCACATCTCCATTTATTAATTAAATATACATGTAAAATATTGTACTCAATTTACTCTTATACAAAAATATTCATTAGATAGATACACTCCCTTTAAACTCTAAAAATCTAACTCTAATTTTTGCAGCCACCATTAACCCCACAACCGCCACCATCTTCGACAATACCAAAATCAAAAGTCCAACAAAGATTCAATAGAAATCACAAAAAAAAAAAACATTGATTCGTCGAAAATAAGATATATGGTCGACAATATTGTGTTGAAAAAACACACTCTCGTCAACAAGATTTCGTCGAAAGAAAAAAATTTGAAATATTTCGACAAAGAGGGCTCGAAAAGAATCACTCTCGTCGACAAATTGTTGTCGACGATAATATTTTTTTTAAAAACTTTGTGTCAAAAAAAAAAAAAAACCTACGATTAGTGTTCAGGCAGAAGCGGCATCGGCGATTGGCGAGGAAGGGGCGGTGCCACCACCGGAGTTACAAAAAATGAAAAGGAGGGAGGAGGGGACGACAGTGTGAGTGAGGGGTGCAACGTCGCTGGGCGAAAGAGGGTCGGCGTCGCCGCCAATAGTTTACAGAAATTACATAAAAAAGAAGAAGAAGAGGGAGGGTGCGCGATTGCAGGTGGCGGTGGTTGGGCGGCTGCGGACGATGGGAGGAGGGAGGAAGAAATTAGGATTTTTATGGGGTATATTTAACATTGATATTTTTTGGAGAAAATGACATATTATACATTTTAGGACGAATATATCTAACATAATCGATTTTAAGGGAAAGTGCATGAATCAAGAGTATATTTAATAAGTATGGAGGGGTATATAGCCTGGCCTTATTGAATCAATCGGGTGTATATTTAACGGGTTTGACTATATGCACCTCCATTTTGGAGAGATGCACTTCCCTCATCAGTTTATTAATAAAATAATAGGGTAAAAAACTCAAAATACCCTCCATTAAAATACAGCATACTAGATGCACCCCCTACTGTCATTTCTTTCACCTTATCCCGACCGCCGTCACCATTTTTTCCAGAAGCCAAGAAATAAAAAAAATTCAAAAATTTCAACAACAACAACAAATCGACCATATTCATCCATATGCACTTAGAACACATCATTATCAAACTCATTAACAAGCAAGTTGGAATGTTTAGTTATCAAACCTCTTTTCCTCGGTCTAAAAAAAACTTAGAAAACAAACAATTTTTTTTTAAAAAATTCATCAAACCAGTGCCGACCATTTATACTCCCGTCGACAACAATTTGTCAACGGAAGTGTATATGGTCGACACTGGTTTGACGAATTTTTTTTTTAAAATTTCGACAATATAGGTCGACCATATATATTCTCATCGACAAATTGTTGTCGACGAGAGTGTATATGGTCGACCAACAAAGGTCGAACAAAAAATTTAAAGTTTTTTTTTTAAATCGACATAGTAATGTCGACCATATACACTCTCGTCGATAACATTTTGTCGACGAAATTGTACGTGGTCGACATTACAATGTCGAAAAAAAAAGGGTTTCTGCATTTGCAGAAAACCCTAAAAATTTGAGCGAGCCAAAAATGAACAAATCGGGTCGAAGCACATACTTGGGGCGGCGACGAGGTCGGTCGGGATGGGCCGACGCCGTGGACGGCGAATCGGGGTGGGGTGACCCGGCGAAACAGAGGAAAAAGAAAGGCAGAAAAAAAAGAGGAAGCGACGACGGCCAAGAGAGGGGACCGCGTCGGTGAAAAGAGGGAGGGGGCGGTCGCGCAGCCGCTGGCAGATTTTTAATTTTTTTATACGAAAACACTGCTGGTGGAGTGGGGGAAAAATGGGGGAGGAAGGGGGCTGGTGGAGTGGGGGCGAGGGCAGGTAACGCCGACGGCGGCTGGTGGAGTGGTTTGGAGGGAGAGAAGAAGAAGGAGAAATTAGGGTTTGAGGGGGGTGTGGGTAGTAATATAAATTTTATGAGAAAATGACATTTATGACAATTAAGGGGGTGCATATATTTTAGGCCGATTTTAGAGGGGTGCATCAATCGGGTGTGAAATGGAGGTGCATATAGTCAAACCCATATTTAACAAGTATGGAGGGGGTATATAGCCTTGTCCCTATTGCAAGTGCAAATGGGCTTTTACTTTTGGGCAACAAGTTTTAATTAGGCTATGGGCCATCTCTTACAAAGTGTAAAGTGTTGAGACGTACTCCCTTCGTCCCGGTATAAGTTTCCCACTTCTTTTGGGTGTTTAGATTAAGAAATATGATAAAATAATAGATGTAGTACAAGTGATGTGATGGTGTGAGAGAAAATAATAGATGAGTATGAGATGAAGTATGAAAAAATAATAGATAAAGTATAAGTGATGTGATTGGGAGAGAGAAAATTATAGGCCAAAAATGGAAAAAAATGAAATGGAAAACTTATTGTGGAACGTCCATAAAAGGAAAGTGGGAAACTTATAGTGGAACGGAGAGAGTACCTTTTTTAAGTAAATTGATTAAGGAGTATGATTAAATAATAATTGTAAGTATAATTGATGTGTTAGAGAAAAATAAAATAATAGATCAAATATTTGTTTCACACAAAATAGAAAAATGGGTAATATATAGTTAAATGAAGGGAATATACTTAAATTATGCTCCGTTCACACAAAATTTACTCTTCTACTCCTTCTGTCCATACAAAATGTGTTCAGTCTTTTTTTTTTTTTACAAAGAATATGATCATTCTATTTAAATAGTTAACTTTTAAGTATTTTTTTACTTTATTAACAAAGCTGACGAATTACCAACAATACCCTTTACTCGTTCACATATCTACTTTATAATTAAAATATAAATTATTTTAAAAATATGTGTCAAAAAAAGTGAGTACACTCTTGATGGACAAATGAAATATTTATGACAAAAATAAGACTGTTAGTGTACAATTTTAAAATATTTTCCCTCTGTCCCATTATATATTTTTTCCTTTTTTTTAATGTTTTAATTAAAAAATATGAACAAATAATAGAAGTAGTACAACTATACAAGTGATGTGATTGAGATAAAATAATAGATGAGTATGAAATGAAATATGATAAAATAATAAATGTAGTACAAGTGGTATGATGAGAAATAAAATAATATGCTAAATATATAACGAAAAACTTATTATGGGACATTCAGAAAATGAAAGTAAGAAAGTTATAATGGAAGGGGGTAAATTTATAATTTATGTCATCAATTTTTTTATTTTTTAAATACATTAAATTTATATATTGTTTGAAAATAATATTTATCATGTAATAGAAAAATACAATTTATTATACATCTACAAAATATTGTTTATACATGTTCTTTAACCATTAACATCATGCACTGTGTTTTTTTTATTTGACACACACACAATAACACATGATTTATACTTATTAATATATTGATAAATTATAAAAACTCACAAAAAAATTGAGACATAAGCAACATGAACCCAAATTGGTATATAGAGCGAGATGACAAAGTGTCATTTGTAACTTGTGCATTTTACTATCACTTGTACAGTTGTACTATAGATGGTAAGAACTAATAAGATTGTTTATCATCTCATAATATATCATATATGACGTCTCATACAAAATTGTGTGTAATGCACAATATTGCAATTCTACATACACTTAATATAATAGATAAGTGCCACTGACATATCTTGGAATGAAAGTAGGGACCAGTTACAACCGGCAACAGACGTGGGGGGCAGTGGTGTCAAAAATCAAACAAAGAGCAGCGAAGTGGGGGAGTAAATTAATATCCGCAGGGGGAAGGTTAACTTTGATCCATTCCGTACTATCCGCTATGCCAATCTATAGTCTATCCTTCTACAAAATACCGAGTATAACGAGCCGAGAGATAAAAAAAATTCAGAGAAGTTTTTTATGGGGGGGAAACGAGAACAACAAAAAGATTTCATGGGTTAGGTGGGGTGAAGTGTGTAGGAAAAAAGAAGAGGGAGGGTTGGGCATAAGGGATGTCGAGGGTTTCAACAAGGCATTGTTAGGAAAATGGGTATGGAGGTTGTTGGTAGAAGAGGAGAGGTTATGGGTGAAAATTCTTAAATCAAAATATGGGGTAATTGGTAGGGAGAGGGAGAGAACAGAGGGTAGAGGAAACAGATCTAGAGCCTCGAAATGGTGGAGGGATTTGTGTGAAATATACGGAGGAAACAATGGGGATGGGATGAAGAGGGATTTTACAAGAGTGCTGGGAGATGGGAGCAAAATAAAATTTTGGTTAGATGAGTGGTCAGGGGAGGGAGTGTTAAAAAATAAGTACCCTAGACTATACAACCTCAACCTGCAAAAATCATGCTTTGTGAGTGAAATGGGGAGGTGGGAGGGAGGAGTATGGGTATGGGAATGGAAGTGGAGACGTGAGCTACCGGATAGGGAAAAGAACTCATTTGCAGAACTAACAAATATCATTGATAAATCTAAATTTCAGGAAAATGGAAGTGATACATGGCGATGGAGCGGAACGGCAAACGACATGTATTCGGTGGGAAGAGCTTATCATAACCTGATGGCTTCGAACGCACAACAACAGCCGAGCAGTGTGGAGAAGAAGATTTACAAGAAGCTGTGGAAAAATTATGCACCGAAGAAGGCCTCGATCACGGCATGGAGGGCTCTGAGACAACGACTTGCAACTAAAGAAAACGTGAAGAAAAGGGGGGGTGAACATTAATCCAGAACAAGCGACCAGAACAAGCGATGTGCTCCCTGTGTAAGGCAGCAGAGGAGGACGACACCCATATATTGTTTGAATGCGAGACGTCGAAGTTCTTGTGGAATGGGATGCACTCATGGCTCAAAACAACGACGGTGCCACATAACAATCCAGGTTTGAATCTCTTACAACACTCGGGTATACTCGGAGGGGGTGGAAAGATTAGAAAAATTGCAATGACCATGTGGGTTGGGCTAGTTTGGACAATCTGGAACCAAAGGAACGAAGTGGTGTTCAAAGGAATTACTCCAAATCTGCACAAAACGATGGACAGATTTAAAATCAATATGAAGACATGGCTTTCTGCAAAAAACAAGGAAATAGAAGAAGCATCAATGGCGGAGTGGGCGGAAGATCCAGGCAAGGTTATAGGAATATAATTTCAAGTACAATGTAATTCTGAGTAGGAGTTTCCAAAGTAAGTGAGCCTCAAATTTGTAATTTTGTAAGGGTTGAGTACCCCTTGTACTCAATGATTTATAAAAATTACCTTTTACCGATAAAAAAAAAAAAGATATACACACGAAATTTGAAGATAATAAATGTAGACAATTGCATACATTTAGCAACTATACTTTCACATATATTTGGTACAATAAAACACAAAACTAGAAGATAATTTAGTAATAAAACATGCAACGAAAAATAAGGAAAATCTGATTACACACCGTGCAATTAATTCACCTGTTTTAGTATAAAATAGAGTTGTCAACTAGTTAAATTTGGAAGTGCACATTAATGTCATTAACGGTAAGGAATAAAACTGGGAATTCAAATCCCAAAGTAGGTACTTTGTATATGGCATCTAAAGTAGTTCTAACACTTTCTTGTTCTTTTCTAACTAAATGTGAGGAGGAATAAATATGTGAGTTAACTAAATTCAAATCCCCAAATGGATACTTATATGGCATCCAATTCCTTGTTCTTTTCTAACTGAAAAATAGCATAAACAGATCATTTAATTCAAATAAAAAAGTAAAACACCGAATTTTGTAGATATAAAGCACTAATTTTAAAGTAACATAAACAAAACAAAAAAAAATTAAAGAACAAAATTAAAATTAGTGCAACTTAAAAAATAAAAAAAGACAAAATAATTTATTTTTTCTTTCCAAGGAGTAACTTGAAGACAAAGAAAACTGATGATTCCTGTCTTTTTATGATGTGATTATCCATCTTTAACATTCTGGAAAGATTACTTACTGCTGCTACTTTAGCTATATTTAAATCTGTTAAATGTTTCTTCAAACTGTATCTTAAAAATATTACTGTCATGCATAGTTGTTAAGGGCACGAGGTGCAAGGGTGTGCCTAAGGTGCGCCTCACGCCTTAGGCACGCGCCTTTTATACATGAGGTGGATGGGCGGGAGAGCATGAAGAGGCATGCATTTTGATTTCTAAAACCCTAAATTTTCTCCCTATTTATTGTTCTTAAACATAAAAATCGCCTAATAAGGTATTTTTAAATCTACTCCCGCCTCAGCCATGAAGAGGCACCAAGCTCTGCGTTGCGCCTTATGCGCGCCTTTAACAACTATATTGTCCAGAGAACATATTCTAGTTTGATCATAAAGAAAAGACAGAAGAGAGAGTTTATGAGGAAGGTATATAAATAAGGTGTAAAAAGACCTCACATTTATTGATTTTCAAGAACAATGATCTGAAATGTGGTAATTACTGTATAATATGAAACTTAAAATCAGATATATTACATCATATGTCTAACTAAGCATTCTGCATAATAATACAGTGCAAAGCTAATCTCATGCAGGTTTAAGAGGAAACTCCATAAATGGAAGTAACAAATATGAATCAGAATCATGCACACGTATACTAAAAAACATAAAGCATAGCACACCAAAGAAATAACAGAAGATTATTTAGCTGCTTTGTTAACAAAGAATCAATAGAATTCCCATCCAATATGCATCTATTAACCTATATGAATATATGACTAAATGCTGCCTATTTCTCAGCACAACAAAATTGAGTGAATAATGTCGACAAATTCTTCCCTTAAACCCCTGCAGAAATCGTAAAACTAACTGGATAATCAGATGAAATCTCCCTCAACTTCTTCGTAGGTCGATCATCAATGCTAGACGAGCCGATAACAGTAACACCCTCCTCTTTCGTCTCCCTTTCTTCAGAAATACCAGATATCACCTCATCATCATCCTCTCCATCCTCTTCAGACCAATAGTAAAACGAACCCTCGTCCTCAGACACGACCCCCCACTCGTCTCCAGACAAGCCACAGCTAAGCTCGCTCTCGCTATCACTATCACACACCAACAAGATGGATTCAATCTCATTCAAATCTTCAACCTCCTCTGTTTCTTCATCTCCGTCGTATTCTTCCAAACCCTCAACGAACGGGTGATTCAACAGCATTTCAGTCGTCAATCTGTACTTCGAGTTTTTCACGAAACACCCTTTCAGAAAATCCCTAGCCTCCTTGGATATCCCATCTGGGATTTTAGGGGATTCATGCCCTTCCCCAATTTTTCGAAGAAGCTCGTCCCTACTCGTATCCTGCCATGGCGGCTTTCCCGTTAACATCTCAAGAACAATGCATCCTAATGCCCAAATATCAGAAGGGGATTCCTGCACATTATCAATTACAGACTCAGGGGATAAATACATAGGAGTTCCCCTCAAGTAGGGTTCCAATTTCCTCTTCTTGCTCTGTTTATTCCCCCTTTTTGCCGATCCAAAATCCCCAATTTTCGCCCTAAATCCAGTGAATATTAACCCTTTATTTCGAGAATCAGGGACGAGCAGGATGTTATCAGGTTTCAAATCACAATGAACATACCCAACGCTATGAATGTGATTCAAACCTCTCAGAAGACATTTAGCGAACACCTTGGCTTCAATTTCAGGCAACCCATTCCCGCCGGAGCTTTTGATCCTGTCAGCCAAGGTTCCGCCGGAGCCGTACTCCAACAACAAATTATACACCATCACGCCGTTTTCCCCCACCGTGGTCTCTTCACCGAAGCACCTAATGACATCGGAACAGCCCTTGATGTTGGTAAGAACCTCGCGCTCCTTCTGAATGGAACCGGAAGCTGAAACCTCGGCCGATTTGACAGCCATTACAGACGGATAATAGCTGTATTTCGATTTGGGATTCTTCGAAGTAGCCAAATAAACACGGCCGAAACTCCCTTTTCCGATCATTGAACCCCTGAACCACGCCACGCCATCTCCACATTCATTCACGACGCCCCTTTCTTGAATCATCCTGCTTCAAAATTGGGGCAATAAAGAAGAATGGAAATGGCAATTGAATTATGAAGGGAGAGGAAAAGGGTTGAATAAGTTTATGTATGTATTTTCTTGAGGCTGAGAGTTGATTACAACAAGTAAATATTTGTTTAGGGTTTACATAAATGAACAAGATGTGGAGGAGGAGCCGAAGACGGGTTTCTTTGCGGTTTCTTGTAATCAGCCGCGTTCTTCTTTTTTTTCTTTTTTTTTTTTTTTTGTTTTAATAAGGAAATTAGGGAGTGAAAAAGAATATAATAACAGTAATAACTGTCATGTGCGTTTCTATTACCGCCGTTTGACAACTTTATATTACCGTTAATTGGTCAGTCAGAAATTCCAACTCGGTCGCACTTAGACTCCTCCTAATACAAGTCAGAACCCACAACTTGCAATAATAATGCATCATCATTAAACTAATACAGACTATTTAATTTTAAGTTAATATCTCAAATATTAAAATTAAAATTTGTTTTATACCAAAATCTTCAATGTGGTATGAGCATTGATATACAAAACAATAACACATTCATGTGGAGTTGATGTTATATAAATAAACGTCTATTTTTATTTTAGGAGTATTTTACAATGTGAATATTCTCGTTTAATTAGAAGTTAATTTAGCTTAGTTTCCAGTTATTTGTACCAGGATCTTGTTAATGTTCATTAATTAAAGTGCATTAACTATAAGGGTAAAATGGAAGATATATCCATATAAAATAGCAGAAGTTATATTGTGTGGCCTAAAAGTATGTACTCTGGACCACTAGATACTTACTAACCTTAGAAATAGTAGACACCATATATATAATATCACTGATGACATGAAATAAAATTATTTAAAATTTAATAGAGATTTCTTTTTAAAGAATTTGTATATATAAAATAAATTGTGTGAACTAAATTAAAAACTGAATATTGTTTTTAAAAAAAACTTACAACTCATTGCTTTCACAATTATATCTGTTGTTTAGAAATCTTTACAATTAAAACACAAATAAATCTAAAAAAGGTAAAATAAAATTAAACATGCATGTGCAATGGGACTATTGGGAGATACTAGAGTGGAGAAAATTAATACTACTCGTACTAGACAAGAACGTACTATTGGTGGCATGTTATGTTTGCCCTGGCGAATTTTTCATTTATGATATAAAAGTACAGAATTATATACGTTGTAATCTTCACTAAATTAATTATGTGTATTAGAAATCTTAATCTACAATTAGATATATTGGTCGCATTTGGCTTCAAGTACTTAGTAATTAGTATGCGCATAGAATATATGTTGTGGACCGAATATTGTTTAACCTCAATTGTAAGATACTAATGATGATGATAATTGATACTCCATATGTCCAAAAAAAAAACATGTTTACTTTTCTTTTTTATCTATATTTTTAATGCTTGGAGTGAGTATTAGCCAAAGCCAATTATTTTTCACATGAAAAATTAAATATAGCACGAGACATAGGCATTCATTTTATAAGATGGTATCATGTAAAATAGATCAAATTAATTAATTAATCAAGAACACAAATTGCTGCTGTGAAAAGTTTAAATTAAGAATAAATTGTAAAGATATAAGAATCCAAGCAGATAGAGAGCTATAAATTAGGAGAAACATGTGCAAACCAGCTTTGTTACAGCTCTCTATGACTCTATCACATCAGTGTGAACATGATCAAAATTTGACAAAATATTTCTTACAGCTATTTTTCTCTCATGTGTACATGTGGACCCTACCAAATTACATTGGATAAATGCATCAACCCTTAGCTTGATAATCTTGTTTTCTTCGCTGTTAACCCTAAAATTCCAACATGTGCCTTGCTTTTGGGACAAGCAATATTATTTACTCTCCTTAAAAACTTAATAAGTCAATTTTTTTGTTCTTTTAAATTTAATATGCATACTTTTTATATATATATATATATATATATTTCTATTTATTTTTTTAATACACTAATACATCATTCACTTTTTATTTTACATATTTATTTTATATATCAATAATTAATATTTTTTAAAACTTGTGTTAAAAAGAATCATCATACTTATTAACTTTGAACGAAGTTAGAAATTATAATATTTCAAGTACTGATTGCTTTTTTAACTAATAAAAATTAATAGTAAGTTTTGTTTGGAGTACTTATACGTTTCATATTTGCTTGGAGTTCGCTCCCAAAAATATAGTCATCCCTATCCCCTCACGTCAATCCCACGAGCCTCTTATCCATTCTCATTGAATCACGACGGGAGCAAATTCAAATAAAAAAACTCACATGATCAGGTGATGGATGGAAGGAGAGGTGGCTAGCGGGGTGGGGGCGACCGACTAGTATTGGCGGCGGCCTGGAATGGGGAAGGGGGGCTGAATTTTGGGTTTAGAAAGAAATAAAAGAGATGGAGAAAAAATAAAGTTAGAATTTTATATATAAAAGAGTGTATCTATAATTTGAATTTAATATAGAAAAAGATAAATTAGGTATTTTGTGTGAAGTACATCTAACCTATATCATTTTAAGTGAGGTACATACATCGATCGGAGAGGTTTATTTAAAAAGTTTGGAGGGATATATATAGCCTGCGCCTATTCTGAAGGGGAAGAGTTGTCTCTTTTGAAGGCCGAAGTGATTAATGGGCCTATTGGATCTTATTCTTGAGTGGAAGAGTTGTCGAGGGGTTTGACTATATGCACCTCCATTTCAGAGGGATGCACTCCCCCTTTCAGTTTATTAATAAAATAATAGTGTAAAAAATCAAAAATACCATTCAATAAAATAGAGTATACTAGATGCACCCCTCTTACTGAACGCACCCCCTATCATCATTTCTTTCACCTTATCTCTAAATCAAACTTCCGACCACCGTCACCATTTTTTTCAATAGCAAGAAATTAAAAAAATTAAAAAATTTCAACAAACCAACCATATTCATCCATAAAACACCATTATCAAACCCATTAACAAACACCATTAACAAATCAACCATATTCAACAATTTTTTTAAAAAAAAATTGTCAAACCAGTGCCGACCATATATCCTCTCGTCGACAACATTTTATCGACGGGAGGATATATGCTCGACATTACAGTGTCGAAATAAAAAAAAAAAAAAAAATTGGGGCTAATGCCGGCGAATCGGGGTGGGCTAACGACGTGGACGGAGCGGCGTGGGCCAACGCCGCTGAAGAGAGGGAGAGAAGGAGAAAAAAACTATTTACATCCCGTAACTTTTACCTCTTTTGAAAAACGTCCCAAAATAGTTAAAATTTTAATTTACGTCCCATAACTTTTTCAATTGCTTAATTTACGTCCAATTTTAGCTGAAAATCCCCAAATTTATGTAAATGGGACGTAAATTGAGCAATTAAAGAAGTTATGGGACGTAAATTAAATTTTTAATTAAAATGGGACGTTATGCGAAAAAGATAAAAATATACTACAAATGTGTACTATTCACTTTAAAATTAATGTAGTTTATGTTATACAATCAAATAAAAAAAAAATCATTTATTTATAAATTAATTATTCATAAATTAACTTATTTTAATATAAAAAATAATTCATTTATTCATAAATTAATTAATTATTATAAAAATCAATTAACTTACCTAATTCATTATTAGAAAAATTATTAATTTAAAAAAAAATATAATTACAATATAAGTATTATAAAATTATTTATTTATTTTAAAGTAATCAAATAAATATAAAAAATTATCTAAGTATTACACAAAGTGGGTCCACATATTTTGTACGAACTAATATCAAATTAAAAATTGAATAATAAAAATGAAAAATAATAAAATTAACAAATTGTTAAAAAATATAATGGTCATCATCTTTCAATTACCGTGGGTAAGATATGAGAATTTTGGATATATTTGAGTATTTTTTGATTTATTTGGGGATTTTAAATATTTGTGGATTTTTTAATTTATTTAAGATATTAAAATAATTGTTAAGTTTTAATAAGAGTTTTTGACAATTTTAATTAAAAAAATTGTTTGGGATTTTTATTATTTTAAAGATAAAAATTTATATTTATTTGAGTATGTTAATTGATTTTTTAAATTATTTTTTTAATTAGGTTAATTGATTTTCTAGTAATTAATTGACTTAGAATAAATCTTGATTTTTTTTTCATAGTATATTTTTTTTGATATTATGAAAAATTATTTACTTATTTAAATATTATTCTAAATTTATTTTCATATATTTTAAAATATTATTTAGTATTTTAATTAATATTCATAATTTATTTTATAATACTTATATTGTAATTATAATTTTTTCTAATTAGGTAAGTTAATAAATTTTCTAATAATGAATTAGATAAGTTAATTAATTTTTATAATAATTAATTAATTTATGAATTATTATTTTTATTTGATTGTATAATATAAATTACATTAATTTTATAGTGAATTGTACATATTTTTTGAATATTTTTATCTTTTTCGTATAACGTCCCATTTTAATTAAAAATTTAATTTACGTCTCATAACTTTTTTAATTGCTCAATTTACGTCCAATTTTCCCTGTAAATTAAGCAATTGAAAAAGTTATGGGACGTAAATTAAAATTTTAACTATTTTGGGACGTTTTTCAAAAAAGGTAAAAGTTACGGGACGTAAATAATTTTTTTCTCGGGAGAGAAGAGAGAGGTAAGGGGGCGGCCGCTGAAAGCAGATTTTTTTTTTTTACAAAAACAGATAAAAGAGGGATGGAGGGGGCGGCCACGGCGGAGGTGGATGGGGACGGTGGCGGAGGCCGCAGTGGCGGTCGATGGAGGGGGCGGCCGCTGTAATTTTTTTTTTTAACAGATTGACGGGGCGAGGGCGGGTGCCGGCGGCGGGGCTGGTGGTGGAGTGGTTTTGGTGGGGAGAGAAGATGAAAATGAAATCAAGGTTTGAGGGGGTGTGGGTAGTAATAGGAATTTTTATGAGAGAGGGTCATTTGTGACATTTCAGGGGGTGCATGTATCTTGGAACGATTTTAGGGGTGCATGTATCTTGGAACGATTTTAGGGGTGCATCTATAGGGGAGTGCATCAAACCGAAATGGAGGTGCATATAGTCAAACCCGTTGTCAAGGGCTTAATGGGCCTTATGGCAGTGTCTTATAATCTAATTGACAACAAACCTCTAATACATGCATCGAAATGTTGAGATCAAACTCACAATTATTTGTATACTCGTCCAATTCGTTTCTTATAATTATTTATACACATTAAAGAAGGAAACCCTATCATAAAGTCTACTCTCACGGTATTTTTATACAAAATATAATTACTTTTACACTCAATCAAATCAATTTTTTTACTTTCTTCATAAAAAGTTACTCCTCTAAGATTATCCTTCTAACACTCCATTCATTATATATTTTTTTAATTTGTATACCAAAAATTTAGTGTAAACGAATTGTGGAACAATGGGAGTGATTAAATTGAATAAAGGGACAAGAATTCCAAAGACATATATTCTTCAGGGTTGCAATTGCCATTACAAATAACACATTACTCATTTACTATATCCAATCCAATAACTCATTACAAATAACACATAACCCATTTACTATATCAATTTAGCACATAGATTTTTTCATGTGCCTTTATTTTACTTCAATTTTTTTTTTAATTTTATCATTAAAAAATAATGCTCCATTAATTTTTAAAATTTTATTTTTTTATTTTACTCCAATTATATTTATATTTCTCTTTTTAATATTATTTTTTAAATTTATTTTTCTTCCTATTTATCATTTTTGTTTGAAATGAAATTTTTTCCACGTACTTTCTTTTTATGCCACAAATAATTATTCTAAAATTTTAAAGTCTAATAAAAAAAATTTAAAAATAATATTAATTGTTTTTTTTAGTATTAAATAGTATAATAATAATTTGTTTTGAAAAATAAAATTCTCATCTCTCTTAGGTGCAAGTGTTCAATTTTACTATTTTACTTTAATTAATTGGTGTATAATTTTCACTTTATCCTTTCAAAATTTTACTTCATTCCTTACAAATTTCACTTTGTTTTACATTGTTTAATTATTTTTTTCATTCGAACTTTCATTTTCTAATCACTTTATTTTAGTTTTTTATGAATATAATTTTTAGTTTATAAGTGTTATGATAACAATTGATAAGTATTATGATATATTATTAGTTAATATGCAATACTGTACATATTAGTTCATATACAATATAATATTAGTTTATATTGGTACAAGTTCTAATGTTTTCGAGTTTCGAGTTCACATACTTTATGGTAATAGTCCAAATATAGTGTAGTATTAGTTCACATATTGTATAGTATTAGTTCACATACTCTATGGTACTAGTTCAAGTATAGTATATTATTAATTCACATATTGTATAATATTAGTTCATATATTAAATAATATTTTTATACCCACATTAATCTCTAGTACTATACAATATATTAACTAGTACTATACCATCGGCGTACTAATATTATATCGTATTTAAACTAATATTATATTTAACAAAAAATATATAACTTAACAAATTCATAATTTCAGGCATACCATGCAAATTAATACATCAATGTTAAAAGATTGATATTAACTAACTAGTAAAAATAACAAAAGTGAGAATGAATCACACTGAACACACAATTCAATTAATAGATACGATCACACTCAATAAACATATTAATGCATCAACACGGCAATGACCACAAAGAAAATAATAAAGTTGATGCAATATTATGTTGGTTTCTTCCCCAATTCTCCACTCATTTAAGTTTCTAAATATAAATTTTATTTTTCAATTAGATTATGTTATTAATTAGTCTTAAAAAATAATCTACAACTTTAAAAAACTTGTAACAAATCAGATATCATTGTAGAAATAATGAAGACATAACAAAATACTCTTAGTTATTATAAATCAGAGTAAAGCTAGAAAGTGAGCATGTCATATTCATACATTTTATACCCAAATTAGAAAAAAAATGAATTTTTTTAGTTTAGTTTTTTTTCCCTAAATTTTGGTAATTTTTTGAAAAAAAAAAACTGAAATTTTTATTTCATAATTTTATTTTATTTTAGTTTCATATTTTTTTTCAATTTTTTTTTATTCATTATGTTTTTATATTTATTTTTTGAAAGTTAAAAAAATAGAATAATATTTGACTTCGTGGTGATTCATTAGTGACTCGATAGTCGGTGTATAATTATAATTTTAATGAGTTATATTTTAATTTAATTGATAAAATTGTAATATAGTATTTTACATGTATTTTAAAAAAAAAAAAATTGGGGGTGTAATTAATAAAAAAGAAGGTAAATAACTAATAATCCATGTAAAAAATTGGATTTAGTTACATGTATATGTAACTTGTACACATAAGTGACTAAAAAAAAGAAGTGTGGACTTATTAAAAAAAGGAGGTAAATAGTCAGTTACATGTACGTAACTAGTACACACAAGTATTTGCCTATTCTTCAATATTTTGGGCTTTTAGAATCGAGTTTTGAAATATTTTAAGTGAATTTTAAATTTTAAATTATAATACTAACTCCATTTGTTAATTTTTAAATATAATTATTTAAATAAATTAAATTCAATTAACATTTTGTGAAAACATGTTATCAAATTTTTCATAGAATTCAATATTAAAGTATTTCAATAACTAAAATACTATATTCTCACATAATCATTTCGATCTATATATATTCATCAACTAATAATTTTTTTTATCCCCACTTATTTCAAAAATATTAAAGCAAAACACAAACAATGAAACTATTATTCTCATTCAATTTGTAATTTAATATTCAATGATTTTTATTTTTAAACACACTGTCTAATTCTATATATATAATGTGAAATTAGTCAAAAAAAAAAAAAAGGGGGTCACGATGTGGTCTTTTCAGGTGATCTCCGGGAGACCCGTATTTCGATGTATGCAGCCGGAACGGGTCCCCAAGATGACCGTGGTGGTGGAGGCGATGATCGTTGCGGTCGACTAACACCCGATTCTACATACCTACGATCGGGATAGTTCTTAATGTCATTGCTCAATTTTGAAAACAATCCCGTTATAATATGAGTTGTTGCACCATTTGAAACATCTTTAGATTTAAATGGAAATAAAGTGTTTCCATTAATTCTAATAGTCTGAAGTTCATCGATATCTGCTGATCATCACAAGAAATAAATTTAGAAACTATATATATACACAATTTCATCATGATTATGAATTTATAAAAAGAAACTAATATTTGCTTAAAGAATGTAACCTGGAAAATTTCTGGCTTGGATTCCATTTCCAAGAATGAACAAAATTATAACAAGTGAAATCACCCGCAAGATAAACATCATCTTTCCCCCTTCACTAGTTAGATATATAGAATATTATAATTGTATTAGGTTGGTTTTCTAAAAAACATATTTTCTCTACTAGGTTTTTGTAATAATTGGTGGTTAATTTATACTAGTGTGAGTTGGAGTGGGTAGGTCAAATGATTAGTCAACGCGAGCGTGCATCCACACATTTTTCTACTAAGGGATATGGTGATATGATATACGGTCCGCGCAAAATCCTTTTTCTTTTCCTCCAATACACATTCTAGCTTAGTCTTGTATTGACACGTGTAGAGTATAATTCAAATGTATTTTTAAACAGTATTAAATGTTTTTATCAAACATTGTTATTAGTTACCAACTACTACAACAATTATGTGAGAGCAAATAATAGTGTTTAAAAGTTCGTTTTATGTTACGGTGCACCTAGTAAATTAACAAGAGATCTACTAAATACAAAGTTAGATATTTAGATGATCGATGGGTTGATCAAGTGTGTGGACCAGTTTTACAACTAATATTGTATAGTGTGCAATTAAAGGGTGTTTTCAAACTCTATAAACGGCTTCTAGATTATTATTTTTTTAAAGCTGTCTTCTTAAAACTTTTACTTTTGAAAAATGCTTTTAAACTGTTTATAGAGTTTGCTAACACCTCATAATAGTACTATTATAACACACAAAAAGCAAAACAGTTTCATAGTAAAACACAGGTTCACGCAAAACTTTTCCTTAGTTTTGATTTTATAATTATGTTATTATTTTTTCTGAAGGAGATGGGCATATGATTACATAACTTTGAATAAGAAATCTTGATTAAAAACTGCATAAGAAAAATATGAAAAATACACATTTTGCCCTCTCTATTGAGTTATTTTAGTACTATACGAAAAAATATACTCCGTATATGAAAAGCTCAGATTTGAACGTTTGAAGGACGTCTGGGATAAGTTTTATTTTTTGGAAAATTCTTATATGTAATATGCAAATTTTGGATTTTAAGTGATTTTGATATATATACCTTCCATTATTCAATTTAATTTTTGATACGAAACTTTCAATATTCAATTTTATAAAAAAAAAAATTATATTTCTTTTATCATTAATATATAATAGATTATCACATTACAAAAATAATATATATATATTACAATGCATTTATAGTGAAAAAAAAAAAAACTATATTGTGGTGAAAAACATTACCGTTGACTTCAACAACTTCATTTCTTGTCGTGTTAAAAAATAGAAATTAAATAAATTGTGGTGAAAACTTTACCATTGACTTCAACTTCATTTCTTTCGTGTTCAAAAATGGAAATAAATTGAAAGCGGAAGCCACTTTGACTTGTGCGCGCGTGTAGGCTTATAGACACTTGGGTTTCTTTCTTTTTTTTTTTTTTTTTTAAGGCCTAGATGGAATTATTAAAAGGTTGGATCATGTGATGAACTAAAACTATTGAAACGGGTCCGCGGGGCAGGACTGTCCATTTGTTAGGTGGACTATCAAAACTTCAATTCAATTCAAAGGGACTGCGGCCTGCGAGTTTCAACGGTCGATCCTTTTTTTTTTTTTCATATTCTGTGCACCTATTTAAATCTCATCTTCTATTAATACATATGCATGAAATTAATTTTGAGTAAATAAATAGATTTAATTAATTTACTCTTTCATTTCAAAAGAATGGATCATCAAATTAAAATTGGTCAAACTTGGGTGAATCAAGTTTATTTTAACCAATTTCCAACAAAGGGCCTTTTATTTATGCATTTGTGAATTTTTTCAACACACATCGTGCCAATATCAATATTAATTTCATACCAATAAACACACATGCTCTCATTCTCATAGATAAGGATGCAACAGTAACACTCGCTAGCTAGCTAATTATAATTAATTATAAGCACACACAAACATTAATTAATACTAATTACACAAATTAACGTACTATATATTTTAGTTGTTAAGCATATCATTTTCAGCTTAAACTGATGTAGATTGGGCGGCGCCGCCACTCCACCGCCGGATAGTTGGGTGGGTGGGTGATGCATCCTTGGGGGCCGGTGGTGGAAGCCTCCCCTTTTTTTCATAAATATTTGACCCGCCGGCGATCATTTCTACATCCGGTGTAGCTGACTTTGGCGGCGGCGGAGGTCTCATCCCACGGTGGATGAAGCCTTCTAACGACGGTGGCTTTTCGGGTTTCGAGATCTTGACAGCTTCATCAAGGTTTTCTGCATCCTCATATTAAAATTATTTGCATGAAAATATTATATACTACTATATGTTACAAAAATTACTGATGTATTTAATTAGCTAGTTTTAATTAATTAATTATATTTGTTATGTAATATGTAACCAATTAAGAAAAATGAGCTAGTATACCTCGTAGAGTTGTTGCTTCAGAATTCACGAGAGCAAGAGCAAGGGCAAGAAGGAGTAGCAAAGATCTCATAATGTAACTTATCATGTTAGTACAGTATTCTTTAGTAATCTAGCTAGCTATAACAACAGCATCGAGGATATATATATAGATGAGAGCATATAAGTCGAAAATATATATTAAGAAAAATGAAATATATTTTTTACAATATTGGCGTCCTTCAATAATTTAATTTTCCATGACCCCACAAGACCTATATATATTCTAATTAATACTTACTTATAAATAATGACACAACTATGCAATTTTAACCCAATTTTTTTTTTTCAAACTCAATTTTAAATTTTAAAAAAGCGAATCATATACTAACAAAAGTCATTGAAAAGTGTTATTACTTAAAAAAGTATTAATACTCTTCAATTTATAAATTAATGAGTTCAAATTGTATCAATTTACTTTCTTTGTTTCATTTTGTTTGTGTTTCGTCCTACTAAATATTTAACACATGTTACTTTTATTCTTATGAGACATTGATCATTTTTAACAGAACACATGTCAATATATCAAATAATAAAACATAAACCGACATTGGTGATATAATACTCATACATGAAGGCCCTAGAATTTCAACAATCATTTTTCTAACATGGAATGAAATTAATTCATAGGTCATACTTCCTAGGTTCCGCTATATATTACTTATAGATTTTTTTTTTTAAACTATATTACTCATAATTTTTAAACATACGTATTATTAATAGATATAATAAAATAATTGATAGATTATATAGTATGCATGATGTGATAAAGAGGTAGAAAATAATCAATAAAATATAATAAAATAATAAATAAAGTATCTATCAATCAAGAGTAGATGGTGCGTAATATACCGTAGACAACCCAAATGAAAAAAATAAATGAAGAATAGCACTACAGTTTCTAATTTTCGAGGTGGGTCAAGTGTACATGTGCTTTAAGAAAATGCCTATTTACAAAGTGATTAGCTGCATGTACAGCACTACAGTTTCTAATTTTCGAGGTCGGTCAAGTCTACATGTGCTTTTAAAAATGACTCATTACAAATTAAAAAAAAAATTACTTTCTCATCATTTTAGAAAGGAACAAACCGAAAAAAGAAAAGAAAAAAAAAGAGCGATCTAATTAGACACCAAGGTGTAGAAAATTGAAATGCCTGCTTTATCCTGGCCAAACTATTGAAATGACTGCTTTTTCTTTTTAACTTTTTTTCGGGTGCGCCAGTCAATATTCATACTCCTATTTCATTTTAGGAGTGTCGTTTTACTAAGAAGAAGATAATAAAAACAAGTACTGATTTTTTAAAAAAAAATGCATCTCTCTCATTTTTTAAATAATTAGTAACATTAATCAAATTAATTATTTAATTATAATTAATATTGCATGTGTTAAATTTTCTATTTTTTAATGAATTCAATACAATTTTTATATATAAAAAAATCATCCAATAAAATCACATTTAATAAATATATAACTCTTTAAAATATTGACACATCAATAATATTAATATAAGAACTACACATAAAAAAAATTAATATAAAGACAACAAATAAGGATCTACACTCGTAATACAAGGGATATAAGAATTTAAAATTAATTTAAACCATTTTATTGTGTACTTGTTCGTAGACTTATTGGATCCCAAAATAATACTATAAAGTATTAACATCGATTAAAAAATAATCCTAGAAAATATATTATTTATTCATGTGGAAAACGTTGTTATCAACAAAAGTTTGTTCATGATTTTTACCCACCCAATTGTTTTAATTAAACAATTGATAAGTAAAATAGCACCCAATTAATTTCATAATAATTTTACCCACCCCAATTAAATTAAATAAGTTGCACTAAGTACTGGACCAATGATTTAATTAAATACGGCATCTTTTATATGGGTTATTGAAACCCCTCAATCTCACCTAGCTTCATGCATTAAAATTAAAAATCACATATTCTTCCCTTACTAAGTTTTTTATTTTGTAAAAAACGGTCGTCCAAAGCAAACGGAATGCTTAGGGAGGTATATAATTGTGATTTTTTATTTTTTTTTGGCAAAATTACTTCTGAATTTTTTTTATACAAGAATTAAAGCGTCTAATTAGGCTGCCTTTAATAATTTGCTAATGTCCCATTCCCACATATATTCGCCATTAATGGTTGATGACTTGATGTTGACTGCCACCATATAACCCAACAAATAAAAATACCAATGATTAACAAACTTTAACTTATAAAAAAATGTAGTACAAACTTTGGTGTTACTAGCTAGTAACACGTTGTTTGTTATAATTGGGTGCAAATGATTGCACATATATAATTGAAATTGAGCTTCAATAAATTAAGTTAAATGTTGAATCAAAAGATTAAATTTGAGTTAATTGAACATTAAAATCTAAGTATATTTATACACTCAATTGCATTAAGAATTTACCATAAAAAAAATCTTGATTTACGAGAAAAACTTATTTGAAACTATTCTTGAATGGAGTATAAAACAGTTCCATGCTTGAGATGCGATATAATTTTCTTATTTTAGCGATACATAAATTTTAAAAATATTACAAAACATACAAAAATATTAAGTTTTAAAATATTACAAAATTTACGAAAATATTATGATCTCATGCCTTACTTCCAAATGGATATATAGTAATATAGAGTAATAATACTGTAATACAAACATGGGATCTTCTACATGTAGTCAAAGTGTCGTATGGTGTCGTATGACTATCGTAGTCAATTTAATCTGAACCATTAAAAATATGATCTAAAGGATTAAATCTGATGACCTGTTACCTTTTGTACTTTGTGTTGAAAATATTCAACGTATGTGTTGAAAATATGTGTCGTATGTGTCGTATGATGTCATATTTATAATTAATTAAAATATATAATTTTGAATTTACAGTTTCACCCTTAATTTAATAAAAAGATTTATTATATTAATTAATTTAATTAAAATATATAATGGTAAAACTACTTATTTACCCTTATATTATTATTAAAATTAATAAAAAAACCAAATCAAATTAAATAAAAGTAGTTATAATGTATAACATAATGTGTAGGTTTTATTTAACACAGCACTCTGCTTCAGCCCTTCCGCCGCTCGACGAGCAGCTGCCATTCTACCGCCGATGAGCAGCTGTTGGACCGTGCAACTGAGAATTCTTGCAGTACATATTTCTATTTACCCGGGTGACTGAGTATTGACCGTGCAACTGTGCACGGTTTTTGGACCGTGCAACTCAGAACTCTTCCAGTACATGTTTCTATTTACCCGGGTGAATAAGTATAGACCGTGCATAGACCGTGCAACTGAGAATTTGCAGTACATGTTTCTATTTACCCGGGTGATTAAGTATAGACCGTGCATCTATGCACGGTTGTTGGACCGTGCAACTGAGAATTCTTCCAGTACATGTTTCTATTTACCCGGGTAACTGAGTATCGACCGTGCAAAATCAAAATTTTCGGAATTATATTTATTTTTTCAAATAATTATATATATTAATTATTTATGATATTTTACTGTTACATCATATGTTTATCAACAAAATTAAATTTTCCATCTTTAAAAATTTCTCCTTAATCTCTATTCCATTTTTAAAAAAGTTCCATCTTTAAAAATTTCCATATCTTATAATTTTCCATACTATTCCATCTTTAAAAAAATTCTCCTTAATATCTATTCTATTATTAAAAAAATTCCATCTTTAAAAATTTCCATATCTTATCATATGGACAAGGAACCTTCTTGCTTTCGTTTTTCCTTCATAAGAATTAAAAAGACCTTCATTCAGTTGTTAACAAAGAACCCTAACACGTCTTCGATGGAATTGGGGAAGAAGGGTAGATTTAATTTTTTTTTATTGGTTAACAAAGAACCCTAACACGCCTTCGATGGAATTGGGGAAGAAGAGTAGATTTAATTTTTGTATTGGTTAACAAAGAACCCTAACACGCCTTCGATGGAATTGGGGAAGAAGGGTATATTTAATTTTTGTATTGGTTAACAAAGAACCCTAACACGCGATGAAATTGGAGAAGAAGGGTAGATCCCTAACACGCGAAGAAATTGGGGAAGAAGGGTAGAACACGCGATGAAATTGGGGAAGACATGCTATGAGTACTTTTTGTATTGATTAATTTTGTATTGATTAATTTAATTTTTATATATATAATTGTGCTTAATATAAAAATGAAGGGTAGAATAGTAATTGTGCTTAATATATATATATATATTAAAAAATATTTTAATAATAGAAGGGTAATATAGTAAATAACAAAATACAATTAAAAAAATGATTTAATTAATTAAAACCTGTATAACATATAGCCGGTTCATACGAAGCATACGACGTCACGTGGCGCATTTCGACGAACTGACTATATAGTCACTTTGTACTATTTGACTACACTAAGAAAAACACTGCAAACATGTTCCCTTTTTGTCTTTTAAACCAACAAAACTATTAGCTACAGTAACAAATTAGCTAGATTGAAAAGACCATCCACAATAATGAAAAAATTCGAATCAAATATGAGGGCTCTAGCCTAAACCAGACTAGGGGCCACAAAAGTGACATTTCTACAAACCAAATTAAAAGAAATATAGGCATTCTCAATTAGTAGATCTTTACACATCTTCATTCTTCACCCTCTATTGCTCTATATATAGCACAATTAATGGCGTCAACATTAACTATCTTAACAAAGATTTTTAATGCAAATTTGTATGAATCTAATATTCATATATAGAACTCATGACTCACTCAACCTCATAAAAATGTTTTACTAGTTGTTGTCTTGAGTACAGACGATCTACCCTTATTTTATGGCCAGTAAGACAAATATATTTGCATTCTTAAAAATAGAGATAAATAAGTAATTAGTAAAGACTCAAGAGTGTATTTAACATACACACCCTCTAAGTATTAACAGCTGAATTACTGATGATGGGCCTTAAGCATTTCTTAGTTTATTTAACATCTTCTTAACCCAATAATATGGGCTTAGGCCGCTGGGGTAAATTCAATTTTCTTATTGGGCTATATCATCGCTTAAGGCCAACTTATATTTTTAGGCCCACTTAAGTTGGATAATTGTAAGCACCAGGTTCAATTGAATCATTTCCAAGCCTAGATTATGCACCCCATAAATTCAATATGATGCATAAAACTTTGGAAGAGGGTCTTCTCTTTGTTTTGTTATAGATTAATATTAAAAAAAAAAAAAAAACTTTGTTTTAATAGGAGAAAAATAATACAAATAAAATGTGTCAACCTATAAAAAAAAAAACACGTGGAGCCCGAGGAAATATTATATCAATCCTCTCATATTCAATATGAGAATAGCATTATTATATACTCCCTCCGTTTTTTAATAAATGTCACTGATTTTTTAACTAATTTTAAAATAAGTGTCATTCTAGAGTTTTTTCTTTAATTTTGACTATTTTATCCTTATTCATTTACCATAAATATTTTTCATTAATAAATTCCACAAAAATTATTTATACCAAAATTAATTTGATTTATGAATACTAGCTACATTCTTATCTACATTCTTTATCAAACAAAATTTATATATTAAAATTAGTTATAATTAATGAAGGGCGATATCGACCACAATTTATAATCTTAATTTGTTGAAAAAAGCTAAAATGACACTTATTAAAAGATGGAGGGAGTACTATTATTCTTTATTTGATATGATGATAATTGCCTATTTGAAGGATAATTGTGGTGGGGCCTTATACGTGTTTGCGTATTGAGTATTGACCATTGAACATCCCATATATAATTAGAGAAGCATTCCGTCCATTAATTAGTCGATCATACCAAGGGTAAAACGGTAATTTCCAATCAAGGACGACTGTAATGAATAATCCGTAGCATATACTAATGTGTGTCAACTAATCTTCAACTGCACGCAGCTGGCTGTACAAAATTTACTACTACTACTTGTTTTAATTAATTTCAATAAATAACTATTTATTGCCACAAAAAAAAAAAATAATAAAAAAGGGAAACGTGAGCAAAGCAGAGCAGGAACAAGGTACACGAAACGATGCAACTACTAAAACGACAAATCTCACCCCTTTGTTGCAACCGTCAACAATCTCTCTCTCTCCCTCTTTCTCTCTCTATAATTTCCTGAATCTTTGGTAGTAGATAAGAAATTTGATGGTATGGGGGAATCAACAGCAAAGAAGATGGTGGATGGGGGGAGTTTCAATGGATTCTCTCCAGTTTCTTCAGCTCCAATTTTCTGGAAGTCTAGAAAAAGATCTTCTGGTACTAGTTCTTCTTCTTCAACCCCTTTAAAATCTCTCTCTGTTTCTTCATTTTTATTCCTGAATTGAGCTCTGCTGCAGCCTCGTTGTGTGAAATTTCAGTATTAGTATGTGTTTAATTTGTGTTATCATTTTGCATGCGTGCTACAGTTTTAGAGCAGAATCAGACCCCCCATATTCAAACTTGAAATAAATTTCTTATTTCTTGAGGGGTGAATTGAATCAGAGAGAGAGAGAGAGAGAGCAGTTGTTGTTATTGTTCCAAATTATATTTTGTTGAGGGTTGGTTAATTAATTTGAAATTAGAGCTGCTTTTTAATCTTGATCTTCCCCTTGTTGGATTAGCTGAATTTAGGGTATTCAGATTCAGTTAGTTGTTGATTGGTCATTGGAGGCGCAACCAATATGCATAATTGTTCTCTTTGATACAACTTAATTTTGGTGATGAAGTATATATTAATACTCCATAATATGACCCCAATGATGAACTGAGATATGGACCAAGTTATATGTAAATTTTGCTTTACTTTCACTCCAATTCTACACTGGCTAAAACCACCTAACCACACCCATCACTCAATTGTGTTGTGTATGGACCAAACTGTCTTTTTCTTCTAATATTGTTTGACTTATAAGGTAGTAAGTAATACAGTACGGTTTTGCATACATAGTAATACAATCAAAATAGTCTTTGAATACCACTTATTTTCTTTTGAAATGTTGGCTTAAACAAAATCATGTTTATCTGTCATGAGCTTGTCTTACCGTATTTAACAACCCGTCTAACACATTCTATCAATTGTCCATATAAAATTCTGTCTATTGAAGGTGTACAAGAAAGTTAAGGGTATGCATGATTTGGGTTTTAAAAACTGAATTTGGGATTTTGAAATCTAAAATCAGGTTTAAAAAACCCAATTTGGAATTGTGCCACATTTTACCCTTTCTCTGTTTTTGTATGCTCCATTCTTGATGATCAATCTTCCAGCACACAACGTGAAGAAAATAGACGAGACAGTAGACAGCATGAATGTCGATAAATCTCCAGAGAAGCAACAAGAATCACCTGCAGAGGAAAAGCAGGAAGAACCAAACACCTCATCATCTGTAATCCTGTCTGAGAAACGAAAGGCCTTATTCGAACCCCTCGAACCGGTGTCCAACATAAACGGGAAACGTCCTTCAGCTGAATCCTTACTCCCACCGCCCGACTTTGAGTCAGCAATATATCCAAAAGGTTGGCTGATCGGGAAAAAACGGAAGCTCGTCAATGTGGACGTTGTTGAAAGCATGCGCAGAATTGCAGTGCAAGAAATGAACCGCAAGGTAAGGCATTGTTTGGACTCTCATTTTTTCTAACCCTGATTGGATTGGACGTATATTAGTAGCTAGTTTGTGTAATGGATGCAGGATAGAGAGATCGATGGGCTGACCGAGCAACTAGAAGGGGATGCGCGATGCTTGGAGCACCTTCAGCTGCAGCTGTTGGAAGAACGCAGCAAACGGGCCGACGTGGAGAGACAGAATGAGATGCTACAGAACCAAATCGGAATGCTTATGGACATGTTGCAGGAGAATGAAGGTGTGGATGATGATGAAGGACATCAAGGGGATTAAATTTCTTTTATTATTAATCATATACTGTAATATATAGAGAGTTTATTTCTTTGTATATGTTTTGATGTTGTAGAAAATGTTAGTACTATATTATCGTGTTTCATCTCCTATTCCATTTTATTTATTTGCCGCCACATGTATTTTAAGAAAATCTCATTTAACACGTTGTTAGGAGTTAATAGCTGAAATATGAGTAAGGTATTCAAAATTTGTGGCATCTAATAGTTGAAAGGTTCTGTTGTGTCATATAGACGTATCTGCCAATGTGTTTATAAATTAATATTCATACTTGCATAGAAATTATTTCGTATTTTATTCAGAATTTTTAGATTTGTTTAGGATATCTGTATCTTTAGATATAGATGCAAGGTTTATATTATAAAATCCTAAACACAAAAACAATGAAATTTGGGGATTTTCATCACTTCATATTTTGTGGTAATTAAAAGTCTTGGGAGACCAAATATGCAGATACGATATCCATATGGCAAGTTAATAAAAGATAACTACAGGATTCATCATCAATCTCATCTAAATTTCCGAATCCTCAAAATAAACAAAGACGACTCCAGCGTGGGAAAATATGTACAACCAGCATACATACACATCTTATCTATCTATTTATCTATCTAGCTTGGTTCTCAAAGTCTTCAGAAATGTTGAACAAGAACTGCGGTAGTGATGCTATTCTCGGCAGATTAAGCAACAACTCTCCCACTGAATCCTTCCTCGACATGGCCGACGCCTGGACAAAACCAGGGGTATCTTCTTCCCTCTTATCACTTGCAGATTCCCCAATACCATTCAATTCACCTGAAACAGGGGGGTCTTTCTGTAGGAGACAGCAAAGAGAGTTGACCCTAGACATGAGCGACTTCTCGGAATCTGAATCAGGGGGACAGTGTTGTGTGTCGCTAAACAAGCACCGATTTATGTCGTCCAAGATTTGCAAGCTCTGCCATTCCTCACTGGAGAGAGTAGGGTTGTTGGATGTTCCCTGTTCTGATATTCGGTTTTCGAGATGACTCACTAGGTCGCTCATCGACATAGACGAGTGGAGCCCCGGTGCCCTGATCTGGTCCCAGTTGCTCAGCTCCTTAAGATGCTCGAGTCTCCTGTCTTTAATGTCGTTGAATGACACAGAGCCCATTGCTGAGTGTAACAACATCAGATTAGCAGTCTTCTAGAAACAAGAGGTAAAAAATATTGGTGATAAAATTACCTGAGGTAGGAGACGGAGTTTCACGAGGGTAAGATTCTGAATGTCTGCCAATATCATTCTTCGAGGAAGAAGATTGAGGCCCTGATGGTGATGCAGTATCCTGCAAGCTGAAAAGGGAAGGGCTTCCTCCTTCCCTGTTCAAATCAAATTCATTGTTATTCTCACTTTGGTCATCAAACCCAGCGACTCGAGGCTCAAAATAGGGAGAATCCAACGTTATCTCTCCTTGCTGACTAAGAAAGTTCAAGCGGGGATCACATTGAACAAGTTTCTCAAAATGTTTCCCCAACAAGCCTTGTGGGCACTCTAGAAAGTGTCGCCTGAACAAAAATTACCCATGTCAAATGGTATGATAAAGGCTTCATGGCATCAATGATATAGTAAAAAATGCAAACTATAAAATACGACCTCCTAGTCTCAAATAGATGAAAATAAAAAAAGAAACAAACAATAAAAACAGTAGGAGCTAGTTAAGCAGAAAAAACATATGCTGTGTATATTATTGAGGTAGAAGACCTATTTATATTGGGAGAAAGACCTAGGCTTACAATCTGTAAAAAAAAAAAAAAAGGAAAAAATAGATAAAGATCTATGTACTACGCATAGAAAGATTAAACTAGACAACATAATATAAGACAAAATCATAATATAATCTTCAACACTCCACTCAAGCTGAGGCATGTCCAGCTTGACACAAAGTTGTGAAGCAGCAACAGTAGAAAACGTAAACAGGAGACCGTAACCACAACCAGAGGTAGGATGCGTGCCATAATGAGCTGTGCAAGTAGTAGGTCGTGGGAGGCGCTTTTAGCTGATGCACAGTAGGCAATATAGTCATCAAACAGAGGAATGAAGACACGGATGCACACTTTAGGAAGTGGTGACACCAAGGGCAGACATAAGATTGCTTGCACAGACAGCACAAAACAGTTAAGGCGAGCTGAGTTGCAGCGCAAAATTAGATGGCTTGCGTGCAGATTTGCAAAGTGAAACCAAGCAGCAACCAAAAAGAGGCAGCACAGATTAGGGTTTCAGTAGCAAGAAGCTGCGTGCAACAGCGAATAAAGAGGGCAGCGTGAGATTTAGCTGTGTGAATGAGAGCAGCGCGAGATATAGTGGTACGCATGAGTGCAACGGCGGTGGCAGCCAACAAGGTTTTTTTGAAAAACAGGCAGCACAGTAACAGATTTAGGGATAGGATTTGCTTTGCAGCAGCAGGATGGAGCTGAGTAGCAAATTAGGCTTCAGGCAAGGAGCAAGATGGCAGACTCAAAGAAAAGGTAGGTTAGGAACTTAGGGTCCTTGTTCTATTCTAATCGTTCGAGTTTAAAAAAAAAAACGAGGAAAAGAAAAAACTCAAGATCAACCAACTGCTCTGGTACCATGTAACAGAAATAGTAAAGTAGAGAAACCATGTGTTGGGTAAATTACTGAGGTAGAAGACTCCCTTATTGAGAAAGACCTAGGATTATAATCTGGAATAAAGGAAAAACAAATAAAGAACTATGCGCTAAACATAGAAAGATTAAACTAGGAAACATAATTAAGAAAGAATCAGAATATAATCTTCAACAAAAACAAAAAAGAACCATAATTTCCCATTAAACGTGTATTTAGCCAGAATAGCTAACTAAATGGTGGCCACTTATTAAAAATGAAAGCAGAAAAAATGAAGCTTGCTAGAATAAACAGTCCGGAAACAGGAAAAACCAATATCTTACCTTTGAATACTAGCTTGTCCACCAGTAAAATCTGATGTTGCTTGCCAAAGAGTGTGTTTCCTAGGTTGTGGATTTGTCTCCCTAAAGAAAAGAGGTTGTCGTGCCAGCTGCCAAAAGAAAAAGAGAGCGGGATTGTTATCGCCAATGTAAAACTGTTCGCAGTGCGATGCACTAAAACATACTGCTGCTGAATAAAGTAAAAGACTTATATCAACATTATACGAGAGGGTTCATTACCACAACATCTAAAGTTCCAGGACAATCATCAGGGTAATTTGCCTTCAAAGACATAATATCAGACCACTGAATTTCGATTTTATTCTTAAGACCCCCATCAAGAACTTCCCACACCAGCTTATGCTTGGCAAAATAGCATTTTGCCACCAAGTCTCCTTCATACCTTGATTTATACTGCAGATACAACACATTTTTGGTAAATACCAAATGAAAACTAAAGAGTTGAACTACAGAAAATAAGCGTTGAACTACAGAAAATAAACCAAAATGTACCTCCCAGGTCCCAATTTTCAGAACTGAACCAGGAAAGTTTGAGGCCTTCAACTTATCAACAGAAGCAGCACCAGGTTTTGAATCTCTTTTCCCCTGACTGGAACTTCCAGCTTTTGGTGCAGACAGTTTCATTTGAATTAACTCCAACAGTGACGGGCTTTTCCTGAGACGCAACCCCAATGGGCTAGGCTCATCGAGTGGATTGAATTGTGAAGGTGGCATAGCAAGACCACCCATTAATAAACTCTGCTGCTGCCACAATTGAAAAACGGATTAATAAGTGTAATAACTCATTCTGGCAGCGTATATTGAATTTTTTCTAAGCATCATTTCAGGATACAAATCAAAGTGATAACAAGAGAGAGATACTACTGAATCTAAGATAACCAAAAGCAACTAAGAGGTGACAACAAACCCAAGCTACAACACGAAAAACTGTCCCCTATACTGATTTGCAAATCAAAGCTTAGAAGTTAACATAACTGATTTAATCAATAAAATAAGAAACACTTTTAACCCTTACCCAGTCCACGCATATGATTAAGCTCCCTAAGTAAAACTTCATCAAATATTAAAAACCTAAGTAAACACAAAAAACTGAACAATTAAACAACACTAAAAAAAAAGTCAAATCTTAATGTTTCTCAATAAATTAGTGCATTCATAGACAATCACACTCCTTGAAATTTTCAAACAGACGATCTCCAACACGCCTATATAATCTGGGTGCTCATTTTGTTCAGCAAAAGAAGTAAAACTCAGAAAAATAAAATCAATTAGGAGATTAATACTTTAGGGCGTTTGTGGAGTGGGCCATGCTCATCTTCCAACGCATCCTCGACCTCCATCTTAACCGCCGCCACTTTCTCGCCTCGCGACGCGGATTCGCCGTTATTCATCAACTGCACCATTCTCAGATCAAAAACCCTAGGTTAGTAGAAAGAAAAGGTGAGATGTATTTGGGAATTTTTTCCTAATTTGGTGAAGAAGAAGAACAACCAAATAATGAAGGAACCGAGTTGAACTGGAAATACTTATTTAATTCTGGGACGGCGACTAACACGTGTCGCCTTTAGGGGTTTCGGTGCCCCTGGCACGTGCTCACACGCGTCTTACAACTTGCGGCTTCAACTTGTTGGCTAATCTACTCATTAATCTCGCATTTATGTGTTTCCTAATTTGTGTGAATATTCACTAATTAAACCTAATACATCCCATTACATTGGAGCTATTTAAACTTGATAAAGTCCAATAATTTAATATACTTATCATTTAAACATGGCTATCATTGTACTATTATTATATGACATACTGTATTAGTTTTTCAATGTAAAATGGATTTCAACGATCTTTCTTTGTTGTGATTGAATTTTTCTTCTTTTTTTTTAAGAGCTCCTCCTAACTTGAAAATTTCTCATTGTGCATTTTATTTGCTAAAAATTACTTTCCTTGGTTCTATTTATTTTTTAATTGATATTGACAATGTTTTCTTGAAATCGAGAAAAATATTATTTTTATGAAAAAGTAAAAATATACTCCGTGTAAGGTAAGCATTGCTCTTTAAGTAAAAACTACTAGTAGTATTACATTTTACTTAAATCAAATGAATGATACTTAGAAGAAAAAAAAATTAGAGTGAAATTATTGCACCTCTAAAATTATTAAATATAACGTTAAACTTGAGCATATTTGTCCATTTTTTATTTTTTTTAAATTATATATTTCCTCTCTTTATCATAAACATTTTTTTTAATTTGAAAATTAAAAAAATATAGTATAAAATTATTAAAATTAAGTAGTTGAGGTAAGAAAATGTTGGAAGAGGCAGAGAATTTTAACATTTAATGAAGTACGGTATGAAGCTTCGACATAACATTCAAAATAAATCAATGAAAAGTTTACCGTGGATCGAGCTAGTATATATTTTAATTTTAACTCTTTTCTTACGTTTATTATTTAAATGTAATAAATAATCATAGACTCTAATATCATTTTAAAAATAATTTTTATTTTTCAGAAAAAACAATTTTAGAAATAAAAATATTGCATTTAAAAATATAAGAATATTTTTTTAATATAAATATTTGAGAAATATGTCGACAGTTCTTAATAAGATTTAACAAAATTTAACCAAAAAATAATTAATGTATTTAGCAAAAAAATTTGAGCTGTCACCCAAAAAATAATAATGTGAGAAGGAGAATACGGATTGAAGTGGAGGGGTATTTCTGTCTTTTCAATTTTGCATGTGGGCAAGTGGAGGTGTATCACTCACGTGAGCTTAGTGGATAAAGTGCGGGACCCTGCCCCTCTCTTGAAGCTTCCGCTTCTTGTCAAATTCGAACGGTCCCGATTAGTCGGATCTACACGTGGACGGAATAAATTAAACCCATAGTAGTAAACTAATTTTAATTTAACTTTGTTTTGGATAATGATTGGAAATTTGTCGTGTAGTGGACTTTAGAAGAATAAAGAGGCGTGGGCTATTGAAATTATTCTGGCGGCTCTCTATTTTTAGCCCAATGATTTCTGATTTTACGTGAAAGCTCAAACCCCATACTATTTTTATTGTATATTCCACTTATAGTTATATTTTCAAATAACATTATAATGATAAAACATTCACAAAATAAATTGTTTTCACTAAAAAGTTGTATTTATTTTCAATGGTCTTTTATAAAATGTAATACTCCGTAATTCGGAAAAAACCATTTATACGGTTAAAAAATAGATCACAAAAGACCTACCCAAGAGTTAAATCAATCTTCTAAATAATACTCTCTCCGTCCCAGTATAAGTTTCCCCTTTCTTTTGGGTGTTTAGATTAAGGAATATGATAAAATAATAGATGTAATAGAAGTAATGTGATGGTGAGAGAGAAAATAATAGATTAGTAAGAGATTAAGTAAAATAAAATAATAGATAAAGTAGAAGTGATGTGATTGGGAAAGAGAAAATAATTTGTCAAAAATGGAATGAGAAATTTATAGTGGGACATCCAAAAAGGAAAGTGGAAAACTTATAGTGGGACGGAGGAGTATATTTAATTAACGAATTTTATGTAGAGTAAAAAAATTTGCATCCATTAAAGTACATTTAATATACTCCTTTAAAATAAAGCAAAGTGTGGTGGTGGGCCCATATTTGGGTTTAGGGGGGGCAATCGTGTCAACTTGGTGTGTGAATATAGTGGTAGAATTTTACTTTTTGGGTTATAAAAAAGTGACTTTTTATCTAAATAATTTTGATTGTTTAGAGTTTGAGGCGTGAAAGTCTTAAGAATAAGAATTTTAGTGTAAATGTTTGTTTTGTGAAGTGCTTGCTGGCGATAATGATTGCACAACAAATTTTATACGTGGATTGTACTTGTACTTCAAATTGAAATCGTTTTACTATAACATGTTTTTACACTCTTCCACGTGCTTAAAAGTGTGTTCTTTTTTCAAATAAAAGTTTGTAATGGTTTTATCAATAATTAATTGAATTAAGTTCAAACTAAAAACGAGTCGAGTGGGATACTTTTACATTTGTTTCTTTAGTTCTGCATATTTGCAAAATACAAAATGCGTGTTTAAGCATCTATCTTGTTTATTACCAAATATCAGCACAACTGGAACCTACAGTTCATTCATTCACATTACACTTTCAAATCATCACATCATATTCTTTTCCACAAAAAAACCTAGCCATATTAAACGAAAGAATGCAACCACCCCACTTCAATACATCGCTTCTACCAAAACTGTCCCGCCTCTCGTCCCCCACCCACAAATACGTATAAAGAACGGAATGTATTTGTGAAAGTGGAGAGAACTCAGCTGTTAACCATGTTTTACGCCTTTAGGAGCTCCATCAAAAAATGTGTAAAATGAAACTAACTGCTGCTGATGTTGTGTCATTATAGGTTAATTTCAGGGTGAATGTGCTGCTGTTTATTTTGTTCGAGCAAGCTGACAATCTTTTGGGCAATATCACCATACGTCTGTGATACAAAAGAGTCGGGGTTGGATATCACAATCGGGACACCTTCATCACAACCGCTTCTGATCCCCGTCTCCAATGGTACCTAAAAAAGATGGAGTATATATTTTGGAAAAACAAATATCCTACAAATTAGAACTAAAAATGGTCTTATTGCATGGAAAACACAATGAGTTTTAGAGGAATATAATAGACAACATTACAGAATTAGAAGGAATTCAGTTTAGCCTTACTACAAAAAAAAACCTTTGAGGTCTTCCTGAATGCACAATTTGTGAGGGAACAAACTTCCACATTTTTTTTTTAATTAGGCTAAACTTCTCCGGGTAGTTTAAATTTTAACACTAAACTATTACTGTAAATGATTCTAGGAAATGGAAAATATTTTGAGCAACATCTTAATCATGGTACAAGTCATTTGCCAATGTTACAGGCTTTGAATTAATGGCTTACATAGACATTTTTCGGTATATTTTATTTAAAAAATTACCAACATTTTAAACTTTCTTCATATATATAAGAAATCATAGAACTGCTAATAGATAAGTGAGCAAAATCTGACCTCTCCAAGAAACTTTGTACCCATTTCACCAGCTGTCTTTTGAGCTCCACCTTTTCCAAATATGTAGTATGGCTCGTTACAGTTTGGGCATTTAAAGTAGCTCATGTTCTCTAAGATTCCTAAAATCTGTGGGACATCACTAACAGTACAAACATCAATATCCAAATTTCATATAATTGGAAAAGAAAAGGTATGTGGTAGAAGAATTATTTAATTAAGTGCCTAAAGAAACACAAAAGATATGCTCAAGCTATGGGGTGTTTTTACCGGTACATTAACTTGGGAGAACATTTTAACACCTCTTCGAGTATCCATTAATGCAACATCTTGAGGCGTTGAAACAATTAGAGCTCCTATCACAATTCCAGAAATGACATAATAATGTAATGTTATCAAATATAAGAAAAATGCAAACACTCAATCAACCCCTTATTACTTCTTAATGAATTGTTTCTCCTTCAAAATTAGGTGCATAATATCCTTGAAAATTATTTCTCATCTGAATCAAAAAATAACTTCCAGAGAAGTAACTACCTGACAATTGCAATCTCTGTGAGATGGAAATCTGAGCATCACCAGTGCCAGGTGGCATGTCAACCACAAGAATATCAAGGACTCCCCAATCAACTCCTCTCGTCATCTGTTCAAGTGCTTTCATCACCTGGAAACATAAAAAGTATCCAATAAATAAATTTGAGAGTAGCGTTCACCGAGAGGGCCAAAATTGGAATTTAGGCATCTATTGCCAGTGAAAGTTTCAAAAAGAAGTGATAAAGCATAACCAACAGAAAGTTAATCGACACTTGCCATAGGACCTCTCCAAACAAGTGCATCCCCTGCTGCCACAAGAGACCCCATTGACATGCATTTGACACCATAGTTTTCAATTGGAATCATTTTCTTATCTGCCAAGAGGTCGCAAATAACAAAATATTATGGACAATTCATAAAAATGTAAATTTCACACTTCTCACACAATCAAGATATTGATCAGGTTACATCTGTTCTGCGCATAAAAGCATGTAGATGTGAGAGGTTTTCAGGTTAAAGATTTCTCAACGGAAACCCAAAAAACGAGCGCAAGCTCAGAGCAACGAGCAGATTGAGTGGCCTAACAAAATACGAGAAACAAGAATGGGGGACAGCCCACTTTCAAGGCACAACACACTCAAACATCAATGCAAACAAACAAGCATCTGGCGAAGAGGACATCTTTGCACAGACGATACAGACAGAAGAGCAAAACAATGGGAAGAAATGAGACAACTTCTATAGAACAAGTAAAAACTTATAGTACGAGACAGAAAGAATGAAGTTGAAATTGGTAGCAAGACTCCCAAAATTCCAGCTAACGACAATCATAAACACACTAGACAATTGTTGCCTTGCAAATTTAAAATCATGGAATCACTAATTGTCCAATACCAAGTGTTAATTTCACTTTACTGTTTTCTCAAACGCAGATAGCATAAAACCAATATGAAAAGGAGAAAAACACAAAAACCAAGAATCAATTTATCTACACATATAAACAATCAAGGAATTCCGAATTTATTAAGGCACCACCTGCACTCACTTCAGGCTTTCCATGGAGCTTCATCATCATAGGAATCGACGGCCCATAAACATCGGCATCAAGCAGCCCAACTCTAAGCCGGCACACATTCGCAAGTGAAACCGCCAAATTAACTATAAATTTACAACATCATAAGCTAACAACTTCACAAAAATCAACAAGATCATGAAGTACCTGCTGTAGTTGACTTCCCAACACCGCCTTTGGCAGAAGCAACGGCTATAATGTCATTTATCCCTGCAATCTTTAGATTCCCACTCTGCGCTGCGAAACCCCTGAGGCCTCCGAGCTTGAACGAGGTAATTTCTTCATCAGTTTTGAATTCAAGGAAATGAAGGCGGATTCTTAATTATAAGCAACACTTACAGAGGTATGTCTTCCAAGCCGGTTCATTGATTCTGAAATTCTATTGATTTCCGAGATTGAAGGGAGGATTTGAGTAATGAATTTAGTAGACTATCACTAGATTGCAAAACAAAAGTAGAAATGGCGTCGCCGAAGGATGCATGAGCAATAAGAACAGTAATGAAGGCCTGATGAAGAAAGAGTTTTTCTTTTGGGCCAGAAGATAAGTCCACACTCTTTTGGGCCTAATAAAACATTTTAGGGTCCGACTATTTAAACCTCCATTTCGGAGAGATTCACTCCCCCTTTCAGTTTATTAATAAAATAATAGAATAAAAAATTAAAAATACCCTTCATTAAAATACAGCATACTAGATGCACACCCCCTACTGAACGCACCCCTACTATCATTTTTTCGCCTTATCCCTAAACCAAACTTCCTGCCGCCATCACTATATTTTCAGGTAGCAAGAAATCAAAAAAATTTAAAAATTTCAACAAATCAACCATATTCATCCATAAAACACCATTATCAAACACATTAACAAACACCATTATCAAAACTTAAAAAAACTAACAATTTTTTTTTTAATTTCATCAAACCAGTGGCGACCGTATATCCTCCCGTCGATAAAATGTTGTCGACTGGAGGATATATGGTTGACCAACAAAGGTCGATCGACACTGTAATGTCGACCATATACACTCTCGTCGACACCCCGTTGTCGACGGGAGTGTATATAGTCGACAACACAGGGTCGAATTTAAAAAAAAAAAAACTTATTGTTACTGGTGCGGGGCGGAGGAGGGGAGGGGTCGAGACAAAAAAAAAAGGGGCAGGGCCGCGGCGGCTGGGGCGGGTGCAGGGCTGATGGCGTCGGATGGACGGGGGAGGGGGCGGTCGCGCGCGACCGTTGACAAAATTTTTTTTTTAACAGACGGGGCCGAAGGCCGTCGGAGAAAATCGAAGAGAGGGAGGAGGAGGCCGTCGCGACCGCTCGCGACCGAGGGAGAGGGAGGCAAGGGGGCGGCGAGGTCGCGTCCGCAGCGGTGGCTAGATCGGTGGTGTGGTGGGGTGATGAAGGGGGAGAAATGGAGGTGTGAAAGAGGAGATGAAATGTGAGAAATTAGGGTTTGGTGGGGTGTGTTTAGTAGTAGGAATATTATAGAGAAAGGTGTATTTAAAACAATTCGGGGAGGGTGATATCTATTTTAGGTGAAGTGTATTAATCGGGGGAGTGCATCTCTCCGAAATGAAGGTGCATATAGTCAAACCCAACATTTTACATAAGTCCATATGCAAAACAATCACCCTATTTTTTTTTTACAATTGAAATATTGCAAATCAATTGCCATTTTTTTTTTTTTCAATTTAAGTTCACATTCTTACACGGCAATCCTCGTTGGCTTCACCTTATGAAAAATGACATCGATTATATAATTAATTAATTTTTTTTCCTGAATTTTTTTTAAATAAAGGATCTTGTGTGAATTAGGACAAACACAGAAGCAAGAGCAACATGTTGGTTGTGACAGTTGAATCCGTGATCAAACTTATCCATGGTCATGGACACCCCACCATCAACCAATTATTTGATTTTTCAAAACATATATATATTGCACGTGAAATCCCAATTATTTGATTTTCATGCAAATGTGGGGTCTTTAGCCAACCCCTCATTTTGTTCTCATCCCAAATTCCAACTCCATATAACACTCTAAATTCCCTCTATTTTCTTCCCTCTCCAAATTCATTCATTCATTATCTTTTTTTTCTTACCAAAAAATGCTTCTTTGCCCATCAATGGTGTTTCTGCTACTTCTCTTCACTTGTTCTACTCCTCTTGCTCAAAACCAACTTCTTTCATTGAAAACACACGCCCCGACCCGACCCTCTCATAAATCAAGTGAGTCATGTATTAAGTTGCATTTCCCCCCTCTGTCTTAAGTTAATCTTGCAGATTTTATTGTAGTAACAGTTTATATGTTCATTTGATTTAACCAGGAATACAGAATGGTGGAACTGTTTTAGAAATGAAGCACATGGAGCACAGAAAGCTCCAAAAAAGCGTGATTCTTGATGACATTCGAGTCAAATCCATACAATCAAGAATCAAAAACACGATTTCTGTTGTTTCCACACAAAAAGAAGCTGCTGGTGCTCAAGTCCCTTTAATTTCAGGCCTAAAACTGCAAACACTTAACTACATTGTCACAATGACATTAGGTGGCAGAAACTTAACTGTCATTGTTGATACTGGGAGTGATCTGAGTTGGGTCCAATGTCAACCCTGTCGACTCTGTTACACTCAACCCGACCCGCTCTTCAACCCCGCCATTTCGCCTTCATACCAGTCGGTTCAATGCAGTTCGAAACCCTGCAGAACGCTGCAGTCAGCTACTGGAAACTCTGCTTTATGTTCCAAGAATCCACCTTTATGCAACTATGCAGTTGCATATGGTGATGGATCATATACTCGTGGCGAATTAGGCAAGGATCGTCTCGTTCTTGGCGAGGTTATCGTTGATGATTTTGTGTTTGGATGTGGTAGGAATAATAAGGGCCTGTTTGGTGCAGCTTCAGGGCTGATGGGATTAGGGAGGAGTGATTTGTCACTCATATCTCAGACTTCTGATGTGTTTGAAGGAGTTTTCTCATATTGTTTACCAAATTCTGATTCTGATTCTTCTGGTAGTTTGACATTAGGGACTGATGCTTCAGTTTTCAAGAACTCTACACCAGTTTCTTACACAAGAATGTTGGAAAATCCTCAGATGTACAGCTTTTACATTCTGAATTTAACAGGAATGAGCATTGGTGAGGTGGGGATAGAGTCTCCGAGTTTTGGGAAAAACGGGATTTTGATTGACTCAGGGACGGTGATCACGAGGCTTCCGCCATCAATGTACAGAGGTTTGAAAGAGGAGTTGTTGAAAGAGATGTCTGGATTTCCTTCTGCTCCGGGGTTTTCGATTCTTGATACGTGCTTCGACTTATCAGCATATGATGAAGTTAATGTTCCTACATTTAAGATGCAGTTTGAGGGAGATGCAGAGATGAGTGTGGATGTTAATGGGATGTTCTATTTTGTGAAGAAGGATGCATCTCAGGTGTGTTTGGCTCTTGCAAGCCTCACATACGAAGACGAAGTCGGGATAATTGGGAATTACCAGCAGAGGAACACAAGAGTTGTGTATGATACTAAGAATATGAAACTGGGATTTGCTAAGGAAATCTGTAGTTTCAGTTAGATGATGAAAAGAATTCAAATGAATTTGGGAATAGAATTAGTTTCTAGGTTTGATTCAGTAGTTCAAACTTGTTGTGGTGGTATAGAAATATGTGATACATCACTTGTTTTGTTATCACTTGCTTTGTAAGAAAAATGTATCTCACGAAATACAGTACATGCTACATCTGGTAAAGTACATCATTTCGGGATGTTCGTTTAAACTCGACCCAAACGAACCACGCCCCGTATATAATACTGTACTACAGAAAGCTTCTGTAAATTCAGAAGCAAAACTCAAAAGGAAAATAGCACCACATCAGTAACAAACAAATAAAATGACAAATTTAAGCAGCAGAAGTTTGCTTGAAAAGAGGGAATCTCTGTGCATTTTCAAACTGTTCAAAGAATTTTACAGAGCCCAACATTCAACAGTTTCAAGATAAATCCAGCTAAAAAAAAAGGCAAATATAATTCTGAGATTCTCATTACAGAATGGACAAGGTTGTAATAAACTAATCATAGAAGGTACATCAGTTACAGACAAAGAAAAATGACAAAGGAATTTGGTTTTGCATGTTCACTGTCTATTTTCCTGCAAAATCCACAAGGGGAATCTCTGAAACATTCACAACTTTTATTCCTCTACAGTCTACAGTATATTCGTTTGGAATGTCTCGAACTAAGAGCTTGGATTTTATGTATCCAGCTCGATATATTCTATGTAAGCTGTTATCCATCAACCGATGAAAATCAAGGGAAATCGAGCAGACAGTAATTATTCATACGAAAGGGTACTAGGAGTTGCGTTAATAAGGGATTCCATTTCCGTGTGAATAAGGTCTGGTTCATCCTTTTTTATTCTCAACATCTCGGTTGGAAGAATAGCTGCATTAGGATCACTACTAGGAATCAAGAAAAGAAACCCAATAGGAAGCAATCGAAAAACACTTCGTATCACTATGGCCAACCAAAGGTTATCAAATGTTGTCCTCGTAACGTTTAAAACATGGAGCAAGAAGCCTCCAGTCCAAGATGCTGAAAACGAACCCACATGGTCGATTGACATAAGCAAAGCGAAGAATGTGCCTTCTATACCAGATGGACAAAGCTTTGAACTCAATACAAGAAGAGGCATCCATTTGAGACGCCCAATCATGTGAGAAACAGCTGCATCAAATACGACCAATGCATAATCGGGCACCCCAAATATCAAGTTTATACGTAAAACCAATATCAAATCTAGCATCCCTGAAGCACCATAGAGCAGCTGAGCCCAGAAAAGCACATTACGAAAAGGGTGCGTCCTAAAAGCATTTTGATAGAGTAGAACGCCTAAAAGAGAGCCAATGGCACCAACGGCTGAGATGGAGCCCACCACCTCCTGTAAAACGTGACTATTTACATCAGAATTTTGTAGACTAGAAAAATTTAGAGAGAGTGATTAAAGAAAAAGGGAGTGCCTGTGAGAACGAGGGGCCGTTTGGTGCATCGGTATACCAATAAAACATTCCCTCATGTATATGTAGGCTCACTGCGAGAGATAGGTACATGTACAAACACGGCCTCCAAACAACGGGACTTTTGAGAGCTGCCCACATAGCTCTACCAGCTTCCACAAATTTTTGACTAACCTATCCAGAAAAGCATTTCAAATCCTTAAATTTCAAATGTCTCAATCCAAACACAATTTTAATGATCTTAAGCAGAAAATTTCTTACTCGCTTATAAGAAAAGTTTCGGATTGAGGGCTCTTGTATTATCATTCCCACAAGAATCGCAAGTGCAGCTGGAATACTAAGGATCCCAAAAACACCCTGCAAGAAATTATCAGCAAATCGAATTATAAGGCATTCAACATCTCGAAAAAGAACAATTAGCCATTTATATGCAAAACTATGAACAGAAAGTTAGGTAAACCTTGGAGCCAATTCTATGAATAAGAAAGCCACTAATTGCGAATCCAAATAACTGCCCAATCGAAGCACACAATCCACACAAGCTCTGCATTTCTCCAGCAAGAGAAGGATGAGCGATGCTGTTCTCAGTAACACATGCATCAATAGTGACATCAGCTATTGCAGCACCAGCACTCCCACCAGTTAGGAGTAACAAAGCAAATCCAAGGTACAACTCCTTTTCCAGTGATAGAATAAGCATGGATATGGCACCAATCATGCCTAAAATCATCATAAGAAGCCCAGTTAAAACCATGATTATTACATTAACACATTTATTTGCTTCTTCTGCCATCAAATGATGCATATAACCTCATTAAGAGCCCGTTTGAGCTTATAAGCTCATTAAAATAGCTTATAAGATGTTTAGCAGCTTATAATTTCCAATTATTTTCCAAAAATATTTTAAGCTATACTTAAATAATACTCCCTCCGTCCATGAAACTATGCCTCTTTGGCTGGGCATAGGTTTTAAGAAAAAGTAGATAAAGTAAGGTTGTTGTGGTGTTGTTGTGAGGTAAAAGTAAAGTGATTGTTTCCATAAAAGGAAATGAGCATACTTTTGGTAGACAGAGGGAGTATATTTTTTTTTTTAAAGTGTTTTTTTTAAAATAAAAAATCACCCCAACCACCCACCATACCCCTCAAAAATTAAAATATAATTATTTTATATTAAAATTATAATTATAATTAAAAAAAATCTCTCAAATTATCAAAGAACTTATAAGTTTTACTAATTTTACTAATAAAACACTTTAACAACTTATAAGCTACTTAAAAACTATGTACTATCTTATAAGCTCTTATAAGATGTTTAGAATAAGCTTAGCAAAAAGGGCTACAAGAGGGTATTTGGCATTTTGGCTGAGCAAATAAGCTGTTCACAACAACCTATAAGATGTTTGAAAGCTTTTAAGCTCTTTACTGACGTTTGGTAAATTATCTTTTTTAAAGGAGCTTATAAGATGTGAAAATTGGAAGCTAGGAGCATATAAATTGTTCGTATATAAAGCAAGGAGATCACGACTTAAAACTCCTTTAAATTTTACTGCTTCAAAATATTTTTTTTACAAAACACCTCAAATTTTCAAATAAGTTCAACCAAACACCCTCTAAAATCTAATCTCAGAGAAAGAGGCTATGGGTAGAAAAATCAACTTTTCAGAATTTCCCATTTTTATTCTGTGCACAGTAGATCTGTTCATGTAAGCTATGAAAGTTATTCCTGTTTAGATTCAAGCCCATAAAAATAACAAAATTCAAATTGAGCTTTAAATAGCTTTATGGAAAATATACATTGCTATTTTTTTATACCCTTCATAAGTACTTTGTCAGAATCTCTTGCGAAAATGAGTCATTCTTATTTGATGTAACTTGCAAGTTGATGTTCTCAGTCTTATTTGAACGATTTTTACTTTAACATAACACCTTAGTGCATTAAGATTAGCATGTATAAATTCATATCTACGTGATCCCAATTATCTGTGAAAGTCATGAAAACTTATGCTTTCAGCTAGAATTGTTAACCAAAAAGGAAACTACAGCATTAGGAACACCTCTTTATCTCTTGTCTTACTATTTATCTAGCAAGTAACTCAACACTTCTATATGGGTTAGAACTCGTTATTATGATCTAACGCGGTTGATCCCTCCTAACATCTAAACAAATTTCTTCCCTCCATTATAGCACCCCTATAATCTGCAAACGGATTTTTGATAAATTTGCATTTATGAATGTTCCGGATTTTCGATAAGTTTTCATTTATGAATGTTCCTCGCTAAAGTGCAAAAACAAGGAACTACATAAACATGAAAGTTAACTACATTTAAGCAACAATCTACTGCCTACCAAACGAACCACAAGAAAATGAGTCAAGCAAAGAGGGAAATTAACACAACAATTCATCCAACCCCAATATAACTAAGGAAAAACCAAACTACTTCTTCACAATGCCTCAATTATTCACACAACCGAATACAAATCAAGAAATTAATGAGCATAAATTTTACCAGCAAAAATGAAGTAGGGTCTCCTTCTAAGTCCAGCAACTGCAACAGTATCTGTAAGAAGGCCCCACAAAGGCTTAACAATCCAAGGGATCATAATCAATCCGTGGTACACTTGAGCTTCAGAAGGTTGTAATTTCTGTTCATCTTTCATGTAGTACTGTGTGCTAAGCTTAATCAACCCTAAAGCTACTCCTTGATTGACTCCATAAATGATAACTACTCCCAACACAAAGCTCCAATGTAACTCATCGCTCAGCCTTCTCAACCAGCTAAAAGGGCTAAGCATCTTACCAAAAGTTCCATTCTTAGGCGCTTTTTCTTTCAGGGTTTGAAGTTGGGATTTCTCATCTTCATCCATTGTTGCAATCGAGCTTTGATATAAGTTAAATGGGTTGGATTTTGCTGAACATTTTTGTGATTTTATGGAATCTTGATTGAAGACTTTTGTTCTTCAACTGGGTTTATGCAATTTTGAGGATTATAATTGTTAGGTGGGAAAAGGAATTAGTAAAAATTGTCAATTGGCAAAAGTGAATTAAGAAAACTGTTATTTTAAAATCGTTACTGGGAATAAATGCGATTTTAGTTCGCATTGTAGGAAACAGCTGTCTCAGTCTCACTCCAACCAGATTGCACCGTACTTAATGGTCAAGGTGAGTGGGCTTTCTAGAAAATTTGGGCTCTTAATTTGTAAGCGGGTTGGGGTATATACCCCTCCAGCTTTGTTTAATACACTCCCCCTTCATTTTTTTTAATTCAATATATATATGAAATACCAATTTTGCCCATGTTTGATACATACACCCTCTCTACAATTTAAAACACAACCCTAACCCTAGAATTAGACATCCGCCGTCGCTGCTGCCGACGCCGCCGCCACCACCACATAAATTTTTTAAAAAAAATCACACTCCGGTCGACACTGGTTTGTCCACCAAAAATACTCCGGTCGACACTGGTTTGTCGACAAAAAATACTACGATCGAACCTGATTTGTCGACCAAATTTCGAAAGAATTTTTTTTTAAAAAATTGAAAATTTCGACCATTATTGATTGACCAAAGATACTCTCATCGGCAACCTATTATCGACGAGAGCTTTTTTGGGCGATCAATAATGGTCGAAAGAAAAAACAAACCTGGGGTGGGCGCAACGGTCCGAGCGCTGGAGTATTTTTGGTAGGGCCGCAACGGTCGCGTCGAGGGATAGCTGGAGCGGCGGCATCAAGCGGAGCGAAAGAGAAGAATAAAAAAATGAGGAAGATGGGCGGCGGCGGAGGAAGGGGAGTGCGACGGCGAGGGGGTGGAGGGGGAGAGCGTGCGACGGCGAAGGGGTGGAGAGGGAGATCGACGGCGAGAGGGAGGGAGGGGACAGTGCGACGGCGAGAGGGAGGGAGGGGGCAGTGCGACGGCGAGAGGGAGTGCAGAAAAGGAAAAAAAAAACAGGGAGGGGAGGGAAAGAGAGATGCGGCAGAGAAAAGAACTTGGGGAAGAGAGGAAAGTAGGGTTAGGGTTATAGGGGTGTATGTATCTATAACATTTATAAGGGGCAAATATGGTATTTCATATATATATTGAATTAATAAATAAATGGGGGGAGTGTATTAAACAAATCTGGAGGGGTATATACCCCCAACCCTTTGTAAGCCCAATTAATAAGAGACACACTTTAAATTTATTTTTTCTTTTTCAAATTCTCAATTGAAAGTACAGTGTATTCAGAGTTCATTCAATTTAAATAATTATTTTTTTAGTATTTTTTCTATTTTATTAACAAAATCTATTAATAATATTATTTTACATATTTTTTTATAATTAAAATATAAATTATTTTTAAAACATGTAAAAAAAAATAAACACAATTTTAACGGGATAACGAAATATATTTTAACTGAGAGAATAAAAAGTGCCCTAGAGCTATGTACGGGACCAGAGATCCAAGAAGAGACTGACAACACACTGACATTATATTTTTTTTTTTTTGAAGTCAAAATGTACTTTCATTTTATTTGCAAGAAGAGCAAACCAAGTCGAGAAGGCCTTCCACAAAGTTTGGAGGCTCGACCCAAGTATAAGGACTCTCAAAGTTACGAGATTTCCTAGCAAGTGTGTGTGCCACAATGTTGGCATTACGATTCACTAAATTAATACTAATCTGAGGATTTTCTTGTAAACGAGTCTGGATCAAATCAATATAGTCACCAAAAATAGAACTCGATACCTTTCGTTGCTTGACAGCCTCATAGACCTTTTTCGCATCCATTTCCACCACAACACCATTAAAACCCATCAAAGCACCCCACTTAATCGCCTCGGACACACCCCAAGCGTCACCTTCGTGAACCTGCATCAGCCCCGGAGTACACAGGGTTTTACTCGCAATAAACACTCCTTCCTCGTCTCTAATTACCATGCCCACTCCCGTTTCCATAGTATCCGCGTAGAACCCTGCATCAACATTTATTTTAACCATCACACTAGTTGGTTTATGCCATTTCGGGCATTGTTTGGACAATCCTCGTTTTCGTTCGGGGATACGCACCGGTTTCCACTCCTTAAGGAAACTCAAGGCATGCTGTATAGACAAATTTGGGCCATGCACCCCCTCATTCCAAACTATATCATTCATGTGATGCCAGATATGCCATGCACATACACATACCTTCTCTCTTCCCTCCATGTCCATTTTGTCCAGTAGATTCAAAAACAATTCAGAGTGTCCCTCAACCTTTCCCATTTCCTCATATACTTCTGCCCATAAACCCACAGCCACCCAACACCGCCTCGCGTAATCACACCTTGTGAACAAGTGCCAGCTTGATTCTGCTTCTGTGCTACAAACTGGACATAGTGTTGAATCTCCCACTCCTCTCCTAAATAACTTTGCTTTTACAGCTAACCACCATTTGCAAAGTCTCCAATAAAAGTTCTTTATCTTGGGAGGGATCCTTAATTTCCATAAAATCTTCCATGCATTTGGTGCATTATTTATCCCATTAATGCCCACTAGTTGAGCAGCAAGGAAGTACACACTTTTCACTGTATATATCCCGTCCTCCGAGTAGTGCCAGATTCTCTTATCTTCAACATCTCCCGGTGCTGGGGTCGTACTCAGAATAGCTTTACTATCCTCATTCGAAAATGCCCCTGTGACCACTGTGACATCCCACTTCTTGGTGTCGGGGATAAAAAGATCTGCCACCACCATATCTTCGAAACCGGGCACGGCAGGGGTTGAAATCCTATAGTTACCATCCCTATTAATCCATGCATCTGTCCAGATATTAATACTTTCTCCATTCCCAATCTTCCATCTTGTACCTTTCCTGACGAGGTCCCTAGCAGTATGGATTCCACGTCAAATACTGCTAGGATTGGCCCCCAAATTTGCTTCAAAAAATTCCACTCGAGGGAAATATCTCGCTTTAAATATTCGGCTCACTAAGGCATTAGGTTTTGTGAGGATCTTCCAGCATAATTTTCCGAGCATGGCAATATTAAACAGGTGTAGATTTTTAAATCCCATGCCACCTTCATTTTTATGTGCACACAACGAATCCCATTTCTCCCACTTAATGCCTTTCGAGGGTTCTGTTCCATGTCCCCACCAGTATGAATTCATCATTCTTTGTAGCTCGTCGACCAACGTTGAGGGTAGTAAAAAAGTGCTCATGCAATAAGCCGGTATCCCCTGAGCTGCCGCCTTTAAAAGAATTTCTTTTCCGGCATTCGAAATCTTCTTCCCCCTCCACCCTTGCAACTTCTTCCAGAGTCTCTCTCTTATACTTCTAAAAACAGCCACTTTCTCCTTGCCCAACAATGATGGGAGACCCAAATACCTTCCAGTGTTGAGTGGGTCGTGCACCCCCAATATGCTGCATAATTCTGCTCTTCTATCTTCACCAACATTTTTGCTATAGAAGATGCCTGATTTTCTGTAATTAATTGCTTGGCCAGACGCTCGCTCGTAGAGGTCCAATGTAGTTTTAAGAGCCGTACATTCCTCCCTCGTAGCTTTGCAAAATAACAGGCTATCGTCAACAAATAATAAATGGGTTACCGAAGGTGCCGAGCGACAAATCCTGCTGCCATGAATTTCTCCCCTTCTATTCTGATATTGTAGAATGCTGGATAATCCTTCTGCACAAATAATAAACAAATAGGGAGACAGTGGGTCCCCTTGCCGAAGTCCTCTTCCCGGTGTCACCGGACCCACCATATTGCCATTAACACCAAAACTATAAGAAACGGATCTTACACACATGTTCATCCATCCTACCCATTTTTCACAGAAGCCCATTCGCATCAATATGTTATTCAGAAACCTCCAATCCACCCGATCATAAGCCTTGCTTATATCAATTTTTAGTGCCACACCCCCCACTTTACCCGCTCGTTTATTCTTCATAGCATGTAGAGTCTCAAAAGCAATTATAACGTTGTCTTGAATGGCCCGACCAGCCACAAATGTTGATTGAGATTCATCTACCAAGGTGGGGAGAAAAAGTTTGAGTCTATTGCACAGTACTTTTGACACAATTTTATAAACGACATTGCATAAGGAGATCGGTCTTAGGTCTTGTACAGATTTTGGGTCCTCCACCTTTGGGATTAGGACCACATTCGTGTGGTTTAATCCCTCCGGAAACTGTCCCGCCGCCAACCAAGATAGACATGATGTAGTGATGTCGTCTCCAACAATACTCCAAAATTTTTGATAGAAACCAGGATTGAATCCATCCGGGCCTGGGGATTTATCCTTGTGCATCTCCATGATAGCAACTCAGAATTCATCTCTGGCAAAGGGCCTCGTAAGTAACTCATTATCTTCCTGATTAATTGATCTCCTGACTTTCGAGGTAACCTGCTCAATGTCATCCAGGCTCTCTGATGCCGTGAATAATTCTGTGAAGTAGGTTTTCACTACCTCCTCCATTCCCTCCTGATCTGAGATCCATATATTGGCGTCACTCATCAGCCCTTTTACTCGGTTAGCTTTCTTTCGCGCAGATGCTGACTGATGGAAGAACCTTGTATTCATGTCTCCCCCTTTCAACCAATAAATCTTTGATCTTTGCCTCCAGTGAACCTCCTCTTTCCGCAATAATTTTGCCAATTTCTGTTTTGCCAATTGTAGTCTTTCGCAGCCCTGCGCGGTCACACTATATTGTAATCCCTTAATTTCTTTCTCGACTTCCCTCTTATTCCTGGCCCAAATAGATGTTATGTGATTACCCCAGTCTTTGAGCGTGTCCGCTGTAGCACCAAGTCGTCTCACCACATTAAAATCCTTAAAGCCCTCCCAACTTCTCTCGACCACGTTCCGGATGTCAGGTTCCTGGAACCATTTGTTTTCAAATCTGAAAGGTCTCTCCTTATTATTCCTGGGTTCTGGCTTTGTACTCACTAGGATTGGATTGTGGTCTGAAACTGGCGCCACCAAATTGAGCAACCTAGCCGTCTGGAATCTGTCATGCAAAGCTTGATTTCCCATAGCTCTATCTAGTCTCTCCTCCACTAGCTCACTGTTCACTCCCCCTCTACGCCAAGTATATCCGTGACCCTCCAAAGGAATATCAGTGAGATCACAATCCATCGTAGCATCTCGAAATCCCCTCAATAGCCAGTTAGGGTGGTGTACTCTTCCTCTTTTATCATCCAGGCTTAATAGATCATTATAATCTCCCACACATAACCAGGGTAGTGAGGAAACCCCAGCTAGTTGTCTTAGTAGGGCCCAAGAGAGCCGTCGTTTGTTCCTCTCCGGGAACCCATAAAATCCCGTGAGTCTCCAGTCACCTTCTTGATCATTTATAACCAAATCGATATGGTTTCTCGAATAGCTACTCAACGTACAATTAATTGAAATGTTCCACAAAACAACTAAACCTCCACTTCTACCCACATAATCAACAACAAAAGCGCATTCATAATTCAAACGCAACCAAATTTCCTCGATTTTATTAGAACTAGAAATAGTTTCGAAAAGGAAAATAACATTCGGCCGACGAACTCTAACAAGGTTGCATAATGCTAGAATTGATGTGGGATTGCCGAGCCCCCTGCAATTCCAACTTAAGATGATCATATATTGACGGCAATGTCGAGCCCCTAGCCACTGGATTTCAATCAACAGATCACAATGGAGTACACCTCTCAAGTATGAAGAGAAAAACTGATCCCTCGGAATAACCAGGGTGAAGAAAAACCAGGCTCTTACACAGAGAGAATAACAAAAGCTTCCTACGAAGGGAAGAAAGAAATGTATTAAAGCACAGACTAACCGATGACAGTAGAGAATACCCACGAGCAGGGGTGGTCGGAGGTGCGTCGACCGGCGACGGCGTTACATTGCAGCGCAATTTACTCCATGAATCACTGACATTATATTTCGAATCTATATTTTTTATTTTGAAAATATTAGCTCAAGTGGTTAGAGCACCACTACCTAGGCCTTAGATCCTGGGTTCGAGTCATGGGGAGGAGAAAAATTGAGTGTGGAAAAGTAATGGCATATGGGTAAATATGAGTATATTTCAAGGGTGAGGATTGTGAAGATATTTCTTTTTATGGAGTGTGCAAATTGGTATGGGATATCCATAAATGGAAAGTGTGCAAATTCTTGTTGGACAGAGGGAGTACTAGACATGGGCAACCGCAAAAAATAGTAGGTTACGATTTTCTAATATTGGCAACCGAAACTGAATTGGTAAATCGTCGATTAGAGTTTTCAAACCGACGGTTACAGTTTTCTATTTTCCCGTTTTCACTTTTTTTTTTCGTTTTAACTCTTTGAAAAAAAACACTTTACTATAATTTAATGCTACAAATTATATAACTTAAATTTATACATAGAAAATATAAAAATTTTATAGTATTAAAAAATATACTCCCTCCGTCCCGGGGAAAGCTCCCCATGAGCTTCGGGCACGGAGATTAAGAAATACTAATATAATAAATAGATGTATTATAGGTGATGTGATTGAGAGAGAGAAGAATATAATGAAATGTGAGAGGGAATAGTTACCAAAAGAGGAATGGGTAGCTTTCACACAGACGAAAAAGGAAAGTTGAGTAGTTTTCACTGGGACGGAGGGAGTATATATTTTAAAAAAAAGGGTCAAACCAAAGGTTTTCAAAATTTAAAATCGAAACCGAACCGTCATTATCCGATTACGGTTCGATTTTTTAACCTTAACTTGTCGGTTTGGCGGTTCGATGGTTTTTCGTTACGAGTTGAGCATGTCTAAGTAATACCATACAATATTAGTGTGCAAGTACGTATGTATGTATACGACTCATTGCTCATGAACAAACTTTTAATGCTTTGTAATCTAAAAAAATGCAATTCTTATTATGGTATTATAAAGTATGTCATATGTAAATTTTACTGATGCTCACTTCCTCAGTTTATAGAAGCAACTCCAATAAGATATTTCAACTCCAAAAAAAAAATCAACTTATTTTAATTTCATAATCCCTATTAAAAAAATGGTTATATAAATTTTGTAGGGTTCTAATAAGATAATTGACATATTTCTCTTATTTTCTTTTATTCCCTCATCTGTGATAATAATTCATATTTTCTTGTCGACACGATAACTATACAACAAGATGCAATTAAACACGATCACAATCCTATAAAAAATTATGATATATACAACACGAATGCAAGAATTTTATTAAGCGTAAATACGAATCTACCATTTTTGTATCGTGTTATCACGTCATATAGAGCTATCGTAATTTTTATGCAACACTGCACTAGCTTAGCTCATTGTTGCCAGTCTGGATATTTACTCTTAGATTCTGGACAATCTAAATTTTCTAGCTTTTAATTACATTCGGCGTTTCATATCACAAATTAAATGCAATTTGGCCCCTCTTAATTTTTTCGCTATCGTCGTATCATAGCCCTACTTGCATTTTATTTATCGCAAGCTGCACACCACTTACATTTAAAAAAAAAAAAAAAATGTATATGAAATAATAATAGAATAAAAAATCAGATTAATTAAATACAATGTTACGCTATATATAAATGGTGTTCGCCTATAACATTTGCGTGTGATTTAAACAAGATGATATAAATGGTATAATATTTAACTAAAATTGAGGATCTAATTAAAGTGATTACAGCCTATATAAAATAGTGCTAAACTAGTGGAGCAGAAATTGCAGCTGGGAATTAAATCTTGAACGGAAAAGGTCGCAATATTTCTTACTAGCAAGGCAATATTAATTGATCAAGCAATAAAGAATTATAATATGAATATAATAATAATTTTATTAGGCAAAGCCCACATCAAACTGAAACTATTACACATAAATAGCCCACAACTAGTTAAAGACAAGATGCAAGATTACTCAGCATAAATCCAGCCGCCGCCCTCCACCACTCTACCCCCTTCCTCCGCCGTCTCTCCTCCCTTATCCCACCACCACCAACACTTCATTCATATTCTCATTGGTGGCGCCACTCTTTTTCATGGCGAAATCTTCAAAGCAAAAGTGTTTCCCCAACACGGAGGCCGCCACCACCACCACCACGAATACTTCCGATGACAACAACCGGTCGGAGACAAAACGAAAGCGAAAAAGTGTACCGAGGGAGTCTCCACAACCACGTAGCTCGATTCATAGAGGGGTCACTAGGTATTCTTCGATTTTGCGAAACACAAAATATTATAGTAACGAGTAATATTTATTTACGAACATGCATATTAAATGAATTAATTTCTACTTCTCTATAAATTTGGAACATGAGGGTTGTGGGAGTTAATTAGTTTACATTTCATGCATGTTGTCTGAAAATTGAGTTTAATTTTTCTTTTTTTTATTCTTTTGTTTATTTTATTGAATTACATATTTTGATGTTGAAGGTCAAAATGGTAATTTCAGGCACCGGTGGACAGGTCGTTTTGAAGCTCATTTATGGGATAAGAATTGCTGGAATGAGTCACAAAACAAGAAAGGAAGACAAGGTTTCTGATATGTCATTTTCGAATTTTCTTTTAATACCCTTTTCATTTTTCCATTATTTATATCAAATTAATCTCGATTTTTTTGTCTAATTTAATTAGCATGTGTATGAAATAAAATAATACTCCACTATTATCGATCATTGAAACACAATAGTATTCATGACATTTTAGCAAATGGATTACTACTAACTACTAACGTGTTTTCTCTTTTTTGCCCCTATTGAATACTTGGTCTATTTCGATCGTGGTGGTTTGTGGGGGATCCTACTAAATGCAGTATATTTAGGTATGTACGTTTACCATCTTTATCAAAAATAAATAAGATCTTTTAATTCTGTAATAAAAAATGTAAAAGATAAAATTGAATATTAATTTTTTTTGGCTGATGATGTGGATTTTGTTTGTATTTTTATTGGCTCTATTCAATTGTTCTTATCCTTATTATTTTTATATAATTTATGATTTTTTTAGGGGCCTATGATGACGAGGAAGCGGCTGCACGTGCCTATGACTTGGCTGCACTAAAATATTGGGGACACGACACCATTTTAAATTTTCCTGTAATAACTTTTTTTTTTCACTGTAATTAAAACTAACAATATTGAATTTTGGGATTTATATTAATTTACCGTTAATATTTTATGTAGCTATCCACTTATCAAAACGAGCTCAAGGAAATGGAGGACCAATCAAAAGAAGAATATATTAGCTCATTAAGAAGGTATTTTTAGTGATTATGACCATTTTACTAATTTTATTTATTATATAATTAATATGCCAATATTTATAATTTAGTTTTTTATATGAATTAAATTTTAGAAAAAGCAGTGGATTTTCTCGCGGAGTTTCAAAATACAGAGGCGTAGCAAGGTAAGTATATAATGTATTTTAACCTCCATTTTTATTATGTGTTCATATCTTATTTGTTTAATTAACCCGTCCAATTTCATTTTTTCTTTTGTCCAATCATATTACTTTTTTTTTTTTGAAAATAATGGAGTATTATTTACATCGATTGTATTTATTAACATTCGTGTTTAGAGAAATATGAATAGTAAATTTGGATGGAGGGAATATCTTTTTTATGTAAAAGAATATTTTAAATATTTTTATGTAATGTATACTCATAAAATGAAACATCAAGCCTTCAATTTGGAATAGTTAAAGTCAAATCGAGAAAATACCAACAGCAAACTTTAATTAATTGACATGTGAATGAAATTAATAAATTGGTGTAAGTTAGAAAGTGTAGAATTTATTTTCCAACCAATTTGTATGCACAATAGGTCCCATATCTTAAGTATTCAACCTCCCTAGTCGGCAAAAATTTATAACAAAGCATCAAACCTGTATGGGGTTTTCAAAATTGTACATTTGAATATATTTTGTTACATACCCAAAAATACTTTAATTGAACATTTACTACATCAAGACTTTTGTGAATCTTTAGAGCACCCATAATTAAGTGTCCACATTTTTTTTTTAACAGTTATGCATTCATTTAAAAATTAAAATACTAACAGTACTCATCATTACCAGGTTTTATGGTCAAATTAATCGATTACAATCAATCATATATATAACAACTTAATTAACTATGATTGAATTATACTTGGTATGCAACTTAAGTAGACACTAAGAGAGCAGTTGGCTAGCTTGTGACTTGTGAGTAGACTGAGTAGACAAATTAATTAAATCAAAATTTGCAATTGCATATATATTAATGATTAATTTGTGGTGTTGTGTATTATCAGGCATCATCATAATGGAAGATGGGAAGCTCGTATTGGTAGAGTGTTTGGTAACAAATATCTCTACCTTGGGACATACGGTATATATGTTAATTATTTATTTATTTTCATTTTAATCTAATTATCTTAAGTTGAAATGAAATTATATTCATTAATTTAGGTTTCATTTGATGGATGAATTTTATAGCATGTGGGAAATCATATGTTACCATAGCGACAATAAAGTGTTACTATTTTTCTAGTCAGATTATGGAATTGAATAACAAAATAATTGTTAGGTCACCTACATTAAACCACCAACATCACTATCACAAAAAATTTAAAATTTTGAAATCCAATATCTGTCTCATTTATTGTATTATTAAGCGTATGACATATATTATAATAAATATATAACAAATTCTTAGAACTGAGACGTATTAGCACTAAAAAAAAAAATTAACATTTTATGATAGAAATTCTGTTATTATAGTTATTCTAGTTAAAATTCTTTAAATATAATTTTTCTTATGAACAACATATAGAATTAAATTAAGAGGAATTAGAGGACGTGGAATACAAATAAATAAATAATAAATGAAAGCAAGCAAATAAATGGTTGGTTGGAATTATATTTTAATTAATTTTGCAGATTGCCCACCCTCATCTACTAGGTCTGCTGATTATAAATTCCATACCATTCACCAAATTTCTCATGCAATTTATATTCTTGAATTAAATATCAACATTATCTAAAATCCCAGAAATTAAACACCTCAAATCCCTCACAGTAGACTTCCTAAAAACACGTCAACTATTTTTTTTATTATTATTACTGTTGTGCATACAAAGTATTATGTACCCTTAATTACTGAATCTATTCTCTCCTACATGGCATCTCACTCTTCCCTAATTCTAATTTTCTAATTTTCTCATAATTTACAATTACTTTTTTTTTTTTACAGTTTTTTTCAATTCTCCTCTCCCCTTTCTCGGTCTCCTCAATATTTTCTTTTACATTTTTTTAAATTTTTTTCTCTATCCTCTCTTCCTTTTCTTGGTCTCTTTTTTTTTTTTTTTCTTATTTTCTTAAAACTCCATTGTTTTAAATTTTGTAATTTCAGTTAATCTAAAATAAAAAAATATTTATTTTATACTCTTGCGTCTCTTTTTTTTTTTTTTTTTTCTTATTTTCTTAAAACTTCATTGTTTTAAATTTTGTAATTTCAGTTAATCTAAAATAAAAAAATATTTATTTTATACTCTTGCGTGTTATTTTAAATATTGTGAATCTGAGTTCACTAAAAATTTTGCTAATATTCTCTATTTTTTTCTCAATTATGTAGCTACCCAAGAAGAAGCGGCAAGTGCATACGACATAGCAGCAATAAAGTACCGTGGACTCAATGCAGTTACAAATTTTAACCTCAGTCGTTACATTAATTGTAATATGGATGATATGCAAAACGATCGACGGAAAAGTCCAACTACAGCTGAAACCGCCACTTCACTTGGTGACGCCGCCTCCTCCTCCGCCGCCCTAGGGATTCTATTACAGACCTCCAAGTTGATTGAGCCGGTCACTCCACGTAGCAGCTTCCCTGATTACATACAAACATCGTTTGATTTTCAAGACTTGACCAACTTTTCAGATGAACACGACATTATCTTCGGTAATTCTGATCCATTTTTGCCGCATATGTTCCAATGTGGACATGACACAAATTAAACTTTTTTGTTGTAAAATACAAGTACTATTTTATCTCGTGTTTTATTTTATCAGTCACTACATTATTTATATATGTACGTGCACTGATAAAATGAAACGTTGATACGGGATGAACGATTCAAAAATTGGGAGAAAGACACCATATATTACTTAATTAGGGAAAAAAGATACAGATAAATTGAGAAGAAATTAAAGGAGCAAAAAGAAATAATGTAGAGATGGGGATATATTTTCTGTTTTTCACACTTACACGATTGGATGAGAAAAGTTAATTTAATATGTAGATAATGTGTAAACATTCATTTTTATTTTGCAAGTTATAATAATGAAAATAATGTTTTCGTTTGTAAGTACAAGCAGTCTATCTAAATTCTAATCTCCAAACATTTTCTATTGTTTGTTTTAATATTTCAATGGGTTAGCAAACTTAATAATCATGGCAGACATTGAGTCCTAGTTGGGAATTTGAGATAATTTCTTATAGTTTGTTATCTTTTTATTTAATTAATATTATGATAAATATTATAAAAATAATTTATTAACTTCAGATATCTAATTTACATTTGGTAATTTGTATAAAAACAATATAAACAAATCCATACATTTCCTAGTTGTCCAATTTATTCATTTCGCACATTATTATCAAATAATAAGCCTTCTTAAAATATACGGAGTACATCAATCACCACATTATGAGTAAAATAAATTGATAATACAATTAATTAATAAGGAACGTACGTAGACCATTTTAAAATCAATTTATGATCAAACTTTATATAATTCTGATAAAAAATCCCTAATTAATTCTAATGTAAAAGATAAGGAACGAGTAGTACTATATGTTTTGCCGTTTTCCAAAAAAAAAAAAAAGGAACGAGTAGTATAATTTATTATTAATTCTAAAAAAAAAAAAATCACAATTTTTAAGCTCAATATCAATCTATCACAACATTCATCATTTTTAGAGAAAATCACCACCTCTCATAGTGTTTTTAACTGGATAAATAATTCTAAAAAATATGACAAAAGAACTGATGTGACTCGTCGGAACTTAAGCATATGCGTCACATAAGATGGTATTTTTTACTTATTCCTAATCACAATAACCTATCCTATATTAATATAACTATCATTTTCAAAATGAAATAACAATTTCTTGCACAAATTACTCCTTTGTCGAATTAACAAAACCCAAAATCCCCCAAATATTAATTGGATAGCTGTGAAGTATATCTATCATGTGATGTTGTGAACGTATTTTTTTTATTTATTTTTTCGTTGGGCCTCTAATGAAATGGGCTTCATACGACAGAACTCAAGTACCAAACCATGTACATTAAAAAATAATTAGGGTTGCAATCTCAAACTTCCATTTAATTTAAGGATTTTAATATATATATATATATATATATATATATATATATATATATTAATTTGAATCTACTTTATCACCAAACACTAATTTCCTCCCAATACACCCACATCGTCTAAATTTTTTTTTTTTTTTATACACTCATAACAATATAAAAATACAACATCAACCAACTTTTTCGCCACCCTACCTTAAATAAACATATTTAATTACAACTTTCTTGTCCCTAATTTTTTTTTTTTCTTCAACTTTCTTGAAAATCAGATTCACAATTCGTATCAAACGTAGCACATTATTAATTGATAACATTGGCCAGTCTTTGCTGCAATTCATAAAGATTAATATATTCCAAGGTATTGACCTGCAAGTATTAATGGTGATAATCAGATGAATTAAACAACTTTCTTTTTTACAGCGAAATCAGATGAGACAGAACTTATAACAAGTCATAAATTAATCAAATAAAAAAGAATAATTGCAAATTAATTCACAATTCTTTTTGACATTTTTACTTTAATCATGATTTTTTTTAATTTAGTAATTAATGTACAGTTTTATTATTTTTTGCAATTATATGAGAGAACCGAGTATGTATTAGTGTTTAATTGACAGTCACTGTACAACCTTGTAAAAATTAAAATGACATGAGCTGCTATAGAATTTAATTATTTGCAATTAGGGCAAAATAATTAATTCATCCAAAAAAAGGGGAGGAAATTAAAAAGGCTTAATTGTAAATAAAATCGCCTATTTTGGCACAATTGCAATATAATCTAAATAAATTGAAATATTGTAAAACAATTTTTTTCTTTGTCATGAACAACAAGTTCCCTTTACATCGTTTTTTACATGGCCAATCGATGTGACATTCCTTTAATTTAACAAACGTCGTTTTAAATGAAGGGAAGTCAACTACTAGCATTGTCACATAAGAAAAACGGGCACAAATAGTGTTGTTGTAATCCTAAATTGTGAAAAAATATATATATATATATAGTGTCTGAATTGCAATAAAGTAAAATTTTAATGAAGGATAAAATAAATGAATATTACCTGTGAATGAATTTTGTACAAAATTCTTTGATTGACTTTAGTAGAGGTACAAGTGAGTATGATGAGTTGTGTGTAAAGGCGCAGTTCCATGAGCACTTTTGATAGGGGAATTATCCCATTCCCATTACTCATACCACAGCTGATTAAAACCTCCACACCATTCCAGCAACAATTTACTGTTACACAATTTGGGCTATTTACCTTTTTATTATTATTATTAATATTATTAGATGATAAATTCTTGAGCTCATCTCTCCTTAATTGCAACTCTTTAATATTGTTGTTCATGTGTTTGATGTAATTCACAGCCTCTTCCATGTGATCTGTGGTCGACCGCTTTCCCTACCCAACAAATCAATATATAAGATCAAAATAAAGTTACTACATAACTTTTTTTTTTTTTTTGGGAGATAAATAAGAAAAGACCTTAATGTATTGAAGAGGAAGAAGGTCTCTTAGAGAAGCACAAAGACTTGTCATTTCTTGCCTTCTTTGCCTTTCAATATCTCTATGAATCACTTTCTTCTCATTTTCCTTGGGAGATTTTGATTCTCTTTTCCTCTTTTTGGAGAGTTGCAATTGAGTGGTGGTTTCACAAGAAAACATACCTGAATTTGATAATGATAATACTCAAGGTTTATTTACATCTATCAAATTCAATGGCCTTTATTTATAAATGATCGATGAAGAAAATCCATATATTTATTTAATAATTAAATTAATCAGTGAGATATATTAAGATCTCCTCCCAAGATTTTAATCAGTAATCCGTCCAACAAATATAATGAATGACCCTTCTGTATACCCAAAATATAAAATTAGTACTAATAAACAATTGTTGCGTATAACATGAGTGAATAATTATTACTTACCGCATGCATAATTAGAATTTGTGTTAAAAAAAAAGTATAAAAATCATTGTCTGCTGAATATTATTAGCATACACGAGGCCCACAGCTGTGGAGTGTAGGCAGGTTTTATCCGAATCCTTTGCATGATTTTATGAAAACTAGGTGATGTGCGTTAATTAATTAGGAGTATGTATTTTTAACATATGTGATTGAGTGACAGCTTCTGCGAATCATAAAAGAAAGCAACAACTTAATAACTTTAATACTATGATGTTATTAAGCTGTCACTTTGTATTTCATAGTAGAGGATTAAAAATTGACATGTACAATAATGTAATAAAATTGATAATCAAGTAAAATACGAAAAAGTGAAACAAAATAATCGAATTTCTATGCGGATACTTGTTATTAGAGATGTCTATCGGGTTGATCATAGCCCTATAGGGCCAGCTCAACAGGGCTATCAGTTAAATGGACTAGGCTCTTAGCTAGTTCTTACTTAACGGTTCTACAATGGTTGAAATCTAACCCTAATCTTAGCGGACCACTAAAGAGCTACAATAATATTTTTTTTCTTTTAAACTTAAAGGTCCTAATTGGCACGTACAACAAGAAAATAAAATATAAAAATACTTCATAATTAGTTATTGATCGGTAATGAGAAAATAAAAGTATGATTTAAACACATTTCTAGAATTCATTGATCCTTAATATGGTCAAATAAAGCTAAACAAACATCATAATTTAAATAATAATGATTAATAGAAGGTAATTGACTACTACTTAATGCTTATAGTTATGGCTATGAGCCAAATGTCCAAAAAAAAAAAAATAGCATGTTATTTATTTTAAAAAAAGTAATAACTCGGGCTAGCGGGCTGACCCAATTTAGCCCGTGAGCTAATCGATCCGAATTTAAAAAATTCAAATTTAAATAGGGCTAGGATTCATGAACTCTAATCCTACATTTTTCAGGATTAAACGGGCCGAACTTCTCTACTTTTTGTAGGCTTATAGTCAATCCTATATTTTATTTGAATTTGATTCGGGCCACACACTCGGATCCAATGATCCGGATATGGTTCTAAAAAAACGAGTGGCTATCTTCTTGACCCGAATTATCACCTCCAACTGAAAACCCACAGCGCCAAAAATTCCCAAATGGCTTCTTCTCGCTCTTCCAACACCATCCATGGCTACCGCGCTTTCTCTCTCTAGCTCCCTCTTGCATCATTGCACAAAATCCACTTCGAAAATCAACTTAAACTTCAAAGCCAAAGCATCTTTATCCACTTCCTCTTCATCTATGGCAGCTACAGCAGAGAAGGTGGTTCCCGCCATCATTGTGGGCGGTGGCCGCGTCGGAAAAGCTCTCCAAGGCATGGGTAGTGGCGGTGATGTCTTAGTAAAGAGAGGGGAATCCGTGCCTCCGGATTTTGCTGGCCCCATTTTGGTTTGTACACGGAATGATGATTTGGATGCGGTGCTTGATTCCACTCCTAAATCGCGATGGAGCGGTATGATTTTTAATTATTTATGTTTCGATTATCGTCCGGTTGTTGTTTATTTATTCTTGCTGATTGTTGATCATGATAATGGCATAATGCTAGTGATAAGCCATCTTGTTTTGTCAATTCTATATTCTTGTTTATGCAGTTATGATGTACCGTGTTCTATGTTCTAGGGTTTAGACGAACTAAATCTCTCTATTTTAGTTTGATTTGATAAAAGCTCTTTTAATAAGTTTGTTAAAACAAATGAACCAAACTCAAACCTAGATAGTATTCAGCTTGTTAGCTCATGAGCAAGTTCATTAGTAGAATTGTTAACTAACTCGTTTACAATACTTACACTTGTACTTGTGATATATATAGAAATCAAGCCATGAATAAACTCGGTGAGTTAGGCTTAGCTTGCAAATTGATTATAGCCCTACTGCAAGATGATGTAGCATTCAATTTATGTTAGTTTGAAGCAGATTTTATGTACTACATTTTAAGATGCTTATATATCGAATTTATTACTATGTTTTATCTAGAGTACTAATTGCTAAGCAGCTCGAGATGTAATTAGATGATGATGATTCTTAAGAATGTAGCAGATTTGGTGTTTTTCCAGAATGGAATGCTGGAGCCATGGTTTGAAAGTAAAGGCCTAGGGGATGCTGAACAAGTTTTGGCTTATTTTGCGGTGTCGAAGCTCGGTGAACCTCCGGTGGATGGGATAACCGACACTAATCCCGAGGGGTTAACAGCTGCTTATGGAAAGTGGGCATCTGCAATTGCTGGAAGATTACGTGCCGGAGGCCTTTCCTGCAAGGTAGAGTCTTCACTTTCGATATTTTGTGCTACCTTATATTGTTGCTTAAAAACAAGATCTTAAGACTGTATGCTTTCCTCTGTTTCTATGACTCTCTAAAGCATACATCGGGATATGTTTTTTACTAATGACTGCATTCTAGATTCTACGACACTACTTTTATATTTAGGCCTCGTTATGCTTTGAATGAGGGTGGATGTCCAGTCATTTATCCATACTGTCATGGTCTGATGATTGGGCTTGTGATATTCGGAACTATTTGTTTGATAGATGGGGTGATTTGAATCCGAGGATGGAGATAAAAAATAATTCCCATCTCACACAATACTGAACAAATAATCCATCCAACAAGAATCTTAAAAGAGTAAAATTGTCTGAATCGACTTAATATCTGCAAGAGTTACCAATATGATTGAGAAGATGGAGCTAGAATCATTTGAATTTGTGGATTCAATATGAAATGGATGGTGTGATGTTTATTAGAGATTGAATTATTTTCTGAGAAAGAAGTTTTGGTGGGAAAACAAATAGGTGCTTGAAAAAGATGCATTCCAGAAACAAATGCTTGAGAAGCTTATATGGATATGCGCTTTCATGCTTGTGGGGGCCCGCCATCCCGGAGCAACTGTAGGTGGTGTTGAGAAGGAACATCGTTCTGAGGTATCGGCCCTTATAGCTCAACTTGCTGGGGCTGCTGCTGCTGAAAAAGGCTTAGTCTTTGAAGGAGGGATAGAGGATCGATTATGTGCTTATTCACGAGCTGTTGCTCACTTCCCTACAGCAGTTAAGGAGGTAATCTCTTCCCTCATACCTACTTCGTTTGATTATTAGTAACTTATTCATATTTCAATTCCAGTCATGTCGACTTTCATGAATGGAACTTAGTCCTGTAATTTTACAGTCGTTATGAATTTCTTATATTTGCAGTTCAAATGGAGGAATGGATGGTTCTATTCACTATCAGAGAAGGCAATTGCACAAGGCAAACCCGATCCATGCCCTTTACACACTGCGTGGCTCAAAGAACTCAAGATTGTGTGATAATTCGATTTCTATACTAGGTAGATGAAATAAATTCTAGATTTTAACTCGATTTTCTTGTTCATTTCATTTGCCACCACATGTCTAAGATTGACTGCAAATTGAGAGCATAACAGTCGAAATTGTGCAGCGGCTTATCTTGTTTGCATATTTCCTATGCTTGATGAAGTATACCCCGTGCAGTATGTGTAAAATTGTGTAGTTTATTTCACACACGTATGTATAACGTGTGTAATTATGTGCAAATAAACAAAAGATGTGAATTTCATCATGTGTAGCATCTTTCTCGTATTGCTACATATGTTGCATACCATCTCCTTGACTAGTGTTTTAAATTTCTGCATTTACTTTTACATGGGCCATCTATTAATGAAGATGCAAAAGCTAATTGAGATCAAGTATTTTATGAACAAAAAATAAGTGTAAATTCAATACAATATTTTCGTGTTGATTGCATAAAAAAACCACTGTAAAAAAATAAAAGCATAAGAAATCATAATATTTTAACTTTTTTTTTTCTTTTTTCAATTATATTTTCAAAAAAATTGCAAATCAATACATAGACCTTTTAAAATTGATAAGTGGCCTTTAAACTCATAAAAATGCATTCCCGCCAAGCTAAACACAACCTTCAACTGCCATAGCCGTAGCTTCATATCTCTCTGTTGAGTTTCTTCAGATTTTCTAGAAACCATTTAAATCAAGAAACCGTCTCTGAGCTCGTCTGTTTTCTACTCCAATGGCGGAAATCCCAAATCCCAATCCTCAAACCCATGTAGAAATCAAGAAACCGTCTCTGAATCCACCACTTCTCCAAGCTCAAACTCCAATAGCGGAAACACCAAATCCCAATCCTCAAACCCATGCAGAAACTAAGAAACCGTCTCTGAATCCACCACTTCTCCAAGCTCAAACTCCAATGGCGGAAACACCAAGTCCCAATCCTCAAACCCATGCAGAAGCTAAGAAACCGTCTCTGAAAACATTTCTCCAAATCCAAACTCCTCCAATGGCGGAAACCCCAACTCCCAATCCTCGAACCCATACCAGGAAACCGTCTCTGAACCCATCTTTTCCCCAAATGTTAACTCCGATTGCGGAAAGCCCTAATCGCAACCCCCAAACCCGTGTGGACATCAAGGCGATTCAACAAAGAATGTCAACTGAACTCACCGCAGAAGAGTTGCTGAAAGAACAGAAACTCCCGTTCCCATTCTTCAGGCCTCTTTCTCAGAGAAAGGAAAGCACGTGGGTCATCTCCGTATTCGTGATCCTCCATCTGATCGCTTTTACTGCCACGATGGTTATTAACGATTGTTGGGGAAATTCGCATGCCCAGTGTGTTTTCAAACAACTTGGGAGATTCTCGTTTCAGCCGCTTCAGGAAAATCCCCTTCTCGGGCCCTCTGCTTCTGCGTGAGTTTCGCAATTTTGATTATGGTGTTTGATTATCTATATCGACTAGATTGATTTGGAAATGCAGTGTATCATTTTTAGTTTGGGTTTGTGAAAATCGGATCATTTGACATTTATAGTACATCTAATTGATTGTGCATGGGATGAGTTAGATATTCTTGGATCAATGTGTGAATGTTCTGTGTTTTGGATTAATGACATGTTAATCGAAGTAATTTTTGAGCTCTAAAAAGGGTAGATTTTCTTGAACATGTGGTTAACAGAATATAGGACTTATGTTTCATCTTCAGATCTTTCAGTTATAAGGACTGCACTGATATTTGTTGATAAAACTGTGAAATATCTGTCATGTAAACTTAACAATATGTGGAATTCTAGTTGGATTTCTTCGTATGAGGTGCATATGATCATCATACGTATATATAGTGACTATGTGACTTGGGAATTCTTTTCAGACTTGATGCAGCCGGGGCTCTTCGTCTGAGATATCTCACAAACAATCATCAATTATGGCGTCTTTTCACAAGTCCGTGCTTGCATGCAGGGCTTTTCCACCTTATCATCAGTCTCTCTAGTGTAATTTTTGTCGGGATTCACTTGGAGCAAGAGTTTGGATCACGTAAATCTTCATCTAGTTCCTTGTATTCAAAATTTTGATCTTTATGCATCTTTGTTGCAACGTCTCTCATTCTGCGATGTGCAGTAAGGATAGGAGTTATCTACATTCTCTCTGCTGTTACTGGCGCTTTGCTAGCTGCCCTATTTCTCCAAGATAGGCCGTCAGTTGCTTCGTCTGCTGCATTATTTGGATTGCTTGGCACCACACTATCTGGCCTCCTTCAGTATCGGAAAGTCTACACCAAAAAGGTTCTATTCTAAATGTTCATTGCGAGTTTACTAACCGTTTTCCTTGTAGACTAATGATAGATATCGTCTCTGCAGTTCAAAACTCTGATTGCCCTTTTTGTTATTTTGATGTTAAACGTCATCCTTGGCTTGATGCCATTTGTCAACAATTTTTCAAACATTGGGGGCTTCATCTCGGGGTTCTTTTCCGGTTTTATCTTCCTATTCAAGCCTCAAGTAATGAAAGTTCATCAAAATAAAGGAGGTATATTCAAATACAAGCACTCCGTGAAACCCATTAGGAAGTTGGATAGACCAATCTCGAGGATCATTTCTCTAATCGTCTTCAGTCTTCTGTGAGTTTTTTATTTCTTCTTTACTTGTAAATGAAATGTGCTTAGTATAAATCTTGATACAATTCTCTTGTTTAAACAGAGTTGCAGGAGTTGTTGTGGCTGTTCTTCAAGGTATAAACTTGAACAAGTATTGTGGGTGGTGCAAGTATATCGATTGTGTTCCATTAAGATGGTGGAGTTGCAGCGATGAAACGGTTAGATGTTTGACAATGGTGAGTTCAGAGCAGTTGACTATAACTTGCTCAGATAATGGCAAGTTTAGAGTGTTGCCCTTTGCTAATGTCTCAAAGGCAAGAATTGAGGACCTCTGCAATCTCGTGTGCTCGTAAAAGATCGTCTGTGTAAAGCTAAACCTCTAGACGACCGCATACGCGCTCAAGGGTGCGCTGAGTAAGCTGCAAAGGCTATTTTGCCCCTGAATACATTCTTTGTATATTGCAGTTGATGTACAATCAGTCCTTGACTTGGTTTCTAAAGAAATGATTCATGTTTGTTTGTACTGTACAATTGATTCACAACTCTCACTTTTAATAAAACAACTAATCATTTAAAAGTACACACAAAGTGTAAATTAGTTACACTGTACAAACAATTGACCCTAAAAAACAAGATGGCTGAGGGTGAATTTTGAATTTACACCCACAGGTTGAGCATTAAATGTGTAATTTTAGAACTAAAATTAATATATACTGTATACTAGTACTACAGAGTATATTACAACAAACCAATTTTCATGAACTTAAAACAGATTAAAAAAAAAAAACCTTTTTTCCCTTTTATTTAATTTTTGAAATCTAAATCGAAATTTACAAGAAATTCATAAAAAAGAAATGTAGAGGATGCAAATCTTTAATTTTGACTTTACATCATATTTATCAAACTTGTGCCAAGTCAAATCAATGTGGAACTCTAATAAATTTTGCTGTTTCCTAAAGACTAGTTTCCCAATGATTATGAAGTACGAACACAATTTATGTCAGCTGACTTCCCCTTGAATTAATTTAAGTCCTTCCTTTTTCAGAAGTAGGAAAATGAAAATGAAGAAAAAAAAAATACAATATTAAGATAAGAAAAAAAGATAACTAAGATTCTCTATTTCAAATAATGACTCCAGGAAACATAAAATTAAATAGATATTTATAGATGTTCACATTTCAAATTTAAGATAGATTACATAGAAAAATTGTTTTCCAGAACAAACGCTGTTGTGCATATACACCAAAAATCAGTGAGCTAGTGAAGATCCTATGATCACATTTCAAAGGATTTAAGCACTAATTCCAAAATAGGGCAGGGCAAAAAGTTGTTGTACTTAAAAGACTTTCATTTTTCCATTAGCCACTGATTCTCTTGCGATTCGAAGACGACACGTCTCCTTTTGAGCCCCTGCTAATCCATCACAAGCATCCCCGGAACTGAGAGTGACAGCAAAGTAAAGATAAATAGTGCATAAAAATGCAAGGAGGGCAAGAGCAGTTAGAAGAAACTGATGTCTCTGAACAAGGGTAGTACAGTTTCCCAATTCATCGCCTCGTGAGTACTGTTTCTTCGTTGTTGGTTGAGAAAATGCAGTCAGTGTCTGTGACCTTCGATGAGGTGAGGTTATCACATTGTCGAGAGCCATTGATTAGAATTGCACAACAATATTCCTGCACATGTTTTGTTTGTATAGAGTAAGTAGGGAAAGAACATTGTAATGAAGAATCATTTTGATAAACGAAAAAAAGGACTTTAACCAAAGATTAGCTGATTTAAAGTTACATAAATTGATGACAAGGGTCTTCATTAAAGATGGATTATCGAGCAAGATCACAGCTTCAAAACGAAACGTCCCAAGTGACGAACATATGATTGTAATAAATCTCATAAAAGAATGGAACTTGAATCTCATTCTGAGTCTACAAATCAATCTTGACAAGATATTATTACTTTAAAACTACTTGATTGCCTTGTTCATCATTTTGCATCTTCTACTAAGGCAAACCATGAGCATCAACCAAAAAGATACTATATAATAGTGCCGCAGATTACATAAAGATCAAGAAAACAGCCGTAGCAATAACTGAACCACATTCCATTTTTATACCAATCGCAAACAAACCCCAATTTCCAAATTTTCAGTTTATCCGAAACCTCCTAAGCTTTTCACATTGCCCTAATTTTTTAAATAACTCTGCAATTCCCCCATTTACATTTTGTTTGATTATCAGATCAAATCAAGAAAGCTCAAAAGCTAACTAATTTCACGAAAGAAACAAAAAATCGGTGGGAATGCCAAGAATTTTGCATAAGCATCGTTAATTTTAATTAACTTAACTCGATCCAGAACCCTAATCCCAAATCCAACCATCTAATAAATCATAATAACATCAATGGAAAACAGGGATTTATTAAACATCCTCAAATCCAAATTAAAACGATTCAATTACAATTTACAACATTGTCAGATTTCCCAAACAATCAGCAATACAGACAAGCAAACAGGGAGAGGAAATCAACAGATCTGCAAGAGCCCACGAAAATGAAGCAAAAAAAGAACTTACTGATTAAGAAAACGGAAGGAAAAAGCGAGTCCCACCGAAGATCTGGACTAATGACAGCGACGCCCTTCAACAAAATCAGGTTTCGGTCAAACCCAGATATTTAAGTTTCTCTGTTGAACTATATATCATCAAGAAACATTCAACAAAAATTCTGTAAATTATCTCATTTTCTCCGCGCTTGTGTCTCGGCTAGATATAAGGAGAGTTGCCGGCAACAACGCGCTACGCACTTTCCAACGAATAATGTGTGGGGAAGATTTGCAGTTGAGTTGGAACACGCAAAAATGGACTCTTTTTTTTTTTTTTAAGATAATTTTTAATTGATTAATTTCATTTTATTTATTACTTTTTTTTTTTTTTTGAAAAAAATTATTACTCTTTTGTTCATATTATATTTGATGAAAAAATATTATATACATATGATTATTTTATTTAATGTGCCATCTTAAAATTGTGAACACCTATTATTTTAGACTTCAATTTCGAAATTTAGTTTTTAAGAAAATTTAAACTTCAATCTAAAATTGTGTTCATTAAAAGAGATGTATTTACTTAATATTAATGGCTTTCATATCTAAAAAAGATCTTAAAAAAATGTGGTAATAATGAATAAAATTAAAAGATTGTCATGACTGTTGATTTTTAGCATTTAATTTAATTATTTTAATCATTGTGTTCCACTTGAGCTCTTGAATATAATTGGGGCCGGTTTTACCTAATATGCCCTTTCCCAATCTGTAGGGTCAAATATAGAGGGTCAAAATTGCAATTCAATTTCAATAATTAGTCGTTCGAATCTAGCCATTGATCGAAATATTTATTATACTTCATAAAAAAACAAGATTCATGATATAAAATTGTCCAAAGTTTGACCCCATAATTCTATTTCCAATCATTTAAAAAACATTCCTTATAATTTTTTCATGGGTAGATGGTGTGTGATTCAAGTTTACACGGGACTCTGTTTATAAATTTTATAGTTTGATATACAAAGGGTAATTATGTAGCATACAAAGTTTTGTTTAAAATAATATTTAATTTAGTGAATTGTTCATCTCAAAATCACTAAACGTTGACAATTTATATATTAAATAAATTTCTTGTAATATTTATATGAACTGAGTTTAATAAATATCAAAGGTGTGGATAACAAATTAACAATTTTAACCCGATACATGAATACCGCTCCATGAGTTTTGAGGTAGGCCAGACTCGTTCCAAGTAGGACAACATTTTAGAACTCGTGCAAAGCACAAGTTATGTTAGGTCAGGCCAATACGAAAAGGGAGCGGGCATGAATAATCAACTACCCGCCCCGACCGGCACATTGTCATTCAATTGTACTCTCCCCCTAATTGTTATAAATATTTTTTTTCTCTCTCTATAAAATACACATTTACTAATTACACCCTCCCCAAATCTTAATTCATCTCTCCCTCATTTTCCTCTCTCCACCTACCGCCCCCGCCGACGCACGCCACCCCTCGTCGCAGCCCCCTTCCTCTCCCTCTCTTCACCGACGCGACCCCCTCCTCGATTATCTCTTCACCGACGCAACCCCCTTCCTCTCCCTCATCCTCGATTCTCACGCGACGCCCTCCCTCTCTCTCGATTTTCTAAAAAAAAAAAAAATTTGTTCAACCCAACGCTCCCGATCAACCTCGTCGCCGCCTAGTCCAAGATGCACACCACCCTAGGTTTGTCGATGAGAGTGTATATTGTCGAAACTGGTCTCGTCGACAACAATTTATCGACGAAAGTGTATATGGTCGACATTAAATTGTCGAATATTTAAAAAAAAAACAATTTCTACAATTTTAGGTCGACCATATACACTATTGTCGACAAATTTTTATCGACAAGAGTGTATATTGTCGACACTGGTTTGTCGAAATTTTAAATTTTTCCAAGTGTTTTCTTTGAAATTTCTGTTTGTTTGGTGGCCATCGTAAATGGTGGTGGTGGTGGCGGCGGTGACGGTTGCTGCATAAATTATGTTTAGAGTTTAAAAGTTGGAACGAGGGGGTGTAGTTAGTAATGAGAGTGTATTTAGTAGTGTAATATTAGGTAAAGGTATTCTAGAATTTTCACATGATTATTAAATTAATAAAGTGATTGAGGGGTGCATCCAACGCAAATGTAGGTGTAAATAGTCACACCCTTTCCTAATATCCAAAATTTTACTTTGAAGCCCAATAAGCCCCGAAGTTACCCGTAAGAGAATCACCATGTTGGGGCCAACTGAAAGTAAATTAAAAAATCAAGGGCCTAGATGCAAATCACATTAAATATGGATTTGATCAAAAATATGTTTCCACGCAATACTTTTCTTCTCCGCAGTCTGCAGATTACACGCCTTTTGACAATCTCCGTCTTCCGTTCCTGTTCTCCAAGGTATGATCCAACCATGTTTACGTATGCATATGTGTGTGTGCGCGCGCGTTGGATGCAGGTAGTGAAACTGTCGAATTATCATTTTTAGGGCTTCGATTTTGGGTTTCTTTGTTGATGTATTTTATTAGGGTTTTATAATTGTGAAATAAGGGTTTTATCATCGATAGTTTCTAACCAATCCAATTTAATCCAACAATTGTAGGGTTTGAATTTCATCTGCCTACCGATTTGATCACTTATTGCTGACGGCTGCATAGAAGAAAGATGTGGGCAGCTTCATGCCTAGCGTCATGCTGCGCAGCCTGCGCTTGCGATGCATGCCGTACGGTCGTTTCGGGGATCAGTAGGCGCTCGGCTCGAATTGCCTACTGTGGTCTTTTTGCGCTTTCACTTATTGTTTCCTGGATTCTCCGAGAAGTTGCTGCACCCCTTATGGAGAAGATTCCTTGTAAGTATATGTTTTGTATCAAATGTTTCTTTAAATTGAATACCAAGAATAAAATGCATTTATAACTCTGTTATTTGCTGTGGTGATAATTTATAATTATGTTATTGGAAAACATAAAATCATATGAATGATGCAAAGCAAAACCAAAATGCAATATGTTACAATGTTCCACCTTCTTATGATACTTATGATAGTGTAGCTGTACTCTGAAGGGAAATAACAATCCTTGAGAATGTCAGAATGGATTGTGTGATTAATTTTCCAGCTGACATTGCTCTATGTTTCATGCTATGTATGATACTGCCTCTTAGTTTAAGAAACTTGAACTGATCTATTTTGAAGCCAAGGAAAATGAATGGAGATGAGTTAAATATATTTTGAAAGCTTCTGAAGAAATGAGGAAATGTGGCTATCTTCTTGTAAATTGCTTTTTGGGATGGACTATATATCTGACTTTCCGATGGAAAATAATTTGTAGGGATCAATCATTTTCACCAAACACCAGATAGAGAGTGGTTTGAAACAGATGCAGTATTACGAGTGAGCTTGGGAAACTTCATGTTTTTCACTATACTTGCTATTTTTATGATTGGTGTAAAGAACCAGAAGGACCCTCGTGACAGTGTGCACCATGGAGGTTGGATGATGAAAGTTATTTGCTGGTGCATTTTGGTTATACTGATGTTCTTTCTTCCTAATGGGATCATCAGCTTCTATGGTAAGCACTATGGTTAGGGAGTTCATAATTTTATTTTTTTAGTTTATTGCATCCTGATTAATCTAGTCATCTGCTAAAAACACCTTGCAGTATGTTGTCACAAGTAAGAGATACAAGAGAGCTAAAAGTTTTTGTCGTTGCACTTGGACTATGATGTCAAATAGCTAATTGAAATTTGCTCCTGTATTTGTATGTTGAGTTATGATCAAGCTAAGTAGGAGAACAAAATGTTGGAATGAAAATGTCTAGACCTTGCTTTAGATTATCTATTGGGGAGAAACACTTGTTTGAGCTTAGAACTATAATTGCCATATATTCATGATGAGACCTCTTAAGTGTTATGAAGTGTACCTAAAAATGGAAGGAATGAGAACTAGAGAAAGTGGCCCTATTGAGTAAGGTTCAGTCTGTAATGATGTTATGCTGTATGATGAAAATTTTCCTCATCTACTGTGACAAAAAGATATTACATCTGAATTCCTTACTGCTAGTGTTATGTAATTTCTAACAGAGGAAGTCAACAAGTAACTTCCTTTTCATTATTTACACAGCATATTTTATCCTCTACACATAAGAACTTATCTAGCTGTGATGATATTTCTGTAATTATATATGCTGATTATTTTTTGTAAATGCAGAGGCATCATCAAAATTTGGATCAGGATTGTTCCTTCTTGTTCAAGTTGTGCTTCTGCTGGATTTTGTTCATGGATGGAATGACAAATGGGTTGGATATGATGAAAAATTTTGGTGAGCCCTTCATCTTGTTTAACACCTTCAAGATTATTTTACTAGAAGGAATGTACTTTTTAGCAATTAAATTCCACTCACCTCTTCCCCCCATACTCTGTGTGTGTGATTTTGCAGGTACATGGCTTTGCTCGTGGTTTCACTTGTATGCTACGTGGCAACATTTTCATTCTCTGGCCTGCTCTTCTATCTTTTTACCCCATCTGGACATGATTGTGGTCTCAACACATTTTTCATCGTGATGACATTGATTTTCGTTTTTGTGTTTGCTATCGTCACACTGCATCCATCAGTGAGTTTCTCAACCTACTCCAGTTGTCTGTAATCTTAATCTCTCTCTCGAAACTATTGCTGGAATTTTCCATTCATCATGGAAAAGCTTCATACAGTAAACCTGAACTATAGGATTGACTCAGGAATGAAATGCTTAATATTTATCATGACAGCACCAGGAGAATCATTATTATTTTCCTTTGTTATGATTTCAGTTGTAATACGTTAAAATGTTCCTAGATTCTAATATAACAGGGAGTTGATTAGTGGGGTGCTGTAAATGAGCAGGCGCAAAAGAGAATTTAGAAAATTTGAGGTCATTCTAGCTGGAGAATGGAGAGAAGAAATCAAGAAACTGATTATGACTCTTTATAGTTGGAAATTAACATGATAGGATCTGAAGTCAGAATAAACTTAGGGCTTGAATCACCATGAATGGTAACAGGAATATATTAGAATGGCAAAAAGGTGCCAGCAGTTCAAAAGAAATTGATGTTTCCTGACTTGGAATTAAACTCAAGCGTAATGATGTTGCCTGGCATCTCAATTTGGCTTATATGTTTTTGTTTTCTAGACATGAAAATATTCTAAATGTTTACTGTATTATTTTTTGGGTTTGTCGATTATGTAGCAATTTTTTTGTTTCAATACATATTATTCTTAACAATACAATTTTGGGATTAGATTCTTTTTCGCTTTTGATTCTGTAGATTATGTGTATGCCAGTACGAAGGAATATCAAAGATCCTTCACTTCACAAATTCATCTGACATTGTCATGCTTATTATTGTTTCTTTATCTATAATGATTGGCTACTGTCTGTTATAGCTGTTACTTGTTAGTGCAACTACAAATTGTATGTTATTGTTGCAAATGTAGAGTGATTTCCTAACCTTAATACTGTGTGATCACAACAGGTAAGCGGAAGCATTTTGCCATCTTCAGTTGTCTCTTTGTATTGCATGTATCTCTGCTACAGTGGACTTGCCAGTGAACCTAGGGATTACGAATGCAACGGCCTTCACAGGCATTCTCAAGCAGTTTCCTCCAGTAGTCTCGGTATTGGGCTACTTACAACTGTGCTGTCTGTTGTTTATTCTGCTGTTCGAGCTGGATCTTCTACAACTTTGCTTTCTCCTCCAAGCTCCCCCCGAGCAGGTTAATTATTCTCTCTTGTCGTTGTCATAAATGTGCTGGAGTTTGAAAGTGATTTCCATTGAGCCAAGTGTTCAAAACCGTAAACATAAAAAAGGCTTCTTGTTTATCTTTCAGCTAAAGGCATTGAGAAAAGTATAACAAAACGTAATAGTTTGGCTTTCAAATGGTCTCTTTTTTGTTACTCCCTCTGTCCCATAAAGATAGGCTTAACAGTTTTTTTCACACAGAATAAGTACATTAAATTTTTGCTTTGTTTTCCCATTTTTTCTCTTATGTCTACTCCTTTCGGACGACGACAATTACTAGTACCTAGATGTTGATTTGGAAAAAGACAAAGATACATTAAATTTGAAACAAAGGTAGAAATGAAAAATTATTGATATGTAAAATCAATAGAAAGCAAGTCTATCTTTGTGGGATGGAGGAGTACTTAGTTCTTATCTGCTGAAAAAAACTGAGATTAAACCATCGTTGATTCATAAAATACAGTTTAATTTCCCATTTTGATTAATGTTAGTCTGATTTTAAGAATATAAATTTAGTATGATACAATACAAGGATTATAGTGTAGTGACTGCAATTATCCCAATCTGAGTGATTTTAATTCCTCGATTTCACAAACAGGTTCTGGAAAGCCTTTGCTACCCTTGGACAAGCTAGACGAGCATAATGAGGAAAACGAGAAGTCAAAGTCAAAGCCTGTTACGTATTCATATTCATTCTTCCACTTAATCTTCTCCCTAGCGAGCATGTATTCTGCTATGCTGCTTACAGGTTGGTCAACGTCAGTTGGGGAAAGCGGGAAGTTGGTGGATGTAGGTTGGCCGTCTGTGTGGGTTCGTATCATAACCAGTTGGGCTACTGCTGCTTTGTTCATCTGGTCTCTTGTGGCTCCAATCCTCTTCCCTGATAGGGAATTCTGATTGATCGATAAGGAACACCCCACCTGTTTGCGTGTAACTCTGTAGATTCATATGGTGGTGCATTTAATAAGCTTTCGTAATTTCATGTCGTGTGATACTCAATGTTTATAATATGATTTGCTTATTAACAGATACAAGTTTGGTTGCCTAAATTGTTGATGGAAGTGTGTATGTAAAACAACTTTTATGGGTTTAGAAATTGTATTGTCATTTCCCCTGCATATGGATCAAAAGTGTCACTGTAAATCATTCTCTAATCAAGAGACTAATTTACGAATTACGAAGGGTCAAGATAACCAAGTTAAAAACAAATTAGCATCCAGATATACCAATCAATACAAGTCACAATTTTTTTTGGAACTCATAGTTTCTCATTTCACAGCCAGCGTCGCCCAGTCTAAATCACAATACAAGTCAATCCTCAAGTTAAAACGTTCTTCAACTTTTCATCTCCCAAGTACAAAGGGGACAGAATAATCGAACTGTATGTAAACCGCACCAAACATATAGTATATCTTTCTATAACATGTTAAAACCATTCAGACCTCGCGTATACCAGAAACCCATGCTTTGGCTGGCTTTCAATCCTCAAAATCTCCTGAATTCTCCAACAGGTAGTTGATTGCTAACTCTTCGTTGCGCTCACAAGCTAAAAATGCCTCGATAACAAGAGCTCTATCAAAACCCATGGCCTCCATCTGAAAGCATGATTAAATTCATATGTAATTCAGACAATAGTACAAAAAAATACAGGCATTTGCACTTTTCATACTCTATCAATGGCCTCCTGCTCTTCCGGTGTGACACTGACAGCATGAGGCATGTCCTCCTGCTCCGCCTGATCAAATATATCCCTATAACAAATAAAAAGCTTCTAAGATTCAAATGCATTTACGATTCAGAAATAATAACTGTATATGGAATTCAGAGATGAGAGAGAGGGAGATGTGGTGATGTTCAATACTTAGTTAACAATATCTTCAGTGCCGCAATGGCCTACGTCAAAGCCACTATCAATGTTATTGAAGAACAAACAATAGAACTACAGTTCAAAGAGAACAAATACAGAATAGCATTTATCTCACCATGTGATTGCCTATGGATCATATCTCATCATCATGTTCGTTAAGACGCATTCTCATAATTTCAAAATACAAATAATAGGAGATAATTATTGAAGATATTCAAAATTATCATTCAATTAGTCATGAAAATTGGATATTGTACTAATGGAGCATTTAAGAGGTCTATTTTGGGCCTTCAAGATTTTATACATTTATATAAAAAATAAATCTACTATATTGTATATATACATGATGAAATATCTACAGATATTTTTAAATAAATTTGAAGGCATCCATAATATAATAAAATACCCCCTTTGTTTCATAATAAGTGTTGTTTTACACTCCTCTATGTCAATTTATAAAACAATACTCCCTCCATCCCGCCATAAATTTCTCACTTACCTATTTTGGATGTCCCGTCGTAAGCTTCCCATTTTTTTAAATGGCAAAATTCACTATCTCTCTCTACCTTTTCTCTTTCCTACCTCTCACTACCTTTTCTTCTTCCTATCTCTCTCTACCTCAACTAACCACTTACACATTTTATATTACATTCATTAATCTTCGTGCAAAAAGTAAAGGGGAAGCATATGACAGGATGGAGGGAGTATAATTTCCAAAAGTATAAATACTCACCCCTCAGAACCATCAACAGGTTCACTAATTAATTGGAGGAACTCCTGATTATGTTCTTGTATGAGTCCCAAGAGTGAAGGATTTTGCTTTCCCAGCTCCTGAAGCATGGGCTATAAAAGAATAATTTTGGCATTAAGATAAAGTGATCCTAAACACAGAAAATCTTATACAGGTATTAAAAACCAACCTGCAGAATATGTGGATTAGATTGAACCAGCGAACGCAACGCTTGGAACTGGATCCACGTAGACAAACTTTATTACAATACATACATTTATGACTATGAGGAATAAACTACATGTTTAAGAGACACTCTCTTGTGAGACACTCAAAATTCATCCAAGTAGTCAAAAAGTAAAATGGGTAAGGATTAGTGGGTAAATAGGTGAAAAAATACACTTAACATATATCTGTCCCAAACAAGAATTTGTCTATAATTAAAAGGCTGAAGAAAGCAATTCGGGCATGTAAAGAGCTTAAAATATTAGGGTAAGTTTAACTTGGGATTTGAAAACCAGATTCAGGATTTTAAAATCTAAATCCGGTTCTACTTTGGGATTTTAGAATCCAGTTTTAAAAAATCCTACAAATACCTATACACTATAAATACAAAAACATTTTCTACATCACACATTCTTCAATGACTCATTAATACAAATACATTTTTTTATTATTAGCTTTTATTCCCACTTTTGCAACTTCCAATAAAACACATTAATTGTTACACAATCCATTCAATCATTACAATTACTACTACAATCAACAATAATAATACAATATAACACACTTACACATGGATTTGAACCATTTAAATCTCAAAACAAACACACATCATTACTGTTTATCAAGATTTTGAAATCCACATTTCTAAATTTTCTAAATCCTAAATCAAACAAACCCTTACTGAGACTCAAAAAGAATACATGAAACAAAATAAGGAAAAAAGGCCACCTGTTGGTTGTTTCTGAGGAAACCAAGGGATCCAGCCCCAGCAGCACCAGAAATGGTCTCCTAGAGAGATTCCAAAAGACAACATGAAACATGGGAAAAAATAATCAATGCCCTAATAATCTCTAGCAAGACGATGAAAAACCTGAGGAAACAAATTCAACGGGGATGAGTTTGGTGCTCCTGAAAAAGGTGGGCCCGTTGCAATAACATCATCAACTAAAGGTTGAGCCAATGGAACTGCAACTTCTGCACTTTCAGGGATTCCCTGTAAACGAAAATAAAATTCAATATTTGTAACCAATCACCATTGTTGAAAGAAAACAAGAAAATGAATATAAGCATACTGAATACAAGTAATCCACTGCTCGTTCTGGATTATTATATGCAGCTCGAAGAGCACGCTTTACTGTCTCCTTGTCCCAACTACCACCACCCATATCGAGTAGTTGTTGAATGGTCCGCTCAAGCTTATCACCACCACCAGCAGCAGGAGCAAGTAACTCACTTGAAGCAAGACGGTCCCTTTAACAATAATATATGAATTATTAACACTTCTTGTGAGAATATATGCAAGCATGTAGAATCAAAGATGAAAAGTTAGGGAAAATAGTTTTTTTATCCTGTAAGTAATCCCTGTTTAGATTTCAGTTCTGTTGACTATCTGAAAGTGAAAATAATCCAGTAACTTCCAATTTTTTACATTTTAATCCAGTAACTGGCTGTAGCATGTGAAACATCTGGTTGATGTTGATGTGGCAGATTCCGGGTTGTCCACATGGCAAAGTTTGATTGGTCGACCAAATGTTTCACCTCTTACAAGCAGTTACGTGAACAAAAGGTAGAAAAATTGAAAGTTACAGGACTATTTCAATTCGCGAAAGTCAACAGGACTAAAATCAAATTAAGGGCACCTTAGAGGAGTGAGGACTAAAAAAAACTATTTCCGCAAAAGATTACATACAATTCTGAATCTGATGGAGCAACAGAGGTTGATCCAATGCTCTTTGGAGGCCTAGAGAATGAAATGAACATAACAAATTGATGTATATAAATATTAACAATGGAGCTTCTGCAGATATTTTACAACAACTCACGGTACAGATGGTCGAGCCTCAGCTGCAGGAGTAAGAGTAATAGGTGAAGGCGCCGGCTGCAAAAACAGTCAGGCATGAGGCATTTCACAACATAAAGAACAAAATCAACAGAGAACAGAAGATATAATATCTAGGATCACACCTGAGATGGTGTTGAGACACTTGAACTTGAACTCGAACTTTTACTCTGCAGTTAACAGAAAAGCACAAGAGAAGAGAGTTTGATAAGGACCCCTTGATTTTGTTCCAAAAACTCAGAATTGGGAACAGAGTTTGTTACAGGCACAACTGGGGCAGGCACAGTATATGGGCACCCGTCTTTTTCTATGTGCCTGAGGTCATGAGGCACAGCTGAGGCGTGCCTTTTGAAGTTCTTAATTTTTTACCAAAGGTTTAAAATTGAAAGTAACTAAAACGAGAAGAAACAACCCTCCTTTTGAACAACTTAATTTTTTGGTTCTGTTTTTTCAGAATCCTTCCTCTGAATCTCAATTGCCTAATGTACTCCGACCTCCGCCGCATCTCCACCAATCGGTCCCAACAACTGTCATCATTGCTCCGGTGCCACCCCGTGCTCGCACTGTACTTTTTTTTTTTCTTTCTAAATATTATTTCTCACCCTACGCTTTGATATATTTCTCAAATGATACTATGATAGGGTTAAGATATTACTAAAAAAAGAAAAAAACTCCCATGGTCAAGTGGCGCACGCGCCTCAGGTGCTTGATGGCCCCTTTCACCTCTAACAATTATGTTTGAGAAGATAATCCACACACATTACCATCAACACATAGAAGAAAATCCAAGACGGTAAATAGCCCAGTCTAGTACTTAGGTGATGTTTACTTGGGTTTTGGGTGGTTTTGAAAATCGGTTTTTGAAATCCTAGATTTTTTTAATCTTAATGAATAGTAATATGTCTGTTTCATTTAGATTTTTGTGTAGGGGAGGATTGAACTTTATGTCAAATCAATGTGTAAAATTTAACTTTATGTCAAATCAATGAGTATGTTTATTAGTGGTGGTTTTTTAAAATCAATTTTTAAATCCTGAAGTAAAGCGGTGTAGGATATTAAAATCCAAAACCGATTTTTAAAACCAAAAGTAAATATCACCTTAGAGATTCAAAACAATCAGTGGTTGGTTAAAGGGAATTAGTTACCTTGCTTAGCATGACAACAAGAAAACCATCTTCAGAGACCTTGTTTTCAGCTAAAGTACTTTCATCTTTCAACACTTTACCGTTATGAATCAACAATTGCTGACCACATGGGTAATTATCTTTGCCTTGTACATCCTCAATGCTTTTCTTAATAGCCATTATCTAATATCACAAAATATCCAAATCTCTATTAGTAAACTACAAGCAAGATAGTAACAGAATACCCTTTACAACTTTAAAGTACACTACCAAATGTGTAAAGTTAGCAATCAAGTAAAAATAACAGATCAATCAAAACCTATCGTGAACACTTTAGAATGAACATTCCCATACCTAGCGTGATTTCAGCTTCAGCGAACTTATTTAAATATTCTGCTTTCAATTTCTGAAATATACACCAAATTGAATAATAATTTTAAATAACCTACATGCAAAAGTATATAATCTTCCCAAGAGGCAATTCATCTTGCAATTTCACCTACTATTTAAATTACTCAGCGGCTCAAGCATTTAACAAAGAAGGCGATTAACACCATCTACGGCAACTACATTGAATTGCATTAAACAATACAAGCAAAAAATCCATCCTCAAAGCATGTTAGCCTATAAAAATTCCAAATATAATGCTTGTATCAGATGCAAACTTAATTATAAGTTTACAATGAACAAACACTAGAGATAACACTAATTATCACGTTCATTAAATTCCAAAAAAAAAAAAAAAAGACAGAGGGGGGAAAGGTTACTGACGGTATCATTTGCGTGAACGCTAATTTGGAAATGGCTGCCTTTGAGAGTTTTCACGGTGAGTTTCATATCGGCGAATATCGACAAATTGGAATGAAAATTGATAAATTGTTCCCAAGAAAATGAAATCGAACCCTAGAAGTACTCTATGGATCGAAAGAGACGAATTGAGAAAATGAAAAAGTGTGAAGCGGAAAATCTTGGGGGGTTTTCAATTCAATTTTAAGACTGCAATTGGCATGTGTGATGCACGTGACGTGCCATATTTTTGCTAGTAATATTTAATTTTGCTTCCCTTTTTTTTTTTTTTAATGAAATACTTGAACAGAACTGATTTCAATTTCCATATAACTCAAATTTAAATAAGCAAGAAAAAACCTTTCATTACTTCCCACTTTAATTTTAGGTTGTGTTTGGATGGAGGGATTTAGGTATGGATTTTATATCCATGATCTAAATCCACTTCACTTGTTTGGATTAAATGAATGGATTTCAAATATTTAGCATCTTTTTTAGTTAAAATTGAGAGGATTTCAAATCCTCACTAAAACCATGTTATTTGAAATCCATCTAATTTTAAATCATTTCATTTAAAATCTCTCCATCCAAACACAACCTTGTGTTGTGTTTGGATGGAGGGATTTGATTTGGGAAGGTATTTCAAATGGAAGGTTTTGAAAATAGATGGATTTCAAATGACATGATTTTAAGGAGAATTTAAAATTCTCTCAATTTTAACTAAAAAAATATGCTAAGGATTTTAAATTCATTCATTTGTTTTTTTAATCCAAACAAGTGGAGTGGATTTGAATGAAGGATTTGAAATCCATTGATCAAATCCCTCCATCCAAACGGAGCCTTATGGAATTTGTGATTTGCCCTCTACATTCTACTATCCATTTTAATTTTGTCCATCACTCTTTCTTTATTAATTTTTGCACGTGTATTTTCTACTCTTTACTTGTCGTTTAATTTTGGAATAATGTCGATTGAGACCTAAAAAAGATAGTAAAATTATCGATATACGATCTAAAATATTTTTTCTATCAATTTAAAGTTTGAAAGAGAAAACTTTCAATATGTGACATGTAAGATAAAAGCTATAAATTTAGGACTCGAAAATATTAAGACAATATTTATATTATAATTTTCTTTTCATATTTTCTCCACCATGAAATTGATTTATTTTTTATTTTATTTTTGAAATTTTAATTTATAAACATATTATTGAATAACCTAACAATTATAAAATGTCAAATATGATTTAAAATGTGTATGAGTTATAGATTTTTTTTTCCTCATGTATTGATAGTTTTCTAAATTTTAGAGGGTTTGACTATTAACACCTCCATTCTGGAGAGATGCACTACTCCAATTTATACACTGCTTCAAAATTGGGTCACACCACTCTTTAATTGTCATAAATACTCTTCCCTCCATAAAATATATATTACTATCCACCCCCAAACATCAAACCCTAATTTCTTCTTCATCCTCATCCCTCCCGCAAACACCTCAACCACCCGCTGTCGTCGCCGTCCACACCGGCGCCAACCCTCGTCGCGGCCCACTCGTCTGGCCGTCGCGCCCTTCTCCTCTTCACCCTCGCCATTTCTAAATAAAAAAAATTACAGTGGGCGCCCCTCTCTCACTCTCTTCACCGGCGCGACCCACTCCCTCGGCCGTTGCCGCCCCCGTCCATTTGTTAAAAAAAATTAATAAACTTATCAGTGGCCACCCGCTCTCTATTATCTCCCTCTCTTAATCAGCGCGACCCCCATCCCACACCGATTCGCCGCCTACGTCGGCCTACCCCACCTCAGGTTTGTCCGCCCAAATGTTAGGATTTTCTGCTTTTGCAGTAATAAATCATTTTTTTTCGACCAAATATACTCTCGTCGATAAATTATTGTCGACGAGAGTGTATTTTGTCGACAATATATTATATGGTCGATTTAAAAAAAGGATTTGTAATCAATCATTTATCACTTAGAGGAGATATATATTTTTTTTTCGACCATATATACTCCCGTCGACAAATCGTTGTCGACAAGAATGTATATAGTCGACACTGGTTGGTCGAAATTTAAAAAAAAATTATGATTATTTTAAGTATATTTTGTTTTTTTTTGGTTTGATGATCGTCGAAAATGGTGTCGACGTCGGTCGAAAGTAATGATTTAGGGGGAGGTGAAAGAAATGACAGTAGACGGGTGCGTTCAGTATGCGAGGTACATCTAGTATGATGTATATTAATTAATGAAGGGTATTTTTAATCTTTTATCTTATTATTTTATTAATATACTGAAAGGGAGAGTGCATCTTTCCGAAATGGAGGTGTAAATAGTCAACCCAATTTTAGAACCTGCATCATTTTGGGTTCTAAATTTGACTGGGCCGATTATATTCAGCCCACTCTACTTTTGTATCTTCAATTCTTCACGGGCGCGGCTAAAGGCACTCGGATTTCCTATGAGTACATCCACCAAACATTTTTTTAATCTTTTAGAATATGTGAAATGTCTCATATATCCCTACAGTAAAATTTATGAAAAAAATGAAGATGAGTACACCCACACCTTCTATTCCACATAATTATCTTCACCAACACCAAAACAAACACCATTTTTCAACAAAAAAAAACTCCAAAATTTTAACAAAAATAAACATGTTCGAGAAAATTTCCAGAACAAACATGTTAAAAAATAACAAGATGTTTGAAATTTTTTCCAAAACAAACACCAAATGTTCGAAAAAATTCACAAAACAAACCCAATATGTTCGAAAAAAAATTCAAAACAACTTAAATTTGTTCGAAAAAAAAACCCGAACAAAATGTTAGAAATTTTTTCCAAGACAAACACAGATTGCTCGAAAAATTTTCCAAAACAAACACAAATTGTTCGAAAAAAATTCAAAAACAACTCAAATTTGTCCTAAAAAAAAGATTGAACAAAATGTTCGAAATTTTTCCCAAAACAAACCCAGATTGTTCGAAAAATTTTACAATACAAACTCAATATGTTCGAAAATAAATCACGAACCTCTAAAAACCCTAATTTTTCTAAAAACCCTAAGTTTTCTAAAATTCCAAAAAAAAAAAAAATCCTACCTGGAACGGGCGGCGGAGGGAGGAGGGGTGCGAGCGGCCGCGTCTCTAGGAGAAGGGCGACGGCGGCCGCTGCGGACGAGGGAGGAGAAGAGGGGAGGCGGAGCTGCTGGCCGCACGCGACGGCGGCCGCTGAAGACGAGGGAGGAGGGGAGGCGGAGCTGCGGCCGCGAAACGGGAACGGCGCTGGCGAAATTTTTGGACGCTGCCGGCGACGAGACGTGGGAGGGAAGGTGAGGGAGGCGAAAATATGGTGGGTGTACCAAATGAGTAGATGGATTAGGGTTTTAATGGGAGAAGGGTATTTTTGAGTTTTCCAGGTGGGTGTCCTCATCCGTTTTGTGGGTGTCTTCATCGCGTGGGTGTACTCATAGTATCGCCGGGTGCCTTTAGCCGCGCCCATTCTTCATACCAGACTAGGCCCATCGCATATATGTGGTAATGAAATGTCCTACTAAGGTAAATTATATAAAATGTAAAAATTAAGGTAAATTAAGAAAAAATATTACGGTCAAATTCAGAACAGCGAGTCAAAGTTATTGAAATGTTTTTTTTTTTTTATCTCAGATATTATTTTATTACATGGGTCAAAATATACTACGAAAAAAATAACAAAAACTTAATTTTTAGACGAATTTGCGGGTAAATAATTATTTCTTGTAGTAGCATATTTTAACCTCGTAGTAACATATTTTGGTTATATAATAACATAATGTTTTTAGTTTTGTGACTCGCGAATTCGTTTAAGAAATTAAGTGTTGGTTATTGTCCTTGCAGTATATTTGTTGTCTTATAGTATAATGTTTTGATCTTCTAGTAACTTATTTTGAACCTATAGTAAATCAATTGCTAGCCATCCACAATTTTTTTAGGTAACTTAAATCTGAATTTATGATTCTTAAATTTAAAAAAATTATTTTAATTAAATATATTTCATGATGGGTCAGGAAATGAAGAAAAAAAAAAGTTTCAAGGGGCGTGGTTTATGAAAGGAGGATATTATTATTATATGCACGGTAACTAAAACAAGCATAATAAAAATGTGTAACTAAAAATGAAAATCAAATAAAAAACTAACTTTTAAAAATTTTGTGAGTCTTAGAAGATTGATAAATCTACAAAATAGCAGTTGAGCCTAGAGTTGTAATTATAACTATAAAATGAAGTTTCTAATTTATTCCAATCATAATGGAATAATTAAGGTTAATACAATTTTAGAATGACTCTGAAATTAAGCAAAAAAAAGAGTTAACACAAAATTATCACTCTTAATTCTATGAGATTGAGATATGATAAGTGTATATAAAGCGAAGTCTGATCAACCATGAAGAAAGTTTCATCCCTAAGCTTTAATTAAATAAAACAAAAAAAAGTAGGAATTAGCAATATGTTACATCAGAATCATAGCCCTATTTTGTGATTATACGTAACATAGAGAGTCGTTGTACATTTATAATGGAGTATGAGTTTTCTATTTTATATTATTTTATTTTATTTGTACATATTAAATGAGTGAGAATGATTTATACATACATTATTTAAAACTAATAAAATATAAATGTTAAAATCAAAATACAATAAGCAATGGACATTCGAATTGACAACCAATTGGTTCACGGTATGCAATTACATTTATATTAAAATATTATAACACTAGTATTTAGAGCTGTCAAAATGAACTGAGCTCATTGGGTCGGCCCGCCCCCGCCTATTAATATAATCGGTTGGACTAAGTATTTAAAAACCCGTTTAAGAGTGGGACCGTACGGTCTAGACCGTATGGATCGTGGGTTTTAGCGGGTTGGCCCGTGGGCTTTTTTATATGTAGATAAGGATTGTGCACGAACTGAGACAACTTTGTTGAAGGGGGATCTTTATCTAATGTTGTTGAAAATTGTGAGGATGAACGAGAAGGAAATGAAGAGAATTTTGATGATGATATGGAAGATGGTTTTTAATTTACAAAGTTTTTGTTTATTTGAACTTAAATTACTATTTTGATATCTTATGTTTTATGTTGATAAACTTTGGACGCTATTTCATAACTTTGTGTTTACATTGATGAACTTTGTATGTTTTATTTATTTGGACTATTTTATAGAAATTATTGTTTTAATTTTAAGTTTATGTAAATTTTATTTTTTATTAATTGTTTATATAGTGTTTAAAATATAAAAATAATACATGTAAAAAAATAAATATTTAATGAAAAAGTCCGTGGACTAGCCCGTCATCCGCCATGGGTTGGGTTGGGTTGACTATTTCCCAACCCGTTCCCGTCGTGGATCGACCCGCCAAAGTCCGCAAAATGACGGGTTGATGTGGATTTTGGACCGACCCGCACCGTAAGCCCGTTCTGACAGGTCTACTAGTACTCCTCTATCATTACATTTATAAATGAATATATCATAGTAACATACATTTATTCTTTAATACCACATACAATGACATAGTTCGAGGGAATTTTTTTAATTTAGTCCTATAAGTTTAAAACATTCCAAAATAAATCCTTTAAGTTTCAACTTTACAAAATAAGTCTTTTAACTTTCAATTTAATCATTTTTTACATCAATTTTAATCATTTATGTTTTGAATGATTATAATAGTCAAACTTGGTGCCACATAGATTAAAAAATGACACATCACTATCTCTCCACTATATATATTAAAAAAAAAAAATTAATAAGTAATAACACCCCAAAATATTTTATACACACTCCATAATTTTAAATTAAAAAATAAATGTATATAAAATAACTAAGTAACCCTTACATAAATAAAGAGTAAAATAATTTTAAAAAATAACTTGAAAAAATTTGAAAATAAATCTTTAAAAATCTGAAAAAAAATGTAATTAAAATTTAAAAGTATTTAAAAAAATTAACTAAATCTTTAAAAATAATTAATTTACATAAATTAATTAATTTTTTGAAAAGAAATCTTAGAAAATTAAATAGAATCTGAAATTAAAAAATAAATCATCAAAACAAAATTTTAAAAAATAAATAAAAAGTAAGATTTTATTTGTTATTTAATTTTCTTAATATTTATTTTTGATTGAGTTGATTTTTCTTTCATTTTTTTTTCTTAAAAATTGAATCATTAATTGGTATTTTAAATTTAATTATTTTATAAATTTTATTTGATTTATTTAATATTTTTAGATTTTATTTGGATTTAATTGATTTTTTCATTCAAATAATTTTTAATATTTAGTTGATTTTTTAAAATATTTTTAAATTTTATTTAGTTTTTCGTATTAATGATTATACTAGTGTGAGACCCGCAAATTTTGTGGGATTGGAAAAAAATTATAAAGATTACTATAAAAAAGAAATTATGTAAAAAGAAAAAAGGAAATATTTAAGATTTTTTTTTATTTTAAAAGTAAAAGAATATTGAAGAAAAATGTAAAAGGAAAACGTAAAGAATCTAGAAAGAGAGGGAGGGAACTGAAATAATTATTTAAAAAAATATATAAAAGAAAACTGTATAAAGAAAACAATTATTTAAAAAAATAATTTAAGAAAACTGTAGAAAAAAGAGGGAGGGGAGAGAACTGAAACAATTATTAAGAAAAAAAAAGAGGGAGGGGAGAGAACTGAAACAATTATTAAGAAAAAAAAATGTATAAAAAATAAAGAAAACAATTATTTAAGAAAACTGAATAAAGAAAACTAAAAAAAAGGGGAGAAAGAGAAGAGAAAACAAAAAAATAAATATAAATTCTAAGAAAATGCAAAAAATAGAAAGAGAGAAATGTGAGATGCCACGTCAGAAAGAAAAGATTCAGAATTAGTATATAAGGATAGATTTTTTAATTAATTTTAAAATTTATATATAGTTTTAATGATTTAGTTGAATTTTAAATTATATTTTTAATGTTTATTCAATTTGCATTTGTTTTGAGGGATAAAGGGTAAATAGGAAAGAATTGGGGTGTGTTTAGGTGTGTATAACATTTTATTAGATGTTAGTTACACAAACAAAATTATCTGCATCTACTCCAAAATAATTTATCGCTCCTCTATATATATGAAAAAAAAATTAAAAATTCTCTGCATCTACTCCAAACTAATTAATTTATTTATTTGAAACATATTTATTTATTATTAGTATTTGATAAAATGATGAAATTATAATTAAATTTAGTTATACATTTCAATTAATAGAGGAAAATAAGATTCACATAATTAACATCGATCATGCATAACGTGCAACACCTTTTGAATTCGTTTGTGAAATTTATTTTGTTTCATATTTTTTTATATTTTTTCAAGTTATTTTTTAAAATTATTTTACTCTTTATTTATGTAAGGGTTACTTAGTCATTTTATATACATTTATATTTGTATTTAAAATTATGGGGTGTGTATAGAGTATTTTGGGGTGTTATTTGCTCTATTTTTTTAATATATATAAATGAGAGATAGTGACGTGGCATGATGATGTGGCATCTTTTAATACATGTGGCACCAAGTTTGTCAATACTTGAGACACTGGCGAGGGATTGGGGTGTTAAACCTTTTAGATTCATAAACGCATGGTTTTCACATTCAGATTTTAAGAGTTTTGTGAATGAAGCATGGACAAGGTATGAGGTGGAAGGGTGGGGTGGTTATGTCTTAAAAGAGAAATTAAAAATGTTGAAAGCAGATTTGAAGGAGTGGAATAAAAGGGTATTCGGTTCAATCGATAGCAAAGTAGATCAGCTCAAGAGCGACATACAACGGCTGGACAATATAGATGATACCATGGGCCTGGATGAAGCAGAGATGATCGAGAGAAAGAGAACGACAGCGGAGCTATTCAAGAATCTGAACCTAAGAAATAGCCTGTATGCACAAAAAGCAAGGACGAGGTGGTTAAAAGAAGGCGACATAAACTCGAGGTACTTCCATAGCATCATAAACCGAAGGAGAAAAAAGAATGAAATCTCGGAAATTACAATTGATGGGCGTCGATTGGAAGAGGTGTCCGAGATAAAAAGAGGTATCCATGAGCATTTTAAGAAACACTTTGGTAAACCAAGAGGGCAAAGACCGAGGCTATGTACTGATAGAATCCATAAGAAGGTGACTGAAGAAGAAAATGAATGGCTGACTGGGATTTTTTCCGAACAAGAGATAAAAGATGCTGTATGGAACTGCGATAGCTCGAAAAGCTCCGGGCCGGACGGGTTCAATTTTAGGTTCATCAAAGAATTTTGGGAACTGATTAAAGCAGATTTCATAAGGATGGTCAGTGACTTTCAACAACATGGAAAGCTAGTTAGAGGAAGCAACCCGTCCTTCATAGTGCTCTTGCCAAAAAAAGAGGTATGTGAATCGTTAAATGATTTTCGCCCCATATCTCTAATTGGGTGTGTGTACAAAGTGCTATCCAAACTACTAGCGAAAAGGCTCAGTATGGTTTTGGACAACATAATTTCGGAAAACCAAAGTGCATTCATCGGAAAAAGACAGATCCACGATGGGGTTGTAATTCTGAACGAACTAATCAACGAGGCTAAGAAGAAAGGTTTGAGCAGAATCTTTTTCAAGATTGATTTCGCAAAGGCTTATGATTCGGTGGATTGGGAGTTCCTAGACAATATGATGGAACTCCTCAATTTCAGTAGTACATGGAGGAGTTAGATGAGAGAATGCATGTCTACAGCAACGTCAACTGTTTTGGTCAATGGAAGCGCTTTGGGCGAGTTTAAGATGGAACGAGGACTGAGACAGGGCGATCCACTGTCTCCATTTCTTTATTTGATCGCGGCTGAGGGGCTGAGTATTCTTATTAACACAGCGGTCGAAAGAGGCATATTGGAGGCAGCAGAAGCGGGAGTAGATAGGATTAAAATTTCCCATTTACAATATGCAGACGATACAATTCTTATAAGCACAGCTAAGCAGGAGAATGCACAAGCAATGAAGCAAATTCTGGGCAGCTTCGAATTTTTATCAGGATTGACAATCAATTTCAATAAGAGCAGCCTCATTGGGGTGAATGTGGACAACGAAGACATGGACAGAATGGCGAGCACACTGGGTTGTGTAATTGGAACTGCTCCGTGTTCGTATCTGGGTTTAAGGGTCGGATGCAAACATCGGGCAATATTAGAATGGTCACACTTAACTCAGAAAATGAAGAAAAAACTTCAAGGGTGGAGCAATAAGAAGATATCATTTGGAGGGAGGATAACTCTTTTGAAGGCAGTCTTGACGTCGATCCCGATTTATCATATATCCTTTTACATGCTACCGAAGAAAATCGTGAGTGAGCTGATTTCTATGCAGCGTAAATTCTTGTGGGGGGGGGGGGGGCGGGGAGAATTCCAACAAAATCGCGTGGTTAAAATGGAAATACATTTGTGCCTCTAGAGACAAAGGGGGCTTGGGTGTTAGAGATTTAGGGGAGTTCAATAGGGCTTTAATAGGGAAGTGGTTGTGGCGATACTTGAATGAAGGTGATGGACTGTGGGCTAGGACGGTGACGTCATTATATGGTAAATTGCGTTTCGGGGAAAAGGGGGTCGAAGTAGAGGGTAGAACTACGGCTTGGTCGGGGTGGTGGAGGGACGTTGTACGTAGTGGGTCAGGGGTGAAAGGAGAATGGTGGTGGAGCAATATAGAAAAAATAGTGGGGTGTGGAATGGATACCCTGTTTTGGAAAGAAAAATGGGCTGGGAACGAGACTCTAAAAAGCAGGTTTCCTAGATTATATAGAATTAGTCAAGAGAAGAGGGGGTTAGTGGGCCAGTTATGCAAATGGGAAAGGGGGTTAGGTGAATGGGGTGGAACTTGGCGCAGACCATTGTCAAGAAGGGAGGTAGAAGATCTTAATCAACTAATGGTCACTGTGAACCAGTATCCATTGCAGACTGATAGAAAAGACAAATGGAGATGGGCAACAACAAAGAGTGGTGAGTTTAGGACAAAGGAGGCGTACGAAGCAATTGCTTCGAGATCAAGGGAGACGGACGAAGGGGGAGAATCGAGGCTGGAGTTCTGCAAGGTATGGAGCAAGGTAGCGCCTTTGAAAGTTTCGGCAACGGCGTGGCGGGTGCTGTGGGATAGGGTACCAACACGTGAGAATCTGTTCAAACGAAAAATTATCCAAGACCTGGGTGATACGGAATGTGCAATATGTGGCAGCGGCAGCGAATCGACGAATCACGTTTTTATCGAATGCGCGTACGCGAGAAAAATTTGGGAGGATAATCTCAGGTGGATGGGTGTTTCAACAGTCCTGCATAATAAGGTGAGAGACCACTTCATCCAACACACGAACCTAATACGAGGTAAACGATACACGAGCTTCACTATATGCCTTTGGGTATGCACGACATGGGTCATTTGGAAGGGGAGAAACGCACAAATTTTCAATAATGAGAGAATAGAGGCATAGAAGGCGGCTGATGAAATAAAGAGTAGACTGTGGAGTTGGTTTGCGATAAAGGAGGGGGCGTTTTTAAACCGAACATTCGAGGATTGGAGGTCAAATCCCATAAAATTCTTTGAGGATACAAACACGCACTGATATATACACAGATATGTATACTGTTATTTCTTTTTTACTTTCTGTATGTTAACTGGAATGTGTTATAATATATAACCATTCCCAAGCAATAAAAGGACTTTTTGACCGATCAAAAAATAAATAAATAAAGGATTAAAAATGATGTAAAAAATGATTAAATTGAAAGGTAAATGACTTATTTTGTAAAGTTGAAACTTAAAGGATTTATTTTGGAATGTTTCAAACTTATAGAACTAAAATAAAAAATTTCCCGTGAAATACTACAACACTTATGCTATGGTATGGTGAAAAGTTTTGAGAAAATGACTAGAGAGAGAGAGGGCGAGCGAGAGGGTGAGAAAGAGGGAGTTTGGGTCAGGGTTGGCAGGCGTCGCCGGCAGGAGGCTGATTCGCAGGTTCGCAAGACGACCAATGTCGCAGACGTCACATTTTACATCTACAACTTCCCTGGTACCTGTAGCAAGAGTGAGTTAGTGCAGAGAATGTGTAAGGTGGAGCGGGTCCGGGATTGTTTCATTGCAGGTAAAAGAGACAAAAAAGGCCAGAGGTTCGGTTTCGTAAGGTTCGGAGGCTACATTAATAAGAGATATGTTGAGGAAAGCTTGAACGATATATGGTTCGGGTCGTATAGACTCAGAGCCAACCTTTCAAGATTCGAGAGACAGGAGGCAGGAGAATCTACATCCGTTCGGGGATACCAAAGGTCAGCATCAGTTAATATTGTGGATGGAACAGCCGGATTGAGAAGGGGTGACGTTTCGTATAAGGACACTATAAAAGTGGGGATTCCATGCTCCAAAATTATAAAGGGAGAAACGATTATGGAGGCAAAGGCTAAAGAACACACGTTTCAGGAGAAGAAATGGGTGCGGAAGGGGGAAGGCAAGGACAATTCAACCAGAATAAGTTACAACTCCTCCAAAGAGGACTAGAAGTGGTTGGAGGATTGCCTCATCGGGAGTATCCGAAGACAATTCTCTTGGCCAGAGTTCGGAGAAGAAATATCGAAGGAATGTTGTGACGGATGGAAGGCTACGACCCTTGGTGGCGACATGGTGCTAATAAAACCTTTGAACGGCATCATAGACGGAGAGGCGGCTATCAGGGGATCCGAATGGGCCTTGAGGTGGTTCGAGGAAATGGTCCCATGGTCACCAAAATTCATTGTCAGTCGAAGGGTCGTATGGACGAATTGGTTCGACATCCCACTCCAGGCTTGGACCAAAAAAAATTTCGAGTTTATTACAACAAGATTCGGCAGCATCGTCAAGATAGACGAAGATACGGTCAATAAATCTAATTTGCAATTTGCAAGGATTCTGATAAGAACGAACTCTCTGGATTTCTCCAATAAACCTATTCGTGTTCAGATTGATGGAAGGATCCATGATATTAGAATCAAAGAAGAGGACGAGGACTTCGACTTAGTCTTCGATGACTGGGATTCGGAAAATGTCGGGATTGTGGCAAACGAGGACGAGGACTGGGTGGCAGCCGATAGACACATGTTCTTTCCGGCATCGGAAAATCTAACGGTCATAGAAGGCGAAAAGCCATCGCCTCTAGATGACGTCAGCGGTGATAAAGACGTACCCCCATTAATTATACAGCCGTCAAACACCTTGGAAGCTGGAGCCTCAGCCGCAATAAATCTCATCGAAGAGAAGTTCGATAAGTCGAGTAATCGAGAGGCCCTCGATAAGAACTTCGAGGCCGTTAATTATCGCGAGATTCTAGTTGAGAAGTCCGAGAATATCATGTATCGGGCGGCTTCTACTAGTCAGACCTTGGAAGGGGAAAAGACACCACTCAATTTCTATTTGGGGCCCAATTACTCAATAGACAAATGTGGGCCGGCCCACCCCCTCAGGAAAAGCCCAGTAGCTGAAGCCCTTATTAATAATGGGTGTTTGGATTCAGATTCTAGGCCCGAGCCCAACTCATTTGCTCTAGATTTGAACTCTTTATTCCGAGATATTAATTCACCTATTCACAGTGGGGGCAAGGATGTTTCTCCAAGCCCATCAAATCTGGGCCAAGCCAACACATGGGGTCTGGGCCAAAATCGTTCCAGATACTTGGGCCAGGATTTAGATGAGCTGGAAGAGAATTGCTTAGGCCAAAATAATATTCCCGAAAGTTCTGATCCTATGGATGAAGGTGATTCATCAGGAACAGCTGGAGAGCAGACAGAAACCGGATGCGACACAGATAGAGGAACCTCAAGAAATCACCAGAGCCTACCGACCGCTAAAGTGAATAAAAGGAGTAAAAAGGCGAAGAAAGGAAATTCGATGGAAGATGACAATTTTGACACTAGTAGATGGAAGCACTCGAGAGAGGAACAAAGGGTCAGGGAAGAAGCTATTCAAACTTGGGATCTGGGGAAAAAAATGGGCATCAGAGGTATGGAATCAGACGAGACCACAGTGCAGCGGCTAGAAATTCTGGAAAAAAAAGCAAAACAAAGGGCGCAACAGGTAGCAGATATTCTGAAAGGAGGAAAAAACAGAGTCGATCAATGAAGCTTTTGAGCTTCAACATCAGAGGTCTAGGAGGGATTGAAAAAAGAAAAGAAATAAAAGATTTGGTTAGGAAGAATAATACCGAAATTTGTTTCTTGCAGGAAACAAAAATTGAAAATATGGATCCTTTTATTTGCAAATCGATATGGGGGAAATCTAAGTTTGGTTGGGAATGCAAACCAGCGGAAGGCAGGTCCGGAGGTATTCTTACCATCTGGGAGGAAGATGTCTTCGCAAAGCAAAGTTCGTGGCACAGGAAAGGTTTTCTGGTAGTTCAAGGCACTTGGAAACAGGATGGACGCAGTTGTATTTTGATTAATGTCTATGCCCCGTGCAACACTAGTGATAAACTGGAAATTTGGGGGCTATTGACGAATATTGTGGATCAAAATTTGGATGCTCATATCTGCATTGCAGGTGACTTCAACGCTATCCGAAGCTCGAAGGAGAGAGTTGGTCGTGGGGAGCGAGAAGACCGTAGGGATATGACAGCCTTTGGGGAGTTTATTAGTCATGCCAACCTAGTCGACTTACCTCTTTCAGGTAGAAAATTCACTTGGTATAGGCCGGACGGGACATGTAAGAGCCGCCTCGATAGAGTTCTGGTAAATGCTGAATGGATCGACAAATGGCCCGAGGTTTCCGTTAAGGGTTTCGGGCGATCAATATCAGACCACTGCCCGATTTGTACGTCATTCCAGCGCAAAGACTGGGGTCCGAAGCCCTTTAGGTTCTTCAATACCTGGACCAAGCATCCTACCTTCAAAAATTTTGTAGCAACTAAGTGGGGCGAATACAACATCCAGGGTTGGAGTGGATATATGCTTAAGGAGAAATTGAAATTGCTCAAAGGTGACCTCAGAGAATGGAACAGATCGGTCTTCGGGTGTCTGTAGACAAATATTGAGGATAAGAGAAAAGAGATAAACAGATTAGACACTCTCGATGACCTTTTCGGGCTAGACGAGAACGACGGAGACAAAAGGAGGGAATTACTGGCAGGAATTCAAAATGATATCAGATCCAGAGAAGAACAATTACATCAAATGGCTAAGGTAAACTGGCTGAATGAGGGTGACTCTAACACAAAGCTTTTTCACAGAATGATAAATGGCAGGAAGGCAAACAATGCAATTAATGGCTTGTACGTGGAGGGCTCCTGGACCGATTCTGTGCTCGAGGTCAAAAATGAAGTTTATAGACACTTCAGCACACACTTCAAATCCGACCGCTTCGTTAGGCCAAAAATACCGACAGAATTGATCAAGAAAAAATTAGATGGTTGTGATAATGCCTTTCTTGTTGCAGATTTTGGAGAAGGGGAAATAAAAGATGCCATTTGGGATTGTGAAATTGCTAAGAGCCCAGGCCCGGATGGATTCACCATGGGTTTTTTTAAAGAGAATTGGGAGTTACTGAAGCTCGATATTTGCAATATGCTGTCTGAATTTCACCGGCATGGGCGTCTCGTGAAAGGTCTGGATCCGTCTTTTATTGTTTTACTGCCTAAGAAGACAGGAGCTCAAAAATTGGACGAATTCAGGCCTATTTCTCTGATTGGCAGCCTCTACAAAATTATTGCTAAAATTCTAGCCAGACGTCTAACAAAAGTCTTGGAGTCCATTATTTCCGATTGTCAATCTGCATTCATAGGAGGTAGGCAAATCTTAGATGGGATCCTGGTAGCCCACGAGGCTATTGATGAAGCTAAAAAGAAACGGAGAAAAAGAGCTATCTTCAAAGTGGATTTTGCAAAGGCGTTCGACTCGGTTGACTGGGTATATCTAGATAGCATGATGGAGGGTATGAATTTCTCACCAAAATGGAGGTCATGGATTAAGGAATGTGTCTCAACGGCAAGCGCGGCAGTGCTTGTCAACGGGAGCTCATCAGGAGAATTCAAGCTAGAACGTGGTCTTCGACAAGGCGACCCGCTATCGCCCCTTCTCTTTCTTATTGCGGCAGAGGGGCTAAAAGTTCTTGTGGATAGGGCGACCGACATTGGAGCTCTGGATCCCATTAGCATTGGACACAATAAGGTACCTGTCTCTTTGCTACAATATGCGGACGATACAATATTCTTTTGCAATGGCAATTGGAATGATATCAGGAACATCAAGCTTACCCTGAAGCTGTTCGAACTTATTTCGGGTCTTGGGGCTAACTTCAACAAATGCAGCCTGGTGGGGATTCATATGAGTGACGAGGATAAGCACGAAATGGCGTCATTCTTAGGCTGCTCTACAACCTGTCTTCCCATGGATTTCTTGGGGATGAATGTTGGCCTTAATCACCACAAAACGACCTCTTGGAATGGCATGCTTAAGAAGATCAAAGGCAAACTCGCTTTATGGAAAGACAAACATATTTCAATGGGAGGGAGAGTGACACTAATCCAGGCTGTTCTCTCCGCAATACCTACGTACTATCTCTCATTTTTCAAGATCCCGAAATCAGTTTTGTGCGATATTAAAAAGCTACAAAGGAATTTTCTTTGGGGAGGAGGAACAGGGGAAATCAGAAAAATCCCATGGGTGAGTTGGGACGAGATTTGCAAAGCAAAAGAAAAAGGGGGTCTTGGAATTAAAAATCTGGATATTTTCAACACTGCATTACTCGGGAAATGGATTTGGAGGTTCGCAACCGAAAAGGAAAATCTGTGGGTAAGAGTTCTGGAGTCGAAATATGGGAGCCTCGATTATGCAGAGCATCACAGCCGAGGCAGGCGAGGTCGAAATTATGGTGGCTCAAGCTGGTGGTTAGAAATGAAAAAAATATACAATATGATAGGAGGCAAAGAGGCGGAGCACAAGCTATGCAGAGTAGTGGGAAATGGCTCAAAAACTACCTTCTGGACGGACAGATGGATCGACGGAGAAGAGCCTCTAAGAGATCTGTTTCCAGAGCTGTATATAATTAGCGAGCAAAGAGATGAGTCGGTCAGAAATATGGGCTCTTGGATCGACAGCGGCTGGCAATGGGACTGGAAATGGGTAAGGGTTCTTAACACTAACGAGTTCAATGCGCTAACTGAATTACTTGTTTTATTGAACAGGAATAAATTCTCACGGGAAGGGGAGGACTACTGGAGTTGGGATCTTGCTCCGGCAGGTCGATACTCGACGAAAACTGCATATACCAGACTAATCGAACACAAGGAAGAAGAAGGGGTCGTTTCTGCTGTTAAACCCGAGTTCCAACTGCTATGGAGCAGTTTCGCGCCTCGGAGGGTAAAAACGATCGGCTGGAAGGCATTGAGAGGAAGGCTTGCAACTAAAGACAATTTAAGAAAAAGGGGGATTCAGATTGCGGACGAAGACGCTCGCTGCCCACTATGCGAAGAAGCACCGGAAAGCAATAAACATTTACTAATAGAATGCCCTTATGCAACAAAAGTTTGGCAGGAGTGTTACAAATGGCTTAAGATCAACATGGTCACTCATTCAGACATCAACATACACTCACTCCAACACAGCGAGGCTTGTGGCTTTGGTAAGAATAGGCGGAAATTTATGTATACTCTTTGGTCGTGTGTCATTTGGATGCTATGGAAAAATCGAAATGCCAAAACTTTCTCAAATGAACGCCAAGACATCAAGAAGACTTTTGAGAATATAAAGATAAATTTATGGGCGTGGATAGGAGGACAAAATCAACTGATTCCAAATTCCTCCGTTTCTGCTTGGTTTCATGATCCGTTTCTTTGTATGATTGACTAAACCATAGGAAGTCTAGGCGGCAAACACTGATTAATCTTGATGTAATATAGACTCTTGTATACGGGTTGGATACCCCGAGTATCCGTGTTTATATATAACTCCTTTACCGTTCAAAAAAAAAAAAACTTATGCTATGGTATCATTACTCTTTTAAATTAATATCACATGATACTTTGAATCTAATCACATGAGAGTTTGGTCTGTATCAAATTATTTGCACTTGGTTTAAGAGAAGTAAGAAAACCCTAATTAAGTAATCCATCATTCATTAATTGCTCGATTATCCAAACATTTTGGTAATTATATATCTAGACACTTTAACAATTTAGCTCATGTAATACTATTACATTTTGGTTGGAATGCCTTAAACCTTAAATGCTAGTTTATCAGGTGTATATTGAGTTTTGAGTCCAATTTTCTTTTTAATTTGAACTTATTTTCATTAGAGAGTATATATATTGTATTTCTAATGTTAACATAAGGTTAATGGGTAATCGTTGTACTCATCCGAATAAAATGAAATCATATCTTTTGTCCGTGAGCATAGCCAAAACATTTTTAAAAAAACACATAAATTATTTTTTCATGTTTTGTCGACTTATTTAATTTTTTGCATTCATAATAACATCTTATAAACTAAAAACAATTTAAAAAAAACCACATAAGTTATTTTGTCGACTTATTTATTTTTTTGCATTCATAAATAACATCTTATAAGCTATCAAGTCAATTTAGGATAATTTTAGCTAAACAAATTCTTAAATTTTATTAGGGGTTATTTAGTACAAACATAAATTGGGAACAGTGCCTTATTGACAGTATTGTATTGACTTTTATGTACATTAAATTTAAAGATGAAAGCAATCCGTACCCGCCCTCCAACCCGGTTTGTTGGGGCTATAACTTATAACTAAATAATCAATGCCCATATCGTGCAAGTGTTTTACATTTATAATATCATAATTAAATCAAACAAATTGGTTACCCAATTTAAATAAATACATTAAAAACAATTCTTCAATCCATTCGCGTAAAACCCCGTCGTGGATTTTGAATCAATTTTCATAGGATCTTCATGAATTTTATTAAAAGTTTATGGAATAGTGTGACGGTCTAACATAAATCTCTCACGTATAATAGAGACACGTGAGTAAATTGGATCAACTTTGAAGCTACACATGTTCAATTAGAGAAAAAGTTATTAAATTGAATTTAACCAAATGTAGATTGAATTAAGCAGTGTTTTTTAAGAGCATATTAATTAGTACTTGAGAGGCTCGTGAAGTTAATCGAACGTTACTATTTTACCTTTGACAAATTATTGTGTGAGATTATTATAAGGGACCATCTTAATTATAAAATAATGCATATGTGCCTTTAGGGTGTGTGAATAAAAAAACAATGTGTAGTATTTACAATTTGTTTGGTAGGTTGCACAAATATTCTCGATAAACTCAAGCGATCCTTCTGGTCCGGTAGAAAAAACAATTATTCAACATTGGGGGTTGCAATTCGAGTATTACAGTAATATATAGTGTTATCAGGTAATAATATAATTAAACCAGTCACACAATACCTTTTTTTTTTTTCATTTCTATACAAATATAAACTTTTCGTTATTTTTTTACACACAGATTAAAATAAGTAATTAAATATATACTAAGTGATGTGATTGAATGAGAAAATAAAAGTAAAATTAATGAAATAATATTAGAATGAAGTGTTGATATATAAATTTAAAAGATATTTATAAAAAATATGGAGTATGATATTGAAAATTTATAGACGGACAAATAAAATAGACACATATATAAAGTATTAAAAAATAGACACATATATGTACAGTGACGGAGCTAGAAAACCTCGGTTGGGGGGCCCGATTTACATTACTTTAAAGATAAAATATTATTCTCCGTTCAATTTTATAATTCCTACTTTTCTTTTCGGGTTGTTCAATTTTATTATTTTCATTCCTTATTTAAAATTTTTACTATTCACACTATTTTATCTCCATCCTTCGACCATCATTTATTTACTCAAATTGTCATTGACTTTATTTATAAACAATTACTTTATCTATAAATGAACTCTACAACATCCCATCATATTCCCAATTTATTTAATTTATACATGAACTAATTAATATTTATATTTCCATTAATTATATACATATATGGAACTATTAAAACAAACACATATATATATATATATAAAAAAAAAAATTGTATACGTATATAATGCTCAGGATAATGCCACGTCGAATGATATGGATTTGAAAGGATATATTACCAATAATATATTGTTTGAGAGTCACAATCTCAACTTATTTTCCATAAATGTATACCAGTTATACCACCGTCCACCAACATGATTCTATTCATTTGGTTAAATTTATTTGAATGAAATTAAATTAAAAGACCATTCATTTTTTAATTTATTAATTAGAAACGTCAATTATATTACTTTATAAAGTTAAAAGATCTTATATATAAAAACAAACTAGATAACTCCCCACGTGTTTTATGTATGATGTTTGTAGAGTCAATTATATAATATATGCATTATTTATATATAAATTAATTTACTAATCTTGTAAAAAATAATTATTTATATACTCCCTCCGTCCCAAATTAACTTTTATACCTACTTTTTCGGTCCTTTAGAAATTCTATCCATACAATATTTAAAACATTATATTTAATGTTATTATTTTTATGGTACATACATACGCACAAGTCAACTCACTTATTTATTTATTTTATAAAATTATATCTCAAAATTCTATTTATTATAATACTTTAAAAAAAAAAGGGTGAACAATAAGTGTGAAAGTTAAGATGAGACGGAGGGGAGGGAGTAGGGCTGTTACACGAACCGAGCCGCTCGTGAGCTCGACTCGGCTCGATAAGGCTCGAGTTCGGCTCGGCTCGTTCGTTAAATGAGCCGAGCTCGAGCTCGTTAGATACTCGATTTACTAACGAGCCGGCTCGAGCTCGATTTGTTAGGCTCGATATCTAATTTTTTTCTTTAAATTTCATTAGGCTCGTTAGGCTCGGCTCGATAGGCTCGTTAGGCTCGTTAGACCCTTTAACGAGCCGAACCGAGCTCGTTTCTTAGCTCGTCAATGTTATCGAGCCGAGCCGAGCTCGAACTTCAAATACTCGGCTCGTCTCGACTCGAATAACAGCCCTAGGAGGGAGTAATAAATAATACATACATATAAAATTATATAAAAATTCAAATATAAAATATAGATTAATATTTCAAGTACATTAAAATAATTTCAGCAAAAAGATTAATTGAAATCTAAAACAGAAGCAATTATCTAAAAAGCCAAAATCATTAAATCATATATTTGAGAGTTTTTATTTTTTCTACGTGTCATTCTCCTTTGTCCTTTAATTTAAAATACTGCAATTCTGTGAGTCGGTTTTTATTATGATTTTTTAATTTTTTTTACAACGGTTTTCTTCTTCTTATCTACAAGATTGCGTTCTTTTTTTTTTATTATTATTCTTTCTCCATTTTTCTTCTCTCTTCTCTGTCAGTTTTCTCTCTCATCAGTTTTTCGTTCTCATTTGAAATCCTGAATTTTGATGAGTCTACCGTTTCTATTTTACAGATTTTTTAATCTTTTATTTAGTTTTCTTTCTACTTTTATTTACTCTGCTCCTTGAATTTTGGTGAGTCTACTGTTTTTATTTTACAGATTTTTTATTTAGTTTTCTTCTACTCTCATTTACTTTGCTCCTTTTTATATAATTGTTGTGTTTTACGTAATCTCAAAAGTCATATTCATCTTATTTTGGAAATTTTAGTTTCATTTACTCTTAAATTCTCAAAATTGGACTTTTATGTTTTTTCTATTTTACTTTCCTTTTGGTTTCTTGTGCCGCCTCTGTTGCAACTTGCACATTTACATAATCTCAATAAGATTTGTTTAAGTGTCAAATTCTCAAAATTGCACTCTTCCTTATTTTTTTCGATGTTATTGTCATTTTGTTTTTATGCAATTCTGTTAGTTTTTATTATGATCTTTTAAAAAAAATTGACAAACGGGTATCATCAGTTTTTCTTCTTTTCTGCAAGATTGCGTACGTTCTTTTTTTTTAATTATTTTCTTCTCTTTTCTCATTTGTGTCTGTTTTCTCTATCACCAGTTTTATGTTCTCATTTGAAATCCTTGTGAGTCTACGGAGATTTTTTAATCTTTTATTTAGTTTTCTTCTACTTTCATTTACACTCCGCTCCTTCTTTCTCATTTGAAATCCTGATTTTTGGTGAGTCTAATGGTTTTTATTTTACAGATTTTTTAATTTTTTATTTAGTTTTCTTCTACTTTCATTTACACTCCACTCCTTCTTTCTTATTTGAAATCCTGAATTTTGGTGAGTCTACTGTTTTTATTTTACAGATTTTTTAATTTTTTATTTAGTTTTCTTCTACTTTTATTTACTCCGATCCTTCTTTACATAATTGCCGTGTTTTACATAATCTCAAAAGTTATATTCATCTTATTTTGGAAATTTTAGTTTCATTTACTCTCAAATTCTCAAAATTGCACTTTTATATTTTTTCTACTTTACTTTCATTTTGTCTTTTTTCTTCTGCTGCCTTTGTTGCAACTTGCCTATTTACATAATCTCAATAGATTTGTTTAGGTGACAAATTCTTAAAATTGCACTCTTCCTAATTTTTCGATGTTACTGTCATTTTATTTTTCTGCAATTTCATCTTAGACAAAAAAAAAAAAAAAAAAACATTTTATGCATTTATAATTTTATAGGATTGAATAAAAACAGTTTTATATTAATTTTCATTTCTCTTCGGGTAGCTCTTTCTTTTCAGGTACAGAAATTCAGGTTGATATTGATTTCTTAAACAAGACAACATTTCTTTCTTTTGAACAATTGAGTAATTTTATATTTCTTCAGGCATTTTATTTGTTGATCCATCGAAGAAATATTAATGTTGAACAAATTATGTATTTCATTCCTTCAATGTAATTTCTCACTTGGTGTGTTTATCTTTTGGAGTTTTGCATCTTTTTTTTTACTATTGTAATCATTTATGTTATTCCATTCTATTACAATATCTTATTAAATATATTTTGGTTAATATACATTATTTTTATCAATACTTATTCCTTTTATAATTTTTTTAGATTAGTTAGTTGAATGGTGTATAAATATAATATGTATAAAATGTTTGAAATTGTAGAAAATGCAAAAAATGGTACAAATTATAAAGGTGGGACTACTTTTGTCTAAACCAAAAAGACTTTGAGACAACTCTATGTACTATTGTGTGTTTTTTTTTTTTTTTAAAGAAATAACACAATCTTTTTAATTACTTATATATACAGTAATTAAGTTCTAAAAATTTGTTTTTTCATAGTAATTTTTAAACCTCAAATGTCTTATTAATTCGATCGTCAATATTTTTTTCCATGATTGTACTTATTTGAGTTATCTGACTTTCTCTTAGTGACTATCCGGTGCATTGTTTTTTATTACGAATGTCGGTGATGGTGGAGTTGGACAATTAATTAAAGATAAATTTATTTAGATATCAATGTGAAAACTAAATAAAAGTATTGAAAAGATAAAGAAAAAAAAACATTGTATATGATAATTATTTTTAATTCACGCGTAGTACGCGGGTCGTGCACTAGTAAAGAATAAAATGAAAAGCGTCCTATTATTTTGAGTGTTAAAATTTTCTAAATTATTAATAATAGGATTATTATAGTTACAACTTACAAGTGTAACATGTTCTGGTAGAGATTCTTTTTTTTTAGAATAGACTACTATCCTCCAGTTTAAATGTAGTATTAGTGAATTAATGTAAATTAATTAATTTTACATTTTTTTATAAATTTGAACTTTTAAATTAGATAAAAAAAAATCATGGTATTAAAATTTTAGACTTATATCAACGAGTTCAATTTTTGCTAAAAACAACTTCAACTTCACCCATATTTCCACATTAACTTTCACACTTTCCTTTTTAGTACGTTTTACAATAACTTTCATACTCTTCAACCTTAATTTTACACAAATGCCATTATTTTTTTTCATACATATACAAAAGTATCTCATTCATTTACTATATATATTATATATTCCCTCCGTCCCATATTAACTTTCACACTTACGGTTCACCCTTTTTTTAAAAAAATATTATAATAAATAGAATTTTGAGATATAATTTTATAAAAAAAAAAAATAAGTGAGTTGACTTGTGTGTATGTATGTACCATAAAAATAATAACATTAAATATAATGTTTTAGATATTGTATGGATAGAGTTTCTAAATGACCGAAAAAGTAGGTATGAAAGTTAATCTGGGACGGAGGGAGTATATAAAAGTTTACAAAATTAATCCTCAAAACTATGTATGGAATGTTTCCATGGGGTATGAGAGGTGGTTTCTGATACGTTGGAAAGACAGAACGAAAATTTAATAATCTTTCTTACCAGGGAACGCATTGCATATGTTCACGTGTTTACACGTCAAACTACTTGAATATACTACTACTAATTAAAATTCCTAAGTGTATGGGATTGTTAGGTAAGAAATGAGTTAAGACGCAAAGACTAAATTGCTGGCCTTGTGGCCTACAAGTCCTTACCACACAAAATCTATGAACACAAACTTCAATATCCAACGTCCACAACTGTTCGTTATACTTAATCAATTACCTACATATTAATTGTTTCTTCTTAACAAAGTCTACCCTTTATAATTAATTTCACAAAGTTTATCAAAAATAGATATATGGATGACCCTTTTAAATTTTAATTAGAGACCGTTCAGCCTATTTCAACTGTACATCAGGTCGATTTGTGAATTTTGAATTTTGGAGGTGAGTAGTGTTAGTGTCAACATCTCAACTGCAATCTACTAACCAACCTCTCAATGCCTTCTCTCATTTAAATTATTTGATTTTGGGATTGCAACACTTACAGCTGGCAGCTCTATGTACTTAATATCAGAATAAATGTAGTCAAGTTGTGATGGGTTTTTTCTGGTGATTGTCTATTTTATAGCAGGTAAACAATTTAAAGAGGAAATAAGTATGTATGTGTATATATATTGGGATCATGGAATGCTAAAAGAAGACTACAAGAACAGGGGTTCCATATTAAAGACTAGATAATTAAAAATTTCATTTATTACATCCTTTTATATAGTCTTGTGAAATTTCTTCTCTTTCTCTCTCACTCACATAGTTGATTTCAGAGGAAGAAGAAGATGGAAAGTAAGCAAATCTCATGTAAAAGTGAAGGCCCTTTATTTTCTTGGCCATGGGACAACTTGGGTAGCTTCAAGGCATGATCTTTTTACACTTTTTGTCTAATTTATTTATTATTTTTTCCCTTCATTTTCAAGAATCTCATTATGTTCTTCTTTTTAAAATGTGTTTAACAGTATGTGTTGTATGGCCCCTTGATTGGAAAAGCCCTTTATGCAATTCACAAGGGTGAAATCAAGAATGAAGCATGGTGTTTTCACATACTAATCTTGTTCATGCTTAGAGCCCTAGTTCATCAGTTGTGGGGGAGCTATTCTTGTATGCTTTTCGTTAACGCTAATCGAAGAATCAATGAACAAGGCATGGATTATAAGCAGATAGATGCAGAATGGCATTGGTATGATGATTTACAATTTTTGTCTAATTTTTAGGACATAAGTTTTTTTTACTGATTCATAGGTGTTAAATATATTGTAACAGGGATAATTTTCTGATACTTGAAGCTATAATTGCATCATTCTTGTACTTGAGTGTCCCTTCCTTAGCCGATTTCCCAATCTGGAACTTTAAGGGCATTCTTTTTTGCCTAATTCTTCACATAGGAATATCAGAACCACTCTACTATTGGACACACAGATTGTTACATTCACCTGCTTTGTTTCAGCGCTATCATTGGCTCCATCATAGCTCTAAAGTTCTGCATCCTTTCACTGGTAAATAAATAAATAAACTATGTTTCGTACATGGTTCGATGAATTAACAGCGTGTGTAACTGATTGCTTGTTTGTTTGTTTGTGTTTGAAGCTGGACATGCCACATTGCTGGAACATATGTTGCTTTGTGTAGTTGTAGGGATTCCGATATTGGGAACTACGTTTTTAGGATACGGATCGATAGCCTTGATGTATGGTTATCTGTTGGCTTTCGATTTTCTTCAGTGTTTGGGGCATTGCAATGTTGAAGTTTTTGATAGTAAGATGTTCGACACTTGTCCCCCGCTTAAGTATCTCATTCGTACCCCAACGTAAGGCTCTATTACTGTCTATATCTATACGTTGGTGTTGATTTGTCCCGTCCCCTTGATAGGCCCCGTTTCTCTGCAGATACCACAGTCTTCATCACACGGATAAGAGAACGAATTTCTGCCTTTTCATGCCTCTGTATGATAAGCTATGGAACACAATGAACACCAAATCTTGGGACCTTCAGAGAGAAATTAGTTCAAGGACAAGTGAGTATATTAGTTACATTACATTGATTCTTACTATGTTTTTATATTTGAAGTTGTTTAAATATGGATTTTTTTTACAGAGAGAAGAGTACCGGATTTTGTGTTTCTTGCACACGTGGTTGATATCATGTCGGCGCAGCATTCGCCATTTGTTTTTCGATCCTTCAACTCGATTCCTTTCAGTACAAAGCTAATCTTGTTCCCAATGTGGCCTTTTACATTTATGGTGATGCTTGTTATGTGGGCAAAGGCCAAGACATTCTTGTTCAGCTTCTACCATCTCCGAGGCAAATTGCACCACACTTGGGCTGTCCCAAGATTCGGTTTCCAGGTTCCCCCTGTTTAGAATACCGTATCACATTTTTGTTCATGTAGTAACACATTATTTAGGTCCATCAGTATCACAGAAAACTCATATCCATGTTGTGGTTTTGCAGTATTTCTTACCATTCGCTAAAGATGGCATAAACAAACAAATAGAAGACGCGATCCTTAGGGCGGATAAACTCGGTGTTAAGGTTATAAGCCTTGCAGCACTAAATAAGGTAACTTTTGACATCAAATCCGTCTCCTTAATCGTGTCAAACTCACGCGTTTTCTTGATTGCAGAACGAAGCTTTGAATGGAGGGGGAACACTCTTTATTAAAAAGCATCCCAACCTTAGAGTTAGAGTGGTTCATGGGAACACCCTCACAGCTGCTGTGATCATACACGAGATTCCTCAGGACGTCAATGAAGTGTTCTTAACGGGCGCTACTTCTAAGCTCGGTAGGGCTGTCGCCCTCTACCTTGCTCGTAAAAAGGTTAAAGTTTTGGTAAGTAATATCAACTTATGTTTCAAAAGGTTCCTAAATTATCTTTTGTTGAGGCCATTTGAGTATCAAAATTTTATTTCACGAGCTCCCTTGAGGTTAAAACGACGAACTAATCATTTATACGTACTCAACGTAGATGCTAACTCTCTCGACGGAGAGATTCACCAAGATTCAGAAAGAAGCACCGGTCGAATGCCAACAATATCTAGTTCAAGTTACTAAGTACCAGGCAGCTCAGCACTGCAAGGTAATTAATTCTTGAAATCACATAATTTTTACTTGAATTCAAGAACTTGAATTCTTTGTGGAAATAATTTTCAGACATGGATCATTGGAAAGTGGACAACGCCAAGAGAACAATATTGGGCTCCGACGGGAACTCATTTCCACCAGTTTGTTGTTCCTCCGATTCTCTCGTTTAGACGAGACTGCACTTATGGAAACTTGGCAGCAATGAGACTCCCTGACGATGTTCAGGGGCTCGGATCCTGTGAGGTAAGGAACATCGCGCCTTAAATTAATAGTTTTACTATCTTTCAAACCCGTATGTATGTATGTACATTGTTGAGGTAATGAATTTTGTGTGTCATGTCATGAAGTACACAATGGGAAGAGGGGTGGTTCATGCATGCCATGCAGGGGGGGTGGTTCATTTTCTTGAAGAGTGGAAGCATCATGAAGTTGGGGCTATAAATGTTGATCAGATTGATGTGGTGTGGGAAGCTGCAATTAGGCATGGACTCAAGCCACTATGAATGAATATTTGATATTTCTACATACACACATTTTTTTATATTTAAAAACAGTAATACAATTATACAAATACAGGGTTCAAAATCAGATAAATTGCTCCAATTGTTTAATTAAAAACAAAGGGACAAAATGCTTACAATTTGGTTTGTATGTTTGACTATTTTGTCTTTATGTTGTAAATTATTTTGTCTTTCCCTCTCCAATTTTCTTGTGTTGTCTTGCATCTAAATTAGGGATGGGTGTGGGTACTTGACTATTTGGACCTGTCCCATCTCATAATATTATGTTTTTTATCAATGTATATTGATCTAAAAAATATTTAAGAAAGTTGAGTTATATATATATATATATATATATATATATATAAGTATATCAATATTTTTTTCCAACCCTATCTAAATCTGTCACACCCTGTTGCAGAGCACGGGGATGAGCAGATTGAATTGAAATTATCATTCCTAAATACAATTATTTTTTACTTGTGTATTTCAACCTGGGTTTTGAGTTCAAAGGAGGAATGATCGATGTATAGTCCATTCTGAATATTTACTTTTTATTGTACAAAAATATTACTAGTATTTATAAAATATTACAAATATAAATTCCCTTCATTGGTAATATGTAGTATGATATTTTTAAAACTGGCATGCTTAATTATAAAAATAATATAAGAAACAGAGAAGGTATAATAATTCCAAATAGTTGACCAGTTTTTCTCTAGTGCCTTGAAAATTAATTACACTCACTCAGTGTCACATTCTATTTTAAGAGTGAGATGCTGATATTTGCACCAACCAGTTGCTGCAAATAAGGAGAAAGAGGCTCCCTCCTACAAACAATCTACACTTGTGATCTATCATATACACACACTAAAACACCCACATATATTACATATCACAACCTATATATCTCAAGAACATCAGCCTAACTACAATCAATTAACTTAAAACACACACCTGATCATGGACAATCTTGCAAAAATGAGTCTCACTCTTTCTCTCTTCCTCTCTCTTGCAATCCACACGGCCAATGCCTTCAACATCACTACAATACTCGATAAGTATCCCGATTACTCCACCTTCAACTCCTACCTCACTCAAACCAACCTCGCCTCCGAAATCAACAGTCGACAAACCATCACCATTCTTGCAGTTGACAACGGCAACATCGGCTCCCTCTCCGGAAAACCATTACCACTCATGAAACACATTCTCAGCGTACACGTCGTCCTCGACTACTATGACATGACAAAACTCCAACAGTTGTCGAAAACCTCCGTTCTCCTCACGACCCTGTTCCAATCGACCGGGTTAGCCCAAAACCATCAGGGGTTCTTAAACGTGACGAAACTTGGGTCCGATAGCATCGCGATGGGTTCAGCAGTTCCCGGGTCACCCCTTGGGACGAATCTCGTTAAATCCATTGCAGCACAGCCGTACAACATCTCGGTGTTGCAAGTGAGTAACATTATCGTACCTGCTGGGATCGATGGTTCGGTATCAAGACCTCAAGCCCCGCCTCAAACCCCGCCCCAAGCCCCTACATCAAGCCCGCCCCAAGCCCCTTTATCAAGCCCGCCTTCACCCCCTACACCCGCGCCCAAATCGGCTCGTCCTCCGAGCCCATCGCGAGCACGGCCCCCGGCCCCGACAACATCTGAAGCTTCTGATCTATCCCCGACTGAAGATTCACCATTACTCGATGGGCCAACCTTGGCTGATGGGCCAATCTTTGCCGATGCACCAGATGCAGATGATAAAGCCGAAGCCGAAGCCGAAGCCGATACTCCTCCGAGTGGGGCCCGAGCTCTCCACGTGGGCCTCGCTGTTGCTGTCACAATGGTGTTATCCACATTTTTCCTAGCATCAAGAATTTGATGCAGAAAACAGATCTTTTCTTTTCTTTTCTGGATTTATTTCTATGATTTTTCCAGATTGTTGATGAGGTGAGTAGTCCTCAACTAGAATAACTGTCCGGAGAACATTGTAACGGTTTCTTTGATGGAATAACACAATAATCAACTTTCCTCAACTATGGATTTTCAAATCTTGTTTTACATGTTACTCCTTTCGTTCCAATTTAACTGTCGTTTTTTGTTTTTTTCACAAAAATTAAGAAAATGACAAAGCTGGAAAGAATTATTTAATTTCTCTTGGAAACCAAAATCCACATATATTTTGGAACACTTTTTTTTTTCTCCTCTAAAACGACAGTTAAATTCGAAAGGAGGGAGTATTAATCTTCATCTAATTGATTAACCATATTACTTCAACCACTCTATCTAGACTCTACCTGATCTCTATAATCTTCTTTGAAGGCAGAAATTCAAGAAACACGAATGTAACTTGCACATACGAAAGTAAAACCAAGTTAAAGATGATGAGTGAGTGACTTTATTGCACAAGTTAATATATACGTACACAAAAGAAACACAACTAGAGATATAATCAAGAGCTAAGCTGCAGAAACCTTAGTGCCATCGGATGCTTAGCCTCGGAGAGACAATCTGGTTTCAAGATTTCGACAATCTCCCCATCTACAAGAAGGCACACCACATCAGCAATCCTTTGTATTTGTTTGATGCTGTGAGAAACCATAATAACGGTCATCTCCCGATCTTTCTTCAGCTTCACTAGAGCATCTTCTATGTTCTGAGTCGATATTGGATCTAAAGCACTTGTGGGCTCATCAAGTAGCAAAACCTTCATAGAAAACGGGATTAAATAACACAAAAAAATGTTGAACACAAATATCTAGCCGAAAAATTATCACCTCGGGTTCATTGGCCAAGGCTCTTGCAAGAGCAACCCTTTGAGCTTGCCCAACAGACAATTCTCTGCCCGACTTGCTGTAAAAAGACGAATCAAGGTCTGCAAGAGCCAATAACTTGTAGACCTCATTATCGTTTAGCTTACTCCCCTTTAACAATGGCCCATATCGTATGTTATCTGCAACCGTACCTGTATTCCAAGATAATCGAAAACAATCAATCCTAATCTCTACATGAGCCAATAATTTTGTAAATTCGACATGATCATCAAGCTCCTCATTTTGATGTCTAATTAGTCCTCTATTGCAACATCAAACAATGTATAAACACTAAACTACAAAAAAACAATAAGGGTCTAGCCTCAGAAAATCACCCAAGCATATCAAATTTTACCATTATCTTGCAAATAGCAACACAAGCATTTCATCAAACATGAAACAGGCAATAAATAAAGACAGTTTTTTCACCTTCAAACATAGCAGGGAGCTGAAACAGCAAACCAACTCTCCGGCGAAGACTACAAACATCAAGATTACAGATATCAACACCATCTAGAAACACTGAATCAGATGCGGGCTCCCATAACCGATTGAGGGCCCGAAGAAACGTTGATTTGCCGCTGCCACTCGGCCCGATTACACCCACAATTACTCCTTTGGGAATATCCAAGTTGATTTTGTTCAGAATCCTTACATCCTTGTCGGAAATCTTAGTCAGATGCCTCACCTCGATTTTCATTTCCGGCGAGACCCCATTTTCCGGCAGCAGATGATCGTCGGCTCCGTCCACTGCACGAATTCACAACAACAATTTCAAAAATGATCTTTTCAACATAAGTTGGTGATAAAAGGATTGCTATACTGCATAAAATAAAATTGAAAACAGTTGGAGGGGTTGGATTTATTCTCACCTTCAAAAGCTTCCATGGCAAAAACTTGGAAGAAGATTGATTTTTTTACAGTATATATAGATTTATGGAGAAAGACCTTCCTCAGATAAATTGATCAAGAACTGGACATATTTTCAGAGTAAAAAGTTGGTTTTTTTTTTAAATATTTTTCTTTATTGCACTTTTTTTTTTTTCATACAATTTATCATCCCCATCCTTATTAGGGTTGTCAACGGGGCGGGTCCACCCGCCAAAAAAAATTATACTCGTTACCTGTCACGTCATAATTTTTTTAAAAAAAAATAAATAAAAAATAACTGTTATTTAAATAAAATAGCACATTTAAAATTGCTCTTAAAATCACAATAAAACATCAATTCCAACATTAAATAGAACATAAAATCTTAAAAAATATACATATTGTTCAATGCAAAATTAACCTAACAAAATCAAATGGATAACACAATTAATATCTCAATTCTCAACCCTCGTTGATAGATAATTCTTCACGTACGTCTTCTTCCTCAAATTAGAAAGGCAGAAAAAAAGCAGTGCGTGTGTATGTTTTGTTATTGTGTAAACCTTACAATTAGAATTTAAAAAGTTTTTTTAATATATATTTATTATACTAATATATATATATATTATATTATATATATTTTTTAATTATTATATATATGCGTTCGGGTCGGGTATATACAATCTCATTACCCGTTCCATACCCGGCGGGTATTCGTTGACCAGGTATTTACCCGCTCCGGATCCCGTTTGACCGGATATTTATCTGCCCCGTGCGGGCCGGTTTCATGCGGATCCGAGTTTTTACCCGTCCCATTGCCAACCCTAATTCTTATTTTGCTTATTAGTTGCTCCTTATATTTTTTTTTTCTTCAAGTGGGTAAAAAGTAAGTGAAAATATATGAAGTTCACAATATGCTTTATTTTTAAAATACAAAGAGTATACTCCTAGTACACTAGAACTAAAAACACTTATAAAATAGGTGGAGGAAGAAATACAATTTCCTGGATATTTCAGAAAAATAGTGTTAAGTAGTGGTTGTTTGAGTGTAAATATTGGAGAAGCTAAACCCTAGGTTAACTTTGAGTTCTAAAATTTTGATTTTGAATTTTAAGTTTTTACAATGGTTTTCCTTTAAATTTTAAAAATTGATTTTGAAAAAGCATTCCTACAACACTTATAAACCTATAATATCACAATTTTTAATATAATTAGCTCTATTTGCCTACGCTTAATATATTTAAATTACTCAACAATGAATACAATGACAGAGTACAATATAATTAACTTTTATACATTTAAAAATTAATTTAAAAAAAAACATTTAAAACCACCTAGAAATCAAAATACATGCAGTCGTAACATTTCTCAAAAAATTCAAAGATACTTTGATTTTGATAGGTAGGTAGAATGTGCAAACAAAAAAGAAACTTATGTAAAATTTATATTTGTTCTTTTTAGGGGGAATTTTATAATTGTACTTGAGTATCCAATAATATGGAGATAAATTTCCATTTCTTGTGTATCAGTAATTCAGTACAAATCTGGAGATAGAACTCTTGGAAAACGACAGACAAACAAGTGAGATAGAGCATAGTCCATAATTATGAATTAAATTTAAAATATATAGGCCTAAATGCAACAATATTCACGATTCTTGGGAGTGTATTTTTATACTGTTGAAATTTGATTATTGATTACTACAAAGTGTGTAAAAAACTGAATCACAACTCTTTGAGATCAACTGTCAACGCTGAAAAATACATTGACCTATTAAATGAATATTCGATCAACACCATTACACATTATATATTAAGCACACTTTTCATTTCTTAATGCTTTGGAGTTATTGTTAATTAACCTAAAACTAATATCCAACCATCCCATTTTTAGATTAATCCTAGTTTAAATTCTATCATTTGTTTGTTGTATTCGGAAATTGTTTGATTTGAGAGTTGTTTATTAATATTAAAAGAGATAATATAATAGATATGAAATTTTTTTGAGTAATAAAATATTATGAATAATAAAGTAATGACATGTGAAGGTGTAATTTTGAGATTTTTTTTTTTTTGACAACTAATTTTTTTTTGAAGCTCACAACTAATTTTGAGATATTTGAAATTGTAGTTTAAAGTGATTTTTTTTTTACCAAATCAAAAAAATAATAAATCCAATTTGATACGTCCATTTTTTAAATAATGAATCTAAAGTCGAGGTGAGTAATATAAAGTACTGCACGATTTTAAAACAAATTGAATGTACTCTGAAGTCGAGTTTTTACAAATGCAAGAAAAAATGAGGTAAACATATTTTTATTAAAAATTTGTAGTTTACAATTTTCGTTGATATCTTAATTTCTCTCTCAAAAGACATGAACTTAATTTGTGATATCGCGTCTCAACGACTTATTTCAAAATTTTACCATAATAAAGGTTTTAAGATTTAGAGAGCACAAAGAACTCAAATCTCGAACCGAAATATATTATTCTCTTCGTTTCACGATAACTTTTACACTTTCATTTTCTAGATATTACATACTAATAATTTCATTTTCTATACGTTACATAATAACTTTCATATCCTTAAAATGAAAAACTATTTATAAATTTTACCATTACAATATCCTCAATTTTACATAAAGTGACGTTACTTTTTACCTACACATACACACAAGTCAACTCATTTTTTTACTTACATAAATGGTTATAAAATTATTCCTCAAAAAACTTGCATTTTCTTAATACTCCTAATGTGTGTTCATAACTTATTACGGAAGGTATCTTATATTCTTATTTCTAAAATTAATATTTGCATTATGATTATGACACCCTCAAAATTTAATAAAATTTCGAGTTCTGCACTTATTATTGAATTTCATATAATGTATAGTTATATTTAAGGCAAACACCCCTACTAATTTACTATTTTTCTAAATTTCAGTACCAATTTTGTGAAATTAGAATAGTGTGATAGCCTACCAAACTCCAATAAAGTATTTCTATGCTATAGTATAGCCAACACAATGAATTTTTGTTCTTCCCTCTCAAAATTTATGTGAAGAATCTTAATTCTTAACCAAAAATATAAATCATCATGAAAATAATATAAAAATCCTCACATGTTAATATTTCAAAGTCGCATTTCAGAGATTTTAGCTTCGATTCAGTAATATTATAACACGTCATTCTAATTAGCCAATAAAATGGCAAGTAAACTCCACGCGCTAAATATCAACTGGAGTAGAAAAACCTTCTAAAATAAGAAATTCATAATGCCAATCCGATTTTACCCACGCCAGATACCGGTACAATATTTAAAGCATGGCGTACAACATCGAGCAGTTGTACTTCGTGCAGCAAAGTATGTACCTTTGAATGAAATGACACAAAAACTATAGAGTGAGAAGGAAAAAGAAGAGAGAGAGAGAAGCGAAAAACGAAGAGAGAGAAAGGGAGTATCGAAGAAGAGAGCGATCAGAAAACACAGAAAAGGGGTCTTCAATTTTCTGATTCAGAATCAATTCCGAAGAAATATAGAGAATGCGAAGCAAGATTTTGAAGGGATGAGGAGCAATGGTGAGAGAAGTTGAGAGTTGTAGTTAACAGAAAGAAGGAGCGAAAATAAGGCTGAGAGTGTTATGTGATTAATTTTTGTTCTCAATCTGAATTGTGGAGCTTCAATAAGGTTAGCCCATTTGATTTTGCATCTCGTTGGGCCCAAATTCTTTGTTCAACTTCGAATCTTTATGTTTCTTTGATTCATTTTGTTGGGTCCAAGTTTGAATTTTGAGCACAGAAATCTGAGCTTTGAAGTTCGGAATTCAAGCTTGAATCTTTCATTGAGGAAGTGGCATTCTGGTTATTGTTGAATTTTTAGAATACAGGCAAAATTTTGGGCGGTTTACTTGGAGTTGCATGGAGGTATCTGGTTTTTAAGGTTTAGTTCAATAAGGGGTTCATTAGAATTGTAATAGTGAATCTTGTGGTTTCTGTTGAAGAATTTGGCAAATTTCTGAAAATTGGGTTTTTGGAGGGAGAGGCAGTTTAATTGAAATTTTGAGATCTCAGGGCGTGGAGTCAACTGTATTGTGTGAAATTGAGGTTTTGATGATGGGTTATAATTATGACAATGTTAGGGTTGTGGTTGGAGGGATTGGATGTTTGGAAAAAGGGGTTTTGGAATTGTAGCTAAAAAACCCTAATTAAGTGAAGGTTGTGAAGTATTGTGTGCAAGTGTGTGTTCTTACATTATATGGATTTTTAGTGTGGACAAGGATAAAGGCTGTAGATATGCAACCACCACATAGTCAATCGCGCGTCAATCTTGCTGAATTGAAAGCTCAGTTAGTTAAGAAACTCGGGCCAGAGGGGTCGAAGCAATACTTTTATTACTTGAATAGGTTCTTGAGTTTGAAACTGAATAAGGTTGAGTTCAATAAGCTTTGTCTTAGAACTGTTGGTCGAGAGAATATTCCACTTCACAATCAGCTCATTCGTTCGATACTCAAAAATGCTTGTACTGCAAAAACTCCACCATCAATCGGTCAGAAGGATGATTTGAAGCATGTTGGTGGCAACGAGATATCTGCTGATGTTTACCACCAAAACGGGTCTCACTCCGATTCACCAGGTTTACCAAATGGAGCTGATATGCTACCCGTCTCACCCCGAAAGGCCAGGACAGGTAATCGTGGGAGACCTCGTAGTGCACTTGGTCCTAATGGGAAAACCAGTTTTGCTCCTCAGCTGCCTACTGCCACTCAATCGAGTGATTTCAATTTCGTATTGGCGAATGGAGATTTGCCACGTCAGCATCATCAAGGCCTCGTTCAGAAAATGGGGAATGAAAGTGAGACCTTGGTTCCCAATTGTGACCGGATTGAGTTGGTGGTTGGAGATAACGGGAAAGAGGCTTCTGCTAGAAGTCCACTTCAGGCCCCGCTTGGTGTTCCATTTTATCCCGATGGGGCCCACAGACAACCGAGTAGTAGTAGAGGAATTGGCCCACTTAATGATATTGCTTTGCTGGATAGTCTGACGTTAAGGGAACGAATGGAGCAGATCGCTGTGATACAGGGTCTTGAAGGGGTGTCGTTGGATTGTGCCAATATACTTAACCATGGTTTAGATACTTACTTGAAAGGGTTAATTAGGTCTTGCATCGAGCTCGTAGGATCAAGATCAGGCGGGCACGAGTTATCGAAGAATAATATGAACAAGAACCAGGGGCATATGAAGCCTATCAATGGTGTCAAACCAGGGCATCAATATCAGATGCAAAATAGTGGAATCAGAAATTCCTGCCCGATTTCTTTGCAGGACTTCAGAGTTGCGATGGAGCTTAATCCACAAAAACTGGGCGAAGATTGGCCTTTGTTGCTTGAGAAAATATGTACACATCCATTTGAAGAGTAGTATGGAGAATGAATGAGTTTGGTGTTCTGCTGTTGAGTAAATGGTCCTACTGGATCAAAAGGCATGCTTTGGGCTGCTGATGTTCTGGGCCTCATCTGGATTCGATTGCTCTCATTCATGGGCTTTGAGATGACAGGGGCCCAAAGCAGGGAATCTCGATTCCATTCTGCTATTGGGCTTCTCTTTAACGGAGGGACCGTCAGATGAGCTGAATGCCTGGTTGAGCTGTTGTATGATTAGCGTTATCCTTCACTTCGATCTTTTTTTTTTTTCTCCTTTTCTTTTTTCCTGTAAGTTAGATTGAATGAGGAATATTAGAACAGTTTTGCAGGAATAATTTGTGTAGTGAAGTACTTTAGTGAAACAACTGGTGGGATTGCATGATGCAATAGTCATGCTTATGTACTTTCACCATCAAGATTGGTTGGGATCTTAATATTAACGACACGGTTTAACCACTTGCTTTGATTTTTTTGCTCTTTTTTTCGTTTTGCTATAGGCATGTTTACTGTTCTTACTTGTTTAATCATCTGAATAATGAACGAACATATATATCACTGCTAAAATCTGAACTGACCTTTCCCATTTTATTTGATATAGTATCACCATAGACTCACACACACACATCAATACATTATACTAAATTTGTGTAAGTAGAGAAACCATCAATAGTAAATATCTGATTGAATCGTTTGTCAAAAAAAAAAATATCTGATTGAATCGTAATTTGCCTTAATGCTTTATTGTTTTAAATATTTTAGTGCATGATCCAGTTAGTTCACTTGAATGACTTTATTTATTCCTTTGAGCTGTATGATCATACTTTTAACGAACATCCATTTTCTCTCTGTAGACTTATCTATTTTGCAGGTTGTGTTGCTTCTTACACTCTGAGGGATGGCTCAGACAACATAGATACAGGCGATACCGTCAATATTTGTGCTGTATATTCTGACTTCTGTTATGCTATATTTTTTTAATTTTTTGCTGTAATTTCCTTTAAAAGCTGGATTTATAAATTACAGAGATAAGTTAGTAGTCTATTTTCAATGATATTTGTGTTATCGTATTTTTTACCATTATTTTACGCTCGTCTTTGGCAGGCCTATTTTATTAGCACGACAAAACTTTGTTTTATTAAGGGGGTGTTTGCAAACAGCTTCCAGAATCACTTTTTATTCAAAAGCTGTGAGAGGGAGCTTTGAAAATAAGTGATTCTGAAAGCTGTTAGTTGTGTTTGCAAACACACCCTAACAAGTAGAGTTAATAATATCACTTTTCTGGTCTTAGCTTATGTTTTATTTTCAGGATACTACTATTCTTTTCTGAGTATAAACGTCTAGTTCAGATGTGATTAGTTTGCTTTATCTATTTTTTACCTTGTCACATGCTTCTGTTTTTAAAATGTTTCAGAGTGCCAACAGTTAGTTTATTAACAGAAAATAGTGGAATGTTATTTATTTATTTTTGCTACAATTTTCTGAACATTATAATTATTACACACTTTATTATTCTTCCTACATTAGTACATCTGATGCTTTTAATCTTGGAGTATAAAGGCCTGGTTCATTAATCTTAACCTGTTATAATCGTAATTTCAAACAATTTGCAACACAATGAGAATTGTGTTTAAATGTTGTAATTGCTTACCTACTTTTCTTACTGCTTTCCACACCATGCTTAACTGTTCCATCGTTGAAGCCAAAATTTCTCTCTTTATTCTTTACCTTTTAGGTAATTCTTGAATCCTGTATGAGGACTGAAATACCCTTGAGTGACCAATACAAAAATATTGCATGCAGCCATTATGGTCATGGTATATGTACAGCAAAGATGCCATTTAAGTAAGCTCGAAAAACGCTCTCTTGGCATAATCTCAACTGCATGTCTGTTTAGGTTGAACTTGCTCTTAGATCATGTGAACTAGGATATTAATTGTAATTTTACTTGGTGGGTTGCGATTAATAATCTAATAATAATGTTGTAGCAATTATGATTACCATAATAATTGTTGCAATTGTAGTATTCTGATTAAAATTAATTAGGCTTGCTTCTCTTTCTTTATAATTGGTCATTATGATTCTGTAGACTTCATTTATGGAAAATATTCTGTGTTCTTTATATTTTTGAATTTGCCACAAATATTTGCAACTTGTTTGTTTGGATCATCACTAGGGAACTTGATTTAGTGGGATGAAAATTGCCGTTCTGTCAATCAGATCATCGATCAAGTCACTCACCCAGGTGTTTCTGAAATAGAAACTCATTTCATGCCAGGTTATATGCGTAATTTGATACAGTCTGATTCGTATACGAAGTTTAATACTTTCATGTGCTGATGTCACATGTTCATTTTGGTAGCGTTTTGCTTGTGTCTGAAAGTAATCACCTCATCTCGATTTGTTTGCCTCAGATCTTCATTCTGCTTAAAACTTAAATAGTTCTGGTTTAAAGTGCGCCAGTTTTTTCTTAGACTAAGTTTAAGAAACTTGTGGTTTGAAAGTTTGGTTAAGACTTGTCTTTTTCATGTCATCAAGTTTTGATTGTTTAGACAGAGAATATTCATCTTGGAGAGCAATTGATACGACGATTATGGAATTGTGTCATTGTGTAATGATTTTGTGCTACTTTTATCCTGTCCTGTCCTGTCGTGGTGTTGTAATGTTCATATCGTGCATAAGATCTTGTGTGGACAGTGGTATTGCCCTGTTTCACAATGAAGCTTCAAATTCTTTTCTGGTAGTTATATATTGGCAGAATAACATGGAGAATTGAGTTCAAATCCTATTAGGGAGGACGGAGGACGAACTGAGGGAAGGGCCAGCCATCCTTTGTCGAGCACAGCATGGATTACGAAAGTTTAATGCTTAAATTCGTTTACGCAGCATAAAATTGTTTTCTCAAAGTTAGTCTCGGCAGGGGAGGAGGAGAGAAAGAAGACAAGACGATTGAAATAAGTTCATTTTCTTATGGAAGAAGATTATGCAATATTCAGGTTTTTCAGTGAAATTTCTTTTCTTTTCTGAGCTTGTTTTGTGCTCAGAAATAAGTGCAAAATTCCAGGTTTTGCACTTTGTATGCTAGTGAAGAATGGTGTTTCATCTCGTGTTTACGTTAAAGGAAACACGTTTAGTCGTTAAATGAAACACTTCCAACTGCCAAGAGTCTGAAGGTTAGCATGTAGTATCTGAAACAGATGAATGTACTGTACTGTACTGATTTCTATTTCAACAAACAGACTACACATTTTGCTTACAGGACCTATTTTTACTAGCCCAGCTCGAGCCCAATACACAGGCCCATTTATTTGAGCAGTAACATTGGTTTTTAATTTTTTATTCCTTGCATGGTACAGACTACAGATACAATAATTGTCTCGTGATTTTATTTTGTAGAACAGAAAGTAAGCTATAAATTTAGTCATACACGATTTAATAAGTTCAAGAATAAGTATAGAGAACGTCAACAATAGTGATTCTTTAATTTAATAAAAGTTAAAAGCACTATATTTTGAACCAGAAGAAACCAGTAATTGAGAAGTGAGTTCACTCAGAGCCCAGAGGTGGTTTTCACTGTTAAAAAAAAAACTCGTTCCAGAATATGATGCATATTTACAAGCTGAAAGTGTAGATACACGTTTTCTGTAGCACCATCATTATCATGAGTTTCATATACCATTATTGCAGAAGAAAGACTCTTTTCTTATCGAGTTTGATCAAAGGATCGAGCTTCTGAGCCATGGTTGGACCAAGAGAAATTCCTTGAGAACCATCGCTGCTTACGCTTATTGTGGGTCGACATTACTTCTGATTCTGTTTTCTTTAGCATTTCCCACATAATCTGCACGTCCTCGTATCCACATGTTTGGATATCATCGTGAAGTTTCAGAAGCCCACCACCTGAATAACCGAAACACATCGATATAACGTGAGTAAAGCCGAAAAATATAGTGAGACTTACTGCACATGTTTTGATTCCCTCACATGAAATTGGATGCTTCTACTCTAGGAAAAGACTAATATAGGCATCTACTCTAGTTAGACATTATTCTTCAATGATCAACAACCAAGGAATTAGATTCTTTTGGGTAAATAGTGACATAGTACCATTCTGTGTTTTATTGAAGCTTCCGTATCCCCTATTTAATTTTCTTAGCCCACCTACATTTTATCAGTTTTTAGATAAGTACAATGAATTAGGTTATTTTGGCACTATATGTTTCAGTTTATTCTGTGAATAACTCAAACTTTGCTCAAATTTGAGTCGAGTTAATGCACAACTTGTCGACTTATCAATGTAATTTAGACAAGCCGATTCATGAAATAATTAAGCTTTACCAATACCCTACTCAAAGGCTCGCAAGCGCTAAGTAATCGAGACGAGCTCAATCCTGGTATTATATCGACACGACTTGATCTGAGTGGACCCCATTTTCTTAAAAAAAAGAAAAGAAAAAGAAAAGACCTAAAAAGAGAAAAAAGACAAAATCCCCACCGCCCATATTAAAGAAAATAAATGAAAAAGGAAAAGAGTGGGGCATTACTTTGGTTGTGGTCATACTATGAGGTCCAATATCTCATACTTTAATGACTTTGAGTGGAACTTACCCAGTGGATATAAGCAGCCATAAGTGGAATCTTTCAATATTTTTAACATAAAATAAGTAGGAAAGAAAGGGAACTCTATTCCAAATCCATCATTAGTGCTTCGAATCCTATTTTAAAGAGTTTTAGTGTGCACCAATTAACAAGTGGATAATAAGAATGGGGGATTAAAATTATGTAAAAATCAAGAACCAATAATTTTCTTAAATTCTAAATACCTATATCATGAATCAGGACATTATCATAACCAAATACCATAATTCTCTGCTTTAACCCATATTCACCACCAATTTATAACAGCTTTTGCTAAGGTTTTTCACAGTAGCAATATTTGAATCTGTAATGAACACTAAATTTCATCGTCTTCTACGGATTAGTCACTATAAATTTAGCTAAGATTGCATCAATTTCATCATTCCTGTATAATTAGTAAAAGCCAGAAGTCAATTTAAGACACTATATATCATGGAATTCTGATTCAGATGATCCTTCTTACTTCTTTGTGCTATTAGAATAGATTAAAAAAGATGCCTATCTTTATCACTGGAGTTTCAAAATAATATTAAGGCCAATCAGGATGAGTCTATGAGGGTGACATTGGGTAAATCTTTCGAATAATAAAGAATTTACAACTTTAATTTCTTCAACGGTAGCATTGGACCTACTGAGATTCTGAAACAGACTCATGGCAATGGCATACAAGGGAAGTCAAAAATAAGAAAAGCAGCCCTTTATTCTAATTCATGTCGATTTTATCCAGAACACGGAGACATCCGTAGATGTTACACGTGGTGAACTACACTAGACGTGTTAGCCCGTATATATATAACAGCGACACGTGTGGATGCAAATCGACCTTAAATTTAGTATACTTCACCGGGTATAGTATTTATAAAACCGCTCAATCATAAAGAGGTCCCGAGCGGTATGCTTTAATTGCATAAAGTAGTGCATATGTGCTTTATTCTCCAGTAACTTCAACAGAAAATTCCATCGGAAAATTGCCCAAATTTCCAGACTATTCAAATAAAAGCAATAGCAATTACTCTTTATTTTGAACAGGAAAATAAAGTACTCCATAATTCTTAATTTTTCATGTAGAACAACAACTAAATCAATCAATCAGTAAATGGTGTTGCAAAGAGGTAAAAAAAGTAAAAAATCTCCGGTTGGTAAGAATCATAATTTTTCATCCCTTATGAGGCAAAATCGCCCTCACAACAAATTAGAAGAAACATCATGAAACAGGGAAAAATCTACAGCTGTAACTCGTACCTAACACGCGTTAAAATCATTAATAAATATAACTACCGAATCAGTAAAACACAAAATTTTAATCTCATTCGCTAATTATAGCATACCACTCACAGTCGTGAATAATGATACAGCCACTCCAAAATTACTTCCAACACACCCTCCGAAATTGGGCGTTTCAATTCGAAATTAAGAATTAACCGATCAGAGAGATAAGGAAAGCAGATTTTACCATTTTTCCGGGCTTTGACACGGGTCGAAACAGCAAACCAAACGCGCCTAACCGGAAAGACCATTTTATGCCACCACTCCATCACCTTAACCTTCACCTTCCGCCGCCGATTCCCGCCGCCGAGTCGACACAACACCCTTATTCCGGCCAGAATGATAACTCCTTCGAAATATACAGCCGAACCGCTTCAGCTATTCTCGCCGGAGAAAAAGTGTACGAACATGCAGAAATACACACAGTGTGAGTGAGAGAGTTGTAGAGAGAGAGAGAGAGAGAGTAGGGGAGGGAGATTATAAGGCTTTGTGTTAAAGAGGTTCCTTTAACCGGTACGCCATTTGGGAATTATTTTAATTTCACCGACACGTGACAGTATATCGTGGCTTTTTTTCTTTCTTCAATCTATTCAATAAAATAAATCGTGTTCAGACACGTGGATCATGTAGCTTTATTTTCTAAAGTATTTTTGATATTATGGGTCATTTTGGATTTATTTTAGCCTAACTTTGTTCTGTGACACTACAAACAATAGCTAATTACTTTTAGGCTTGGGTGTAATTTTAAATCCGACCACCTAAATTATGTAAACTTGAGCTATGATTGGCGCCTAAATTAATTGTTAGGAGAGTCTTGTCATGAGATAGGGGTTTACCAATATTTATTTTTATTTCAAATATATATATATATATATAAATCTGTACTTATATTTAAATTTAAAAAAATACTAGGAAAAAGAGTTTGCTAAAGAGGATGGCTAAGAAATAATTTTTTTAATAATGTTTTAAGGCATATCGCACAAAACTCGCGTGCATTAGGGGTGAGAATGGGTCAAGCTATACGATAGAGGTCTACAACTCAATCTAGCTCGATTCGTTTTATTAATAGATCGGGCTCAAACTTTTGTGAAACTATTTAATTAAATAGGTATGGTTTGAGCTTTTGTAAAACCTATTTAATAATATATGTGATAATTAAAGTAAAAAATTTAGTAATACTAAACTATATTATTATATTTTCCTTTATAATAGTAGTTGGAAAAAAAACGTTTTAATTTTTTTTTGGAGCATTTGTTATTTCTTTTAATTATTCATTTTGAGATTTAAATAGTCAATTTTATGATTTTTAAATGTACTAATAGAATTAAAAAGACTTTCGGGTCAAACCATGAGTTAGGCTTAAGCCTAAAAATTACTATGTAATAGGCCAGAAATGATTATATATACATTAGACCCTCAATATTCATATTGCAATATTCAAATTTACTATATATTCGCAATATTTTCATCCTTGCCCCAACGTGCAATATTGTATATATATATACTGTATGAGTGTTTTCAAAATTTTATCATTCAATTGAATATAATAATTCAGTCATTTGTACTCCAGTTGCATTTTTAATACTCTATACTTATATACATTTTTTTATATGGAGTCGAAAGTTAAATTTCTAAAACTTGTTGTCTTTTCTTTCTCCACGTCATTTTTTTTAAACTGAATTAAAAATATAGTATTTTTTATATTTATCAAATAATTTATATTTAAATTACTTTTTTTCCCTCTAACTTGCAATTTTAATTTAAGTACAAGGGTAGACAATAAATTTCTTTCGTACATTGAATTTATAAATATTTAAAATGAACACAATATAATTTACTGGAGTATTTTATTTTACAATCTCACGTAATACACACTAGTTACCTATATTAGTAATATAAAAATGGATAAATATGTTATGTTGGTGTTCTAACTCCATAAAATCCACAGTCAAACACTCAAACTCCACATTATAGTCATTTTATATAAATTCATACCCACCTTTATAGATATCATGAGAGTGATCAAAATTCAATTATGCTAATTATTTAATTAAAATAGACTTTTGTTATTACGATATGCATATTAACCGAAGCACTCGTATAGTAGGCACAATTCTTCCAATTACCCAGAGCCCAGAGGTATATAGTTCTTTCTTCTTCTTCTTTCTTTTTTCATTAGAAAAAAATTGTACAAGCAAAACATTATATATATTCATTCTATCACATGATATTATTAAAATTCAAACCAATTATTTAAAAACTATTGCGGAGTATCATTACTTTACATATACGTACATTTAAAAATTAAAAAAATCAGAGGTCTACTTCAGGATATGAGAACACATATACTAATTTCAATAAAAAAATAATTAACAATTGAAGTGAAACTAAACATCAAATGTGGTGAAATTGAGGAATAGAATCCATAGATGGAGTTTTGAAGAATGTCTTTGTTGTCAGGATGCATATTTCACGAAAATTTGACTTTGATCAGCTTGCGTTCACACGTGTCACCATAAGTGGACAGATCTTCAGAGACAATTGTTCTGATGTCTGGACGGTTTGACCTTAATTTTTTTTACCACAAAATTACATACCCATCCTTATAATTCAGTGGGATTAGGACACATGTTTATTTAGGGGCAAAAGATTTGCTATTAGATTTGAAACATTCTTTTGTAAATTTATTTCGCACTGATAGGGTGAAAATTCATCAATTTAATTTAATAAACATTAAAAAATTGAATAATGAATGAGGAAATTTATGTTTACTTTAAATTCGCGCACAACATGGTGTGACCTAAGTAGGGGATTTTAATTTGGATATATATATATATATATATATATATATATTTATATTAATTTGTTTGGATGTGACGGTGGGTTAAAATTAAACAAGACGTATGCGTTTTGTACGTAGGAGTATTTAATTAACAAACAACCTAAGGCTGCTGAGTGTGTTTGAAAATTCAACACAGTTTGATTGAGCATTTAGATCCTTTCTCTCTTTTAATAATGGTTGTATTTTTGTTCTTTCATGTGTGGACTTTATTTCCTTCTATATCAGGATATATAATTTATTGTTTAATTTAAAAACTTAAAAACTATGCAATTAATTATTACTGTATATATTTTTTACGGGTATTGTATTATATATTATTATTATTATCATCACATTGTAATTACAATAAAACATATATAATTAGAAAATGAGAAGTATCTCTTTATGTCTCCTTTACAATAATCTTCCGTAATCGATCACTAATCAACATAGTTGAGTTTTTTCTTTTGCCAATATATATTTTTAGAATTAATAAAATTAGTGTGTTCTCTATATATAGATATACTTTTAATTCTTGATGTGAGGATATTTATACTAAAAGAGTTATTGAAAATTGATATGGAAAAATATAGAGTGGTTGCATGTGAAAGACACGATACGTAGTACTGTAGTAGTGAAATGAAATTATGACAACTATGATAATTATAAGGAATGAAGGCAGAGGGCCTAAATTAGTAAAAAGTCAACGAATCTTAAGGTTCCAAAAACATAAATAGAGTGATTTTGAACTAATTCAAATGAGTATTGGCGGGCAGCTGTTTGGTGTCGGCAACACGTGAGTTTTATGAAAGGGTGTTGTATTACTACTAGGACCAATCAAGTTAACGACGAAAACGGAAGAAGCTCGTTTAGTCTTTTTCCGGAATACTATAACTTATTTTGTAACTATATTAGATTCCTTTATTATTTACCACTAAAATAGTGAACTAAATTGTAGTAATTAATAATTTTGTTGTTTTATTGGGCATGTGCTAGCTTTTTATGGGAGTGATTTTTTTTTTGTCTAAATCTGTATTCTATTCTGATCAAACTCTATATTTACTCTATATATATAACTTCTTCTCTAATTTAAGGTTATATTCTCGTGTTTCTCAATTTATCGGCGTAATTCTTCATGTTCGATTGAATAATCATCAACTGAGAGAGCCTATTGAGCGAATCCGTAGAAAACCCATATGCATACTGTAAACCAATAAATTTAAAAACCTGCAAATATAAAAATAAAAGAAGGTGATAAAAATAAGGTAAACATGTTTTTATTAAGAATGTGGGTTACAACTCTCGTTGATCTCTTGATTCCACTCTCTAAACATAATTTGATACCGGGGTCTCAGCGACTTATTCCGGATTTAGAATTTAACCTACAATTTGGTAGTAGGGAGTTGATAGAGTCGTTTGTGACATATTCCATCAAACTCGATTTAGGGAGTTGATGAAGTCATTTGTGACTTATTCCATCCGCTTCTGCCTAAATTCTATTTTCAGTATCCTATTTATAAGAGATGAACTACTTAGAGAGAGCAAGAAGGAGGAAAGAGATAATTCCTCAATTTTGGAGATATTATTTTATATTTTTATCTCCAAAACTAGGATTTACATAATATTAGACACGTTTAAAATTTAATAAAATTTCAGTGTCTACCCATACGATTAACAATAAGCATTTCGGATTCAAAAAAATTATAAACTTAATTCCAAAGTTAAGTTGACTCGCTTTCCACCCACAAATTTCTATACCTCTTTTCAAATTTATACTAATTAATATTGTAGTCACATATATATATATATATATATATATATATATATATTTGTCCAATTCTTATATCGCATGATCTAAGTATCTAACATCTAAATATTCTTAGTTATACAAAGTTTTTTTTTTTTTTTTTTTAATTGTCATTGTAAAGAATATAATTGAGGAATTTCACCTGTATACAAGAAATAATAATTAATTTTTTTTTTTATGTATAACAAGAATGCTAGGATTTTCTAAATTGACCCCAAAAGTTACGACAATTTTTCCCCCCCTTTGCGTGTATCAAATATTGTGTTAGGTTTGGTGGTCTTTCGTGAATATATTTAATTATCCATGCCATAAAATATGATTCACCTGACCTGACTTCCCCCAAGTTATTGTTCATTTCATTTCAATGTTCATGCAAGGAATACAAGGAGTTTGGTTGTCGATTTTTTTTTTTTTTTTGCTTGCCGTATTTTATTCATACTTAATTGAAGGGTAAACTACAAAATGATTACATGTCCTCTATATAAAATAAATAATTAGAGGTCAAAATATTTATAGTTACGCAGTCTTAATCAATCTCCAAATTATAGTTGACTACCTCAATATTCTCCCTATCACTAATTTTCAATGTCACACCCCATTACCATTTATTCAAGTCTGTCTTTTTTCCCCAATATTAATTCACCTTCAAGCATTTCTAAGCTGTGTATCAACATTTAACTTTACTTTTTTTTTTTTTCCGAAAACTTTAAATTTACATTTTAAAGAGCATATATAGTGGTTATGGAAAACAAGCATCACCATCCACAACAAACTCAAGGATTCGTTTAAATGATTTTTTTCAATTGAAAATGAAAATTATATGAGAACGAGTTTATATCGTTTAAATGATTTTTTCAATTGAAAATGAAAATTATATGAGAACGAGTTTATACTAATTATAACGATTTTTATTTTTTCTAAATAAGATAATCATTACCCTATTTAATTAATGACCTCCTTTTTACAATGATTTATTAGCAATTAATTTTATATTCAACAACTAATTCATTTTATGTAAAAAAAAAAAAATTAAAGCACATCACTAATAATTTAAGAATTTCCAAACAAACGCGAATTAGGTCTGCACACCTAAACTAACATCTAACATCAATTTCTTCCCTTTATTTATTTATTAATAGAGTTGAATTTTATTTAGAAAAAAAAAAAAAAAAAAACCTCCCACCCAAAAATATAATGTCATCTTTCATATTTAAGAAAAGTTTTACTTGGATATATTTCATCAATGGCAATGCGTTGTCACTTTTTCGAAGGTATGATGACCACATCATACTGTTATTTTTCTAATATATTATTAAAATATCTAATCAGATCTATTGGAATATACCTTAATAAAACAATTTTCTTGAGACAATGATCCGAAATGTTAATTAGGACTATCCTTAACAAGCCTAATGCATCTATAATTTATTTAAAGTCGGATCAATGTAATTGTCAATCTATTTTAAATAGAATCACTTAGTGTTTGGTGAAGCACTCCTCCATCTATTTTTAATAACTTCCATGTGCTTTTCATCGTTGTAGTAATCAATTTTATAATTTTGCTCTCGCAATTTAAATAATATTTCATCTTTATTCATTACTTATTTAAATGTAACAAGAGTGTTTTTTGCAAAGTTATAAAAAGTGATTTATTTTGCAAACACCATAATGTATATAAAATTGATTAAAAGTACTTAATTTTAAAACAATATCCATTTCCAGTGCCTATTGAAAAAATAAAATTTTAATTTTAATCACTTTCAATAGGCACTGGTAGCTTCAGATTTGATCGATCATCAATGTATATATGTAAATTATTTTCTTTACAATCATTTTACTAAATATATATTTCAATACACTCATATTGAATTATAAATAATGTATATTGAATTATAAATAATGTATATTTTGATAATTTATTATGCACATGCACAATTAAGTGTTTTTATTGAATGACATTTTTATTTTAAATTTGATTATATATATATATATATATATATATATATATATACTCTCTCCTATTTAAAATATATGTCATCTAAGCTTATGCACACATATTAATAAAATAAATTATTTTTAATGTTACCCTTAATTAATGATTGTACGTCTCATAAAAAAAAGAACACATTTATGTAAATATTTAGTAATCTAAAAGTTAAATTTAAAAGAAGTGTAATTATTTTGCATTGAAAAGTGTAAAATGATATATAATTTGCAAAGAAAAAAGGTCAAAATGACTTATATTAGGAATGAGAGGGCGTATTAAATATGATTACCATCTAATTTCGAAAAAAAACACGATTACCATCTACTGTATCGTGAACTTGATTAAAGAACTCCTACAATCAAGAGGGACATATAACATACTGTTTCATTCTCGAATCTCTCATATACAAATTATACTTCCTTCTATTCAAAAAGTTTGTCGCATTTGTCATTTTGTATAAGATTAAGGAACATATTTTTTTGACACGTTTATCCCTTATTAATTTGCTCCTCTTCCCATTGACCTTTCCTTTCTATCACACTCTTGTCTTTTAAAGAAAGTGAGAGAAAATTAATCATTAATGTATTTCCAATTAAAAGTGATATTGTAGGAGTTACAAATGGGCATTTTAGGAAAATTCGTGGTAAAAATAGGAAAAGCGACAAACTTTTTGAAATAAAAATAAAGACCAAATGCGACAAATTTTATGAAACGGAGGGGTATGATTTATCTTGATAAAATCTGATTGAAAATAGATTGGGAATCAAAAGAAAATGTTGAATAATCTGTATTCAGGTTCCACGACATTCATTAATGTATTTTTAAATACATGAGGGCATATTATATAATATTATTATTGAGTCAATGGGGACTCCGTTACTCTTTCGTCAAGTTCAACTAGCAAGAATTTAGTGCCCAAAAAAAGGCATGTTTATTTTAAATTAAAATTATTTGGTCTCGAAGGCTCTTCCCACCTAACTTATTTTGCTAAAATCTGTTATGCTCATCATTCTATTAAACTTAATTATTTGGTCGACATCACTACTCACTACTGCCATTCTTACACCCACACATATATGTATTATATTCCATATATTAACTTAGGGTTAATTTTGTACTGTATGAAATCATCACTTCTGTCCGTGATTATAGTAAACACATTATTAGTGAATTATATAATTTTTTATATTCTTATTTATTTTTTTGCATCGATTATAACAATTTTTTATAAAAATAAATAAATTTTATAAATTATTTATATCCATTACTCCATAATATTGGAATATCTAGCCTGCACAAATAAATGGATTAAATCAATAGTTTTACAGTTCATTGAATTTTTCTGTTTTTGATACTCTGTTCAATAATTATGCATGTGGTGAGGGATTTTACATTGGACCTACAACCCGGTCAACTAATGTTCGACTTGTCTCGTCTAATAAATTAGTTAGACTCATAATTTTTTAAGAACTCATTTTCTTAAATAGGTTAGTCTTGAATTTTTTTTCACAGACCCGATCAAGCCTCTTAAAAATGGTTATGATAGGTAATAGAACAGTCCCGGCCTTTTTTTACAAGACCCCGTCTTTTTTATAAGAAGTCTGACTCGGTCCATTCCCGCTCATATCCCCGCTAGCTATGGTTAAGCTAGGTAGATCATAATAGTAGATATTTATACATTTAATTACATTAACATATTACATATTGTAATTAATTATACATTAACATATTGTAATTAATTATACCTAATTTCGTCGGTGGGTACTTAAGAGTCAGTCTAATTAGTCCCCTTAAAATTTCTTTAAAAATAAGATAATACTACATTGCAAGAAAAACAAAAAATAAACTTTTCAAACAATTGAAGGTATTAAGAATTTTCGGTCCCATGCCTTTGAATTTTATTGCCTCATCGTTTCATTACCCTACGATGATTGAGAAACTCATAAAGAATATTCTGTAAGGATTCTAATGCGTGCCACTCAAATTTGTCTTTATAATTAGAGTGCCATTTAATTTCCCTAATTTTTTTCTAAAATCAAATAATGTCTAGTTTTTTAAAAATCTTCTTATAATAATTTATTCAACAATAAACGTATAACATAAACATGAAACAATAACACAAACCGTAGATTCACTATATGAATACTAGGATGTGTCAAGAACAAAGGAAAAATCCTACTCCACCGTGGAATGTCTCATTTATCTTATATTCTCCATCCACAAAATATAGTTTCATATACTTTTTTTTCAACCATCACTTTATCATCATCCTTCAACCATTACTTAACTACTTAAATTGTTATTAAAAACTTTATTCATAAATAACCACTTTATTTAACCTCACAATATTCTACAATACTCTTACTTTATTTATTTTATTTAATATTTTCTTAAAACTTGTATTAACTATTTCACTCTCAATTAGACTGCTTATTGTGAACCGAGGAAGTATTTTAAATCAACAATTTTTTCAGAAACGGCCAAATTCAACATGTATTTTATAAAAGGATCCGCCACGATTATTATTCAAGAACGTAATTAATATATTTTTTTTTTATAAAAGGACCCGTTTTTTTTTTAAATGAAAAAAAAGGACCGCTTCAATTCAAGAATATTAACAATAGTTCAATTAATTACACAAGACAAATCATATCCGATGAACTTAGTCAGACAATAAATTTGAAATTGTACATAAGCAAATATGGCGTTACATCTAAAACAAGACTATATACCAAATTACCACATATAGACAATATTCTACCAACCCAATAATACATTTTACCATTCTTCATCAATACAAGCACATTCACTTACTCTATAAAATATTCTCTCCGTCTCGTGATTTATTCATGTGTACAATAATATACAAAATACAAAAGTGAAGTAATAAGTAAATTTTGATAGGTAACTTATATAATTTTTTAGGTATAAAGTTTAGAAATTGATTGGTTTGTATTTATGTATGGGTTAAAAAATATTGTGTAAATTGTAAACATGAAGTTTATGAATAATTTTATTTTTGTGGGGGAGTGAAAGTATGAAATACCTTTTATAATTTCCCCAATCCCCATTATGATATCCCAATCTCGAATTGGGGTCATGCTAATGCATCCATTTAGAAAAAGGTTGTCTGTGTAATGAGAACAGATGAGCTATCATATCATAGTCTTACACGTTTTATTAAATGGAAATGACATGAAACCACCTTTTAATTAAAACACTCATTATTTGATCATATCCAATCTTAAAAGTAGTCGTGGAAGTCTCAAGAGACCTAAAGGAAGCATTGATGTAAGTGTTCTTTACCACAAATAGTGCTCAACTTCACAATTAATTAAACACACATATATACATACACAAGCGCCTACATAATTTACAAAATTTATTGATAATTTTTTATGTAATTTAAATTGTAAATATTTATTTTTTGAGAAGAATTTCATATGAATGCTCAATTTTTAAGTTGAATTTCAATACATATATATACTTATTTTATAATTTTTTTTTATCTTTTTAAGTTAAGGTTAGATTTTAAGAAAATGTCTAGGCCCAGAATTTTCTTTTTTTAAATTAAAGTCATACAAGATGATACACATAAAAGTTAGAGAGGAAAAAAAAAAAATCACAGCCATGGACTCGAAATATTACAAAATTTATTTTCTATGGATTTTTAGAAATTGGGTAGTCCACTCAGTTATTGGGCCTTAGCGAACATTTTATTGGGGTCTGACTATATGCACCTCCATTTCAGTTTGATGCACTCCCCCATCACTCCCCCGATTTATACACTCCCCAAATTTTAGGTCACACCTCCCCTCAAATGTCATAAATACCCCTTCTTCATTAAAATCATTTTACTACCCACACCCCCCAAATCCTCCATCTTTCTTCCTCCTCCATTTCTTCTTTCATCTTCTCCCCCACCCCTCACCACCACCGCCGGCGACCTGCCCCTCCACCACCCGTCGCCGGCGACGCCAGCCCCTCCCTCCCTCGCCGAGCCCGTCCCCTCCCTCCCTCGCCGAGCCCGTCGCCCCCCCCTCCCTCCCTCGCTCGCCAAGCCCGTCGCCTTCCCCCACCGCCTGTAAAAAAAAAAAAAAAAGAACAGATCTTGGCCGCGCGCGGCCGCCGCGGTCGTCCCCTCCCTCCCCCCCTCGTCCCCTCCTCCTCTCTCCCTCGTCGAGCCCGTCGCCCCGTACCCCCAACTGTAAAATAAAAATAAAAATGAGCAGATCGCGGCCGCCCCCTCCTCCCTCCGACGCCGCCACACCCCACCCCCACCAGGTTTTCCCCCTTTCCCAATGTTAGGGTTTTCTGCAACCCTAGTTTTTTTTTTTTTTTTTTTTTTTTTTCAATTTTCGACCGTATAAGGTCGATTACATACTCCTTCGTCGACAAATTGTTGTCGACGAGAGTGTATTTGATCGACCTTACATAATCGAATTTTAAAAAAAATTGTTTTTTTTTTTAAATTTTCGACCAACCGTTTCGACCATATACATTCCCGTCGACAACGATTTGTCGACGAGAGTGTATATGGTCGACACTGGTTGGTCGAAAGTTGAAAAAAAATTGTGATTTTTTGGAGTATATGGTCGACCATTTCTGTTTTTTTTTTTTTGAGTTGATGGTCGCCGGCGACCGGAAGTTGTGTGTTAGGGGAAGGTGAAAGAAATGAGGTGGGGTGCATCTAGTATGGTGTATATTTAATGAAGGGTATTTTAGGTTTTTTACCTATTATTTTATTAATAAAACTGAAAGGGGAGTGCATCAAACGAAATGGAGGTGCATATAGTCAGACCCTTTTATTGATCAAAGGCCCAAACCATTAAGGACCAAGCATGCACCACTGCTTTCAAGTTTCAAAATTTCTCATTTTCTGTCAAAAAAAAAAAATTAAAGAAGGAAGAAAAAAAAAAATTAAAGAAGGAGAAAAGATTCTGGTTTATCTCAGTTGAATAGACTATATCAATTAATTTTATTTTCATTGATTCATTAAAAAAATCATACATATATATATATATATATATATATTTTTTTTTTTATTGCTTGTTGAGTATATCAATTGATATGGTTGAAGTTGAACTAGTTATCCAACAAATAAATAAAATATGAATGAATGCAAACAAGAAATTAATGCTAGTACACAAGGAACTTAAGAGTTCCCCTCTAATATGTTGACTGTATTTAAGTTACTTTATCTCTACTCTTTAATACTCTGTAATATTTATTTATTTAAATTACTATTCATTTTATTTATAAATTATCACTATTTCTAATTAACTCCACAATATTCTATCATAATCTTCACATATCTTCTTTATAAATAAATTATTTAATATTCATTAAAAAAATTATTCGAAAAAATGAACATAATGAATATAAATAGAGGAATTACTAGAAATGAATTTATTATACCCTTTTCTATAATTTTAAAATTGAGATGAAATGAAGAAAAATAAACAGGTTCAAAATTTAGTTGTTGAATACTAAAAGTATATATTATTTGTTTAAAAAAATCTAGAATTCATATATAAAAAATGGAAAAAATTTGACGAAGATCACTGAAGCAACTCTAAGAACTCTTGAAATCATTTTCGTTGAAATGGTCATGAGTCTGCTGACGTCAGCGGCATGATATCATAGTATTTTTTTAACATTACAAATATTATAATATTACAACCATGAATAAGGATTAAGGACCACTAATCATAGTCAATCCTAATCATTTTATTGTAACGAATTGAAAGAAAAATGAGATAACACTACTCAACTATTGCTATCACGTAGTTGTACATATAAAATTTTACCATCTTAAATAAGTAATAATAATAATAAATTAAATTACCACTAATTAATTTATTATTAAAGATACATAGGAGAAGAGAGGTAAATGATCTTTTTCATTTTGGGCAGTTGTAGCCTTTTGTTAAGCTTATTATATACCATAGTATTTAATTTTAATGACAACACGTGTTAAACATTTAAATTTAAATAGTCGTAAACTGAATGTATATGAGGATTAAAAGCGTAAAAGCAAGGTCACATCTAATTTGAATATAATTTTTTTTTTTTACTAAGAAGAGAAACAGAAACATCTGCATATACAAACAGAGAACTGCCAGAAATTAAAATGACTTCTCTCCCTCTTCTTAATTTTTTTCATTTTTTTTTGATGGAATTTAAAAAAAAAAGAAGGTAAAATCCTATAATATACCCTGCATATGAGCATTATTCCTGACAAGTGTTCCAGTGTCTCTCACTCCAGTCTTCTCCACATATGTAACAAAACTCTATTTTACACCTGTAAAAATTAATTCCATTCAAATTACACTAATGATTTCTTTAAAAAAAAAAACTAAAAGGTAAATTATAAAAATTCTTCCCATGGTTTGTTTAAATTACTAAAAAAAAATTTAGACAACAAACCTGGGGAATATTTTAAATAATTTATCTAAGAGTAAAATTCGAGATGAAACATAAGAAACTCGCCTGCAAGTGATGTGTATACATCCTTTAGTCTTGTCCACAAACACCTTACAATTAGGACATTTCTTCCAATTCTTCTCCCTCGCCAACACCCCTAACTTCTTCTTCTCTTTCTTCTCTTGATTCGATCTTTGAAACTCTTTGCAATCAAGTCCGTGGTGCCAAGGCACTTTGCACTTAGCGCAAAACAAGCGATGGCACCACGGGCACTCACATTCCGTAAGAACACCATCATCATCATCGCCATCATTCACCATAATCTCCGAGCAACTCTCAAACGGACATTGAATCTTCTGCGAAGCAACAATAGTCGACTCAGCAATCGCCTCCTCCCAACGATCAATCACTTGTGCTCCAACTATAGACCTTAGAGATTGAGGTTGTATTAAGTTCATACAATCTTGATCAGGGCAAGAAATGATAATAATATTGTCTTGAAGCTTGTATTCGACGTGTTTGCGTATGCAAATGAGGCAGAACGAATGGGTGCACCCCTCGACTTGAAACATGTCCGATTTTTGTATATCTTCAACGCAAATTTCGCACGAAATTCGCGTTGAAGATGATGAAGGTGTATCATGGTTAAGGTGCAAAGAGGCTTGTAAAGCTTCTTGGAATTGAAGTTCTTGTGCATATATATCATCTAATGAGAAAATATCATCAAATGAATCTAATAGATATGATATGATCCCCATTAGAACTTTGATCAAATATTCTAACTTTGCAAGAAAGAATGTTTTTGAATAATTGTGACAAAGTAGAAGTGTAAATAAACTATAGTTACATGATATATATTTATAATGATTTTCATAAAAAAGAATGACTTTGTTATATATGAATTTTTCAAAGTAAACGCGACGTAGGTACAGTAGAAGTACCTAGTTGCTTCAAAAGACTTACGTTTATAATTCAATAACATATATTATATGTATGATGGTTATACATGAAAGATACAGTGAGAGAAATTGCTCAAAAATTTCCAGGAATCCTCATCATGATGCAACTTGTATATGTCACAAAAAGAAAAGGAGAGAAATTTCCCAGGTTATATACAATTATAATAAACATGGATGCTTAAGTCGAGCTAGACAGCCACCGGTCAACCCGATTTCAATGTAATCGGTTGTTCTATACATTTTTTTGCAGTAGATATTTTTTTCCCAAAAAATTATAAATTAGGAGTAGAAAACAAAAAAAATTAAAATACTAAAATACAAACTCAATACACAATTATACATTCAAAATGATGAATTTAAGAGGGGGAAGAGAAAGAGGTTTAATTTGTTGAATCATTACATAGTTTATACTTTAATTATACGTGTTGACTATTGACAGTTGAATCATTGATTTATGCCGTTATATATTTATATATATTAAAAAAAATTAATAGTATTTAAATTTTAATGAAATGATTTTTTTAATCATATTGACAAGAATTTAAACATGAATTGCGGGTATTACATATTAGATTCTGAACAAATATGTGACTAGTGATGATACATCAACGAACTATAAAATAGTTCTTGATCCTAATCTTGGTCTCCACTCTCCAGTCTTTTCAGATAAAATTATAAGTTGGGGGTGTCAGCTTTGTGTAAATAATGAAAACTTAATTGCAATTAATCTTAATTAACTCACTAATTTTTTATGTTCGTGAAAATGACCTAGACGACTTGATTAGTTTTTATTATAGTTGGAGATCATAGTTTTAGTCTTATCTCATGAAAGATACATGCAAATAAAAACTATATATATGCTTCTTGAAATTAAATTTTGATAAAATAACTAGAAACTGGTTAAAATAGACCACTATCTCCATCACGATCATCGTTAATTAGGTTATTATGTTATAGACAATTGGGGTTAGCCGGACGAAATTAACCAATCAAACATTAATTAATTAAATGCTAAATATTGAAAATGACTTGGAAATTACAGACTTTTTTGACGGAAAAATGTTATTAAGTTGAAATGTCGACAGGCGAGAGTTAGCTTTATTTATTTATATTATTTATTTCGTTTTCTTCATTGTTTATCAAGTATTTAATTTATTTTCTTCATTGTTGAACATTATCGTCAGTTCTAATTATAAGAAAATCCAAAATTTACCCAAATCTCTCTTGCATTCATACAATCTAACAAGAGACCATATATTTTAATTCATCATGGGGTCGTAATCCTATTTATTTTAATTAATCATAACGTGGGCCAAAAGAAAATAGACATTAACTGAAAAACTCTTCTTTTGAAAGGAGACTAATGGGTGTTAGCCCTCATGTCTCTTTCTTGCTTCTGTTCAAAAAATTAATTAATGTCACATTTGTTTATTTTATTTTATTTTTGGGTAAAATGCGTAATTAAATTATTGGTAAGACTAACTTTTCCTATTAAATTACACAAAAACTATATGCAATAGCATTTTAGTCATTCACACCCATATTCTTTATAAATACACCACAAGCTTAATTCACACACATTTTTTATAAATACACCCACAAACTTAATTTACACACACATTTTTTATAAATACACCCACTGACAGCTCAATTCACACCCACATTTTTTATAAATGCACCCACTAACAGAAATTGAACATGATCGTCTTCTCCGAGCAGTTTTCGATCACCTCAGGCCGCGGTCGAACGCTGCAATTTACGATGACCTTAATCCTTAAATATTTTATATTTTTTAAAATATTCTTTAATACTAATCATTATGGGTCAATGTTATTTTGTATTATGTGCAATAATATATCTTACTACATGCAACAATATATGTGGGTTATTTAATCAATAAAAAAAATATAAAAATATAAAAGAATCAATATTACTATATAAAATTGTGTTATTACTACATGTAATAATTTGTTTTACTACATAAAAAATTATATGTTACTACATACTACAGTTTGAATTACTACATTGAATAGACGTTTGTTACTATATGTAACTTTATCAAATGATCTAATATTTTTCGCATCATCCTACAATAAAACATTTTGTATTACAACATGATTATTGTGTTTACTACATTCGATAATATATGTTACTACATATTATAATGTGAGTTACTACATCAATAAAAACACTAGAAAAAACATGTTACTAAATAAAAGAATTTGTATTATTATATAAATAGTTTGTGTTATTACTACATAAAATAATGTGTATTACTACATATTACAATTTGAATTACTACATTTAATATCCCGCGTTCGACAATAAAATAAAAGATAAAAAAATCACAGAAACAAGTAAAATAAACGGATTAAAAATTTCGAATTAAACTGTCAGTGGGTGTATTTATAAAAAATGTGTGTGTGAATTAAGTTTGTTGGTGTATTTATAAAAAATGTGTATGAATTAAGCTTGTGGATGTATTTATAAAGAACATGTGTGTGAATGACTGAAAATATATGCAATATTTTATACAAAACAACTCATTAAATTAAAGCAGAGTGGATCCTACGATTTTAAAGGTTCAGTGTACGTAATTATTTTTAAGTTAAAGCAAGTGAGACTCAAATAATAACGGTATGAATCAATTTTTCATAATTACGTTTTTTTTTATTCTCTCTGAATTGAAATCAAAGATAATACGTCTTCAATTTAGAAAAAAACTTAGGTTGCTTTTGGATGAGGGAATTTAATTTGATATAATTTTAAATGACATGATTTTAAATTACAAATTTGATCCCATTAACCTCGTCCATTGGGTTTTGGTCCCATTAAATTTGGATTTAGTCTCATACGAAAAAAATCTTGCAAATTTGGTCTAATACGAAATAAATCTTGCAAACTTGGTCCCATACGATATAAGTTTTACAAACTTGATCCCATACAAAATAAATCTTGCAAACTTGGTCCTAAATGTTACAAAAATTGTAAAATTGATCCCAAAAGTGAAAAAAAAACTCATTAATTAATTAATTATTATTTAAATTGATATAATAATTAACTACTATTAATTAATATATTATAAAGTTTGTATAATAATAAATATATAAAATCTAATCAATTTAAATTTTATATAATATGTTTAAAGAGTAAAATTCATATTTTGTAGTAATATTATTTTTAAAAAATCATATTTTTTTTTAAATTTTCGTAATTCATGAAAAAATATTATAAAATTACATATTGTCAATAATTTATTAAATTAATATTTTTTTATAAAGTGAGATATAATATATATATATATATATTATTGAATTAAAGTATAATTTAATTTTCTCATCAATGTATACTTTTTTTAATGTAAAATTTATAAAAAAATAATGGAAGTTATATTAAACTTGTCAATACAATAATTGAGACATGTCTTTCTCAATGAATACATACAAATTAATAACTATATTAATAATTAAATTACACATTGCAATAATTGAGACATGTCTTTCTCAATGAATACATACAAATTAATAACTATATTAATAATTAAATTACACATTGCAACACCCAAAACATTTTTATTTCGAAAAAAAAAATATTCAATGAATACATATCAAATTAATAACTACATTAATAATTAAATTACATATCGCAACCCCCTAAAACATTTTTATTACGTAAAAAGGTTCCTAGGTGTGATTAGAATAATTTAAAAAAATAAGAAAAAAATACAGAAAAACGCACGCGAAAAAAAAATGGTGATTCGCAGAAACTAGAGAAAAAACAAATAATAAAAAAGTATACATTGATGAGAAAATTAAATTATACTTTAATTCAATAAAATTATATATATATATATATATATTATATCTCACTTTATTATACAAACTTTATAATATATTAATTAATCGTTAATTATTATATCAATTTGAATAATAATAATAATTAATTAAATAAAAAGATTCACTTTGGGGACCAATTTTGCATTTTTTGTAATGTTTGAGACCATTTTTGCATTTTTTGTAACGTTTGGGATCAAGTTTGCAAGATTTATTTCGTATGAGACCATGCATGTTTGCAAGACTTATATCGTATGAGACCATGCATGTTTGCAAGACTTATATCGTATGAGACCAAGTTTGCAAAATTTATTTCGTATGGGACCAAGCTTGCAAGATTTATTTCGTATGAGACCAAGTTTGGAAGATTTATTTCGTATGAGACCAAATTTGCAAAATTTCTTTCGTATTAGACTAAATCAAAATACAATGGAACCAAAACCCAATGGACCCATGGTTAATGGGACCAAATCTACAATTTTCTCTTTTAAAATCCTTTCAATTTTAACTAAAAAAAATATGCTAAGAATTTTAAATATCCATTCGTTTGCTTTTTAATCCAAACAAATGGAGTGATTTGAATGGTGAATTTGAAATTCATAGATCAAATATATCCATCCAAATGGAACCTTAATTCTTTCAAACTCCAGATCTATGGAAATAACACATCCAATTCGACGAGCTGAAATCTTGAAATGATATATAATAATAATAATAATAATAATAATAATAATAATAACATAGAATTGTGATCTTGGAGGATAATTGATAGCATCATTCACTGGCAACCACCATGAGTAGAAGTCCAAGGTTTTCCACATGCATAGCAGAACTGAAATCGGCACCTATATATATATATGCAGCCATGTTGCAACACAAAAATCAAATTAAACAAAATATTAATTAGTACTCCATTTAGTTACAAAATATATTCATCCACTTGATCCAGCACACGTGATTAAAATAAAATTAGATGCATATAGAATAAACAACAATTTACACTTCATGTGGACATGAAGAAGCAACATTAATACAGGCTCCCCGTTGCCGATGAAATATATATAATTCTACTTAATTAGCCAATTTAACAAATAAATTAATCAAACGAATACGAAATCCAGTTTTATTCCTGAAAGAATATTACTCCCTAGTTAATAGACAGTTCATCAATGATCAGAGATGTATATACCCACATCTATCAAAATAAAATAATAAATCTAACATCGAGTTAATTAATTGCACCAAATTCCCTAGTTTGAAAATATTGAACAAGAATTTCTTGTGGTTTTGAAATTGGACAAAATCTCCATGTGATTTATTAAATTCAGCGAATTCTAGCTCCTTTTTATTTTCTCAAAAACGAATTACCGATTTTATTTATTTTGTCAATTTTATGATAACGATACGTCCTTCATTATATATATAGTCTCAAAAGTCAAAACTAGCTTCAATATTTAAAAAAAAAAAAGTAAAAGAAATAGGTAAACTTATTTTATTTATTTTTTTTAAAAAAAGAGAGAATTCACTCAGTTTTCAAACCACAAGAAAGTTTTGTGCAGCATTTTCCAACACGGATTTGGTGCAATTAACCCATCTAATATCTATAGAGTGTGTACGGATCAATTATAAACGTTTTGTCTGCTTAATCGCAAAAATACATCAAGAATAAACGAATCACAATGAAAAGTAAAATATGGAAATCAAAAGATCATATATAAATATATACCAACTAATGGCTTTTTGGTTCAAGTTTTTTCAATATACTCATGATAATTAATTGCCCAATTCACATTCTTATAATTTGTACTCCATAATGTTTGTCATTTTTTTTTTCTTGCACTAGTTCAATAATATTACTCTCTCCTATGTCTTTCCTTAATTTGGCCACTTTTCTTTACCACTTATATACCCTCCTAAATATCAATTGACAAAAGATTGGTAAGAAAAAAAAGAAGTTAACTTACCTCTATTATTTTGTTTCAACATAGATAGATAAAAAAAGGATACATAAAATGAGAAGTTGTAGGAAATTTCATAGGGATGGTTTAGGAAATTAAACAAAAATTATGTAAAATAATAATTTTTTTAAAACAAAATTTAAGGTAAAAAAATGAGTAACAATATTCATGGATGGCATATATGAATTCATCCTAATTCAATTCTATTTCTCAACAAATAATAATTTTTCATCTCAACATATTCGAATAAGCAGACTATTAATTAATCAGATAGTGAAATACGAACCTGCAAGTGATATGCATGCATGCATCCGTCCATTTTGTCGACATAAAACTTGCAATTAGGGTATGCATCTCTGCCACGCCTTCTCCTTGGCAAGATCATGCAGCACCAAATCCTCTTCATCACCATTAATATCTCTCCTTGCACATAATTCCTCATTCCACATGGTTCGAACATCCGCAGCCACAATGTCTCCGCACGTGCCGATTAATTTCAAGAAGGCTCGTGCAACCCACACCAGGGCAATTTATAAGTGTTGCCCGTTTTTGAATAGACACGTGCTTCGAAATGCAATGTTTGCAGTAACAATGGCTGCACTCTTGAATTGTGTACATGTCACTGTTATCCCTTGTTTCTGCGCAGATTTCACACAAATGGCTCACCGATTTGAATTACTGTGAAACATGAGACCATGGTTTCTTGAAGCTGCAATTCTAGTGCAAAGTTTTCATCATCGTCATATTCGTGTAGAGAATTATTGAGAAACGCTGATATGCAGAGGTCATCATCGTACGCCTGTGGGATGCTTTTGTAATTTGATGATGAAATTATACTCCAATTAAGAAAGGGTAGGTAGGTTAAACATTGAAGTCGTGGGCTTTTAGGAAGATAAATGCATGGGGTGGTTTTGAAGATTTTTCCTAGATTATCGGAAGAATGCTTTGTGTTCCTCATTTTTTGTCTAATTTTATTACTCTAGTCTTATTTAATTAGCTCCTCCAACATTGTTAGCTTAAAATTGTTCTCTCATCAACTCATTTAATAGTTACACTCCTAAAACAACTCTATTTTTTCTCACATTCTATCTCTTCTGCAGCAAAAACTATGTCTCTTTCTCCCACTTTCTCACTTCTTTCTTTCCCATTTCTCCCCGTGTCATTTTATTCAGTCATACTTCATATCAATCAAATCGTGATCTAATCAAATAAGTCAAGATTTTAACCAGCAAAGTAGGTCAAACATATATTAATTGGAGCTCGCAGGTAATTTTTTTTTAGGACCAACTAAATTAGTAGGCTGACACATTTCAACAATAACAAAAAAAAAAGTTGTATTTAACGAGGGGTTGTCCTTGCTAAATTAATATAAGAGCACGAAACTGTCAACAAAAATCACAAATCCAAGACGTTAATACAAAATCAACAATTAATTGTACAAAATTCCATGAAGTGAAGGAATTTTTACCCCAACATTGGCCTAGTGACTTATTTTGCAGCCACAAATGTGAATGGAAATGAGCATAACACGACAATAAACAGGGACCTCATTCAGCCCATCAGTGTCCAACCGATGAAACACCAGAGCAACTGCGTGATTTAGGTCGTTGCTCTGGTGGCATAGCAAAGAGCGCGCAGCCGCATTGCTTGGATTCTAGATACTAAACTAATGCAAGGAAGCATCTAACAAGAATACGAACTCCGTTGATTCTGAGGCACAAAATAAAATCCTAGATTTTCATATAATAGTCATCATGCCTCCAAAATACGATCAGATCCTAATTTAAAGTTCCAAAGTACTGAAATAAGTACTAATAACTAAAGCATAATTATATTAATAAAGATTAATAAGTAGAATCAAAGTTGATAAACATATATAAATCTTGTCCACAACTATCGCGTAGCTTCATCCCCTCAAATGGTCAACGGCAAGCACCATGATTAGAAGTATAAGTTTTTCCACATGCATAGCAGAACTCGAATCCACACCTATCGTCACACAAAATATAATAAGGCAGTATCTTATGGTTTCATCGATTAATTAAAAACATAAATAAGAACATGTGGGTGAATAAAAATACGCCTCAAGATTTGAGTTTCGAGCAAGATTATGTCACAATGTATAGTTCAAACGATCGCAAGAACAATGATAAATATAATAGATGTACTAAAAACAGTCAAAAAAATTAAACATACTAGCTATTAGCTAATTGGTTTAGATCAAGATCATGGAATCAAAATATTGGAGAATATAAGTACAATTACAAAATAATTGATCAGTACAAATCAATAGACGTCTATTGTTATTGTGTAAACTTTGAGCATACTATGATCTCTGTTTCTGCAAAGATTGTTTTCAGATGAAATGTTTATTCTGCCTCAACCTTACTATCCTACATTAATCGGTGTCTGGTTCAAAACAATTCAATGGTAATAGGAATGAACATGGAATAATTGTGGATGTTTAAGAGAATAAAAAATTGGTTAATTCACATTCATTGATTAAATACATCAGTTATACATATTTTTCTTCAATCATTCCAACATCCCTAATTAGTTTGATATTAATTTACTTGAAATTCATGTCTATATTTTGCTTAATTTGATAAAATACACTAAATTGACTATGCTTGGAACTCATGCCTATACTTAGCTTAAATGTTGTGGAAAATATGAGAATTTTCAAAAGCAAGACACACACCTTAAAGTTAATGAGGTCAATTGAAGGAGAACCAGATATACGAGCAACATATGGAAAAAACAAAAAGAGAAGATAAATTGAAATTTTCAACTCAATTGTACAATTATTTTGACCATTTATTGTTCTCATTAATTTACTTTTCTAGCTTATCTTTTTTCGATTATCCTAGTTTTGGTTTGTAACTATAATAACATGCCAACACAATGCATACATAACATAGGAGTAGGACCACATCGTATTCCTAGATTTCATGATTCGTTTTCTACGACTATCATGTGCACTTGCGAGGGAGTTGCAATAATATTTGCAATCCACAAAATCCCCGTTAATTCCTCAACTTATGATAATTCACACTAAAGTGTAACAACATTGTTACTGTAATTCACTATTAAGTAACATTCCCATTAAAGAATATCAATTAGGCTCCTCTCAGTTCTTGTACAAGATCTATTTTTACAATTAAATCTTGTAAGCACTCGTCAATTCTAGTACTTCCAAGCATTTAATAATCACTTAATAAATAAACAAATAAAATCACTTTTTAATTGGCAAACATAATAGAAGGGTCTTGCCATCACTAGAGGAAATTTGGGGAAGTAGGATCCTTGAATCATCCAATTTACAATGATGTAATTATGACATGATTGTATTTAACTACAGTATCTAGAGAAGATATAATAAAATACATTTGTCATTATAAGTCAATTTCTTGCCGTAACTAGAGAAGATATAACAAGAGACCTATGTCATTATAAGCCAATTTGTTGCCCTATCTACGGAAGATATAACAAGAGACTTCTGTCATTATAAGTCAATTTCTTGTTGTATCTAGAGAAGATGTAACAAGAGACTTCTGTCATTATAAGTCAATTTCTTGTCGTATCTAGAGAAGATGTAACAAGAGACTTCTGTCATTACTATGAGGGGATTTGATTTGGGGTATTTGAAATGAAAGGATTTAAAAATAGATAGATTTCTAATAACATGGTTTTATGGAGAATTTAAAATTCTCTCAATTTTAACTAAAAAGTGTGTGAGCAAAAATATATAAGTATTTGAAATCCATTCATAATATAAGCAAAGCAAAACAAGTGGAGTGAATTTGAACAGTCAATTTAAAATCTATAGATTAAATCCCACAATCCAAATGGAGCTAAGTCAATTTCTTACCGTATATAGAGAAGATATAACAAGAGACCTATGTCATTATAAGTAAATTTCTTAAAATTCATAATTAAGAAATGTAAAAAAGGAAGGACAATTCTTACCTGCAAGTGATATGCAAACATCCATCCCTTTTGTCGACATAAAACTTGCAATTAGGGCATCTCTGCCACTTGCTCTTCTCAGCAAGATCATGCAACTTCAATTCACATTCTCTCTCTTTACTCTCATTCTCCTTCACCCTCTCTCTCTCATCACAATCCACCCCAGAATGCCACGCCACATTACACTTTGCACAAAACAACCTATTACAAAACGGACACTCCGACTCCCTAATCACCTCCCCTTCACCACCACTCTCCTTCACCAACAGCCCCGAGCAGTCCTTGTACGGACAGTAGAATTTCATCGCGGGCGAAATCAGCGACTCGCACAGCACATCGTCCCACACGCTCACAACATCCGCGGGCAGGACTGCTCGAAGCGTGTCGCTTTCCAGAACGGCCGAGCAGTCAATCACGGGGCACGTGATCACGCACTCTTCTTCCTTGTTCACAATCAGTGCACGCCGCTTCTTGATTACGATCGACACGTGGTGGGAAATGCAGTCATTGCAGAAGTTGTGAGTGCAGTGAAGGGGAAAAATGTCTTCGTTGTGCTTTGTTTCTGCACATATTTCACACACTACTAGTGTGTCATGTGGTGATGCTCGAGGCCTTTTGGCACCGGTTTTTGATGACTCGCCGGTTTCTTTTTGTGAACCGGTTGATTTGTTGAAAAAGGAGGAGAGTAGGGCTTCTTGAAGCTGCAATTCATGTGCAATGTTTTCATCGGACATTAGGGTTTCGGAATCGCCGAGAAGATTTGAGATGGAGATATCATCGTCATCTGTGGAAATGGCGGTTTGTTGAGTTTCCATGTTTTGGGATTTTTGGAGAAACTTTTTAACTTATCTCAAATCAACATTCCAATTCTCACCAGTATATAATTGCACGATATTCGTAACTGAGAGACTATTTTATTTTAATTATATATATTTTCAGAAATTTAAAATTTGTTTAAATTCAATTAATGCGTTGAAATTTCGAAATGTACAGGGTTTCGATATTATTTTTTAAAACTATTTTTTTTAAACGGTAAAAAAAAATTCATTACTCTCGAGTAAAAGGGTACCCCTATATTTTACACAAACCTTGGTAATTTATTACAGTATGGCTTTTGACATTCTTCACCCCTTTAATTAACTTTGATTCAAAAAGCATTTGATTTTTTTTTTTTGGAAACCATGAAATTTGATAACCAATTCTAATGTCAATCATGATTCATGACTATAGGAGATTAGGAGTTTTCTTCCTCTACAGTCTACACTAAATTATTTAAAGAAAACACTTTTTTTTTTTGAAAGGATTTAAAGACAACACTGTTTACCAAGGTTAATAGAAATCGGAAATTCATAGTCGGGCGGATTTACACCACCTATATTTTATTTTATTTTTTATTTTTATATAAATACAATTTTTATCCCTTAATTAATAGATTTTGGTAAAAAAATACGTACATCCTGACAAAGTTATGATTATTACTTGAATCCTCTTTTTTTTCCTTGAAAAAGTGCATGTGAACGATTGTTCAAATTGAACTCCTAAATCAAAAAAAGAAAAATAACAAAAAATAAAATATATGGGCACTTAGACGGCCTAGGCCGATTTTTCATAAAAAACGCCTAAATAGGTAAAATTGAGTCAGCACCCAGACCAGTTTTTGTAACAGAGCTATTTACCCTTCTATTTTAAATTATAAAAAATGGTGAGGGCAATTTTGAGGTAAATATATTATAAATTTCGGGAATATTAGTTTTATACTTTTAAAAATAAATAAATTTGACGAAGTTTAACTAGATAATTCTGGGGATGCAAATGTTACATTCTAACTCAAAATCACATCACATTAAATTAAAAGGAAAACCATAAAATTGATTCTAAAGGTTTTATTTAATTAATAAATACACTTTTATTAATTAATATGCAGAAATGTCGGTTGAGTTTCGTAGCTCCTTGGGAATTTAATTTGGAGAATTTCTGGATGATTTGTATTGGAACCTCTTTGTTAAAAATAAAAAAAGATTATTGAATTAAACGTCTGAGTTATTAATGTCAAAATCGAACGTTGGCTTTTCGGTTTCGATCTTTGCCATTTTCGAAGAGACTCCCCTCCCTCTCAACCCTTCCCCTGATCATCAGGGATCTACGTACACAAAATAAAATCAATAATGCTCTTATTAACTCAAGTGTCAAAGTCAAAGTCAAATGAACATTCGAATGAGGCCCAAACTGACTAGCCTGTTTATGACCGACTTCAAGTGGAATAATTTTTGCTTGACCGGGCAGGCTCAACGGACTAAGCTCGTCTAGTTAGAAGCGTTAGTTAATTTTTGACGGAATTGAGATTCAAACTGCAATTTTATATAGCTTAGTTTTGGGATCAAATTTGCTTGAAAAAAGTCTTGTTTTTACCAAAAATGATACGTTGTCGACTAAAAATGTGAGTGAGTACCGTAACGCGTATGATCAACTGAAATTGCAATCATATAAGATATGAGTTACAAATTAATAAATACACAACCATCATTTAATTATTCTCAATAAAATCAACAAAAATAATAATGAATTGTAAATATTCGATCAGTTTGGCAGGTGGTCAAAAGTTTTCTTTGTGGAATTCAAATCTGGTGGTGGTTGTGCGAGAGAAATCAGAAGCTAGCTCACGTAGCTCTTTCACTGGTGCAGGGGCCCCACAATAAAACACTCCTGTAAAATGTCAACAACAATTTTTTTTATATAAATATTTTCAAGATTCGTAGCTGGTTTGATTTTGTGTGATAATGAACTTAAAAGAGAGAAAATGAACTTACCAATTGTTGAACGGGGATGATTGTCAGAAATATTTTGGTAAACTGCCCTCCAATTAGGTCTAGCAAAGTGAGACTTAGCTTTAGTGCCGGTGACAATGTCGACTCCCTTTTTAGCAAGGTTCATTGTTTGAAGCATTGTAATTAGAGTAGAACGAGCATCCCCTTCCTCGTACACACTTGTGCAATAATTGTGCATTTCTATCGCTCCTTTGTAATCCATTTCATCTACTTCATTCATCACCGTCTTGAACCAATCAAACGTGTATTGTTCTCTTGTCATCCAATAGAAATACGCCTTCCTTGTCTTAAAGTCGTCGTGCCCGAGACTCATTTTTCGCTTTGAAAACGAGGAATGTGGGGAAGGGTCGACATTTCTCTTTCCCTTGCCTTCCTCTTCGTCCTCCATTTCTTTCATGTTGTTAGCAATGTCTTTTAAGACGCTGATCATCGGAGTTGCTCCGATGCCCAACCCTATCAGTAGGACCACGTCGTACTTCTTATATTCTTGTGTTGGTGCTCCATATGGTCCATCAATCATTACTCTAGGGACACTGCATGCGTTATGCATCAACAAGAAGAATTAGTAATAATTTCCTAGTTATTTATGTCACTTCATTATTATTTCGTGTTATCTTTTTAAAATGTAGGAGTACTTAGGGCATGTTTGTTTTGGGATGGGAAATTCGGATTTGGGATTTCGAAACTGCACCTCGTTACAGTTTGGGATTTTGATTCAGGATTTCAAAATCCCACCCTATAACCCTATAAAAGTCAAACCTATAAATACCTACAAACCCTATATAAATACCTATAAAATCTATAATCCTATACAAGTTAAATCTTACTCTACATAAATCTCAAAACAAACAAAAAACATAAAAAATATTAGAATTTTAAAATCCACTAAATTTTAAAATCCGGATTTTAAAATCCTCAAAATCCCAAAACAAACACGCCCTTAATGATTATAAAATGACTTACCTGGGATTATTTTCTCCTTCCAAAAAGTCTGCTGTGTGGGGCCCAGTTACTCCCTTCGGTGGTGCCTTACAAACCTAACATACTCCAAACAATTTAGATAGGAAATGCGATAACAAAAACTGCATAAAAATATGATTATTCCAAATTTAAAAAATAACCTAACATATCAGGCCATATTTGATAGTTTAAATTAAAGTTACACTAATTTCATTTCATCTCTTTTATAATTTATTTGATAATTTAAATTAAAGGTAAATTATACTTTAAAATTTATAAAATTTAAATATGATCTTAATTTAATTTAATCAATTTTTGCTATCAAATATCACCATGTTAATTTAATATACATGGATTAATGATTTCTAAAAATGATAAAAGTTGACTGAAGTTCAAATACTATTATTTACCTTGATGAAATCATGTTTAATTTGTCTGGTCCAATCACCAAGTGCCCGAATGTGAACACTTAGATAATTATCCTTGGGAGCTGAGGTAATTGAAAATGGGTGCCTGCATTAATAATATGTTGTTAGTTCAGGATAATGTAAAAAAATTAATCATGGGTTGAATTGTGAGTTTGATCTGATTAGATTATTTAGCAAAATGATCATGTCGAGTATTATTAATTTTTTAAATGACACCTGTTTTTTTTTTACTATATATTATTATACTTAAAATACGAATAATCTGATATATAAATTAAATGTCCTTCACCTACCATTCAAATGGAGAAACAGCTGCACATTTGAGAAACATGTATTGTCCACTTTTGTATTTGAATCCTTGAGGCTTAGACATGTGTAGTGCTACCACATTTCCAGGGTAAACAGCCACCTAATTTAATCACAAATTATATAATTATTAATCACAATCAATGCTATTTAATTTCACTTATATAAATCTGAAAATAAATAGACAGTTAATTCATGCCAAATTAAATACTTTTGAATGAGCAAGTGTAAATGTTTACCTTTGTTTCATGTTATGTATTAAATTAATGAACATATTTTCTTTTATCCCTTCAATATTATGAAAAAGGTAAAAAAATGAGGGAAAATAAAAGGAAATGAGTGAATAAATGGAAAGGAGGAAGTCTCAATTATCATGAAAGGAATATAAAAAGGAGACATTTGAGGAATACAATAATTACATATAGGTCATGTTTGATAACTAAGACTAATTAGATTGAGACGAAGTTGGATAGCTCAAGTGGTTAGAGCACCACTACCTAGACTTTAGATCCTGGGTTCGAGTCATGAGGAGGGAAAAAAGAATGGGTATTTAATGTAATTAAAAAAAAAAAAAGACTAATTAGATTGAGATTTCAAATCCACCATCCAAATCCACTTCACTTGTTTGGATTAAAAAGTAAATGAATGGATCCTTAGCATATTTTTTTAGTTAAAATTGAGAGGATTTTAAATTCTCACTGTCATTTGAAATTCATCTATTTTTAAAACCTTTCATTTGAAATATCTCCTCAAATCAAATCTCTCCATCCAAACACAACATTAGCTATCAAACAATTTATAAGTAGGGGTGTGCACCGGTCCAAAACCGGACTGGACCGGGACCGGAATCTCTCCTAATGCATGGACCGGAGACCGGACCGGTAAATTTCGGTCCGAGTTTTTTTTCTTTTCAAGTTTATGGAAACAAGAACAAGATTGATGAATTTGTGTATGAAAATTAAAGTGTTGCTCTTTATTTTAAATCAATCTACGACTAATGTGAATTTTATTTACATTATTATTAATGATCTTTTGACCCTAAAAATAAATTAAATATGTTCGTTAAATTATATATTTGAAAAAATGTAATAGATCTCAACAATTTTACCTCACATCCTCACCAATTACTTGGAATTGAAAAATAAGTGAGAGTGCATTAGTAAAAAAAAATATATAAAAAAAAATCCGGTTCAAACCGGTTCGGAAAATCGGAATCCAAAATTTGAAGGACCGGAATCCGGTCCGATTCCGATTTTTTTTTGTGCACTCCTATTTATAAGGGTGGAAATACAGTTAATCTACCTTTAATCCTATCAAACATGACCATAGAAGTAATTTAGGAATAAATGTAAAAAATAGTTAAAACTGACAAATATTTTGATACAAAAATTATGTTCATATATAATTGTTTTACCTTAAGAATCTTGACTTCCTTGATATTGGACCTGAATGCTCTGGTCAGTCTTTCACCAACATAAATTAAAAGAGGAATCGCCAGATACATCCATGTCTGCCATTGAATTTAAGATTTTCTGAATTAAAATAAATTACCACTATACTAAATCTCATTTCATTAATGATACGTATCATTTCGTTAATGATCTTTATACGTATAGTATGTACACTAGTAAAATGAAATTATATCTAAATAGTTTAGGTGTGTGTATATATAAAGAGTATAGTACAAATTAATTAACTTACAGTTTTCTTGTACCAATGATGTGTCAAATAAAGCTTGATCCCATGAATAATGAGGAGGGTATACACAATGATGAATAGGTGGTGTGAATACCAAAACGCATTGAACCCTGTGAGCTTTTTCATTAATGGATTTGGTTTTTCAACTTCTTTTTTTGTTTTTTCATCCTTTTTTTTCATTTTTGGCTTTGGATTTCTAAACCATGGTGATGCAAGTGTGAATGCTATAGCCATTAAAACCACCATTATAATTCCTGTCACCCCTTCCCATCCCTTCACAAAAAACCAATAACTTGTTGGTTGATCGCCAAAAAAATTCTCCATCGGCTTATACTTTTCTGGGTCCGCATTCAGAAGGCGAGGGAAATCGCACGCAAAATGACTTATCGTGTGTATTCCAACTCCTATTCCAATCGCAACAGCAATAATCTGCGAGAAATTATATATAAAGATGAGATTTATGTCATTAAACTTCTATATAAGTTATACTCCCTCCGTCCCACATGAATTTGCACACTTTCTATAAATGGATGTCCCATACCAATTTGCACACTTTCATAAAAAGAAATATATTCATAACCCTCACCCTCAAAATATACTCTTATTTACTCATATGTCATTACTTTTCCACACTCAATCTACTTTTTACTTTACTTTATTTATAAAACTTTACAAAACATCACTCATTACACATTTCTTAAATTGTGTATCATCCCGAGTGTGCAAGTTCCTATGGGACGGAGGGAGTACTAGTTTGTTACATCTGACTGAAAATAATGCATATATAGAATAATACTCCTTCGGTCCAATTTTTTATTTAAAAAATGAACGTCTCTAATTAGATTCATCATTTTCTACTTACTTGGTGGAAATTAATATTGTCATCAAAGGGGACGACAGCTCCTAATCGAGTCTTGTTCCTGAGCCAGGTGATGGTGTTGCGACACATCGGAAGCAAAATCAAGGCCATGTTGAGCTTCAACGTCTCGGCAGCGCCTTTGGCCATGCAAACGCAACGGCCCATTACTTGAAAAGCCTCTCTATTCCTGTACTCCACATATTTGTAACCAAATAGGCCTGCCATTACTCCTATCCACAGGGCCAACACCCAAACCCTTCGCCAATTATCCACTAAAAAGTAGCGCAAGCCTTTGTACCATCTAATTAGAGGGTACTCTTGACGTCTCAGCTTCTGCCCCAGCACTTTGTTCAAAGCCTGGCTTTCGCCTTGCCTCGCTTGCTCTGCGCCTTCTTGTAGAAGCGTCTTCAAATCTTCTATCTGTTGCATTCATTCATTCTCAACAATCATTACACATTTTTTTTTATATTATACTCACTCCGTCCACAAAATGTAGTCTCATTTACCTTATATTATACTCCCTCCGTCCCATACCCTTTATGTAAACTATCCCCCTTCAACCATCACTTAATTACTCAAATTGCCACCAACTTTATTCACAAACAAATTAAACAATCACTTTATTCACAATGAACCTCACAATACCCTTACTTTATCTATTTTATCTACATTTTTCTTAAAACATGTGCCCCACTTCAATAGGACTACATTTCATAGATGGAGGGAGTATTACTTAATTTTCGTGCAAAAAGTAAAAAAATAAGTTTATCACAGGACAAATGAAGTAAATAAAAACATACTAGACTAAAATTTTGGTCCTCTATGTTTTACTTTTTCAATTCTAGTCTTTTTTTTTTATCCAATTTTAGTCTTGTACTTCTGTTTTAATTTACCTTTTTTAATTTGGATTAAAAAGACCAAAATTGATAGAATAACAAAATATGGAATTAAAATTGAACACTGCCTAATTTTCAAGACCATTTTTTATATTATTTCCCTGTCAAGTTCCACACATATATACTTTCATATCCTTCCAACATCATTTTATTTTCAAAATTATCACTTTTTTTTTTTACATACATTTTACTTTACATCTTATCAAATCACCTAAAATATTTTCCATTTATATTACATCATCAACCAGAGGAAATTTTATTTTTAGTCCTATAAATTTGAGACATTCCAAAATAAATATTTTAAGTTTCAACTTTACAAAATACATTCTTTACCTTTCAAATTTAATCATTTTTTACATCAATTTTAATCCTTTACAAAATGACACATGTCATGCCACATCACTCTCTTCTCTATATATATTTTAAGGGTTGGTCTAGTATGCACTCGAGTGCATGTTTTGCACCCTAGTCCATGTTGCACTTTTCAGTTTTACTGACTTACACTTTTTGGTAAATGGTGTTGCACTTTTCAATTATTAAACTGTATAATAATATTTTTAGTAATAACTGAAAAGTGCAACACCATTTATCAAAAAGTGTAAGTCAGTAAAACTGGATTAGGGTGCATAACATGCACTCGAGTGCATACTAGACTTTACCATATTTTAAAAAAAAGCTAATAACACCCCAAAATACTCTATACACACTCCATAATTTTAAATACAAAAATAGATGCATATAAAATGACTAAATAGCCCTTACATAAATAAAAAGTAAAATAATTTTAAAAAATAACTAGAAAAAATATGAAACAAATGTTAATTATGTGAATCTTATTTTCCTCTATTAATTAAAACGTATAACTAAATTTAATGATAATATCATCATTTAATCAAATACTCATAATAAATAAATATATTTTAAATAAATTGATTAATTAGTTTGGAGTAGATGCATAATTTTTTTTTTTTTTTCATATATACATGAGCGATTAATTAGTTTGAAGTAAATGCATATTTTTGGGTGAGGAGGTCTAGGCTACTAACAATTCATAAAATGTAATACAAACCTCAAATGTTATACCCACTCCACTAAAATTTAAAAATCAATTTTTATTACTAAACAAATTTTCATATTTACCCTTTATCCTTCAAAACAAATAGAAATTGAATAAAAACTAAAAATATAATTTAAAATTCAACCAAATCATTAAAACTATATATAAATTTTAAAAATTAATTAAAAAAATCAATAATACGAGAAACTGAATAAAATTTGAAAATATTTAAAAAAATCAACTAAATATTAAAAAATATTTGAATTGAAAAATCAATTAAATTCAAATAAAATCTAAAAATATTAAATAAATCAAATAAAATTTATAAAATAATTAAATTAAAAATACCAATTAATGATTCAATTTTTAAAAAAACTAAATAAAATAAAAAATAAAAGAAAAATCAACTCAATCAAAAATAAATATTAAAAAAATTAAATAAAAAATGAAATATTACTTTTTATTGATTTTTTAAAATTTACTTTTTTTTTTACGTTTTATTGAATTTTTTCAATTTTGTTTTGATGATTTATTTTTATATTTCAGATTCTATTTAATTTTCTAAGATTATTTTTAAAAAAATTAATTAATTTATGTAAATTATTTATTTTTAAAGATTTAGTTAATTTTTAAAATACTTCTAAATTTTAATTACTTTTTTCAGATTTTTTTCAAGTTATTTTTTAATTATTTTAATCTCTATTTGGTTACTTATTAATTTTATATACATATAGGTGTTATTAGTTCTATTTTTTTTAAATATATATAAAGGAATAAAATTTCCTCTCATCAACCACCACTAAATTCACTTTTTTAAAAAGTGTGTCGGTCAAACCTTACAAGTCAATCCCAGAATGGAGTACATCTTTCTACATTTTAGTGATGCCTACTATATATTTTATATTATATCCGTTAATTTTTGTTTCAAAAGCAAAAGGGAGACTTTTGGGATGGATTTTGATTACTTACCATGATGTAACCGAGATTGTCAGGGTCTAATTCTTCCATGATAAACTTTGCGAATTCATCTGCCTGATCCTGGATGTTCGAAAGATGGTTCGCAGCGGCACTCGAAGTGATTACCTGCACAAAATTAAAGTCTTTCGCTTTTTAGTCTAATTAAATTATACGTTGCATCAATATATCAGAGAAAAAGAGAGAGAGAGCGAGAGACCTCTTTGATTTCCTCTTCGCTGATTCTTCCATCTCCATTTTGATCAACCCTGCAATTTTCTTCTAGATTAATTAATAAATTGACGATATATGACTATAAATATAAATGGTTTAATTGCAAATTAAACACAAATATTTCATTTTTTTTACAATTTAATCTAAAATTTTAAATAATTAAATTAATTTTTCGGCCAATCCTTGTGTGCTCGTGAAATGGGCTGCCCAAATTAAGACTAGTTTGCAATAGAGTGAGTTTACTATTGAAAGTGCAAATCTTTACCTAATTGTACGTTTTACAAAAATTGTACTCCGTACTAGATTATATTGCAAATAAAATAATTAAATTCGTACATGTCAAAGAAGATTTGAAGGCGAGAATCATAGTCTTGATCGGTAATAATGTCCCAGAATTGTCTCAACTCAGCTTTTGTGATTGAACCACCGGAGATGTGAAATCTCCGACAAAGAGCGTCGAAAAGCTGGCCGGCGAACAACTTATCAATGTCCTTATCATCCTTTGTATTCATACCTATTTATATTATAGTAATAATTAAAATGATGAATGAAAAACGTACAATATATAATTACTAGGGAGTAGGAGTATTAATGAATGAATGAATTATATATATACCGTACCAATGCATAGACCAAAGAGGGAACGAGGTAATATTCCATTGGTTTTGGCGGTAAGGTCATCGAACTGCTTCTCCACCCGCATCCAGGCCTGGGCGTCTGTCTTACTGATAAACTTAAGTCCCTTGAGAGCCACCGCCGCCTTAGACTTGCTCCGATCGAATTTCCCCACAAGCCCATGGCGGCGCGTGAGCTTAATTCCTGACGAGGGCTTCTTTGTCAGCCCTCCGTTCACTGACTCCGTCTCGTTGGTGACCTCAACGTTAACGGTGTCAGAATATTCATCCGGAACTGGGAGGGTGAAACGGGTCCTCTTGCCTTCCATCGAATTAATAAACGCCTAGCTTCTTAATTATAAATTTTGCATGCTTTATATATGCATGTAAGAAAGAAATTAATAAGAGATAGCTTCTGACCCGCCATTTTAATTATTAATTTCAGAGATATATACCTACCTCTAATTGTATTGTATGGATTAGTGGCCATACATATTCTTTTCACATCATCATCATAAACAAATTAAATTAAGCAACTACTGCGCCCGCACCTTCTCCGCAACAATTATAGTATATACTTTATTTATTTATTTAGTATCTTTAATCATATATAAATTGATTATTAGGTGCCGGAAACAACAAAATAATGAAGTAACATAATTTATAAATTTGGTGCTTCTACTAATAATATATATTCAAAGACTTTGAATTAATGAAAGCCTAATAATTCAATTGAAGTTTTATCTCTAACACGCACGCACATTATAACTCTCAACTGAATGCAGACAAGTGTGACTTTATTATTAATTATATTACTCATCCTAATCCCAAATTTATCAACAAATAAATACCCCAATCGTCCCTAACAACCATACAACTCATAAATTAGTTGGATGTGAACATCTTCGATCTAGTACGTGTACAGAAGGTCTCTTTTCATAAAATAAAATAGGATTTCGTAATGTTCACAATAGTGTATATATAAATGTTTTGACTTTTTATTATATATTTTGTTGAGTGAAAATAACTAATAAGGCATTTACATCAAACTTAAAACTAAAAATTAATTAGAACGTCTATGCGCTTGAGATCGTCCCGTACATATGGTTATATTTTTAAACTAGAATTAGCGTAAAATTAAACCTGCAAAAGTATTCACATTTCAAAATTATCTTGACACACTTTAATAAAATTTAATATGTAGTATACACTCCATTTTATTCCTATCAGTCTCTTAATTTCTCAAAATAACAATAATAAAAAAAAAACTACTCATGAACGTCCCTCTCTATCTGAATGTTGTGATTTCTTCTGTAAAGCGGAAGTGCCAATAATTTTATTAGATTTCCCCCAAATTATTGTTCCTGCAATGAATAAGGTTAATTGGTTTGCTATAAGAAAAATAAAAACATTAATTTGAATATGTACATGATGTAGTCAAATTAATTTATTTTGTGATAAAATAATACCATTCTTTTGCACGACCTATACAATTATACTAACGACAAAATGTATATTTTAATACATATTAAAACAATTATTTAGATACGAATAGATTCGTAGTTGAAAATATATTAAGTATATGCCAACTTCTGCGTGACATTAGTTATCAAGATCAATATTCTTCAATCCTTACTCTGATATATTATACTCCCTAAAAAATTGGTTGTTTTTTCTAATTTTATCAATGATTTTCCTAAATTATTCCTATTATTTTTTAAAATATATTAATGACCTTTTTTGGAAAGATCAAAGGAAGGTGAAAAAAAAAAAAGGAAAATGAGAAGAATAAGGGAAAAATTAATGAGAGATAAATGTGTCAAAAAAATATGTTTCTTAATTCTATAAAAAATGAAAAATGCGACAAACCTTATGAAATGGAGGGAGTATATATATTCTAATTTGAAAGGGTTGAATGTTTGCATATACAGATATGTTATGTACGTATAGGTATGTATGAGTTGTCAAGGTCATGTGTGCCCTTCTGATTTTTAATAATTCAATGCCAGGTTAACAAAAATATATGTTTTGTTGAATTTTTATTTTCGAACACAATAATTAAACATGTTTTATTGATTTTTCTGGGCACATTATGTTGGTGAAATTTTTGTCTATTACGGACATGAATTCGATTGCAGATTTTCGTCTAATCATGGACCATTAATTTTTAATGAAATATAATACAGTATACAGTATAATAATTAATTTATCTCTGTCAATCTTAAATAGTGGTAAATCACATGAAAAAACACGAGATCTATTTTCTAACTATTTAATTTAAAACAGAAAAGATTTTTGAGATGGTGGTGCGTTATAAAATTGAAAATAAGTAATTTAACAAGAGACGTCTAAATGATAAAATTGATAACTTAACGAGAGTCAACACCGAAAATATCATGGAAATTTTTTAGGGGAAAGGGTATTATAAATAATTTGGGGAGTACATCTATAATATGTTAATTTTCCGGGAAGTATATGTATGGGGGATGACACGTATTTTTCAATACTCGTCTCTCAAGTGTAGGAGGGTTCTCGTAGTAATTGATAAGTGTCCGATTATATTATCGAATCACTTAACTAGTTAATTAGTGTAACCTTAGTGTTATGTGTCGTCACGTAGTTATAGTAAAAAGACATGGGCTGAGCTATAAAGCTAAATGCAAGTTAAACAAAATAAATACTAAGAAAAGGCGAGCGAAATGATGATCAACTAACAAATAGTGAGAAGAAGTGTTTGGGTGTTCTTCATTACGTGAAAATCGATTAAAGCTTAACTTGAACGTCTAATTCTTTTGTTGGTGTTTAATAAGAGCAATCACTAAAAATGTATCTAATTACAAACATAAGATCGAGAGGATGAATAGATTCGTTTCTACCCGGATAATCACATAACAAGAGGGTTGTACCTCATCTATCTATTCTAATTCATAATCATGTTTTTCCACTTACATACTAAAGCCCAAGTTCATATAATCTCTTCACTAATTACCTAAATTCTCATTCAAGTAATTAATGTAGATGAATTTACTCAACCCTCGTTGTGATAAACCAATATAAACTCAAATCACACTATCACAACCTCACACGTACGATCAACACATGAATATCTTCGCAATAATCATGCATCAACATACGGATTAATAATTGAAATCATACAATTGTTCAAACAAATACCCGATAATCTAATCAATACACCACCGTACCCAATATAATTAAATCATCAAAATTAAGCTAAAAATCTAATTCCACCATAAATCCAAACACGCAAACACAATAATCTTAACCAATTACTAAATTAATAATTGAAGACGAACTCATAAAAATAAATAACAAAACAATAATTAAAAGAAAGATATCACCTCATTTTTATTCAAATTCTTCAAACAAAGCTAGCAATAAAATGAAATACTCAATTAAATTCTACATAGAGAAAAAAATTAAATTAATGAGTAGAGTGGGAAGAAGGGGGTATACTTAACATGTCTGGAGGGATATATAGCCTGGCCCTTCTTACCTCCAATTGATGAAAATCTTGGGCTGCATTAATTGGAGTACGTGAAATGAGATTAGGCCCAAATGAGATTAAGAATTTGGCCACGGATAAATGCCCCCTATTTATTATGGGTTCACCCTCCAGATGACTTCACCCCCAAAAATATGAGTTCACCCCCCATAAAATACCACATATAACCTTTTCCCCTTCCCCATAATTAATATACAATACAAAATGTTTTCAGTTTACCCACAATTAAAAAAAAAACCCTCTTAAAGCGAAATCGTGCAATTCTCGTTATTATTGGAAATGATTTAGACTTTTAATTGTTCAATATATGTGTAATGTATTTCGTTTCCAAGTTTTTTTTTACAAAAATCGCGTTTTACAAAAACTCAGCACTGATTCGCCGAATTTTATGAGATTTTTCGAAAAAAAGTTCCACGTTATGAATCAAAACTCGGCCAACTTTTCCACGTTTTGATTAAAAACTCGGCGACCGAGTTTTAATTCATAACGTGGAAAAGTTGTCCGAGTTTTGATTCATAACGTGGAAAAGTTGGCCGAGTTTTGAATCAAAACGTGGAAAAGTTGATCGAATTTTGATTCATAACGTGAAACTTTTTTTCGAAAAATCTCACAAAACTCGGCGAACCAGTGCTGAGTTTTTGTAAAATACGATTTTTGTAAAAAAAAAACTCGGAAATGAAATACACTACACATATATCTGTTACAACTACACAATCATGCAACAATACGGTCAAATAAAACAATAATAACATGAAATATAATCAATTACAAAAGAATAATATATTTTTGGTGGGGGAGAAATGCAAAAAACTGTTTTTTTTATGGGTGGGTGAACTCAGCACATAGGGGTAGTATAGTCTTTTTATGTATTAGTTCAAAATATAATGGACAGCATAAATTAATAGCTAAGCCCAAATACTCATTTAGGCTCTATTCTCCTAACTTCATAAAATAATTAAGATGTATTTTGCTCTAAAAAAAATCATTTTCCTTAAAAAAAAAAAAAAAAAAAAAACATTCTTTATCTAAATTAAGTGCAATTAGTTAATTTAATATAAAAATGCAATAAAATTCTATAAAATTAAGTAAATTAAACACATGAATTTCGAGCAATTTACATACTAATCAGGGAAGTACATCTAACATTGTTGGAGGGGCAAATAAACCACGCTAAGTAAATGATAAGATATTTTTTGTTTGGCATTAGTAATATTTAGGAGGATTGCATTGCTTTTCATATTAATTTGGGCCACTCGGGTTTGACCAGGCCCACTTGATGCCCGTTGTGAGTGTTTGGGCTTTTTCTATGGGCGCGGCTAAAGGCACCCGGATTTCTTATGAGTACACCCACCAAACATTTTTTTAATTTTTCAGAACATGTGTAATGTCCCATATACTCATAGGGTAAAATTTATGAAAAAAGAAGAAGATGAGTACACCCACCTATTCTATTTTACCACCACCACCACCATTCAATAAAAAAACCTTTAAAATTGGAATAAAAATTAATCCAAAACACCAACTGTTCGAAAAAATTTCCAAAACAAACATGTTCGAAATTTTTTCCAAAACAAACTCAACATGTTCGAAAAAAATTTCAAAACAAAATCAATATGTTCGAAAAAAAATCCAAAACAACTCAAATTTGTTCGAAAAAAGAGATTGAACATCTTGTTCGAAAATTTTTCCAAAACAAAATCAAGTTGTTCGAAATTGTTTCCAAAACAAACACAATATGTTCGAAAAAAATTTCAAAACAACTTAAATTTGTCCGAAAAAAAAAATCGAACATCTTGTTCGAAATTTTTCCCAAAACAAACTCAAGTTGTTCAATTTTTTTTCCAAAACAAACGCGTTATGTTCGAAAATAATTCCCAAACTTCAAAAAAAATCCTAATTTTTTTTCCCAGAAAACCCTAATATTTTCTAATATTTCAGACCTAAACTTACCTGTTGTTAGCGGCCGCGGCGAGTGGAGGCGCACTACGGCCGCGGCGAAGGGGAGGAGGGGGTTGGCGGCGGCCGCGATTGTGGGGAGGAGGGAGGGCGGCGGCCGCGAACGAGGGGAGGAGGGGGGCGGCCGCGAACGAGGGGAGGAGGGGGGCGGACCTCCTCGACGGGCGGTTGCTGTGGAGGGCGGCGCGACGGGGAGGGCGCGAAGGGGAGGGGAAGGGGCTGCGACCTCCGCGACGAGGTGGGCGGCGTGGGCCGCGCCGGAGGTGGCGAAAATGGAGGTGGGAGGTGGAACGTGGGTGTCCTGTTGAATGTGAGAAAGAAAGAATGAGAAAGAATGGGTTTAGGGTTTTAATTGAGAAAGGGGTAATTTTGGGTTTTCCAGGTGGGTGTCCTCATCCAAACGGCGTGTGTTCTCATCCCCTGGGTGTACTCATAGGAAACATAGGAAACCCGGGTGCCTTTAGCCGCGCCCTTTTTCTATATATGGGTGGCCTTTTTCTATCTATGGGTGGAAGCCCGTTGCCCTCCATTTCACATTGCTATAACCGTGGCCCTTTTCTATCTAGTTGTGAGTGTTTGGGCTTTTTTGTGCAAATTCTATTGTTTCGCCTTGGTCCGGGTTGCGGCCCTCCTACCTTTTCATTTTTCTTGATAGCATCCATTTAACAATAGAGGTGTAATGGAGGGTAATGTTGTCAGATTTGTAAAAGAATGAGGATATGTTGGTAATTTCAAAAAACTTTGGACAAGTAATTGCATCTCTACTCGTATCAATTATTCCCCATCCACAAGACAAATAGAAGTTTCCTTTCCGGACAGGCAATCTATCATTGGTCGAAATCATGTGAACCCACATTGAAAAAAAATTAGATGTCAAAAAAAAAAAAAAAATTGAAAAAATTAGTTTTTAAAAAAAATGTATTAATCAAGATCGCAAATATATGAGCTATGAAAAAGGTTATTCACAAACAACAAAAAATTGACCCAACAATGAGGACTAACGAATGAACGTGTGTCATGGAGTTGGCTTTACGATGAACAAACTTAACGGAATGAAAGGACATTCAACTAAAAACACATGTGCAACCATTGATATAGTTTTTGAAAAGTGAATCGTCATTGATTGCATCTCACACAACTTTTGCTTCTCCCTTCACTGCTGTGCACTATAACTCTAATTTTATGATCCATAATTATGCCTCACGTAATTTCATCGCCCACACACACATCAATTAAAAAACAACACGACACAACCCATCATAAACACCCCTTCATCAATCATCTTTAATCACCACAACGATATCGGTCTTTCAAGTATCTCGAAAAAGGCAACATCGACATTCACTTCTCAAAAATTGGTAGAAGGTTTATGCCAACTTTTACCCACCTGCCACTAAAATGTCTAGATTATTGATTTCTTCCAAATCATTAGGTTCTATCTTTCCAAATATGTGATAAAGTTATTGAAGTCGTTGATCAGTGATTTCTACAGATCATTAAGGTCAGAAATATTTTAATCAATCATATAGGACCGATTTTATTTGGCTCATATGATTCTATCAAAATATATAGCCCTATATTTTTTTTTAATGATTCGATTATAAAAAATTAAATTAACACATAATTAAAATGTCTTTGAACCCTGATGCAGAATTTGCTACCTCTCGATTGACGGAACAACTAACCAAAATAATAAAACCACGTTACTATAATATTTAATTTGCAGACATATTTAGATAGAAAATAAAAAAATGATAGTATTTGTTTTTGTTCTAATATTGCAGGATATTACTCCTCCTCCAATATTAGCTTGTCCAGAGAGAAGCATTAAAAAAATATTACACAATCACTCTTTTCTTATTTGGCTTCAAATATTTGCAGCTAATTTGAAACCGAAACAGAAGCTGCTGCTGCTTCTGCTAATCTTGCCCTCAAATCCTTTCTCAATATTTTTCCTGATGGATTCTTTGGGATGGAATCAGTGAAAAATACACGGTTTACTCTCTTGTAGAAAATCACCTGTAAAAATCCAATAATTTTTTCATTAATATATTATTATAATATTCACATATTTTTCAGAAATTAAATATAAGAAAAATAGCTGACCTGTTTGGATACAAATTGTTTGATCTCATCCTCAGTAATGATAGATCCATTTGATTTCACAACAAAAGCAACAGGTACTTCTCCTGCTTGCTCATCTATCATCCTGCAACAATACACCCCACAATTAGCACTTTTAATCCTTAATAAAATCACTAAATTCAGTTAATTATTAAAATTTTATATTTTCCATTATATTTCAATATTTTGTTACTACACATCATGTGAATATTAATCGCCCACATAATAAATTAATACATAGATCTATTTATATATTGATCTGGACTCATAAATTAAGAAATTATGTTTTTTTTATTATAAAAATAAAGTAAAACTGATTTGAGATGGAAGGAATATATAATTCTAAGTTAAAAATTTGTTGGTCTCCTAACTAGTCTACTGTCCAATTATAACTCCAAAATCGTCGACATGGTTTAATGAGGTCAAAATTGGATTATAGACAAGTTAAGGGGTCAAAATTGGACATTCACATGACTGTGAAACTAAATCCAAAGGGTGAAATTAGTTTGGACCAAAATTGAACCGTAGATAAGTTGTGAGACAAGAACTTACGAGACGACGGCTGCATCGGAGATGTTAGGATGGTTAAGGAGAAGGGCCTCGATCTCAGCGGGAGCAACTTGGTAGCCTTTGTACTTGATTATTTCCTTGAGACGATCAACGATGAAGAGCTCATCATCGTCATCAATGAATCCTATATCACCCGTGTGCAACCATCCTTCTGCATCTATGGTCCTCTCTGTTGCCTCTGGATCATTCAAATAACCTGCACCCACAATTTATTCAAACTTTATTACAATTCATCTACACAAAAATTTATATACAATATTTCTATAATTAAATATGAAAAATAAAAAATTTATGGATCAAATTTGAGTTAAAGGATCAAGATGTTAAATTATTCACATAATATTTTCTCTCTCCATGATTGTCCTGGTAGTGCCGAATCTTAGTTCAAATTCGCATTTTTATATTGAATTTAATTTATTGTTTATAATAAAAAAGAAAGATAAAATGATATCGTGCACTATAATAAATATTTGGTGGTGATGATGTTTAGTTACAACTTAGTGTGTGTCATGCTGACGTATGTGATGAATGACTCTTGGTGATGATGACGTTTACTATTCTAATTTAACTTTTTGAGTCCTAGGCCCTACGGAATTTTACTAAAAAGGGTATTTTAATTACCTCGTTTATTAAATAAAAAATGCTCAGTTAATTTTTTAAAGAAACTGTTTAAATCTTAAGGAAATATCGTGGAGCTAATTAATGTAGTAAGAATTTTGGAGTATTTTATTAAGTAGTAAAAAAAGTTCACTACGCGACCTAACACCCCTTAATTCTAGTAAGTTTTTTAGTAGCATTAAGCACCTACTTTTGTAAAATTAAAACATAATTGGAACTAATTCAAAAATACCAACCCCACATAATTGCACCAAACTCACTCGTATTTTGAAAATGTTGCACAAATGCAAGATGTAAGAAAAAAAAAATTGCACCAAACATATTGTAGAGTATATAATAATATTAATTGAATGCAAGATGGGAAAAAAAAAATTGCAAGTAAAACGTACCTTTCATGATTTGATCGCCTCGAATACAAATTTCGCCGCGGTTGTTGCGACCAAGGGTAGCACCAGTTTCGGTGTCCACAATTTTCATCTCAGCATTCCTTACCACAGTCCCGCATGCACCTGATTTTATCTCAAACGGTTCTTTTGCGAATGCCAAACACATCGCAAGCACTGGCCCAGCTTCTGTCATCCCATACCCCTACAGTTACAAAACACTATTTTATTAATATTATTATTACCACGTGTACGGTGTACCCTTCACATAATTCGCCAACAACAACTGCCAACGTATGGACTAAAAGTTGTGGTACTAGTTGCATTTTGTCAAATTATTTTGTACAAAAATTAATAAGTTTTTTTTATGACCAGCGATAAAATTAAAGTTGTAGGGACTAACGTCACAAACTTAACTGCATTATTTGTCAAAATTATTTGGGTAATCGAATTGAAAACAATTTATTTTAGCAAGATATATATGGAATTCAAAATAAACGAAGATGATTCATGTCCATAGAATGTGGTACTCTTTCAAACATATATATCACCTAAAGTTGAAGAAGCATTGATATACATTTTCATTCAACATAAATTTTGCCCCAAATATAATCATTCCAAAATAGCGAAAATGAAATCATATGATTGTATTACTAATGCGGTTGATCTTGTTCCCTCCGATTTTAATTAGCAACCATATAAATGTGTTGGTGGACAATTATATAGTACGTACACTCATTTATTCTCACCCCAAAGTGTACCAACTTTAATTATATTATAAATTAATGTCATTCTACACAATTTCGGAAATATCTAACTTTTGACTGCAAAAAAAAAAAAAAACGTTGAATTGCAAAATTTAGTATCTAATTCAATTAATATGTAAATAATTTTCTTTTTAAAAGAGGAAAATTAAAATCCCACATTAATTAATAAGTGTAAATAACGAAATTTCAATTGATATTAATAAAAAGAATTTAAAAAAAAATTACCTGGCCAAGTTTGGCATTGGGAAACTTAATCCTCACAGCCTCCTCCAACTCCTTCCCTAGCGGGGCAGCCCCGGACATAACCGTCCGTATAGACGAAAGGTCGTATTTGTCCACCACGGGGCTCTTCACAATGGCCAAAACAATCGGGGGCACAAAGGGCCCAATCGTCACTTTATACTTCTGAATCAGCTCCAAAAAGGGAACGATATCAAATTTCTGCATGAGCAGAATCGCCGCCCCGACCCGTAACCCGCATAGCAAAATGGAATTAAGCGAGTAAATATGAAACAAAGGCAAAACGCAGAGCAAAACGTCGTCGCAGTGCATATACAGATTCGGATTCTCCCCATCAACTTGTTGCGCAACACTCGTGACAAGTCCTTTGTGCGTGAGCATCACGCCCTTCGGCAGCCCCGTCGTACCGGAGGAGTACGGCAGCGCCACCACATCCTCCGGATCAACCTCCACCGCCGGCATTTCCCCTTCGTCGGCGGAAATCAGAATAGAGAATTCCAAACACTCCGATTCCGGCGGCGGCGAGTCAACGCAAATGACCTTGACTCCGTTCTCTGCCGCGTAGTCCTTGACTTTGCTGACGTGGCATGATTGCGTAATGATTAGTTTAGCGTTGGAGGCCTTGGCTTGTTTGATGACCTCAGCAGGGGTAAAATAGGGATTTGCCATAGTGGAGTGGGCGCCGATGTAGGAGGCGCCGAGGAAGGTGAAGACGAATTCCGGTGAGTTGGGGAGGAGGATCATGACGGTGTCGCGGCGGCGGAGGCCGAGGTGGCTCAGCCCGGCGCCGACTCTCCGGGAAATGAGCTCGACGTCTTCGTAGGTATAAACCTCCTCGGTGGCGCCGTTGATCAGACACGGTTTGTTTTTGTAATTGGAGATATTTTCGAAGCAGTAGGAATGTAGAGGGAGGTGTTTTGGAATGTATATATCGGGGAGTTTCGATCGGAAAATGACGTCATTTTGTTTTTTTGAAGTTTCCATTTTTTTTTTTTTTTTGAAGGAAATAATTGGTATCAACTTGTTAGTGTGAATTGGAGTTGAAACCTGAGGAGAAACGGTGAATGTTTGGAGTATAAATACGGGCGGTTTGGTGAAGGTTGGTGAGATAGAGGAGTTGATGGGGATTTTGGGTTGTTCAAGGGTATATTCGGAAATTTACTGGGGGTACATGGATAGAGAATCCATGGTGTGGTTGGTGAGAATTAGTGGATGGGATGGGGTAGGGTAAGGCAGGGGCAACACAATCATCATATATAATGTCACAATTCATCATATTTTTGCAACAATATACCATTAGTATTGATTAATTATATTTTAAAAATACATTTGAAGGAATTAAAGGAGTAGGTTTGATTTTACAACTTGATTAACAATTCAATGATTGTATTTATATAACTAGGTGGTCGTAATTTTATTTTTTATTTTAAAAAAAAAAAGTCTACTTTCTTTTTTTATCCACTAAAATAAAATATTTTGGGCATATAAAATTCAAACTTCAATTCAATTTCAACAATCATTTAATAGGGTTATTTAAAAAAAAAAAATTGAAATAAAAAGAAAGTTGACTATTATATGAGATAAACAAAAAATGAGTATTGAACTATCTGTTTTAGATTGGGGTATGTTTGTTTCTTTTTGCATCAGTTTTAAGAAATATTATTGATTTATAAATAAAGTAAATAATAAAATAGATAGAGTAGAGTAGAGATGAACTCTTCAATATTTTTCTAAATTTGTCGTACAAAAAGTAGCATTATTTTATCTTGTTAAAATTAAACGGAAAATTTTGTTGTTAAAAAACCGGAAGGTTTAACTTTAATTCTTTTTATGAAAAAGTTGAAAGTTTTTACTTTAATCAGAGAGAAAAAAATGTAAATGGAACATTATAAATTAACCACCGACTGTTTAATTATTTTCTTGAGCAGATAATATAAATTAATACCACAATTTATCTCATTCAAGTGACATTTTCAAGGAATGTGGTTGAGAATATGTTATTTTTTCCAATATGTTAGGTATGATGGTGATCCCTTTGAAGGATTTTTTAAAATTATGAAAGAATGGTGGATGATGTGAGTGAATCAAACTAACAATATGTTGTCTTAATGCTGCTTGAAATTGAGCGCCACCTGCACGTTAATTTAAATTTATTAATACTAATTCAAAATTGCAATATACAAATCTCATATATTTCACATATTCAAAATAACTAACAAAATGAACAATTAATCAACTAGAACACATAAGCATATGCATATATATAATTTACAACTACACTAAAAATAAGAAAATGTACTTTAAAATCAATAAATAAACTTGAGAAATATGGGTAGGCAACCTCTGATTTCTGAGTATATGGTTTCGAGATACGTATATGGGTTCTTAGTTTTCTTAGCTTTTAGATGGACAGAAAATGAGATTTAAAAGTTGTCGTTTAGTTGTCTTGTAACTTCTACTTGGATCGTCCCCAATAATGTGGGAAAATATGTAGCCTACAAGTTTAAAATCTTAAAGCTACTCAAAGTATTAATTGTATGTGTTAAGCATATAAGAAGATTTGTTTACTAATTCTTATTCTCAGTGCGTCAAAGGCCGACTTTTTACCACACTTTTTACCACTCAAAAAGCTCTGATCAAAGATGCTTGCATTGGGAATTAGAAATAAAAAGGTAACATCATGATATGATGGTATACGTGCGTACATACCCTTCCTTATCTATTATCAAAATTCTACAACAACTTTTTTTCCAGTAAAAGAAAATCGAAAAAAAGGAGAATGAAAGAATAAGGGAGGAGGAATGAAGTTATTGCCTTAAATAGACTTTTTTGCAACACGTGTCGTAGGGCGTCACAAATTGTCACCTCTGGAGTGACACGATGGATGTTACCCGTTGGCCGTTGCACACTTTTCGCAACCTGGAATTTGCGACGGGCAAATCAGTCAACTGTTATTAATTTTCTTAGCAAATGACGTATAGTGGAATGCCCATCACAAATTAAAAAATACGAGAGTAAAACTTATGTTACCTACCTGTGCAACTAATATTGTTATTTGTTAATTGAAAACAACTAATATAGTTAGTGAAACTACCAATATTATTCATTGAAAACATTGATATTGTTAATTAAAAAAAACAGTTGGAAGGTTGTTGAAGTATAGCAAAGCATGAGCATGCACTCTACACAAGCATGCAAACCCTAAACCCTAGATTTATGCTTAACACACACACTTGCAACACATGCTTCTCACATGTAGGTAGTTGCTCTAACTAATAGTTGTTAGATGATGGAAGACTCTAGAATGTGAAGTCTACATCTATATATATTGTACATATTCCATATTGAACACTTGAGTTGAATATACACAAATTTAACATGGTATCAGAGCGCCTACTCCTTGATTTTGTTTCTGATTTTGCAACTACACTTGTTCTTCACATCTTCTTCACATCTTCTCATCATCTTCTTCGTATCTTCAACATTCCATCATCCATAACCGTTTTGTTCTTCGAATAACTGCTGTGTTTTACTCAGTTTTCGAGCTTCTGTTCACAGCCCCTTCACATCTTCTTCACATCTTCAAATCTTCATCTTTGTAACTGCTCTGTTCATAGTGTAACTGCTATGATCATCTCTATCTTCTGAGTTGCTTCTCTATTCAGCTCATTTCAGCTTCGATCCATTGTTCCTGCTTCCGCTTCCATCTGAATTCATGGCTACTCAATCAAATTCAGCTCCTCCTCTTCCTCGATTCATTACTTTGTCTATTCATTTGGATATTGACAACTATCCATTCTGGAGAAATCAGGTTCTAGCATCTGTTCGAGCACATTGCTTTGAGGATGTGCTTCTTTGCAAGGCAGTTCCTCCTAACTCAGCTGAGTCCACATCTGAGTCTATATCTTGGCAGAGGAAAGACCAATTTCTTCTGAGTTGGTTGTTAAGCTCAGTATCTGACACAATGCTTGGTCATGTCAGTAGGTGTGAGCACTCTTATCAGCTATGGCTGGTCTTTGAATCATTGTTTCAGTCACAATCTGGTGCAAAAGCTATGATACTACGATTGCAACTTCAGACATTGCAGAAAGGAGATCTAAGCATTGATGCTTACATTCTGAAGATGAGATCCATTGCAGATGGATTGCATCATGCTGGACAGGTGGTAAGTGACACAGAATTGGTGTTGTATATCCTTGGAGGATTGGGTGCTGCTTATGATGCTGTGGTGGTGAATCTGACAACAAGAGGCACAATACCTTCCATAGCAGAGGTGCAGTCTATTCTGCAGGCTTATGAAGTGAGATTGATCTCTCACACTTCACACTCAGTTCAGCTATCTGGAGGTAACATATCTACTACATCTGCACATCTTGTGTCTAGAGATAGTGGTGCTAATCCTAGACAATCACACAAAGGCAAGGTGTTTCCAAAACCTAGAATTGTATGTCAGTTGTGTGGTAGAAAATATCATGTTGCAGCTAAATGCTATAAGAGGTTTGATCAATCATTCACTGGTCTTGAAACTACTCAGCACAGATCACAGAACTCCAACATTCGACCTCCTTCTTTTCAGGCTCATCTCACCTACACAAATCCAAACCAATCACATGCCTACTATCCATCTGTCTCCACTCCAAATCAATCTCCTGCTTACTATCCTTCTGTGTCTCACTATCAACCATCTACTCCATCTCCTATTGCCCTTACCAATCACATGGATTTTGGTACCTCATCTACCAACACTTATCAGCCTCAGAATTCTACATGGTGTGTTGATAGTGGTGCAACTCACCATGTGACATCTCAACTAGCTAATCTGCAAGTTAACTCTCCTTACCAAGGTATGAATGCTCTTGTTGTTGGTAATGGTGAATCCACCCCTATTGTTAGCACTGGATCTCTTTCTATACCTGTTCCAAGTGCTCCAGATTTGATCATGAATAATGTATTGCATGTACCTGCCATTACTAAGAATCTTATGAGCATTTCACAGTTTCTTAAGGATAATGATGCAGTAAATGTTTTTCATGCTGACTGCTGCATTGTTAAGGATCTCAAGTCCAACAAGATACTCTTGAGAGGGGTGCTTAAAGATGGTCTATACACTCTGGACTTTGGAGGCTTGGATATTCATAAAGCTTCAAGCTCACACTGGAATAAAGGAAACTTCTCTGCTGCTGCTGTCAATAAAACTAGGAATGGTGATGATGTTAGTAAAAATAAGTCCATATGGAGATTATGGCATTGTAGATTGGGTCATCCTGGTGATTCAACTCTCTCTACTGTCTTGAGGAGCTTGAATATCACTTGTAAGGAATCCCACATTGGTTTTTGTGATGAATGTAAGCTTGGCAAGTTACATATGAAACATTTTTCTTCTGTGCATCATCACACTTCTCATGCTTTTGATTTAATACATATGGATGTCTGGGGTCCTGCTTCTAGTGTTTCTATTGAGGGATATAGATATTATCTATCTTTAGTGGATGATTACACAAGATATGTTTGGGTGTTTCCACTTATGGCAAAGTCTGAGGTGGTAAATGTATTCTCACAGTTCATGCACACAGTAGAGAGGTCTTTTGGGGTGTCTATCAAGGCTATTCAACATGACATGGGCACTGAATTTCTACCAGTAGCTAAGCTGGTAAAGCCTATTGGTATTCAAGTTAGGCTCTCTTGTGCTTACACACATCCTCAGAATGGATTGGTTGAGAGAAAACACCAACACATTACAGAATTTGGGCTAGCAATGCTTGCTAGATCCAGGCTTTCCATGGCATTTTGGTGGCATGCCTTCTCTACTGCAGCACACTTGATCAACATGCTCCCTTCTCCAGTGATACAGCAAAACTCCCCTTTTGAGCTCCTTCACAAGAGATCTCCAGATTATCACTCCCTCAGAGTTTTTGGATGTGCATGTTTCCCTTTCCTCAGGCCATATAACTCATCTAATCTTCAATTCAGAAGCTCAAAGTGCATCTTTTTGGGATATAGCCACTCTCATAAAGGATACAAATGTCTACATGAGTCTGGAAAGATTTTCATTTCAGCATCAGTTCAGTTTAATGAAGAGGAATTTCCACAGTTCTCTCAGCTCCCTCAAACACATCCTAAACCTCTCTTCAAGTTCTCAGCACAGATACCCACTAACCTTGATCATCCCTCACATCCACCATCTCCACCTCAATCTTCTCATTCACATCATGAATCTGCTTCCCATATTTCCACAACCTCATATAACACCTCTCCACCACCTCACAATGTCCAACCCAGCTCATCATCTACTCATCATGACAACTCCTCATCTACTCATCATGACTGCTCTTCATCAAGTTCTTCCAGATATATGCTCAATCCATCTTCTGTCCCTCTAACTACTCCAGCTGTACCTTCTCTTACATCTCATCCAATGCAAACTAGATCAAAATCTGGCATATACAAACCCAAAGCCCTCCTCTCTACACTCCCTATCCCTGAGCCTAACACTGTCTCAGAAGCTATTCTTAGTCCAAAATGGAAAGATGCAATGCAGTTAGAATATGATGCTTTAATACAGAATGGGACATGGGATCTGGTGCCTCCTTCTTCTGATATTCACCCTATTACTACCAAGTGGCTTTTCAGAGTTAAATACAATAAGGATGGCTCTGTGGAAAGATACAAAGCTAGATTGGTGGCTAGGGGGTTTCAACAGCAAGCTGGAATTGACTACTTTAGTACATTCAGTCCTGTGATTAAGCCAGTTACACTCAGAATTGTCTTCACCCTTGCAGTCTCCAAAGGGTGGGCTATACAACAGGTTGATATCAACAATGCTTTTCTCAAGGGAGTGCTTCATGAGACAGTCTACATTGCTCAGCCTGAAGGATTCATTAACTCACAACACCCTCAGTATGTTTGCAAGCTTAAAAAGGCTTTGTATGGTCTGAAACAGGCACCAAAGGCCTGGTATGATACTCTCAAGGCTTTTCTGGTTCAGCAAGGGTTTACTCACTCATCTTCTGATCACTGCCTGTTCCACAGATTTCTCCATGGACACACTACACTCTTGCTTGTCTATGTAGATGACATTTTGATCACTGGTGATAACTCCATTCTCATTCAGAATCTCATTAATGATCTCCACTCTCAGTTCTCTCTCAAACATCTTGGGGAGATCAACTACTTCTTGGGCATTGAAGCTCATTCCACCTCCTCTCATATCAAACTCACACAAACCAAATATGCCAGAGACATCATCTCCAAAGCACATCTTTCTACCTGCAAACCATGTCCTTCCCCTATATGTCCTTCTTCTAAACTTTCCACATTAGATAGCCCTCTCTTTGATAATCCCACATTATACAGGAGCATTGTTGGTGCTCTTCAGTACCTCACTCTAACCAGGCCTGACATCTCTTTCAGTGTGAACAAGTTGTCTCAGTTCTTGCAAAATCCTACACAAAATCAGTGGAAAGCCTGTAAGAGGGTTCTTAGATATCTCCAAGGCTCTCTTACTCATGGTATCTCTTTTTTTCCCGTTTCAGATTACAGGTTACAAGGATTCGTGGATGCTGACTATGCTTCAAGAATTGATGATAGGCGCAACACTTCTGGATTTTGCATCAAACTTGGCAACAACCTCATCTCCTGGAGTTCTAGGAAGCAATCAGTGGTGGCACGCAGCAGTACTGAAGCAGAATATCGAGCTTTGGCCAGTGCTACCACAGACATCATGTGGATTGCTAGCCTATGCACAGAACTACACATTCCAATTACTACTCCTTGCTTGCTGTGGTGTGACAATCAAGGGGCCATAACACTTGCTTTCAGCCCAGCTTTTCATTCGCGTACAAAGCACATTGAGATAGATGTTCACTTCTTGAGGGAGAAGGTACAAAATGGCTTTCTTGATGTACGCTTTATAGCTTCTGAAGAGCAGCCCGCAGACCTCTTAACCAAGCCTATTGCCCCAACTCGTTTCCTGCACTTACTTGATTGGTTTGAGCTTACATCGCGTGGTGGTCCAACTTCTTTGGGGGCATGTTGAAGTATAGCAAAGCATGAGCATGCACTCTACACAAGCATGCAAACCCTAAACCCTAGATTTATGCTTAACACACACACTTGCAACACATGCTTCTCACATGTAGGTAGTTGCTCTAACTAATAGTTGTTAGATGATGGAAGACTCTAGAATGTGAAGTCTACATCTATATATATTGTACATATTCCATATTGAACACTTGAGTTGAATATACACAAATTTAACAAAGGTGCAACTTGTGTTTCCAAAAATTTGCCAATATACAGTTTGTAACAAGTGCTCGTTGCAAACTACAAACAATATGTCGTTTTTGTCTGGCCTTGATGCTCGTCGCAAAACCCATCTCAATTTGCAGTGGATCTATGCTCATCACAAAATTCAACATTAAATTTTAAAACGACGACCCCGTTGTAAAATGTGATGATTTTAATTTCCGTAGTAAATTCTCAGTCTTTTTATAGTGTATTTAAAATTACCGACAAATATTATAAAATAACGGAATAAGTTGGGAAATAGTGTTTGGTTATATTTATATTCTGGTAAAACATGAATATCAATAACAAATACAATAAAACATAACACTTATAACTTCGAAAATACGTTTAGGTAATACAAAACTAAATAAAGTTTAGGTAACATGAAGAACTGGAAGTCCGCACGGCCGAAAAGTATAGAATCTGCGTTGGTTGACTTTTTTATTGACTTTCAAACAAACCTTTTAAATTTCAACAGTATTTCTTATTCCAGCCCCTTTCTTTAAAAATTCAAAATAATATTTAACAAAAAAAAAAGATAATTTTTTTTCAGTTATTAATAAGTTGTTGGTGTATTTTTACATATGAGCAATGGAATTATCTTTCAATATATAATTAGAATTATGATAAACTAAATATATGTTTAAATCTAGACAATCTCATAATTAGGTATAAATTAACGATTGAGACTGTTATAAAACCAACACGAAATAAATTAGGTCCATTTTTCATTTATAATATTAGATAAATTTCATAATTAGTATTTTAATTTGAGGTCTTCAACACATCATTTCGGGCTTAGTCACTATTTACTAGTAATGCAATATAATACACACAATATTATATTGGTCCTCATATAGAGTGTTTAGTATGTTTAATGTAATATTACATGAACAAATATGTAATATTATTAAGGTGGTGAATGAGTAATATTGCATCGATCATTTGGTCCAACTCACAATTAATATTTCTTTACCCACAAATATATACGTACCGTTTATTCCATTTAGTGATCTAGGAGTAATATTTTATGTCTTTAACATGTGTTCTTATTATAATATTTTTATTATTTTCTGATATAGTAACAAATAACAATAAATCATACTATAATAAAACAGAGTGAAACGATAAAATCATACTATAAACAAAATGACCCCCCATTATTATTTTTGTAGCACTAACCTAACGTGAAAATTAAAGGGTCATGTTTGGCGGTCTAGAGACGTTGACGCTTACACCTACTACGACGACGTCGTTTAGTGATTTGTTATTTTGGAGGTGGCATTTATGGGCCTTTATTTCTTAGCCTATTACCCAGCCCAATTCCAACCCACCAATAATCCAGTTCAATTCCAGCCCACCAATAATCCATCCCAATTTCATTAATTTTAAGTTCTCATTTCTTAAAATTCCAGCCCACCAATAAAAATAAAATTAGCAATTATATTTTAAATGTTAAAATTTTGTAAAAAAAAAAAAGAAGAAGAAGAAGCATTTTAGTTTTAAACACTCTCAACTTTTAATTTTCCAAAAACAATTAATTTAAGTCATTTTTTTCAAAACTACAATCAATCTCAATTCCAAATCATGATTATATATCCATATTCAATAAGACATTTCTTGCAGGTTAAACACCCTCCTGCTTTAACATCCAAATTCACTACTGGACTCGGATTGCCGACTCTAAATGGGCCATTTAATTATTATACTCCCTCCGTCCACGAAAAGTAGTCCCATTTGACACATATTCTTTGTCCACCAAATGTAGTCCCATGCACTTTATGGAAACTATCACCCTTCAACTATCACTTAATTACTCAATTTGCCATCAACTTTATTCCTAAACAATCACTTTATTCACAATGGACTCCACAATACCCTATAATACTCTTACTTTATCTACTTTATCTACCATTTTCTTAAAACTTGTGCCCCATCCCCATGTCCCTACTTTTCATGGATGGAGGGAGTATTAAAAAGACAATTCTACGATTGAAGGTCTTCTGTGTAGACCCGATTTTTTTTTTTTTTTTTTTTTTAGGGTTGGAGTTTATAAAGAGTTTTATTTTAAGTGCGTAAAAATTAGAAAAAAGAAATAATGAAAATTATTGTAGAAAAAGGGGATATAATTTAATGTATAATGGGATGTTGAGATAGAAAATAGAAAATGTTTTGAGAGGTGCAAATTAAGAGAAAAGGTAGAGATATAATATTTATTAATTTTTATAATATAAATGAATATTTTAATATTAAATACAATTTTAAATTTATTTATTTTTATATTGTATCCGGTCACGTCGATACAAAACAAATCTTGTTGTTATCCTATTATGTTGTGTCAACACAAAAATTAGTGTGTTCGTATCAACATGTATCATTATTATATCATATCCGTGTTTTATCTTATTGTATTGTGTCACTATTGTGTCGACATAGATAACATTTGATAGTTTTTTTCTTAGACCTCTCAATTTTTTTTTCTCTTTTTCCTTTTTAATATAAAAAGCTGACTGCTTTATTTTGTCTACCTATCCATAATTGTCATTTCAATGTCAATTCCATAATAATTCATTCTAACTTATAAACTTTCAATTGTATTGTTTGGTTTTTTTTTTTTTAAATTGAATAAAGATCAACACACACTAAGCTATGTCTTCCACCCCCATCAACTTTCCAAAAGAGAAATTTAAATATGACTCTATCACTCATATATATATGTTACGTGGATCGATGCATATCACATAACTATAGTGTGTTTTAATTAAAAAGTGAATTGCTTTATGCATATCTTCTTGACCTAAAGTTGCACCCTAACTAGGTTCGACCTCCAAACCGTACGTGAAATGAGTTTCTGTTTCATACAGCTCGAGCCAAAGATCAAAAAAAAAAATAGGAAAGAAGGAAAACCTAACAGCTATGTACCGTCGGGGTGGGGATAGCTTGCTTCTTCACAAGCTTATCCCCATAAAAAAATCGATCTTAATTGTTGTACTAGCTCTTCATGTTCTTTCTAGCTATTCCATCTCATTTTATTCTGATTTTGAGGTAGGCTTATAATAAGAATTTAAGAAATATTCGTTATCTGACCAATCGTCTTGGACACCAAATCGCCCGTGTGACCGTGTCAGCCCATTTTATCTCGCCCTAAATGGAATAGCTCGATTAGTTGTGTTGCCCCCGAGTTCCCCACATCCGCTTTTCTCAGCCTGAAATCAAAGAAGTTGGCTTTGCCAACAGAACAGTCCATCCAACTAATTAGTCACATTATGTGTACACTAATGTCTTGACCAACTTTTGTATATGTAAATGTGTACACAATGTTCAAATTTACATTTTAATTAAATACGGAGTATTTAATTATTTTCAATAGTCTCCATAATTCATTATATCAAGGTTATAGAAAAAAACTATAACAAGGATTTTTTATTTTTTTTCGATCGAAATATCAGCAAATATGATAAGTTAGTTTGCACTTTGCACCCTAAATTCGACAAAATATCAAATAAAAATAATCGAAGAGAGTACGTATAGTTTGTTAAAGGTGTATGATAATATTAGTCAAAATTAATGTTCATATACACCTATCTTTATGTAAGACTAAGATATAATTTCAAATTGATGCACTTATAATGTTTTAATTAAAATTAATGTACCTTTAATTCATAATATTCTTTTCTTCGAACACAATTTTTAATGAATATTAATTTATTTATAAATAAAGTAGATAAATTATGGGTATGATTGAGTATTGGGATATCCACTTATAAATAAAATGATATTTTGTCAACAAATTAAATAACAATATGAATAAATAAGTGATGATGGAAAGATTGCATAAAATAACGTGATTAATATTATTTTTAAAAAGAAAATAAGCATCATGAAATTGAACGTAAAAAAAGAAAAGTGTGAATAATTAAATCAGACAGAGAGAGTATAAACTAATATTATTCAATCATTTTAGCTTCCATATCATTCAACTAAAACTTATTTGCCCATTTGTTCAATTGGACAGTGCAATCGGTGTACCATGGTGTGACTCTATAATTATGTATTTCTATCTTTAATTATATTTTTAAGCTGGTTCAAATATAAAATTGTTAGAATATTTATATATGTAGTGTCAATATATATAATCAAACCAATTTCTAAAAATGGAAGATTCCAAATATTACTTCAAAGAGAGATTAGTAAAATATAGCAAATATTTGTACATAATTGTATTATGCAACTTAAATTGAATTTTAAACAATATTAATTAATTGTTTTACTAAATAATACGGAGTATTAATAAGGTAATACTTGTGTGATTGTTTTTTGTTGGACTGTTCATATAAAATATGCATATTTTTTTATATATAAAGTATACTCTACTATACTTATTTTATCTATTTATTTTATTTTCTATTCAATTTACTCCTTATATATGAATAATTTTTTTAAAAAAATTTATACAAACAATTGTAAAATGGATTAAAAAAAAATGCAAACAATTGTGGGTAGAAAAAAATGAAAACTGTAACCAAATCGAAAACTGAATAATCGAAACAAACTTAAAATTTCGATTCAGTTCGATGGGTTTTTACCGAATACTGTACACCCCTAATTGTGGGACAGCTGTGCACTATTTACAAATGTGCAGCCTACTGCAGTCTACACTCTGCATACCTTAAAATAAAAACGCGTTTGTCATTTTCTGAATATATGAAAAAGAATGCAGCTGTAATATTTAACTACTAATATCTGAACTGAAATGGCCGGTCAGAGCAGCCATATTAGATGACCTTTTTCTATATACCTGTATAAATAATTAAACTCCCCTATCTTAAATCCCATTAACATTTCGTAATCAAGAAACCAAATTACAGATGCAAAGCCCCGACGATGGCCACCGTCACCGCCATTCCGACACCGAATTACTCGTCGGCGACCACACCTCCTTCAGCGGCCCTCTCAACAAAAGGGGCGCCACCAAAAAGGGCGCCCGTTTCACCCTCCCTGACGATGCCACCGCCGACAACGACTACGTCGAGATCACTCTCGACGTAGGCGACGACTCGGTGGCCGTGCACAGCGTCAAGGCGGCGGGAGGCGGCGCCGTGGACGACCCCGAGATCGCCATGCTGGCCAAAAGCCTAGAAAAAAAGTCCTCTTTCGGGTCATCAGTAGCCAGAAATGCCTCTTCAAGAATTAAGCAAGTTTCGCATGAGCTCAAGCGGTTGGCGTCACTCACGCGCCGCCCTCAGCCGATGAAGAGATTCGATCGGACGAAGTCGGCGGCGGCGCAGGCTCTGAAAGGGCTGAAGTTTATCAGCAAGACTGAGGGCGGCGCCGCCTGGGCTAAGGTGGAGAAAAAGTTCGATGAGCTTACCGTTGAAACCAGTGGGTTGCTACCTCGTGCACTCTTTGGTGAATGCATTGGTAATTAATTAATTAATCCTGATTAGTCTTAACTACTGTTACCTAATTGTTTTGTAACAAGAAATGAAAATCTTGTGTGTATATATGTACGTAGGTATGAATAAGAAGAGTGATAAGGAGTTCGCCGGAGAGCTTTACGACGCGCTTTCACGGAGGAGGAATATTGTCGTCGAATCCATCTCAAAAGCACAGATGAAAGATTTCTGGGATCAGATTGCTGATCAAAGTTTTGATTCTCGTCTTCAAACATTCTTTGACATGTGTGTTCAACTTTTTTTTTAATTTTAATTAATTTTTTAATTCCTCATTTTAATTAATTAATTAAAATTGCAGGGTGGATAAAGATGAAGATGGCATAATCAGTGAGGAAGAAGTCAGAGAGGTCTCTTCATCTTAATTTCATGCAATTTATAAATTAATTAATTAATAGAATTGTTAATTACTAAGACTTTTTTTTATTTAATTTAATTAATTATTGCAGATAATTACGTTGAGTGCTTCTGCAAATAATCTTTCCAACATCCAGAAACAAGCAGATGAATACGCAAGATTAATCATGGAAGAATTAGACCCCAACAATCTCGGTTACATCATGGTAATTTAATTTAATTAATTCATTCCTTTAAAAAAATCAAGAATATATATATAAGTGTCTAATTCCCTCCAACAATAGTGTTAAGTTAAAATAAAATGATGATTGAAATTACAGATAGAAAACTTGGAGATGCTTCTACTACAAGGTCCGATCCAGACGGTCCGCGGGGGAGGGGAGAGCCGGAATCTGAGTAAAATGCTGAGCGAGAAGCTGAAACCGACACAAGACCACCCTTTAACAAGATGGTACAGAGATTTGCGCTACTTTTTGCTGGATAATTGGCAAAGGGTTTGGGTTATGGCGCTGTGGATAGGAGTAATGGCAGCACTATTTGCTTACAAATATGTAGAGTACAAGAATAGAGAGGCTTTTCAAGTAATGGGCCATTGTGTTTGCATGGCCAAAGGCGCCGCCGAGACCTTGAAGCTCAACATGGCCTTGATTTTACTTCCGATGTGTCGCAACACCATCACCTGGCTCAGGAACAAGACCCGACTAGGAGCCGCCATCCCCTTCGACGACAACATCAATTTCCATAAAGTAAGTACACTTGAATAAGTTTTGATATCATCATCATAAAATACTTGTATATTTGATGAGTATTATACCATTGTTCTGAAGTAGAATTAAAAATTTATTATTTTATGCGTTAATTACAGTTAAATCTAACGAAACAACCCTCATGTATTATTATATATGCCTTGACGCGTACTGGACTCATTCTTGTTTAATCTGTCTTTAAAAATTTTACTCCAAAAAGGGAAAAGGAAAAAGAAGTAGCATCCGAAATTTTCCAAAAGTACTTACTAATTAATCAAACATTGGAAAATAGGTAAGATCTAGTATTAATTTTTTTCAAAAGTATGACTTTTAGTAAAATATAGGAGTATAATATTTTTCAATGAAAACAATTAATACACACAGGTTGTACGATACATTTTTTATCTACTTTTTAACACTATAAGTGCATTTTTCTACAGTAATTTTTTTAAAAAATAACTACGCTGTTATTCCTCATGTTCAAAACATACTTTAAGAACTGCGCATTTATATTTTCTTGTAGGTGATCGCTGTAGCGATTGGAATAGGAGTTGGAATACACGCGATAAGTCATCTAACGTGCGATTTCCCTCGCCTTCTAAATGCTGACCCAGAAAAATACGAGCCAATGGAGGACTTCTTTGGTGATCAGCCAACAAGTTATTGGTTTTTTGTGAAGGGATGGGAAGGGGTGACAGGAATTATAATGGTGGTTCTAATGGCTATAGCATTCACACTTGCATCACCATGGTTTAGAAGGAACACATTGAAGATACCAAAACCATTGAACAAGCTCGCAGGGTTCAATGCGTTTTGGTATTCACACCACCTATTCATCATTGTGTATACCCTCCTCATTATTCATGGGATCAAGCTTTATTTGACCCATCATTGGTACAAGAAAACTGTGAGTATTTCAATTTCGTATTTCATTTCGTATATTGCACATTATACCTGTATAAATGACGAGCATTGATGAAATGAAATACGGATTTAAAACATACGATACTACAAGATAATATTTCATCTCGTGTTTCATTTTTACCAGACATGGATGTATCTGGCTATTCCTCTAGCGCTTTATGCTGGAGAAAGACTGATTAGAGCATTTAGGTCCAGTATCAAGCCTGTCAAGATTCTTAAGGTAAGTAGAATGTAAACATCAAGTTTTAACAGTATTTGAGTGGCATAATTTGTCTTTTTTCTTTTTCCATATAAGTGGTGAATATTATTAGTGGTTGGATGACTCATCATTTATTTATTTTTGTGAATAAAGGTGGCTGTCTATCCTGGAAATGTGCTAGCACTGCACATGTCTAAGCCTCAAGGATTCAAATACAAGAGTGGACAGTACATTTTTGTCAACTGTGCAGCTGTTTCTCCATTTGAATGGTAGGTTTTATAAAAAACAGATCATTCCCATTTATATCCATATAATTGTTATATTATTGTACAATTGTATGTACAAAAATAGTACTCCAATAATAATCCTGTGAGTTATAAATATAATGTGTACCATGCAAATAAATTGGACATAATTTTGCTACTCCTATTAGATAAGCTAATTGCATAAAAATATGCAAAAAGAATTGATGTTACAGATCAAACTCAATTCCTACCCTATGACTAATTTTTTACATTATCCGGAAATAACAACACAATCATGTTTGAAAAATGTTTCACAACTTGCATTAATGTTGTCTTTAATTATTTATATAAGTAAGCTTAAGTGGCCCAATTAATTGCAGGCACCCTTTTTCAATTACCTCAGCTCCTAGGGATGATTATTTAAGTGTTCACATAAGGACACTCGGTGATTGGACCAGACAACTTAAAGCTGTTTTCTCAGAGGTAAATATCTTTAAACTTTAATCACCTAGGATAAATTTATTAATTACTATAAAATATTGCATAATTATTATTCTTAATCAAACTCCTGAAATTTACAAGACACTAGTAATAAGTTACTATAATAGTAGTAGGTAGTAGTTTAAGGATGGCCGTTGGGAAATGGAATAGCCCAAAATCAAGGGAATAATTTTTTTATTGTGGAATGATTGTCTTTATTTAGATGAATCATGAATCAAACAATTATTCATTTGACAATAATCCTATTTTAATGATTTTGATACTGCTTTCCTGTCTAATTAATTTCTTTACAAGTTCATGTGGCTCATTGTTCTTATATTTGGAGTTTGTTAGGTTTGCCAGCCACCACCCACAGGAAAAAGTGGGCTCCTTAGAGCTGACTTTTTGGAAGGAGAAAATAATCCCAAGTAAGCCCTTTTCACAATCATATAGAACATCTTTAAAAAAAAAAAATTAATTGCTCGAATAAAGGAGTACAATAGTTGTTTAGGTTTAATCTTTTATATATTTACAATTCCAATGTGATAAAAGCTCTTGAAAATTTAATTAGTCAATTGACTTGCTCTTAAATCTTATAATTACTATCTTTAAAAGATTATCTATACTAACAACTTATTTTTGTACTTTCTTTAAACAAATATATAGTTTAAAGATGAAGTTTATTATGGATGCTTTTACTGGAAACTCATGTATTATACATTCTAAATAAGACTTAAACCAAATTAATTCAAGCCAATCTCGTATAATAATAAATGTAATATAGTTGTTACATTCCTAATACTATTTGTTCTTATACAAAAACTACCTCTCATGAACAGTTTCCCTAAAGTATTGATCGATGGTCCATATGGAGCACCAACACAAGACTACAAGGACTACGACGTGGTCCTACTAGTAGGGCTAGGCATCGGAGCAACCCCGATGATCAGCGTTGTAAAAGACATTGCTAACAACATGAAAGCAGTCGAGGAAGAAGAAAACACTCTTGAGGAAGGAGGCAAGGGCGGAAACGGCCCTTCCCCACACTCGTATTCCTCAAAACGTAAAAACAGTAGTTCTGGAAGTGGAAGACACGACTTTAAGACAAGAAGAGCGTATTTCTATTGGATGACAAGAGAACAATACACGTTTGATTGGTTCAAGGGTGTGATGAATGAAGTAGCTGAACTGGATCATAAAGGAGTGATTGAAATGCACAATTATTGCACAAGTGTCTACGAGGAAGGGGATGCTCGTTCTGCTCTAATTGCTATGATTCAAACAATCAATCATGCTAAAAATGGAGTGGACATTGTCTCCGGAACTAGGGTCAAGTCTCACTTTGCTAGGCCTAATTGGAGGGCAGTTTATAAGAGAATTGCTCTCAATCATCCTAATTCAAGAGTTGGTAAGTTTCTTAAATCCCTAAAATATTACCCCCTCCGTCCCCTACTTAATTTTTCATTTTGTCATTTAGATCAATTCCTTATTAGTTTTCTCAAACTCAAAATAGCAAAAAAACAACTTCAACTCTTTTAAACTATCTCCTACAAACATCTCAAAATTATATCATTACTTTATAGTCTACTTTGTTACTCATAGTACTTTATTACTCAAAAGACTTTCATCCTATCTACTTACACAAAATACTAGAGCAATAAACAACTTTCACATTAAATCACTTGTTCAAAAGTAATTTTCTGCGATTAGTAACTTCTTCCATCAGCCCCTAATTTCCTTCATCCCTATTTTGACACATTTTTGTACATAAGACCATTTTACTTATAATTTATTATTCCTCTTTTTCATTTTACTTTCATGACATCACTTCCTTTAAATTCAGCTTTTTTTTAAATCGTTTTATCAAAGTAAAAGTTGGTAAAGACATGTGGTAGTTGGTGTTTGCAATGCTTTAATTTCTCGTAATTGACAAAAGGTAAGAACAGGTCTTGTCAGTGTTGTTTTCATTGCATCAAATTGAGTGCTTTATCCATAACTAACACATCTAAATGACATTGCTTTCTAACACGCAACGTAATTAATTATAAATACAACGCATCGAATATTATTATCACACATATTAGCTAGAAAACTTCTATTAAGAAAATTGTTAATGTTGACGTTTTTACAGGAGTATTTTATTGTGGGGCCCCTCCACCAGTGAAAGAGCTACGTGATCTAGCTTCTGATTTTACTCACAAAACATCCACCAGATTTGAATTCCACAAAGAAAACTTTTGACCTAGCAAGGTATGATGAGAGGGTTCTTCTAGTGCTGAAATCAAATCTTGACGGACCACCAACCCCACAATCAGAGGTGGAGGATATTTTCATAATATTCAAGGTTTTTTTTGTTGGTGTAAAGTAAATATAGTTAGAGTTGATTTTCCCCAAGTGCCCGAAAAAATGGATCCTCTATATTTCTTTCTTGTAAATTTGGAGAGTGATGTACACATAATAAAATAATAAGTTAAAAAAAAATGGAACACACTCTTAGTGTGTCATATCTCTTTCCGAATTTACAAGAAATATACAGAAAGAAATGGAGAGGGTCAGTATCCCAAGTGAGCTCACAAAGGATCATGGTTGAATTAGAAATGATAATTAGTGGGGTACGATTTGATTATTATTTTTTCTACTTTGTTGATTTTGAGGATAAATTAGGAAATAAAATGATGATGGTGAAGTAATGGTGTGGTTGAGTTCGATCCTCACCGACTTCTCCACTATAAATGTGTATATGCAATGTATTTGTATTATGCTTATGCTTTAATTTGTCACTGAGAATGAGCATGCGTCTTTTCACATGTCTAGGATTGTTAAGATTTTATATGATCTTGTGTCCACATGTCCAACCTGTAAATCAATTATGATTATCCATCCCATAGATTATTATGGTTTAATGTTATACCCGGAAAATATCAACATGGATTAATTAATTCTATGACACATATTTTCAAATAATATTTGATAACTGAGTTTGGTAAAAAACAAAGAGAACTTCTGCTAGCTTAAAGGGAGAATGGTCCACATTCTAATTAATTAATTCTATGACAAACAAATGTTCAAAAAAGTTATAGTCAAATAGATTTTTAGCTAAAACGAGTTTCTTCCAACCTCAGGGAGAAAATGGTCCATATCATATTTATGCATTTGAAAAAACTACCAACTCTGCTAGATGAGGTGGATCTAGCCTTATTTCTTAAGAGAAGATGTCTGGGGACTGGGAATTTGAATCTTTCTCCATCCTTATTATCTATTAGAAATTATTTATCTGTAAACCTAATAAAGTGAAAGGGTTAAAATGTTAGTGTATAAGTGTGTGAGAGATTATTTCAACTTTAATGCCTAGCAATCAGGTAGCATTCAACTAACGGGCCCACACAACACACAAGTTTGAATTGCTAAGCTTTTCAAATTACATAAACGCGTTATTGTCATAGTGTGTTACAGCAGCTTAACAAGAAACTGTGACCAAGGAAACTTCCATGTGGAGATGATAGTGCTCTAATCTCTATATCACAATTATACATCTTAACCATATAGACATTAATACTATTGTTTGTAAGAACTAATACTATTGCTCAAGGTTCGCGGTATACATAATACATTAATACATTTTCTAACATCTATTCCTACGCTTTGTATTATATTTGCTTTATTTGGCTATTGCCTATTGTATTTTGAAGTATTATTGTATTATTATTATTTGTGAAGTTACACACTATAAGAGAAGTATTATAAAAGTAAGCCTAAAAGAAGAGTCTTCTCACTATGATTTTAGCCACGGCAATAACTAAAACTAATAGCAAAAGTGCAGCTATAAAGTAAAAATGTATCTTCTTATGTAAATCAAACTTAGGTAGAGGACATTATTACGTGAATATTATATACCAGTTAACTCTAGCATAAACGTGCAGTAATCGAGCAGATTCATAGTAAATGAAGAAATTTACCTCATAATGCGCTCGCTATTTCTTCCTTTTTAACCTCTGGAAACTGGGCTTTATTGGTTGGTTCGGTGTTAGGCCATGATCTGGACCATCATTGGTCCTATACGGTATCAGGGGCTTCTTCAGGGGTGCACACACATCAGCAGAAAGACTGCATAAGATTGTAGGTGAGACTGCTTTTCTTTTTAGCTGCTTAGGGGCTTCCAATCTCTCAAGGATTCTTGAGGTTTTCTCATCCAGTTGCTTGTTACCCTGTGATGGTGATACGAGCAGTTGATCAACCTTTGAGTTGGAAACGCACGTTGGGGAGCGTATAACTTTGAAGTTGGTGACAATGAGTTGCTCCCATTCTTCTGAAACACAAGGACTAGTTTTCTTTTCTCCTAGTTTAGTATCATCTTCTTGGATAGCTTTATCTGATGCTTGATCTTGAAACTCAGAAGTTTGTAGGTTTAAATTTGACCCTGAGATTTCTTCATTGCTTATAGGATGTATTGCCCTGTGATAATCGTAATGTTTAAGAATGCTGTGAAAATCAGATGATCAATTGAAAGAAAACAAAAGAAATAAGATCAGGGGTGATGTGATGAATCCAATATGTTGTGTTTTTGAAACATAATTATATGAATTGTTTTGTGATTTCAGTCTCACCGCCAAATATAACAGCATTCTCCATGCAAAAATCAGAAGATTCTCATTTGCTTATAATATTTTTACTAGTAATTGGATTTAAATGATGAAGCTCAAATCTGATTCTTTCTCGATGGCGAGGTTGCCAACTTGCAGTGAGCAGCGAGTTCATCACATGGACTCGTGGCTACTCTACCAAACACGATACTCCCAGTATGATGATAAAAGTGATTATGCTTGTTCTCTTGCAAAATATCATATCAACCTATTTCGTAGTAACTCTACCTTTTAAAAGAGCCTACAACACATCAGAGTAATAAATATACGGATTGATTGAGTCCCTAAATTTTGAGAAGCTAGTAAAAAATGAGAGGCTAGAATCACAATTCAAAGCCAACCACATTTAGATTAAGGGATTGTGATGTGAGAACTTCAGGACAGAGAAGGCAATTACCTAAAGTGCAGGCTCTGTTTAACAAGTGTGTTCAGTTTTCTATGGAAGCCTCTCTCATGCTGGACTGGATTGTAGTCAGTTTCTTCCACCTGGGAATAGCGATTTGCATATTAGTAAACAACAAAAGGACATAATGGCTAAGATTTCCTAACGAAGTATCATCATTAGCCCGTTCGAACAAATAAGTGCATGAGGCAGACAAAAACTAATATTGCTTTAGACAAGGAACAGATTGATCTCGTCTTTATTACTTTATTGCATGAATATGTAAAATAAGATAATATTCTTCATCAGGTGGACTTCTACTTCAGATTCCTTAACGGGATTTCCTGATCAATTCAAAAGACCTATCTTTGTACGATGAAGTTAACATAGTTGCCAGCAAATAGGCTTTAAAAGTTTATCTGCTCTATTAATGTACCCATAAAGGTGTCATATAGCTACTGAAACAGAAATTATTAACCAAAAATGCAGTAACAAAAGTTTAAAAAACTAAACCAAGAGAATATAGAAACTGTGTAGATTCAACCTTTAGCAAAGAGGCTTTAACTGTGTTTTCAATCTCTTCAGCTACAACAGAGCTAATGAGTTGGGTGACATCAGGGATAGGCATAAACTCCTCCGATGCTGAAAGCCTCTGCAGATTTACATAATTGCCAAATATATTAATTGGCATTAGAGAAAAGAGAAACTTTGTGATCTTTCTAGGATCTGAAAATGGCAAAAGGTCATAAACTCATCAACCATAGTTTTGTTCTCTATATTAATCAACTATTCCCTTACTAATTAGCTAGGAGATAGACAGTTCAGGTTTTTCTTGGAAATAATTCTTTATTCAGTGAGTAGTTACACTTTAAATGATGCTCTGGAAAGGGAAAAACTATCAGGACTTTGAAAAGCTCAATGTAAGAGAATACAAAGACTTTCTCTTGAGAAAGGTACAAAGCAATTACCCTGAGAAGCATAAGCCCTTTGTCTGAAGGTAAAAGTATATAATAGCACAGGAATGAAGTCCCAGTTGCAGTTTCAATGTTACAAGTAGAAGAGCAAACCAGACCCTGATCGAGGGAATTTAGAACTCTACATACCACTTGAAAGACTGCAATCAGAATAAGATTGAGATATGAAATCAGTGGCAAGATCAAAAGGAATAGTCACAACAATCACTACAATAATGAAAACCATAATACTGAGACAAGACTGAAAGAGCCTTGCACATACGTTTACAGTTTAGATCTGACTTGTCGTTCTCATCTGAATTTTTAGAAGTTGGAGTAACAAGGTAGGCAGGACCCATTATTAGCCCTGTCAAAACCAAATACATAAATTTAATACTGGAAGACTTGAAGTAAAGTATCATTTGCAGCTACTATCCTAGGTATAAAACTCACTATTTAGGGGTTTGGAGAATGAAGTTCATATGATAACTAAGAGCTATCAGTTAGTTAAAATTTAAAATGGTGTGATCTATTCCTTAATGCTTGATATGAACATGAGAACTTTATACCACAAAGTAAATTCATAAGCATGCACCACCTCTCAAAGATGTACCTTCACTTAGTGATCCTAAGTTGGTCCTCTGAATAACATTTAACTCAATAGGGAATGAAACTTGCGTCGGCTTTGGGCTGTCCAGGAAAGAAGGCATATGTAGTATCGTATGTTCGCCCACCCTAGCTGAGTTCTCAATTATATCCAAAGCTCCAAGATTCTCACCGGTTACTGGACAAGAAGAAGATCTTTTGGTCTGATTCACGTTTAGCCCGTCCAACGGAAGTCCATGACAACTACATGTCTGTTTAAATAGAAGATGAGTATGATGATAATGATTTCATGTGGGCACAAAATATAAATCTTCAATCAACAGACAAATGATGGTGCATAGAATCCATTATCTCAAAATTTTGAATTAGTTTAGCAGTCTTCATATGTTATTGGTTTGGATTAATGCAACATTAAGGATAGGTAATCTCTTTCCAGAGTGCGGAAAGAAGATTCTAAAATATGCTAAATCCTTCAATTTCCACCCCAATCATTTTTAAACTAAGGATTCTGATTTCTAGTGCTTTAGGCCAAGTTTTCACTTCACCTTCCTTAAGCAGATTATCGCTTTAAAAATATTACTTGGCAATGATTTTCAGCAGTCCCAATAACACAATACCAGGCATGTAATAAAACTTCAAGGTCCGATTTTTCCAATTTCTGAAAACTGAAGCTAAAAATAGCAGTTGAAATCATTAAAAGGATACTGTTACATGTATATTTAGATACCTGTATTCCTCTGGTTACATGTGTAAGCATATAATTAATTGACAGTTGAGAATATCTATACTATGTCGGATGTACATGATATGAGAATCCCTTGAGAAAATGTCTCAAGCACTAGAATCACTTAAAGCTTTCAAGCCACTGCAACTTATTTTGTCTTGATGGAAAATGTTACATACCTGACAAAAATTGAATTCATCAATTGCAGGAATGAAAGACGGGCACAAGTTGCAGGATATCTGGTTCAGGGTGCCCATTAAATTGGTCTTAAAGACAAAAAGTGCATGTTTAGGTTCCTCTCTATCATCTGTCAACTCCTGAAACCATCTTTTCGCGAGACCATAAAGTACCTGGGCATCTGAACACAATTTTGATAAACATGTAGTCTGAATTTAAATAATAATAAAAATAATTTCTTAAACCATGCACTTTGTTTGACAAGTAACATTGTGGCTCTTAATGTTAGCCTTCCTCCCTTGTCAGGTTGTCGCACACACAGAATAGTCTACCTGAACTAACTCAACGCAAATAACAGTTCATTTTCTATGTCTAGTCTGGTTAGAGAAACACCTTACCTAGATCTTTGGTCGTGGCAACGATATTATGGGTAAACTATAAATTCATTTCATTCCTCATCTAAGAGGAGCTTTGATAGTAATTGGTGTAGGAATGGCAACTGTAAACCAAGACCATTTTTAATTTTCAGCACTATGAAAATTGAAAGTAAAAGGCATCCTCCATAATTATGGTAGAAGTAAGACTTGGAACTTGACATGCATAATAGTGTATTCAACCTGGGAGATATGTCTGACATGAACAGTTTTTTAGAGAACCAATCTGCTCTACAAATTGGTTGATGTGGTCAGTGATATCACCAAGGCAACTTGATGTTTGCTCCAACAAAATGAGTTCTACCAAAATGCGCTTTTCAGCTGCATCCTGACAAGAAACTCACCAGAATCTTTACAGTCTGCTATTATGATAATGAACATTAGTGTTGGTGTCTTGAGAGGTAAGTGAATATAATCTCACCATCAGCGCCTTCAATGTCACAGAATCCAAGGAGCCAACAAGATAAGAACCTATCCAAATAACTTTTCTTGCAACATCTTTATCGTGGCCTCCCCAAGTGTATATAGTTTTTTCACTCAGAATGTCTGCCAACTTCATGTCTGTGATGCATAAACGGAAAGGACATATAATACCTAGAAGTTAAGTCAAAACTAAAGCTTTTGCCAAAATATATTGTTGTATGTGCTTATCAAAAAGGACTCAGCAAAAGGGAGGAAAACAAACAATCCTACCCTTCCATAGGGCCTCAGAACCATCCGAATCATGAGAGAAAGCATCAGTAGGCATATTGTTCAGAGCATGGTGAAGGTCACGTAGATTGAAGTTTCCTTGAGGGTTATATGCAACCTTTAGCTGACAGTAAAAGAAAGATCACATCTTGTAACTTCTATCATCAGTCAATTTATTATTTGAACATAAAATTTAGCAGAAACAAACTATGAGGAAGTGTATAAAACACACATTTCAGTTATAACTCAATACTGTGTGCAGGTCCTGAAATGGCATTTAGTACATGTGAAGAAGCTCAAGATAATTCAAAGGCTGATAATAAGGCGCATAAAGGCAAGCAGAAAGTATGACATTAGTGTGGAGTATCATCTATTCCAATCTTAATAATTCTCATTTATTTCATAACGATTTCGAGCATGATTCGTCAACAGTGCTTGATCAAAGGGTTCCTATGCGGGTAGGCCTGAATTGAACTTTTTCTTTCCGCAGGTGAAAGCATATCCATAGCTTTCAATGTTAATTCTCGTTGAACTCAAAAATAGAAACCGTCAGGGTTATACTATGCTTGCATTGAGCAATCAAACACCAAAAAGTGAATGTTTTATTCAATTCGGGGAACAACAGTACATCTCATACAATAAATAATAGTATGTGTCTGAAATTCTGAATAGGATAATAATACCAAAAATCTTAGTTAAACCAACTCACAATAGCCTACAGCACGTATAGTTTTAGAGCAGAAATACCTCATCAGAACAAGTAATTCGATTTCGCAGAACAAAGCAAATTCCAATGCGATCAAGCAGAAGCTTCGAATTCGATCGAGTTCCATCAACACTATTACAAATCTTTGGGCATGAAATTGCATAGTAATTTGCAAGCTGCAATAATGACTGGCGCAGTAGAAAACATCAAGCATAAATCAAACTAACTAAAAACAACGATTAATTTTTTTTAATCTCTAAATTTCCGATTGAAATGACATACAGTAATATATAAAGATCGATAGAACAAATTGTTCACAAGGCAAACCCTAAAACAGAGTTATTCGCGTATAATATTTGTAAGCCAATGAAAAATGAGCTGTGTACCTGCTTCACATCTCGAAGAACTGGAGGCAATAAGCTCCGCAAATCCAATACGAAGCAAAGCAATACCATATTTCAATTCAGCTTTTTCTTCTATTCCTTTCGCTCTGTGAAATTTCTCTACTGCGAAAATGTAAGACTGAGCTTCTTCTGGTCTATTTTGGCATTTTCATTTATAAATGGGCCAAGTTTTGGCGCGTAATTTCAAAGCCCGACGAGTGTCGATGACTTGAATCTTTTTTCTTCTTTGATTTTTTTTTTTTTTTCGCTTTCTTCTAATTACTGTTTTTATTCTTTTGACTATTGGAGACGGAGTAATGGAGTTATTTTAATGGGTATAAAGCAACAAGTATTCACAAGCTCAATATCTTAATCAAATTAAAAACCCAATTGACAAGTTTCAATATCTAAATAATCTTTTTTTTTTATTAATTTGAATTTTAATAATATTTTTGTTGTACATTTCGAATAAATATAAGCACAGTGAAAATATAAAAGATGGAAACCCATACCATGTGTCTTTCTTGTTATCTCTTTACTAAATTTACAAGAAATTAAAAAAGAAAAATTATTTGTATCCATGTGAACCAAGTGTAGTTCGATGACTTTGTTTTGTGTTGTATCATTGTAAATAGAAACATGAGTAGTTAGTACAAATTTTATACACCACTTTGACACTATTTCAATTTAATCATATTTTTTTTCAATGTCACACGTTACTTTTTTTTTTCAATTCAATATAAGGAAGTATATATTTTCAACAACTTACTAGTGAAGTGACAAAAAAAAAAAAAAATGTAGCTGAAAATCCCCCTAGGTTTATGTTGCTTATGTGTCAATTTTTTTGTGAGTTTTGATATGTGTCGATTTATTAATAAGTTTGAATTATATGTGATTGATTGTCAAATAAATAGAGTTCAGTGTACAATATGTCACTTGTACTATCTTGAATATGATTAACTCAATTAAGATTTCTTCCTAATTTTATAATTCTAAAATATGTATAAATGATACTTTTGTAAATGTATAATAAGTTATTATAAGTGTACCCATGATTAAATTACAAAAACGCTTATTTGAAATTAACTTGAAAACTCTACTCTACAAACAATTCGACACTACTAACCCCATCCAAATCCATTCCAGACAAAGCTTTCAATTTCTCCATATTCATCATCAGCCCTTCTTTATTGTAATTCCCAAACATGGCCCCAGAAATGGCAGCAACCCCCGGATTCTGGCTATTCAACACCGAAAAAACCACAGCTTCCTCAAACCCAGCATTGAAGCAAAAATGCAGAAGCCCTTTCGGAAACACAAACACCTCCCCTTCTTTCAGCCGTTTCTGAAACACTCTGCTATCCGAGTCGACAAATCCCGCCGCCACGACTCCTCGCCGCACGAACATCATCTCCGACGCCCTCGGATGCGCATGCGGCATCACGAGGCCGTCGACTTCTATGTCAGTCCTAGCTGCCGAGAGTCCGAGCGTGTTGAGCCCCGGAAACTCGGCAGCTGTGGCTATCGACATGGACGAGCGGTAGAAGTTGTCCGTGTCTCCGGCTCGACTCAACAATGAGGACTTGAAATCGGAGGCGTTTACGTCGGAAGGGGGCTTGCATGGGAAGCCATTGAAGAATATGGTTTTATGGGTAGTGGTGTCTGTTGGACAGAGATCGTAGAGGTTGTCGGCGTCTCCTGAAGAACTCTCAGAGTTGAAAAGCATGTTAGAAAGGCCAAAATGGATTTCATCATTTTGTGGTTTAATTAATTTTTAGTAAAGCATTTAGGTATATATAATTGGGAGGTGTTTAGAGTTTGCAGCCTGTGGAAGTAAAATAGTGTACGCTTGGAGTTCACTACACTTTTGCTTTTTTAGGTTGCTTATAATGTAAAAATGTGAAGATAAAAACATGTGTCTTGGTTCACAAATTTTAGCAATGGTAGGGTGTGAAATATGTTTGGTTTAATTTTCAATTTAGAATTAGTTTTTTTGTATTGATTGCACCAAGAATTAGTTTTTTTCGGAATTTTTGATAGGGTTACACTCTTGTGTACCAGTTACATACAGTAACTGGTTCCTTTTTAATATTTAAACTAATACTATATTGTATTTAAACTAATACTATACGGTATTTGAACTAATACTATACTGTATTTAAATTAATATTATACTATATTTACCATAACTCATGAGTAAAATTCATCTATTTAGAAAATTGTATTAAAAAAAAAAGTTACATGTATGTAACTAGTACACACAAGTAATTGCCTTTTTGATAAGTAAAATAATATAAAAGTGTATTTTTTAAATCCTGTGTGATTTCATAGGTGATATATATAATTAATATATGCCTAGGAAATTAAAGTTATGTAGGCAAATTAAAAAATATCACCGTTAAGTAAGAAAATAAAATATTACCTATGAAATATTTTGTAGGTACCACCAGTTTTTTTCTGGTCCGTTTTCACTTTTTAAGGACAATTTTTTTTTAGTTGGAAAATTCTTCCTATAGTGACTTGGAACTATGTAGAATGATATAATTAGAAATTGGGATTTAATAATCATGTAAAGTAATTATAATTTATGTTTTTATTGGTTTGAATAAATATAAGTACAATTTATGTTTTTATTGGAATTTTTTTCTTTTTCTTTTCTTAGTCAAGTTTTTATTGGGATTTGAATAAGTAGAGATGCACAACTATCAACACCACAAAATTGATAAGTACACTCTCATTTTAGAGTTGTATTTAATTTTACAAATAGCTTAAGAATATTGTATGAGTGAATGTATTCAATAATTATCAAAATTGTAAATAGTCATGCACAAAATAGAGGTACATATCATGCGCATTTCTCCTACCACATTTGTATATAGAGAAGATAATGGGACTGAGTTCAATAATTATCGAAGTTGTAAATAGTCATGCACTAAATAAAAATGTGTGATTCAATAAAAATGTGTAATTCATGAATAAAGAGGTACATATCACATGCATTTCTCACACCACGTTTGTATACTATAGTTTTATATGTATTTATGTAAATTTATATATTTTTTTTTGGAGAGGTGGGGTTACAAGATCATCAGATAAAATTACAAATCACGAACTAAGATCTTGATCTTCAAACCACTGCGGATATCGCCGTCCACTTCAATCGAGAGAAGAGGAAAGACGAGTTTTCCTTTGCCTTACCAGATGTCCAGGTCTTCAATCTTTAAACGAGACAACCCCACACTAAGGTGTTTCATGTCAAGAATAGAAAACAAAAAAATAGGCAAAGTTCCACCAAGTATCCGATCTCAAACCCAATGACTCTCAAGTCAATCTCAAGGAGCCCAACAACCAAAAAAAACCCCACAAAAAGCAACACCAGATCTGTAGATCTACAACTCAATCTACAGATCTGAGTTCTCAACCGCAAAAAGAAACCCATAGACGAACTACAACTCAGATTTGCAGATCTAAGAAACTCATAGAAGAACAACAACTCAGATCTGCAGATCTAAGAAACCCAAAGAAGAGAATACAACTCAGATCTGCAGATCTACAGATCTACAAATCAGATCTAGCGAAAAATAAAAATACCAGAAAAGCTCGAAGAAAAGCAGAAAGCCGACGAAAAGACAACAAATGAATCAAAGACGATGACGGCACCATGAACAAGGATCTACGATGGATCGGCAGCGGAGACCGGTGGAGAAAGGGAGGAGCAACTCTCTAGAGAGAGAAGCTCTCCCTTCTCTCTAAACCGCATCCCAATGTATCACTTGAACAACTTTTTTATGTAAATTTATATTTATACTACAATATATAATTATATATAATTACGTGTATACAAGTTTAATTTGTTATTTTCTTTTAGATTAATATTAACTATTATTTTAAATAGTTATATATTTTAATTCAAATTATTTAATATTAAAATTTAAATATGTATATTTAATAAATAATTTAAATATAAACGGACATGACGGGTTGACGGGACGATTATCAAATGTGTGTCTGTGTGTAGTTTTAAGTCGATCGGCGAATGGGTGCGGCTAAAGGCACACACGAATCCTATGAGGACACCCACTGGCTGAGTACACACACAAAAGGGATGAGGACACCCACGTGTAAATCCCAAAATTAACCTTCTCATTTCAAACCCTAATTAAATATTTTATCTTCTCTCATTTTTTCACATTTCCACACACAAAAGGGGGTGCACCCACCTCCCCCTCCCTCCCAATCGGCGCCGCGGCCGCCCACCACCCCTCTCTCTCTAGCAGCACCGCCGCCCACCTCCCCTCCCTTCAGTCGCCGCCCTCGCCCCCGCAGCGCCATCCCCTCCCCTCTCCCTCCAGTCGCCGCCCTCCTCCCAACGGCGCGGCCGATCGCCCTACTCTCCACCGCCGCTGATTTGAAGAAGGACGCGGCCGCCGTCGCTCTCCTCCCAGCGACGCGGCCGTTCGCACCCCTCTCCTCTCCGCTAGGGATGGCAATTTATACCGAACCCGTGGTGATCCGCCCCGCTCCCGTCCCGACCGGGGCGGTTTTTTAGTCTCGTTATCGGGTTCGGTTCGGTTTTCGGGGAAAACCGAAAAACATTAAATCGGGGACGGGGCGGGGACGGTATTTATATACCGCCCCGCGCCCCGCCCCGAAACCGCCCCGATATACATTATATACATATTTTTTTATATTTATGTATGCACATATATCTATATATATTTTTGTTTTTTCCTTTTAAATGTTTTTTTAATAAATAGTTTTATAACATAATTAATTTTTAATAATATAATAATTTTTTTTAGAGAGGTATAATAATTATTAAAATAGAAAAATAATAATTAAATAAATAATTCGGTTTTCGGGTCGGGTCGGGGAAAACCCGATACCGATCGGGACGGGGATGGGGATTTTAAAATTTTCCCCGTCGGGGTTCGGGTCGGGTTCGGGGACAAAAATTCCCCGTCGGGGCCGGGGCCGGAGGAGGCATAAACCGGCCCCGCCCCGCCCCGTTGCCACTCCTACTCTCCGCCACCATCTCCCATCGCCGCCGCCGCTTCAGGTAAGTTTTTGAAAAAAATAGGTTTTAAAAAAAATTAGGGGTTTTTCAGTTTTTTAGGGTTTTTTCGAACAACTTGTATTTTTTCATGAAAATTTTTCGAACAATTTGTGTATGTTGGGGGAAAAATTTCGAACAACTTAATTTTGTTGGGTAAAAATTTTTGAACAGGGTTTTTTCAGTTTGTTAGGGATTATTTTCGAACAACTTGTATTTGTTCATGAAAAAATTTCGAACAACTTGTGTTTGTTCACGAAATTTTTTCGAACAATTTGTGTATGTTGGGGAAAAAAAAATTCGAACAACTTGATTTTGTTGGTTAAAAATTTTCGAACAAATGAAAGTTGTTCATGAATTTTTGGAGTTTTTTTGGTTGAAGAATGGTGTTTGTTTTGGTGTTGGTGGAGATAATTATGTGAAATAGAATGGGTGGGTGTACTCATCTTCGTTTTTTTCATAAATTTTACACTAGGGGTATATGGGACATTTCACATGTTTTGAAAGATAAAAAAAATGTTTGGTGGGTGTCCTCATAGCATTCGTGTGTGCCTTTAGCCGCGCCATCGGCGAATATGTTGGGTTGGGGTATATACCCCTCCAGCTTTGTTTAATACACTCTCCCTTCATTTTTATTAATTCAATATATATATGAAATACCAATTTTGCCATTTTACTAAATCATGTTAGATACATACACTCCCCTACAATTTAAACACAACCCTAACCCTAATTTAAATTAGACAGTCACCACCCCGCCGCTGCCGCCGCCGCCACCACCACCACATATAAAAATTTTAAAAAAACTCCTGTCGACCAAAAACTCTCCGGTCGACACTGGTCTGTCGACCAAAAACTCTCGGTCGACACTGGTTTGTCGATAAAAAACTATCCGGTCGACAATGATTTGCCGACCAAAGTTCGAAAGAAATTAAAAAAAAATTTTTTTTTTTTGAAATTTTCGACTATTATTGATCGCTCAAAAACAATCTCGTCGACAACCTATTGTCAACGAAAGTGTTTTTGAGCGACCGATAATGGTCGAAAATTAAAAAATAAAATAAAAACTAAACATGTTCTTCTTTGCCGGCGACTTGGTTTCAAGGCGGCGGAAGACGGGCGTCGCTAGGGGCGAGCGCGGACGGGTCGTCGCTGGAGGCGGGCGTAGGTGGGCCGCAACGGCCAGGGGTGAGCTGGAGCGGTCGCGGCGGGGGCGATAGGCGGTGGAGTGCGAGAAACGAGTGAAGGGGGGCGGCGGTGGCGAACGAGGCGAAGGGGAGGGAGGGGGAGAGCGACGGAGTGCGACAGCGAGGGGGAAGAGAGAGAGGCGGCGGAAGAGAGGGTAGAAAACGGGAGGGAGAAGAGACGGGAGAAAAAAGTGTAAAAAAAACGGGAGGGGAAAGAGAGAGAGGCTGCAGAAAGTTTGGGGAGATGAAGAAATTAGGTTTAGGGTTTTTGAGGGGGTGTATGTATCTATAATATTTACTAAAAGGGGCAAATATGGTATTTCATATATATTTTCAATTAATAAATGGAAGGGGGAGTGCATTAAACAAAGCTGGAGGGGTATATACCCCATCCCCACCGGGTGATACCGGATTTTGGCCCAATTGGTTCATCAAACTAACTAATATTGGACCTAGCCCAAGGAAAGGCCCATCTTAAAACACGGCAAGAAATTAAATAAGTAAAGGGCCTGACAGTTTACACCTCCATTTACAATGGATGCACTCGCCCACTTAGTTTAATACATTAATATATTTCCTCCGTCTCATGATTATTTGTATATTTTTTTTATTGGGACGTCCCAAAATTACTTGCACACTCTTTGTATGGAATACCCCACAAAATTAATACACTTCCAACGTCATTTTATTTTAAAATTGTCAATCTTTTTTTACATACATTTTACTTTACATCTCATCAAACCACCTAAAATACTTCTCATTTATCATAAATCACAAACTACTAAATCCTCTTTTCTTAAAAATTGTGTCGGTCAAATCGTGCAAATAATTCCGAGACTGGGGGAGTAATAATTATGCAAAAAACTCAAAATGCCCTTTTTAGTAAAATTGCATTACTAAATACACCCCATTACTAACTACACCCTCTGTTCAACTTTAAAATCCTAACCCTAATTATTACCCTTTTAAAACTCAAAATACCCTTTTAGTAAAATTGCATTACTAATTGTTGCAACCGTTGTCTTCACCACCGCTTCTAACCGCCACCAACAACAATTCCGATGGCGCCACCAAACCAAAAAAAAAAAACATAAATTACAAAAAAATTAGAAAAATTACAATTATTTTTTATAAATTTCGACCAATCAGTGTCGATCAAAACACTCTCGTCGACAACAATTTATCGACGAAAATGTATATGATCGCCACTTATTGGTAAAAAAAAAAAAAAAAACACACAACCATTTTAGGGTCCATATCTTTTTTAAAGAAACCCCCGAGAGTCCGTGACGGGCCTGAGTGCCTGACCTCCAAAGGCTGATTAAAATTAAATCATACTCTCCCCTATACGCAAGTTTGACTTTTGGCAAAACTTAAATATTTTTATTGAGAAAGCAAAGGACAAATGAAAATTATATTACAATTCTATTTAATAAGTCTTATATTATATTTTCTAATATAATTAATGCATAGAATAAAAAAACAAATTATAAAATATTATTCTATATAAAAATAAGGAGAAAATTACAGATGTAGTCCCGTTAACCATGTGTGTGTTGGTTTTTGGTCCCAAGATATTTGAGTTTGGTCCCGCACGATACTATTGTTGCAAGTTTGGTCCCACACGATACTTTTATTGCAAGTTTGGTCCCACACGATACTTTTATTGCAAGTTTGGTCCCACACGATACTTTTATTGCAAGTTTGGTCCCACACGATACTTTTATTGCAAGTTTGGTCCCACCATTACATTTTCCATTTAAAGCACTTACAGATTTGGTCCCATTGGATATAAATGAGATTTTTCCCGGCTGTTAGCAAGGTTGGAGGGAAAAAATTACCTTCTTTTGCAATTTTGGTCCCATAGGATACAAATTATACATTTTACACTTTTTTTTTTTTTTTTGCAATTTTGGAGGGAAAAAATTACATTGGAGGGAAAAATAAAAATTACATTTTTTCCCTCCAAACACTATTTTAGAGGGAAATCAGACATTGAAACCTGTTGTCCATTGGATATAAATCACATTTTACCACATATATTCTTCATTTCTACAACAGAAACCACACACCATACCTATCTTGCAAAATAAAATGAATAACCTACTCATATATGCATCAAAATAACCTGCTCAAATATGCCAAAAAAACCAATAACCTGCTCAACATCTATTAAAATAACCTGCTCAAATATGCATAGCCAAAAATATCAATGTGGAAAGCAAAAAAAAAAACCAATAACCTGCTCAACATCTATTAAGCAAAAATAAACCACTAGTTTAATATTAAGCTCCCACAAGTAATGAACATTGTAGCTTCAAAATAAACCTAAGCCACTACAATCTGATATTATAATAGTTTCAAAAGGCAAAAAGATAAATACACATTGCAGTGGCTTAAAAGACAAAAAGATGGGGATTCAACATCTACACTAAACATTTCTAATCCACAAACGCTAGACCTTCTTCTTCCATTTTCCTTTATTCACCGAAGCAGCCTCAGTTAGACTAGATTGTGTGACATATTTCTTACCTCCTATTGAGGTTACTTGCATACCATCTTTTTTAGTGCTTAAACCACTGCCACTAACATGTCTTGATGGTTTTCCTCCTCCAATGAAACTCTTTGTATTAAATGTCATAGATACAACCTCCTATCAATTAGGAAATAAACAAAAAAATATCAGCTTAAGTTAAAACAGTGAGTAATTCAGTACAATATGCATATAAGCAATGCAAAACATTACATTGGAGTTGGGGATGACATCTCTGTTTAATTGTGGTACTCCTCCAATGAACTTATTTGAGTTAAATCCAACTATTTCACCAGCTTCCTATCAAAATAAACAATAATTATCAAAATATGTACTAATTAATAAAATATGCATGTAAAAAAATCATCAAATTTCATTAATATGTAGACAATGTTAAACAATTAAAATTGAAGATATTAAGTTAATTAAACACTGGAGAGTAGATAACGTAAGCACAATATGTGATCAATTTTCAGAATAAGAAACTAACTCCATTCATATAGTGGGCTTGATTCTATTTCCAGAATAAGAAACTAACACCATAATAAAAATGTGGGTTTATTTTTTCAAATGTGATCAATTTCCAAGAATAAGAAACTATGTGAACATAGTCCCACAAAACAAACCCACAGTATGAACTGAAGCCACAAAACAAACTCACATTTGAAAAAAAATCATCATTTTAATGGTGTAAAAAAAATTTCATTATAAGAATCAACAGTGATGCCCCTGGAGTGCCACAGAACTTTCTTCCATCCAAGCCAATGTCTGGTTTAGTTCAGCGCCTCAAAGGAAAGCAGGGAAGGTTCCGTCAAAATTTATCAGGGAAGCGTGTAGAATTTACTAGCAGGACTGTTATATCTCCTGACCCAAATTTGAAAATTACTGAGGTCAAGCTTTCTTCTTACCCAAAAGATTCAATCTGCTTGACATTGTTTTGACAGGTCACAAAACAAACCCCTAAAAAAATCCCTGAAAATCCAAATAAACCTCTCGCAAGAAAAACAGAGTCATTGTACCACCTAAAAAAACCCTATAAAAAATCTTTGAAAATCCAAACTAAAATCCTTGAAAATCCAAAAAATTGCCTAAGCCCTAAACCTAAATTCCTGAAAACGCAAATAATCGCTTAAAATAGAGCAAAAAATCGTCAGTTCAGAGCAGAAAATAGAGCATATGTAAGCGCAACACAGTGAGCATACATACCATAATCGATGTCGCCGTATTCCACCGAGTTCTTCCTACGCAGCATTTTTCTCTTCGAATCAAATAGATATGTGCAAAAATCGTTTCAGAAAACTAGGGTTCATGGATTATTGGGACGATTTGAGAATATTTGGTGGAGTTGAGATTTCTTGCGTGTGCGTGAGTGTTTTTCTTCTAGAGAGGAGAATTGTTTCATAAGAATTGAATATGTCCTTTTGGATACTTAAGTCACTGTAAGGCATTTGAAAATTGAAAATTGCCTTTTGAAAATTGCATCAGTTAAGTGTTGATAGTTTTGGGGTTAGATTGCAAGATATATTAAATTTGGGATCGAATTTATAATAAAAGTAATGGTGGGACCAAACTTGCAATAAAAGTATCGTGTGGGACCACACTTGCAATAAATGTATCGTGTGGGACCAAACTTGCAATAAAAGTATCGTGTGGGACCAAACTTGCAACAATAGTATCGTGCGGGACCAAACTCAAATACCTTGGGACCAAAAACCAATATACACATGGTTAATGGGACTACATCTGCAATTTTCTCTAAAAATAAGACTATATAATTAACTGAGATATTCATAATAGAAAATTTTATACACTATATATCTCTATCAAAATATATATATATATATCAGCTAACGTGGTAACCCCAAATTCTTTTAAATCAGCTCTAATTTACAAATTTATTTCATTTCAAATTTTTAGTATTCTCAACAAATGTTACTTAAAACTTCTAGTCTTCTCAACAAAAGTTTATTATCCCACATCAGTGTTATATCATTAAAATTAGTTGATTATGTAACAACTTATCCCACATTGACTTATATCATTACTATTTGTTGATTTTATCTAAAATATACTACGCATTTAATTGTAATTGTATTAACTTCTATTTCATTTCATGTGTATTGTATATTGAAAATTAAAATAAATGGTAATATGAACCAAATTTAATACTTAATTTTAAATCAATTTTTTTATATTAATATTGAAGGTAGGGAGCAATTGACTATATTTTTTGGTTTACATTTATCTAATATATAGTATAGTGTTTTTGCATAAGCTCTTAGTTAATTTTTAATCTTAATTTAAATCTAAATAACTTATTCTACATCAATTTTATATCATTACAATTAGTTAATTTTATCATATATATATATATATATATATATATATATATATATATATATATATATATAATCAAAGAAAATGAAAAACAAAACTTTATTTGAGTTAAAATATGCATCTAGGTCAAGTGGAGCTTATAAGTTCTAAAATGTAAAAGAAACAAATATAGAATGTCAACTTATAAGTTCTAAAATGTAATAAAATTCAATAATATTTTACTAGTTATGAAAAAAAGTTGAAAATTCGTGTGTTAAAATTTTTGCAAAGTGATGTGATGTGATTCATGTGAATATGGATCAAATTTTGGTACAAACACAAATAAATTCGTTCATTCATTTATTGTACTATGATTTCAAAATTTAACAACAAAAACACTAAACTTGCCAAACAGGTTGAATGCTCAAATGGGGATATTTACTTTTTACAGCAGCTGAGACAAAATGATCACAGGTAAAGTCATCTTTGCTTCCTAAAACAAACAAACAACTGTTTTTGCTTTTCAGACATTGTTTTTATCAAATACACCTTCCATATTTCACTAGATTAAATATTTTATTTGTTTTTTTACTAAATTATTCATTTTCTAAAAAAAAAATTATCACTTTAAATATTAAATACACTATATATTATATCGAATTTATCATTTTAAATTAAACAACTCTTATTTTTAAACTGGTGTTTGAGTCAACTAGTTTTTTTTAGTTAAGTAAAACATGAAGGAGTACAATTTTCAGCTTCCATTTAACATTAGACAACTTTTTATTTAATATCTAGAAAGAATTTGCCACAGTACTAATGTAGAAGTTGTCGGAGCAATAAAGTGCAAAATTTGAAATATGAAATACGGAGTACTCAATTTCTTTTGCTTACAAAGACATAAGTACTTTCATTTCTTGTTCCAACATAGAAGGTGTTTAAAGTGATAAACTTGTTGTTTATTACTCACCCTTTCCAAATTTTTTTTTTTACATGATTCATTTTTACTAGCTTTAAAAAATATTGATTATTTATGTATAACATATATTGATTAAATAGTATTATACGGAGTACTATAATCATTATTATGAGGTCCACTTATAATTAAAGTAATCTATATAAATAAAGTGAAAAATAATTTAAGTAAATAAGGATGATTTGAAGGGCGATGATAAAAATATTATTTTCATTTTGAGACATACGTATTAAATTTCAACGGACAATGAAGGAATACTTATATAGAGGAAGTATTATATGAGTGACATGCATTATATAACAATAAAATATTATTAATTAAAATATTTCACCAACTGGACACATTTTTTTCACCATGTGCGCTTCAATGTTAATATGTTCTTAATTCTTAATATGTTCTTAATTCTTATCAATGTTGATGATCTTTGTAGAGATGTAAACACACACTCATCTTATAATTGTAAAGAAGGAAATACAAAACAAAAGGTATTTCATAGATTGAGTGTTACAATGCTTAAAATGCATAATGAATACAAAAGACCCTAATCTATATTTATAGACTAAGTAACGACTAGTAGTTACTAACTAACCACTAACTAAGAAGTTATAAAAGTAGTTACAAAAGGAACAAAACTACTTTATATCCTTTACACCCCCTCAAAATGAGAGTGGATGTCAATCAACCTCATTTTGGCAATAGTCGTAAATCTGAGCAAAGTGCATTCTCAAATTGTACCATGACGCTAGTACACACAACCAACCACAATCAACAAAGAATCCCCAATAGATGAAGTGCAATGATCAATCTCCAACTAAAAGTCAAAAGCCCCATAACCAAGCTTTACTAACCAACAACAAATCTTACCAAACGTTGAGAATCGGACGGAAACAACACAAAAATCCACCGATTCCGAGCACAACTCAAAAGCTAATCGCCGGTGAAGAATAACCGCAAACACCCTCCCACAAGATGAGCATGGATGGTAATCAAGCACATCTTGAACTTGTTGTTAAAAAAAAAAATTCAAACCATTACGAATACGAGTAGCACGATGTGGGTGCAATGATATCAACAATTAATGAAGAGGTGGCCTTCGAGAATAGAATCTCACACCAAATTGAACATTTGAACATTGATGTAGAGAGTAGACAAACGATGCAACCCATGCATGCATCTAATCAATGGTGAAATTTTCACCAATATTTCAAAAAAAAAAGTAGAATCGTGATATACACAAAGAGAAAAGACTGGATTGAGTTACTAACTAACCACTAACTAAGAAGTTATAAAAGTAGTTACAAAAGGAACAAAACTACTTTATATCCTTTACACCCCCTCAAAATGAGAGTGGATGTCAATCAACCTCATTTTGGCAATAGTCGTAAATCTGAGCAAAGTGCATTCTCAAATTGTACCATGACGCTAGTACACACAACCAACCACAATCAACAAAGAATCCCCAATAGATGAAGTGCAATGATCAATCTCCAACTAAAAGTCAAAAGCCCCATAACCAAGCTTTACTAACCAACAACAAATCTTACCAAACGTTGAGAATCGGACGGAAACAACACAAAAATCCACCGATTCCGAGCACAACTCAAAAGCTAATCGCCGGTGAAGAATAACCGCAAACACCCTCCCACAAGATGAGCATGGATGGTAATCAAGCACATCTTGAACTTGTTGTTAAAAAAAAAAATTCAAACCATTACGAATACGAGTAGCACGATGTGGGTGCAATGATATCAACAATTAATGAAGAGGTGGCCTTCGAGAATAGAATCTCACACCAAATTGAACATTTGAACATTGATGTAGAGAGTAGACAAACGATGCAACCCATGCATGCATCTAATCAATGGTGAAATTTTCACCAATATTTCAAAAAAAAAAGTAGAATCGTGATATACACAAAGAGAAAAGACTGGATTGAGTATAGAACTCTAGAGAATTCGATTCCGAAACAACATAAAATCGAATATAAAACTCACGAGCATAAAACTCGCAAAGAAATGAGTATAAAACTCAAGAAACTAAAAAAAAAAAGAGTATAGAACTCCAAGAATTCGAATCAAGATAAAATCAAATCCAAAAATTCACGAGCATAAAACCCGTAAAGAAGAAATCTCGAAAAGAGAAAAAATAGGATATAAATCCAAATCCATCAAAGATTTGGCAAAAATGAGTATACAACTCATGAGATTCATTCAAATCGAATTGTGTAAACATACCTAGATCGACGAACATGTTTAATCGATCATAAATTAATCGATACACAGCTCTGATACCATGTAGAGATGTAAACAAACACTCATCTTATAATTGTAAAGAAGGAAATACAAAACAAAATGTATTTCATAGATTGAGTGTTACAATGCTTAAAATGCATAATGAATACAAAAGACCCTAATCTATATTTATAGACTAAGTAACAACTAGTAGTTACTAACTAACCACTAACTAAGAAGTTATAAAAGGAACAAAACTACTTTATATCCTTTACAATCTTCTTGTCACTGCTCTCGAGAGAACTTTTCTTCACAGTTTGTTCTGGAGTCGAGGTCGTTTACCCTCCTGATTATATTTTTTAGCCAACACAAGCACATTCACTTTCCCCTTCCCTATATCTTTTGTAATAATTTTGATGCTGCATCACTCTCGTCCGTTCAAATTTATTTCTTTCGTTTCACCGTCTCATCTAAAAATTCAAATAATTCTTGTATATTAATTCCTATTACTCCCCCTCACTCGTGAGCCGAATTATTATCTCTTAACCTTTGGGGAGGAGGCTCAACGAGTAGACAATTTAAATGGGTGGAGTTGCTTCCAGCAGAAATTCCGTCTCATTTAAAAGTCCGAACTTGTAGAGAAGTCATCTCACTCTTGGACCGAATTATTACCTCTTACCCTTTGGGGAGGAGGCTCATCTGCAAGTAGACAATTTAAATGGGTGGAGTTGCTTTCAACAGGACCCAGAACGTGTGGACGTGAGCCTTATGACTCTGATACCATGAAATAATTTCGCCTCATCTAAAAGTTCGAACTAATATCAATATTTGTGTATCCGCGCATTTTCCATCTTGCAATGGCCTATTGGAGATAATGTGCATATGTAATCTTCGTTGAGGATAAATCTCCTAAAATTCATCTCCAAATTCCAAAGGGTCGTAAATGGGTCGCATAAGCCATAAGCCATAAGGTATAAATTTAAATTATTTTATACTGAAAAATTACTTTTCAATATTTATACAATTTATTTATTATTAATATTACAAAAATTGGAAGGGTTATGAGTACTTATGAATCGCACAAGATTGAGAGCATAAATATTGTCTTGAGTTTGAGTATTTTGATTTCATTTTTTTAGATCGATTTATTTGAAAGTTTAATTATTGTGTGTTAATTTTATGTACTTGGTACTTCAAAAAAAAAATTATGCTTGTGTATGTGTGAAAGTATCTGTGTATTCATTTAAGCTGAAGTTGAGTTAGCTAAACTAATTGTTGTCTGAGTATTTTGCTTAACTTGGTTTAGAAAATAATTTGAATGACAGTGACAATTTTACAAAAAAAGGTTATCGATATACATTTTCTCAAATAAAAACTTGATAGTGACACGACCTCATCAAAATTCCCAAATGTTAATAAGATAGCAATGATAGTAGTAATTGCAATAGAATATTTCAATTTTCTTTTTTTATTTTATTTAATCAAGGATTCGTTTTCTAATGCATGTACTTTTTTTAATTGGGTCATTCTACTTAATGTATGTATAAGTATCGGGTTCTTAACTTCTAATTTGCATTAAACTTGATTTGGTATCAGGCACGATATTTTTTGAAATAGTGAAAAAGCTCAAAATAATAAGTACTCAAATCGCCTATGGAATTTGTGAAAAACGTAATAAAAATAAGTATTAAAGTACAATGCATCGATAATATTATTATTAAAAAATAATAAGATCTTAGAAATAGGACGTAGGTTCAACTTCGATCAAGTTCCAAATAGTAAAACATTCATTATATAATAATAATAATATAAATTGTTGAATCGTAATCTATGTTAAAGTAAGTTTTAATAGTTAATGTTACGATGAACTGATTTTGTCGTATATACATAATTATCATTTACTATTTTAGTCTATTATCTTTTCGTTATTATATCATGCCCTACAATTGTCATTAATCTCGACTTTTCATTAACTTGTCGTTTATGAAACCTTTTTACATCAAACGGTTAGTAATCAAACACAATCTTGAACAAAATCATTTTATTCTGTGTACTAAACTACTCAATCCACCTTTCTTTATCTAAAGTTGTAAATAGAAGTCTCTGATCAAGTTCAAGTGGTCGTTAAAGTAGGCATGATATGTGAACGAACAAATAATAGAATCTTAATCTATGTTAAAGTAGACTTTAACCGTTAATGTTATAAAATGATTTTGTCGTATATATGTAACATAATTATCATTTACCTTAATTTTCTTACCAATTATCCGTTCACGTACATGAGACGCAATTGTCATTTATCTCGATTTTTTAAATTAACTTATCGTTCGTGAAACCTTCTCAAATTATACAAAATCAATGAAAAATTCCTCTCCAAACAAGACTCTAAAGTCCAGCCCACAGGAAGCATGAGTCTGACGTGGCAATTCTTAACAAGCATGTCCAGACGTCGCATTCTTATTGGCTACAATTTCCACATGGCAACACGCACTCGTCACAGCAACCAAAACTTAATGTCCCAATCCGTCCAGTATATACACAGTATCCAGAATTTAAAAAAAAATGCACTATAATTAAATAAAAACCATATATTTGGAAATAAAGTATAATGTTTTTGAACAGAATAAAATCCGTGGTCACTATGGCACTTTCTGTAATTTTAGAAAAATATAAGGTGACTCAGATATATATTTTACGCCGCTGCTCAGCTATAAATATCCAATCTTTATAAGGACATCGATATTTATGCTGCTTACTCCGATCCGCCGTCCTGCGACTTCTTTCTCATACTGCTCTCTCTAGTTTCGCTCCACATTAGAAAAAAAGGTTTAATTTCAATTTTTATATGGTTCAATTCTTATCAGTTAATCTCAATTGAAAGAGGAATCGGATCGATTTCATCTTCAATTTGAATGAGTCTTGAATTAATCGGTGTTTTTTCGGTGATTTTGTTGGTGAATTTTCCAGATCTCGGTTGTTTTGAACTGTTTTTTTAATTAATGCATGTGTTTGTGTTGGGTGAATTGAGTAATTTTAATTCGTTTTTGTGTCTCTGCGTGAGATCGTGCTGATCGTTGATGTATGAGCTGCAGATCTCTCTCGATGTATGCCAATTTGTGTACATAAGTGTTTGCATCAATTGCATGTGCTTACAATTGTATACTTAATGTTGGTGTGAGAGAGAGGTTTTGCATCCTGCATCAGGTTGAAGCTTTTTTTTTTTTTTTTTCCTTTTTCTTTTTCAACAGGTGTTAAAAAAGTTATTAATTACCTACATTATTTTTTTTGTTAAATCTGGGATTTATGGATCAAGTCGTGTCATATGAGTGGTTTTGTGGAGGTCTCGATTTATGAATTGAATTGTTTATCCGGTATAGAATGTTATGATTTTGCTGAATATGGATCTGTTAATTTCTATTTACCTGTTGTCTTTTGTTTCGCAGATCGATCTCAAGATTTAATATTTTTTTTTTAACAAAAATCAGAATTTTGTATTCCGTTAAAACATGCGGATGAAAGAACTAATTGATGATTTTTAATCTGTTTTAGTGGTCATTATTATCCATAAAAAATATATATACGGGAATCGCCTTATAAAAACGTTTTTTTTTTTGCCACGCATTTTTATGATTTTTGAGGAACTAGGTATAATGTTTTGGATTGTTTTTTTATTGCTAACCATTCGTTTAAACTTGTGCATTTGCAGACTTGCTGTTGAAATGGCATCAACAGCTGGAGCCACCGGATGGTTGAGGGGAGTGGTTAAAGCTGTTCCCTCTGGTGACAGCTTGGTGATAATGGGTAACACCAAGGCTGAGATTCCCCCTGAGAAGACTATCACTTTGTCATCTCTTATGGCTCCCAAATTGGTATGTTCATCTTATTCAGGAATATTTCTGAATTACTTTTGGTTGGGCTAAATAGGTCTCTGCACTTCTGATTGCATGGAATTTCCCATTAGTCCTTTTCTCTTGATGAAATGACTATAATTTCGCCTCTTTGCTAGGTTTTAGAGAATTTGGATACTGGATTTTGTACTGATGTTGATTTTCATGCTTGAATATTTTTCTTGTTTCTTGACCATGTCCTTGAAAGAGTGTATGGGATAACAAATTGAGCCTTAAGTTACTCCTGTTTAGTTGTCGCTCATGTACACTTTTCCATGATAGGCTCCCCGCAGAGGAGGTCTTGATGAGCCATTTGCATGGGAGAGCAGAGAATTTTTGAGGAAGCTCTGTATTGGGAAGGTGTGAATTCTCTGTCTTCATTTGTCCCGAAATAGTTCCACTCTCACATACAATACATGTCTTGAAAATTAATACTTAAATTACTGCATTTTCCATTTTAGGAGGTCACTTTCAGAGTGGATTACACTGTCCCATCCATCAACAGGGAATTTGGTTCTGTTTTCCTTGGGGATAAGAATGTTGCTGTGCTTGTGGTCTCTGCAGGCTGGACGAAGGTTTATTTAATTTTTTATAGTTCATTTAGTGTGCTTCTATTTCCATTGGTTTATGCTTTGCCTCACACAATGCTTTCCATTTTCGTTATGTAGGTTAGAGAACAAGGTCAACAGAAAGGAGAAGCCAGCCCTTTCTTAGCTGATTTGCTACGTCTTGAAGAACAGGCCAAGGAGCAAGGCCTAGGTCGTTGGACTAGGGTCAGTATATATTTTCTTATTGATTATAATTCCTCTAAAACCATCCTTTTGTTCTAGAGTGGAATGATTTTTGCCTTTGTATATTTAAACTGCTGTATTTTAATATACTTTCTGGTTTAGGAGATTGATACAATAATCCTGTCATGTCGTTGCAATTTTTCAGGTACCAGGTGCTTCTGAGGCTGCAATTAGGGACCTGCCTCCTTCAGCTGTTGGTGATTCCGGTAATTTCGATGCAATGGCTCTATTGGCTGCTAAGAAGGGTAGTCCATTGGAGGCTATTGTGGATCAGGTTCGCGATGGAAGCACAATTCGTGTTTATTTGCTTCCAGACTTTCAACATGTCCAAGTGTTTGTTGCAGGGATTCAGGTATATAATAATCCCCATGTATAAAGATTAGTACAATCTCTGTTTTTTTATTTTCTTAATTTAAGATAATATATTGCAAAATTTCAACCAGGCTCCATCCCCGGGTAGAAGGGCTGCAGCTGAAGCTGTTATTACAAGTGAGGTGGCCTCCACTGAACAAAATGGAGGGTCTGCAGCTGAACCTCGTGCTCCCTTAACTTCTGCACAGAGACTTGCTGCATCTTCTGGATCTATGGTTGAAGTTCCTGCAGATCCATTCGGCAAGGAAGCCAAACATTTCACAGAAATTCGTGTTTTGCACAGAGATGTGAGTTTTTTGTTGTTTTCCTTCTGTCCACACACACACACACACACACACACACCCACCCAAAAAAATACCCCAAACACCCCATAACTTGGTCTGTATGATGTATTTGCAATGTGTGGGTACAGGTTAGGATTGTATTGGAGGGTGTTGACAAGTTCAGCAACTTGACTGGTTCGGTATACTATCCTGATGGCGAATCAGCGAAAGACTTGGCATTGGAGCTTGTTGAAAATGTAAGCAATTTCCTAATGTTAATATGGACATTGCATATTATGGAAAACACACTCTCTGTTTCTATGTTCAAGAGCGCGCCTTTCGCCGCCTTTGCGATTATGTGTCAACCTACTTGAGTCTTGTTTCTATTAGTTTGGTCTTCCTTTTCTGAGCTCCTGCTTCATGTTATGAGCATATGACTTGGACAGGTTTCTTCCCTATGTGTTAATAACGATTCCCTCCTACATAAATGCCATTTTGCTTCATTGGTTTCTAATTTATTACGTTGAAGAATTTAGTACTTATTGTCATATCTGATGCCACCAAGTGATGCTCTAAATATAAATGCTGTAAACTAGATCAGATCTATATATTAATAATTTCTGTATTGTTAGTTTCTTAATCTTATGCCAGACTTAATTTCACAACATTCCTTAATGTTATGTTATCCCAGGGTTTAGCTAAATATGTGGAATGGAGTGCAAGCTTGTTAGAAGATGATGTCAGACGGAAGTTGAAGAATTCTGAACTTCAAGCGAAAAAGACACGTTTGAAAATCTGGACAAATTATGTTCCACCTGCAACGAACTCAAAGGCCATTCATGACCAGAACTTTACAGGAAAAGTAAGATATTTGTTCTGTTGTAAATCTTCAGTGGTCTACTTATTTTTCTAGTTTCTTTCATTATTTTACAGAAACTATTTTATGCAGGTCATTGAAGTTGTAAGTGCGGATTGCGTTATTGTTGCCGATGAATCCTTGCCATTTGGAGATCCATCGGCAGAACGACGTGTCAACCTCTCGAGTATAAGGGGCCCTAAAATGGGCAATCCTCGTAGAGATCAAAAACCCGATCCCTATGCTCGGGAAGCCAAGGAATTTTTGAGGACACGCTTGCTTGGACGTCAGGTATGCTTTAATCTTTCGAATATCACTTCCTGTATAATAATACAATAATGTTTTTTATAATACAATAATGCTGTCATTGCATCCATTTCTCCAGGTGAATGTTTCTATGGAATACTCCAGAAAAGTTGGCTTGGCAGATGGAGCTGCTGCTCCGTCTGCATCTGCAGATACAAGGGTTATGGATTTTGGTTCAGTTTTCCTCGTTAATCCACCCAAGGATGGGGAAGCTGCTCCTGCAGGAGCAGCCAGTCAAACTGGGGTTAATATTGCAGAACTTTTAGTTGCTCGAGGATATGCTACAGTTGTTAGGCACCGTGATTTCGAGGAGAGATCAAATTACTATGATGCCCTCTTGTCTGCTGAATCACGGGCTATTTCTGGGAAGAAGGGTATGCATTCCGCCAAAGACCCCCCTGTGAGACATGTAACGGACCTGCTAACGGTGAGTTCTACCCCATGTTCAGTGCATGTTACATTTTTTTTATAGTATGTTTTACATGACTGACGCGTGTTAATTTACCGGTTGTGGAATTAAACATCGTTAAGGCTAATGCAAAGAAAGCAAGAGACTTCTTGCCATTCTTGCAACGCAATAGGAGGATGTCTGCTGTTGTTGAATACGTACTGAGTGGACATCGATTTAAAATCGATATTCCTAAAGCAACATGCAGTATTGCTTTGTCGTTATCTGGGGTTAGGTGTCCTGGCCGTGACGAGCCTTATTCTGATGAGGCTATTGCATTTATGAGACGGAAAATAATGCAGAGGGATGTCGAGGTAGTGTTTTTTCCTTTTCGGCTCATAATTCTCACCGTTCTTCATTCATTTCTCACCGTTCTGTTTGTCTCTTACATGCAGATTGAAGTAGAAACTGTAGACAGAACAGGAACTTTCCTTGGAACCTTATGGGAGTCCAAAATTAATGTGGCCATACCCCTTTTGGAAGCAGGCTTAGCAAAGCTTCAAACTTCTTTTGGCCTTGATAGGACACCAGATGCTCATCTTCTGGCTCAAGCTGAGCAATCAGCAAAACAGAAGAAGTTGAAGGTGAATTTAGTAATTAACATCTTATGTGCAACTTTTATTGGTGTGTCTGTTTCTCTTTTACTAATAATTTGTGTCGCAGATATGGGAGAGTTTTGTTGAGGGAGAGGAAGTTTCCAATGGTGCAGCTGTTGAAAGAAGACAGAAAGAGGAGTTAAAGGTATGTGCATCACACATTTAATTTCACTTGATTTGTTTTTATCTCCGTCATAGGACCCTCATTCGTAATAATGCTCGTTTTCAGGTTGTGGTTACTGAAGTCTTGGAAGGTGGAAAATTTTATGTTCAGTCTGTTGCTGATCAGAAAGTGGCTTCTATACAGAAGCAACTTTCTTCCTTGAGCCTTCAAGATGCTCCTGTAATTGGTTCCTTCAACCCTAAGAAGGGTGATTTGGTTCTCGCTCAGTTTAGTGCTGATAAATCTTGGAACCGTGCAATGGTATGTTTTCATGCATTAATTTTCTCTTGAAATTTCTTAAAGATATTACTGCCAACATGTGTCATGTGAACCTCTTTTGGTATAGTTGAGTGTTATTGCATGTTGACTTTGATTTGTGCTAATATAAAATGTTTTCTGCTGATTTGGGTTGTATAGATTTATATAATGGATAACTTGTCAATGGTTTGGCCTAACTATTTGATTGCTGTGTCATATGGAACCATGTAAAGTGAGACGTATCAATACTTTCAGAGTTATTTAATGTTTGCTGTTTATACATGCATATTAGCATATTAAAGTTAGTTAAGTCAGGTCCTGAACTTGAAATTGTCCATTACAATTCTCCTCTACAGTTGCGTAACTGATACGTCAAATATAATAGTTTTATCTAATTAGCTATTCAATATGAAATTAATGTTATTGGATAAGTCAACGATATCCTGAATTTTATATTTGTTACTAGATTACTGATGCGTGATGCTTAATGTGATTTTTTGTTCCTGCAACTCATCTCCAGCTCAAATCTTAAATTACCATAATGGGTATAAATTCTTCATCAGCTGAACATCACTGATTCTTTAATATTATTCTAATCATGCAACATGAAATTAAAATTATTCGACAAGTCAACAATATCCTGAATTTTAATTTTGTTACTAGATTACTGATGCATGATAGTTATGAGATTTTGCTCAAATATTAAATGACAATAATGAGCAACAATGTTTCTTCAACACCTGTTCTTTAATATTTTTCTAATCCTGTCTAATTTAAATTGTGTAGATTGTGAATGCTCCACGTGGCCCTGTGGAGTCTCCAGACGACACTTTTGAGGTTTTCTACATCGATTATGGAAATCAAGAAATCGTCCCCTACAGTGAATTGCGTCCTCTTGATTCTTCGGTGTCTGCTGCCCCCGGCCTTGCTCAGCTTTGCAGTCTGGCATATGTCAAGGTTCCTGGCTTGGCTGATGATTATGGTCAAGAAGCAGCTGTTCGTTTAAGTGATCATCTATTAAGTTCTTCAAAAGAATTCAAGGCTGTGATAGAAGAAAAGGACACATCAGCCGGTAAAGTCAAAGGACAGGGAACTGGGACTGTATTTTTGGTTACCTTGGTTGACCCAGAGGCTGAGATGAGCATAAATGCTCTTATGCTACAGGTACAGTCAACTTTCCCATTGCTTATGTATAATGCATATTTCTTAGATGGTAACATGATAGTGAGTGAAATGGGGGACTCAAAATGAAATAGGGGTTATGTTTGAGGACTCAAAAATGATATAGGGGTTATGGCCATATTTCCATTTTTTCCGACACATTTTATATTTTATGGCCTAATACGTACATAAATCTTTCCAGGAGGGCCTTGGTCGTTTGGAGAAAAGGCGTAGGTGGGAGCCACAGGACAAGAAGCAGGTGTTGGATGAATTGGAGAAATTCCAGACGGAGGCCCGTGAGAAGAGACTCGCAATGTGGGAATATGGAGACATTGCCTCTGACGACGAGGACATGGCACCTCTGGCGAAGAAAGGTGCAGGCAAGCGGTGAAAACTTAGTTTGCCGCGTGCTATGTACTATTTATTTCTTGTCGGTTTCAAATGAACTACAGCAGGCTTATGATGTTTTTTCTTACAAGAGGAGTTTAAAGAAAATGAAGGCCAATGTTGTTCCAATGATACATGTAACTTATAAACTCGGCCTTAAGATATTTACTGGTAGGTGAGCAAACAATTTTGTTTGAACTTTTTTCCGCTACATTTGTTCTTTGAGTTATAGAACCTTAATAAGGCAACTTTAGACTTTTTCATCTTTGTTTCTCTGATGAACGATTTTGTTTAATTTGAATGCTCCGTAAAATGTCTTGTGTGAGTGATGCTTGCACCCAAAAGCTAGGTATTTCATCCTATTTGAATGATCCTGTTATTGTAGGCTGGAGGTTGTTTTATATTCGATTTAGGTTAATCATTAGAAACTGTGAGGAACATTCACTTAGATTGTCATAGGTAAAGAGTGTGCACATTCAATTGATTCAGTCAAGTTAAAGAAATTGAAGTCAGCAATGCCTTTCTTTAAGGTGGTTTTATGCAAGTATAGGTGAGTCTCAATCTGAGGATTTCATTAAATAGCCCCTCCCCATTTTTGTGTATAAACTCAACACATCCACATTCCACGTCAAAAATAAATCTATTTATTATCCTCGTCTACCCTACTATGACAAGCAAGTGGTCGAATGGGTAGATTCATAGGGAAAGTTTGAAAATATCGGTATTAGTGAAAATACTAAGTACATGATTTTTTTATATTTGTAAAATTTTACATCCATGATAAATTTATATAAAAATATAAATAAAAATGTTATTTTATATGATATTTTTTTTAAAAAAATTGATATTTTTCAATATTCTTTTGAAATTTTATCGATGTTAGGTTCGATAATTTTTTTTTATAAATATTATGTAAATTTCGATTCTTTCTAATATCAGTTACTATAATGAATAGAAACCCATCAATCGAAACTTCCATTCATATTTCAATCATCTCTTTACTCTAAATGATGTAACGTACTCTACATGCTCTTGAAATAAGGTCTCTCAATAAACAAAAAACTTTATTTATCTATCCTGTTTTTTAATTATATTCAATTGAAACAAGTTTTTTAAATAGTCTTTTTTAATCGAATAGTTTGGATATGATCTAAATTTAATTTGACAAAAGCATTAAGCATGTAGACAAATGATAAATAAGTTCCCGAAGAACTCGATTTAAATCACCCAATGAAATACTCACTAGTGGAACCAATTGTCATATATAAATCATAATAATTGTGGAATATGAAATATGATTGAGAAGCCATCCAAGATCAAACATTTTGTACTATTCATAGCAGAAACCAAAGAAATTAATTAAACAAAACTCAGAATGGAGAGTAATACCCTTGTTTTCTGGAAATCTGTAACAGTAAAATGAGGATGAATTATAAAAGGTTGGTTTTATTACGTTGCGCTTTGGGGGAAAATTTTAGGAAAAACAACATTCCTAAATTTTTATTGCGTAGAGCAACAAAATGGCACTTAAAATGACATTTTTGCCCTTACTTTTACTTTTGCACTTTTCAAAATCAATTCCACTTTTCACATTTTTTCTTCCCAACACACATATCTTTAATCTAATCAATTTAAATTTTAGCTTCACATTACTAACTTATTATTTTTATATTATATTAATCATTTATTAATTATAATATTATTATATTATATATTTTTTAAAGTTTCATATCAATTTTAATAGAAAAACTAACTAATATAAATATTATTTTATTCTTGTATGTTTATAATATTATTAACTATTAATTATTGTTTTAATATTTGTATTCAAATTTTATTTAAAAATTATTTATTTGTTCAAATTTTTTTTATTCTGTTTTTTTAATGGAATTGAGAAATAATTTTTTTTTTTACTTTTCTTACGTTTTTAAAAAAATTATCTACATTCAAATTTTTTATATTTAATGATGTAAAAATAATTTATATTCTAATTTATTACATTCAGGTTAATTTTTATATTATATTTATTTTTTTCAAAAATTATATACACTCAAATTTTAAATTATAGAATAATTTTAATTTTTTGTTTCTATTTTTTTTTATATAATATTACATTATATTGAGTATATGTTTGCATACATACATTGCATACTAACAGTTAATAATGCATACACACATTGCATACTAACAGTTACTAATGCATACACACATTGCATACTAACAGTTAATAATACATATAATGAGTAAACGATGCATATTTACAACACATTGCATACTAACAGTTAATAATGCATACACACGTTGCATACTAACAGTTAATAATGCATATAATGAGTAAACAATACATATTTACAACACATTGCAAACTAGTAAAAAAAACAATGTAATTCGTTAATTATTTTTTCAAAATTTTTATTGAAAAGTTCTTGAAAATATAAATTAGAATTAAAAAAATATAAAACTATTGAAAACATAAATTAGGATTTAAGATATATCCAAGAACAAAAAATTCCCCCAATTTATGATTCCAAATATAAATTAAGAAGATTTAAGATATATCCAACTAATAATGCATATTACATACTAGCAATAAATAATACACACACATTGCATACTAGCAATAAAAAATGCATATACCAAAAAACGATGCATATTTACAATGAGTTTATTTTACAGATAATAATTATATCTAATGCTTTAGAAGATAATAATTACTTAAAATGAATTAAAAGTGTGGAAGATTTGTTTTGCAAAAACACCCCCAAAATATTAGATAGACAAAGTCGACCGAAATTTCAAATATTGACATACTCAAACCACATCCTCAAAAAAAAATAGACTATTTTGAGTACTCGTCATTAATTATTTATTTTATAGTATTTAGTTGAATGAAACTTGGTGTGAATCTGGGGGTGTATTAACTGAAACTGGGAGTGCACATCTGGGCTATCAAATCCTAGCCCATTGAAAAGCCCATGAAGGGTTGAAGCCCTTGCATATCAGGCTCTGGAACATAGCCATATGGCCGTTTAGACTCGTCTATTCTCCGAAAGGTGATTGATATCCTGATCCTGAAAATAAAGCAACTGAAAATTATAAAAAAAAAAACTGCCAGACAATGATACAAGGAGAATCGGCCTTCTAGAAACCCAACCCAAAAACTAATTGGGCTCGAGTAACCCAACTTTCATCTCATTTAATTTTGGCCCAAATATTATCAACATTATCTTTTAACTTATACATAAAATTTAAATGATCATATATTTTTACTGAAATCTAAAATATTATCCAAACAAAACAAAAAACTAAGATTATAGAGTCAAACAATTAAGTGTATAATTTTTTTTTTTGAAACCTACCATTAAGTATAATTTATTAAGATTTTAGAGGTATGAGCACCACAAAACCGTACCTTCTGGAAGGGACAGGCTAGCACACAGTGTTTAGCCACGTCAGCTCCGTTTCCATTTAGAACAACAACAGATCTGGTTTAAAATTAGACACATCCGATCATTTTGAATGAAATAAAATAAAAAAAATTCCAAGTACAAGATTGTTAGAAGCAGGGTTGCAAATTACTTACCCAAGTGGCAGGGGAATTGCGAAAGAACCAACAAACTCACCGGTGGAGTTGCAGATCGGCGTCGACGCCGACCAAAGCTAGATCCAGGCGGCGGCACCGACGAACCATCGAGAACAGAGACTTTCTTCATTGTCGTCCACGAATTATCGAGGGCTTCGTCTTCCAGGCAACGGCGGCGACTCTTCTCCCTCGACCAGCCGCCACCAAAGCTAAGCCCCAGCGCCGCCCAGCTTCTCCACCAAACGTCGCCATCGCCTCCTCCTTCCCTCCATCGTTTTTTCTCTTCAGATCTGTTACATCACGACGGCGGCGCCTCTTCTCCCTCGCCCAGAGCCGCCGCCGCCCTGCCTTCCCCCACCCAAACCCTCGCCCCAACACCGCGGCCGCCGTCCCCTTCCTCTCGATGGCTTTCCACTTTTTTTTTTCAATATTTGTACCCCTAGCGTGCGGCGGCGCCGCCATTCTCACTCCCGTCGCCCCGCCTCATCCTTCCCCCTCCACTCACGGCGGTACAAGATGAACTAATCAAAAAGAAAAGTGAATATTTACTCAAAAGGAAAAATTGGAGCCCCTTAGTAGGTAAAACCTCAAAAAAAATTGTGCATTAGGTAAAACTTCAAATTAGGTGTAAAATTCCTTTTATGCCCTTCTACTCCCCTCTTTCAAATTTCAAATCCACATCTATCAAATTCATTTTTCTTTTCTGGGGAAAATCTTCTTTCTCTCTCATCTCTCTTAAATTTCATTTCTCTCTCATATCAAGACTAGGTTTCATCTTATTTTTTTCTTTTTGATTAGTTCATCTTCTACCTCCGTGAGGGGAGGGGGAAGGATGAGGCGGGAAGACATGAGTGGAGGGGGAAGGATGCGGCGGCGGCGGCGGGAGTGAGAGTGGCGGCGCCGCCACACGTTGGGGGTACAAATATTGAAAAAAAAAAAGTGGAAAGCCATCGAGAGGAAGGGGACGGCGGCCGCGGTGTTGGGGTGAGGGTTTGGGTGGGGGAAGGCAGGGCGGCGGCGGCGCTGGGCGAGGGAGAAGAGGCGCCGCCGTCGTGATGTAACAGATCTGAAGAGAAAAAACGAGGGAGGGAAGGAGGAGAGGATGGCGACGTTTGGTGGAGAAGCTGGGCGGCGCTGGGGCGTAGCTTTGGTGGCGGCTGGGCGAGGGAGAAGAGTCGCCGCCGTCGATTTTTTTCGAAGTCAAATTCACGGGGAAGACGAAGCGTGTGCCGATCTGTGTCATGGGGAGTCAGCCGACGCCGTTGCCGATCTGCAACTACACCGTGAGAGTCGAAGAGGGTGGCGACTGATGACGAAGACGAAGGGTTTGTCGATTTTTTTCGATTTCTAGTATTACTTTTTACGTTTTCGAATCTGATGGTACTTTTTCCGGCTTTGTGTTTCATTTTTTCTGGCCATGGTGGGCGTACAACAGATGGTGTTTCATTTTTCCGACTGTGGTGGTGTTGCTGCAACAAATGAGGCGGCGGAGCTTTGCGCGTCGCACAGTTGCTGACTATGGTGGTGTGCCGACTGTGGTAGTGTTGCCGGAGGTCTACTGTTGCCGGCGATTTCCAAGGCGTTGAGAAGAAGGCATAATTTGCGCATACATATTTAAAAATGGTAACAATGCGTTGAGAAGAAGACAGAAAAAAAATGCAAGTTTTGCTCTTTTCTGGGTTGATACCCTATGCAATAATCATATTTTCGTGGCAGCATTTCTTCATGGGCTTACTAGTGGGCTAGGGTTTGCCAGTCCAGATGTGCACCCCCAGTTTCAGTTAATACACCCCAAAGATTCACACCCTTAGTTTCAGTTAATACACCCTCAGGATTCACACCCTCAGTTTCACTCGATACACCTCTCCTGTGTGCACCCACCTGTCTCCTTAGTTCACCCCATTTTCAGTAAATTGATGAGTACTATATTTTTGTTTTCATATGTATTGATTTTGTTTACAATTTCAAATCCCAAATTTGGTGAATTTTTTGGTCTTGGATATTTCTTAAATTCTAATTATATTTTCAATAGTTTTATACTTCTTAAATTTTAATTTATATTTTCAATAGTTATAAAATAAATAATTAATGATGAGTAGTTAAAATAAAATTAATCTATTTTTTGAGGATGTGATTTGAGTAGGTCAATACTTGAAATTTCAGTATTAGTCGATCGTGTCTATCTAGTATTTGGGTATTTGGGGATATTTTTGCAAAATAAATCTTTCAAAGAAAGCATTAAATATAATTATTATCTTTAAAATAAACTCAATGTGTTGTAAATATGCATGTATATGCATTATATATTACTCGTATGCAATGTGTGTGTGGTATATGCATTATTTGTTGCTCGTATGAAATATGTGTATGCATTATGCATTATATATTCCTCATATGCAATATGTATATGCATTATATATTCCTCGTATGCAATATGTATATGCATTATTTGTTGTTAGTATGCAAACATATACTCAATATAATTAAATATTATATAAAAAAACTAAATAAAATAGAAATAAAAGATTATTCTATAATTTAAAATTTGAATCTAAATAATTTTTGAATAAAAGTAAATATAATATAAATAGAAAAAAAAAAGAAAAATTAATTTGTTGCTAGTATGCAATGCGTGTATGCATTATTTATTATTAGTATGCAATGTGTGTATGCATTATATAATGCTCGTATGCAATGTGTGTATGCATTATATAATGCTCGTATGCAATGTATGTATGCAAACATATACTCAATATGATATAATATTATATAAAAAAATTAAATAAAATAGAAACAAAAAATTATTCTATAATTTAAAATTTGAATGTATATAATTTTTGAAAAAAATAAATATAATATAAAAAAAAGAAAATTAATTTCCAAATGCCTTATAATATAAAAAAGAAATAACGTAAGAAAAGTTAAAAAAAAAATTCTCAATTCCATTAAAAAAACAGAATAAAATTTTTTTGAACAAATAAATAATTTTTAAATAAAATTTGAATACAAATATTAAAAAAATAATTAGTAAATGATTATAATTAACATACAAGAATAAAATAATATTTATATTAGTTAGTTTTTCTATTAAAATTGATATGAAACTTTAAAAAATATATAATATAATAATATTATAATTAATAAATGATTAATATAATATAAAAATAATAAGTTAGTAATGTGAAGCTAAAATTTAAATTGATTAGATTAAGATATGTGTGTTGGGAAGAAAAAATGTGAAAAGTGAAATTGATTTGATTGGTGTAAGAAAAAGTGTGCAAAAGTAAAAGTAAGGGCAAAAATATCATTTTAAGTGACATTTTGTTGCTCTACCCAATAAAATTTTGGGGGTGTAGTTTTTCCTAAAATTTTGGCCCAATTGTTGTTTTGCCCAATTCTCCCAAAAGAAAAAAAATAAGATGAAACCTAGTCTTGAATGAGAGAGAAATGAAATTTAAGAGAGATGAGAGAGAAAAAAGATTTTCCCCAGAAAGTAAAAATGAATTTGAAAGATGTGGATTTGAAATTTAAATAGGGGAGTAGAAGGGCATAAAAGGAATTTTACACCTAATTTGAAGTTTTACCTAATGCTCAATTTTTTTTGAGGTTTTACCTACTAAGGGGCTCCAATTTTTCCCTTTGAGTAAATATTCACTTCAATGAATCGTCAATTTTTTTTTTTTTTTTTAAGGATATATGTATAGAAGTTAAATCTACCGAGAGAAAGTAAATCAAATAAAAAACTTAATATGTTAAATTAATGAGTAAAAAAAGTAAATGAAATTATATTGATCTGTTATTTTAAATATCATGCGCTCATATTTTTTTCCTTTATTATGTTTAAACGACAACCATTTTTAATTCATGAGAATTAAACATTTAATTCATTAGAATTAAACATGAAAAAATCTATTTTATCACTAAAATATTAGAGACGAAATATAATTTTTTTTATTGTTCTGATTATTAACAATAAAATAAAATATTTTGTTGCTAATATAGTGATGAAATATTTTAATTTTCTCGCAAATATTAAATCCACAAATAAATCCACAAAATTACTCATGCAAATTTCAATTTTGAAATATAATTTTTATTATTGTTCTTATTATTAGCAACAAAATAAAATAATTTGTTGCAAGTGTAGTGATGAAATATTTTAATTTCGTTGCAAATATTAATTCCAAGAAATTAGCCACAAAAAATCTATTTCTTCGTAAAATAATAGCGACTAAATATCATTTTCATTGCTATCCTGATTATTAACAATAAAATAAAACAATTTGTTGCTAGTATAGCCATGAAATATTTTAGTTTCTTCGCAAATATTAATCCCAATAAATTAGCAACAAAAATTTCTATTTCATCACAAAATATTAGCGACAAAATATAATTTTTATAGTAGTTCTGATTATTAACAACAAAATAAAACAATTTGCTGCTAGTATAACGGTAAAATATTTTAATTTCGTTGCAAATATTAATTCTAAGAAACTAGGCGCAATTTTTTTCCATAGCAAAATATTAGCGACGAAATATAATTTTTATTGTTGTTTTGATTATTAACAACAAAATAAAACAATTTGTTGCTAGTTTAGCGATGAAATATTTTAATTTCATCGCAAAAAATAAATCCACAAAATTAGCCATAAAAATTTGTATTTCGTCGCTAATATTTTAGCGATGAAATATACGGAGTAATTTTTATGGTTGTTCTAATTATTAACAACAAAATAAAATATTTTTTCTTAGTGTAGCGATAAAATATTTTCATTTCGTCGCCAAAATTAAATCCAAAAAATTAGCCACAACAATTTCCTTTTTTATAGTAAAATATTAGCGACGAAAATAATTTTCATTGTTCTTCTAATTATTAACAACAAAATAAAATAATTTTTTGCTATTTTAGCGGTGAAATATTTTAATTTCATCGCAAAAAATAATTTCAAGAAAGTAACCACAAAAATTTCTATTTCATTGCAAAATATTAGCGACGAAATATAATTTTTTTTGTTGTTCTGATTATAAACAAAATGAAGCAATTTGTTGCTAGTATAGCGATAAAATAAATAAATTGTGTTGCTAATATTAAATCTAAAAATTTAGTGACGTAATTTTGTATTTCGTTGCTAAAAACTGATTTTAGCGATAAAATTTAGATTTGAGAAAAAAAAATTATTTACGTCCCGTAATTTTTACCTTTTTTGAAAAACGTCCCAAAATAGTTAAAATTTTAATTTACGGCCCATAACTTTTTCAATTGCTTAATTTACGGCCAATTTTCATCGGAGTTAAAAAAAATCGCCGAAAATCCCCAAATTTAATATAAAACGACGTCGTTTTGGTCACTCCGACATAAATGAGACGTAAATTAAGTAATTAAAAAAGTTATGAGACGTAAATTAAGTAATTAAAAAAGTTATGAGACGTAAATTAATTTTTTAACTAAAATGAGACTTTATGCGAAAAAGATAAAAATACTCAACAAATGTGTTCATTTCACTCTAAAATTAATCTAATATTTTAATTATTTTTTTATGTTATACAACCAAATCAAATTCGTTGTTAAAGCTTTAGGAACACTGTAGTCTCACAATTGGATATGGCATCGATTTTCTATCTCTGTTGCATTGTTCACACATTGCATTAGGTACTCAATGCACAATAACATTATTAATTAAAGGATAAATCACTATAAAAAATATTATAGAGCGAGTCAGATGGAATAATATGAGCATGTGCAAGGATGCACAATCACCTAGTGTAAGCATATGTTTAAGACTTTGACATTATATTATAATTTTGGATGTTTTTTTTTTTTTTTTTCATTTGGAACAACTAAATGCTCTAACTTTCGTATCTTAGAGTAGAGAAAAATAATGCAAAATTCTGTTAAATTCACATGTGATTTTACCTTACCTTAAGACACCACACGATTCACACACAACGCTTTGTTTCTCATGTGGAGCTTAATTGCACTTGATGAATTTTATGTCACGTGTACAGGGATAATAATTTTATTTGGAGCAATGAAACACATATAAGAATATAAAATTTGTACAACCTAATAAAACACAAACAACTAAACTCAAGTTTTATACAAATCTCTTGTGGAGTAGTGGAAAAAAATAATATTTTTCAAATAAAATACTTAATAAAGTAAATATTATTTCGTATTACATTTAAGTTGATAAATAAATTTTTTCCTCTGTCTTGTCTCACACATTTTTTAATTTGGTTGTATAACGTAAAAGAATAATTAAAATGTTAGATTAATTTTTTTTATCCTTGTTGAAATGTACAAATTTGTTGAGTATTTTTTTTTTATCTTTTTCGCATAACTTCCCATTTTAGTTAAAAATTTAATTTACGTCCCATTTACATCGGAGTGACCAAATTAACGACGTCATTTTATATTAAATTTGGGGATTTTTGGCGAATTTTTTTAACTCCGGCAATAATTGGATGTAAATTAAGCAATTGGAAAATTATGGGATGCAAATTAAAATTTTAACAATTTTGAAACGTTTTTAAAAAAAGGTAAAAGTTATTGGACGTAAATAAATTTTTTCTCATTTAGATTTGTTACAAAATTTTCGTCCCTATTCCCCATGTTTCTTATAGAGTCATATTGAAACAAGTACTTTAACGAGTCTTTTTAACAGAATAATTCTGATATGATCTAAATTTTATTCAGCAAAAGTATTAAACATGAAGACAAATGACAAATAAGTTCTCGAAGAACTCGATTTAAATACAAAAAAATTTACAATCTCAAACTAGCTAGAGACTCAGAAAAACGAGTGATTCATTATTGTGTTAGTAATGAATTGAATCTATGGTTTTTTTTTTTTTTTTTTATTACAAGTTAAATACCCACCCCTTTTCCCCTCCCCATGACTCGAACCCAGGACCTGAGGCCTAGGTAGTGGTGCTCTAACCACTTGAGCTATCCCACTTGAATCTATGGTGTTAATCCATAAAACTCGTTGAACCAACGGTGGTAGAGGGCATCTTTAGCAGTTATCCTCATTGTTGGATCAACGGTTAAAAGCCTTTGTAGAAGATCGTATCCGGAGGCACTCAACGACGTCGCCCTTCGAATCGGTGTGTTATAAATTAACCTAAATTGGTTTAGCACCGAATCCCCCGGAAAAAGCACCTCGTTAGACACCAATTCTGCCATAATACACCCAATCGACCACATGTCAATTGCTTTGGTGTACGTCCCTCCACCTAGAAGAATCTCGGGGGCACGGTACCATAAAGTACCCACCCCCGGGGTGAACGACCCTAGTCCACTCTCAAAAATACGGGACAAACCGAAGTCACAGATTTTCAATCGAGTTGTATCCTTGACGTTGACCAGGATGTTGGCGGGCTTAAGATCCCTGTGCATCACATCCAAATCGTGGAGAAAGTCAATACCCTCGAGAATCTGTTTCATCACGAGTTTGACTTCACTTTGTGTCAACGTCGACCCTCTCTTTGCTTCCATGAATCTTCTTAAGTCTGTTTGCATGTGCTCCATCACTACGTACACACGGCCATCGCCTTCGTGGATGAGTCCTTTGTTCTCCACGATCGAGGGGTGGGGCGGAAGGCACGACAAGAACGCAACTTCTTGTTTTGTAGATTCGGACATGCCGTGCAATTCGTGCTTAATGGCAACGATTTCCCCGGATGTATTGTTTCTTCCTTCGTATACAACGCCATAACTTCCACTACTGATCACCTTCACAATCGTATATGTTGTTGGCTCCTGACTATGATTGTTGTAGCTTGAATATTGATCAAACTGCACCATGATTTTTAATTTGAAGCAATGATCGATATTAAGATTTACGAAATATGAAAATTATGGAAAAAAATATGAATGTCAATAGTGTGTGTAGTAACGTTGGTTTATATAGAGTAGGTTGGTCTGTTCAGAGAAATCCATAATAAATCGGGGAGAATCTAATATTCATATCTAATTCAGATAAAAAAAAATACGCATATAAGGAAATATATATCTAAACGCAAGATAATATATTTTCTTTTTTTCCCAATTTCATTTGGACCAAACAAATTATAGGAGTGGTATAATCGTATAAATGAGATGATTTTGTACAATCCCTAAAAAATCTGATATATAACGAAAAAAAAAAAAGAGATTTCCGAATTACTCATCCAAAAGGACTAAAACGTCTTGAGCATGGATGAAAATGTCGGTCGGATATTTTTCCAATATATTCTTGATATATCCAATTTCCGTGGTCGATATCGGTATTTGAAAATGTCGGTCGGATATTTATCCCCTTGTTTAGTGTCACTTCAAGAAAACTGCAATTTAGCCGCGAACAATTTTATCGTTAATTATAATATTTTCGTCGCTAACGTGTTTGTGACAAAAAAATTAATTTTGTCGCAAATATTAGCGATGAAAATTTGAGTTTCTTCGCAAAATATTAGTGACGTGCGAAAATGTGAGAGTTTCATCGCAGAATATTAGCGACGAAAATATGAGTTTCATCGCAAAATGTTTGCGAGGAAAATCAAACATTTGTCGCAAACACATTAGCGACGGGTGTATAGCAACAAATCCCGCGACGCAATTATTTCATCGCTAACTCACATTAGCAGCGAAAATATTAGAATTAGCGACAAATTTTTTCGTGTCTAAAACAGTAGCTCCTTACTTCATGGCTATTTTTTTGCGATAAATATTTTAATTTCGTTGCAAATGTTAGCGATGAAACCCATATTTTTGTCGCTAATATTTGGCTATGGATATCCGATTTATGAATCGTTCTCTAAACCCACATTCACACTCGATCAACCCAACCCGCACCCAAACCCGACCCGCCCCAACCCGCACCCACATACCCCCTCCCCGTTTTATTTAAATGACTATTGTCAAGTAATTCAGGTAGATTAGACGTCTCCAACCAAGTAGAATATTTGAAGATATAAGAAATAACTGCTCTAGGATAGTAATTCCAAAAGTAAGCAACGAGACAAACAACACACAAGAATTTAAGTGGTTCGATTAATGTGATCTACATCCACTGGACCAGACGAGTACTTCTTTGATTGATAAAGAATGTTTACACACTCATTCACTCGGAATAGGATATCTCCTCACTTCACTCGTGAACTCACACAACTCAAAGATTACAAAACATACTACAAATGCATCCACGTAACCTTTACAATGTACAAATACAAGAGTATATAAAGACCAAAGGTAGTTGCTGCTGTTAGGAACTGTTTTGAGTAGTTATCAACCGTTTGCAACCGCTTGTAACAACCCATGTGCTCTGTTATTGCCCAACTGAAATGGTAGTTATGCCCTCAAGTAGTTGTAACTGTAAAACAGTTAGTTAAACTAACTAACTTCGAACCAGAAGACTTGTCCATAAAGATCAGATCACTAGTGTTCTGATACTCAAGTCTTCTGCTCTGATGATCAAAAGCTAACTCTGCTGATAGACTTCATACTGTACTGATCTTAACTGCACTGACCAAGTACTGTGCTGACCCAAGTACTGTGCTGATCTAGCCAACTGTGCTGAACTCTAAGCATCACCTTCTCATCTGATCGAAACCCTTCAACTCATCTGATAAGGCCTAAGTTATCTTATCTGATCCTATCAGCTCACTACTCACTTAGTGTGCTGATTCTGAGATTATGAGATAACACTCACAATTCTCCACCTTTAGCTCATAATCGAACTAACCTCCACCAAAACATAAAAACACCAACACTATCCTCCTCAAAGAATAGCCTCCACTACTGATCTTTTGTCACAAGAACAGTAGTCTTCTCCTCAGAGGAATTAATGCAGTCCAATAAGCCTAAGACACAAGCCAAACTTCTCTTTTGGCAATGCCTTAGTGAACGCATCAGCAGGGTTCTCCTCTGTAGCAATCTTCACTACCTGAACCACCCCCTTCTCTACAATATCTCTTACAAAGTACAGCTTCACATCTATATGCTTAGTTCTCTCATGATACCCCTGATGCTTTGCAAGATGTATTGCACTTTGGTTATCACAAAAGACAGTCACACTTCTTTGTGATATACCAAACTCCTTCAAGATCCCCCTAAGCCACATGCTCTCCTTAACTGCTTCAGTCAAGGCTACATATTCTGATTCTGTAGTAGATAATGCAACTACGGACTTATGTATTGACCTCCATGATATAGCTGTACCAAATAAGGTGAATACATACCCTGTCAAGGACTTTCTTGTGTCTACATTGGCTGCATAGTCGGCATCAACATATCCCACAAGTGCTTCTCCCTTATCTGATATCTTCTGAAATTTCAGACCTTTATCAGTTGATCCTAGAACATATCTCATGACCCACTTAACTGTCTCCCAATGACTTAAGCCTGGATCACTCATGTATCTGCTGATTACACTCATTGCATGAGTTAAATCTGGTCTACAACACACCATAGCATACATTAAACTCCCTACTGCACTGGCATAAGGAGCCTTACTCATCTGAGTTCTTTCTTGGCTGTTCTTGGGACACATCTGATTGGATAGCTTCTGATGCTGACCAATTGGTGTAGAAACTGACTTAGCTTGATGCATCCTGAATCTCTCTAACACCTTCTTCAGATAGGTAGGCTGACTAAGCTGAATTGCTCCCTCAACTCTACTGATCTCCATCCCCAAGATCACTTTAGCTTCACCAAGATCTTTCATCTCAAACTCCCTTTTGAGAATCTCTTTTACTTGATTGATACTGTTAATAGACTCCCCAGCTATTAACATATCATCAACATACAGCAGAAGATAGGTAACTAAACTTCCAACTCTTCTGAAGTAAACATAGCTGTCATACAAACTTCTTGCAAAACCAGCTGAGCAAATGTACTCATCAAACCTTAAGTACCATTGTCTAGGGCTTTGTTTGAGGCCATAGAGTGATTTTCTGAGTAAGCACACTTTGTCTTCTCCATCTTCTATGTCCAACCCTTCTGGTATTTTCATGTAGATCTTCTCATCTAAGGTCCCATGAAGAAATGTTGTGGTCACATCCATCTGATGCAGCTCCAATTCATATTGAGCAACCATAGCCAACAAGATTTTGATGCTACAATGCTTAACAACAGGAGAGAAGATTTCATTAAAGTCAATACCTTCTTTCTGTGTAAATCCTTTAGCTACAAGCCTTGCCTTGTACCTAATCTTGCCACCTCTCTGAGCCTCCACCTTCTTCTTGTAGATCCACTTACACCCAACGAGTTTCTTGTTCATAGGCCTCTCAACAATCTCCCAAGTCTGGTTTTTGTTCAGAGATAACAATTCTTCCTCCATAGCAACTAACCACTTCTATTTGTCATGGCAGTTGATGGCTTCTGTGTAAGTTTTAGGCTCCAGAGACTCCACCTCAAGAGCTGCACATAATGCAAATGATACAATGTCAGCTTGACCATACCTCTGAGGTGGGTGGACTTCTCTTCTAGTTCTGTCCCTAGTGAGCTGATAGTCATGAAGTTCAGTATCACTATGAGTAGTATCCTCCTCATCTGGATCAATCTGATCTTCAGTTACTGTTCTGGTTTCAACATGCTCCACCTCAACCTGTGTCTCATCTGGTCTGTTGTGTGCTGAACTAGAACTTGCCTCTTCTTTCAATGGCATTCTACTTTCATCAAAAGTTACATCTCTGCTGATAATACACTTCTGCATTCCAGCTTCAAGGCACCACAACCTATACCCTTTCACTCCTGAAGGATACCCTACGAACACACATTTCAAGGCTCGAGGCTCAAGCTTATCTTGCTTGACATGGACAGATGCTAAACAACCATAAACTTTCAAATTACTGTACTCAGCTGTATGGCCAGACCATAACTCTTCTGGGGTTTTAAATTGCACAGCTGAGGAAGGGCTTCTGTTTATCAAATAGGCTGCTGTTGACACTGCTTCTCCCCAAAATACTTTAGGCAATCCAGAGCTGCTCAACATGCACCTGACCCTCTCAAGCAAAGTCTGGTTCATTCTCTCAGCTACTCCATTCTGCTGAGGTGTACCTGGTACTGTTCTGTGCCTCACTATACCCTTCTTCTTGCAGAAAACATTGAACTCTTCTGATATGAATTCCAGCCCATTATCAGTTCTCAAATGCTTGAGCTTCTTTCCAGAGACATTCTCAACCTCAGTGAGCCATTCCTTGAACTTTTCAAATGCTTCTGACTTGGATTTCAGGATAGTGATCCATACCTTTCTTGAGTAGTCATCTATGATAGACATGAAGTATCTCCCACCACTTCTGGTCTGATTCCTAGCTTGCCCCCATAAATCTGAATGGACATAGTCCAAAATTCCTTTGGTAGAGTGTGAACTCTTTCCAAACTTCAGTCTCTTGGATTTCCCAAGAATGCAGTGCTCACACAAATCAAGCTTTGTGATCTTATCACCACCTAGCAATCCTTGCTTGCTTAGCTCAAGTAGGCCCTTCTCTCCTACATGACCTAGTCTTCTGTGCCACAACATTGAGTTGTCTTTCACCCTTGCCACATCTGATCTCCCAACTACTGTTCCTCCCTTAAGAAAGTAGAGATCTTGCCTTCTCTCACCTTTAAGAATAGTAAATTCCCCCTTTGAAACTCTGAGCTCTCCATCTTCTGACTGGAATTTGTAGCCCATTGAATCCAGCATACCAAGAGATATCAAATTTCTCTTGAGTTCAGGAACATACCTGACCCTCCTGAGAATCCTCACTACTCCATCATACATCTTCAAGTGTACTGTACCTTCACCTTTGACTTTGCAAGTGTGATCATTCCCTAACAACACAGAACCTTCATTCTGATGCTTAAAATCATGAAACCAATCTCTCCTTGGAGTCATGTGGAAAGAACACCCTGAATCTAAAATCCAATCCTGCTGTTCTTTAGTGGAAGTGATGGATAGGGACTGAGCTGACTCATAGCCTTTCTGCTCCTTATCTTCTTGGGTTTGATTTGCTTGATTCTTATCAACAGGGTTCTTGGGACCAGCTTTTCTCATAAGCTGTTTGTACTTGTAACAAGTACTCTTAAAGTGCCCAGGTTTGTTGCAGTGGTGGCATACAACTTCCCCTTGATTTGACACTGCTGATTTTCCCTTATCAGCTCCCTTGGGTTGACTAGACCCCTTCTTGGAGACAGATTTCTTCTGACCTCCCTTGATTGCCAATTCTTCTCCACTACTGCTCTTATCTCCTTGAGATGTTTTATTATGCAGCAGCTTGGACTTGACAGCCAAGATCACATCCTCCAATGTGATTGCCTCCTTTCTACCATACAAGATGGTGTCCTTTAGGATTTCAAAGGACTTAGGAAGAGCACTCAACAAGATCAGAGCCTTATCCTCTTCATCTAACTTGACATCCAAATTCTCCAGATCATCAAGAATCTTGTTGAACTCATCTAGCTGCTCCGTAATGGGTTTGTCATCTCCCATTCTAAAGGCATACAGCTTCTGCTTCGAATATAGTCGGTTAACAAGAGTTTTCACCATATATAACTTCTCAAGCTTATCCCAAACCTCCTTCGCTGTCTTCTCTTTAGCAACCTCCCTCAAGACCTTATCTCCAAGGCAGAGTAGGATCGTGCTTCGAGCTTTTCTGAGCAACTTGCTCTTTTCAGCCGCAGCTGCTGCAGTTTCTTCTTCTGCAGTTTCTTCGGATTCTTCGAGAGCCTCGAATAATCCTTGCTGTTCAAGGAGGGCCTGCATCTTGACCTTCCACAGCCCAAAATCTCCCGTGCCTGTAAACTTCTCTATGTTGTACTTGGTAGAATTCCCCATCTTCGATCTGCAGCTACTTCAGTTCCCACAGACGGCGCCAATTGTCAAGTAATTCAGGTAGATTAGAAGTCTCCAACCAAGTAGAATACTTGAAGATATAAGAAATAACTGCTCTAGGATAGTAATTCCAAAAGTAAGCAACGAGACAAACAGCACACAAGAATTTAAGTGGTTCGATCAATGTGATCTACATCCACTGGACCAGACGAGTACTTCTTTGATTCATAAAGAATGTTTACACACTCATTCACTCGGAATAGGATATCTCCTCACTTCACTCGTGAACTCACACAACTCAAAGATTACAAAACGTACTACAAATGCATCCACGTAACCTTTACAATGTAAAAATACAAGAGTATATAAAGACCAAAGGTAGTTGCTGCTGTTAGGAACTGTTTTGAGTAGTTATCAACCGTTTGCAACCGCTTGTAACAACCCATGTGCTCTGTTATTGCCCAACTGAAATGGTAGTTATGCCCTCAAGTAGTTGTAACTGTAAAACAGTTAGTTAAACTAACTAACTTCGAACCAGAAGACTTGTCCATAAAGATCAGATCACTAGTGTTCTGATACTCAAGTCTTCTGCTCTGATGATCAAAAGCTAACTCTACTGATAGACTTCATACTGTACTGATCTTAACTGCACTGACCAAGTACTGTGCTGACCCAAGTACTGTGCTGATCCAGTACTGTGCTGATCTAGCCAACTGTGCTGAACTCTAAGCATCACCTTCTCATCTGATCGAAACCCTTCAACTCATCTGATAAGGCCTAAGTTATCTTATCTGATCCTATCAGCTCACTACTCACTTAGTGTGCTGATTCTGAGATTATGAGATAACACTCACAATTCTCCACCTTTAGCTCATAATCGAACTAACCTCCACCAAAACATAAAAACACCAACACTATCCTCCTCAAAGAATAGCCTCCACTACTGATCTTCTGTCACAAGAACAGTAGTCTTCTCCTCAGAGGAATTAATGCAGTCCAATAAGCCTAAGACACAAGCCAAACTTCTCTTTTGGCAATGCCTTAGTGAACGCATCAGCAGGGTTCTCCTCTGTAGCAATCTTCACTACCTGGACCACCCACTTCTCTACAATATCTCTTACAAAGTACAGCTTCACATCTATATGCTTAGTTCTCTCATGATACCCCTGATGCTTTGCAAGATGTATTGCACTTTGGTTATCACAAAAGACAGTCACACTTATTTGTGATATACCAAACTCCTTCAAGATCCCCCTAAGCCACATGCTCTCCTTAACTGCTTCAGTCAAGGCTACATATTCTGATTCTGTAGTAGATAATGCAACTACGGACTTATGTATTGACCTCCATGATATAGCTGTACCAAATAAGGTGAATACATACCCTGTCAAGGACTTTCTTGTGTCTACATTGGCTGCATAGTCGGCATCAACATATCCCACAAGTGCTTCTCCCTTATCTGATATCTTCTGAAATTTCAGACCTTTATCAGCTGATCCTAGAACATATCTCATGACCCACTTAATTGTCTCCCAATGACTTAAGCCTGGATCACTCATGTATCTGCTGATTACACTCATTGCATGAGTTAAATCTGGTCTACAACACACCATAGCATACATTAAACTCCCTACTGCACTGATACTTTGCAAGATGTATTGCACTTTGGATTTGACTAGTTTTATTTGCTTTCTTAGTGACATTTATAGACAACATTAGAATTAGTCTTAGTTTTTAAACCATCATTGCAAATCAATCGTGTCTAGATAGAATCGTGCCAACAAATATCACTTTTACACTAACCCTTCTCTGTGGGATCGACCTCGTACTTACTTCGCTACAATATACACCGTATACTTGCGGTCGTATATTTTAGAGTTGTAAAATACGTGAATCCCTCAGTGAGAATAACAATAAATAATTAATGAAATCAAGAAAACAGAAAAAATAAAACAAATTATATAGAATGAAATCAAGAAATTATACACCAAAATAAATCAAATAAAATACTTAAAATGTCAAATTAATGAGTAAAAATAAAAGAAATTATATTGATCCTATTATTTCAAACATCATAGTGTTGGAATCGTCTCTTTATTTCACATTGTGCATGCACTCAAAATTTTTTCCTTTATTATGTTTAAACGACAACCATTTTTAATTCATGAGATTTAAAATGAAAAAATCTATTTCATCACTAAAATATTATAGACGAAATATAATTTTTATTATTGTTCTGATTATTAACAATAAAATAAAATATTGTGTTGCTAATATAGTGATAAAATATTTTATTTTTCTCTCAAATATTAAATCCACAAAATTAATTATGCAAAATTTAATTTTGTCGCTAAAATATTAGCGACGAAATATAATTTTCATTGTTGTTCTTATTATTAACAATAAAATAAAATAATTTATTTTAAGTGTAGCGATGAAATATTTTAATTTCGTTGCAAATATGAATTCCAAGAAATTAGCCACAAAAAATATATTTCATCGCAAAATAATAGCGACTAAATATAATTTTCATTGTTGTCCTGATTATTAACAACAAAATAAAACAATTTGTTGCTAGTGTAGCCATGAAATATTTTAGTTTCGTCGCAAATATTAATCCCAATAAAGTAGCTACAAAAATTTATATTTCATCACAAAATTTTAGCGACGAAATATAATTTTCTTTGTAGTTCTGATTCTTAACAACAAAATAAAACAATTTGTTGCTAGTTTAGCAATGAAATATTTTAATTTCGTCGCACATATTAATTGTAAGATACTAGCCACAATTTTTTTACAGCAAAATATTAGCGACGAAATATAATTTTCAACGTTAGTGTGATTATTAACAACAAAATAAAATAATTTGTTGCTAATTTAGCGATGAAATATTATAATTACATCACAAAATTAAATCCAAAAAATTAGCCACAAAAATTACAATTTCGGCGTTAATATTTTAGCGATGAAATATAATTTTTATGGTTGTTCTGATTATTAACAAAAACATAAAATATTTTTTTGTTTGCGTGGCGATGAAATATTTTCATTTGGTCGCCAAAATTATATCCACAAAATTTTCATTTTTCATTGGAAAATATTAGCGACAAAATAATTTTCATTTTTCTTCTGATTATTAACAACAAAATAAAATAATTTATTGCTAGTTTAGCAATGAAATATTTTAATTTCATCGCAAAAAATAATTTCAAGAAAGTAGCCACCAAAATTTCTATTTCATCGCAAAATATTAGCGACGAAATATAATTTTCATTGTTGTTCTAACTATTAATAACAAAACGAAGCAATTTGTTGCTAATATAGCGATGAAATATATATATATATATATATATATATATATTTTGTTGCAAATATTAAATCTAAGAATTTAGTAACGTAATTTTTTATTTTGTTGCACGCTGAAGTGAAGAGGGAAATCGGATACCAGATAGAAATAGAAGAATCAGTTAAATTTCAAGGGCAATATTGACCAAATAAAGTAAATTAAGTCAAAATTCGTGGGTCAAATGCGGGTAAACGCTGGTCAAAGCGGGTCAACCTTAATTATAATATTTATTTTCGTTCTTTAATATTATCTTACTACATGACCAAAACTATGTTAGTACAAGACCTAAATTTTGTCACTACAAGACCAAAAGTGTATTACTACAAGTCCAAAAATATTCTGGACACTTGTTTTTTTTTTTTTTTAGCAAAATTACTAAAATAATTCTGACTTATTCGGCTACTACATGACTAAAACAATGTTACTACAAGACCAAAATTTTATCACTACAAGGTCAAAAGTGTATTATTACATGTCCAAAAACATTCTGGACATCTGGACAGTTAATTTTTTGGGTGAATTTGCAGAATGTTTTGACATGTAATAGTAATATTTTGGCCTTGTAGTGGTAATTTTTTGATCTTGTAATAACAATATTTTTGTCAAGTAGTAAACCACGTGTTTGCGACCCGCGAATTTTTTGGGCAACCTGGATCCGGGCTTATGCCCCGCGAATTTTTTAAAATTATCTTAATTTTACTTTTGGATTAAATGGGCTTAGGATTTTAACTTGGTCTAATTAGTATGGAACGCATATATAAAATATTTCAAATAAGACTAGCCAATTTCAGATAGTGCTATTGTGAAATATGGTATATAAGTTTTTAGCATATTAAAATATTAGTAATAAAAATAATATATTTTTAATAACACTCAATAAATTTATTCGTACACTACTGTTGGAATAATGTCTTCTCAATAAATTAAAAACTTTATTTATATATATCGATCCTGTTTCTTAGTTATTTATATTTAATTGAAACAAGTTCTTTAACAAATCTTTTTAACATAATAATAGTTTAGATATGATCTAAATTTAATTTGACAAAAACATTAAACATGAAGACAAATGACAAATAAGTTTCCAAAGAACTCGATTCAAATCACCCCAATGAAATACTCACAAATACTTTCTAAAATTCTACAATTTTCGTTTCTAATTCAAATTTTATACGATTCATGGTTGAAATCAAAGAAAATTAATTAAACAAAACTCAGAATGGAGAGTAATACCCTTGTTGAACCTTGTTTTCTGGAAAATTTTTGTAACAGTAAAATGAGGATGAATTATAATTAATTATAAAAGGTTGATTTTATTACGGAAATTAAAATTTGTGACATTTTAGTGAAATTAAAATTAATATTGATAAATATGCAAACATGAAAATACGGAAATTAATCAACATGTTTGTTTTTCAACAAATCATTTTTTATTTTATTTTTCTAAATATTTAGATTATAAAATAGCTAGGATACATGTTTTTTGATCGGTTCCCTAATAGATATTCCTCTATTTAGCATGCATGCCATGTATAGAAGTTAAAAAATATACCGAGAGAATATAAAATATATCCATTTAATCATTAATAAAATACAAAAAAATTTACAATCTCAAACTAGAGACTCAGAACAACAGTTGTGTTAGTAATGAATTGAATCTATGGTGTTAATCCATAAAACTCGTTGAACCAACGGTGGTAGAGGGCATCTTTAGCAGTTATCCTCATTGTTGGATCAACGGTTAAAAGCCTTTGTAGAAGATCGTATCCGGAGGCACTCAGCGACGTCGCCCTTCGAATCGGTGTGTTATAAATTAACCTAAATTGGTTTAGCTCCGAATCCCCCGGAAAAAGCACCTCGTTAGACACCAATTCTGCCATAATACACCCAATCGACCACATGTCAATTGCTTTGGTGTACGTCCCTCCACCTAGAAGAATCTCGGGGGCACGGTACCATAAAGTACCCACCCCCGGGGTGAACGACCCTAGTCCACTCTCAAAAATACGGGACAAACCGAAGTCACAGATTTTCAATCGAGTTGTATCCTTGACGTTGACCAGGATGTTGGCGGGCTTAAGATCCCTGTGCATCACATCCAAATCGTGGAGAAAGTCAATACCCTCGAGAATCTGTTTCATCACGAGTTTGACTTCACTTTGTGTCAACGTCGACCCTCTCTTTGCTTCCATGAATCTTCTTAAGTCTGTTTGCATGTGCTCCATCACTACGTACACACGGCCATCGCCTTCGTGGATGAGTCCTTTGTACTCCACGATCGAGGGGTGGGGCGGAAGGCACGACAAGAACGCAACTTCTTGTTTTGTAGATTCGGACATGCCGTGCAATTCGTGCTTAATGGCAACGATTTCCCCGGATGTATTGTTTCTTCCTTCGTATACAACGCCATAACTTCCACTACTGATCACCTTCACAATCGTATATGTTGTTGGCTCCTGACTATGATTGTTGTAGCTTGAATATTGATCAAACTGCACCATGATTTTTAATTTGAAGCAATGATCGATATTAAGATTTACGAAATATGAAAATTATGGAAAAAAAATATGAATGTCAATAGTGTGTGTAGTAACGTTGGTTTATATAGAGTAGGTTGGTCTGTTCAGAGAAATCCATAATAAATCGGGGAGAATCTAATATTCATATCTAATTCAGATAAAAAAAAAATACGCATATAAGGAAATATATATCTAAACGCAAGATAATATATTTTCTTTTTTTCCCAATTTCATTTGGACCAAACAAATTATAGGAGTGGTATAATCGTATAAATGAGATGATTTTGTACAATCCCTAAAAAATCTGATATATAACGAAAAAAAAAAAAAGAGATTTCCGAATTACTCATCCAAAAGGACTAAAACGTCTTGAGCATGGATGAAAATGTCGGTCGGATATTTTTCCAATATATTCTTGATATATCCAATTTCCGTGGTCGATATCGGTATTTGAAAATGTCGGTCGGATATTTATCCCCTTGTTTAGTGTCACTTCAAGAAAACTGCAATTTAGCCGCGAACAATTTTATCGTTAATTATAATATTTTCGTCGCTAACGTGTTTGTGACAAAAAAATTAATTTTGTCGCAAATATTAGCGATGAAAATTTGAGTTTCTTCGCAAAATATTAGTGACGTGCAAAAATGTGAGAGTTTCATCGCAGAATATTAGCGACGAAAATATGAGTTTCATCGCAAAATGTTTGCGAGGAAAATCAAACATTTGTCGCAAACACATTAGCGACGGGTGTATAGCAACAAATCCCGCGACGCAATTATTTCATCGCTAACTCACATTAGCAGCGAAAATATTAGAATTAGCGACAAATTTTTTCGTGTCTAAAACAGTAGCTCCTTACTTCATGGCTATTTTTTTGCGATAAATATTTTAATTTCGTTGCAAATGTTAGCGATGAAACCCATATTTTTGTCGCTAATATTTGGCTATGGATATCCGATTTATGAATCGTTCTCTAAACCCACATTCGCACTCGATCAACCCAACCCGCACCCAAACCCGACCCGCCCCAACCCGCACCCACATACCCCCTCCCCGTTTTATTTAAATGACTATTGTCAAGTAATTTGGGTAGATTAGACGTCTCCAACCAAGTAGAATATTTGAAGATATAAGAAATAACTGCTCTAGGATAGTAATTCCAAAAGTAAGCAACGAGACAAACAACACACAAGAATTTAAGTGGTTCGATTAATGTGATCTACATCCACTGGACCAGACGAGTACTTCTTTGATTGATAAAGAATGTTTACACACTCATTCACTCGGAATAGGATATCTCCTCACTTCACTCGTGAACTCACACAACTCAAAGATTACAAAACGTACTACAAATGCATCCACGTAACCTTTACAATGTACAAATACAAGAGTATATAAAGACCAAAGGTAGTTGCTGCTGTTAGGAACTGTTTTGAGTAGTTATCAACCGTTTGCAACCGCTTGTAACAACCCATGTGCTCTGTTATTGCCCAACTGAAATGGTAGTTATGCCCTCAAGTAGTTGTAACTGTAAAACAGTTAGTTAAACTAACTAACTTCGAACCAGAAGACTTGTCCATAAAGATCAGATCACTAGTGTTCTGATACTCAAGTCTTCTGCTCTGATGATCAAAAGCTAACTCTGCTGATAGACTTCATACTGTACTGATCTTAACTGCACTGACCAAGTACTGTGCTGACCCAAGTACTGTGCTGATCCAGTACTGTGCTGATCTTACTGTGCTGATCTAGCCAACTGTGCTGAACTCTAAGCATCACCTTCTCATCTGATCGAAACCCTTCAACTCATCTGATAAGGCCTAAGTTATCTTATCTGATCCTATCAGCTCACTACTCACTTAGTGTGCTGATTCTGAGATTATGAGATAACACTCACAATTCTCCACCTTTAGCTCATAATCGAACTAACCTCCACCAAAACATAAAAACACCAACACTATCCTCCTCAAAGAATAGCCTCCACTACTGATCTTCTGTCACAAGAACAGTAGTCTTCTCCTCAGAGGAATTAATGCAGTCCAATAAGCCTAAGACACAAGCCAAACTTCTCTTTTGGCAATGCCTTAGTGAACGCATCAGCAGGGTTCTCCTCTGTAGCAATCTTCACTACCTGGACCACCCCCTTCTCTACAATATCTCTTACAAAGTACAGCTTCACATCTATATGCTTAGTTCTCTCATGATACCCCTGATGCTTTGCAAGATGTATTGCACTTTGGTTATCACAAAATACAGTCACACTTCTTTGTGATATACCAAACTCCTTCAAGATCCCCCTAAGCCACATGCTCTCTTTAACTGCTTCAGTCAAGGCTACATATTCTGATTCTGTAGTAGATAATGCAACTACGGACTTATGTATTGACCTCCATGATATAGCTGTACCAAATAAGGTGAATACATACCCTGTCAAGGACTTTCTTGTGTCTACATTGGCTGCATAGTCGGCATCAACATATCCCACAAGTGCTTCTCCCTTATCTGATATCTTCTGAAATTTCAGACCTTTATCAGCTGATCCTAGAACATATCTCATGATCCACTTAATTGTCTCCCAATGACTTAAGCCTGGATCACTCATGTATCTGCTGATTACACTCATTGCATGAGTTAAATCTGGTCTACAACACACCATAACATACATTAAACTCCCTACTGCACTGGCATAAGGAACCTTACTCATCTGAGTTCTTTCTTGGCTGTTCTTGGGACACATCTGATTGGATAGCTTCTGATGCTGACCAATTGGTGTAGAAACTGACTTAGCTTGATGCATCCTGAATCTCTCTAACACCTTCAGATAGGTAGGCTGACTAAGCTGAATTGCTCCCTCAACTCTACTGATCTCCATCCCCAAGATCACTTTAGCTTCACCAAGATCTTTCATCTCAAACTCCCTTTTGAGAATCTCTTTTACTTGATTGATACTGTTAATAGACTCCCCAGCTATTAACATATCATCAACATACAGCAGAAGATAGGTAACTAAACTTCCAACTCTTCTAAAGTAAACATAGCTGTCATACAAGCTTCTTGCAAAACCAGCTGAGCAAATGTACTCATCAAACCTTAAGTACCATTGTCTAGGGCTTTGTTTGAGGCCATAGAGTGATTTTCTGAGTAAGCACACTTTGTCTTCTCCATCTTCTATGTCCAACCCTTCTGGTATTTTCATGTAGATCTTCTCATCTAAGGTCCCATGAAGAAATGTTGTGGTCACATCCATCTGATGCAGCTCCAATTCATATTGAGCAACCATAGCCAACAAGATTTTGATGCTACAATGCTTAACAACAGGAGATAAGATTTCATTAAAGTCAATACCTTCTTTCTGTGTAAATCCTTTAGCTACAAGCCTTGCCTTGTACCTAATCTTGCCACCTCTCTGAGCCTCCACCTTCTTCTTGTAGATCCACTTACACCCAACGAGTTTCTTGTTCATAGGCCTCTCAACAATCTCCCAAGTCTGGTTTTTGTTCAGAGATAACAATTCTTCCTCCATAGCAACTAACCACTTCTATTTGTCATGGCAGTTGATGGCTTCTGTGTAAGTTTTAGGCTCCAGAGACTCCACCTCAAGAGCTGCACATAATGCAAATGATACAATGTCAGCTTGACCATACCTCTGAGGTGGGTGGACTTCTCTTCTAGTTCTGTCCCTAGTGAGCTGATAGTCATGAAGTTCAGTATCACTATGAGTAGTCTCCTCCTCATCTGGATCAATCTGATCTTCAGTTACTGTTCTGGTTTCAACATGCTCCACCTCAACCTGTGTCTCATCTGGTCTGTTGTGTGCTGAACTAGAACTTGCCTCTTCTTTCAATGGCATTCTACTTTCATCAAAAGTTACATCTCTGCTGATAATACACTTCTGCATTCCAGCTTCAAGGCACCACAACCTATACCCTTTCACTCCTGAAGGATACCCTACGAACACACATTTCAAGGCTTGAGGCTCAAGCTTATCTTGCTTGACATGGACATATGCTAAACAACCATAAACTTTCAAATTACTGTACTCAGCTGTATGGCCAGACCATAACTCTTCTGGGGTTTTAAATTGCACAGCTGAGGAAGGGCTTCTGTTTATCAAATAGGCTGCTGTTGACACTGCTTCTCCCCAAAATACTTTAGGCAATCCAGAGCTGCTCAACATGCACCTGACCCTCTCAAGCAAAGTCTGGTTCATTCTCTCAGCTACTCCATTCTGCTGAGGTGTACCTGGTACTGTTCTGTGCCTCACTATACCCTTCTTCTTGCAGAAAACATTGAACTCTTCTGATATGAATTCCAGCCCATTATCAGTTCTCAAATGCTTGAGCTTCTTTCCAGAGACATTCTCAACCTCAGTGAGCCATTCTTTGAACTTTTCAAATGCTTCTGACTTGGATTTCAGGATAGTGATCCATACCTTTCTTGAGTAGTCATCTATGATAGACATGAAGTATCTCCCACCACTTCTGGTCTGATTCCTAGCTTGCCCCCATAAATCTGAATGGACATAGTCCAAAATTCCTTTGGTAGAGTGTGAACTCTTTCCAAACTTCAGTCTCTTGGATTTCCCAAGAATGCAGTGCTCACACAAATCAAGCTTTGTGATCTTGTCACCACCTAGCAATCCTTGCTTGCTTAGCTCAAGTAGGCCCTTCTCTCCTACATGACCTAGTCTTCTGTGCCACAACATTGAGTTGTCTTTCACCCTTGCCACATCTGATCTCCCAACTACTGTTCCTCCCTTAAGAAAGTAGAGATCTTGCCTTCTCTCACCTTTAAGAACAGTAAATTCCCCCTTTGAAACTCTGAGCTCTCCATCTTCTGACTGGAATTTGTAGCCCATTGAATCCAGCATACCAAGAGATATCAAATTTCTCTTGAGTTCAGGAACATACCTGACCCTCCTGAGAATCCTCACTACTCCATCATACATCTTCAAGTGTACTGTACCTTCACCTTTGACTTTGCAAGTGTGATCATTCCCTAACAACACAGAACCTCCATTCTGATGCTTAAAATCATGAAACCAATCTCTCCTTGGAGTCATGTGGAAAGAACACCCTGAATCTAAAATCCAATCCTGCTGTTCTTTAGTGGAAGTGATGGATAGGGACTGAGCTGACTCATAGCCTTTCTGCTCCTTATCTTCTTGGGTTTGATTTGCTTGATTCTTATCAACAGGGTTCTTGGGACCAGCTTTTCTCATAAGCTGTTTGTACTTGTAACAAGTACTCTTAAAGTGCCCAGGTTTGTTGCAGTGGTGGCATACAACTTCCCCTTGATTTGACACTGCTGATTTTCCCTTATCAGCTCCCTTGGTTTGACTAGACCCCTTCTTGGAGACAGATTTCTTCTGACCTCCCTTGATTGCCAATCCTTCTCCACTACTGCTCTTATCTCCTTGAGATGTTTTATTATGCAGCAGCTTGGACTTGACAGCCAAGATCACATCCTCCAATGTGATTGCCTCCTTTCTACCATACAAGATGGTGTCCTTTAGGATTTCAAAGGACTTAGGAAGAGCACTCAACAAGATCAGAGCCTTATCCTCTTCATCTAACTTGACATCCAAATTCTCCAGATCATCAAGAATCTTGTTGAACTCATCTAGCTGCTCCGTAATGGGTTTGTCATCTCCCATTCTAAAGGCATACAGCTTCTGCTTCGAATAGAGTCGGTTAACAAGAGTTTTCACCATATATAACTTCTCAAGCTTATCCCAAACCTCCTTCGCTGTCTTCTCTTTAGCAACCTCCCTCAAGACCTTATCTCCAAGGCAGAGTAGGATCGTGCTTCGAGCTTTTCTGAGCAACTTGCTCTTTTCAGCCGCAGCTGCTGCAGTTTCTTCTTCTGCAGTTTCTTCGGATTCTTCGAGAGCCTCGAATAATCCTTGCTGTTCAAGGAGGGCCTGCATCTTGACCTTCCACAGCCCAAAATCCCCCGTGCCTGTAAACTTCTCTATGTTGTACTTGGTAGAATTCCCCATCTTCGATCTGCAGCTACTTCAGTTCCCACAGACGGCGCCAATTGTCAAGTAATTCAGGTAGATTAGAAGTCTCCAACCAAGTAGAATACTTGAAGATATAAGAAATAACTGCTCTAGGATAGTAATTCCAAAAGTAAGCAACGAGACAAACAACACACAAGAATTTAAGTGGTTCGATCAATGTGATCTACATCCACTGGACCAGACGAGTACTTCTTTGATTGATAAAGAATGTTTACACACTCATTCACTCGGAATAGGATATCTCCTCACTTCACTCGTGAACTCACACAACTCAAAGATTACAAAACGTACTACAAATGCATCCACGTAACCTTTACAATGTACAAATACAAGAGTATATAAAGGCCAAAGGTAGTTGCTGCTGTTAGGAACTGTTTTGAGTAGTTATCAACCGTTTGCAACCGCTTGTAACAACCCATGTGCTCTGTTATTGCCCAACTGAAATGGTAGTTATGCCCTCAAGTAGTTGTAACTGTAAAACAGTTAGTTAAACTAACTAACTTCGAACCAGAAGACTTGTCCATAAAGATCAGATCACTAGTGTTCTGATACTCAAGTCTTCTGCTCTGATGATCAAAAGCTAACTCTGCTGATAGACTTCATACTGTACTGATCTTAACTGCACTGACCAAGTACTGTGCTGATCCAGTACTGTGCTGATCTAGCCAACTGTGCTGAACATTAAGCATCACCTTCTCATCTGATCGAAACCCTTCAACTCATCTGATAAGGCCTAAGTTATCTTATCTGATCCTATCAGCTCACTACTCACTTAGTGTGCTGATTCTGAGATTATGAGATAACACTCACAATTCTCCACCTTTAGCTCATAATCGAACTAACCTCCACCAAAACATAAAAACACCAACACTATCCTCCTCAAAGAATAGCCTCCACTACTGATCTTCTGTCACAAGAACAGTAGTCTTCTCCTCAGAGGAATTAATGCAGTCCAATAAGCCTAAGACACAAGCCAAACTTCTCTTTTGGCAATGCCTTAGTGAACGCATCAGCAGGGTTCTCCTCTGTAGCAATCTTCACTACCTGGACCACCCCCTTCTCTACAATATCTCTTACAAAGTACAGCTTCACATCTATATGCTTAGTTCTCTCATGATACCCCTGATGCTTTGCAAGATGTATTGCACTTTGGTTATCACAAAAGACAGTCACACTTCTTTGTGATATACCAAACTCCTTCAAGATCCCCCTAAGCCACATGCTCTCCTTAACTGCTTCAGTCAAGGCTACATATTCTGATTCTGTAGTAGATAATGCAACTACGGACTTATGTATTGACCTCCATGATATAGCTGTACCAAATAAGGTGAATACATACCCTGTCAAGGACTTTCTTGTGTCTACATTGGCTGCATAGTCGGCATCAACATATCCCACAAGTGCTTCTCCCTTATCTGATATCTTCTGAAATTTCAGACCTTTATCAACTGATCCTAGAACATATCTCATGATCCACTTAATAGTCTCCCAATGACTTAAGCCTGGATCACTCATGTATCTGCTGATTACACTCATTGCATGAGTTAAATCTGGTCTACAACACACCATAGCATACATTAAACTCCCTACTGCACTGATACTTTGCAAGATGTATTGCACTTTGGATTTGACTAGTTTTATTTGCTTTCTTAGTGACATTTATAGACAACATTAGAATTAGTCTTAGTTTTTAAACCATCATTGCAAATCAATCGTGTCTAGATAGAATCGTGCCAACAAATATCACTTTTACACTAACCCTTCTCTGTGGGATCGACCTCGTACTTACTTCGCTACAATATACACCGTATACTTGCGGTCGTATATTTTAGAGTTGTAAAATACGTGAATCCCTCAGTGAGAATAACAATAAATAATTAATGAAATCAAGAAAACAGAAAAAATAAAACAAATTATATAGAATGAAATCAAGAAATTATACACCAAAATAAATCAAATAAAATACTTAAAATGTCAAATTAATGAGTAAAAATAAAAGAAATTATATTGATCCTATTATTTCAAACATCATAGTGTTGGAATCGTCTCTTTATTTCACATTGTGCATGCACTCAAATTTTTTTCCTTTATTATGTTTAAACGACAACCATTTTTAATTATGAGATTTAAAATGAAAAATTCTATTTCATCACTAAAATATTATAGACGAAATATAATTTTTATTATTGTTCTGATTATTAACAATAAAATAAAATATTGTGTTGCTAATATAGTGATAAAATATTTTATTTTTCTCTCAAATATTAAATCCACAAAATTAATTATGCAAAATTTAATTTTGTCGCTAAAATATTAGCGACGAAATATAATTTTCATTGTTGTTCTTATTATTAACAATAAGTCTGTTTGCATGTGCTCCATCACTACGTACACACGGCCATCGCCTTCGTGGATGAGTCCTTTGTTCTCCACGATCGAGGGGTGGGGCGGAAGGCACGACAAGAACGCAACTTCTTGTTTTGTAGATTCGGACATGCCGTGCAATTCGTGCTTAATGGCAACGATTTCCCCGGATGTATTGTTTCTTCCTTCGTATACAACGCCATAACTTCCACTACTGATCACCTTCACAATCGTATATGTTGTTGGCTCCTGACTATGATTGTTGTAGCTTGAATATTGATCAAACTGCACCATGATTTTTAATTTGAAGCAATGATCGATATTAAGATTTACGAAATATGAAAATTATGGAAAAAAAATATGAATGTCAATAGTGTGTGTAGTAACGTTGGTTTATATAGAGTAGGTTGGTCTGTTCAGAGAAATCCATAATAAATCGGGGAGAATCTAATATTCATATATAATTCAGATAAAAAAAAAATACGCATATAAGGAAATATATATATCTAAACGCAAGATAATATATTTTCTTTTTTTCCCAATTTCATTTGGACCAAACAAATTATAGGAGTGGTATAATCGTATAAATGAGATGATTTTGTACAATCCCTAAAAAATCTGATATATAACGAAAAAAAAAAAAAAGAGATTTCCGAATTACTCATCCAAAAGGACTAAAACGTCTTGAGCATGGATGAAAATGTCGGTCGGATATTTTTCCAATATATTCTTGATATATCCAATTTCCGTGGTCGATATCGGTATTTGAAAATGTCGGTCGGATATTTATACCCTTGTTTAGTGTCACTTCAAGAAAACTGCAATTTAGCCGCGAACAATTTTATCGTTAATTATAATATTTTCGTCGCTAATGTGTTTGTGACAAAAAAATTAATTTTGTCGCAAATATTAGCGATGAAAATTTGAGTTTCTTCGCAAAATATTAGTGACGTGCGAAAATGTGAGAGTTTCATCGCAGAATATTAGCGACGAAAATATGAGTTTCATCGCAAAATGTTTGCGAGGAAAATCAAACATTTGTCGCAAACACATTAGCGACGGGTGTATAGCAACAAATCCCGCGACGCAATTATTTCATCGCTAACTCACATTAGCAGCGAAAATATTAGAATTAGCGACAAATTTTTTCGTGTCTAAAACAGTAGCTCCTTACTTCATGGCTATTTTTTTGCGATAAATATTTTAATTTCGTTGCAAATGTTAGCGATGAAACCCATATTTTTGTCGCTAATATTTGGCTATGGATATCCGATTTACGAATCGTTCTCTAAACCTACATTCGCACTCGATCAACCCAACCCGCACCCACATACCCCCTCCCCGTTTGATTTAAATGACTATTTATTTGGTCTTCGTGGGAATTGATCCCGGGTGAACGGGCATCCAGCACCACTCGGGCATATAGCTCTTTGGTTCAGTTTTTAATATTAATTATATATGTATTCAATTGTTACTAATTTAGTTAATGTTACTCATTTAATTAATTTATTTCACATATATTAATTAATTAATTTTGAACTTTTAACAATTATATATATATATATATATATATATATGCATATATATTGTAATTTTTAAAACAATTCCAATTGTAAAAAATCAATGTCACTTTAACAATTCAAAAAAATTAATAAATATTACATCTAATCTTCATCCTCTCATCTTTATGTCCATCTTCATTTGTATCGATCATCATATTTATAAATATTTTTATAAATATTCAAACAGATTTATAAGACACAAAATTTGGAGAATTATTAAACATTTAATTATATAAACTGATTTTCTAGATTTAATATGCATAGTTGAAGTAGTACTTTTCCTTCATGCTCAGTGAGAATAACAATAAATAATTAATGAAATCAAGAAAATAGAAAAAATAAAACAAATTATATAGAATGAAATCAAGAAATTATACACCAAAATAAATCAAATAAAATACTTAAAATGTCAAATTAATGAATAAAAGTAAAAGAAATTATATTGATCCTAAACATCATAGTGTTGGAATCGTCTCTTTATTTCACATTGTGCATGCACTCAAAAAAATTTCCTTTATTATGTTTAAACGACAACCATTTTTAATTCATGAGATTTAAAATGAAAAAATCTATTTCATCACTAAAATATTATAGACGAAATATAATTTTTATTATTGTTCTGATTATTAACAATAAAATAAAATAATTTGTTTTAAGTGTAGCGATGAAATATTTTAATTTCGTTGCAAATATGAATTCCAAGAAATTAGCCACAAAAAATATATTTCATCACAAAATAATAGCGACTAAATATAATTTTCATTGTTGTCCTGATTATTAACAACAAAATAAAACAATTTGTTGCTAGTGTAGCCATGAAATATTTTAGTTTCGTCGCAAATATTAATCCCAATAAATTAGCTACAAAAATTTATATTTCATCACAAAATTTTAGCGACGAAATATAATTTTCTTTGTAGTTCTGATTCTTAACAACAAAATAAAACAATTTGTTGCTAGTATATCAGTAAAATATTTTAATTTCGTTGCACATATTAATTGTAAGATACTAGCCACAATTTTTTTACAGCAAAATATTAGCGACGAAATATAATTTTCAACGTTAGTGTGATTATTAACAACAAAATAAAATAATTTGTTACTAATTTAGCGATGAAATATTATAACTACATCACAAAATTAAATCCAAAAAATTAGCCACAAAAATTACAATTTCAGCGTTAATATTTTAGCGATGAAATATAATTTTTATGGTTGTTCTGATTATTAACAAAAACATAAAATATTTTTTTGTTTGCGTGGCGATGAAATATTTTCATTTGGTCGCCAAAATTATATCCACAAAATTTTCATTTTTCATTGGAAAATATTAGCGACAAAATAATTTTCATTTTTCTTCTGATTATTAACAACAAAATAAAATAATTTATTGCTAGTTTAGCAATGAAATATTTTAATTTCATCGCAAAAAATAATTTCAAGAAAGTAGCCACCAAAATTTCTATTTCATCGCAAAATATTAGCGACGAAATATAATTTTCATTGTTGTTCTAACTATTAATAACAAAATGAAGCAATTTGTTGCTAATGTAGCGATGAAATATATATATTTTGTTGCAAATATTAAATCTAAGATTTTAGTAATGTAATTTTTTTTTTGTTGGACGCTGAAGTGAAGAGGGAAATCGTATACCAGGTAGAAATAGAAGAATGAGTTAAATTTCAAGGGCAATATTGACCAAATAAAGTAAATTAAGTCAAAATTCGTGGGTCAAATGCGGGTAAACGCTGGTCAAAGCGGGTCAACCTTAATTATAATATTTATTTTCACTCTAAAATATTATCTTACTACATGACCAAAACTATGTTAGTTCAAGACCTAAATTTTGTCACTACAAGACCAAAAGTGTATTACTACAAGTCCAAAACTATTCTGGACACTTGTTTTTTTTTTTTTTAGCAAAATTACTAAAATAATTCTGACTTATTCGGCTACTACATGACTAAAACAATGTTACTACAAGACCAAAATTTTATCACTATAAGGTCAAAAGTGTATTTACATGTCCAAAATCATTCTGGACAGTTAATTTTTTGGGTGAATTTGCAAAATGTTTTGACATGTAATAGTAATTTTTTGGCTTTGTAGTGGTAATTTTTTGATCTTGTAGTAACAATATTTTGGTCATGTAGTAAACCACCTGTTTGCGACTCGCGAATTTTCTGGGCAACCCGGATCCGGGTTTATGCCCCGCGAATTTTTTAAAATTATCTTAATTTTACTTTTGGATTAAATGGGCTTAGGATTTTAACTTGGTCTAATTAGTATATGGAACGCATATATAAAATATTTCAAATAAGACTAGCCAAATTCAGATAGTGCTATTGGAATAATGTCTCTCAATAAATTAAAAACTTTATTTATTGATCCTGTTTCTTAGTTATTTATATTTAATTTTTTTTAATTACATTATATACCCATTCATTTTCACCTCCCCATGACTAGTTATTTATATTTAATTGAAACAAGTTCTTTAACGAATCTTTTTAACAGAATAGGTTTATATATGATCTAAATTTAATTTGACAAAAACATTAAACATGAAGACAAATGACAAATAAGTTCCCAAAGAACTCGATTCAATGAAATACTCACATAGGCTGCTGACGTGGCTTCTTCAAATATTTTCATTCTTAAATTTCTAAAATTCTACAATTATTGTATACGATTCAGGTTGAACCTTGTTTTCTGGAAAATTTTTGTAACAGTAAAATGAGGATGAATTATAATTAATTATAAAAGGTTGATTTTATTACGGAAATTAAAATTTGTGACATTTTAGTGAAATTAAAATTGATAAATATGCAAACATGAAAATACGGAAATTAATCAACATGTTTGTTTTTCAACAAATCATTTTTTATTTTATTTTTCTAAATATTTAGATTATAAAATAGCTAGGATACATGTTTTTTGATCGGTTCCCTAATAGATATTCCTCTATTTAGCATGCATGCCATGTATAGAAGTTAAAAAATATACCGAGAGAATATAAAATATATCCATTTAATCATTAATAAAATACAAAAAAATTTACAATCTCAAACTAGAGACTCAGAACAACAGTTGTGTTAGTAATGAATTGAATCTATGGTGTTAATCCATAAAACTCGTTGAACCAACGGTGGTAGAGGGCATCTTTAGCAGTTATCCTCATTGTTGGATCAACGGTTAAAAGCCTTTGTAGAAGATCGTATCCGGAGGCACTCAGCGACGTCGCCCTTCGAATCGGTGTGTTATAAATTAACCTAAATTGGTTTAGCTCCGAATCCCCCGGAAAAAGCACCTCGTTAGACACCAATTCTGCCATAATACACCCAATCGACCACATGTCAATTGCTTTGGTGTACGTCCCTCCACCTAGAAGAATCTCGGGGGCACGGTACCATAAAGTACCCACCCCCGGGGTGAACGACCCTAGTCCACTCTCAAAAATACGGGACAAACCGAAGTCACAGATTTTCAATCGAGTTGTATCCTTGACGTTGACCAGGATGTTGGCGGGCTTAAGATCCCTGTGCATCACATCCAAATCGTGGAGAAAGTCAATACCCTCGAGAATCTGTTTCATCACGAGTTTGACTTCACTTTGTGTCAACGTCGACCCTCTCTTTGCTTCCATGAATCTTCTTAAGTCTGTTTGCATGTGCTCCATCACTACGTACACACGGCCATCGCCTTCGTGGATGAGTCCTTTGTACTCCACGATCGAGGGGTGGGGCGGAAGGCACTACAAGAACGCAACTTCTTGTTTTGTAGATTCGGACATGCCGTGCAATTCGTGCTTAATGGCAACGATTTCCCCGGATGTATTGTTTCTTCCTTCGTATACAACGCCATAACTTCCACTACTGATCACCTTCACAATCGTATATGTTGTTGGCTCCTGACTATGATTGTTGTAGCTTGAATATTGATCAAACTGCACCATGATTTTTAATTTGAAGCAATGATCGATATTAAGATTTACGAAATATGAAAATTATGGAAAAAAAATATGAATGTCAATAGTGTGTGTAGTAACGTTGGTTTATATAGAGTAGGTTGGTCTGTTCAGAGAAATCCATAATAAATCGGGGAGAATCTAATATTCATATCTAATTCAGATAAAAAAAAAATACGCATATAAGGAAATATATATATCTAAACGCAAGATAATATATTTTCTTTTTTTCCCAATTTCATTTGGACCAAACAAATTATAGGAGTGGTATAATCGTATAAATGAGATGATTTTGTACAATCCCTAAAAAATCTGATATATAACGAAAAAAAAAAAAAAAGAGATTTCCGAATTACTCATCCAAAAGGACTAAAACGTCTTGAGCATGGATGAAAATGTCGGTCGGATATTTTTCCAATATATTCTTGATATATCCAATCTCCGTGGTCGATATCGGTATTTGAAAATGTCGGTCGGATATTTATCCCCTTGTTTAGTGTCACTTCAAGAAAACTGCAATTTAGCCGCGAACAATTTTATCGTTAATTATAATATTTTCGTCGCTAACGTGTTTGTGACAAAAAAATTAATTTTGTCGCAAATATTAGCGATGGAAATTTGAGTTTCTTCGCAAAATATTAGTGACGTGCGAAAATGTGAGAGTTTCATCGCAGAATATTAGCGACGAAAATATGAGTTTCATCGCAAAATGTTTGCGAGGAAAATCAAACATTTGTCGCAAACACATTAGCGACGGGTGTATAGCAACAAATCCCGCGACGCAATTATTTCATCGCTAACTCACATTAGCAGCGAAAATATTAGAATTAGCGACAAATTTTTTCGTGTCTAAAACAATAGCTCCTTACTTCATGGCTATTTTTTTGCGATAAATATTTTAATTTCGTTGCAAATGTTAGCGATGAAACCCATATTTTTGTCGCTAATATTTGTCTATGGATATCCGATTTACGAATCGTTCTCTAAACCCACATTCGCACTCGATCAACCCAACCCGCACCCACATACCCCCTCCCCATTTTATTTAAATGACTATTTATTTGGTCTTCGTGGGAATTGATCCCGGGTGAACGGGCATCCAGCACCACTCGGGCATATAGCTCTTTGGTTCAGTTTTTAATATTAATTATATATGTATTCAATTGTTACTAATTTAGTTAATTTTACTCATTTAATTAATTTATTTCACATATATTAATTAATTAATTTTTAACTTTTAACAATTATATATATATATATATATATATATATGCATATATATTGTAATTTTTAAAACAATTCCAATTGTAAAAAATCAATGTCACTTTAACAATTCAAAAAAATTAATAAATATTACATCTAATCTTCATCCTCTCATCTTTATGTCCATCTTCATTTGTATCGATCATCATATTTATAAATATTTTTATAAATATTCAAACAGATTTATAAGACACAAAATTTGGAGAATTATTAAACATTTAATTATATAAACTGATTTTCTAGATTTAATATGCATAGTTGAAGTAGTACTTTTCCTTCATGCTCAGTGAGAATAACAATAAATAATTAATGAAATCAAGAAAACAGAAAAAATAAAACAAATTATATAGAATGAAATCAAGAAATTATACACCAAAATAAATCAAATAAAATACTTAAAATGTCAAATTAATGAGTAAAAGTAAAAGAAATTATATTGATCCTAAACATCATAGTGTTGGAATCGTCTCTTTATTTCACATTGTGCATGCACTCAAAAAATTTTCCTTTATTATGTTTAAACGACAACCATTTTTAATTCATGAGATTTAAAATGAAAAAATCTATTTCATCACTAAAATATTATAGACGAAATATAATTTTTATTATTGTTTTGATTATTAACAATAAAATAAAATAATTTGTTTTAAGTGTAGCGATGAAATATTTTAATTTCGTTGCAAATATGAATTCCAAGAAATTAGCCACAAAAAATATATTTCATCACAAAATAATAGCGACTAAATATAATTTTCATTGTTGTCCTGATTATTAACAATAAAATAAAACAATTTGTTGCTAGTGTAGCCATGAAATATTTTAGTTTCGTCGCAAATATTAATCCCAATAAAGTAGCTACAAAAAATTATATTTCATCACAAAATTTTAGCGAAGAAATATAATTTTCTTTGTAGTTCTGATTCTTAACAACAAAATAAAACAATTTGTTGCTAGTATATCAGTAAAATATTTTAATTTCGTTGCACATATTAATTGTAAGATACTAGCCACAATTTTTTTACAGCAAAATATTAGCGACGAAATATAATTTTCAACGTTAGTGTGATTATTAACAACAAAATAAAATAATTTGTTGCTAATTTAGCGATGAAATATTATAATTACATCACAAAATTAAATCCAAAAAATTAGCCACAAAAATTACAATTTCGGCGTTAATATTTTAGCGATGAAATATAATTTTTATGGTTGTTCTGATTATTAACAAAAACATAAAATATTTTTTTGTTTGCGTGGCGATGAAATATTTTCATTTGGTCGCCAAAATTATATCCACAAAATTTTCATTTTTCATTGGAAAATATTAGCGACAAAATAATTTTCATTTTTCTTCTGATTATTAACAACAAAATAAAATAATTTATTGCTAGTTTAGCAATGAAATATTTTAATTTCATCGCAAAAAATAATTTCAAGAAAGTAGCCACCAAAATTTCTATTTCATCGCAAAATATTAGCGACGAAATATAATTTTCATTGTTGTTCTAACTATTAATAACAAAATGAAGCAATTTGTTGCTAATGTAGCGATGAAATATATATATTTTGTTGCAAATATTAAATCTAAGATTTTAGTAATGTAATTTTTTTTTTTGTTGGACGCTGAAGTGAAGAGGGAAATCGTATACCAGATAGAAATAGAAGAATGAGTTAAATTTCAAGGGCAATATTGACCAAATAAAGTAAATTAAGTCAAAATTCGTGGGTCAAATGCGGGTAAACGCTGGTCAAAGCGGGTCAACCTTAATTATAATATTTATTTTCACTCTAAAATATTATCTTACTACATGACCAAAACTATGTTAGTGCAAGACCTAAATTTTGTCACTACAAGATCAAAAGTGTATTACTACAAGTCCAAAAATATTCTGGACACTTGTTTTTTTTTTTTTTTAGCAAAATTACTAAAATAATTCTGACTTATTCGGCTACTACATGACTAAAACAATGTTACTACAAGACCAAAATTTTATCACTATAAGGTCAAAAGTGTATTTACATGTCCAAAATCATTCTGGACAGTTAATTTTTTGGGTGAATTTGCAGAATGTTTTGACATGTAATAGTAATTTTTTGGCTTTGTAGTGGTACTTTTTTGATCTTGTAGTAACAATATTTTGGTCATGTAGTAAACCACCTGTTTGCGACTCGCGAATTTTCTGGGCAACCCGGATCCGGGTTTATGCCCCGCGAATTTTTTAAAATTATCTTAATTTTACTTTTGGATTAAATGGGCTTAGGATTTTAACTTGGTCTAATTAGTATATGGAACGCATATATAAAATATTTCAAATAAGACTAGCCAAATTCAGATAGTGCTATTGGAATAATGTCTCTCAATAAATTAAAAACTTTATTTATCGATCCTGTTTCTTAGTTATTTATATTTAATTTTTTTTTTAATTACATTATATACCCATTCATTTTCACCTCCCCATGACTAGTTATTTATATTTAATTGAAACAAGTTCTTTAACGAATCTTTTTAACAGAATAGGTTTATATATGATCTAAATTTAATTTGACAAAAACATTAAACATGAAGACAAATGACAAATAAGTTCCCAAAGAACTCGATTCAATGAAATACTCACATAGGCTGCTGACGTGGCTTCTTCAAATATTTTCATTCTTAAATTTCTAAAATTCTACAATTATTGTATACGATTCAGGTTGAACCTTGTTTTCTGGAAAATTTTTGTAACAGTAAAATGAGGATGAATTATAATTAATTATAAAAGGTTGATTTTATTACGGAAATTAAAATTTGTGACATTTTAGTGAAATTAAAATTAATATTGATAAATATGCAAACATGAAAATACGGAAATTAATCAACATGTTTGTTTTTCAACAAATCATTTTTTATTTTATTTTTCTAAATATTTAGATTATAAAATAGCTAGGATACATGTTTTTTGATCGGTTCCCTAATAGATATTCCTCTATTTAGCATGCATGCCATGTATAGAAGTTAAAAAATATACCGAGAGAATATAAAATATATCCATTTAATCATTAATAAAATACAAAAAATTTACAATCTCAAACTAGAGACTCAGAACAACAGTTGTGTTAGTAATGAATTGAATCTATGGTGTTAATCCATAAAACTCGTTGAACCAACGGTGGTAGAGGGCATCTTTAGCAGTTATCCTCATTGTTGGATCAACGGTTAAAAGCCTTTGTAGAAGATCGTATCCGGAGGCACTCAGCGACGTCGCCCTTCGAATCGGTGTGTTATAAATTAACCTAAATTGGTTTAGCTCCGAATCCCCCGGAAAAAGCACCTCGTTAGACACCAATTCTGCCATAATACACCCAATCGACCACATGTCAATTGCTTTGGCGTACGTCCCTCCACCTAGAAGAATCTCGGGGGCACGGTACCATAAAGTATCCACCCCCGGGGTGAACGACCCTAGTCCACTCTCAAAAATACGGGACAAACCGAAGTCACAGATTTTCAATCGAGTTGTATCCTTGACGTTGACCAGGATGTTGGCGGGCTTAAGATCCCTGTGCATCACATCCAAATCGTGGAGAAAGTCAATACCCTCGAGAATCTGTTTCATCACGAGTTTGACTTCACTTTGTGTCAACGTCGACCCTCTCTTTGCTTCCATGAATCTTCTTAAGTCTGTTTGCATGTGCTCCATCACTACGTACACACGGCCATCGCCTTCGTGGATGAGTCCTTTGTACTCCACGATCGAGGGGTGGGGCGGAAGGCACGACAAGAACGCAACTTCTTGTTTTGTAGATTCGGACATGCCGTGCAATTCGTGCTTAATGGCAACGATTTCCCCGGATGTATTGTTTCTTCCTTCGTATACAACGCCATAACTTCCACTACTGATCACCTTCACAATCGTATATGTTGTTGGCTCCTGACTATGATTGTTGTAGCTTGAATATTGATCAAACTGCACCATGATTTTTAATTTGAAGCAATGATCGATATTAAGATTTACGAAATATGAAAATTATGGAAAAAAAATATGAATGTCAATAGTGTGTGTAGTAACGTTGGTTTATATAGAGTAGGTTGGTCTGTTCAGAGAAATCCATAATAAATCGGGGAGAATCTAATATTCATATCTAATTCAGATAAAAAAAAAATACGCATATAAGGAAATATATATATCTAAACGCAAGATAATATATTTTCTTTTTTTCCCAATTTCATTTGGACCAAACAAATTATAGGAGTGGTATAATCGTATAAATGAGATGATTTTGTACAATCCCTAAAAAATCTGATATATAACGAAAAAAAAAAAAGAAGAGATTTCCGAATTACTCATCCAAAAGGACTAAAACGTCTTGAGCATGGATGAAAATGTCGGTCGGATATTTTTCCAATATATTCTTGATATATCCAATTTCCGTGGTCGATATCGGTATTTGAAAATGTCGGTCGGATATTTATCCCCTTGTTTAGTGTCACTTCAAGAAAACTGCAATTTAGCCGCGAACAATTTTATCGTTAATTATAATATTTTCGTCGCTAACGTGTTTGTGACAAAAAAATTAATTTTGTCGCAAATATTAGCGATGGAAATTTGAGTTTCTTCGCAAAATATTAGTGACGTGCGAAAATGTGAGAGTTTCATCGCAGAATATTAGCGACGAAAATATGAGTTTCATCGCAAAATGTTTGCGAGGAAAATCAAACATTTGTCGCAAACACATTAGCGACGGGTGTATAGCAACAAATCCCGCGACGCAATTATTTCATCGCTAACTCACATTAGCAGCGAAAATATTAGAATTAGCGACAAATATTTTCGTGTCTAAAACAGTAGCTCCTTACTTCATGGCTATTTTTTTGCGATAAATATTTTAATTTCGTTGCAAATGTTAGCGATGAAACCCATATTTTTGTCGCTAATATTTGTCTATGGATATCCGATTTACGAATCGTTCTCTAAACCCACATTCGCACTCGATCAACCCAACCCGCACCCACATACCCCCTCCCCGTTTTATTTAAATGACTATTTATTTGGTCTTCGTGGGAATTGATCCCGGGTGAACGGGCATCCAGCACCACTCGGGCATATAGCTCTTTGGTTCAGTTTTTAATATTAATTATATATGTATTCAATTGTTACTAATTTAGTTAATTTTACTCATTTAATTAATTTATTTCACATATATTAATTAATTAATTTTTAACTTTTAACAATTATATATATATATATATATATATATATATATATATATATGCATATATATTGTAATTTTTAAAACAATTCCAATTGTAAAAAATCAATGTCACTTTAACAATTCAAAAAAATTAATAAATATTACATCTAATCTTCATCCTCTCATCTTTATGTCCATCTTCATTTGTATCGATCATCATATTTATAAATATTTTTATAAATATTCAAACAGATTTATAAGACACAAAATTTGGAGAATTATTAAACATTTAATTATATAAACTGATTTTCTAGATTTAATATGCATAGTTGAAGTAGTACTTTTCCTTCATGCTCAGTGAGAATAACAATAAATAATTAATGAAATCAAGAAAACAGAAAAAATAAAACAAATTATATAGAATGAAATCAAGAAATTATACACCAAAATAAATCAAATAAAATACTTAAAATGTCAAATTAATGAGTAAAAGTAAAAGAAATTATATTGATCCTAAACATCATAGTGTTGGAATCGTCTCTTTATTTCACATTGTGCATGCACTCAAAAAATTTTCCTTTATTATGTTTAAACGACAACCATTTTTAATTCATGAGATTTAAAATGAAAAAATCTATTTCATCACTAAAATATTATAGACGAAATATAATTTTTATTATTGTTTTGATTATTAACAATAAAATAAAATAATTTGTTTTAAGTGTAGCGATGAAATATTTTAATTTCGTTGCAAATATTGTATACGATTCAGGTTGAACCTTGTTTTCTGGAAAATTTTTGTAACAGTAAAATGAGGATTAATTATAATTAATTATAAAAGGTTGATTTTATTACGGAAATTAAAATTTGTGACATTTTAGTGAAATTAAAATTAATATTGATAAATATGCAAACATGAAAATACGGAAATTAATCAACATGTTTGTTTTTCAACAAATCATTTTTTATTTTATTTTTCTAAATATTTAGATTATAAAATAGCTAGGATACATGTTTTTTGATCGGTTCCCTAATAGATATTCCTCTATTTAGCATGCATGCCATGTATAGAAGTTAAAAAATATACCGAGAGAATATAAAATATATCCATTTAATCATTAATAAATTACAAAAAAATTTACAATCTCAAACTAGAGACTCAGAACAACAGTTGTGTTAGTAATGAATTGAATCTATGGTGTTAATCCATAAAACTCGTTGAACCAACGGTGGTAGAGGGCATCTTTAGCAGTTATCCTCATTGTTGGATCAACGGTTAAAAGCCTTTGTAGAAGATCGTATCCGGAGGCACTCAGCGACGTCGCCCTTCGAATCGGTGTGTTATAAATTAACCTAAATTGGTTTAGCTCCGAATCCCCCGGAAAAAGCACCTCGTTAGACACCAATTCTGCCATAATACACCCAATCGACCACATGTCAATTGCTTTGGCGTACGTCCCTCCACCTAGAAGAATCTCGGGGGCACGGTACCATAAAGTACCCACCCCCGGGGTGAACGACCCTAGTCCACTCTCAAAAATACGGGACAAACCGAAGTCACAGATTTTCAATCGAGTTGTATCCTTGACGTTGACCAGGATGTTGGCGGGCTTAAGATCCCTGTGCATCACATCCAAATCGTGGAGAAAGTCAATACCCTCGAGAATCTGTTTCATCACGAGTTTGACTTCACTTTGTGTCAACGTCGACCCTCTCTTTGCTTCCATGAATCTTCTTAAGTCTGTTTGCATGTGCTCCATCACTACGTACACACGGCCATCGCCTTCGTGGATGAGTCCTTTGTACTCCACGATCGAGGGGTGGGGCGGAAGGCACGACAAGAACGCAACTTCTTGTTTTGTAGATTCGGACATGCCGTGCAATTCGTGCTTAATGGCAACGATCACTACAAAATAATGGAGAAATGGCATCGGGGAAGGCATCGGATCTGCCGTCCCCAAAGATGAAGGCAACGGCAAAGGCAGTGTGCCGATGCCAATATGCTCGATGCCATTTAAATGGCATCGGATTTGGGGAAAACCGATGCGAAATGGCATCGGCAGGTCGCCGTTACCAAATGGCATCGGGGCCCACTGCCGATGCCATTTCGCATCGGGGACAGCCGATGCCATTTCGCATCGGGGCAACCGCCGTTACCAAATGGCATCGGGGCCCACTGCCGATGCCATTTTGCATCGGGCCCATTGCCGATGCCTTTTTATTAAAATTTAAAAAACCCGAATCTGGGTTTCGAACCCAGGTCGATAGGCCACCAACACCCACCCCCCACCGCTGGGCCACCCCATTTTTCGGAAATCTGGCCATTTTCGCGATTTGTGGGGTTCGAACTCGGGACCTCGCGGTCTCGAAGGCTTTTGAGCGCCCCCTGTGTGCCGTTTAGGCTAGGAGCTGTTATTCGACATGTTGTGAATGCAATTAATATATATTCAATTTAATTTGAGTTTTTAATTCTTTAATTAATTCAATCCATTCTAACTTTAATTGTTCCTTATTAAATTATTTATCAAAGCATAACATAATTATTTCTAAATTATGTTTTTCAAATTAACTAAATTATGTTTTTCAAATTAAATAATTTATTTACGGTATCAATTCACACTATTTAAATTTATTCTAATCCTCAATTTACAACATTTAAAATCATTCTAATTTTTAATTTCACAACATTATAATTATTTTCACTTATACATTTAAATTTATTCTAATCACATCATTTAAATTCATTCTAATTTTCAATTCACAACATTAAATATATATAATTATTTTCACTTATCCATTTAAAAATATGAATTCACTTATCCATATAATTAAAAATATTTTCATCTATTATAAAATTATTCTCTAGTTCATTTTCAATTAAAATAACATCGTATCACAAACAACATTAATTATAATCATAATTAGCATGTTCACGTCAATTAAAATAACATCACACACAACATTAAAATAAAAATTAATCCTCAACGTCAATGTAATATAATAACATCACACGTAACAAAGTAATATAAAAATGTATCACTCCTCATCACCATCACCATCACCATAAGTGTAGAATATTTCATTTTAACAACCTTGATGTAAAATTAGGAATTTTTTAATCCCCAAGTGTAAAATATTTAATTTAACAAACTTGGTGTAAAATTAGGATTTTTTTAATCCATAAGTGTAAAATATTTCATTTTAACAACTTGGTGTAAAATTATGATTTTTTTAAGTGTAGAATATTTTATTTTAACAACCTTGATGTAAAATTAGGAATTTTTTAATCCCCAAGTGTAAAATATTTAATTTAACAAACTTGGTGTAGAATTAGGATTTTTTTAATCCATAAGTGTAAAATATTTCATTTTCACAAAATTAGTAATTTTTAATCCCTAAGTGTAAAATATTTCATTTTAACAAACTTTGTGTAAAATTATGATTTTTTTTTTAATTTTTAAGTGTAAAATATTTCATTTTAACAATTTTGGTGTAAAATTATGAATTTTTTAATTCCTAAGTGTAAAATATTTCATTTTAACAACTTTGTGTAAAATTATGAATTTTTCAATCCCTAATTATAAAATATTTCATTTTAACAACCTTGATGTAAAATTAGAATTTTTTTAATCCCTAAGTGTAAAATATTTCATTTTTACAACCTTGGTGTAAAATTAGGAATTTTTTATTCCTAGGTGTAAAATATTTCATTTTAACAAACTTGGTGTAAAATTATGAATTTTTTAATCTCTAAGTATAAAATATTTCATTTTAATAAGGTGTAAAATTATGAATTTTTTAATTCCTAAGTGTAAAATATTTCATTTTAACAACTTTGTGTAAAATTATGAATTTTTCAATCCCTAATTATAAAATATTTCATTTTAACAACCTTGATGTAAAATTAGAATTTTTTTAATCCCTAAGTGTAAAATATTTCATTTTCACAACCTTGGTGTAAAATTAGGAATTTTTTATTCCTAGGTGTAAAATATTTCATTTTAACAAACTTGGTGTAAAATTATGAATTTTTTAATCTCTAAGTATAAAATATTTCATTTTAACAAGGTGTAAAATTATGAATCTTTTAATGCCTAAGTGTAAAATATTTCATTTAACAACCTTGATGTAAAATTATGATTTTTTCAATCATATCCCTAAGTGTAAAATATTTCATTTTAACAACCTTGGTGTAAAATTATGAATTTTTTAATTCCTAAGTGTAAAATATTTCATTTTAACAACCTTGTGTAAAATTATGAATTTTTTAATTTCTAAGTGTAAAATATTTCATTTTAACAATTTTGGTGTAAAATTAGAAAATTTTTAATTCCTAAAGGTAAAATATTTCATTTTAACAATCTTGGTGTAAAACTATGAATTTTTTAATCCCTAAGTGTAAAATATTTCATTTTAACAACCCTAAACCCCAAACCCTTTACCCTAAACTCCGAACCCTTTTTCCTAAATCGTAAACAATATATGTTGAAAAACGTGTATTCGGGGATAAGTTACCATATTGAATATAAATTCATAATACACATTTGAAGTTTGTTTATTAATGAAGTCTAAGTGTACACGTTGAAAAGAGTAGTCGGACCCTTTACCCTAAACCCTAAACCCTTTACCCTAAACTCTGAACCCTTTACCCTAAACTCTAAACTCTGAACCCTAAACCCTAAACACTATATGTTGAGAAACAAATATTTTTTAGTATATTAATTAAAAATAAGTAAAATTCATTTTAAGTAACATAATTTTAAGTAAAATCGATAAATTAATATAAATTATTACATTAGTTATTAAATATGATAAATTGGTAAATAGTTTATAAATTTATACATTTGTCGCTCTTAATTATGTATACTCACTTAAATTACGTATATTCACTTAAATTACGTTTAAAATCTTGAATTAATAATATATATATATATATATAATAGAAAAATATCGTGTGTTTGTAAATAGAAAACTAATATCTATGTAAAAATATTTTATGTGACTAGATTTGATAAATACCATAAAATAAAAGAAAGGGAGATAAATTTACCAAATAGCATCGGCCATTAAATGCCGTTACTAAATGGCATCGGGGCCCACTGCCGATGCCATTTTGCATCGGGGGGCCGTTACCAAATGGCATCGGGGCCCACTGCCGATGCCATTTTGCATCGGCCATTAAATGCCGATGCCATTTCGCATCGGGGCCCACTGCCGATGCCATTTTGCATCGGCCATTAAATGCCGTCCCCTTTTCGCATCGGCCGGCCTGCCGTTGCCATTTGCCGATGCCTTTTCAGTAATATTTTGTAGTGGATTTCCCCGGATGTATTGTTTCTTCCTTCGTATACAACGCCATAACTTCCACTACTGATCACCTTCACAATCGTATATGTTGTTGGCTCCTGACTATGATTGTTGTAGCTTGAATATTGATCAAACTGCACCATGATTTTTAATTTGAAGCAATGATCGATATTAAGATTTACGAAATATGAAAATTATGGAAAAAAAATATGAATGTCAATAGTGTGTGTAGTAACGTTGGTTTATATAGAGTAGGTTGGTCTGTTCAGAGAAATCCATAATAAATCGGGGAGAATCTAATATTCATATCTAATTCAGATAAAAAAAAATACGCATATAAGGAAATATATATATCTAAAGGCAAGATAATATATTTTCTTTTTTTCCCAATTTCATTTGGACCAAACAAATTATAGGAGTGGTATAATCGTATAAATGAGATGATTTTGTACAATCCCTAAAAAATCTGATATATAACGAAAAAAAAAAAAGAGATTTCCGAATTACTCATCCAAAAGGACTAAAACGTCTTGAGCATGGATGAAAATGTCGGTCGGATATTTTTCCAATATATTCTTGATATATCCAATTTCCGTGGTCGATATCGGTATTTGAAAATGTCGGTCGGATATTTATCCCCTTGTTTAGTGTCACTTCAAGAAAACTGCAATTTAGCCGCGAACAATTTTATCGTTAATTATAATATTTTCGTCGCTAATGTGTTTGTGACAAAAAAATTAATTTTGTCGCAAATATTAGCGATGAAAATTTGAGTTTCTTCGCAAAATATTAGTGACGTGCGAAAATGTGAGAGTTTCATCGCAGAATATTATCGACGAAAATATGAGTTTCATCGCAAAATGTTTGCGAGGAAAATCAAACATTTGTCGCAAACACATTAGCGACGGGTGTATAGCAACAAATCCCGCGACGCAATTATTTCATCGCTAACTCACATTAGCAGCGAAAATATTAGAATTAGCGACAAATTTTTTCGTGTCTAAAACAGTAGCTCCTTACTTCATGGCTATTTTTTTGCGATAAATATTTTAATTTCGTTGCAAATGTTAGCGATGAAACCCATATTTTTGTCGCTAATATTTGGCTATGGATATCCGATTTACGAATCATTCTCTAAACCCACATTCGCACTCGATCAACCCAACCCGCACCCACACCCACATACCCCCTCCCCGTTTTATTTAAATGACTATTTATTTGGTCTTCGTGGGAATTGATCCCGGGTGAACGGGCATCCAGCACCACTCGGGCATATAGCTCTTTGGTTCAGTTTTTAATATTAATTATATATGTATTCAATTGTTACTAATTTAGTTAATTTTACTCATTTAATTAATTTATTTCACATATATTAATTAATTAATTTTTAACATATATATATATATATATATGCATATATATTGTAATTTTTAAAACAATTCCAATTGTAAAAAATCAATGTCACTTTAACAATTCAAAAAAATTAATAAATATTACATCTAATCTTTATCCTCTCATCTTTATGTCCATCTTCATTTGTATCGATCATCATATTTATAAATATTTTTATAAATATTCAAACAGATTTATAAGACACAAAATTTGGAGAATTATTAAACATTTAATTATATAAACTGATTTTCTAGATTTAATATGCATAGTTGAAGTAGTACTTTTCCTTCATGCTCAGTGAGAATAACAATAAATAATTAATGAAATCAAGAAAACAGAAAAAATAAAACAAATTATATAGAATGAAATCAAGAAATTATACACCAAAATAAATCAAATAAAATACTTAAAATGTCAAATTAATGAGTAAAAGTAAAAGAAATTATATTGATCCTAAACATCATAGTATTGTAATCGTCTCTTTATTTCACATTGTGCATGCACTCAAAAAATTTTCCTTTATTATGTTTAAACGACAACCATTTTTAATTCATGAGATTTAAAATGAAAAAATCTATTTCATCACTAAAATATTATAGACGAAATATAATTTTTATTATTGTTTTGATTATTAACAATAAAATAAAATAATTTGTTTTAAGTGTAGCGATGAAATATTTTAATTTCGTTGCAAATATGAATTCCAAGAAATTAGCCACAAAAAATATATTTCATCACAAAATAATAGCGACTAAATATAATTTTCATTGTTGTCCTGATTATTAACAACAAAATAAAACAATTTGTTGCTAGTGTAGCCATGAAATATTTTAGTTTCGTCGCAAATATTTATCCCAATAAAGTAGCTACAAAAATTTATATTTCATCACAAAATTTTAGCGACGAAATATAATTTTCTTTGTAGTTCTGATTCTTAACAACAAAATAAAACAATTTGTTGCTAGTATATCAGTAAAATATTTTAATTTCGTTGCACATATTAATTGTAAGATACTAGCCACAATTTTTTTACAGCAAAATATTAGCGACGAAATATAATTTTCAACGTTAGTGTGATTATTAACAACAAAATAAAATAATTTGTTGCTAATTTAGCGATGAAATATTATAATTACATCACAAAATTAAATCCAAAAAATTAGCCACAAAAATTACAATTTCGGCGTTAATATTTTAGCGATGAAATATAATTTTTATGGTTGTTCTGATTATTAACAAAAACATAAAATATTTTTTTGTTTGCGTGGCGATGAAATATTTTCATTTGGTCGCCAAAATTATATCCACAAAATTTTCATTTTTCATTGGAAAATATTAGCGACAAAATAATTTTCATTTTTCTTCTGATTATTAACAACAAAATAAAATAATTTATTGCTAGTTTAACAATGAAATATATTAATTTCATCGCAAAAAATAATTTCAAGAAAGTAGCCACCAAAATTTCTATTTCATCGCAAAATATTAGCGACGAAATATAATTTTCATTGTTGTTCGAACTATTAATAACAAAATGAAGCAATTTGTTGCTAATGTAGCGATGAAATATATATATTTTGTTGCAAATATTAAATCTAAGAATTTAGTAATGTAATTTTTTTTTTTTTGTTGGACGCTGAAGTGAAGAGGGAAATCGTATACCAGATAGAAATAGAAGAATGAGTTAAATTTCAAGGGCAATATTGACCAAATAAAGTAAATTAAGTCAAAATTCGTGGGTCAAATGCGGGTAAACGCTGGTCAAAGCGGGTCAAACTTAATTATAATATTTATTTTCACTCTAAAATATTATCTTACTACATGACCAAAACTATGTTAGTGCAAGACCTAAATTTTGTCACTACAAGACCAAAAGTGTATTACTACAAGTCCAAAAATATTCTGGACACTTGTTTTTTTTTTTTTTAGCAAAATTACTAAAATAATTCTGACTTATTCGGCTACTACATGACTAAAACAATGTTACTACAAGACCAAAATTTTATCACTATAAGGTCAAAAGTGTATTTACATGTCCAAAATCATTCTGGACAGTTAATTTTTTGGGTGAATTTGCAGAATGTTTTGACATGTAATAGTAATTTTTTGGCTTTGTAGTGGTAATTTTTTGATCTTGTAGTAACAATATTTTGGTCAGGTAGTAAACCACCTGTTTGCGACTCGCGAATTTTCTGGGCAACCCGGATCCGGGTTTATGCCCCGCGAATTTTTTAAAATTATCTTAATTTTACTTTTGGATTAAAGGGGCTTAGGATTTTAACTTGGTCTAATTAGTATATGGAACGCATATATAAAATATTTCAAATAAGACTAGCCAAATTCAGATAGTGCTATTGGAATAATGTCTCTCAATAAATTAAAAACTTTATTTATCGATCCTGTTTCTTAGTTATTTATATTTAATTTTTTTTTTAATTACATTATATACCCATTCATTTTCACCTCCGCATGACTAGTTATTTATATTTAATTGAAACAAGTTCTTTAACGAATCTTTTTAACAGAATAGGTTTATATATGATCTAAATTTAATTTGACAAAAACATTAAACATGAAGACAAATGACAAATAAGTTCCCAAAGAACTCGATTCAATGAAATACTCACATAGGCTGCTGACGTGGCTTCTTCAAATATTTTCATTCTTAAATTTCTAAAATTCTACAATTATTGTATACGATTCAGGTTGAACCTTGTTTTCTGGAAAATTTTTGTAACAGTAAAATGAGGATGAATTATAATTAATTATAAAAGGTTGATTTTATTACGGAAATTAAAATTTGTGACATTTTAGTGAAATTAAAATTAATATTGATAAATATGCAAACATGAAAATACGGAAATTAATCAACATGTTTGTTTTTCAACAAATCATTTTTTATTTTATTTTTCTAAATATTTAGATTATAAAATAGCTAGGATACATGTTTTTTGATCGGTTCCCCCCTAATAGATATTCCTCTATTTAGCATGCATGCCATGTATAGAAGTTAAAAAATATACCGAGAGAATATAAAATATATCCATTTAATCATTAATAAAATACAAAAAAATTTACAATCTCAAACTAGAGACTCAGAACAACAGTTGTGTTAGTAATGAATTGAATCTATGGTGTTAATCCATAAAACTCGTTGAACCAACGGTGGTAGAGGGCATCTTTAGCAGTTATCCTCATTGTTGGATCAACGGTTAAAAGCCTTTGTAGAAGATCGTATCCGGAGGCACTCAGCGACGTCGCCCTTCGAATCGGTGTGTTATAAATTAACCTAAATTGGTTTAGCTCCGAATCCCCCGGAAAAAGCACCTCGTTAGACACCAATTCTGCCATAATACACCCAATCGACCACATGTCAATTGCTTTGGTGTACGTCCCTCCACCTAGAAGAATCTCGGGGGCACGGTACCATAAAGTACCCACCCCCGGGGTGAACGACCCTAGTCCACTCTCAAAAATACGGGACAAACCGAAGTCACAGATTTTCAATCGAGTTGTATCCTTGACGTTGACCAGGATGTTGGCGGGCTTAAGATCCCTGTGCATCACATCCAAATCGTGGAGAAAGTCAATACCCTCGAGAATCTGTTTCATCACGAGTTTGACTTCACTTTGTGTCAACGTCGACCCTCTCTTTGCTTCCATGAATCTTCTTAAGTCTGTTTGCATGTGCTCCATCACTACGTACACACGGCCATCGCCTTCGTGGATGAGTCCTTTGTACTCCACGATCGAGGGGTGGGGCGGAAGGCACGACAAGAACGCAACTTCTTGTTTTGTAGATTCGGACATGCCGTGCAATTCGTGCTTAATGGCAACGATTTCCCCGGATGTATTGTTTCTTCCTTCGTATACAACGCCATAACTTCCACTACTGATCACCTTCACAATCGTATATGTTGTTGGCTCCTGACTATGATTGTTGTAGCTTGAATATTGATCAAACTGCACCATGATTTTTAATTTGAAGCAATGATCGATATTAAGATTTACGAAATATGAAAATTATGGAAAAAAAATATGAATGTCAATAGTGTGTGTAGTAACGTTGGTTTATATAGAGTAGGTTGGTCTGTTCAGAGAAATCCATAATAAATCGGGGAGAATCTAATATTCATATCTAATTCAGATAAAAAAAAATACGCATATAAGGAAATATATATATCTAAACGCAAGATAATATATTTTCTTTTTTTCCCAATTTCATTTGGACCAAACAAATTATAGGAGTGGTATAATCGTATAAATGAGATGATTTTGTACAATCCCTAAAAAATCTGATATATAACGAAAAAAAAAAAAAAGAGATTTCCGAATTACTCATCCAAAAGGACTAAAACGTCTTGAGCATGGATGAAAATGTCGGTCGGATATTTTTCCAATATATTCTTGATATATCCAATTTCCGTGGTCGATATCGGGATTTGAAAATGTCGGTCGGATATTTATCCCCTTGTTTAGTGTCACTTCAAGAAAACTGCAATTTAGCCGCGAACAATTTTATCGTTAATTATAATATTTTCGTCGCTAATGTGTTTGTGACAAAAAAATTAATTTTGTCGCAAATATTAGCGATGAAAATTTGAGTTTCTTCGCAAAATATTAGTGACGTGCGAAAATGTGAGAGTTTCATCGCAGAATATTAGCGACGAAAATATGAGTTTCATCGCAAAATGTTTGCGAGGAAAATCAAACATTTGTCGCAAACACATTAGCGACGGGTGTATAGCAACAAATCCCGCGACGCAATTATTTCATCGCTAACTCACATTAGCAGCGAAAATATTAGAATTAGCGACAAATTTTTTCGTGTCTAAAACAGTAGCTCCTTACTTCATGGCTATTTTTTTGCGATAAATATTTTAATTTCGTTGCAAATGTTAGCGATGAAACCCATATTTTTGTCGCTAATATTTGGCTATGGATATCCGATTTACGAATCGTTCTCTAAACCCACATTCGTACTCGATCAACCCAACCCGCACCCACATACCCCCTCCCCGTTTTATTTAAATGACTATTTATTTGGTCTTCGTGGGAATTGATCCCGGGTGAACGGGCATCCAGCACCACTCGGGCATATAGCTCTTTGGTTCAGTTTTTAATATTAATTATATATGTATTCAATTGTTACTAATTTAATTAATTTTACTCATTTAATTAATTTATTTCACATATATTAATTAATTAATTTTTAACTTTTAACAATTATATATATATATATATATATATGCATATATATTGTAATTTTTAAAACAATTCCAATTGTAAAAAATCAATGTCACTTTAACAATTCAAAAAAATTAATAAATATTACATCTAATCTTCATCCTCTCATCTTTATGTCCATCTTCATTTGTATCGATCATCATATTTATAAATATTTTTATAAATATTCAAACAGATTTATAAGACACAAAATTTGGAGAATTATTAAACATTTAATTATATAAACTGATTTTCTAGATTTAATATGCATAGTTGAAGTAGTACTTTTCCTTCATGCTCAGTGAGAATAACAATAAATAATTAATGAAATCAAGAAAACAGAAAAAATAAAACAAATTATATAGAATGAAATCAAGAAATTATACACCAAAATAAATCAAATAAAATACTTAAAATGTCAAATTAATGAGTAAAAGTAAAAGAAATTATATTGATCCTAAACATCATAGTGTTGGAATCGTCTCTTTATTTCACATTGTGCATGCACTCAAAAAAATTTCCTTTATTATGTTTAAACGACAACCATTTTTAATTCATGAGATTTAAAATGAAAAAATCTATTTCAACACTAAAATATTATAGACGAAATATAATTTTTATTATTGTTCTGATTATTAACAATAAAATAAAATAATTTGTTTTAAGTTTAGCGATGAAATATTTTAATTTCGTTGCAAATATGAATTCCAAGAAATTAGCCACTAAAAAATATATTTCATCACAAAATAATAGCGACTAAATATAATTTTTATTGTTGTCCTGATTATTAACAACAAAATAAAACAATTTGTTGCTAGTGTAGCCATGAAATATTTTAGTTTCGTCGCAAATATTAATCCCAATAAAGTAGCTACAAAAATTTATATTTCATCACAAAATTTTAGCGACGAAATATAATTTTCTTTGTAGTTCTGATTCTTAACAACAAAATAAAACAATTTGTTGCTAGTATATCAGTAAAATATTTTAATTTCGTTGCACATATTAATTGTAAGATACTAGCCACAATTTTTTTACAGCAAAATATTTGCGACGGAATATAATTTTCAACGTTAGTGTGATTATTAACAACAAAATAAAATAATTTGTTGCTAATTTAGCGATGAAATATTATAATTACATCACAAAATTAAATCCAAAAAATTAGCCACAAAAATTACAATTTCGGCGTTAATATTTTAGCGATGAAATATAATTTTTATGGTTGTTCTGATTATTAACAAAAACATAAAATATTTTTTTGTTTGCGTGGCGATGAAATATTTTCATTTGGTCACCAAAATTATATCCACAAAATTTTCATTTTACATTGGAAAATATTAGCGACAAAATAATTTTCATTTTTCTTCTGATTATTAACAACAAAATAAAATAATTTATTGCTAGTTTAACAATGAAATATATTAATTTCATCGCAAAAAATAATTTCAAGAAAGTAGCCACCAAAATTTCTATTTCATCGCAAAATATTAGCGACGAAATATAATTTTCATTGTTGTTCGAACTATTAATAACAAAATGAAGCAATTTGTTGCTAATGTAGCGATGAAATATATATATTTTGTTGCAAATATTAAATCTAAGAATTTAGTAATGTAATTTTTTTTTTTTGTTGGACGCTGAAGTGAAGAGGGAAATCGTATACCAGATAGAAATAGAAGAATGAGTTAAATTTCAAGGGCAATATTGACCAAATAAAGTAAATTAAGTCAAAATTCGTGGGTCAAATGCGGGTAAACGCTGGTCAAAGCGGGTCAAACTTAATTATAATATTTATTTTCACTCTAAAATATTATCTTACTACATGACCAAAACTATGTTAGTGCAAGACCTAAATTTTGTCACTACAAGACCAAAAGTGTATTACTACAAGTCCAAAAATATTCTGGACACTTGTTTTTTTTTTTTTTTAGCAAAATTACTAAAATAATTCTGACTTATTCGGCTACTACATGACTAAAACAATGTTACTACAAGACCAAAATTTTATCACTATAAGGTCAAAAGTGTATTTACATGTCCAAAATCATTCTGGACAGTTAATTTTTTGGGTGAATTTGCAGAATGTTTTGACATGTAATAGTAATTTTTTGGCTTTGTAGTGGTAATTTTTTGATCTTGTAGTAACAATATTTTGGTCAGGTAGTAAACCACCTGTTTGCGACTCGCGAATTTTCTGGGCAACCCGGATCCGGGTTTATGCCCCGCGAATTTTTTAAAATTATCTTAATTTTACTTTTGGATTAAATGGGCTTAGGATTTTAACTTGGTCTAATTAGTATATGGAACGCATATATAAAATATTTCAAATAAGACTAGCCAAATTCAGATAGTGCTATTGGAATAATGTCTCTCAATAAATTAAAAACTTTATTTATCGATCCTGTTTCTTAGTTATTTATATTTAATTTTTTTTTTAATTACATTATATACCCATTCATTTTCACCTCCGCATGACTAGTTATTTATATTTAATTGAAACAAGTTCTTTAACGAATCTTTTTAACAGAATAGGTTTATATATGATCTAAATTTAATTTGACAAAAACATTAAACATGAAGACAAATGACAAATAAGTTCCCAAAGAACTCGATTCAATGAAATACTCACATAGGCTGCTGACGTGGCTTCTTCAAATATTTTCATTCTTAAATTTCTAAAATTCTACAATTATTGTATACGATTCAGGTTGAACCTTGTTTTCTGGAAAATTTTTGTAACAGTAAAATGAGGATGAATTATAATTAATTATAAAAGGTTGATTTTATTACGGAAATTAAAATTTGTGACATTTTAGTGAAATTAAAATTAATATTGATAAATATGCAAACATGAAAATACGGAAATTAATCAACATGTTTGTTTTTCAACAAATCATTTTTTATTTTATTTTTCTAAATATTTAGATTATAAAATAGCTAGGATACATGTTTTTTGATCGGTTCCCTAATAGATATTCCTCTATTTAGCATGCATGCCATGTATAGAAGTTAAAAAATATACCGAGAGAATATAAAATATATCCATTTAATCATTAATAAAATACAAAAAAATTTACAATCTCAAACTAGAGACTCAGAACAACAGTTGTGTTAGTAATGAATTGAATCTATGGTGTTAATCCATAAAACTCGTTGAACCAACGGTGGTAGAGGGCATCTTTAGCAGTTATCCTCATTGTTGGATCAACGGTTAAAAGCCTTTGTAGAAGATCGTATCCGGAGGCACTCAGCGACGTCGCCCTTCGAATCGGTGTGTTATAAATTAACCTAAATTGGTTTAGCTCCGAATCCCCCGGAAAAAGCACCTCGTTAGACACCAATTCTGCCATAATACACCCAATCGACCACATGTCAATTGCTTTGGTGTACGTCCCTCCACCTAGAAGAATCTCGGGGGCACGGTACCATAAAGTACCCACCCCCGGGGTGAACGACCCTAGTCCACTCTCAAAAATACGGGACAAACCGAAGTCACAGATTTTCAATCGAGTTGTATCCTTGACGTTGACCAGGATGTTGGCGGGCTTAAGATCCCTGTGCATCACATCCAAATCGTGGAGAAAGTCAATACCCTCGAGAATCTGTTTCATCACGAGTTTGACTTCACTTTGTGTCAACGTCGACCCTCTCTTTGCTTCCATGAATCTTCTTAAGTCTGTTTGCATGTGCTCCATCACTACGTACACACGGCCATCGCCTTCGTGGATGAGTCCTTTGTAGTACTCCACGATCGAGGGGTGGGGCGGAAGGCACGACAAGAACGCAACTTCTTGTTTTGTAGATTCGGACATGCCGTGCAATTCGTGCTTAATGGCAACGATTTCCCCGGATGTATTGTTTCTTCCTTCGTATACAACGCCATAACTTCCACTACTGATCACCTTCACAATCGTATATGTTGTTGGCTCCTGACTATGATTGTTGTAGCTTGAATATTGATCAAACTGCACCATGATTTTTAATATGAAGCAATGATCGATATTAAGATTTACGAAATATGAAAATTATGGAAAAAAAATATGAATGTCAATAGTGTGTGTAGTAACGTTGGTTTATATAGAGTAGGTTGGTCTGTTCAGAGAAATCCATAATAAATCGGGGAGAATCTAATATTCATATCTAATTCAGATAAAAAAAAATACGCATATAAGGAAATATATATATCTAAACGCAAGATAATATATTTTCTTTTTTTCCCAATTTCATTTGGACCAAACAAATTATAGGAGTGGTATAATCGTATAAATGAGATGATTTTGTACAATCCCTAAAAAATCTGATATATAACGAAAAAAAAAAAAAAGAGATTTCCGAATTACTCATCCAAAAGGATTAAAACGTCTTGAGCATGGATGAAAATGTCGGTCGGATATTTTTCGAATATATTCTTGATATATCCAATTTCCGTGGTCGATATCGGTATTTGAAAATGTCGGTCGGATATTTATCCCCTTGTTTAGTGTCACTTCAAGAAAACTGCAATTTAGCCGCGAACAATTTTATCGTTAATTATAATATTTTCGTCGCTAATGTGTTTGTGACAAAAAAATTAATTTTTTCGCAAATATTAGCGATGAAAATTTGAGTTTCTTCGCAAAATATTAGTGACGTGCGAAAATGTGAGAGTTTCATCGCAGAATATTAGCGACGAAAATATGAGTTTCATCGCAAAATGTTTGCGAGGAAAATCAAACATTTGTCGCAAACACATTAGCGACGGGTGTATAGCAACAAATCCCGCGACGCAATTATTTCATCGCTAACTCACATTAGCAGCGAAAATATTAGAATTAGCGACAAATTTTTTCGTGTCTAAAACAGTAGCTCCTTACTTCATGGCTATTTTTTTGCGATAAATATTTTAATTTCGTTGCAAATGTTAGCGATGAAACCCATATTTTTGTCGCTAATATTTGGCTATGGATATCCGATTTACGAATCGTTCTCAAAACCCACATTCGCACTCGATCAACCCAACCCGCACCCACATACCCCCTCCCCGTTTTATTTAAATGACTATTTATTTGGTCTTCGTGGGAATTGATCCCGGGTGAATGGGCATCCAGCACCACTCGGGCATATAGCTCTTTGGCTCAGTTTTTAATATTAATTATATATGTATTCAATTGTTACTAATTTAGTTAATTTTACTCATTTAATTAATTTATTTCACATATATTAATTAATTAATTTTTAACTTTTAACAATTATATATATATATGCATATATATTGTAATTTTTAAAACAATTCCAATTGTAAAAAATCAATGTCACTTTAACAATTCAAAAAATTAATAAATATTACATCTAATCTTCATCCTCTCATCTTTATGTCCATCTTCATTTGTATCGATCATCATATTTATAAATATTTTTATAAATATTCAAACAGATTTATAAGACACAAAATTTGGAGAATTATTAAACATTTAATTATATAAACTGATTTTCTAGATTTAATATGCATAGTTGAAGTAGTACTTTTCCTTCATGCTCAGAGAGAATAACAATAAATAATTAATGAAATCAAGAAAACAGAAAAAATAAAACAAATTATATAGAATGAAATCAAGAAATTATACACCAAAATAAATCAAATAAAATACTTAAAATGTCAAATTAATGAGTAAAAGTAAAAGAAATTATATTGATCCTAAACATCATAGTGTTGGAATCGTCTCTTTATTTCACATTGTGCATGCACTCAAAAAAATTTCCTTTATTATGTTTAAACGACAACCATTTTTAATTCATGAGATTTAAAATGAAAAAATCTATTTCATCACTAAAATATTATAGACGAAATATAATTTTTATTATTGTTCTGATTATTAACAATAAAATAAAATAATTTGTTTTAAGTGTAGCGATGAAATATTTTAATTTCGTTGCAAATATGAATTCCAAGAAATTAGCCACAAAAAATATATTTCATCACAAAATAATAGCGACTAAATATAATTTTCATTGTTGTCCTGATTATTAACAACAAAATAAAACAATTTGTTGCTAGTGTAGCCATGAAATATTTTAGTTTCGTCGCAAATATTAATCCCAATAAAGTAGCTACAAAAATTTATATTTCATCACAAAATTTTAGCGACGAAATATAATTTTCTTTGTAGTTCTGATTCTTAACAACAAAATAAAACAATTTATTGCTATTATATCAGTAAAATATTTTAATTTCGTTGCACATATTAATTGTAAGATACTAGCCACAATTTTTTTACAGCAAAATATTAGCGACGAAATATAATTTTCAACGTTAGTGTGATTATTAACAACAAAATAAAATAATTTGTTGCTAATTTAGCGATGAAATATTATAATTACATCACAAAATTAAATCCAAAAAATTAGCCACAAAAATTACAATTTCGGCGTTAATATTTTAGCGATGAAATATAATTTTTATGGTTGTTCTGATTATTAACAAAAACATAAAATACTTTTATGTTTGCGTGGCGATGAAATATTTTCATTTGGTCGCCAAAATTATATCCACAAAATTTTCATTTTTCATTGGAAAATATTAGCGACAAAATAATTTTCATTTTTCTTCTTATTATTAACAACAAAATAAAATAATTTATTGCTAGTTTAACAATGAAATATTTTAATTTCATCGCAAAAAATAATTTCAAGAAAGTAGCCACCAAAATTTCTATTTCATCGCAAAATATTAGCGACGAAATATAATTTTCATTGTTGTTCTAACTATTAATAATAAAATGAAGCAATTTGTTGCTAATGTAGCGATGAAATATATATATTTTGTTGCAAATATTAAATCTAAGAATTTAGTAATGTAATTTTTTTTTTTTTGTTGGACGCTGAAGTGAAGAGGGAAATCGTATACCAGATAGAAATAGAAGAATGAGTTAAATTTCAAGGGCAATATTGACCAAATAAAGTAAATTAAGTCAAAATTCGTGGGTCAAATGCGGGTAAACGCTGGTCAAAGCGGGTCAACCTTAATTATAATATTTATTTTCGCTCTAAAATATTATCTTACTACATGACCAAAACTATGTTAGTGCAAGACCTAAATTTTGTCACTACAAGACCAAAAGTGTATTACTACAAGTCCAAAAATATTCTGGACACTTGTTTTTTTTTTTTTAGCAAAATTACTAAAATAATTCTGACTTATTCGGCTACTACATGACTAAAACAATGTTACTACAAGACCAAAATTTTATCACTATAAGGTCAAAAGTGTATTATTACATGTCCAAAATCATTCTGGACAGTTAATTTTTTGGGTGAATTTGCAGAATGTTTTGACATGTAATAGTAATTTTTTGGCTTTGTAGTGATAATTTTTTGATCTTGTAGTAACAATATTTTGGTCATGTAGTAAACCACCTGTTTGCGACCCGCGAATTTTCTGGGCAATCCGGATCCGGACTTATGCCCCGCGAATTTTTTAAAATTATCTTAATTTTACTTTTGGATTAAATGGGCTTAGGATTTTGAAGAGGGAAATCGTATACCAGATAGAAATAGAAGAATGAGTTAAATTTCAAGGGCAATATTGACCAAATAAAGTAAATTAAGTCAAAATTCGTGGGTCAAATGCGGGTAAACGCTGGTCAAAGCGGGTCAACCTTAATTATAATATTTATTTTCGCTCTAAAATATTATCTTACTACATGACCAAAACTATGTTAGTGCAAGACCTAAATTTTGTCACTACAAGACCAAAAGTGTATTACTACAAGTCCAAAAATATTCTGGACACTTGTTTTTTTTTTTTTTAGCAAAATTACTAAAATAATTCTGACTTATTCGGCTACTACATGACTAAAACAATGTTACTACAAGACCAAAATTTTATCACTATAAGGTCAAAAGTGTATTATTACATGTCCAAAATCATTCTGGACAGTTAATTTTTTGGGTGAATTTGCAGAATGTTTTGACATGTAATAGTAATTTTTTGGCTTTGTAGTGATAATTTTTTGATCTTGTAGTAACAATATTTTGGTCATGTAGTAAACCACCTGTTTGCGACCCGCGAATTTTCTGGGCAATCCGGATCCGGACTTATGCCCCGCGAATTTTTTTAAATTATCTTAATTTTACTTTTGGATTAAATGGGCTTAGGATTTTGAAGAGGGAAATCGTATACCAGATAGAAATAGAAGAATGAGTTAAATTTCAAGGGCAATATTGACCAAATAAAGTAAATTAAGTCAAAATTCGTGGGTCAAATGCGGGTAAACGCTGGTCAAAGCGGGTCAACCTTAATTATAATATTTATTTTCGCTCTAAAATATTATCTTACTACATGACCAAAACTATGTTAGTGCAAGACCTAAATTTTGTCACTACAAGACCAAAAGTGTATTACTACAAGTCCAAAAATATTCTGGACACTTGTTTTTTTTTTTTTTAGCAAAATTACTAAAATAATTCTGACTTATTCGGCTACTACATGACTAAAACAATGTTACTACAAGACCAAAATTTTATCACTATAAGGTCAAAAGTGTATTATTACATGTCCAAAATCATTCTGGACAGTTAATTTTTTGGGTGAATTTGCAGAATGTTTTGACATGTAATAGTAATTTTTTGGCTTTGTAGTGATAATTTTTTGATCTTGTAGTAACAATATTTTGGTCATGTAGTAAACCACCTGTTTGCGACCCGCGAATTTTCTGGGCAATACGGATCCGGACTTATGCCCCGCGAATTTTTTAAAATTATCTTAATTTTACTTTTGGATTAAATGGGCTTAGGATTTTGAAGAGGGAAATCGTATACCAGATAGAAATAGAAGAATGAGTTAAATTTCAAGGGCAATATTGACCAAATAAAGTAAATTAAGTCAAAATTCGTGGGTCAAATGCGGGTAAACGCTGGTCAAAGCGGGTCAACCTTAATTATAATATTTATTTTCGCTCTAAAATATTATCTTACTACATGACCAAAACTATGTTAGTGCAAGACCTAAATTTTGTCACTACAAGACCAAAAGTGTATTACTACAAGTCCAAAAATATTCTGGACACTTGTTTTTTTTTTTTTTTAGCAAAATTACTAAAATAATTCTGACTTATTCGGCTACTACATGACTAAAACAATGTTACTACAAGACCAAAATTTTATCACTATAAGGTCAAAAGTGTATTATTACATGTCCAAAATCATTCTGGACAGTTAATTTTTTGGGTGAATTTGCAGAATGTTTGACATGTAATAGTAATTTTTTGGCTTTGTAGTGATAATTTTTTGATCTTGTAGTAACAATATTTTGGTCATGTAGTAAACCACCTGTTTGCGACCCGCGAATTTTCTGGGCAACCCGGATCCGGGCTTATGCCCCGCGAATTTTTTAAAATTATCTTAATTTTACTTTTGAATTAAATGGGCTTAGGATTTTGAAGAGGGAAATCGTATACCAGATAGAAATAGAAGAATGAGTTAAATTTCAAGGGCAATATTGACCAAATAAAGTAAATTAAGTCAAAATTCGTGGGTCAAATGCGGGTAAACGCTGGTCAAAGCGGGTCAACCTTAATTATAATATTTATTTTCGCTCTAAAATATTATCTTACTACATGACCAAAACTATGTTAGTGCAAGACCTAAATTTTGTCACTACAAGACCAAAAGTGTATTACTACAAGTCCAAAAATATTCTGGACACTTGTTTTTTTTTTTTTTTAGCAAAATTACTAAAATAATTCTGACTTATTCGGCTACTACATGACTAAAACAATGTTACTACAAGACCAAAATTTTATCACTATAAGGTCAAAAGTGTATTATTACATGTCCAAAATCATTCTGGACAGTTAATTTTTTGGGTGAATTTGCAAAATGTTTTGACATGTAATAGTAATTTTTTGGCTTTGTAGTGATAATTTTTTGATCTTGTAGTAACAATATTTTGGTCATGTAGTAAACCACCTGTTTGCGACCCGCGAATTTTCTGGGCAACCCGGATCCGGGCTTATGCCCCGCGAATTTTTTAAAATTATCTTAATTTTACTTTTGGATTAAATGGGCTTAGGATTTTAAATGGAACGCATATATAAAATATTTCAAATAAGACTAGCCAAATTAAGATAGTGCTATTGGAATAATGTCTCTCAATAAATTAAAAACTTTATTTATCGATCCTGTTTCTTAGTTATTTATATTTAATTTTTTTTTAATTACATTATATACCCATTCATTTTCACCTCCCCATGACTAGTTATTTATATTTAATTGAAACAAGTTCTTTAACGAATCTTTTTAACAGAATAGGTTTATATATGATCTAAATTTAATTTGACAAAAACATTAAACATGAAGACAAATGACAAATAAGTTCCCAAAGAACTCGATTCAATGAAATACTCACATAGGCTGCTGACGTGGCTTCTTCAAATATTTTCATTCTTAAATTTCTAAAATTCTACAATTATTGTATACGATTCAGGTTGAACCTTGTTTTCTGGAAATTTTTTGTAACAGTAAAATGGGGGATGAATTATAATTAATTATAAAAGGTTGATTTTATTACGGAAATTAAAATTTGTGACATTTTAGTGAAATTAAAATTAATATTGATAAATATGCAAACATGAAAATACGGAAATTAATCAACATGTTTGTTTTTCAACAAATCATTTTTTATTTTATTTTTCTAAATATTTAGATTATAAAATAGCTAGGATACATGTTTTTTGATCGGTTCCCTAATAGATATTCCTCTATTTAGCATGCATGCCATGTATAGAAGTTAAAAAATATACCGAGAGAATATAAAATATATCCATTTAATCATTAATAAAATACAAAAAAATTTACAATCTCAAACTAGAGACTCAGAACAACAGTTGTGTTAGTAATGAATTGAATCTATGGTGTTAATCCATAAAACTCGTTGAACCAACGGTGGTAGAGGGCATCTTTAGCAGTTATCCTCATTGTTGGATCAACGGTTAAAAGCCTTTGTAGAAGATCGTATCCGGAGGCACTCAGCGACGTCGCCCTTCGAATCGGTGTGTTATAAATTAACCTAAATTGGTTTAGCTCCGAATCCCCCGGAAAAAGCACCTCGTTAGACACCAATTCTGCCATAATACACCCAATCGACCACATGTCAATTGCTTTGGTGTACGTCCCTCCACCTAGAAGAATCTCGGGGGCACGGTACCATAAAGTACCCACCCCGGGGTGAACGACCCTAGTCCACTCTCAAAAATACGGGACAAACCGAAGTCACAGATTTTCAATCGAGTTGTATCCTTGACGTTGACCAGGATGTTGGCGGGCTTAAGATCCCTGTGCATCACATCCAAATCGTGAAGAAAGTCAATACCCTCGAGAATCTGTTTCATCACGAGTTTGACTTCACTTTGTGTCAACGTCGACCCTCTCTTTGCTTCCATGAATCTTCTTAAGTCTGTTTGCATGTGCTCCATCACTACGTACACACGGCCATCGCCTTCGTGGATGAGTCCTTTGTACTCCACGATCGAGGGGTGGGGCGGAAGGCACTACAAGAACGCAACTTCTTGTTTTGTAGATTCGGACATGCCGTGCAATTCGTGCTTAATGGCAACGATTTCCCCGGATGTATTGTTTCTTCCTTCGTATACAACGCCATAACTTCCACTACTGATCACCTTCACAATCGTATATGTTGTTGGCTCCTGACTATGATTGTTGTAGCTTGAATATTGATCAAACTGCACCATGATTTATAATTTGAAGCAATGATCGATATTAAGATTTACGAAATATGAAAATTATGGAAAAAAAATATGAATGTCAATAGTGTGTGTAGTAACGTTGGTTTATATAGAGTAGGTTGGTCTGTTCAGAGAAATCCATAATAAATCGGGGAGAATCTAATATTCATATCTAATTCAGATAAAAAAAAATACGCATATAAGGAAATATATATCTAAACGCAAGATAATATATTTTCTTTTTTTCCCAATTTCATTTGGACCAAACAAATTATAGGAGTGGTATAATCGTATAAATGAGATGATTTTGTACAATCCCTAAAAAATCTGATATATAACGAAAAAAAAAAAAAGAGATTTCCGAATTACTCATCCAAAAGGACTAAAACGTCTTGAGCATGGATGAAAATGTCGGTCGGATATTTTTCCAATATATTCTTGATATATCCAATTTCCGTGGTCGATATCGGTATTTGAAAATGTCGGTCGGATATTTATCCCCTTGTTTAGTGTCACTTCAAGAAAACTGCAATTTAGCCGCGAACAATTTTATCGTTAATTATAATATTTTCGTCGCTAACGTGTTTGTGACAAAAAAATTAATTTTGTCGCAAATATTAGCGATGAAAATTTGAGTTTCTTCGCAAAATATTAGTGACGTGCGAAAATGTGAGAGTTTCATCGCAGAATATTAGCGACGAAAATATGAGTTTCATCGCAAAATGTTTGCGAGGAAAATCAAACATTTGTCGCAAACACATTAGCGACGGGTGTATAGCAACAAATCCCGCGACGCAATTATTTCATCGCTAACTCACATTAACAGCGAAAATATTAGAATTAGCGACAAATTTTTTCGTGTCTAAAACAGTAGCTCCTTACTTCATGGCTATTTTTTTGCGATAAATATTTTAATTTCGTTGCAAATGTTAGCGATGAAACCCATATTTTTGTCGCTAATATTTGGCTATGGATATCCGATTTACGAATCGTTCTCTAAACCCACATTCGCACTCGATCAACCCAACTCGCACCCAAACCCGACCCGCCCCAACCCGCACCCACATACCCCCTCCCCGTTTTATTTAAATGACTATTGTCAAGTAATTCGGGTAGATTAGACGTCTCCAACCAAGTAGAATATTTGAAGATATAAGAAATAACTGCTCTAGGATAGTAATTCCAAAAGTAAGCAATGAGACAAACAGCACACAAGAATTTAAGTGGTTCGATCAATGTGATCTACATCCACTGGACCAGACGAGTACTTCTTTGATTGATAAAGAATGTTTACACACTCATTCACTCGGAATAGGATATCTCCTCACTTCACTCGTGAACTCACACAACTCAAAGATTACAAAACGTACTACAAATGCATCCACGTAACCTTTACAATGTACAAATACAAGAGTATATAAAGACCAAAGGTAGTTGCTGTTGTTAGGAACTGTTTTGAGTAGTTATCAACCGTTTGCAACCACTTGTAACAACCCATGTGCTCTGTTATTGCCCAACTGAAATGGTAGTTATGCCCTCAAGTAGTTGTAACTGTAAAATAGTTAGTTAAACTAACTAACTTCGAACCAGAAGACTTGTCCATAAAGATCAGACCACTAGTGTTCTGATACTCAAGTCTTCTGCTCTGATGATCAAAAGCTAACTCTGCTGATAGACTTCATACTGTACTGATCTTAACTGCACTGACCAAGTACTGTGCTGACCCAAGTACTGTGCTGATCTTACTGTGCTGATCTAGCCAACTGTGCTGAACTCTAAGCATCACCTTCTCATCTGATCGAAACCCTTCAACTCATCTGATAAGGCCTAAGTTATCTTATCTGATCCTATCAGCTCACTACTCACTTAGTGTGCTGATTCTGAGATTATGAGATAACACTCACAATTCTCCACCTTTAGCTCATAATCGAACTAACCTCCACCAAAACATAAAAACACCAACACTATCCTCCTCAAAGAATAGCCTCCACTACTGATCTTTTGTCACAAGAACAGTAGTCTTCTCCTCAGAGGAATTAATGCAGTCCAATAAGCCTAAGACACAAGCCAAACTTCTCTTTTGGCAATGCCTTAGTGAACGCATCAGCAGGGTTCTCCTCTGTAGCAATCTTCACTACCTGAACCACCCCCTTCTCTACAATATCTCTTACAAAGTACAGCTTCACATCTATATGCTTAGTTCTCTCATGATACCCCTGATGCTTTGCAAGATGTATTGCACTTTGGTTATCACACAAGACAGTCACACTTCTTTGTGATATACCAAACTCCTTCAAGATCCCCCTAAGCCACATGCTCTCCTTAACTGCTTCAGTCAAGGCTACATATTCTGATTATGTAGTAGATAATGCAACTACGGACTTATGTATTGACCTCCATGATATAGCTGTACCAAATAAGGTGAATACATACCCTGTCAAGGACTTTCTTGTGTCTACATTGGCTGCATAGTCGGCATCAACATATCCCACAAGTGCTTCTCCCTTATCTGATATCTTCTGAAATTTCAGACCTTTATCAGCTGATCCTAGAACATATCTCATGACCCACTTAACTGTCTCCCAATGACTTAAGCCTGGATCACTCATGTATCTGCTGATTACACTCATTGCATGAGTTAAATCTGGTCTACAACACACCATAGCATACATTAAACTCCCTACTGCACTGGCATAAGGAACCTTACTCATCCGAGTTCTTTCTTGGTTGTTCTTGGGACACATCTGATTGGATAGCTTCTGATGCTGACCAATTGGTGTAGAAACTGACTTAGCTTGATGCATCCTGAATCTCTCTAACACCTTCTTCAGGTAGGTAGGCTGACTAAGCTGAATTGCTCCCTCAACTCTACTGATCTCCATCCCCAAGATCACTTTAGCTTCACCAAGATCTTTCATCTCAAACTCCCTTTTGAGAATCTCTTTTACTTGATTGATACTGTTAATAGACTCCCCAGCTATTAACATATCATCAACATACAGCAGAAGATAGGTAACTAAACTTCCAACTCTTCTGAAGTAAACATAGCTGTCATACAAGCTTCTTGCAAAACCAGCTGAGCAAATGTACTCATCAAACCTTAAGTACCATTGTCTAGGGCTTTGTTTGAGGCCATAGAGTGATTTTCTGAGTAAGCACACTTTGTCTTCTCCATCTTCTATGTCCAACCCTTCTGGTATTTTCATGTAGATCTTCTCATCTAAGGTCCCATGAAGAAATGTTGTGGTCACATCCATCTGATGCAGCTCCAATTCATATTGAGCAACCATAGCTAACAAGATTTTGATGCTACAATGCTTAACAACAGGAGAGAAGATTTCATTAAAGTCAATACCTTCTTTCTGTGTAAATCCTTTAGCTACAAGCCTTGCCTTGTACCTAATCTTGCCACCTCTCTGAGCCTCCACCTTCTTCTTGTAGATCCACTTACACCCAACGAGTTTCTTGTTCATAGGCCTCTCAACAATCTCCCAAGTCTGGTTTTTGTTCAGAGATAACAATTCTTCCTCCATAGCAACTAACCACTTCTATTTGTCATGGCAGTTGATGGCTTCTGTGTAAGTTTTAGGCTCCAGAGACTCCACCTCAAGAGCTGCACATAATGCAAATGATACAATGTCAGCTTGACCATACCTCTGAGGTGGGTGGACTTCTCTTCTAGTTCTGTCCCTAGTGAGCTGATAGTCATGAAGTTCAGTATCACTATGAGTAGTCTCCTCCTCATCTGGATCAATCTGATCTTCAGTTACTGTTCTGGTTTCAACATGCTCCACCTCAACCTGTGTCTCATATGGTCTGTTGTGTGCTGAACTAGAACTTGCCTCTTCTTTCAATGGCATTCTACTTTCATCAAAAGTTACATCTCTGCTGATAATACACTTCTGCATTCCAGCTTCAAGGCACCACAACCTATACCCTTTCACTCCTGAAGGATACCCTACGAACACACATTTCAAGGCTCGAGGCTCGAGGCTCAAGCTTATCTTGCTTGACATGGACATATGCTAAACAACCATAAACTTTCAAATTACTGTACTCAGCTGTATGGCCAGACCATAACTCTTCTGGGGTTTTAAATTGCACAGCTGATGAAGGGCTTCTGTTTATCAAATAGGCTGCTGTTGACACTGCTTCTCCCCAAAATACTTTAGGCAATCCAGAGCTGCTCAACATGCACCTGACCCTCTCAAGCAAAGTCTGGTTCATTCTCTCAGCTACTCCATTCTGCTGAGGTGTACCTGGTACTGTTCTGTGCCTCACTATACCCTTCTTCTTGCAGAAAACATTGAACTCTTCTGATATGAATTCCAGCCCATTATCAGTTCTCAAATGCTTGAGCTTCTTTCCAGAGACATTCTCAACCTCAGTGAGCCATTCCTTGAACTTTTCAAATGCTTCTGACTTGGATTTCAGGATAGTGATCCATACCTTTCTTGAGTAGTCATCTATGATAGACATGAAGTATCTCCCACCACTTCTGGTCTGATTCCTAGCTTGCCCCCATAAATCTGAATGGACATAGTCCAAAATTCCTTTGGTAGAGTGTGAACTCTTTCCAAACTTCAGTCTCTTGGATTTCCCAAGAATGCAGTGCTCACACAAATCAAGCTTTGTGATCTTGTCACCACCTAGCAATCCTTGCTTGCTTAGCTCAAGTAGGCCCTTCTCTCCTACATGACCTAGTCTTCTGTGCCACAATATTGAGTTGTCTTTCACCCTTGCCACATCTGATCTCCCAACTACTGTTCCTCGCTTAAGAAAGTAGAGATCTTGCCTTCTCTCACCTTTAAGAACAGTAAATTCCCCCTTTGAAACTCTGAGCTCTCCATCTTCTGACTGGAATTTGTAGCCCATTGAATCCAGCATACCAAGAGATATCAAATTTCTCTTGAGTTCAGGAACATACCTGACCCTCCTGAGAATCCTCACTACTCCATCATACATCTTCAAGTGTACTGTACCTTCACCTTTGACTTTGCAAGTGTGATCATTCTCTAACAACACAGAACCTCCATTCTGATGCTTAAAATCATGAAACCAATCTCTCCTTGGAGTCATGTGGAAAGAACACCCTGAATCTAAAATTCAATCCTGCTGTTCTTTAGTGGAAGTGATGGATAGGGACTGAGCTGACTCATAGCCTTTCTGCTCCTTATCTTCTTGGGTTTGATTTGCTTGATTCTTATCAACAGGGTTCTTGGGACCAGCTTTTCTCATAAGCTGTTTGTACTTGTAACAAGTACTCTTAAAGTGCCCAGGTTTGTTGCAGTGGTGGCATACAACTTCCCCTTGATTTGACACTGCTGATTTTCCCTTATCAACTCCCTTGGGTTGACTAGACCCCTTCTTGGAGACAGATTTCTTCTGACCTCCCTTGATTGCCAATCCTTCTCCACTACTGCTCTTATCTCCTTGAGATGTTTTATTATGCAGCAGCTTGGACTTGACAGCCAAGATCACATCCTCCAATGTGATTGCCTCCTTTCTACCATACAAGATGGTGTCCTTTAGGATTTCAAAGGACTTAGGAAGAGCACTCAACAAGATCAGAGCCTTATCCTCTTCATCTAACTTGACATCCAAATTCTCCAGATCATCAAGAATCTTGTTGAATTCATCTAGCTGCTCCGTAATGGGTTTGTCATCTCCCATTCTAAAGGCATACAGCTTCTGCTTCGAATAGAGTCGGTTAACAAAAGTTTTCACCATATATAACTTCTCAAGCTTATCCCAAACCTCCTTCGCTATCTTCTCTTTAGCAACCTCCCTCAAGACCTTATCTCCAAGGCAGAGTAGGATCGTGCTTCGAGCTTTTCTGAGCAACTTGCTCTTTTCAGCCGCAGCTGCTGTAGTTTCTTCTTCTGCAGTTTCTTCGGATTCTTCGAGAGCCTCGAATAATCCTTGCTGTTCAAGGAGGGCCTGCATCTTGACCATCCACAGCCCAAAATCTCCCGTGCCTGTAAACTTCTCTATGTTGTACTTGGTAGAATTCCCCATCTTCGATCTGCAGCTACTTCAGTTCCCACAGACGGCGCCAATTGTCAAGTAATTCAGGTAGATTAGAAGTCTCCAACCAAGTAGAATACTTGAAGATATAAGAAATAACTGCTCTAGGATAGTAATTCCAAAAGTAAGCAACGAGACAAACAGCACACAAGAATTTAAGTGGTTCGATCAATGTGATCTACATCCACTGGACCAGACGAGTACTTCTTTGATTGATAAAGAATGTTTACACACTCATTCACTCGGAATAGGATATCTCCTCACTTCACTCGTGAACTCACACAACTCAAAGATTACAAAACGTACTACAAATGCATCCACGTAACCTTTACAATGTACAAATACAAGAGTATATAAAGACCAAAGGTAGTTGCTGCTGTTAGGAACTGTTTTGAGTAGTTATCAACCGTTTGCAACCGCTTGTAACAACCCATGTGCTCTGTTATTGCCCAACTGAAATGGTAGTTATGCCCTCAAGTAGTTGTAACTGTAAAACAGTTAGTTAAACTAACTAACTTCGAACCAGAAGACTTGTCCATAAAGATCAGATCACTAGTGTTCTGATACTCAAGTCTTCTGCTCTGATGATCAAAAGCTAACTCTGCTGATAGACTTCATACTGTACTGATCTTAACTGCACTGACCAAGTACTGTGCTGACCCAAGTACTGTGCTGATCCAGTACTGTGCTGATCTTACTGTGCTGATCTAGCCAACTGTGCTAAACTCTAAGCATCACCTTCTCATCTGATCGAAACCCTTCAACTCATCTGATAAGGCCTAAGTTATCTTATCTGATCCTATCAGCTCACTACTCACTTAGTGTGCTGATTCTGAGATTATGAGATAACACTCACAATTCTCCACCTTTAGCTCATAATCGAACTAACCTCCACCAAAACATAAAAACACCAACACTATCCTCCTCAAAGAATAGCCTCCACTACTGATCTTCTGTCACAAGAACAGTAGTCTTCTCCTCAGAGGAATTAATGCAGTCCAATAAGCCTAAGACACAAGCCAAACTTCTCTTTTGGCAATGCCTTAGTGAACGCATCAGCAGGGTTCTCCTCTGTAGCAATCTTCACTACCTGGACCACCCCCTTCTCTACAATATCTCTTACAAAGTACAGATTCACATCTATATGCTTAGTTCTCTCATGATACCCCTGATGCTTTGCAAGATGTATTGCACTTTGGTTATCACAAAAGACAGTCACACTTCTTTGTGATATACCAAACTCCTTCAAGATCCCCCTAAGCCACATGCTCTCCTTAACTGCTTCAGTCAAGGCTACATATTCTGATTCTGTAGTAGATAATGCAACTACGGACTTATGTATTGACCTCCATGATATAGCTGTACCAAATAAGGTGAATACATACCATGTCAAGGACTTTCTTGTGTCTACATTGGCTGCATAGTCGACATCAACATATCCCACAAGTGCTTCTCCCTTATATGATATCTTCTGAAATTTCAGACCTTTATCAGCTGATCCTAGAACATATCTCATGACCCACTTAATTGTCTCCCAATGACTTAAGCCTGGATCACTCATGTATCTGCTGATTACACTCATTGCATGAGTTAAATCTGGTCTACAACACACCATAGCATACATTAAACTCCCTACTGCACTGATACTTTACAAGATGTATTGCACTTTGGATTTGACTAGTTTTATTTGCTTTCTTAGTGACATTTATAGACAACATTAGAATTAGTCTTAGTTTTTAAACCATCATTGCAAATCAATCGTGTCTAGATAGAATCGTGCCAACAAATATCACTTTTACACTAACCCTTCTCTGTGGGATCGACCTCGTACTTACTTCGCTACAATATACACCGTATACTTGCGGTCGTATATTTTAGAGTTGTAAAATACGTGAATCCCTCAGTGAGAATAACAATAAATAATTAATGAAATCAAGAAAACAGAAAAAATAAAACAAATTATATAGAATGAAATCAAGAAATTATACACCAAAATAAATCAAATAAAATACTTAAAATGTCAAATTAATGAGTAAAAATAAAAGAAATTATATTGATCCTATTATTTCAAACATCATAGTGTTGGAATCGTCTCTTTATTTCACATTGTGCATGCACTCAAATTTTTTTCCTTTATTATGTTTAAACGACAACCATTTTTAATTCATGAGATTTAAAATGAAAAAATCTATTTCATCACTAAAATATTATAGACGAAATATAATTTTTATTATTGTTCTGATTATTAACAATAAAATAAAATATTGTGTTGCTAATATAGTGATAAAATATTTTATTTTTCTCTCAAATATTAAATCCACAAAATTAATTATGCAAAATTTAATTTTGTCGCTAAAATATTAGCGACGAAATATAATTTTCATTGTTGTTCTTATTATTAACAATAAAATAAAATAATTTGTTTTAAGTGTAGCGATGAAATATTTTAATTTCGTTGCAAATATGAATTCCAAGAAATTAGCCACAAAAAATATATTTCATCGCAAAATAATAGCGACTAAATATAATTTTCATTGTTGTCCTGATTATTAACAACAAAATAAAACAATTTGTTGCTAGTGTAGCCATGAAATATTTTAGTTTCGTCGCAAATATTAATCCCAATAAAGTAGCTACAAAAATTTATATTTCATCACAAAATTTTAGCGACGAAATATAATTTTCTTTGTAGTTCTGATTCTTAACAACAAAATAAAACAATTTGTTGCTAGTATAACGGTAAACTATTTTAATTTCGTCGCACATATTAATTGTAAGATACTAGCCACAATTTTTTTACAGCAAAATATTAGCGACGAAATATAATTTTCAACGTTAGTCTGATTATTAACAACAAAATAAAATAATTTGTTGCTAATTTAGCGATGAAATATTATAATTACGTCACAAAATTAAATTAAAAAAATTAGCCACAAAAATTACAATTTCGGCGTTAATATTTTAGCGATGAAATATAATTTTTATGGTTGTTCTGATTATTAACAAAAAAATAAAATATTTTTTTTGTTTGCGTGGCGATGAAATATTTTCATTTGGTCGCCAAAATTATATCCACAAAATTTTCATTTCTCATTGGAAAATATTAGCGACAAAATAATTTTCATTGTTCTTCTGATTATTAACAAAATATTTTAATTTCATCGCAAAAATTAATTTCAAGAAAGTAGCCACCAAAATTTCTATTTCATCGCAAAATATTAGCGACGAAATATAATTTTCATTGTTGTTCTAACTATTAATAACAAAACGAAGCAATTTGTTGCTAATATAGCGATGAAATATATATATATATATATATATATATATATATTTTGTTGCAAATATTAAATCTAAGAATTTAGTAACGTAATTTTTTATTTTGTTGCACGCTGAAGTGAAGAGGGAAATCGGATACCAGATAGAAATAGAAGAATCAGTTAAATTTCAAGGGCAATATTGACCAAATAAAGTAAATTAAGTCAAAATTCGTGGGTCAAATGCGGGTAAACGCTGGTCAAAGCGGGTCAACCTTAATTATAATATTTATTTTCGCTCTTTAATATTATCTTACTACATGACCAAAACTATGTTAGTACAAGACCTAAATTTTGTCACTACAAGACCAAAAGTGTATTACTACAAGTCCAAAAATATTCTGGACACTTGTTTTTTTTTTTTTTTTTAGCAAAATTACTAAAATAATTCTGACTTATTCGGCTACTACATGACTAAAACAATGTTACTACAAGACCAAAATTTTATCACTACAAGGTCAAAAGTGTATTATTACATGTCCAAAAACATTCTGGACATCTGGACAGTTAATTTTTTGGGTGAATTTGCAGAATGTTTTGACATGTAATAGTAATATTTTGGCCTTGTAGTGGTAATTTTTTGATCTTGTAATAACAATATTTTTGTCAGGTAGTAAACCACGTGTTTGCGACCCGCGAATTTTTTAGGCAACCTGGATCCGGGCTTATGCCCCGCGAATTTTTTAAAATTATCTTAATTTTACTTTTGGATTAAATGGGCTTAGGATTTTAATTAACTTGGTCTAATTAGTATGGAACGCATATATAAAATATTTCAAATAAGACTAGCCAATTTCAGATAGTGCTATTGTGAAATATGGTATATAAGTTTTTAGCATATTAAAATATTAGTAATAAAAATAATATATTTTTAACAACACTCAATAAATTTATTCGTACACTACTGTTGGAATAATGTCTTCTCAATAAATTAAAAACTTTATTTATATATATCATCCTGTTTCTTAATTATTTATTTTAATTGAAACAAGTTCTTTAACAAATCTTTTTAACATAATAATAGTTTAGATATGATCTAAATTTAATTTGACAAAAACATTAAACATGAAGACAAATGACAAATAAGTTTCCAAAGAACTCGATTCAAATCACCCCAATGAAATACTCACAAATACTTTCTAAAATTCTACAATTTTCGTTTCTAATTCAAATTTTATACGATTCATGGTTGAAATCAAAGAAAATTAATTAAACAAAACTCAGAATGGAGAGTAATACCCTTGTTGAACCTTGTTTTCTGGAAATTTTTTGTAACAGTAAAATGAGGATGAATTATAATTAATTATAAAAGGTTGATTTTATTACGGAAATTAAAATTTGTGACATTTTAGTGTAATTAAAATTAATATTGATAAATATGCAAACATGAAAATACGGAAATTAATCAACATGTTTGTTTTTCAACAAATCATTTTTTATTTTATTTTTCTAAATATTTAGATTATAAAATAGCTAGGATACATGTTTTTTGATCGGTTCCCTAATAGATATTCCTCTATTTAGCATGCATGCCATGTATAGAAGTTAAAAAATATACCGAGAGAATATAAAATATATCCATTTAATCATTAATAAAATACAAAAAAATTTACAATCTCAAACTAGAGACTCAGAACAACAGTTGTGTTAGTAATGAATTGAATCTATGGTGTTAATCCATAAAACTCGTTGAACCAACGGTGGTAGAGGGCATCTTTAGCAGTTATCCTCATTGTTGGATCAACGGTTAAAAGCCTTTGTAGAAGATCGTATCCGGAGGCACTCAGCGACGTCGCCCTTCGAATCGGTGTGTTATAAATTAACCTAAATTGGTTTAGCTCCGAATCCCCCGGAAAAAGCACCTCGTTAGACACCAATTCTGCCATAATACACCCAATCGACCACATGTCAATTGCTTTGGTGTACGTCCCTCCACCTAGAAGAATCTCGGGGGCACGGTACCATAAAGTACCCACCCCCGGGGTGAACGACCCTAGTCCACTCTCAAAAATACGGGACAAACCGAAGTCACAGATTTTCAATCGAGTTGTATCCTTGACGTTGACCAGGATGTTGGCGGGCTTAAGATCCCTGTGCATCACATCCAAATCGTGGAGAAAGTCAATACCCTCGAGAATCTGTTTCATCACGAGTTTGACTTCACTTTGTGTCAACGTCGACCCTCTCTTTGCTTCCATGAATCTTCTTAAGTCTGTTTGCATGTGCTCCATCACTACGTACACACGGCCATCGCCTTCGTGGATGAGTCCTTTGTACTCCACGATCGAGGGGTGGGGCGGAAGGCACGACAAGAACGCAACTTCTTGTTTTGTAGATTCGGACATGCCGTGCAATTCGTGCTTAATGGCAACGATTTCCCCGGATGTATTGTTTCTTCCTTCGTATACAACGCCATAACTTCCACTACTGATCACCTTCACAATCGTATATGTTGTTGGCTCCTGACTATGATTGTTGTAGCTTGAATATTGATCAAACTGCACCATGATTTTTAATTTGAAGCAATGATCGATATTAAGATTTACGAAATATGAAAATTATGGAAAAAAAATATGAATGTCAATAGTGTGTGTAGTAACGTTGGTTTATATAGAGTAGGTTGGTCTGTTCAGAGAAATCCATAATAAATCGGGGAGAATCTAATATTCATATCTAATTCAGATAAAAAAAAATACGCATATAAGGAAATATATATATCTAAACGCAAGATAATATATTTTCTTTTTTTCCCAATTTCATTTGGACCAAACAAATTATAGGAGTGGTATAATCGTATAAATGAGATGATTTTGTACAATCCCTAAAAAATCTGATATATAACGAAAAAAAAAAAAAAAGAGATTTCCGAATTACTCATCCAAAAGGACTAAAACGTCTTGAGCATGGATGAAAATGTCGGTCGGATATTTTTCCAATATATTCTTGATATATCCAATTTCCGTGGTCGATATCGGTATTTGAAAATGTCGGTCGGATATTTATCCCCTTGTTTAGTGTCACTTCAAGAAAACTGCAATTTAGCCGCGAACAATTTTATCGTTAATTATAATATTTTCGTCGCTAACGTGTTTGTGACAAAAAAATTAATTTTGTCGCAAATATTAGCGATGAAAATTTGAGTTTCTTCGCAAAATATTAGTGACGTGCGAAAATGTGAGAGTTTCATCGCAGAATATTAGCGACGAAAATATGAGTTTCATCGCAAAATGTTTGCGAGGAAAATCAAACATTTGTCGCAAACACATTAGCGACGGGTGCATAGCAACAAATCCCGCGACGCAATTATTTCATCGCTAACTCACATTAGCAGCGAAAATATTAGAATTAGCGACAAATTTTTTCGTGTCTAAAACAGTAGCTCCTTACTTCATGGCTATTTTTTTGCGATAAATATTTTAATTTCGTTGCAAATGTTAGCGATGAAACCCATATTTTTGTCGCTAATATTTGGCTATGGATATCCGATTTACGAATCGTTCTCTAAACCCACATTCGCACTCGATCAACCCAACCCGCACCCACATACCCCCTCCCCGTTTTATTTAAATGACTATTTATTTGGTCTTCGTGGGAATTGATCCCGGGTGAATGGGCATCCAGCACCACTCGGGCATATAGCTCTTTGGTTCAGTTTTTAATATTAATTATATATGTATTCAATTGTTACTAATTTAGTTAATTTTACTCATTTAATTAATTTATTTCACATATATTAATTAATTAATTTTTAACTTTTAACAATTATATATATATATATATATGCATATATATTGTAATTTTTAAAACAATTCCAATTGTAAAAAATCAATGTCACTTTAACAATTCAAAAAAATTAATAAATATTACATCTAATCTTCATCCTCTCATCTTTATGTCCATCTTCATTTGTATCGATCATCATATTTATAAATAATTTTATAAATATTCAAACAGATTTATAAGACACAAAATTTGGAGAATTATTAAACATTTAATTATATAAACTGATTTTCTAGATTTAATATGCATAGTTGAAGTAGTACTTTTCCTTCATGCTCAGTGAGAATAACAATAAATAATTAATGAAATCAAGAAAACAGAAAAAATAAAACAAATTATATAGAATGAAATCAAGAAATTATACACCAAAATAAATCAAATAAAATACTTAAAATGTCAAATTAATGAGTAAAAGTAAAAGAAATTATATTGATCCTAAACATCATAGTGTTGGAATCGTCTCTTTATTTCACATTGTGCATGCACTCAAAAAATTTTCCTTTATTATGTTTAAACGACAACCATTTTTAATTCATGAGATTTAAAATGAAAAAATCTATTTCATCACTAAAATATTATAGACGAAATATAATTTTTATTATTGTTCTGATTATTAACAATAAAATAAAATAATTTGTTTTAAGTGTAGCGATGAAATATTTTAATTTCGTTGCAAATATGAATTCCAAGAAATTAGCCACAAAAAATATATTTCATCACAAAATAATAGCGACTAAATATAATTTTCATTGTTGTCCTGATTATTAACAACAAAATAAAACAATTTGTTGCTAGTGTAGCCATGAAATATTTTAGTTTCGTCGCAAATATTAATCCCAATAAAGTAGCTACAAAAATTTATATTTCATCACAAAATTTTAGCGACGAAATATAATTTTCTTTGTAGTTCTGATTCTTAACAACAAAATAAAACAATTTGTTGCTAGTATATCAGTAAAATATTTTAATTTCGTTGCACATATTAATTGTAAGATACTAGCCACAATTTTTTTACAGTAAAATATTAGCGACGAAATATAATTTTCAACATTAGTGTGATTATTAACAACAAAATAAAATAATTTGTTGCTAATTTAGCGATGAAATATTATAATTACATCACAAAATTAAATCCAAAAAATTAGCCACAAAAATTACAATTTCGGCGTTAATATTTTAGCGATGAAATATAATTTTTATGGTTGTTCTGATTATTAACAAAAACATAAAATATTTTTTTGTTTGCGTGGCGATGAAATATTTTCATTTGGTCGCCAAAATTATATCCACAAAATTTTCATTTTTCATTGGAAAATATTAGCAACAAAATAATTTTCATTTTTCTTCTGATTATTAACAACAAAATAAAATAATTTATTGCTAGTTTAGCAATGAAATATTTTAATTTCATCGCAAAAAATAATTTCAAGAAAGTAGCCACCAAAATTTCTATTTCATCGCAAAATATTAGCGACGAAATATAATTTTCATTGTTGTTCTAACTATTAATAACAAAATGAAGCAATTTGTTGCTAATGTAGCGATGAAATATATATATTTTGTTGCAAATATTAAATCTAAGAATTTAGTAATGTAATTTTTTTTTTTATTGGACGCTGAAGTGAAGAGGGAAATCGTATACCAGATAGAAATAGAAGAATGAGTTAAATTTCAAGGGCAATATTGACCAAATAAAGTAAATTAAGTCAAAATTCGTGGGTCAAATGCGGGTAAACGCTGGTCAAAGCGGGTCAACCTTAATTATAATATTTATTTTCGCTCTAAAATATTATCTTACTACATGACCAAAACTATGTTAGTGCAAGACCTAAATTTTGTCACTACAAGACCAAAAGTGTATTACTACAAGTCCAAAAATATTCTGGACACTTGTTTTTTTTTTTTTTAGCAAAATTACTAAAATAATTCTGACTTATTCGGCTACTACATGACTAAAACAATGTTACTACAAGACCAAAATTTTATCACTATAAGGTCAAAAGTGTATTTACATGTCCAAAATCATTCTGGACAGTTAATTTTTTGGGTGAATTTGCAGAATGTTTTGACATGTAATAGTAATTTTTTGGCTTTGTAGTGGTAATTTTTTGATCTTGTAGTAACAATATTTTGGTCATGTAGTAAACCACCTGTTTGCGACTCGCGAATTTTCTGGGCAACCCGGATCCGGGTTTATGCCCCGCGAATTTTTTAAAATTATCTTAATTTTACTTTTGGATTAAATGGGCTTAGGATTTTAACTTGGTCTAATTAGTATATGGAACGCATATATAAAATATTTCAAATAAGACTAGCCAAATTCAGATAGTGCTATTGGAATAATGTCTCTCAATAAATTAAAAACTTTATTTTTCGATCCTGTTTCTTAGTTATTTATATTTAATTTTTTTTTTAATTACATTATATACCCATTCATTTTCACCTCCGCATGACTAGTTATTTATATTTAATTGAAACAAGTTCTTTAACGAATCTTTTTAACAGAATAGGTTTATATATGATCTAAATTTAATTTGACAAAAACATTAAACATGAAGACAAATGACAAATAAGTTCCCAAAGAACTCGATTCAATGAAATACTCACATAGGCTGCTGACGTGGCTTCTTCAAATATTTTCATTCTTAAATTTCTAAAATTCTACAATTATTGTATACGATTCAGGTTGAACCTTGTTTTCTGGAAAATTTTTGTAACAGTAAAATGAGGATGAATTATAATTAATTATAAAAGGTTGATTTTATTACGGAAATTAAAATTTGTGACATTTTAGTGAAATTAAAATTAATATTGATAAATATGCAAACATGAAAATACGGAAATTAATCAACATGTTTGTTTTTCAACAAATCATTTTTTATTTTATTTTTCTAAATATTTAGATTATAAAATAGCTAGGATACATGTTTTTTGATCGGTTCCCTAATAGATATTCCTCTATTTAGCATGCATGCCATGTATAGAAGTTAAAAAATATACCGAGAGAATATAAAATATATCCATTTAATCATTAATAAAATACAAAAAAATTTACAATCTCAAACTAGAGACTCAGAACAACAGTTGTGTTAGTAATGAATTGAATCTATGGTGTTAATCCATAAAACTCGTTGAACCAACGGTGGTAGAGGGCATCTTTAGCAGTTATCCTCATTGTTGGATCAACGGTTAAAAGCCTTTGTAGAAGATCGTATCCGGAGGCACTCAGCGACGTCGCCCTTCGAATCGGTGTGTTATAAATTAACCTAAATTGGTTTAGCTCCGAATCCCCCGGAAAAAGCACCTCGTTAGACACCAATTCTGCCATAATACACCCAATCGACCACATGTCAATTGCTTTGGTGTACGTCCCTCCACCTAGAAGAATCTCGGGGGCACGGTACCATAAAGTACCCACCCCCGGGGTGAACGACCCTAGTCCACTCTCAAAAATACGGGACAAACCGAAGTCACAGATTTTCAATCGAGTTGTATCCTTGACGTTGACCAGGATGTTGGCGGGCTTAAGATCCCTGTGCATCACATCCAAATCGTGGAGAAAGTCAATACCCTCGAGAATCTGTTTCATCACGAGTTTGACTTCACTTTGTGTCAACGTCGACCCTCTCTTTGCTTCCATGAATCTTCTTAAGTCTGTTTGCATGTGCTCCATCACTACGTACACACGGCCATCGCCTTCGTGGATGAGTCCTTTGTAGTACTCCACGATCGAGGGGTGGGGCGGAAGGCACGACAAGAACGCAACTTCTTGTTTTGTAGATTCGGACATGCCGTGCAATTCGTGCTTAATGGCAACGATTTCCCCGGATGTATTGTTTCTTCCTTCGTATACAACGCCATAACTTCCACTACTGATCACCTTCACAATCGTATATGTTGTTGGCTCCTGACTATGATTGTTGTAGCTTGAATATTGATCAAACTGCACCATGATTTTTAATATGAAGCAATGATCGATATTAAGATTTACGAAATATGAAAATTATGGAAAAAAAATATGAATGTCAATAGTGTGTGTAGTAACGTTGGTTTATATAGAGTAGGTGTTGGTCTGTTCAGAGAAATCCATAATAAATCGGGGAGAATCTAATATTCATATCTAATTCAGATAAAAAAAAATACGCATATAAGGAAATATATATATCTAAACGCAAGATAATATATTTTCTTTTTTTCCCAATTTCATTTGGACCAAACAAATTATAGGAGTGGTATAATCGTATAAATGAGATGATTTTGTACAATCCCTAAAAAATCTGATATATAACGAAAAAAAAAAAAAGAGATTTCCGAATTACTCATCCAAAAGGATTAAAACGTCTTGAGCATGGATGAAAATGTCGGTCGGATATTTTTCCAATATATTCTTGATATATCCAATTTCCGTGGTCGATATCGGTATTTGAAAATGTCGGTCGGATATTTATCCCCTTGTTTAGTGTCACTTCAAGAAAACTGCAATTTAGCCGCGAACAATTTTATCGTTAATTATAATATTTTCGTCGCTAATGTGTTTGTGACAAAAAAATTAATTTTGTCGCAAATATTAGCGATGAAAATTTGAGTTTCTTCGCAAAATATTAGTGACGTGCGAAAATGTGAGAGTTTCATCGCAGAATATTAGCGACGAAAATATGAGTTTCATCGCAAAATGTTTGCGAGGAAAATCAAACATTTGTCGCAAACACATTAGCGACGGGTGTATAGCAACAAATCCCGCGACGCAATTATTTCATCGCTAACTCACATTAGCAGCGAAAATATTAGAATTAGCGACAAATTTTTTCGTGTCTAAAACAGTAGCTCCTTACTTCATGGCTATTTTTTTGCGATAAATATTTTAATTTCGTTGCAAATGTTAGCGATGAAACCCATATTTTTGTCGCTAATATTTGGCTATGGATATCCGATTTACGAATCGTTCTCTAAACCCACATTCGCACTCGATCAACCCAACCCGCACCCACATACCCCTTCCCCGTTTTATTTAAATGACTATTTATTTGGTCTTCGTGGGAATTGATCCCGGGTGAACGGGCATCCAGCACCACTCGGGCATATAGCTCTTTGGTTCAGTTTTTAATATTAATTATATATGTATTCAATTGTTACTAATTTAGTTAATTTTACTCATTTAATTAATTTATTTCACATATATTAATTAATTAATTTTTAACTTTTAACAATTATATATATATATATATATATATATGCATATATATTGTAATTTTTAAAACAATTCCAATTGTAAAAAATCAATGTCACTTTAACAATTCAAAAAAATTAATAAATATTACATCTAATCTTCATCCTCTCATCTTTATGTCCATCTTCATTTGTATCGATCATCATATTTATAAATATTTTTATAAATATTCAAACAGATTTATAAGACACAAAATTTGGAGAATTATTAAACATTTAATTATATAAACTGATTATCTAGATTTAATATGCATAGTTGAAGTAGTACTTTTCCTTCATGCTCAGTGAGAATAACAATAAATAATTAATGAAATCAAGAAAACAGAAAAAATAAAACAAATTATATAGAATGAAATCAAGAAATTATACACCAAAATAAATCAAATAAAATACTTAAAATGTCAAATTAATGAGTAAAAGTAAAAGAAATTATATTGATCCTAAACATCATAGTGTTGGAATCGTCTCTTTATTTCACATTGTGTATGCACTCAAAAAAATTTCCTTTATTATATTTAAACGACAACCATTTTTAATTCATGAGATTTAAAATGAAAAAATCTATTTCATCACTAAAATATTATAGACGAAATATAATTTTTATTATTGTTCTGATTATTAACAATAAAATAAAATAATTTGTTTTAAGTGTAGCGATGAAATATTTTAATTTCGTTGCAAATATGAATTCCAAGAAATTAGCCACAAAAAATATATTTCATCACAAAATAATAGCGACTAAATATAATTTTCATTGTTGTCCTGATTATTAACAACAAAATAAAACAATTTGTTGCTAGTGTAGCCATGAAATATTTTAGTTTCGTCGCAAATATTAATCCCAATAAAGTAGCTACAAAAATTTATATTTCATCACAAAATTTTAGCGACGAAATATAATTTTCTTTGTAGTTCTGATTCTTAACAACAAAATAAAACAATTTGTTGCTAGTATATCAGTAAAATATTTTAATTTCGTTGCACATATTAATTGTAAGATACTAGCCACAATTTTTTTACAGCAAAATATTTGCGACGGAATATAATTTTCAACGTTAGTGTGATTATTAACAACAAAATAAAATAATTTGTTGCTAATTTAGCGATGAAATATTATAATTACATCACAAAATTAAATCCAAAAAATTAGCCACAAAAATTACAATTTCGGCGTTAATATTTTAGCGATGAAATATAATTTTTATGGTTGTTCTGATTATTAACAAAAACATAAAATATTTTTTTGTTTGCGTGGCGATGAAATATTTTCATTTGGTCGCCAAAATTATATCCACAAAATTTTCATTTTTCATTGGAAAATATTAGCGACAAAATAATTTTCATTTTTCTTCTGATTATTAACAACAAAATAAAATAATTTATTGCTAGTTTAACAATGAAATATATTAATTTCATCGCAAAAAATAATTTCAAGAAAGTAGCCACCAAAATTTCTATTTCATCGCAAAATATTAGCGACGAAATATAATTTTCATTGTTGTTCGAACTATTAATAACAAAATGAAGCAATTTGTTGCTAATGTAGCGATGAAATATATATATTTTGTTGCAAATATTAAATCTAAGAATTTAGTAATGTAATTTTTTTTTTTTTTTGTTGGACGCTGAAGTGAAGAGGGAAATCGTATACCAGATAGAAATAGAAGAATGAGTTAAATTTCAAGGGCAATATTGACCAAATAAAGTAAATTAAGTCAAAATTCGTGGGTCAAATGCGGGTAAACGCTGGTCAAAGCGGGTCAAACTTAATTATAATATTTATTTTCACTCTAAAATATTATCTTACTACATGACCAAAACTATGTTAGTGCAAGACCTAAATTTTGTCACTACAAGACCAAAAGTGTATTACTACAAGTCCAAAAATATTCTGGACACTTGTTTTTTTTTTTTTTTAGCAAAATTACTAAAATAATTCTGACTTATTCGGCTACTACATGACTAAAACAATGTTACTACAAGACCATAATTTTATCACTATAAGGTCAAAAGTGTATTTACATGTCCAAAATCATTCTGGACAGTTAATTTTTTGGGTGAATTTGCAGAATGTTTTGACATGTAATAGTAATTTTTTGGCTTTGTAGTGGTAATTTTTTGATCTTGTAGTAACAATATTTTGGTCATGTAGTAAACCACCTGTTTGCGACTCGCGAATTTTCTGGGCAACCCGGATCCGGGTTTATGCCCCGCGAATTTTTTAAAATTATCTTAATTTTACTTTTGGATTAAATGGGCTTAGGATTTTAACTTGGTCTAACTAGTATATAGAACGCATATATAAAATATTTCAAATAAGACTAGCCAAATTCAGATAGTGCTATTGGAATAATGTCTCTCAATAAATTAAAAACTTTATTTATCGATCCTGTTTCTTAGTTATTTATATTTAATTTTTTTTTTAATTACATTATTTACCCATTCATTTTCACCTCCGCATGACTAGTTATTTATATTTAATTGAAACAAGTTCTTTAACGAATCTTTTTAACAGAATAGGTTTATATATGATCTAAATTTAATTTGACAAAAACATTAAACATGAAGACAAATGACAAATAAGTTCCCAAAGAACTCGATTCAATGAAATACTCACATAGGCTGCTGACGTGGCTTCTTCAAATATTTTCATTCTTAAATTTCTAAAATTCTACAATTATTGTATACGATTCAGGTTGAACCTTGTTTTCTGGAAAATTTTTGTAACAGTAAAATGAGGATGAATTATAATTAATTATAAAAGGTTGATTTTATTACGGAAATTAAAATTTGTGACATTTTAGTGTAATTAAAATTAATATTGATAAATATGCAAACATGAAAATACGGAAATTAATCAACATGTTTGTTTTTCAACAAATCATTTTTTATTTTATTTTTCTAAATATTTAGATTATAAAATAGCTAGGATACATGTTTTTTGATCGGTTCCCTAATAGATATTCCTCTATTTAGCATGCATGCCATGTATAGAAGTTAAAAAATATACCGAGAGAATATAAAATATATCCATTTAATCATTAATAAAATACAAAAAAATTTACAATCTCAAACTAGAGACTCAGAACAACAGTTGTGTTAGTAATGAATTGAATCTATGGTGTTAATCCATAAAACTCGTTGAACCAACGGTGGTAGAGGGCATCTTTAGCAGTTATCCTCATTGTTGGATCAACGGTTAAAAGCCTTTGTAGAAGATCGTATCCGGAGGCACTCAGCGACGTCGCCCTTCGAATCGGTGTGTTATAAATTAACCTAAATTGGTTTAGCTCCGAATCCCCCGGAAAAAGCACCTCGTTAGACACCAATTCTGCCATAATACACCCAATCGACCACATGTCAATTGCTTTGGTGTACGTCCCTCCACCTAGAAGAATCTCGGGGGCACGGTACCATAAAGTACCTACCCCCGGGGTGAACGACCCTAGTCCACTCTCAAAAATACGGGACAAACCGAAGTCACAGATTTTCAATCGAGTTGTATCCTTGACGTTGACCAGGATGTTGGCGGGCTTAAGATCCCTGTGCATCACATCCAAATCGTGGAGAAAGTCAATACCCTCGAGAATCTGTTTCATCACGAGTTTGACTTCACTTTGTGTCAACGTCGACCCTCTCTTTGCTTCCATGAATCTTCTTAAGTCTGTTTGCATGTGCTCCATCACTACGTACACACGGCCATCGCCTTCGTGGATGAGTCCTTTGTACTCCACGATCGAGGGGTGGGGCGGAAGGCACGACAAGAACGCAACTTCTTGTTTTGTAGATTCGGACATGCCGTGCAATTCGTGCTTAATGGCAACGATTTCCCCGGATGTATTGTTTCTTCCTTCGTATACAACGCCATAACTTCCACTACTGATCACCTTCACAATCGTATATGTTGTTGGCTCCTGACTATGATTGTTGTAGCTTGAATATTGATCAAACTGCACCATGATTTTTAATTTGAAGCAATGATCGATATTAAGATTTACGAAATATGAAAATTATGGAAAAAAAATATGAATGTCAATAGTGTGTGTAGTAGCGTTGGTTTATATAGAGTAGGTTGGTCTGTTCAGAGAAATCCATAATAAATCGGGGAGAATCTAATATTCATATCTAATTCAGATAAAAAAAAAATACGCATATAAGGAAATATATATCTAAACGCAAGATAATATATTTTCTTTTTTTCCCAATTTCATTTGGACCAAACAAATTATAGGAGTGGTATAATCGTATAAATTAGATGATTTTGTACAATCCCTAAAAAATCTGATATATAACGAAAAAAAGAAAAGAAAGAGATTTCCGAATTACTCATCCAAAAGGACTAAAACGTCTTGAGCATGGATGAAAATGTCGGTCGGATATTTTTCCAATATATTCTTGATATATCCAATTTCCGTGGTCGATATCGGTATTTGAAAATGTCGGTCGGATATTTATCCCCTTGTTTAGTGTCACTTCAAGAAAACTGCAATTTAGCCGCGAACAATTTTATCGTTAATTATAATATTTTCGTCGCTAACGTGTTTGTGACAAAAAAATTAATTTTGTCGCAAATATTAGCGATGAAAATTTGAGTTTCTTCGCAAAATATTAGTGACGTGCGAAAATGTGAAAGTTTCATCGCAGAATATTAGCGACGAAAATATGAGTTTCATCGCAAAATGTTTGCGAGGAAAATCAAACATTTGTCGCAAACACATTAGCGACGGGTGTATAGCAACAAATCCCGCGACGCAATTATTTCATCGCTAACTCACATTAGCAGCGAAAATATTAGAATTAGCGACAAATTTTTTCGTGTCTAAAACAGTAGCTCCTTACTTCATGGCTATTTTTTTGCGATAAATATTTTAATTTCGTTGCAAATGTTAGCGATTAAACCCATATTTTTGTCGCTAATATTTGGCTATGGATATCCGATTTACGAATCGTTCTCTAAACCCACATTCGCACTCGATCAACCCAACCCGCACCCACATACCCCCTCCCCGTTTTATTTAAATGACTATTTATTTGGTCTTCGTGGGAATTGATCCCGGGTGAATGGGCATCCAGCACCACTCGGGCATATAGCTCTTTGGTTCAGTTTTTAATATTAATTATATATGTATTCAATTGTTACTAATTTAGTTAATTTTACTCATTTAATTAATTTATTTCACATATATTAATTAATTAATTTTTAACTTTTAACAATTATATATATATATATATATGCATATATATTGTAATTTTTAAAACAATTCCAATTGTAAAAAATCAATGTCACTTTAACAATTCAAAAAAATTAATAAATATTACATCTAATCTTCATCCTCTCATCTTTATGTCCATCTTCATTTGTATCGATCATCATATTTATAAATAATTTTATAAATATTCAAACAGATTTATAAGACACAAAATTTGGAGAATTATTAAACATTTAATTATATAAACTGATTTTCTAGATTTAATATGCATAGTTGAAGTAGTACTTTTCCTTCATGCTCAGTGAGAATAACAATAAATAATTAATGAAATCAAGAAAACAGAAAAAATAAAACAAATTATATAGAATGAAATCAAGAAATTATACACCAAAATAAATCAAATAAAATACTTAAAATGTCAAATTAATGAGTAAAAGTAAAAGAAATTATATTGATCCTAAACATCATAGTGTTGGAATCGTCTCTTTATTTCACATTGTGCATGCACTCAAAAAATTTTCCTTTATTATGTTTAAACGACAACCATTTTTAATTCATGAGATTTAAAATGAAAAAATCTATTTCATCACTAAAATATTATAGACGAAATATAATTTTTATTATTGTTCTGATTATTAACAATAAAATAAAATAATTTGTTTTAAGTGTAGCGATGAAATATTTTAATTTCGTTGCAAATATGAATTCCAAGAAATTAGCCACAAAAAATATATTTCATCACAAAATAATAGCGACTAAATATAATTTTCATTGTTGTCCTGATTATTAACAACAAAATAAAACAATTTGTTGCTAGTGTAGCCATGAAATATTTTAGTTTCGTCGCAAATATTAATCCCAATAAAGTAGCTACAAAAATTTATATTTCATCACAAAATTTTAGCGACGAAATATAATTTTCTTTGTAGTTCTGATTCTTAACAACAAAATAAAACAATTTGTTGCTAGTATATCAGTAAAATATTTTAATTTCGTTGCACATATTAATTGTAAGATACTAGCCACAATTTTTTTACAGTAAAATATTAGCGACGAAATATAATTTTCAACATTAGTGTGATTATTAACAACAAAATAAAATAATTTGTTGCTAATTTAGCGATGAAATATTATAATTACATCACAAAATTAAATCCAAAAAATTAGCCACAAAAATTACAATTTCGGCGTTAATATTTTAGCGATGAAATATAATTTTTATGGTTGTTCTGATTATTAACAAAAACATAAAATATTTTTTTGTTTGCGTGGCGATGAAATATTTTCATTTGGTCGCCAAAATTATATCCACAAAATTTTCATTTTTCATTGGAAAATATTAGCGACAAAATAATTTTCATTTTTCTTCTGATTATTAACAACAAAATAAAATAATTTATTGCTAGTTTAGCAATGAAATATTTTAATTTCATCGCAAAAAATAATTTCAAGAAAGTAGCCACCAAAATTTCTATTTCATCGCAAAATATTAGCGACGAAATATAATTTTCATTGTTGTTCTAACTATTAATAACAAAATGAAGCAATTTGTTGCTAATGTAGCGATGAAATATATATATTTTGTTGCAAATATTAAATCTAAGAATTTAGTAATGTAATTTTTTTTTTTATTGGACGCTGAAGTGAAGAGGGAAATCGTATACCAGATAGAAATAGAAGAATGAGTTAAATTTCAAGGGCAATATTGACCAAATAAAGTAAATTAAGTCAAAATTCGTGGGTCAAATGCGGGTAAACGCTGGTCAAAGCGGGTCAACCTTAATTATAATATTTATTTTCGCTCTAAAATATTATCTTACTACATGACCAAAACTATGTTAGTGCAAGACCTAAATTTTGTCACTACAAGACCAAAAGTGTATTACTACAAGTCCAAAAATATTCTGGACACTTGTTTTTTTTTTTTTTAGCAAAATTACTAAAATAATTCTGACTTATTCGGCTACTACATGACTAAAACAATGTTACTACAAGACCAAAATTTTATCACTATAAGGTCAAAAGTGTATTTACATGTCCAAAATCATTCTGGACAGTTAATTTTTTGGGTGAATTTGCAGAATGTTTTGACATGTAATAGTAATTTTTTGGCTTTGTAGTGGTAATTTTTTGATCTTGTAGTAACAATATTTTGGTCATGTAGTAAACCACCTGTTTGCGACTCGCGAATTTTCTGGGCAACCCGGATCCGGGTTTATGCCCCGCGAATTTTTTAAAATTATCTTAATTTTACTTTTGGATTAAATGGGCTTAGGATTTTAACTTGGTCTAATTAGTATATGGAACGCATATATAAAATATTTCAAATAAGACTAGCCAAATTCAGATAGTGCTATTGGAATAATGTCTCTCAATAAATTAAAAACTTTATTTATCGATCCTGTTTCTTAGTTATTTATATTTAATTTTTTTTTTAATTACATTATATACCCATTCATTTTCACCTCCGCATGACTAGTTATTTATATTTAATTGAAACAAGTTCTTTAACGAATCTTTTTAACAGAATAGGTTTATATATGATCTAAATTTAATTTGACAAAAACATTAAACATGAAGACAAATGACAAATAAGTTCCCAAAGAACTCGATTCAATGAAATACTCACATAGGCTGCTGACGTGGCTTCTTCAAATATTTTCATTCTTAAATTTCTAAAATTCTACAATTATTGTATACGATTCAGGTTGAACCTTGTTTTCTGGAAAATTTTTGTAACAGTAAAATGAGGATGAATTATAATTAATTATAAAAGGTTGATTTTATTACGGAAATTAAAATTTGTGACATTTTAGTGAAATTAAAATTAATATTGATAAATATGCAAACATGAAAATACGGAAATTAATCAACATGTTTGTTTTTCAACAAATCATTTTTTATTTTATTTTTATAAATATTTAGATTATAAAATAGCTAGGATACATGTTTTTTGATCGGTTCCCTAATAGATATTCCTCTATTTAGCATGCATGCCATGTATAGAAGTTAAAAAATATACCGAGAGAATATAAAATATATCCATTTAATCATTAATAAAATACAAAAAAATTTACAATCTCAAACTAGAGACTCAGAACAACAGTTGTGTTAGTAATGAATTGAATCTATGGTGTTAATCCATAAAACTCGTTGAACCAACGGTGGTAGAGGGCATCTTTAGCAGTTATCCTCATTGTTGGATCAACGGTTAAAAGCCTTTGTAGAAGATCGTATCCGGAGGCACTCAGCGACGTCGCCCTTCGAATCGGTGTGTTATAAATTAACCTAAATTGGTTTAGCTCCGAATCCCCCGGAAAAAGCACCTCGTTAGACACCAATTCTGCCATAATACACCCAATCGACCACATGTCAATTGCTTTGGTGTACGTCCCTCCACCTAGAAGAATCTCGGGGGCACGGTACCATAAAGTACCCACCCCCGGGGTGAACGACCCTAGTCCACTCTCAAAAATACGGGACAAACCGAAGTCACAGATTTTCAATCGAGTTGTATCCTTGACGTTGACCAGGATGTTGGCGGGCTTAAGATCCCTGTGCATCACATCCAAATCGTGGAGAAAGTCAATACCCTCGAGAATCTGTTTCATCAAGAGTTTGACTTCACTTTGTGTCAACGTCGACCCTCTCTTTGCTTCCATGAATCTTCTTAAGTCTGTTTGCATGTGCTCCATCACTACGTACACACGGCCATCGCCTTCGTGGATGAGTCCTTTGTACTCCACGATCGAGGGGTGGGGCGGAAGGCACGACAAGAACGCAACTTCTTGTTTTGTAGATTCGGACATGCCGTGCAATTCGTGCTTAATGGCAACGATTTCCCCGGATGTATTGTTTCTTCCTTCGTATACAACGCCATAACTTCCACTACTGATCACCTTCACAATCGTATATGTTGTTGGCTCCTGACTATGATTGTTGTAGCTTGAATATTGATCAAACTGCACCATGATTTTTAATTTGAAACAATGATCGATATTAAGATTTACGAAATATGAAAATTATGGAAAAAAAATATGAATGTCAATAGTGTGTAGTAACGTTGGTTTATATAGAGTAGGTTGGTCTGTTCAGAGAAATCCATAATAAATCGGGGAGAATCTAATATTCATATCTAATTCAGATAAAAAAAAAATACGCATATAAGGAAATATATATATCTAAACGCAAGATAATATATTTTCTTTTTTTCCCAATTTCATTTGGACCAAACAAATTATAGGAGTGGTATAATCGTATAAATGAGATGATTTTGTACAATCCCTAAAAAATCTGATATATAACGAAAAAAAAAAAAAAAGAGATTTCCGAATTACTCATCCAAAAGGACTAAAACGTCTTGAGCATGGATGAAAATGTCGGTCGGATATTTTTCCAATATATTCTTGATATATCCAATTTCCGTGGTCGATATCGGTATTTGAAAATGTCGGTCGGATATTTATCCCCTTGTTTAGTGTCACTTCAAGAAAACTGCAATTTAGCCGCGAACAATTTTATCGTTAATTATAATATTTTCGTCGCTAACGTGTTTGTGACAAAAAAATTAATTTTGTCGCAAATATTAGCGATGGAAATTTGAGTTTCTTCGCAAAATATTAGTGACGTGCGAAAATGTGAGAGTTTCATCGCAGAATATTAGCGACGAAAATATGAGTTTCATCGCAAAATGTTTGCGAGGAAAATCAAACATTTGTCGCAAACACATTAGCGACGGGTGTATAGCAACAAATCCCGCGACGCAATTATTTCATCGCTAACTCACATTAACAGCGAAAATATTAGAATTAGCGACAAATTTTTTCGTGTCTAAAACAGTAGCTCCTTACTTCATGGCTATTTTTTTGCGATAAATATTTTAATTTCGTTGCAAATGTTAGCGATGAAACCCATATTTTTGTCGCTAATATTTGTCTATGGATATCCGATTTACGAATCGTTCTCTAAACCCACATTCGCACTCGATCAACCCAACCCGCACCCACATACCCCCTCCCCGTTTTATTTAAATGACTATTTATTTGGTCTTCGTGGGAATTGATCCCGGGTGAACGGGCATCCAGCACCACTCGGGCATATAGCTCTTTGGTTCAGTTTTTAATATTAATTATATATGTATTCAATTGTTACTAATTTAGTTAATTTTACTCATTTAATTAATTTATTTCACATATATTAATTAATTAATTTTTAACTTTTAACAATTATATATATATATATATATATATGCATATATATTGTAATTTTTAAAACAATTCCAATTGTAAAAAATCAATGTCACTTTAACAATTCAAAAAAATTAATAAATATTACATCTAATCTTCATCCTCTCATCTTTATGTCCATCTTCATTTGTATCGATCATCATATTTATAAATATTTTTATAAATATTCAAACAGATTTATAAGACACAAAATTTGGAGAATTATTAAACATTTAATTATATAAACTGATTTTCTAGATTTAATATGCATAGTTGAAGTAGTACTTTTCCTTCATGCTCAGTGAGAATAACAATAAATAATTAATGAAATCAAGAAAACAGAAAAAATAAAACAAATTATATAGAATGAAATCAAGAAATTATACACCAAAATAAATCAAATAAAATACTTAAAATGTCAAATTAATGAGTAAAAGTAAAAGAAATTATATTGATCCTAAACATCATAGTGTTGGAATCGTCTCTTTATTTCACATTGTGCATGCACTCAAAAAAATTTCCTTTATTATGTTTAAACGACAACCATTTTTAATTCATGAGATTTAAAATGAAAAAATCTATTTCGTCACTAAAATATTATAGACGAAATATAATTTTTATTATTGTTTTGATTATTAACAATAAAATAAAATAATTTGTTTTAAGTGTAGCGATGAAATATTTTAATTTCGTTGCAAATATGAATTCCAAGAAATTAGCCACAAAAAATATATTTCATCACAAAATAATAGCGACTAAATATAATTTTCATTGTTGTCCTGATTATTAACAATAAAATAAAACAATTTGTTGCTAGTGTAGCCATGAAATATTTTAGTTTCGTCGCAAATATTAATCCCAATAAAGTAGCTACAAAAAATTATATTTCATCACAAAATTTTAGCGACGAAATATAATTTTCTTTGTAGTTCTGATTCTTAACAACAAAATAAAACAATTTGTTGCTAGTATATCAGTAAAATATTTTAATTTCGTTGCACATATTAATTGTAAGATACTAGCCACAATTTTTTTACAGCAAAATATTAGCGACGAAATATAATTTTCAACGTTAGTGTGATTATTAACAACAAAATAAAATAATTTGTTGCTAATTTAGCGATGAAATATTATAATTACATCACAAAATTAAATCCAAAAAATTAGCCACAAAAATTACAATTTCGGCGTTAATATTTTAGCGATGAAATATAATTTTTATGGTTGTTCTGATTATTAACAAAAACATAAAATATTTTTTTGTTTGCGTGGCGATGAAATATTTTCATTTGGTCGCCAAAATTATATCCACAAAATTTTCATTTTTCATTGGAAAATATTAGCGACAAAATAATTTTCATTTTTCTTCTGATTATTAACAACAAAATAAAATAATTTATTGCTAGTTTAGCAATGAAATATTTTAATTTCATCGCAAAAAATAATTTCAAGAAAGTAGCCACCAAAATTTCTATTTCATCGCAAAATATTAGCGACGAAATATAATTTTCATTGTTGTTCTAACTATTAATAACAAAATGAAGCAATTTGTTGCTAATGTAGCGATGAAATATATATATTTTGTTGCAAATATTAAATCTAAGATTTTAGTAATGTAATTTTTTTTTTTGTTGGACGCTGAAGTGAAGAGGGAAATCGTATACCAGATAGAAATAGAAGAATGAGTTAAATTTCAAGGGCAATATTGACCAAATAAAGTAAATTAAGTCAAAATTCGTGGGTCAAATGCGGGTAAACGCTGGTCAAAGCGGGTCAACCTTAATTATAATATTTATTTTCACTCTAAAATATTATCTTACTACATGACCAAAACTATGTTAGTGCAAGACCTAAATTTTGTCACTACAAGACCAAAAGTGTATTACTACAAGTCCAAAAATATTCTGGACACTTGTTTTTTTTTTTTTTTTTAGCAAAATTACTAAAATAATTCTGACTTATTCGGCTACTACATGACTAAAACAATGTTACTACAAGACCAAAATTTTATCACTATAAGGTCAAAAGTGTATTTACATGTCCAAAATCATTCTGGACAGTTAATTTTTTGGGTGAATTTGCAGAATGTTTTGACATGTAATAGTAATTTTTTGGCTTTGTAGTGGTAATTTTTTGATCTTGTAGTAACAATATTTTGGTCATGTAGTAAACCACCTGTTTGCGACTCGCGAATTTTCTGGGCAACCCGGATCCGGGTTTATGCCCCGCGAATTTTTTAAAATTATCTTAATTTTACTTTTGGATTAAATGGGCTTAGGATTTTAACTTGGTCTAATTAGTATATGGAACGCATATATAAAATATTTCAAATAAGACTAGCCAAATTCAGATAGTGCTATTGGAATAATGTCTCTCAATAAATTAAAAACTTTATTTATCGATCCTGTTTCTTAGTTATTTATATTTAATTTTTTTTTTAATTACATTATATACCCATTCATTTTCACCTCCCCATGACTAGTTATTTATATTTAATTGAAACAAGTTCTTTAACGAATCTTTTTAACAGAATAGGTTTATATATGATCTAAATTTAATTTGACAAAAACATTAAACATGAAGACAAATGACAAATAAGTTCCCAAAGAACTCGATTCAATGAAATACTCACATAGGCTGCTGACGTGGCTTCTTCAAATATTTTCATTCTTAAATTTCTAAAATTCTACAATTATTGTATACGATTCAGGTTGAACCTTGTTTTCTGGAAAATTTTTGTAACAGTAAAATGAGGATTAATTATAATTAATTATAAAAGGTTGATTTTATTACGGAAATTAAAATTTGTGACATTTTAGTGAAATTAAAATTAATATTGATAAATATGCAAACATGAAAATACGGAAATTAATCAACATGTTTGTTTTTCAACAAATCATTTTTTATTTTATTTTTCTAAATATTTAGATTATAAAATAGCTAGGATACATGTTTTTTGATCGGTTCCCCCCTAATAGATATTCCTCTATTTAGCATGCATGCCATGTATAGAAGTTAAAAAATATACCGAGAGAATATAAAATATATCCATTTAATCATTAATAAAATACAAAAAAATTTACAATCTCAAACTAGAGACTCAGAACAACAGTTGTGTTAGTAATGAATTGAATCTATGGTGTTAATCCATAAAACTGTTGAACCAACGGTGGTAGAGGGCATCTTTAGCAGTTATCCTCATTGTTGGATCAACGGTTAAAAGCCTTTGTAGAAGATCGTATCCGGAGGCACTCAGCGACGTCGCCCTTCGAATCGGTGTGTTATAAATTAACCTAAATTGGTTTAGCTCCGAATCCCCCGGAAAAAGCACCTCGTTAGACACCAATTCTGCCATAATACACCCAATCGACCACATGTCAATTGCTTTGGCGTACGTCCCTCCACCTAGAAGAATCTCGGGGGCACGGTACCATAAAGTACCCACCCCCGGGGTGAACGACCCTAGTCCACTCTCAAAAATACGGGACAAACCGAAGTCACAGATTTTCAATCGAGTTGTATCCTTGACGTTGACCAGGATGTTGGCGGGCTTAAGATCCCTGTGCATCACATCCAAATCGTGGAGAAAGTCAATACCCTCGAGAATCTGTTTCATCACGAGTTTGACTTCACTTTGTGTCAACGTCGACCCTCTCTTTGCTTCCATGAATCTTCTTAAGTCTGTTTGCATGTGCTCCATCACTACGTACACACGGCCATCGCCTTCGTGGATGAGTCCTTTGTACTCCACGATCGAGGGGTGGGGCGGAAGGCACGACAAGAACGCAACTTCTTGTTTTGTAGATTCGGACATGCCGTGCAATTCGTGCTTAATGGCAACGATTTCCCCGGATGTATTGTTTCTTCCTTCGTATACAACGCCATAACTTCCACTACTGATCACCTTCACAATCGTATATGTTGTTGGCTCCTGACTATGATTGTTGTAGCTTGAATATTGATCAAACTGCACCATGATTTTTAATTTGAAGCAATGATCGATATTAAGATTTACGAAATATGAAAATTATGGAAAAAAAATATGAATGTCAATAGTGTGTGTAGTAACGTTGGTTTATATAGAGTAGGTTGGTCTGTTCAGAGAAATCCATAATAAATCGGGGAGAATCTAATATTCATATCTAATTCAGATAAAAAAAAATACGCATATAAGGAAATATATATATCTAAACGCAAGATAATATATTTTCTTTTTTTCCCAATTTCATTTGGACCAAACAAATTATAGGAGTGGTATAATCGTATAAATGAGATGATTTTGTACAATCCCTAAAAAATCTGATATATAACGAAAAAAAAAAAAAAGAGATTTCCGAATTACTCATCCAAAAGGACTAAAACGTCTTGAGCATGGATGAAAATGTCGGTCGGATATTTTTCCAATATATTCTTGATATATCCAATTTCCGTGGTCGATATCGGTATTTGAAAATGTCGGTCGGATATTTATCCCCTTGTTTAGTGTCACTTCAAGAAAACTGCAATTTAGCCGCGAACAATTTTATCGTTAATTATAATATTTTCGTCGCTAACGTGTTTGTGACAAAAAAATTAATTTTGTCGCAAATATTAGCGATGGAAATTTGAGTTTCTTCGCAAAATATTAGTGACGTGCGAAAATGTGAGAGTTTCATCGCAGAATATTAGCGACGAAAATATGAGTTTCATCGCAAAATATTTGCGAGGAAAATCAAACATTTGTCGCAAACACATTAGCGACGGGTGTATAGCAACAAATCCCGCGACGCAATTATTTCATCGCTAACTCACATTAGCAGCGAAAATATTAGAATTAGCGACAAATTTTTTCGTGTCTAAAACAGTAGCTCCTTACTTCATGGCTATTTTTTTGCGATAAATATTTTAATTTCGTTGCAAATGTTAGCGATGAAACCCATATTTTTGTCGCTAATATTTGTCTATGGATATCCGATTTACGAATCGTTCTCTAAACCCACATTCGCACTCGATCAACCCAACCCGCACCCACATACCCCCTCCCCGTTTTATTTAAATGACTATTTATTTGGTCTTCGTGGGAATTGATCCCGGGTGAACGGGCATCCAGCACCACTCGGGCATATAGCTCTTTGGTTCAGTTTTTAATATTAATTATATATGTATTCAATTGTTACTAATTTAGTTAATTTTACTCATTTAATTAATTTATTTCACATATATTAATTAATTAATTTTTAACTTTTAACAATTATATATATATATATATATATATATATATATATGCATATATATTGTAATTTTTAAAACAATTCCAATTGTAAAAAATCAATGTCACTTTAACAATTCAAAAAAATTAATAAATATTACATCTAATCTTCATCCTCTCATCTTTATGTCCATCTTCATTTGTATCGATCATCATATTTATAAATATTTTTATAAATATTCAAACAGATTTATAAGACACAAAATTTGGAGAATTATTAAACATTTAATTATATAAACTGATTTTCTAGATTTAATATGCATAGTTGAAGTAGTACTTTTCCTTCATGCTCAGTGAGAATAACAATAAATAATTAATGAAATCAAGAAAACAGAAAAAATAAAACAAATTATATAGAATGAAATCAAGAAATTATACACCAAAATAAATCAAATAAAATACTTAAAATGTCAAATTAATGAGTAAAAGTAAAAGAAATTATATTGATCCTAAACATCATAGTGTTGGAATCGTCTCTTTATTTCACATTGTGCATGCACTCAAAAAAATTTCCTTTATTATGTTTAAACGACAACCATTTTTAATTCATGAGATTTAAAATGAAAAAATCTATTTCGTCACTAAAATATTATAGACGAAATATAATTTTTATTATTGTTTTTATTATTAACAATAAAATAAAATAATTTGTTTTAAGTGTAGCGATGAAATATTTTAATTTCGTTGCAAATATGAATTCCAAGAAATTAGCCACAAAAAATATATTTCATCACAAAATAATAGCGACTAAATATAATTTTCATTGTTGTCCTGATTATTAACAATAAAATAAAACAATTTGTTGCTAGTGTAGCCATGAAATATTTTAGTTTCGTCGCAAATATTAATCCCAATAAAGTAGCTACAAAAAATTATATTTCATCACAAAATTTTAGCGACGAAATATAATTTTCTTTGTAGTTCTGATTCTTAACAACAAAATAAAACAATTTGTTGCTAGTATATCAGTAAAATATTTTAATTTCGTTGCACATATTAATTGTAAGATACTAGCCACAATTTTTTTACAGCAAAATATTAGCGACGAAATATAATTTTCAACGTTAGTGTGATTATTAACAACAAAATAAAATAATTTGTTGCTAATTTAGCGATGAAATATTATAATTACATCACAAAATTAAATCCAAAAAATTAGCCACAAAAATTACAATTTCGGCGTTAATATTTTAGCGATGAAATATAATTTTTATGGTTGTTCTGATTATTAACAAAAACATAAAATATTTTTTTGTTTGCGTGGCGATGAAATATTTTCATTTGGTCGCCAAAATTATATCCACAAAATTTTCATTTTTCATTGGAAAATATTAGCGACAAAATAATTTTCATTTTTCTTCTGATTATTAACAACAAAATAAAATAATTTATTGCTAGTTTAGCAATGAAATATTTTAATTTCATCGCAAAAAATAATTTCAAGAAAGTAGCCACCAAAATTTCTATTTCATCGCAAAATATTAGCGACGAAATATAATTTTCATTGTTGTTCTAACTATTAATAACAAAATGAAGCAATTTGTTGCTAATGTAGCGATGAAATATATATATTTTGTTGCAAATATTAAATCTAAGATTTTAGTAATGTAATTTTTTTTTTTGTTGGACGCTGAAGTGAAGAGGGAAATCGTATACCAGATAGAAATAGAAGAATGAGTTAAATTTCAAGGGCAATATTGACCAAATAAAGTAAATTAAGTCAAAATTCGTGGGTCAAATGCGGGTAAACGCTGGTCAAAGCGGGTCAACCTTAATTATAATATTTATTTTCACTCTAAAATATTATCTTACTACATGACCAAAACTATGTTAGTGCAAGACCTAAATTTTGTCACTACAAGACCAAAAGTGTATTACTACAAGTCCAAAAATATTCTGGACACTTGTTTTTTTTTTTTTTTTAGCAAAATTACTAAAATAATTCTGACTTATTCGGCTACTACATGACTAAAACAATGTTACTACAAGACCAAAATTTTATCACTATAAGGTCAAAAGTGTATTTACATGTCCAAAATCATTCTGGACAGTTAATTTTTTGGGTGAATTTGCAGAATGTTTTGACATGTAATAGTAATTTTTTGGCTTTGTAGTGGTAATTTTTTGATCTTGTAGTAACAATATTTTGGTCATGTAGTAAACCACCTGTTTGCGACTCGCGAATTTTCTGGGCAACCCGGATCCGGGTTTATGCCCCGCGAATTTTTTAAAATTATCTTAATTTTACTTTTGGATTAAATGGGCTTAGGATTTTAACTTGGTCTAATTAGTATATGGAACGCATATATAAAATATTTCAAATAAGACTAGCCAAATTCAGATAGTGCTATTGGAATAATGTCTCTCAATAAATTAAAAACTTTATTTATCGATCCTGTTTCTTAGTTATTTATATTTAATTTTTTTTTTAATTACATTATATACCCATTCATTTTCACCTCCCCATGACTAGTTATTTATATTTAATTGAAACAAGTTCTTTAACGAATCTTTTTAACAGAATAGGTTTATATATGATCTAAATTTAATTTGACAAAAACATTAAACATGAAGACAAATGACAAATAAGTTCCCAAAGAACTCGATTCAATGAAATACTCACATAGGCTGCTGACGTGGCTTCTTCAAATATTTTCATTCTTAAATTTCTAAAATTCTACAATTATTGTATACGATTCAGGTTGAACCTTGTTTTCTGGAAAATTTTTGTAACAGTAAAATGAGGATTAATTATAATTAATTATAAAAGGTTGATTTTATTACGGAAATTAAAATTTGTGACATTTTAGTGAAATTAAAATTAATATTGATAAATATGCAAACATGAAAATACGGAAATTAATCAACATGTTTGTTTTTCAACAAATCATTTTTTATTTTATTTTTCTAAATATTTAGATTATAAAATAGCTAGGATACATGTTTTTTGATCGGTTCCCCCCTAATAGATATTCCTCTATTTAGCATGCATGCCATGTATAGAAGTTAAAAAATATACCGAGAGAATATAAAATATATCCATTTAATCATTAATAAAATACAAAAAAATTTACAATCTCAAACTAGAGACTCAGAACAACAGTTGTGTTAGTAATGAATTGAATCTATGGTGTTAATCCATAAAACTGTTGAACCAACGGTGGTAGAGGGCATCTTTAGCAGTTATCCTCATTGTTGGATCAACGGTTAAAAGCCTTTGTAGAAGATCGTATCCGGAGGCACTCAGCGACGTCGCCCTTCGAATCGGTGTGTTATAAATTAACCTAAATTGGTTTAGCTCCGAATCCCCCGGAAAAAGCACCTCGTTAGACACCAATTCTGCCATAATACACCCAATCGACCACATGTCAATTGCTTTGGCGTACGTCCCTCCACCTAGAAGAATCTCGGGGGCACGGTACCATAAAGTACCCACCCCCGGGGGGTGAACGACCCTAGTCCACTCTCAAAAATACGGGACAAACCGAAGTCACAGATTTTCAATCGAGTTGTATCCTTGACGTTGACCAGGATGTTGGCGGGCTTAAGATCCCTGTGCATCACATCCAAATCGTGGAGAAAGTCAATACCCTCGAGAATCTGTTTCATCACGAGTTTGACTTCACTTTGTGTCAACGTCGACCCTCTCTTTGCTTCCATGAATCTTCTTAAGTCTGTTTGCATGTGCTCCATCACTACGTACACACGGCCATCGCCTTCGTGGATGAGTCCTTTGTACTCCACGATCGAGGGGTGGGGCGGAAGGCACGACAAGAACGCAACTTCTTGTTTTGTAGATTCGGACATGCCGTGCAATTCGTGCTTAATGGCAACGATTTCCCCGGATGTATTGTTTCTTCCTTCGTATACAACGCCATAACTTCCACTACTGATCACCTTCACAATCGTATATGTTGTTGGCTCCTGACTATGATTGTTGTAGCTTGAATATTGATCAAACTGCACCATGATTTTTAATTTGAAGCAATGATCGATATTAAGATTTACGAAATATGAAAATTATGGAAAAAAAATATGAATGTCAATAGTGTGTAGTAACGTTGGTTTATATAGAGTAGGTTGGTCTGTTCAGAGAAATCCATAATAAATCGGGGAGAATCTAATATTCATATCTAATTCAGATAAAAAAAAAATACGCATATAAGGAAATATATATATCTAAACGCAAGATAATATATTTTCTTTTTTTCCCAATTTCATTTGGACCAAACAAATTATAGGAGTGGTATAATCGTATAAATGAGATGATTTTGTACAATCCCTAAAAAATCTGATATATAACGAAAAAAAAAAAAAAGAGATTTCCGAATTACTCATCCAAAAGGACTAAAACGTCTTGAGCATGGATGAAAATGTCGGTCGGATATTTTTCCAATATATTCTTGATATATCCAATTTCCGTGGTCGATATCGGTATTTGAAAATGTCGGTCGGATATTTATCCCCTTGTTTAGTGTCACTTCAAGAAAACTGCAATTTAGCCGCGAACAATTTTATCGTTAATTATAATATTTTCGTCGCTAACGTGTTTGTGACAAAAAAATTAATTTTGTCGCAAATATTAGCGATGGAAATTTGAGTTTCTTCGCAAAATATTAGTGACGTGCGAAAATGTGAGAGTTTCATCGCAGAATATTAGCGACGAAAATATGAGTTTCATCGCAAAATATTTGCGAGGAAAATCAAACATTTGTCGCAAACACATTAGCGACGGGTGTATAGCAACAAATCCCGCGACGCAATTATTTCATCGCTAACTCACATTAGCAGCGAAAATATTAGAATTAGCGACAAATTTTTTCGTGTCTAAAACAGTAGCTCCTTACTTCATGGCTATTTTTTTGCGATAAATATTTTAATTTCGTTGCAAATGTTAGCGATGAAACCCATATTTTTGTCGCTAATATTTGTCTATGGATATCCGATTTACGAATCGTTCTCTAAACCCACATTCGCACTCGATCAACCCAACCCGCACCCACATACCCCCTCCCCGTTTTATTTAAATGACTATTTATTTGGTCTTCGTGGGAATTGATCCCGGGTGAACGGGCATCCAGCACCACTCGGGCATATAGCTCTTTGGTTCAGTTTTTAATATTAATTATATATGTATTCAATTGTTACTAATTTAGTTAATTTTACTCATTTAATTAATTTATTTCACATATATTAATTAATTAATTTTTAACTTTTAACAATTATATATATATATATATATATATATATATATATATGCATATATATTGTAATTTTTAAAACAATTCCAATTGTAAAAAATCAATGTCACTTTAACAATTCAAAAAAATTAATAAATATTACATCTAATCTTCATCCTCTCATCTTTATGTCCATCTTCATTTGTATCGATCATCATATTTATAAATATTTTTATAAATATTCAAACAGATTTATAAGACACAAAATTTGGAGAATTATTAAACATTTAATTATATAAACTGATTTTCTAGATTTAATATGCATAGTTGAAGTAGTACTTTTCCTTCATGCTCAGTGAGAATAACAATAAATAATTAATGAAATCAAGAAAACAGAAAAAATAAAACAAATTATATAGAATGAAATCAAGAAATTATACACCAAAATAAATCAAATAAAATACTTAAAATGTCAAATTAATGAGTAAAAGTAAAAGAAATTATATTGATCCTAAACATCATAGTGTTGGAATCGTCTCTTTATTTCACATTGTGCATGCACTCAAAAAAATTTCCTTTATTATGTTTAAACGACAACCATTTTTAATTCATGAGATTTAAAATGAAAAAATCTATTTCGTCACTAAAATATTATAGACGAAATATAATTTTTATTATTGTTTTTATTATTAACAATAAAATAAAATAATTTGTTTTAAGTGTAGCGATGAAATATTTTAATTTCGTTGCAAATATGAATTCCAAGAAATTAGCCACAAAAAATATATTTCATCACAAAATAATAGCGACTAAATATAATTTTCATTGTTGTCCTGATTATTAACAATAAAATAAAACAATTTGTTGCTAGTGTAGCCATGAAATATTTTAGTTTCGTCGCAAATATTAATCCCAATAAAGTAGCTACAAAAAATTATATTTCATCACAAAATTTTAGCGACGAAATATAATTTTCTTTGTAGTTCTGATTCTTAACAACAAAATAAAACAATTTGTTGCTAGTATATCAGTAAAATATTTTAATTTCGTTGCACATATTAATTGTAAGATACTAGCCACAATTTTTTTACAGCAAAATATTAGCGACGAAATATAATTTTCAACGTTAGTGTGATTATTAACAACAAAATAAAATAATTTGTTGCTAATTTAGCGATGAAATATTATAATTACATCACAAAATTAAATCCAAAAAATTAGCCACAAAAATTACAATTTCGGCGTTAATATTTTAGCGATGAAATATAATTTTTATGGTTGTTCTGATTATTAACAAAAACATAAAATATTTTTTTGTTTGCGTGGCGATGAAATATTTTCATTTGGTCGCCAAAATTATATCCACAAAATTTTCATTTTTCATTGGAAAATATTAGCGACAAAATAATTTTCATTTTTCTTCTGATTATTAACAACAAAATAAAATAATTTATTGCTAGTTTAGCAATGAAATATTTTAATTTCATCGCAAAAAATAATTTCAAGAAAGTAGCCACCAAAATTTCTATTTCATCGCAAAATATTAGCGACGAAATATAATTTTCATTGTTGTTCTAACTATTAATAACAAAATGAAGCAATTTGTTGCTAATGTAGCGATGAAATATATATATTTTGTTGCAAATATTAAATCTAAGATTTTAGTAATGTAATTTTTTTTTTTGTTGGACGCTGAAGTGAAGAGGGAAATCGTATACCAGATAGAAATAGAAGAATGAGTTAAATTTCAAGGGCAATATTGACCAAATAAAGTAAATTAAGTCAAAATTCGTGGGTCAAATGCGGGTAAACGCTGGTCAAAGCGGGTCAACCTTAATTATAATATTTATTTTCACTCTAAAATATTATCTTACTACATGACCAAAACTATGTTAGTGCAAGACCTAAATTTTGTCACTACAAGACCAAAAGTGTATTACTACAAGTCCAAAAATATTCTGGACACTTGTTTTTTTTTTTTTTTTTTAGCAAAATTACTAAAATAATTCTGACTTATTCGGCTACTACATGACTAAAACAATGTTACTACAAGACCAAAATTTTATCACTATAAGGTCAAAAGTGTATTTACATGTCCAAAATCATTCTGGACAGTTAATTTTTTGGGTGAATTTGCAGAATGTTTTGACATGTAATAGTAATTTTTTGGCTTTGTAGTGGTAATTTTTTGATCTTGTAGTAACAATATTTTGGTCATGTAGTAAACCACCTGTTTGCGACTCGCGAATTTTCTGGGCAACCCGGATCCGGGTTTATGCCCCGCGAATTTTTTAAAATTATCTTAATTTTACTTTTGGATTAAATGGGCTTAGGATTTTAACTTGGTCTAATTAGTATATGGAACGCATATATAAAATATTTCAAATAAGACTAGCCAAATTCAGATAGTGCTATTGGAATAATGTCTCTCAATAAATTAAAAACTTTATTTATCGATCCTGTTTCTTAGTTATTTATATTTAATTTTTTTTTTAATTACATTATATACCCATTCATTTTCACCTCCCCATGACTAGTTATTTATATTTAATTGAAACAAGTTCTTTAACGAATCTTTTTAACAGAATAGGTTTATATATGATCTAAATTTAATTTGACAAAAACATTAAACATGAAGACAAATGACAAATAAGTTCCCAAAGAACTCGATTCAATGAAATACTCACATAGGCTGCTGACGTGGCTTCTTCAAATATTTTCATTCTTAAATTTCTAAAATTCTACAATTATTGTATACGATTCAGGTTGAACCTTGTTTTCTGGAAAATTTTTGTAACAGTAAAATGAGGATTAATTATAATTAATTATAAAAGGTTGATTTTATTACGGAAATTAAAATTTGTGACATTTTAGTGAAATTAAAATTAATATTGATAAATATGCAAACATGAAAATACGGAAATTAATCAACATGTTTGTTTTTCAACAAATCATTTTTTATTTTATTTTTCTAAATATTTAGATTATAAAATAGCTAGGATACATGTTTTTTGATCGGTTCCCCCCTAATAGATATTCCTCTATTTAGCATGCATGCCATGTATAGAAGTTAAAAAATATACCGAGAGAATATAAAATATATCCATTTAATCATTAATAAAATACAAAAAAATTTACAATCTCAAACTAGAGACTCAGAACAACAGTTGTGTTAGTAATGAATTGAATCTATGGTGTTAATCCATAAAACTGTTGAACCAACGGTGGTAGAGGGCATCTTTAGCAGTTATCCTCATTGTTGGATCAACGGTTAAAAGCCTTTGTAGAAGATCGTATCCGGAGGCACTCAGCGACGTCGCCCTTCGAATCGGTGTGTTATAAATTAACCTAAATTGGTTTAGCTCCGAATCCCCCGGAAAAAGCACCTCGTTAGACACCAATTCTGCCATAATACACCCAATCGACCACATGTCAATTGCTTTGGCGTACGTCCCTCCACCTAGAAGAATCTCGGGGGCACGGTACCATAAAGTACCCACCCCCGGGGTGAACGACCCTAGTCCACTCTCAAAAATACGGGACAAACCGAAGTCACAGATTTTCAATCGAGTTGTATCCTTGACGTTGACCAGGATGTTGGCGGGCTTAAGATCCCTGTGCATCACATCCAAATCGTGGAGAAAGTCAATACCCTCGAGAATCTGTTTCATCACGAGTTTGACTTCACTTTGTGTCAACGTCGACCCTCTCTTTGCTTCCATGAATCTTCTTAAGTCTGTTTGCATGTGCTCCATCACTACTTACACACGGCCATCGCCTTCGTGGATGAGTCCTTTGTACTCCACGATCGAGGGGTGGGGCGGAAGGCACGACAAGAACGCAACTTCTTGTTTTGTAGATTCGGACATGCCGTGCAATTCGTGCTTAATGGCAACGATCACTACAAAATAATGGAGAAATGGCATCGGGGAAGGCATCGGATCTGCCGTCCCCAAAGATGAAGGCAACGGCAAAGGCATCGGCAGTGTGCCGATGCCAATATGCTCGATGCCATTTAAATGGCATCGGATTTGGGGAAAACCGATGCGAAATGGCATCGGCAGGTCGCCGTTACCAAATGGCATCGGGGCCCACTGCCGATGCCATTTCGCATCGGGGACAGCCGATGCCATTTCGCATCGGGGCAACCGCCGTTACCAAATGGCATCGGGGCCCACTGCCGATGCCATTTTGCATCGGGCCCATTGCCGATGCCTTTTTATTAAAATTTAAAAAACCCGAATCTGGGTTTCGAACCCAGGTCGATAGGCCACCAACACCCACCCCCCACCGCTGGGCCACCCCATTTTTCGGAAATCTGGCCATTTTCGCGATTTGTGGGGTTCGAACTCGGGACCTCGCGGTCTCGAAGGCTTTTGAGCGCCCCCTGTGTGCCGTTTAGGCTAGGAGCTGTTATTCGACATGTTGTGAATGCAATTAATATATATTCAATTTAATTTGAGTTTTTAATTCTTTAATTAATTCAATCCATTCTAACTTTAATTGTTCCTTATTAAATTATTTATCAAAGCATAACATAATTATTTCTAAATTATGTTTTTCAAATTAACTAAATTATGTTTTTCAAATTAAATAATTTATTTACGGTATCAATTCACACTATTTAAATTTATTCTAATCCTCAATTTACAACATTTAAAATCATTCTAATTTTTAATTTCACAACATTATAATTATTTTCACTTATACATTTAAATTTATTCTAATCACATCATTTAAATTCATTCTAATTTTCAATTCACAACATTAAATATATATAATTATTTTCACTTATCCATTTAAAAATATGAATTCACTTATCCATATAATTAAAAATATTTTCATCTATTATAAAATTATTCTCTAGTTCATTTTCAATTAAAATAACATCGTATCACAAACAACATTAATTATAATCATAATTAGCATGTTCACGTCAATTAAAATAACATCACACACAACATTAAAATAAAAATTAATCCTCAACGTCAATGTAATATAATAACATCACACGTAACAAAGTAATATAAAAATGTATCACTCCTCATCACCATCACCATCACCATAAGTGTAGAATATTTCATTTTAACAACCTTGATGTAAAATTAGGAATTTTTTAATCCCCAAGTGTAAAATATTTAATTTAACAAACTTGGTGTAAAATTAGGATTTTTTTAATCCATAAGTGTAAAATATTTCATTTTAACAACTTGGTGTAAAATTATGATTTTTTTAAGTGTAGAATATTTTATTTTAACAACCTTGATGTAAAATTAGGAATTTTTTAATCCCCAAGTGTAAAATATTTAATTTAACAAACTTGGTGTAGAATTAGGATTTTTTTAATCCATAAGTGTAAAATATTTCATTTTCACAAAATTAGTAATTTTTAATCCCTAAGTGTAAAATATTTCATTTTAACAAACTTTGTGTAAAATTATGATTTTTTTTTTAATTTTTAAGTGTAAAATATTTCATTTTAACAATTTTGGTGTAAAATTATGAATTTTTTAATTCCTAAGTGTAAAATATTTCATTTTAACAACTTTGTGTAAAATTATGAATTTTTCAATCCCTAATTATAAAATATTTCATTTTAACAACCTTGATGTAAAATTAGAATTTTTTTAATCCCTAAGTGTAAAATATTTCATTTTTACAACCTTGGTGTAAAATTAGGAATTTTTTATTCCTAGGTGTAAAATATTTCATTTTAACAAACTTGGTGTAAAATTATGAATTTTTTAATCTCTAAGTATAAAATATTTCATTTTAATAAGGTGTAAAATTATGAATTTTTTAATTCCTAAGTGTAAAATATTTCATTTTAACAACTTTGTGTAAAATTATGAATTTTTCAATCCCTAATTATAAAATATTTCATTTTAACAACCTTGATGTAAAATTAGAATTTTTTTAATCCCTAAGTGTAAAATATTTCATTTTCACAACCTTGGTGTAAAATTAGGAATTTTTTATTCCTAGGTGTAAAATATTTCATTTTAACAAACTTGGTGTAAAATTATGAATTTTTTAATCTCTAAGTATAAAATATTTCATTTTAACAAGGTGTAAAATTATGAATCTTTTAATGCCTAAGTGTAAAATATTTCATTTAACAACCTTGATGTAAAATTATGATTTTTTCAATCATATCCCTAAGTGTAAAATATTTCATTTTAACAACCTTGGTGTAAAATTATGAATTTTTTAATTCCTAAGTGTAAAATATTTCATTTTAACAACCTTCTGTAAAATTATGAATTTTTTAATTTCTAAGTGTAAAATATTTCATTTTAACAATTTTGGTGTAAAATTAGAAAATTTTTAATTCCTAAAGGTAAAATATTTCATTTTAACAATCTTGGTGTAAAACTATGAATTTTTTAATCCCTAAGTGTAAAATATTTCATTTTAACAACCCTAAACCCCAAACCCTTTACCCTAAACTCCGAACCCTTTTTCCTAAATCGTAAACAATATATGTTGAAAAACGTGTATTCGGGGATAAGTTACCATATTGAATATAAATTCATAATACACATTTGAAGTTTGTTTATTAATGAAGTCTAAGTGTACACGTTGAAAAGAGTAGTCGGACCCTTTACCCTAAACCCTAAACCCTTTACCCTAAACTCTGAACCCTTTACCCTAAACTCTAAACTCTGAACCCTAAACCCTAAACACTATATGTTGAGAAACAAATATTTTTTAGTATATTAATTAAAAATAAGTAAAATTCATTTTAAGTAACATAATTTTAAGTAAAATCGATAAATTAATATAAATTATTACATTAGTTATTAAATATGATAAATTGGTAAATAGTTTATAAATTTATACATTTGTCGCTCTTAATTATGTATACTCACTTAAATTACGTATATTCACTTAAATTACGTTTAAAATCTTGAATTAATAATATATATATATATATATATAATAGAAAAATATCGTGTGTTTGTAAATAGAAAACTAATATCTATGTAAAAATATTTTATGTGACTAGATTTGATAAATACCATAAAATAAAAGAAAGGGAGATAAATTTACCAAATAGCATCGGCCATTAAATGCCGTTACTAAATGGCATCGGGGCCCACTGCCGATGCCATTTTGCATCGGGGGGCCGTTACCAAATGGCATCGGGGCCCACTGCCGATGCCATTTTGCATCGGCCATTAAATGCCGATGCCATTTCGCATCGGGGCCCACTGCCGATGCCATTTTGCATCGGCCATTAAATGCCGTCCCCTTTTCGCATCGGCCGGCCTGCCGTTGCCATTTGCCGATGCCTTTTCAGTAATATTTTGTAGTGGATTTCCCCGGATGTATTGTTTCTTCCTTCGTATACAACGCCATAACTTCCACTACTGATCACCTTCACAATCGTATATGTTGTTGGCTCCTGACTATGATTGTTGTAGCTTGAATATTGATCAAACTGCACCATGATTTTTAATTTGAAGCAATGATCGATATTAAGATTTACGAAATATGAAAATTATGGAAAAAAAATATGAATGTCAATAGTGTGTGTAGTAACGTTGGTTTATATAGAGTAGGTTGGTCTGTTCAGAGAAATCCATAATAAATCGGGGAGAATCTAATATTCATATCTAATTCAGATAAAAAAAAATACGCATATAAGGAAATATATATATCTAAAGGCAAGATAATATATTTTCTTTTTTTCCCAATTTCATTTGGACCAAACAAATTATAGGAGTGGTATAATCGTATAAATGAGATGATTTTGTACAATCCCTAAAAAATCTGATATATAACGAAAAAAAAAAAAGAGATTTCCGAATTACTCATCCAAAAGGACTAAAACGTCTTGAGCATGGATGAAAATGTCGGTCGGATATTTTTCCAATATATTCTTGATATATCCAATTTCCGTGGTCGATATCGGTATTTGAAAATGTCGGTCGGATATTTATCCCCTTGTTTAGTGTCACTTCAAGAAAACTGCAATTTAGCCGCGAACAATTTTATCGTTAATTATAATATTTTCGTCGCTAATGTGTTTGTGACAAGAAAATTAATTTTGTCGCAAATATTAGCGATGAAAATTTGAGTTTCTTCGCAAAATATTAGTGACGTGCGAAAATGTGAGAGTTTCATCGCAGAATATTATCGACGAAAATATGAGTTTCATCGCAAAATGTTTGCGAGGAAAATCAAACATTTGTCGCAAACACATTAGCGACGGGTGTATAGCAACAAATCCCGCGACGCAATTATTTCATCGCTAACTCACATTAGCAGCGAAAATATTAGAATTAGCGACAAATTTTTTCGTGTCTAAAACAGTAGCTCCTTACTTCATGGCTATTTTTTTGCGATAAATATTTTAATTTCGTTGCAAATGTTAGCGATGAAACCCATATTTTTGTCGCTAATATTTGGCTATGGATATCCGATTTACGAATCGTTCTCTAAACCCACATTCGCACTCGATCAACCCAACCCGCACCCACATACCCCCTCCCCGTTTTATTTAAATGACTATTTATTTGGTCTTCGTGGGAATTGATCCCGGGTGAATGGGCATCCAGCACCACTCGGGCATATAGCTCTTTGGTTCAGTTTTTAATATTAATTATATATGTATTCAATTGTTACTAATTTAGTTAATTTTACTCATTTAATTAATTTATTTCACATATATTAATTAATTAATTTTTAACTTTTAACAATTATATATATATATATATATGCATATATATTGTAATTTTTAAAACAATTCCAATTGTAAAAAATCAATGTCACTTTAACAATTCAAAAAAATTAATAAATATTACATCTAATCTTCATCCTCTCATCTTTATGTCCATCTTCATTTGTATCGATCATCATATTTATAAATAATTTTATAAATATTCAAACAGATTTATAAGACACAAAATTTGGAGAATTATTAAACATTTAATTATATAAACTGATTTTCTAGATTTAATATGCATAGTTGAAGTAGTACTTTTCCTTCATGCTCAGTGAGAATAACAATAAATAATTAATGAAATCAAGAAAACAGAAAAAATAAAACAAATTATATAGAATGAAATCAAGAAATTATACACCAAAATAAATCAAATAAAATACTTAAAATGTCAAATTAATGAGTAAAAGTAAAAGAAATTATATTGATCCTAAACATCATAGTGTTGGAATCGTCTCTTTATTTCACATTGTGCATGCACTCAAAAAATTTTCCTTTATTATGTTTAAACGACAACCATTTTTAATTCATGAGATTTAAAATGAAAAAATCTATTTCATCACTAAAATATTATAGACGAAATATAATTTTTATTATTGTTTTGATTATTAACAATAAAATAAAATAATTTGTTTTAAGTGTAGCGATGAAATATTTTAATTTCGTTGCAAATATGAATTCCAAGAAATTAGCCACAAAAAATATATTTCATCACAAAATAATAGCGACTAAATATAATTTTCATTGTTGTCCTGATTATTAACAACAAAATAAAACAATTTGTTGCTAGTGTAGCCATGAAATATTTTAGTTTCGTCGCAAATATTAATCCCAATAAAGTAGCTACAAAAATTTATATTTCATCACAAAATTTTAGCGACGAAATATAATTTTCTTTGTAGTTCTGATTCTTAACAACAAAATAAAACAATTTGTTGCTAGTATATCAGTAAAATATTTTAATTTCGTTGCACATATTAATTGTAAGATACTAGCCACAATTTTTTTACAGCAAAATATTAGCGACGAAATATAATTTTCAACGTTAGTGTGATTATTAACAACAAAATAAAATAATTTGTTGCTAATTTAGCGATGAAATATTATAATTACATCACAAAATTAAATCCAAAAAATTAGCCACAAAAATTACAATTTCGGCGTTAATATTTTAGCGATGAAATATAATTTTTATGGTTGTTCTGATTATTAACAAAAACATAAAATATTTTTTTGTTTGCGTGGCGATGAAATATTTTCATTTGGTCGCCAAAATTATATCCACAAAATTTTCATTTTTCATTGGAAAATATTAGCGACAAAATAATTTTCATTTTTCTTCTGATTATTAACAACAAAATAAAATAATTTATTGCTAGTTTAGCAATGAAATATTTTAATTTCATCGCAAAAAATAATTTCAAGAAAGTAGCCACCAAAATTTCTATTTCATCGCAAAATATTAGCGACGAAATATAATTTTCATTGTTGTTCTAACTATTAATAACAAAATGAAGCAATTTGTTGCTAATGTAGCGATGAAATATATATATTTTGTTGCAAATATTAAATCTAAGATTTTAGTAATGTAATTTTTTTTTTTTGTTGGACGCTGAAGTGAAGAGGGAAATCGTATACCAGATAGAAATAGAAGAATGAGTTAAATTTCAAGGGCAATATTGACCAAATAAAGTAAATTAAGTCAAAATTCGTGGGTCAAATGCGGGTAAACGCTGGTCAAAGCGGGTCAACCTTAATTATAATATTTATTTTCACTCTAAAATATTATCTTACTACATGACCAAAACTATGTTAGTGCAAGACCTAAATTTTGTCACTACAAGACCAAAAGTGTATTACTACAAGTCCAAAAATATTCTGGACACTTGTTTTTTTTTTTTTTTAGCAAAATTACTAAAATAATTCTGACTTATTCGGCTACTACATGACTAAAATAATGTTACTACAAGACCAAAATTTTATCACTATAAGGTCAAAAGTGTATTTACATGTCCAAAATCATTCTGGACAGTTAATTTTTTGGGTGAATTTGCAGAATGTTTTGACATGTAATAGTAATTTTTTGGCTTTGTAGTGGTAATTTTTTGATCTTGTAGTAACAATATTTTGGTCATGTAGTAAACCACCTGTTTGCGACTCGCGAATTTTCTGGGCAACCCGGATCCGGGTTTATGCCCCGCGAATTTTTTAAAATTATCTTAATTTTACTTTTGGATTAAATGGGCTTAGGATTTTAACTTGGTCTAATTAGTATATGGAACGCATATATAAAATATTTCAAATAAGACTAGCCAAATTCAGATAGTGCTATTGGAATAATGTCTCTCAATAAATTAAAAACTTTATTTATCGATCCTGTTTCTTAGTTATTTATATTTAATTTTTTTTTTAATTACATTATATACCCATTCATTTTCACCTCCCCATGACTAGTTATTTATATTTAATTGAAACAAGTTCTTTAACGAATCTTTTTAACAGAATAGGTTTATATATGATCTAAATTTAATTTGACAAAAACATTAAACATGAAGACAAATGACAAATAAGTTCCCAAAGAACTCGATTCAATGAAATACTCACATAGGCTGCTGACGTGGCTTCTTCAAATATTTTCATTCTTAAATTTCTAAAATTCTACAATTATTGTATACGATTCAGGTTGAACCTTGTTTTCTGGAAAATTTTTGTAACAGTAAAATGAGGATTAATTATAATTAATTATAAAAGGTTGATTTTATTACGGAAATTAAAATTTGTGACATTTTAGTGAAATTAAAATTAATATTGATAAATATGCAAACATGAAAATACGGAAATTAATCAACATGTTTGTTTTTCAACAAATCATTTTTTATTTTATTTTTCTAAATATTTAGATTATAAAATAGCTAGGATACATGTTTTTTGATCGGTTCCCCCCTAATAGATATTCCTCTATTTAGCATGCATGCCATGTATAGAAGTTAAAAAATATACCGAGAGAATATAAAATATATCCATTTAATCATTAATAAAATACAAAAAAATTTACAATCTCAAACTAGAGACTCAGAACAACAGTTGTGTTAGTAATGAATTGAATCTATGGTGTTAATCCATAAAACTGTTGAACCAACGGTGGTAGAGGGCATCTTTAGCAGTTATCCTCATTGTTGGATCAACGGTTAAAAGCCTTTGTAGAAGATCGTATCCGGAGGCACTCAGCGACGTCGCCCTTCGAATCGGTGTGTTATAAATTAACCTAAATTGGTTTAGCTCCGAATCCCCCGGAAAAAGCACCTCGTTAGACACCAATTCTGCCATAATACACCCAATCGACCACATGTCAATTGCTTTGGCGTACGTCCCTCCACCTAGAAGAATCTCGGGGGCACGGTACCATAAAGTACCCACCCCCGGGGTGAACGACCCTAGTCCACTCTCAAAAATACGGGACAAACCGAAGTCACAGATTTTCAATCGAGTTGTATCCTTGACGTTGACCAGGATGTTGGCGGGCTTAAGATCCCTGTGCATCACATCCAAATCGTGGAGAAAGTCAATACCCTCGAGAATCTGTTTCATCACGAGTTTGACTTCACTTTGTGTCAACGTCGACCCTCTCTTTGCTTCCATGAATCTTCTTAAGTCTGTTTGCATGTGCTCCATCACTACTTACACACGGCCATCGCCTTCGTGGATGAGTCCTTTGTACTCCACGATCGAGGGGTGGGGCGGAAGGCACGACAAGAACGCAACTTCTTGTTTTGTAGATTCGGACATGCCGTGCAATTCGTGCTTAATGGCAACGATTTCCCCGGATGTATTGTTTCTTCCTTCGTATACAACGCCATAACTTCCACTACTGATCACCTTCACAATCGTATATGTTGTTGGCTCCTGACTATGATTGTTGTAGCTTGAATATTGATCAAACTGCACCATGATTTTTAATTTGAAGCAATGATCGATATTAAGATTTACGAAATATGAAAATTATGGAAAAAAAATATGAATGTCAATAGTGTGTGTAGTAACGTTGGTTTATATAGAGTAGGTTGGTCTGTTCAGAGAAATCCATAATAAATCGGGGAGAATCTAATATTCATATCTAATTCAGATAAAAAAAAAATACGCATATAAGGAAATATATATATCTAAACGCAAGATAATATATTTTCTTTTTTTCCCAATTTCATTTGGACCAAACAAATTATAGGAGTGGTATAATCGTATAAATGAGATGATTTTGTACAATCCCTAAAAAATCTGATATATAACGAAAAAAAAAAAAAAGAGATTTCCGAATTACTCATCCAAAAGGACTAAAACGTCTTGAGCATGGATGAAAATGTCGGTCGGATATTTTTCCAATATATTCTTGATATATCCAATTTCCGTGGTCGATATCGGGATTTGAAAATGTCGGTCGGATATTTATCCCCTTGTTTAGTGTCACTTCAAGAAAACTGCAATTTAGCCGCGAACAATTTTATCGTTAATTATAATATTTTCGTCGCTAATGTGTTTGTGACAAAAAAATTAATTTTGTCGCAAATATTAGCGATGAAAATTTGAGTTTCTTCGCAAAATATTAGTGACGTGCGAAAATGTGAGAGTTTCATCGCAGAATATTAGCGACGAAAATATGAGTTTCATCGCAAAATGTTTGCGAGGAAAATCAAACATTTGTCGCAAACACATTAGCGACGGGTGTATAGCAACAAATCCCGCGACGCAATTATTTCATCGCTAACTCACATTAGCAGCGAAAATATTAGAATTAGCGACAAATTTTTTCGTGTCTAAAACAGTAGCTCCTTACTTCATGGCTATTTTTTTGCGATAAATATTTTAATTTCGTTGCAAATGTTAGCGATGAAACCCATATTTTTGTCGCTAATATTTGGCTATGGATATCCGATTTACGAATCGTTCTCTAAACCCACATTCGCACTCGATCAACCCAACCCGCACCCACATACCCCCTCCCCGTTTTATTTAAATGACTATTTATTTGGTCTTCGTGGGAATTGATCCCGGGTGAACGGGCATCCAGCACCACTCGGGCATATAGCTCTTTGGTTCAGTTTTTAATATTAATTATATATGTATTCAATTGTTACTAATTTAATTAATTTTACTCATTTAATTAATTTATTTCACATATATTAATTAATTAATTTTTAACTTTTAACAATTATATATATATATATATATATATATGCATATATATTGTAATTTTTAAAACAATTCCAATTGTAAAAAATCAATGTCACTTTAACAATTCAAAAAAATTAATAAATATTACATCTAATCTTCATCCTCTCATCTTTATGTCCATCTTCATTTGTATCGATCATCATATTTATAAATATTTTTATAAATATTCAAACAGATTTATAAGACACAAAATTTGGAGAATTATTAAACATTTAATTATATAAACTGATTTTCTAGATTTAATATGCATAGTTGAAGTAGTACTTTTCCTTCATGCTCAGTGAGAATAACAATAAATAATTAATGAAATCAAGAAAACAGAAAAAATAAAACAAATTATATAGAATGAAATCAAGAAATTATACACCAAAATAAATCAAATAAAATACTTAAAATGTCAAATTAATGAGTAAAAGTAAAAGAAATTATATTGATCCTAAACATCATAGTGTTGGAATCGTCTCTTTATTTCACATTGTGCATGCACTCAAAAAAATTTCCTTTATTATGTTTAAACGACAACCATTTTTAATTCATGAGATTTAAAATGAAAAAATCTATTTCAACACTAAAATATTATAGACGAAATATAATTTTTATTATTGTTCTGATTATTAACAATAAAATAAAATAATTTGTTTTAAGTTTAGCGATGAAATATTTTAATTTCGTTGCAAATATGAATTCCAAGAAATTAGCCACTAAAAAATATATTTCATCACAAAATAATAGCGACTAAATATAATTTTCATTGTTGTCCTGATTATTAACAACAAAATAAAACAATTTGTTGCTAGTGTAGCCATGAAATATTTTAGTTTCGTCGCAAATATTAATCCCAATAAAGTAGCTACAAAAATTTATATTTCATCACAAAATTTTAGCGACGAAATATAATTTTCTTTGTAGTTCTGATTCTTAACAACAAAATAAAACAATTTGTTGCTAGTATATCAGTAAAATATTTTAATTTCGTTGCACATATTAATTGTAAGATACTAGCCACAATTTTTTTACAGCAAAATATTTGCGACGGAATATAATTTTCAACGTTAGTGTGATTATTAACAACAAAATAAAATAATTTGTTGCTAATTTAGCGATGAAATATTATAATTACATCACAAAATTAAATCCAAAAAATTAGCCACAAAAATTACAATTTCGGCGTTAATATTTTAGCGATGAAATATAATTTTTATGGTTGTTCTGATTATTAACAAAAACATAAAATATTTTTTTGTTTGTGTGGCGATGAAATATTTTCATTTGGTCACCAAAATTATATCCACAAAATTTTCATTTTTCATTGGAAAATATTAGCGACAAAATAATTTTCATTTTTCTTCTGATTATTAACAACAAAATAAAATAATTTTTTGCTAGTTTAACAATGAAATATATTAATTTCATCGCAAAAAATAATTTCAAGAAAGTAGCCACCAAAATTTCTATTTCATCGCAAAATATTAGCGACGAAATATAATTTTCATTGTTGTTCGAACTATTAATAACAAAATGAAGCAATTTGTTGCTAATGTAGCGATGAAATATATATATTTTGTTGCAAATATTAAATCTAAGAATTTAGTAATGTAATTTTTTTTTTTTTGTTGGACGCTGAAGTGAAGAGGGAAATCGTATACCAGATAGAAATAGAAGAATGCGTTAAATTTCAAGGGCAATATTGACCAAATAAAGTAAATTAAGTCAAAATTCGTGGGTCAAATGCGGGTAAACGCTGGTCAAAGCGGGTCAAACTTAATTATAATATTTATTTTCACTCTAAAATATTATCTTACTACATGACCAAAACTATGTTAGTTCAAGACCTAAATTTTGTCACTACAAGACCAAAAGTGTATTACTACAAGTCCAAAAATATTCTGGACACTTGTTTTTTTTTTTTTTAGCAAAATTACTAAAATAATTCTGACTTATTCGGCTACTACATGACTAAAACAATGTTACTACAAGACCAAAATTTTATCACTATAAGGTCAAAAGTGTATTTACATGTCCAAAATCATTCTGGACAGTTAATTTTTTGGGTGAATTTGCAGAATGTTTTGACATGTAATAGTAATTTTTTGGCTTTGTAGTGGTAATTTTTTGATCTTGTAGTAACAATATTTTGGTCATGTAGTAAACCACCTGTTTGCGACTCGCGAATTTTCTGGGCAACCCGGATCCGGGTTTATGCCCCGCGAATTTTTTAAAATTATCTTAATTTTACTTTTGGATTAAATGGGCTTAGGATTTTAACTTGGTCTAATTAGTATATGGAACGCATATATAAAATATTTCAAATAAGACTAGCCAAATTCAGATAGTGCTATTGGAATAATGTCTCTCAATAAATTAAAAACTTTATTTATCGATCCTGTTTCTTAGTTATTTATATTTAATTTTTTTTTTAATTACATTATATACCCATTCATTTTCACCTCCGCATGACTAGTTATTTATATTTAATTGAAACAAGTTCTTTAACGAATCTTTTTAACAGAATAGGTTTATATATGATCTAAATTTAATTTGACAAAAACATTAAACATGAAGACAAATGACAAATAAGTTCCCAAAGAACTCGATTCAATGAAATACTCACATAGGCTGCTGACGTGGCTTCTTCAAATATTTTCATTCTTAAATTTCTAAAATTCTACAATTATTGTATACGATTCAGGTTGAACCTTGTTTTCTGGAAAATTTTTGTAACAGTAAAATGAGGATGAATTATAATTAATTATAAAAGGTTGATTTTATTACGGAAATTAAAATTTGTGACATTTTAGTGAAATTAAAATTAATATTGATAAATATGCAAACATGAAAATACGGAAATTAATCAACATGTTTGTTTTTCAACAAATCATTTTTTATTTTATTTTTCTAAATATTTAGATTATAAAATAGCTAGGATACATGTTTTTTGATCGGTTCCCCCCTAATAGATATTCCTCTATTTAGCATGCATGCCATGTATAGAAGTTAAAAAATATACCGAGAGAATATAAAATATATCCATTTAATCATTAATAAAATACAAAAAAATTTACAATCTCAAACTAGAGACTCAGAACAACAGTTGTGTTAGTAATGAATTGAATCTATGGTGTTAATCCATAAAACTCGTTGAACCAACGGTGGTAGAGGGCATCTTTAGCAGTTATCCTCATTGTTGGATCAACGGTTAAAAGCCTTTGTAGAAGATCGTATCCGGAGGCACTCAGCGACGTCGCCCTTCGAATCGGTGTGTTATAAATTAACCTAAATTGGTTTAGCTCCGAATCCCCCGGAAAAAGCACCTCGTTAGACACCAATTCTGCCATAATACACCCAATCGACCACATGTCAATTGCTTTGGTGTACGTCCCTCCACCTAGAAGAATCTCGGGGGCACGGTACCATAAATTACCCACCCCCGGGTGAACGACCCTAGTCCACTCTCAAAAATACGGGACAAACCGAAGTCACAGATTTTCAATCGAGTTGTATCCTTGACGTTGACCAGGATGTTGGCGGGCTTAAGATCCCTGTGCATCACATCCAAATCGTGGAGAAAGTCAATACCCTCGAGAATCTGTTTCATCACGAGTTTGACTTCACTTTGTGTCAACGTCGACCCTCTCTTTGCTTCCATGAATCTTCTTAAGTCTGTTTGCATGTGCTCCATCACTACGTACACACGGCCATCGCCTTCGTGGATGAGTCCTTTGTACTCCACGATCGAGGGGTGGGGCGGAAGGCACGACAAGAACGCAACTTCTTGTTTTGTAGATTCGGACATGCCGTGCAATTCGTGCTTAATGGCAACGATTTCTCCGGATGTATTGTTTCTTACTTCGTATACAACGCCATAATTTCCACTACTGATCACCTTCACAATCGTATATGTTGTTGGCTCCTGACTATGATTGTTGTAGCTTGAATATTGATCAAACTGCACCATGATTTTTAATTTGAAGCAATGATCGATATTAAGATTTACGAAATATGAAAATTATGGAAAAAAAATATGAATGTCAATAGTGTGTGTAGTAACGTTGGTTTATATAGAGTAGGTTGGTCTGTTCAGAGAAATCCATAATAAATCGGGGAGAATCTAATATTCATATCTAATTCAGATAAAAAAAAAATACGCATATAAGGAAATATATATATCTAAACGCAAGATAATATATTTTCTTTTTTTCCCAATTTCATTTGGACCAAACAAATTATAGGAGTGGTATAATCGTATAAATGAGATGATTTTGTACAATCCCTAAAAAATCTGATATATAACGAGAAAAAAAAAAAAGAGATTTCCGAATTACTCATCCAAAAGGACTAAAACGTCTTGAGCATGGATGAAAATGTCGGTCGGATATTTTTCCAATATATTCTTGATATATCCAATTTCCGTGGTCGATATCGGTATTTGAAAATGTCGGTCGGATATTTATCCCCTTGTTTAGTGTCACTGCAAGAAAACTGCAATTTAGCCGCGAACAATTTTATCGTTAATTATAATATTTTCGTCGCTAACGTGTTTGTGACAAAAAAATTAATTTTGTCGCAAATATTAGCGATGAAAATTTGAGTTTCTTCGCAAAATATTAGTGACGTGCGAAAATGTGAGAGTTTCATCGCAGAATATTAGCGACGAAAATATGAGTTTCATCGCAAAATGTTTGCGAGGAAAATCAAACATTTGTAGCAAACACATTAGCAAACACATATTTCATCGCTAACTCACATTAGCAGCGAAAATATTAGAATTAGCGACAAATTTTTTCGTGTCTAAAACAGTAGCTCCTTACTTCATGGCTATTTTTTTGCGATAAATATTTTAATTTCGTTGCAAATGTTAGCGATGAAACCCATATTTTTGTCGCTAATATTTGGCTATGGATATCCGATTTACGAATCGTTCTCTAAACCCACATTCGCACTCGATCAACCCAACCCGCACCCACATACCCCCTCCCCGTTTTATTTAAATGACTATTTATTTGGTCTTCGTGGGAATTGATCCCGGGGTGAACGGGCATCCAGCACCACTCGGGCATATAGCTCTTTGGTTCAGTTTTTAATATTAATTATATATGTATTCAATTGTTACTAATTTAGTTAATTTTACTCATTTAATTAATTTATTTCACATATATTAATTAATTAATTTTTAACTTTTAACAATTATATATATATATGCATATATATTGTAATTTTTAAAACAATTCCAATTGTAAAAAATCAATGTCACTTTAACAATTCAAAAAATTAATAAATATTACATCTAATCTTCATCCTCTCATCTTTATGTCCATCTTCATTTGTATCGATCATCATATTTATAAATATTTTTATAAATATTCAAACAGATTTATAAGACACAAAATTTGGAGAATTATTAAACATTTAATTATATAAACTGATTTTCTAGATTTAATATGCATAGTTGAAGTAGTACTTTTCCTTCATGCTCAGAGAGAATAACAATAAATAATTAATGAAATCAAGAAAACAGAAAAAATAAAACAAATTATATAGAATGAAATCAAGAAATTATACACCAAAATAAATCAAATAAAATACTTAAAATGTCAAATTAATGAGTAAAAGTAAAAGAAATTATATTGATCCTAAACATCATAGTGTTGGAATCGTCTCTTTATTTCACATTGTGCATGCACTCAAAAAAATTTCCTTTATTATGTTTAAACGACAACCATTTTTAATTCATGAGATTTAAAATGAAAAAATCTATTTCATCACTAAAATATTATAGACGAAATATAATTTTTATTATTGTTCTGATTATTAACAATAAAATAAAATAATTTGTTTTAAGTGTAGCGATGAAATATTTTAATTTCGTTGCAAATATGAATTCCAAGAAATTAGCCACAAAAAATATATTTCATCACAAAATAATAGCGACTAAATATAATTTTCATTGTTGTCCTGATTATTAACAACAAAATAAAACAATTTGTTGCTAGTGTAGCCATGAAATATTTTAGTTTCGTCGCAAATATTAATCCCAATAAAGTAGCTACAAAAATTTATATTTCATCACAAAATTTTAGCGACGAAATATAATTTTCTTTGTAGTTCTGATTCTTAACAACAAAATAAAACAATTTATTGCTAGTATATCAGTAAAATATTTTAATTTCGTTGCACATATTAATTGTAAGATACTAGCCACAATTTTTTTACAGCAAAATATTTGCGACGGAATATAATTTTCAACGTTAGTGTGATTATTAACAACAAAATAAAATAATTTGTTGCTAATTTAGCGATGAAATATTATAATTACATCACAAAATTAAATCCAAAAAATTAGCCACAAAAATTACAATTTCGGCGTTAATATTTTAGCGATGAAATATAATTTTTATGGTTGTTCTGATTATTAACAAAAACATAAAATACTTTTATGTTTGCGTGGCGATGGAATATTTTCATTTGGTCGCCAAAATTATATCCACAAAATTTTCATTTTTCATTGGAAAATATTAGCGACAAAATAATTTTCATTTTTCTTCTGATTATTAACAACAAAATAAAATAATTTATTGCTAGTTTAACAATGAAATATTTTAATTTCATCGCAAAAAATAATTTCAAGAAAGTAGCCACCAAAATTTCTATTTCATCGCAAAATATTAGCGACGAAATATAATTTTCATTGTTGTTCTAACTATTAATAATAAAATGAAGCAATTTGTTGCTAATGTAGCGATGAAATATATATATTTTGTTGCAAATATTAAATCTAAGAATTTAGTAATGTAATTTTTTTTTTTTTTGTTGGACGCTGAAGTGAAGAGGGAAATCGTATACCAGATAGAAATAGAAGAATGAGTTAAATTTCAAGGGCAATATTGACCAAATAAAGTAAATTAAGTCAAAATTCGTGGGTCAAATGCGGGTAAACGCTGGTCAAAGCGGGTCAACCTTAATTATAATATTTATTTTCGCTCTAAAATATTATCTTACTACATGACCAAAACTATGTTAGTGCAAGACCTAAATTTTGTCACTACAAGACCAAAAGTGTATTACTACAAGTCCAAAAATATTCTGGACACTTGTTTTTTTTTTTTTAGCAAAATTACTAAAATAATTCTAACTTATTCGGCTACTACATGACTAAAACAATGTTACTACAAGACCAAAATTTTATCACTATAAGGTCAAAAGTGTATTATTACATGTCCAAAATCATTCTGGACAGTTAATTTTTTGGGTGAATTTGCAGAATGTTTTGACATGTAATAGTAATTTTTTGGCTTTGTAGTGATAATTTTTTGATCTTGTAGTAACAATATTTTGGTCATGTAGTAAACCACCTGTTTGCGACCCGCGAATTTTCTGGGCAATCCGGATCCGGACTTATGCCCCGCGAATTTTTTAAAATTATCTTAATTTTACTTTTGGATTAAATGGGCTTAGGATTTTGAAGAGGGAAATCGTATACCAGATAGAAATAGAAGAATGAGTTAAATTTCAAGGGCAATATTGACCAAATAAAGTAAATTAAGTCAAAATTCGTGGGTCAAATGCGGGTAAACGCTGGTCAAAGCGGGTCAACCTTAATTATAATATTTATTTTCGCTATAAAATATTATCTTACTACATGACCAAAACTATGTTAGTGCAAGACCTAAATTTTGTCACTACAAGACCAAAAGTGTATTACTACAAGTCCAAAAATATTCTGGACACTTGTTTTTTTTTTTTTTAGCAAAATTACTAAAATAATTCTGACTTATTCGGCTACTACATGACTAAAACAATGTTACTACAAGACCAAAATTTTATCACTATAAGGTCAAAAGTGTATTATTACATGTCCAAAATCATTCTGGACAGTTAATTTTTTGGGTGAATTTGCAGAATGTTTTGACATGTAATAGTAATTTTTTGGCTTTGTAGTGATAATTTTTTGATCTTGTAGTAACAATATTTTGGTCATGTAGTAAACCACCTGTTTGCGACCCGCGAATTTTCTGGGCAATCCGGATCCGGACTTATGCCCCGCGAATTTTTTAAAATTATCTTAATTTTACTTTTAGATTAAATGGGCTTAGGATTTTGAAGAGGGAAATCGTATACCAGATAGAAATAGAAGAATGAGTTAAATTTCAAGGGCAATATTGACCAAATAAAGTAAATTAAGTCAAAATTCGTGGGTCAAATGCGGGTAAACGCTGGTCAAAGCGGGTCAACCTTAATTATAATATTTATTTTCGCTCTAAAATATTATCTTACTACATGACCAAAACTATGTTAGTGCAAGACCTAAATTTTGTCACTACAAGACCAAAAGTGTATTACTACAAGTCCAAAAATATTCTGGACACTTGTTTTTTTTTTTTTAGCAAAATTACTAAAATAATTCTGACTTATTCGGCTACTACATGACTAAAACAATGTTACTACAAGACCAAAATTTTATCACTATAAGGTCAAAAGTGTATTATTACATGTCCAAAATCATTCTGGACAGTTAATTTTTTGGGTGAATTTGCAGAATGTTTTGACATGTAATAGTAATTTTTTGGCTTTGTAGTGATAATTTTTTGATCTTGTAGTAACAATATTTTGGTCATGTAGTAAACCACCTGTTTGCGACCCGCGAATTTTCTGGGCAATCCGGATCCGGACTTATGCCCCGCGAATTTTTTAAAATTATCTTAATTTTACTTTTGGATTAAATGGGCTTAGGATTTTGAAGAGGGAAATCGTATACCAGATAGAAATAGAAGAATGAGTTAAATTTCAAGGGCAATATTGACCAAATAAAGTAAATTAAGTCAAAATTCGTGGGTCAAATGCGGGTAAACGCTGGTCAAAGCGGGTCAACCTTAATTATAATATTTATTTTCGCTCTAAAATATTATCTTACTACATGACCAAAACTATGTTAGTGCAAGACCTAAATTTTGTCACTACAAGACCAAAAGTGTATTACTACAAGTCCAAAAATATTCTGGACACTTGTTTTTTTTTTTTTAGCAAAATTACTAAAATAATTCTAACTTATTCGGCTACTACATGACTAAAACAATGTTACTACAAGACCAAAATTTTATCACTATAAGGTCAAAAGTGTATTATTACATGTCCAAAATCATTCTGGACAGTTAATTTTTTGGGTGAATTTGCAGAATGTTTTGACATGTAATAGTAATTTTTTGGCTTTGTAGTGATAATTTTTTGATCTTGTAGTAACAATATTTTGGTCATGTAGTAAACCACCTGTTTGCGACCCGCGAATTTTCTGGGCAATCCGGATCCGGACTTATGCCCCGCGAATTTTTTAAAATTATCTTAATTTTACTTTTGGATTAAATGGGCTTAGGATTTTGAAGAGGGAAATCGTATACCAGATAGAAATAGAAGAATGAGTTAAATTTCAAGGGCAATATTGACCAAATAAAGTAAATTAAGTCAAAATTCGTGGGTCAAATGCGGGTAAACGCTGGTCAAAGCGGGTCAACCTTAATTATAATATTTATTTTCGCTCTAAAATATTATCTTACTACATGACCAAAACTATGTTAGTGCAAGACCTAAATTTTGTCACTACAAGACCAAAAGTGTATTACTACAAGTCCAAAAATATTCTGGACACTTGTTTTTTTTTTTTTTAGCAAAATTACTAAAATAATTCTGACTTATTCGGCTACTACATGACTAAAACAATGTTACTACAAGACCAAAATTTTATCACTATAAGGTCAAAAGTGTATTATTACATGTCCAAAATCATTCTGGACAGTTAATTTTTTGGGTGAATTTGCAGAATGTTTTGACATGTAATAGTAATTTTTTGGCTTTGTAGTGATAATTTTTTGATCTTGTAGTAACAATATTTTGGTCATGTAGTAAACCACCTGTTTGCGACCCGCGAATTTTCTGGGCAATCCGGATCCGGACTTATGCCCCGCGAATTTTTTAAAATTATCTTAATTTTACTTTTGGATTAAATGGGCTTAGGATTTTGAAGAGGGAAATCGTATACCAGATAGAAATAGAAGAATGAGTTAAATTTCAAGGGCAATATTGACCAAATAAAGTAAATTAAGTCAAAATTCGTGGGTCAAATGCGGGTAAACGCTGGTCAAAGCGGGTCAACCTTAATTATAATATTTATTTTCGCTCTAAAATATTATCTTACTACATGACCAAAACTATGTTAGTGCAAGACCTAAATTTTGTCACTACAAGACCAAAAGTGTATTACTACAAGTCCAAAAATATTCTGGACACTTGTTTTTTTTTTTTTAGCAAAATTACTAAAATAATTCTGACTTATTCGGCTACTACATGACTAAAACAATGTTACTACAAGACCAAAATTTTATCACTATAAGGTCAAAAGTGTATTATTACATGTCCAAAATCATTCTGGACAGTTAATTTTTTGGGTGAATTTGCAGAATGTTTTGACATGTAATAGTAATTTTTTGGCTTTGTAGTGATAATTTTTTGATCTTGTAGTAACAATATTTTGGTCATGTAGTAAACCACCTGTTTGCGACCCGCGAATTTTCTGGGCAATCCGGATCCGGACTTATGCCCCGCGAATTTTTTAAAATTATCTTAATTTTACTTTTGGATTAAATGGGCTTAGGATTTTGAAGAGGGAAATCGTATACCAGATAGAAATAGAAGAATGAGTTAAATTTCAAGGGCAATATTGACCAAATAAAGTAAATTAAGTCAAAATTCGTGGGTCAAATGCGGGTAAACGCTGGTCAAAGCGGGTCAACCTTAATTATAATATTTATTTTCGCTCTAAAATATTATCTTACTACATGACCAAAACTATGTTAGTGCAAGACCTAAATTTTGTCACTACAAGACCAAAAGTGTATTACTACAAGTCCAAAAATATTCTGGACACTTGTTTTTTTTTTTTTTAGCAAAATTACTAAAATAATTCTGACTTATTCGGCTACTACATGACTAAAACAATGTTACTACAAGACCAAAATTTTATCACTATAAGGTCAAAAGTGTATTATTACATGTCCAAAATCATTCTGGACAGTTAATTTTTTGGGTGAATTTGCAGAATGTTTGACATGTAATAGTAATTTTTTGGCTTTGTAGTGATAATTTTTTGATCTTGTAGTAACAATATTTTGGTCATGTAGTAAACCACCTGTTTGCGACCCGCGAATTTTCTGGGCAACCCGGATCCGGGCTTATGCCCCGCGAATTTTTTAAAATTATCTTAATTTTACTTTTGAATTAAATGGGCTTAGGATTTTGAAGAGGGAAATCGTATACCAGATAGAAATAGAAGAATGAGTTAAATTTCAAGGGCAATATTGACCAAATAAAGTAAATTAAGTCAAAATTCGTGGGTCAAATGCGGGTAAACGCTGGTCAAAGCGGGTCAACCTTAATTATAATATTCATTTTCGCTCTAAAATATTATCTTACTACATGACCAAAACTATGTTAGTGCAAGACCTAAATTTTGTCACTAAAAGACCAAAAGTGTATTACTACAAGTCCAAAAATATTCTGGACACTTGTTTTTTTTTTTTTTAGCAAAATTACTAAAATAATTCTGACTTATTCGGCTACTACATGACTAAAACAATGTTACTACAAGACCAAAATTTTATCACTATAAGGTCAAAAGTGTATTATTACATGTCCAAAATCATTCTGGACAGTTAATTTTTTGGGTGAATTTGCAAAATGTTTTGACATGTAATAGTAATTTTTTGGCTTTGTAGTGATAATTTTTTGATCTTGTAGTAACAATATTTTGGTCATGTAGTAAACCACCTGTTTGCGACCCGCGAATTTTCTGGGCAACCGCGAATTATAATTAATTATAAAAGGTTGATTTTATTACGGAAATTAAAATTTGTGACATTTTAGTGAAATTAAAATTAATATTGATAAATATGCAAACATGAAAATACGGAAATTAATCAACATGTTTGTTTTTCAACAAATCATTTTTTATTTTATTTTTCTAAATATTTAGATTATAAAATAGCTTGGATACATGTTTTTTGATCGGTTCCCTAATAGATATTCCTCTATTTAGCATGCATGCCATGTATAGAAGTTAAAAAATATACCGAGAGAATATAAAATATATCCATTTAATCATTAATAAAATACAAAAAAATTTACAATCTCAAACTAGAGACTCAGAACAACAGTTGTGTTAGTAATGAATTGAATCTATGGTGTTAATCCATAAAACTCGTTGAACCAACGGTGGTAGAGGGCATCTTTAGCAGTTATCCTCATTGTTGGATCAACGGTTAAAAGCCTCTGTAGAAGATCGTATCCGGAGGCACTCAGCGACGTCGCCCTTCGAATCGGTGTGTTATAAATTAACCTAAATTGGTTTAGCTCCGAATCCCCCGGAAAAAGCACCTCGTTAGACACCAATTCTGCCATAATACACCCAATCGACCACATGTCAATTGCTTTGGTGTACGTCCCTCCACCTAGAAGAATCTCGGGGGCACGGTACCATAAAGTACCCACCCCGGGGTGAACGACCCTAGTCCACTCTCAAAAATACGGGACAAACCGAAGTCACAGATTTTCAATCGAGTTGTATCCTTGACGTTGACCAGGATGTTGGCGGGCTTAAGATCCCTGTGCATCACATCCAAATCGTGGAGAAAGTCAATACCCTCGAGAATCTGTTTCATCACGAGTTTGACTTCACTTTGTGTCAACGTCGACCCTCTCTTTGCTTCCATGAATCTTCTTAAGTCTGTTTGCATGTGCTCCATCACTACGTACACACGGCCATCGCCTTCGTGGATGAGTCCTTTGTACTCCACGATCGAGGGGTGGGGCGGAAGGCACTACAAGAACGCAACTTCTTGTTTTGTAGATTCGGACATGCCGTGCAATTCGTGCTTAATGGCAACGATTTCCCCGGATGTATTGTTTCTTCCTTCGTATACAACGCCATAACTTCCACTACTGATCACCTTCACAATCGTATATGTTGTTGGCTCCTGACTATGATTGTTGTAGCTTGAATATTGATCAAACTGCACCATGATTTATAATTTGAAGCAATGATCGATATTAAGATTTACGAAATATGAAAATTATGGAAAAAAAATATGAATGTCAATAGTGTGTGTAGTAACGTTGGTTTATATAGAGTAGGTTGGTCTGTTCAGAGAAATCCATAATAAATCGGGGAGAATCTAATATTCATATCTAATTCAGATAAAAAAAAATACGCATATAAGGAAATATATATCTAAACGCAAGATAATATATTTTCTTTTTTTCCCAATTTCATTTGGACCAAACAAATTATAGGAGTGGTATAATCGTATAAATGAGATGATTTTGTACAATCCCTAAAAAATCTGATATATAACGAAAAAAAAAAAAAGAGATTTCCGAATTACTCATCCAAAAGGACTAAAACGTCTTGAGCATGGATGAAAATGTCGGTCGGATATTTTTCCAATATATTCTTGATATATCCAATTTCCGTGGTCGATATCGGTATTTGAAAATGTCGGTCGGATATTTATCCCCTTGTTTAGTGTCACTTCAAGAAAACTGCAATTTAGCCGCGAACAATTTTATCGTTAATTATAATATTTTCGTCGCTAACGTGTTTGTGACAAAAAAATTAATTTTGTCGCAAATATTAGCGATGAAAATTTGAGTTTCTTCGCAAAATATTAGTGACGTGCGAAAATGTGAGAGTTTCATCGCAGAATATTAGCGACGAAAATATGAGTTTCATCGCAAAATGTTTGCGAGGAAAATCAAACATTTGTCGCAAACACATTAGCGACGGGTGTATAGCAACAAATCCCGCGACGCAATTATTTCATCGCTAACTCACATTAACAGCGAAAATATTAGAATTAGCGACAAATTTTTTCGTGTCTAAAACAGTAGCTCCTTACTTCATGGCTATTTTTTTGCGATAAATATTTTAATTTCGTTGCAAATGTTAGCGATGAAACCCATATTTTTGTCGCTAATATTTGGCTATGGATATCCGATTTACGAATCGTTCTCTAAACCCACATTCGCACTCGATCAACCCAACTCGCACCCAAACCCGACCCGCCCCAACCCGCACCCACATACCCCCTCCCCGTTTTATTTAAATGACTATTGTCAAGTAATTAAAGGTAGATTAGACGTCTCCAACCAAGTAGAATATTTGAAGATATAAGAAATAACTGCTCTAGGATAGTAATTCCAAAAGTAAGCAATGAGACAAACAGCACACAAGAATTTAAGTGGTTCGATCAATGTGATCTACATCCACTGGACCAGACGAGTACTTCTTTGATTGATAAAGAATGTTTACACACTCATTCACTCGGAATAGGATATCTCCTCACTTCACTCGTGAACTCACACAACTCAAAGATTACAAAACGTACTACAAATGCATCCACGTAACCTTTACAATGTACAAATACAAGAGTATATAAAGACCAAAGGTAGTTGCTGTTGTTAGGAACTGTTTTGAGTAGTTATCAACCGTTTGCAACCGCTTGTAACAACCCATGTGCTCTGTTATTGCCCAACTGAAATGGTAGTTATGCCCTCAAGTAGTTGTAACTGTAAAATAGTTAGTTAAACTAACTAACTTCGAACCAGAAGACTTGTCCATAAAGATCAGACCACTAGTGTTCTGATACTCAAGTCTTCTGCTCTGATGATCAAAAGCTAACTCTGCTGATAGACTTCATGCTGTACTGATCTTAACTGCACTGACCAAGTACTGTGCTGACCCAAGTACTGTGCTGATCTAGCCAACTGTGCTGAACTCTAAGCATCACCTTCTCATCTGATCGAAACCCTTCAACTCATCTGATAAGGCCTAAGTTATCTTATCTGATCCTATCAGCTCACTACTCACTTAGTGTGCTGATTCTGAGATTATGAGATAACACTCACAATTCTCCACCTTTAGCTCATAATCGAACTAACCTCCACCAAAACATAAAAACACCAACACTATCCTCCTCAAAGAATAGCCTCCACTACTGATCTTTTGTCACAAGAACAGTAGTCTTCTCCTCAGAGGAATTAATGCAGTCCAATAAGCCTAAGACACAAGCCAAACTTCTCTTTTGGCAATGCCTTAGTGAACGCATCAGCAGGGTTCTCCTCTGTAGCAATCTTCACTACCTGAACCACCCCCTTCTCTACAATATCTCTTACAAAGTACAGCTTCACATCTATATGCTTAGTTCTCTCATGATACCCCTGATGCTTTGCAAGATGTATTGCACTTTGGTTATCACACAAGACAGTCACACTTCTTTGTGATATACCAAACTCCTTCAAGATCCCCCTAAGCCACATGCTCTCCTTAACTGCTTCAGTCAAGGCTACATATTCTGATTATGTAGTAGATAATGCAACTACGGACTTATGTATTGACCTCCATGATATAGCTGTACCAAATAAGGTGAATACATACCTTGTCAAGGACTTTCTTGTGTCTACATTGGCTGCATAGTCGGCATCAACATATCCCACAAGTGCTTCTCCCTTATCTGATATCTTCTAAAATTTCAGACCTTTATCAGCTGATCCTATAACATATCTCATGACCCACTTAACTGTCTCCCAATGACTTAAGCCTGGATCACTCATGTATCTGCTGATTACACTCATTGCATGAGTTAAATCTGGTCTACAACACACCATAGCATACATTAAACTCCCTACTGCACTGGCATAAGGAACCTTACTCATCCGAGTTCTTTCTTGGTTGTTCTTGGGACACATCTGATTGGATAGCTTCTGATGCTGACCAATTGGTGTAGAAACTGACTTAGCTTGATGCATCCTGAATCTCTCTAACACCTTCTTCAGGTAGGTAGGCTGACTAAGCTGAATTGCTCCCTCAACTCTACTGATCTCCATCCCCAAGATCACTTTAGCTTCACCAAGATCTTTCATCTCAAACTCCCTTTTGAGAATCTCTTTTACTTGATTGATACTGTTAATAGACTCCCCAGCTATTAACATATCATCAACATACAGCAGAAGATAGGTAACTAAACTTCCAACTCTTCTGAAGTAAACATAGCTGTCATACAAGCTTCTTGCAAAACCAGCTGAGCAAATGTACTCATCAAACCTTAAGTACCATTGTCTAGGGCTTTGTTTGAGGCCATAGAGTGATTTTCTGAGTAAGCACACTTTGTCTTCTCCATCTTCTATGTCCAACCCTTCTGGTATTTTCATGTAGATCTTCTCATCTAAGGTCCCATGAAGAAATGTTGTGGTCACATCCATCTGATGCAGCTCCAATTCATATTGAGCAACCATAGCCAACAAGATTTTGATGCTACAATGCTTAACAACAGGAGAGAAGATTTCATTAAAGTCAATACCTTCTTTCTGTGTAAATCCTTTAGCTACAAGCCTTGCCTTGTACCTAATCTTGCCACCTCTCTGAGCCTCCACCTTCTTCTTGTAGATCCACTTACACCCAACGAGTTTCTTGTTCATAGGCCTCTCAACAATCTCCCAAGTCTGGTTTTTGTTCAGAGATAACAATTCTTCCTCCATAGCAACTAACCACTTCTATTTGTCATGGCAGTTGATGGCTTCTGTGTAAGTTTTAGGCTCCAGAGACTCCACCTCAAGAGCTGCACATAATGCAAATGATACAATGTCAGCTTGACCATACCTCTGAGGTGGGTGGACTTCTCTTCTAGTTCTGTCCCTAGTGAGCTGATAGTCATGAAGTTCAGTATCACTATGAGTAGTCTCCTCCTCATCTGGATCAATCTGATCTTCAGTTACTGTTCTGGTTTCAACATGCTCCACCTCAACCTGTGTCTCATATGGTCTGTTGTGTGCTGAACTAGAACTTGCCTCTTCTTTCAATGGCATTCTACTTTCATCAAAAGTTACATCTCTGCTGATAATACACTTCTGCATTCCAGCTTCAAGGCACCACAACCTATACCCTTTCACTCCTGAAGGATACCCTACGAACACACATTTCAAGGCTCGAGGCTCGAGGCTCAAGCTTATCTTGCTTGACATGGACATATGCTAAACAACCATAAACTTTCAAATTACTGTACTCAGCTGTATGGCCAGACCATAACTCTTCTGGGGTTTTAAATTGCACAGCTGATGAAGGGCTTCTGTTTATCAAATAGGCTGCTGTTGACACTGCTTCTCCCCAAAATACTTTAGGCAATCCAGAGCTGCTCAACATGCACCTGACCCTCTCAAGCAAAGTCTGGTTCATTCTCTCAGCTACTCCATTCTGCTGAGGTGTACCTGGTACTGTTCTGTGCCTCACTATACCCTTCTTCTTGCAGAAAACATTGAACTCTTCTGATATGAATTCCAGCCCATTATCAGTTCTCAAATGCTTGAGCTTCTTTCCAGAGACATTCTCAACCTCAGTGAGCCATTCCTTGAACTTTTCAAATGCTTCTGACTTGGATTTCAGGATAGTGATCCATACCTTTCTTGAGTAGTCATCTATGATAGACATGAAGTATCTCCCACCACTTCTGGTCTGATTCCTAGCTTGCCCCCATAAATCTGAATGGACATAGTCCAAAATTCCTTTGGTAGAGTGTGAACTCTTTCCAAACTTCAGTCTCTTGGATTTCCCAAGAATGCAGTGCTCACACAAATCAAGCTTTGTGATCTTGTCACCACCTAGCAATCCTTGCTTGCTTAGCTCAAGTAGGCCCTTCTCTCCTACATGACCTAGTCTTCTGTGCCACAATATTGAGTTGTCTTTCACCCTTGCCACATCTGATCTCCCAACTACTGTTCCTCCCTTAAGAAAGTAGAGATCTTGCCTTCTCTCACCTTTAAGAACAGTAAATTCCCCCTTTGAAACTCTGAGCTCTCCATCTTCTGACTGGAATTTGTAGCCCATTGAATCCAGCATACCAAGAGATATCAAATTTCTCTTGAGTTCAGGAACATACCTGACCCTCCTGAGAATCCTCACTACTCCATCATACATCTTCAAGTGTACTGTACCTTCACCTTTGACTTTGCAAGTGTGATCATTCTCTAACAACACAGAACCTCCATTCTGATGCTTAAAATCATGAAACCAATCTCTCCTTGGAGTCATGTGGAAAGAACACCCTGAATCTAAAATTCAATCCTGCTGTTCTTTAGTGGAAGTGATGGATAGGGACTGAGCTGACTCATAGCCTTTCTGCTCCTTATCTTCTTGGGTTTGATTTGCTTGATTCTTATCAACAGGGTTCTTGGGACCAGCTTTTCTCATAAGCTGTTTGTACTTGTAACAAGTACTCTTAAAGTGCCCAGGTTTGTTGCAGTGGTGGCATACAACTTCCCCTTGATTTGACACTGCTGATTTTCCCTTATCAACTCCCTTGGGTTGACTAGACCCCTTCTTGGAGACAGATTTCTTCTGACCTCCCTTGATTGCCAATCCTTCTCCACTACTGCTCTTATCTCCTTGAGATGTTTTATTATGCAGCAGCTTGGACTTGACAGCCAAGATCACATCCTCCAATGTGATTGCCTCCTTTCTACCATACAAGATGGTGTCCTTTAGGATTTCAAAGGACTTAGGAAGAGCACTCAACAAGATCAGAGCCTTATCCTCTTCATCTAACTTGACATCCAAATTCTCCAGATCATCAAGAATCTTGTTGAATTCATCTAGCTGCTCCGTAATGGGTTTGTCATCTCCCATTCTAAAGGCATACAGCTTCTGCTTCGAATAGAGTCGGTTAACAAGAGTTTTCACCATATATAACTTCTCAAGCTTATCCCAAACCTCCTTCGCTGTCTTCTCTTTAGCAACCTCCCTCAAGACCTTATCTCCAAGGCAGAGTAGGATCGTGCTTCGAGCTTTTCTGAGCAACTTGCTCTTTTCAGCCGCAGCTGCTGTAGTTTCTTCTTCTGCAGTTTCTTCGGATTCTTCGAGAGCCTCGAATAATCCTTGCTGTTCAAGGAGGGCCTGCATCTTGACCATCCACAGCCCAAAATCTCCCGTGCCTGTAAACTTCTCTATGTTGTACTTGGTAGAATTCCCCATCTTCGATCTGCAGCTACTTCAGTTCCCACAGACGGCGCCAATTGTCAAGTAATTCAGGTAGATTAGAAGTCTCCAACCAAGTAGAATACTTGAAGATATAAGAAATAACTGCTCTAGGATAGTAATTCCAAAAGTAAGCAACGAGACAAACAGCACACAAGAATTTAAGTGGTTCGATCAATGTGATCTACATCCACTGGACCAGACGAGTACTTCTTTGATTGATAAAGAATGTTTACACACTCATTCACTCGGAATAGGATATCTCCTCACTTCACTCGTGAACTCACACAACTCAAAGATTACAAAACGTACTACAAATGCATCCACGTAACCTTTACAATGTACAAATACAAGAGTATATAAAGACCAAAGGTAGTTGCTGCTGTTAGGAACTGTTTTGAGTAGTTATCAACCGTTTGCAACCGCTTGTAACAACCCATGTGCTCTGTTATTGCCCAACTGAAATGGTAGTTATGCCCTCAAGTAGTTGTAACTGTAAAACAGTTAGTTAAACTAACTAACTTCGAACCAGAAGACTTGTCCATAAAGATCAGATCACTAGTGTTCTGATACTCAAGTCTTCTGCTCTGATGATCAAAAGCTAACTCTGCTGATAGACTTCATACTGTACTGATCTTAACTGCACTGACCAAGTACTGTGCTGACCCAAGTACTGTGCTGATCCAGTACTGTGCTGATCTTACTGTGCTGATCTAGCCAACTGTGCTGAACTCTAAGCATCACCTTCTCATCTGATCGAAACCCTTCAACTCATCTGATAAGGCCTAAGTTATCTTATCTGATCCTATCAGCTCACTACTCACTTAGTGTGCTGATTCTGAGATTATGAGATAACACTCACAATTCTCCACCTTTAGCTCATAATCGAACTAACCTCCACCAAAACATAAAAACACCAACACTATCCTCCTCAAAGAATAGCCTCCACTACTGATCTTCTGTCACAAGAACAATAGTCTTCTCCTCAGAGGAATTAATGCAGTCCAATAAGCCTAAGACACAAGCCAAACTTCTCTTTTGGCAATGCCTTAGTGAACGCATCAGCAGGGTTCTCCTCTGTAGCAATCTTCACTACCTGGACCACCCCCTTCTCTACAATATCTCTTACAAAGTACAGATTCACATCTATATGCTTAGTTCTCTCATGATACCCCTGATGCTTTGCAAGATGTATTGCACTTTGGTTATCACAAAAGACAGTCACACTTCTTTGTGATATACCAAACTCCTTCAAGATCCCCCTAAGCCACATGCTCTCCTTAACTGCTTCAGTCAAGGCTACATATTCTGATTCTGTAGTAGATAATGCAACTACGGACTTATGTATTGACCTCCATGATATAGCTGTACCAAATAAGGTGAATACATACCATGTCAAGGACTTTCTTGTGTCTACATTGGCTGCATAGTCGACATCAACATATCCCACAAGTGCTTCTCCCTTATATGATATCTTCTGAAATTTCAGACCTTTATCAGCTGATCCTAGAACATATCTCATGACCCACTTAATTGTCTCCCAATGACTTAAGCCTGGATCACTCATGTATCTGCTGATTACACTCATTGCATGAGTTAAATCTGGTCTACAACACACCATAGCATACATTAAACTCCCTACTGCACTGATACTTTACAAGATGTATTGCACTTTGGATTTGACTAGTTTTATTTGCTTTCTTAGTGACATTTATAGACAACATTAGAATTAGTCTTAGTTTTTAAACCATCATTGCAAATCAATCGTGTCTAGATAGAATCGTGCCAACAAATATCACTTTTACACTAACCCTTCTCTGTGGGATCGACCTCGTACTTACTTCGCTACAATATACACCGTATACTTGCGGTCGTATATTTTAGAGTTGTAAAATACGTGAATCCCTCAGTGAGAATAACAATAAATAATTAATGAAATCAAGAAAACAGAAAAAATAAAACAAATTATATAGAATGAAATCAAGAAATTATACACCAAAATAAATCAAATAAAATACTTAAAATGTCAAATTAATGAGTAAAAATAAAAGAAATTATATTGATCCTATTATTTCAAACATCATAGTGTTGGAATCGTCTCTTTATTTCACATTGTGCATGCACTCAAATTTTTTTCCTTTATTATGTTTAAACGACAACCATTTTTAATTCATGAGATTTAAAATGAAAAAATCTATTTCATCACTAAAATATTATAGACGAAATATAATTTTTATTATTGTTCTGATTATTAACAATAAAATAAAATATTGTGTTGCTAATATAGTGATAAAATATTTTATTTTTCTCTCAAATATTAAATCCACAAAATTAATTATGCAAAATTTAATTTTGTCGCTAAAATATTAGCGACGAAATATAATTTTCATTGTTGTTCTTATTATTAACAATAAAATAAAATAATTTGTTTTAAGTGTAGCGATGAAATATTTTAATTTCGTTGCAAATATGAATTCCAAGAAATTAGCCACAAAAAATATATTTCATCGCAAAATAATAGCGACTAAATATAATTTTCATTGTTGTCCTGATTATTAACAACAAAATAAAACAATTTGTTGCTAGTGTAGCCATGAAATATTTTAGTTTCGTCGCAAATATTAATCCCAATAAAGTAGCTACAAAAATTTATATTTCATCACAAAATTTTAGCGACGAAATATAATTTTCTTTGTAGTTCTGATTCTTAACAACAAAATAAAACAATTTGTTGCTAGTATAACGGTAAACTATTTTAATTTCGTCGCACATATTAATTGTAAGATACTAGCCACAATTTTTTTACAGCAAAATATTAGCGACGAAATATAATTTTCAACGTTAGTCTGATTATTAACAACAAAATAAAATAATTTGTTGCTAATTTAGCGATGAAATATTATAATTACGTCACAAAATTAAATTAAAAAAATTAGCCACAAAAATTACAATTTCGGCGTTAATATTTTAGCGATGAAATATAATTTTTATGGTTGTTCTGATTATTAACAAAAAAATAAAATATTTTTTTTGTTTGCGTGGCGATGAAATATTTTCATTTGGTCGCCAAAATTATATCCACAAAATTTTCATTTTTCATTGGAAAATATTAGCGACAAAATAATTTTCATTGTTCTTCTGATTATTAACAAAATATTTTAATTTCATCGCAAAAATTAATTTCAAGAAAGTAGCCACCAAAATTTCTATTTCATCGCAAAATATTAGCGACGAAATATAATTTTCATTGTTGTTCTAACTATTAATAACAAAACGAAGCAATTTGTTGCTAATATAGCGATGAAATATATATATATATATATATTTTGTTGCAAATATTAAATCTAAGAATTTAGTAACGTAATTTTTTATTTTGTTGCACGCTGAAGTGAAGAGGGAAATCGGATACCAGATAGAAATAGAAGAATCAGTTAAATTTCAAGGGCAATATTGACCAAATAAAGTAAATTAAGTCAAAATTCGTGGGTCAAATGCGGGTAAACGCTGGTCAAAGCGGGTCAACCTTAATTATAATATTTATTTTCGCTCTTTAATATTATCTTACTACATGACCAAAACTATGTTAGTACAAGACCTAAATTTTGTCACTACAAGACCAAAAGTGTATTACTACAAGTCCAAAAATATTCTGGACACTTGTTTTTTTTTTTTTTTTAGCAAAATTACTAAAATAATTCTGACTTATTCGGCTACTACATGACTAAAACAATGTTACTACAAGACCAAAATTTTATCACTACAAGGTCAAAAGTGTATTATTACATGTCCAAAAACATTCTGGACATCTGGACAGTTAATTTTTTGGGTGAATTTGCAGAATGTTTTGACATGTAATAGTAATATTTTGGCCTTGTAGTGGTAATTTTTTGATCTTGTAATAACAATAGTTTTGTCAAGTAGTAAACCACGTGTTTGCGACCCGCGAATTTTTTAGGCAACCTGGATCTGGGCTTATGCCCCGCGAATTTTTTAAAATTATCTTAATTTTACTTTTGGATTAAATGGGCTTAGGATTTTAATTAACTTGGTCTAATTAGTATGGAACGCATATATAAAATATTTCAAATAAGACTAGCCAATTTCAGATAGTGCTATTGTGAAATATGGTATATAAGTTTTTAGCATATTAAAATATTAGTAATAAAAATAATATATTTTTAACAACACTCAATAAATTTATTCGTACACTACTGTTGGAATAATGTCTTCTCAATAAATTAAAAACTTTATTTATATATATCATCCTGTTTCTTAGTTATTTATTTTAATTGAAACAAGTTCTTTAACAAATCTTTTTAACATAATAATAGTTTAGATATGATCTAAATTTAATTTGACAAAAACATTAAACATGAAGACAAATGACAAATAAGTTTCCAAAGAACTCGATTCAAATCACCCCAATGCAATACTCACAAATACTTTCTAAAATTCTACAATTTTCGTTTCTAATTCAAATTTTATACGATTCATGGTTGAAATCAAAGAAAATTAATTAAACAAAACTCAGAATGGAGAGTAATACCCTTGTTGAACCTTGTTTTCTGGAATTTTTTTGTAACAGTAAAATGAGGATGAATTATAATTAATTATAAAAGGTTGATTTTATTACGGAAATTAAAATTTGTGACATTTTAGTGTAATTAAAATTAATATTGATAAATATGCAAACATGAAAATACGGAAATTAATCAACATGTTTGTTTTTCAACAAATCATTTTTTATTTTATTTTTCTAAATATTTAGATTATAAAATAGCTAGGATACATGTTTTTTGATCGGTTCCCTAATAGATATTCCTCTATTTAGCATGCATGCCATGTATAGAAGTTAAAAAATATACCGAGAGAATATAAAATATATCCATTTAATCATTAATAAAATACAAAAAAATTTACAATCTCAAACTAGAGACTCAGAACAACAGTTGTGTTAGTAATGAATTGAATCTATGGTGTTAATCCATAAAACTCGTTGAACCAACGGTGGTAGAGGGCATCTTTAGCAGTTATCCTCATTGTTGGATCAACGGTTAAAAGCCTTTGTAGAAGATCGTATCCGGAGGCACTCAGCGACGTCGCCCTTCGAATCGGTGTGTTATAAATTAACCTAAATTGGTTTAGCTCCGAATCCCCCGGAAAAAGCACCTCGTTAGACACCAATTCTGCCATAATACACCCAATCGACCACATGTCAATTGCTTTGGTGTACGTCCCTCCACCTAGAAGAATCTCGGGGGCACGGTACCATAAAGTACCCACCCCCGGGGTGAACGACCCTAGTCCACTCTCAAAAATACGGGACAAACCGAAGTCACAGATTTTCAATCGAGTTGTATCCTTGACGTTGACCAGGATGTTGGCGGGCTTAAGATCCCTGTGCATCACATCCAAATCGTGGAGAAAGTCAATACCCTCGAGAATCTGTTTCATCACGAGTTTGACTTCACTTTGTGTCAACGTCGACCCTCTCTTTGCTTCCATGAATCTTCTTAAGTCTGTTTGCATGTGCTCCATCACTACGTACACACGGCCATCGCCTTCGTGGATGAGTCCTTTGTACTCCACGATCGAGGGGTGGGGCGGAAGGCACGACAAGAACGCAACTTCTTGTTTTGTAGATTCGGACATGCCGTGCAATTCGTGCTTAATGGCAACGATTTCCCCGGATGTATTGTTTCTTCCTTCGTATACAACGCCATAACTTCCACTACTGATCACCTTCACAATCGTATATGTTGTTGGCTCCTGACTATGATTGTTGTAGCTTGAATATTGATCAAACTGCACCATGATTTTTAATTTGAAGCAATGATCGATATTAAGATTTACGAAATATGAAAATTATGGAAAAAAAATATGAATGTCAATAGTGTGTGTAGTAACGTTGGTTTATATAGAGTAGGTTGGTCTGTTCAGAGAAATCCATAATAAATCGGGGAGAATCTAATATTCATATCTAATTCAGATAAAAAAAAAATACGCATATAAGGAAATATATATCTAAACGCAAGATAATATATTTTCTTTTTTTCCCAATTTCATTTGGACCAAACAAATTATAGGAGTGGTATAATCGTATAAATTAGATGATTTTGTACAATCCCTAAAAAATCTGATATATAACGAAAAAAAAAAAAGAAAGAGATTTCCGAATTACTCATCCAAAAGGACTAAAACGTCTTGAGCATGGATGAAAATGTCGGTCGGATATTTTTCCAATATATTCTTGATATATCCAATTTCCGTGGTCGATATCGGTATTTGAAAATGTCGGTCGGATATTTATCCCCTTGTTTAGTGTCACTTCAAGAAAACTGCAATTTAGCCGCGAACAATTTTATCGTTAATTATAATATTTTCGTCGCTAACGTGTTTGTGACAAAAAAATTAATTTTGTCGCAAATATTAGCGATGAAAATTTGAGTTTCTTCGCAAAATATTAGTGACGTGCGAAAATGTGAAAGTTTCATCGCAGAATATTAGCGACGAAAATATGAGTTTCATCGCAAAATGTTTGCGAGGAAAATCAAACATTTGTCGCAAACACATTAGCGACGGGTGTATAGCAACAAATCCCGCGACGCAATTATTTCATCGCTAACTCACATTAGCAGCGAAAATATTAGAATTAGCGACAAATTTTTTCGTGTCTAAAACAGTAGCTCCTTACTTCATGGCTATTTTTTTGCGATAAATATTTTAATTTCGTTGCAAATGTTAGCGATGAAACCCATATTTTTGTCGCTAATATTTGGCTATGGATATCCGATTTACGAATCGTTCTCTAAACCCACATTCGCACTCGATCAACCCAACCCGCACCCACATACCCCCTCCCCGTTTTATTTAAATGACTATTTATTTGGTCTTCGTGGGAATTGATCCCGGGTGAATGGGCATCCAGCACCACTCGGGCATATAGCTCTTTGGTTCAGTTTTTAATATTAATTATATATGTATTCAATTGTTACTAATTTAGTTAATTTTACTCATTTAATTAATTTATTTCACATATATTAATTAATTAATTTTTAACTTTTAACAATTATATATATATATATATGCATATATATTGTAATTTTTAAAACAATTCCAATTGTAAAAAATCAATGTCACTTTAACAATTCAAAAAAATTAATAAATATTACATCTAATCTTCATCCTCTCATCTTTATGTCCATCTTCATTTGTATCGATCATCATATTTATAAATAATTTTATAAATATTCAAACAGATTTATAAGACACAAAATTTGGAGAATTATTAAACATTTAATTATATAAACTGATTTTCTAGATTTAATATGCATAGTTGAAGTAGTACTTTTCCTTCATGCTCAGTGAGAATAACAATAAATAATTAATGAAATCAAGAAAACAGAAAAAATAAAACAAATTATATAGAATGAAATCAAGAAATTATACACCAAAATAAATCAAATAAAATACTTAAAATGTCAAATTAATGAGTAAAAGTAAAAGAAATTATATTGATCATAAACATCATAGTGTTGGAATCGTCTCTTTATTTCACATTGTGCATGCACTCAAAAAATTTTCCTTTATTATGTTTAAACGACAACCATTTTTAATTCATGAGATTTAAAATGAAAAAATCTATTTCATCACTAAAATATTATAGACGAAATATAATTTTTATTATTGTTCTGATTATTAACAATAAAATAAAATAATTTGTTTTAAGTGTAGCGATGAAATATTTTAATTTCGTTGCAAATATGAATTCCAAGAAATTAGCCACAAAAAATATATTTCATCACAAAATAATAGCGACTAAATATAATTTTCATTGTTGTCCTGATTATTAACAACAAAATAAAACAATTTGTTGCTAGTGTAGCCATGAAATATTTTAGTTTCGTCGCAAATATTAATCCCAATAAAGTAGCTACAAAAATTTATATTTCATCACAAAATTTTAGCGACGAAATATAATTTTCTTTGTAGTTCTGATTCTTAACAACAAAATAAAACAATTTGTTGCTAGTATATCAGTAAAATATTTTAATTTCGTTGCACATATTAATTGTAAGATACTAGCCACAATTTTTTTACAGTAAAATATTAGCGACGAAATATAATTTTCAACATTAGTGTGATTATTAACAACAAAATAAAATAATTTGTTGCTAATTTAGCGATGAAATATTATAATTACATCACAAAATTAAATCCAAAAAATTAGCCACAAAAATTACAATTTCGGCGTTAATATTTTAGCGATGAAATATAATTTTTATGGTTGTTCTGATTATTAACAAAAACATAAAATATTTTTTTGTTTGCGTGGCGATGAAATATTTTCATTTGGTCGCCAAAATTATATCCACAAAATTTTCATTTTTCATTGGAAAATATTAGCGACAAAATAATTTTCATTTTTCTTCTGATTATTAACAACAAAATAAAATAATTTATTGCTAGTTTAGCAATGAAATATTTTAATTTCATCGCAAAAAATAATTTCAAGAAAGTAGCCACCAAAATTTCTATTTCATCGCAAAATATTAGCGACGAAATATAATTTTCATTGTTGTTCTAACTATTAATAACAAAATGAAGCAATTTGTTGCTAATGTAGCGATGAAATATATATATTTTGTTGCAAATATTAAATCTAAGAATTTAGTAATGTAATTTTTTTTTTTATTGGACGCTGAAGTGAAGAGGGAAATCGTATACCAGATAGAAATAGAAGAATGAGTTAAATTTCAAGGGCAATATTGACCAAATAAAGTAAATTAAGTCAAAATTCGTGGGTCAAATGCGGGTAAACGCTGGTCAAAGCGGGTCAACCTTAATTATAATATTTATTTTCGCTCTAAAATATTATCTTACTACATGACCAAAACTATGTTAGTGCAAGACCTAAATTTTGTCACTACAAGACCAAAAGTGTATTACTACAAGTCCAAAAATATTCTGGACACTTGTTTTTTTTTTTTTTAGCAAAATTACTAAAATAATTCTGACTTATTCGGCTACTACATGACTAAAACAATGTTACTACAAGACCAAAATTTTATCACTATAAGGTCAAAAGTGTATTTACATGTCCAAAATCATTCTGGACAGTTAATTTTTTGGGTGAATTTGCAGAATGTTTTGACATGTAATAGTAATTTTTTGGCTTTGTAGTGGTAATTTTTTGATCTTGTAGTAACAATATTTTGGTCATGTAGTAAACCACCTGTTTGCGACTCGCGAATTTTCTGGGCAACCCGGATCCGGGTTTATGCCCCGCGAATTTTTTAAAATTATCTTAATTTTACTTTTGGATTAAATGGGCTTAGGATTTTAACTTGGTCTAATTAGTATATGGAACGCATATATAAAATATTTCAAATAAGACTAGCCAAATTCAGATAGTGCTATTGGAATAATGTCTCTCAATAAATTAAAAACTTTATTTATCGATCCTGTTTCTTAGTTATTTATATTTAATTTTTTTTTTAATTACATTATATACCCATTCATTTTCACCTCCGCATGACTAGTTATTTATATTTAATTGAAACAAGTTCTTTAACGAATCTTTTTAACAGAATAGGTTTATATATGATCTAAATTTAATTTGACAAAAACATTAAACATGAAGACAAATGACAAATAAGTTCCCAAAGAACTCGATTCAATGAAATACTCACATAGGATGCTGACGTGGCTTCTTCAAATATTTTCATTCTTAAATTTCTAAAATTCTACAATTATTGTATACGATTCAGGTTGAACCTTGTTTTCTGGAAAATTTTTGTAACAGTAAAATGAGGATGAATTATAATTAATTATAAAAGGTTGATTTTATTACGGAAATTAAAATTTGTGACATTTTAGTGAAATTAAAATTAATATTGATAAATATGCAAACATGAAAATACGGAAATTAATCAACATGTTTGTTTTTCAACAAATCATTTTTTATTTTATTTTTATAAATATTTAGATTATAAAATAGCTAGGATACATGTTTTTTGATCGGTTCCCTAATAGATATTCCTCTATTTAGCATGCATGCCATGTATAGAAGTTAAAAAATATACCGAGAGAATATAAAATATATCCATTTAATCATTAATAAAATACAAAAAAATTTACAATCTCAAACTAGAGACTCAGAACAACAGTTGTGTTAGTAATGAATTGAATCTATGGTGTTAATCCATAAAACTCGTTGAACCAACGGTGGTAGAGGGCATCTTTAGCAGTTATCCTCATTGTTGGATCAACGGTTAAAAGCCTTTGTAGAAGATCGTATCCGGAGGCACTCAGCGACGTCGCCCTTCGAATCGGTGTGTTATAAATTAACCTAAATTGGTTTAGCTCCGAATCCCCCGGAAAAAGCACCTCGTTAGACACCAATTCTGCCATAATACACCCAATCGACCACATGTCAATTGCTTTGGTGTACGTCCCTCCACCTAGAAGAATCTCGGGGGCACGGTACCATAAAGTACCCACCCCCGGGGTGAACGACCCTAGTCCACTCTCAAAAATACGGGACAAACCGAAGTCACAGATTTTCAATCGAGTTGTATCCTTGACGTTGACCAGGATGTTGGCGGGCTTAAGATCCCTGTGCATCACATCCAAATCGTGGAGAAAGTCAATACCCTCGAGAATCTGTTTCATCACGAGTTTGACTTCACTTTGTGTCAACGTCGACCCTCTCTTTGCTTCCATGAATCTTCTTAAGTCTGTTTGCATGTGCTCCATCACTACGTACACACGGCCATCGCCTTCGTGGATGAGTCCTTTGTACTCCACGATCGAGGGGTGGGGCGGAAGGAACGACAAGAACGCAACTTCTTGTTTTGTAGATTCGGACATGCCGTGCAATTCGTGCTTAATGGCAACGATTTCCCCGGATGTATTGTTTCTTCCTTCGTATACAACGCCATAACTTCCACTACTGATCACCTTCACAATCGTATATGTTGTTGGCTCCTGACTATGATTGTTGTAGCTTGAATATTGATCAAACTGCACCATGATTTTTAATTTGAAGCAATGATCGATATTAAGATTTACGAAATATGAAAATTATGGAAAAAAAATATGAATGTCAATAGTGTGTGTAGTAACGTTGGTTTATATAGAGTAGGTTGGTCTGTTCAGAGAAATCCATAATAAATCGGGGAGAATCTAATATTCATATCTAATTCAGATAAAAAAAAATACACATATAAGGAAATATATATATCTAGACGCAAGATAATATATTTTCTTTTTTTCCCAATTTCATTTGGACCAAACAAATTATAGGAGTGGTATAATCGTATAAATGAGATGATTTTGTACAATCCCTAAAAAATCTGATATATAACGAAAAAAAAAAAAAAGAGATTTCCGAATTACTCATCCAAAAGGATTAAAACGTCTTGAGCATGGATGAAAATGTCGGTCGGATATTTTTCCAATATATTCTTGATATATCCAATTTCCGTGGTCGATATCGGTATTTGAAAATGTCGGTCGGATATTTATCCCCTTGTTTAGTGTCACTTCAAGAAAACTGCAATTTAGCCGCGAACAATTTTATCGTTAATTATAATATTTTCGTCGCTAATGTGTTTGTGACAAAAAAATTAATTTTGTCGCAAATATTAGCGATGAAAATTTGAGTTTCTTCGCAAAATATTAGTGACGTGCGAAAATGTGAGAGTTTCATCGCAGAATATTAGCGACGAAAATATGAGTTTCATCGCAAAATGTTTGCGAGGAAAATCAAACATTTGTCGCAAACACATTAGCGACGGGTGTATAGCAACAAATCCCGCGACGCAATTATTTCATCGCTAACTCACATTAGCAGCGAAAATATTAGAATTAGCGACAAATTTTTTCGTGTCTAAAACAGTAGCTCCTTACTTCATGGCTATTTTTTTGCGATAAATATTTTAATTTCGTTGCAAATGTTAGCGATGAAACCCATATTTTTGTCGCTAATATTTGGCTATGGATATCCGATTTACGAATCGTTCTCTAAACCCACATTCGCACTCGATCAACCCAACCCGCACCCACATACCCCCTCCCCGTTTTATTTAAATGACTATTTATTTGGTCTTCGTGGGAATTGATCCCGGGTGAACGGGCATCCAGCACCACTCGGGCATATAGCTCTTTGGTTCAGTTTTTAATATTAATTATATATGTATTCAATTGTTACTAATTTAGTTAATTTTACTCATTTAATTAATTTATTTCACATATATTAATTAATTAATTTTTAACTTTTAACAATTATATATATATATATATATATATATATATATGCATATATATTGTAATTTTTAAAACAATTCCAATTGTAAAAAATCAATGTCACTTTAACAATTCAAAAAAATTAATAAATATTACATCTAATCTTCATCCTCTCATCTTTATGTCCATCTTCATTTGTATCGATCATCATATTTATAAATATTTTTATAAATATTCAAACAGATTTATAAGACACAAAATTTGGAGAATTATTAAACATTTAATTATATAAACTGATTATCTAGATTTAATATGCATAGTTGAAGTAGTACTTTTCCTTCATGCTCAGTGAGAATAACAATAAATAATTAATGAAATCAAGAAAACAGAAAAAATAAAACAAATTATATAGAATGAAATCAAGAAATTATACACCAAAATAAATCAAATAAAATACTTAAAATGTCAAATTAATGAGTAAAAGTAAAAGAAATTATATTGATCCTAAACATCATAGTGTTGGAATCGTCTCTTTATTTCACATTGTGTATGCACTCAAAAAATTTTCCTTTATTATATTTAAACGACAACCATTTTTAATTCATGAGATTTAAAATGAAAAAATCTATTTCATCACTAAAATATTATAGAAAGAAATATAATTTTTATTATTGTTCTGATTATTAACAATAAAATAAAATAATTTGTTTTAAGTGTAGCGATGAAATATTTTAATTTCGTTGCAAATATGAATTCCAAGAAATTAGCCACAAAAAATATATTTCATCACAAAATAATAGCGACTAAATATAATTTTCATTGTTGTCCTGATTATTAACAACAAAATAAAACAATTTGTTGCTAGTGTAGCCATGAAATATTTTAGTTTCGTCGCAAATATTAATCCCAATAAAGTAGCTACAAAAATTTATATTTCATCACAAAATTTTAGCGACGAAATATAATTTTCTTTGTAGTTCTGATTCTTAACAACAAAATAAAACAATTTGTTGCTAGTATATCAGTAAAATATTTTAATTTCGTTGCACATATTAATTGTAAGATACTAGCCACAATTTTTTTACAGCAAAATATTTGCGACGGAATATAATTTTCAACGTTAGTGTGATTATTAACAACAAAATAAAATAATTTGTTGCTAATTTAGCGATGAAATATTATAATTACATCACAAAATTAAATCCAAAAAATTAGCCACAAAAATTACAATTTCGGCGTTAATATTTTAGCGATGAAATATAATTTTTATGGTTGTTCTGATTATTAACAAAAACATAAAATATTTTTTTGTTTGCGTGGCGATGAAATATTTTCATTTGGTCGCCAAAATTATATCCACAAAATTTTCATTTTTCATTGGAAAATATTAGCGACAAAATAATTTTCATTTTTCTTCTGATTATTAACAACAAAATAAAATAATTTATTGCTAGTTTAACAATGAAATATATTAATTTCATCGCAAAAAATAATTTCAAGAAAGTAGCCACCAAAATTTCTATTTCATCGCAAAATATTAGCGACGAAATATAATTTTCATTGTTGTTCGAACTATTAATAACAAAATGAAGCAATTTGTTGCTAATGTAGCGATGAAATATATATATTTTGTTGCAAATATTAAATCTAAGATTTTAGTAATGTAATTTTTTTTTTTTGTTGGACGCTGAAGTGAAGAGGGAAATCGTATACCAGATAGAAATAGAAGAATGAGTTAAATTTCAAGGGCAATATTGACCAAATAAAGTAAATTAAGTCAAAATTCGTGGGTCAAATGCGGGTAAACGCTGGTCAAAGCGGGTCAACCATAATTATAATATTTATTTTCACTCTAAAATATTATCTTACTACATGACCAAAACTATGTTAGTGCAAGACCTAAATTTTGTCACTACAAGACCAAAAGTGTATTACTACAAGTCCAAAAATATTCTGGACACTTGTTTTTTTTTTTTTTTAGCAAAATTACTAAAATAATTCTGACTTATTCGGCTACTACATGACTAAAATAATGTTACTACAAGACCAAAATTTTATCACTATAAGGTCAAAAGTGTATTTACATGTCCAAAATCATTCTGGACAGTTAATTTTTTGGGTGAATTTGCAGAATGTTTTGACATGTAATAGTAATTTTTTGGCTTTGTAGTGGTAATTTTTTGATCTTGTAGTAACAATATTTTGGTCATGTAGTAAACCACCTGTTTGCGACTCGCGAATTTTCTGGGCAACCCGGATTCGGGTTTATGCCCCGCGAATTTTTTAAAATTATCTTAATTTTACTTTTGGATTAAATGGGCTTAGGATTTTAACTTGGTCTAATTAGTATATGGAACGCATATATAAAATATTTCAAATAAGACTAGCCAAATTCAGATAGTGCTATTGGAATAATGTCTCTCAATAAATTAAAAACTTTATTTATCGATCCTGTTTCTTAGTTATTTATATTTAATTTTTTTTTTAATTACATTATATACCCATTCATTTTCACCTCCCCATGACTAGTTATTTATATTTAATTGAAACAAGTTCTTTAACGAATCTTTTTAACAGAATAGGTTTATATATGATCTAAATTTAATTTGACAAAAACATTAAACATGAAGACAAATGACAAATAAGTTCCCAAAGAACTCGATTCAATGAAATACTCACATAGGCTGCTGACGTGGCTTCTTCAAATATTTTCATTCTTAAATTTCTAAAATTCTACAATTATTGTATACGATTCAGGTTGAACCTTGTTTTCTGGAAAATTTTTGTAACAGTAAAATGAGGATGAATTATAATTAATTATAAAAGGTTGATTTTATTACGGAAATTAAAATTTGTGACATTTTAGTGAAATTAAAATTAATATTGATAAATATGCAAACATGAAAATACGGAAATTAATCAACATGTTTGTTTTTCAACAAATCATTTTTTATTTTATTTTTCTAAATATTTAGATTATAAAATAGCTAGGATACATGTTTTTTGATCGGTTCCCCCCTAATAGATATTCCTCTATTTAGCATGCATGCCATGTATAGAAGTTAAAAAATATACTGAGAGAATATAAAATATATCCATTTAATCATTAATAAAATACAAAAAAATTTACAATCTCAAACTAGAGACTCAGAACAACAGTTGTGTTAGTAATGAATTGAATCTATGGTGTTAATCCATAAAACTGTTGAACCAACGGTGGTAGAGGGCATCTTTAGCAGTTATCCTCATTGTTGGATCAACGGTTAAAAGCCTTTGTAGAAGATCGTATCCGGAGGCACTCAGCGACGTCGCCCTTCGAATCGGTGTGTTATAAATTAACCTAAATTGGTTTAGCTCCGAATCCCCCGGAAAAAGCACCTCGTTAGACACCAATTCTGCCATAATACACCCAATCGACCACATGTCAATTGCTTTGGTGTACGTCCCTCCACCTAGAAGAATCTCGGGGGCACGGTACCATAAAGTACCCACCCCCGGGGTGAACGACCCTAGTCCACTCTCAAAAATACGGGACAAACCGAAGTCACAGATTTTCAATCGAGTTGTATCCTTGACGTTGACCAGGATGTTGGCGGGCTTAAGATCCCTGTGCATCACATCCAAATCGTGGAGAAAGTCAATACCCTCGAGAATCTGTTTCATCACGAGTTTGACTTCACTTTGTGTCAACGTCGACCCTCTCTTTGCTTCCATGAATCTTCTTAAGTCTGTTTGCATGTGCTCCATCACTACGTACACACGGCCATCGCCTTCGTGGATGAGTCCTTTGTACTCCACGATCGAGGGGTGGGGCGGAAGGCACGACAAGAACGCAACTTCTTGTTTTGTAGATTCGGACATGCCGTGCAATTCGTGCTTAATGGCAACGATTTCCCCGGATGTATTGTTTCTTCCTTCGTATACAACGCCATAACTTCCACTACTGATCACCTTCACAATCGTATATGTTGTTGGCTCCTGACTATGATTGTTGTAGCTTGAATATTGATCAAACTGCACCATGATTTTTAATTTGAAGCAATGATCGATATTAAGATTTACGAAATATGAAAATTATGGAAAAAAAATATGAATGTCAATAGTGTGTGTAGTAACGTTGGTTTATATAGAGTAGGTTGGTCTGTTCAGAGAAATCCATAATAAATCGGGGAGAATCTAATATTCATATCTAATTCAGATAAAAAAAAATACGCATATAAGGAAATATATATATCTAAACGCAAGATAATATATTTTCTTTTTTTCCCAATTTCATTTGGACCAAACAAATTATAGGAGTGGTATAATCGTATAAATGAGATGATTTTGTACAATCCCTAAAAAATCTGATATATAACGAAAAAAAAAAAAAAGAGATTTCCGAATTACTCATCCAAAAGGACTAAAACGTCTTGAGCATGGATGAAAATGTCGGTCGGATATTTTTCCAATATATTCTTGATATATCCAATTTCCGTGGTCGATATCGGTATTTGAAAATGTCGGTCGGATATTTATCCCCTTGTTTAGTGTCACTTCAAGAAAACTGCAATTTAGCCGCGAACAATTTTATCGTTAATTATAATATTTTCGTCGCTAACGTGTTTGTGACAAAAAAATTAATTTTGTCGCAAATATTAGCGATGAAAATTTGAGTTTCTTCGCAAAATATTAGTGACGTGCGAAAATGTGAGAGTTTCATCGCAGAATATTAGCGACGAAAATATGAGTTTCATCGCAAAATGTTTGCGAGGAAAATCAAACATTTGTCGCAAACACATTAGCGACGGGTGTATAGCAACAAATCCCGCGACGCAATTATTTCATCGCTAACTCACATTAGCAGCGAAAATATTAGAATTAGCGACAAATTTTTTCGTGTCTAAAACAGTAGCTCCTTACTTCATGGCTATTTTTTTGCGATAAATATTTTAATTTCGTTGCAAATGTTAGCGATGAAACCCATATTTTTGTCGCTAATATTTGGCTATGGATATCCGATTTATGAATCGTTCTCTAAACCCACATTCGCACTCGATCAACCCAACCCGCACCCAAACCCGACCCGCCCCAACCCGCACCCACATACCCCCTCCCCGTTTTATTTAAATGACTATTGTCAAGTAATTTGGGTAGATTAGACGTCTCCAACCAAGTAGAATATTTGAAGATATAAGAAATAACTGCTCTAGGATAGTAATTCCAAAAGTAAGCAACGAGACAAACAACACACAAGAATTTAAGTGGTTCGATTAATGTGATCTACATCCACTGGACCAGACGAGTACTTCTTTGATTGATAAAGAATGTTTACACACTCATTCACTCGGAATAGGATATCTCCTCACTTCACTCGTGAACTCACACAACTCAAAGATTACAAAACGTACTACAAATGCATCCACGTAACCTTTACAATGTACAAATACAAGAGTATATAAAGACCAAAGGTAGTTGCTGCTGTTAGGAACTGTTTTGAGTAGTTATCAACCGTTTGCAACCGCTTGTAACAACCCATGTGCTCTGTTATTGCCCAACTGAAATGGTAGTTATGCCCTCAAGTAGTTGTAACTGTAAAACAGTTAGTTAAACTAACTAACTTCGAACCAGAAGACTTGTCCATAAAGATCAGATCACTAGTGTTCTGATACTCAAGTCTTCTGCTCTGATGATCAAAAGCTAACTCTGCTGATAGACTTCATACTGTACTGATCTTAACTGCACTGACCAAGTACTGTGCTGACCCAAGTACTGTGCTGATCCAGTACTGTGCTGATCTTACTGTGCTGATCTAGCCAACTGTGCTGAACTCTAAGCATCACCTTCTCATCTGATCGAAACCCTTCAACTCATCTGATAAGGCCTAAGTTATCTTATCTGATCCTATCAGCTCACTACTCACTTAGTGTGCTGATTCTGAGATTATGAGATAACACTCACAATTCTCCACCTTTAGCTCATAATCGAACTAACCTCCACCAAAACATAAAAACACCAACACTATCCTCCTCAAAGAATAGCCTCCACTACTGATCTTCTGTCACAAGAACAGTAGTCTTCTCCTCAGAGGAATTAATGCAGTCCAATAAGCCTAAGACACAAGCCAAACTTCTCTTTTGGCAATGCCTTAGTGAACGCATCAGCAGGGTTCTCCTCTGTAGCAATCTTCACTACCTGGACCACCCCCTTCTCTACAATATCTCTTACAAAGTACAGCTTCACATCTATATGCTTAGTTCTCTCATGATACCCCTGATGCTTTGCAAGATGTATTGCACTTTGGTTATCACAAAATACAGTCACACTTCTTTGTGATATACCAAACTCCTTCAAGATCCCCCTAAGCCACATGCTCTCTTTAACTGCTTCAGTCAAGGCTACATATTCTGATTCTGTAGTAGATAATGCAACTACGGACTTATGTATTGACCTCCATGATATAGCTGTACCAAATAAGGTGAATACATACCCTGTCAAGGACTTTCTTGTGTCTACATTGGCTGCATAGTCGGCATCAACATATCCCACAAGTGCTTCTCCCTTATCTGATATCTTCTGAAATTTCAGACCTTTATCAGCTGATCCTAGAACATATCTCATGATCCACTTAATTGTCTCCCAATGACTTAAGCCTGGATCACTCATGTATCTGCTGATTACACTCATTGCATGAGTTAAATCTGGTCTACAACACACCATAACATACATTAAACTCCCTACTGCACTGGCATAAGGAACCTTACTCATCTGAGTTCTTTCTTGGCTGTTCTTGGGACACATCTGATTGGATAGCTTCTGATGCTGACCAATTGGTGTAGAAACTGACTTAGCTTGATGCATCCTGAATCTCTCTAACACCTTCAGATAGGTAGGCTGACTAAGCTGAATTGCTCCCTCAACTCTACTGATCTCCATCCCCAAGATCACTTTAGCTTCACCAAGATCTTTCATCTCAAACTCCCTTTTGAGAATCTCTTTTACTTGATTGATACTGTTAATAGACTCCCCAGCTATTAACATATCATCAACATACAGCAGAAGATAGGTAACTAAACTTCCAACTCTTCTAAAGTAAACATAGCTGTCATACAAGCTTCTTGCAAAACCAGCTGAGCAAATGTACTCATCAAACCTTAAGTACCATTGTCTAGGGCTTTGTTTGAGGCCATAGAGTGATTTTCTGAGTAAGCACACTTTGTCTTCTCCATCTTCTATGTCCAACCCTTCTGGTATTTTCATGTAGATCTTCTCATCTAAGGTCCCATGAAGAAATGTTGTGGTCACATCCATCTGATGCAGCTCCAATTCATATTGAGCAACCATAGCCAACAAGATTTTGATGCTACAATGCTTAACAACAGGAGATAAGATTTCATTAAAGTCAATACCTTCTTTCTGTGTAAATCCTTTAGCTACAAGCCTTGCCTTGTACCTAATCTTGCCACCTCTCTGAGCCTCCACCTTCTTCTTGTAGATCCACTTACACCCAACGAGTTTCTTGTTCATAGGCCTCTCAACAATCTCCCAAGTCTGGTTTTTGTTCAGAGATAACAATTCTTCCTCCATAGCAACTAACCACTTCTATTTGTCATGGCAGTTGATGGCTTCTGTGTAAGTTTTAGGCTCCAGAGACTCCACCTCAAGAGCTGCACATAATGCAAATGATACAATGTCAGCTTGACCATACCTCTGAGGTGGGTGGACTTCTCTTCTAGTTCTGTCCCTAGTGAGCTGATAGTCATGAAGTTCAGTATCACTATGAGTAGTCTCCTCCTCATCTGGATCAATCTGATCTTCAGTTACTGTTCTGGTTTCAACATGCTCCACCTCAACCTGTGTCTCATCTGGTCTGTTGTGTGCTGAACTAGAACTTGCCTCTTCTTTCAATGGCATTCTACTTTCATCAAAAGTTACATCTCTGCTGATAATACACTTCTGCATTCCAGCTTCAAGGCACCACAACCTATACCCTTTCACTCCTGAAGGATACCCTACGAACACACATTTCAAGGCTTGAGGCTCAAGCTTATCTTGCTTGACATGGACATATGCTAAACAACCATAAACTTTCAAATTACTGTACTCAGCTGTATGGCCAGACCATAACTCTTCTGGGGTTTTAAATTGCACAGCTGAGGAAGGGCTTCTGTTTATCAAATAGGCTGCTGTTGACACTGCTTCTCCCCAAAATACTTTAGGCAATCCAGAGCTGCTCAACATGCACCTGACCCTCTCAAGCAAAGTCTGGTTCATTCTCTCAGCTACTCCATTCTGCTGAGGTGTACCTGGTACTGTTCTGTGCCTCACTATACCCTTCTTCTTGCAGAAAACATTGAACTCTTCTGATATGAATTCCAGCCCATTATCAGTTCTCAAATGCTTGAGCTTCTTTCCAGAGACATTCTCAACCTCAGTGAGCCATTCTTTGAACTTTTCAAATGCTTCTGACTTGGATTTCAGGATAGTGATCCATACCTTTCTTGAGTAGTCATCTATGATAGACATGAAGTATCTCCCACCACTTCTGGTCTGATTCCTAGCTTGCCCCCATAAATCTGAATGGACATAGTCCAAAATTCCTTTGGTAGAGTGTGAACTCTTTCCAAACTTCAGTCTCTTGGATTTCCCAAGAATGCAGTGCTCACACAAATCAAGCTTTGTGATCTTGTCACCACCTAGCAATCCTTGCTTGCTTAGCTCAAGTAGGCCCTTCTCTCCTACATGACCTAGTCTTCTGTGCCACAACATTGAGTTGTCTTTCACCCTTGCCACATCTGATCTCCCAACTACTGTTCCACCCTTAAGAAAGTAGAGATCTTGCCTTCTCTCACCTTTAAGAACAGTAAATTCCCCCTTTGAAACTCTGAGCTCTCCATCTTCTGACTGGAATTTGTAGCCCATTGAATCTAGCATACCAAGAGATATCAAATTTCTCTTGAGTTCAGGAACATACCTGACCCTCCTGAGAATCCTCACTACTCCATCATACATCTTCAAGTGTACTGTACCTTCACCTTTGACTTTGCAAGTGTGATCATTCCCTAACAACACAGAACCTCCATTCTGATGCTTAAAATCATGAAACCAATCTCTCCTTGGAGTCATGTGGAAAGAACACCCTGAATCTAAAATCCAATCCTGCTGTTCTTTAGTGGAAGTGATGGATAGGGACTGAGCTGACTCATAGCCTTTCTGCTCCTTATCTTCTTGGGTTTGATTTGCTTGATTCTTATCAACAGGGTTCTTGGGACCAGCTTTTCTCATAAGCTGTTTGTACTTGTAACAAGTACTCTTAAAGTGCCCAGGTTTGTTGCAGTGGTGGCATACAACTTCCCCTTGATTTGACACTGCTGATTTTCCCTTATCAGCTCCCTTGGTTTGACTAGACCCCTTCTTGGAGACAGATTTCTTCTGACCTCCCTTGATTGCCAATCCTTCTCCACTACTGCTCTTATCTCCTTGAGATGTTTTATTATGCAGCAGCTTGGACTTGACAGCCAAGATCACATCCTCCAATGTGATTGCCTCCTTTCTACCATACAAGATGGTGTCCTTTAGGATTTCAAAGGACTTAGGAAGAGCACTCAACAAGATCAGAGCCTTATCCTCTTCATCTAACTTGACATCCAAATTCTCCAGATCATCAAGAATCTTGTTGAACTCATCTAGCTGCTCCGTAATGGGTTTGTCATCTCCCATTCTAAAGGCATACAGCTTCTGCTTCGAATAGAGTCGGTTAACAAGAGTTTTCACCATATATAACTTCTCAAGCTTATCCCAAACCTCCTTCGCTGTCTTCTCTTTAGCAACCTCCCTCAAGACCTTATCTCCAAGGCAGAGTAGGATCGTGCTTCGAGCTTTTCTGAGCAACTTGCTCTTTTCAGCCGCAGCTGCTGCAGTTTCTTCTTCTGCAGTTTCTTCGGATTCTTCGAGAGCCTCGAATAATCCTTGCTGTTCAAGGAGGGCCTGCATCTTGACCTTCCACAGCCCAAAATCTCCCGTGCCTGTAAACTTCTCTATGTTGTACTTGGTAGAATTCCCCATCTTCGATCTGCAGCTACTTCAGTTCCCACAGACGGCGCCAATTGTCAAGTAATTCAGGTAGATTAGAAGTCTCCAACCAAGTAGAATACTTGAAGATATAAGAAATAACTGCTCTAGGATAGTAATTCCAAAAGTAAGCAACGAGACAAACAACACACAAGAATTTAAGTGGTTCGATCAATGTGATCTACATCCACTGGACCAGACGAGTACTTCTTTGATTGATAAAGAATGTTTACACACTCATTCACTCGGAATAGGATATCTCCTCACTTCACTCGTGAACTCACACAACTCAAAGATTACAAAACGTACTACAAATGCATCCACGTAACCTTTACAATGTACAAATACAAGAGTATATAAAGGCCAAAGGTAGTTGCTGCTGTTAGGAACTGTTTTGAGTAGTTATCAACCGTTTGCAACCGCTTGTAACAACCCATGTGCTCTGTTATTGCCCAACTGAAATGGTAGTTATGCCCTCAAGTAGTTGTAACTGTAAAACAGTTAGTTAAACTAACTAACTTCGAACCAGAAGACTTGTCCATAAAGATCAGATCACTAGTGTTCTGATACTCAAGTCTTCTGCTCTGATGATCAAAAGCTAACTCTGCTGATAGACTTCATACTGTACTGATCTTAACTGCACTGACCAAGTACTGTGCTGATCCAGTACTGTGCTGATCTAGCCAACTGTGCTGAACATTAAGCATCACCTTCTCATCTGATCGAAACCCTTCAACTCATCTGATAAGGCCTAAGTTATCTTATCTGATCCTATCAGCTCACTACTCACTTAGTGTGCTGATTCTGAGATTATGAGATAACACTCACAATTCTCCACCTTTAGCTCATAATCGAACTAACCTCCACCAAAACATAAAAACACCAACACTATCCTCCTCAAAGAATAGCCTCCACTACTGATCTTCTGTCACAAGAACAGTAGTCTTCTCCTCAGAGGAATTAATGCAGTCCAATAAGCCTAAGACACAAGCCAAACTTCTCTTTTGGCAATGCCTTAGTGAACGCATCAGCAGGGTTCTCCTCTGTAGCAATCTTCACTACCTGGACCACCCCCTTCTCTACAATATCTCTTACAAAGTACAGCTTCACATCTATATGCTTAGTTCTCTCATGATACCCCTGATGCTTTGCAAGATGTATTGCACTTTGGTTATCACAAAAGACAGTCACACTTCTTTGTGATATACCAAACTCCTTCAAGATCCCCCTAAGCCACATGCTCTCCTTAACTGCTTCAGTCAAGGCTACATATTCTGATTCTGTAGTAGATAATGCAACTACGGACTTATGTATTGACCTCCATGATATAGCTGTACCAAATAAGGTGAATACATACCCTGTCAAGGACTTTCTTGTGTCTACATTGGCTGCATAGTCGGCATCAACATATCCCACAAGTGCTTCTCCCTTATCTGATATCTTCTGAAATTTCAGACCTTTATCAACTGATCCTAGAACATATCTCATGATCCACTTAATAGTCTCCCAATGACTTAAGCCTGGATCACTCATGTATCTGCTGATTACACTCATTGCATGAGTTAAATCTGGTCTACAACACACCATAGCATACATTAAACTCCCTACTGCACTGATACTTTGCAAGATGTATTGCACTTTGGATTTGACTAGTTTTATTTGCTTTCTTAGTGACATTTATAGACAACATTAGAATTAGTCTTAGTTTTTAAACCATCATTGCAAATCAATCGTGTCTAGATAGAATCGTGCCAACAAATATCACTTTTACACTAACCCTTCTCTGTGGGATCGACCTCGTACTTACTTCGCTACAATATACACCGTATACTTGCGGTCGTATATTTTAGAGTTGTAAAATACGTGAATCCCTCAGTGAGAATAACAATAAATAATTAATGAAATCAAGAAAACAGAAAAAATAAAACAAATTATATAGAATGAAATCAAGAAATTATACACCAAAATAAATCAAATAAAATACTTAAAATGTCAAATTAATGAGTAAAAATAAAAGAAATTATATTGATCCTATTATTTCAAACATCATAGTGTTGGAATCGTCTCTTTATTTCACATTGTGCATGCACTCAAATTTTTTTCCTTTATTATGTTTAAACGACAACCATTTTTAATTATGAGATTTAAAATGAAAAATTCTATTTCATCACTAAAATATTATAGACGAAATATAATTTTTATTATTGTTCTGATTATTAACAATAAAATAAAATATTGTGTTGCTAATATAGTGATAAAATATTTTATTTTTCTCTCAAATATTAAATCCACAAAATTAATTATGCAAAATTTAATTTTGTCGCTAAAATATTAGCGACGAAATATAATTTTCATTGTTGTTCTTATTATTAACAATAAGTCTGTTTGCATGTGCTCCATCACTACGTACACACGGCCATCGCCTTCGTGGATGAGTCCTTTGTTCTCCACGATCGAGGGGTGGGGCGGAAGGCACGACAAGAACGCAACTTCTTGTTTTGTAGATTCGGACATGCCGTGCAATTCGTGCTTAATGGCAACGATTTCCCCGGATGTATTGTTTCTTCCTTCGTATACAACGCCATAACTTCCACTACTGATCACCTTCACAATCGTATATGTTGTTGGCTCCTGACTATGATTGTTGTAGCTTGAATATTGATCAAACTGCACCATGATTTTTAATTTGAAGCAATGATCGATATTAAGATTTACGAAATATGAAAATTATGGAAAAAAAATATGAATGTCAATAGTGTGTGTAGTAACGTTGGTTTATATAGAGTAGGTTGGTCTGTTCAGAGAAATCCATAATAAATCGGGGAGAATCTAATATTCATATATAATTCAGATAAAAAAAAAATACGCATATAAGGAAATATATATATCTAAACGCAAGATAATATATTTTCTTTTTTTCCCAATTTCATTTGGACCAAACAAATTATAGGAGTGGTATAATCGTATAAATGAGATGATTTTGTACAATCCCTAAAAAATCTGATATATAACGAAAAAAAAAAAAAAGAGATTTCCGAATTACTCATCCAAAAGGACTAAAACGTCTTGAGCATGGATGAAAATGTCGGTCGGATATTTTTCCAATATATTCTTGATATATCCAATTTCCGTGGTCGATATCGGTATTTGAAAATGTCGGTCGGATATTTATACCCTTGTTTAGTGTCACTTCAAGAAAACTGCAATTTAGCCGCGAACAATTTTATCGTTAATTATAATATTTTCGTCGCTAATGTGTTTGTGACAAAAAAATTAATTTTGTCGCAAATATTAGCGATGAAAATTTGAGTTTCTTCGCAAAATATTAGTGACGTGCGAAAATGTGAGAGTTTCATCGCTGAATATTAGCGACGAAAATATGAGTTTCATCGCAAAATGTTTGCGAGGAAAATCAAACATTTGTCGCAAACACATTAGCGACGGGTGTATAGCAACAAATCCCGCGACGCAATTATTTCATCGCTAACTCACATTAGCAGCGAAAATATTAGAATTAGCGACAAATTTTTTCGTGTCTAAAACAGTAGCTCCTTACTTCATGGCTATTTTTTTGCGATAAATATTTTAATTTCGTTGCAAATGTTAGCGATGAAACCCATATTTTTGTCGCTAATATTTGGCTATGGATATCCGATTTACGAATCGTTCTCTAAACCTACATTCGCACTCGATCAACCCAACCCGCACCCACATACCCCCTCCCCGTTTGATTTAAATGACTATTTATTTGGTCTTCGTGGGAATTGATCCCGGGTGAACGGGCATCCAGCACCACTCGGGCATATAGCTCTTTGGTTCAGTTTTTAATATTAATTATATATGTATTCAATTGTTACTAATTTAGTTAATGTTACTCATTTAATTAATTTATTTCACATATATTAATTAATTAATTTTGAACTTTTAACAATTATATATATATATATATATATGCATATATATTGTAATTTTTAAAACAATTCCAATTGTAAAAAATCAATGTCACTTTAACAATTCAAAAAAATTAATAAATATTACATCTAATCTTCATCCTCTCATCTTTATGTCCATCTTCATTTGTATCGATCATCATATTTATAAATATTTTTATAAATATTCAAACAGATTTATAAGACACAAAATTTGGAGAATTATTAAACATTTAATTATATAAACTGATTTTCTAGATTTAATATGCATAGTTGAAGTAGTACTTTTCCTTCATGCTCAGTGAGAATAACAATAAATAATTAATGAAATCAAGAAAATAGAAAAAATAAAACAAATTATATAGAATGAAATCAAGAAATTATACACCAAAATAAATCAAATAAAATACTTAAAATGTCAAATTAATGAATAAAAGTAAAAGAAATTATATTGATCCTAAACATCATAGTGTTGGAATCGTCTCTTTATTTCACATTGTGCATGCACTCAAAAAAATTTCCTTTATTATGTTTAAACGACAACCATTTTTAATTCATGAGATTTAAAATGAAAAAATCTATTTCATCACTAAAATATTATAGACGAAATATAATTTTTATTATTGTTCTGATTATTAACAATAAAATAAAATAATTTGTTTTAAGTGTAGCGATGAAATATTTTAATTTCGTTGCAAATATGAATTCCAAGAAATTAGCCACAAAAAATATATTTCATCACAAAATAATAGCGACTAAATATAATTTTCATTGTTGTCCTGATTATTAACAACAAAATAAAACAATTTGTTGCTAGTGTAGCCATGAAATATTTTAGTTTCGTCGCAAATATTAATCCCAATAAATTAGCTACAAAAAATTATATTTCATCACAAAATTTTAGCGACGAAATATAATTTTCTTTGTAGTTCTGATTCTTAACAACAAAATAAAACAATTTGTTGCTAGTATATCAGTAAAATATTTTAATTTCGTTGCACATATTAATTGTAAGATACTAGCCACAATTTTTTTACAGCAAAATATTAGCGACGAAATATAATTTTCAACGTTAGTGTGATTATTAACAACAAAATAAAATAATTTGTTACTAATTTAGCGATGAAATATTATAACTACATCACAAAATTAAATCCAAAAAATTAGCCACAAAAATTACAATTTCAGCGTTAATATTTTAGCGATGAAATATAATTTTTATGGTTGTTCTGATTATTAACAAAAACATAAAATATTTTTTTGTTTGCGTGGCGATGAAATATTTTCATTTGGTCGCCAAAATTATATCCACAAAATTTTCATTTTTCATTGGAAAATATTAGCGACAAAATAATTTTCATTTTTCTTCTGATTATTAACAACAAAATAAAATAATTTATTGCTAGTTTAGCAATGAAATATTTTAATTTCATCGCAAAAAATAATTTCAAGAAAGTAGCCACCAAAATTTCTATTTCATCGCAAAATATTAGCGACGAAATATAATTTTCATTGTTGTTCTAACTATTAATAACAAAATGAAGCAATTTGTTGCTAATGTAGCGATGAAATATATATATTTTGTTGCAAATATTAAATCTAAGATTTTAGTAATGTAATTTTTTTTTTGTTGGACGCTGAAGTGAAGAGGGAAATCGTATACCAGGTAGAAATAGAAGAATGAGTTAAATTTCAAGGGCAATATTGACCAAATAAAGTAAATTAAGTCAAAATTCGTGGGTCAAATGCGGGTAAACGCTGGTCAAAGCGGGTCAACCTTAATTATAATATTTATTTTCACTCTAAAATATTATCTTACTACATGACCAAAACTATGTTAGTTCAAGACCTAAATTTTGTCACTACAAGACCAAAAGTGTATTACTACAAGTCCAAAACTATTCTGGACACTTGTTTTTTTTTTTTTTAGCAAAATTACTAAAATAATTCTGACTTATTCGGCTACTACATGACTAAAACAATGTTACTACAAGACCAAAATTTTATCACTATAAGGTCAAAAGTGTATTTACATGTCCAAAATCATTCTGGACAGTTAATTTTTTGGGTGAATTTGCAAAATGTTTTGACATGTAATAGTAATTTTTTGGCTTTGTAGTGGTAATTTTTTGATCTTGTAGTAACAATATTTTGGTCATGTAGTAAACCACCTGTTTGCGACTCGCGAATTTTCTGGGCAACCCGGATCCGGGTTTATGCCCCGCGAATTTTTTAAAATTATCTTAATTTTACTTTTGGATTAAATGGGCTTAGGATTTTAACTTGGTCTAATTAGTATATGGAACGCATATATAAAATATTTCAAATAAGACTAGCCAAATTCAGATAGTGCTATTGGAATAATGTCTCTCAATAAATTAAAAACTTTATTTATTGATCCTGTTTCTTAGTTATTTATATTTAATTTTTTTTAATTACATTATATACCCATTCATTTTCACCTCCCCATGACTAGTTATTTATATTTAATTGAAACAAGTTCTTTAACGAATCTTTTTAACAGAATAGGTTTATATATGATCTAAATTTAATTTGACAAAAACATTAAACATGAAGACAAATGACAAATAAGTTCCCAAAGAACTCGATTCAATGAAATACTCACATAGGCTGCTGACGTGGCTTCTTCAAATATTTTCATTCTTAAATTTCTAAAATTCTACAATTATTGTATACGATTCAGGTTGAACCTTGTTTTCTGGAAAATTTTTGTAACAGTAAAATGAGGATGAATTATAATTAATTATAAAAGGTTGATTTTATTACGGAAATTAAAATTTGTGACATTTTAGTGAAATTAAAATTGATAAATATGCAAACATGAAAATACGGAAATTAATCAACATGTTTGTTTTTCAACAAATCATTTTTTATTTTATTTTTCTAAATATTTAGATTATAAAATAGCTAGGATACATGTTTTTTGATCGGTTCCCTAATAGATATTCCTCTATTTAGCATGCATGCCATGTATAGAAGTTAAAAAATATACCGAGAGAATATAAAATATATCCATTTAATCATTAATAAAATACAAAAAAATTTACAATCTCAAACTAGAGACTCAGAACAACAGTTGTGTTAGTAATGAATTGAATCTATGGTGTTAATCCATAAAACTCGTTGAACCAACGGTGGTAGAGGGCATCTTTAGCAGTTATCCTCATTGTTGGATCAACGGTTAAAAGCCTTTGTAGAAGATCGTATCCGGAGGCACTCAGCGACGTCGCCCTTCGAATCGGTGTGTTATAAATTAACCTAAATTGGTTTAGCTCCGAATCCCCCGGAAAAAGCACCTCGTTAGACACCAATTCTGCCATAATACACCCAATCGACCACATGTCAATTGCTTTGGTGTACGTCCCTCCACCTAGAAGAATCTCGGGGGCACGGTACCATAAAGTACCCACCCCCGGGGTGAACGACCCTAGTCCACTCTCAAAAATACGGGACAAACCGAAGTCACAGATTTTCAATCGAGTTGTATCCTTGACGTTGACCAGGATGTTGGCGGGCTTAAGATCCCTGTGCATCACATCCAAATCGTGGAGAAAGTCAATACCCTCGAGAATCTGTTTCATCACGAGTTTGACTTCACTTTGTGTCAACGTCGACCCTCTCTTTGCTTCCATGAATCTTCTTAAGTCTGTTTGCATGTGCTCCATCACTACGTACACACGGCCATCGCCTTCGTGGATGAGTCCTTTGTACTCCACGATCGAGGGGTGGGGCGGAAGGCACTACAAGAACGCAACTTCTTGTTTTGTAGATTCGGACATGCCGTGCAATTCGTGCTTAATGGCAACGATTTCCCCGGATGTATTGTTTCTTCCTTCGTATACAACGCCATAACTTCCACTACTGATCACCTTCACAATCGTATATGTTGTTGGCTCCTGACTATGATTGTTGTAGCTTGAATATTGATCAAACTGCACCATGATTTTTAATTTGAAGCAATGATCGATATTAAGATTTACGAAATATGAAAATTATGGAAAAAAAATATGAATGTCAATAGTGTGTGTAGTAACGTTGGTTTATATAGAGTAGGTTGGTCTGTTCAGAGAAATCCATAATAAATCGGGGAGAATCTAATATTCATATCTAATTCAGATAAAAAAAAAATACGCATATAAGGAAATATATATATCTAAACGCAAGATAATATATTTTCTTTTTTTCCCAATTTCATTTGGACCAAACAAATTATAGGAGTGGTATAATCGTATAAATGAGATGATTTTGTACAATCCCTAAAAAATCTGATATATAACGAAAAAAAAAAAAAAAGAGATTTCCGAATTACTCATCCAAAAGGACTAAAACGTCTTGAGCATGGATGAAAATGTCGGTCGGATATTTTTCCAATATATTCTTGATATATCCAATCTCCGTGGTCGATATCGGTATTTGAAAATGTCGGTCGGATATTTATCCCCTTGTTTAGTGTCACTTCAAGAAAACTGCAATTTAGCCGCGAACAATTTTATCGTTAATTATAATATTTTCGTCGCTAACGTGTTTGTGACAAAAAAATTAATTTTGTCGCAAATATTAGCGATGGAAATTTGAGTTTCTTCGCAAAATATTAGTGACGTGCGAAAATGTGAGAGTTTCATCGCAGAATATTAGCGACGAAAATATGAGTTTCATCGCAAAATGTTTGCGAGGAAAATCAAACATTTGTCGCAAACACATTAGCGACGGGTGTATAGCAACAAATCCCGCGACGCAATTATTTCATCGCTAACTCACATTAGCAGCGAAAATATTAGAATTAGCGACAAATTTTTTCGTGTCTAAAACAATAGCTCCTTACTTCATGGCTATTTTTTTGCGATAAATATTTTAATTTCGTTGCAAATGTTAGCGATGAAACCCATATTTTTGTCGCTAATATTTGTCTATGGATATCCGATTTACGAATCGTTCTCTAAACCCACATTCGCACTCGATCAACCCAACCCGCACCCACATACCCCCTCCCCATTTTATTAAATGACTATTTATTTGGTCTTCGTGGGAATTGATCCCGGGTGAACGGGCATCCAGCACCACTCGGGCATATAGCTCTTTGGTTCAGTTTTTAATATTAATTATATATGTATTCAATTGTTACTAATTTAGTTAATTTTACTCATTTAATTAATTTATTTCACATATATTAATTAATTAATTTTTAACTTTTAACAATTATATATATATATATATATATATATGCATATATATTGTAATTTTTAAAACAATTCCAATTGTAAAAAATCAATGTCACTTTAACAATTCAAAAAAATTAATAAATATTACATCTAATCTTCATCCTCTCATCTTTATGTCCATCTTCATTTGTATCGATCATCATATTTATAAATATTTTTATAAATATTCAAACAGATTTATAAGACACAAAATTTGGAGAATTATTAAACATTTAATTATATAAACTGATTTTCTAGATTTAATATGCATAGTTGAAGTAGTACTTTTCCTTCATGCTCAGTGAGAATAACAATAAATAATTAATGAAATCAAGAAAACAGAAAAAATAAAACAAATTATATAGAATGAAATCAAGAAATTATACACCAAAATAAATCAAATAAAATACTTAAAATGTCAAATTAATGAGTAAAAGTAAAAGAAATTATATTGATCCTAAACATCATAGTGTTGGAATCGTCTCTTTATTTCACATTGTGCATGCACTCAAAAAATTTTCCTTTATTATGTTTAAACGACAACCATTTTTAATTCATGAGATTTAAAATGAAAAAATCTATTTCATCACTAAAATATTATAGACGAAATATAATTTTTATTATTGTTTTGATTATTAACAATAAAATAAAATAATTTGTTTTAAGTGTAGCGATGAAATATTTTAATTTCGTTGCAAATATGAATTCCAAGAAATTAGCCACAAAAAATATATTTCATCACAAAATAATAGCGACTAAATATAATTTTCATTGTTGTCCTGATTATTAACAATAAAATAAAACAATTTGTTGCTAGTGTAGCCATGAAATATTTTAGTTTCGTCGCAAATATTAATCCCAATAAAGTAGCTACAAAAAATTATATTTCATCACAAAATTTTAGCGAAGAAATATAATTTTCTTTGTAGTTCTGATTCTTAACAACAAAATAAAACAATTTGTTGCTAGTATATCAGTAAAATATTTTAATTTCGTTGCACATATTAATTGTAAGATACTAGCCACAATTTTTTTACAGCAAAATATTAGCGACGAAATATAATTTTCAACGTTAGTGTGATTATTAACAACAAAATAAAATAATTTGTTGCTAATTTAGCGATGAAATATTATAATTACATCACAAAATTAAATCCAAAAAATTAGCCACAAAAATTACAATTTCGGCGTTAATATTTTAGCGATGAAATATAATTTTTATGGTTGTTCTGATTATTAACAAAAACATAAAATATTTTTTTGTTTGCGTGGCGATGAAATATTTTCATTTGGTCGCCAAAATTATATCCACAAAATTTTCATTTTTCATTGGAAAATATTAGCGACAAAATAATTTTCATTTTTCTTCTGATTATTAACAACAAAATAAAATAATTTATTGCTAGTTTAGCAATGAAATATTTTAATTTCATCGCAAAAAATAATTTCAAGAAAGTAGCCACCAAAATTTCTATTTCATCGCAAAATATTAGCGACGAAATATAATTTTCATTGTTGTTCTAACTATTAATAACAAAATGAAGCAATTTGTTGCTAATGTAGCGATGAAATATATATATTTTGTTGCAAATATTAAATCTAAGATTTTAGTAATGTAATTTTTTTTTTTGTTGGACGCTGAAGTGAAGAGGGAAATCGTATACCAGATAGAAATAGAAGAATGAGTTAAATTTCAAGGGCAATATTGACCAAATAAAGTAAATTAAGTCAAAATTCGTGGGTCAAATGCGGGTAAACGCTGGTCAAAGCGGGTCAACCTTAATTATAATATTTATTTTCACTCTAAAATATTATCTTACTACATGACCAAAACTATGTTAGTGCAAGACCTAAATTTTGTCACTACAAGACCAAAAGTGTATTACTACAAGTCCAAAAATATTCTGGACACTTGTTTTTTTTTTTTTTTTAGCAAAATTACTAAAATAATTCTGACTTATTCGGCTACTACATGACTAAAACAATGTTACTACAAGACCAAAATTTTATCACTATAAGGTCAAAAGTGTATTTACATGTCCAAAATCATTCTGGACAGTTAATTTTTTGGGTGAATTTGCAGAATGTTTTGACATGTAATAGTAATTTTTTGGCTTTGTAGTGGTACTTTTTTGATCTTGTAGTAACAATATTTTGGTCATGTAGTAAACCACCTGTTTGCGACTCGCGAATTTTCTGGGCAACCCGGATCCGGGTTTATGCCCCGCGAATTTTTTAAAATTATCTTAATTTTACTTTTGGATTAAATGGGCTTAGGATTTTAACTTGGTCTAATTAGTATATGGAACGCATATATAAAATATTTCAAATAAGACTAGCCAAATTCAGATAGTGCTATTGGAATAATGTCTCTCAATAAATTAAAAACTTTATTTATCGATCCTGTTTCTTAGTTATTTATATTTAATTTTTTTTTTAATTACATTATATACCCATTCATTTTCACCTCCCCATGACTAGTTATTTATATTTAATTGAAACAAGTTCTTTAACGAATCTTTTTAACAGAATAGGTTTATATATGATCTAAATTTAATTTGACAAAAACATTAAACATGAAGACAAATGACAAATAAGTTCCCAAAGAACTCGATTCAATGAAATACTCACATAGGCTGCTGACGTGGCTTCTTCAAATATTTTCATTCTTAAATTTCTAAAATTCTACAATTATTGTATACGATTCAGGTTGAACCTTGTTTTCTGGAAAATTTTTGTAACAGTAAAATGAGGATGAATTATAATTAATTATAAAAGGTTGATTTTATTACGGAAATTAAAATTTGTGACATTTTAGTGAAATTAAAATTAATATTGATAAATATGCAAACATGAAAATACGGAAATTAATCAACATGTTTGTTTTTCAACAAATCATTTTTTATTTTATTTTTCTAAATATTTAGATTATAAAATAGCTAGGATACATGTTTTTTGATCGGTTCCCTAATAGATATTCCTCTATTTAGCATGCATGCCATGTATAGAAGTTAAAAAATATACCGAGAGAATATAAAATATATCCATTTAATCATTAATAAAATACAAAAAATTTACAATCTCAAACTAGAGACTCAGAACAACAGTTGTGTTAGTAATGAATTGAATCTATGGTGTTAATCCATAAAACTCGTTGAACCAACGGTGGTAGAGGGCATCTTTAGCAGTTATCCTCATTGTTGGATCAACGGTTAAAAGCCTTTGTAGAAGATCGTATCCGGAGGCACTCAGCGACGTCGCCCTTCGAATCGGTGTGTTATAAATTAACCTAAATTGGTTTAGCTCCGAATCCCCCGGAAAAAGCACCTCGTTAGACACCAATTCTGCCATAATACACCCAATCGACCACATGTCAATTGCTTTGGCGTACGTCCCTCCACCTAGAAGAATCTCGGGGGCACGGTACCATAAAGTATCCACCCCCGGGGTGAACGACCCTAGTCCACTCTCAAAAATACGGGACAAACCGAAGTCACAGATTTTCAATCGAGTTGTATCCTTGACGTTGACCAGGATGTTGGCGGGCTTAAGATCCCTGTGCATCACATCCAAATCGTGGAGAAAGTCAATACCCTCGAGAATCTGTTTCATCACGAGTTTGACTTCACTTTGTGTCAACGTCGACCCTCTCTTTGCTTCCATGAATCTTCTTAAGTCTGTTTGCATGTGCTCCATCACTACGTACACACGGCCATCGCCTTCGTGGATGAGTCCTTTGTACTCCACGATCGAGGGGTGGGGCGGAAGGCACGACAAGAACGCAACTTCTTGTTTTGTAGATTCGGACATGCCGTGCAATTCGTGCTTAATGGCAACGATTTCCCCGGATGTATTGTTTCTTCCTTCGTATACAACGCCATAACTTCCACTACTGATCACCTTCACAATCGTATATGTTGTTGGCTCCTGACTATGATTGTTGTAGCTTGAATATTGATCAAACTGCACCATGATTTTTAATTTGAAGCAATGATCGATATTAAGATTTACGAAATATGAAAATTATGGAAAAAAAATATGAATGTCAATAGTGTGTGTAGTAACGTTGGTTTATATAGAGTAGGTTGGTCTGTTCAGAGAAATCCATAATAAATCGGGGAGAATCTAATATTCATATCTAATTCAGATAAAAAAAAAATACGCATATAAGGAAATATATATATCTAAACGCAAGATAATATATTTTCTTTTTTTCCCAATTTCATTTGGACCAAACAAATTATAGGAGTGGTATAATCGTATAAATGAGATGATTTTGTACAATCCCTAAAAAATCTGATATATAACGAAAAAAAAAAAAGAAGAGATTTCCGAATTACTCATCCAAAAGGACTAAAACGTCTTGAGCATGGATGAAAATGTCGGTCGGATATTTTTCCAATATATTCTTGATATATCCAATTTCCGTGGTCGATATCGGTATTTGAAAATGTCGGTCGGATATTTATCCCCTTGTTTAGTGTCACTTCAAGAAAACTGCAATTTAGCCGCGAACAATTTTATCGTTAATTATAATATTTTCGTCGCTAACGTGTTTGTGACAAAAAAATTAATTTTGTCGCAAATATTAGCGATGGAAATTTGAGTTTCTTCGCAAAATATTAGTGACGTGCGAAAATGTGAGAGTTTCATCGCAGAATATTAGCGACGAAAATATGAGTTTCATCGCAAAATGTTTGCGAGGAAAATCAAACATTTGTCGCAAACACATTAGCGACGGGTGTATAGCAACAAATCCCGCGACGCAATTATTTCATCGCTAACTCACATTAGCAGCGAAAATATTAGAATTAGCGACAAATATTTTCGTGTCTAAAACAGTAGCTCCTTACTTCATGGCTATTTTTTTGCGATAAATATTTTAATTTCGTTGCAAATGTTAGCGATGAAACCCATATTTTTGTCGCTAATATTTGTCTATGGATATCCGATTTACGAATCGTTCTCTAAACCCACATTCGCACTCGATCAACCCAACCCGCACCCACATACCCCCTCCCCGTTTTATTTAAATGACTATTTATTTGGTCTTCGTGGGAATTGATCCCGGGTGAACGGGCATCCAGCACCACTCGGGCATATAGCTCTTTGGTTCAGTTTTTAATATTAATTATATATGTATTCAATTGTTACTAATTTAGTTAATTTTACTCATTTAATTAATTTATTTCACATATATTAATTAATTAATTTTTAACTTTTAACAATTATATATATATATATATATATATATATATATGCATATATATTGTAATTTTTAAAACAATTCCAATTGTAAAAAATCAATGTCACTTTAACAATTCAAAAAAATTAATAAATATTACATCTAATCTTCATCCTCTCATCTTTATGTCCATCTTCATTTGTATCGATCATCATATTTATAAATATTTTTATAAATATTCAAACAGATTTATAAGACACAAAATTTGGAGAATTATTAAACATTTAATTATATAAACTGATTTTCTAGATTTAATATGCATAGTTGAAGTAGTACTTTTCCTTCATGCTCAGTGAGAATAACAATAAATAATTAATGAAATCAAGAAAACAGAAAAAATAAAACAAATTATATAGAATGAAATCAAGAAATTATACACCAAAATAAATCAAATAAAATACTTAAAATGTCAAATTAATGAGTAAAAGTAAAAGAAATTATATTGATCCTAAACATCATAGTGTTGGAATCGTCTCTTTATTTCACATTGTGCATGCACTCAAAAATTTTTCCTTTATTATGTTTAAACGACAACCATTTTTAATTCATGAGATTTAAAATGAAAAAATCTATTTCATCACTAAAATATTATAGACGAAATATAATTTTTATTATTGTTTTGATTATTAACAATAAAATAAAATAATTTGTTTTAAGTGTAGCGATGAAATATTTTAATTTCGTTGCAAATATTGTATACGATTCAGGTTGAACCTTGTTTTCTGGAAAATTTTTGTAACAGTAAAATGAGGATTAATTATAATTAATTATAAAAGGTTGATTTTATTACGGAAATTAAAATTTGTGACATTTTAGTGAAATTAAAATTAATATTGATAAATATGCAAACATGAAAATACGGAAATTAATCAACATGTTTGTTTTTCAACAAATCATTTTTTATTTTATTTTTCTAAATATTTAGATTATAAAATAGCTAGGATACATGTTTTTTGATCGGTTCCCTAATAGATATTCCTCTATTTAGCATGCATGCCATGTATAGAAGTTAAAAAATATACCGAGAGAATATAAAATATATCCATTTAATCATTAATAAATTACAAAAAAATTTACAATCTCAAACTAGAGACTCAGAACAACAGTTGTGTTAGTAATGAATTGAATCTATGGTGTTAATCCATAAAACTCGTTGAACCAACGGTGGTAGAGGGCATCTTTAGCAGTTATCCTCATTGTTGGATCAACGGTTAAAAGCCTTTGTAGAAGATCGTATCCGGAGGCACTCAGCGACGTCGCCCTTCGAATCGGTGTGTTATAAATTAACCTAAATTGGTTTAGCTCCGAATCCCCCGGAAAAAGCACCTCGTTAGACACCAATTCTGCCATAATACACCCAATCGACCACATGTCAATTGCTTTGGCGTACGTCCCTCCACCTAGAAGAATCTCGGGGGCACGGTACCATAAAGTACCCACCCCCGGGGTGAACGACCCTAGTCCACTCTCAAAAATACGGGACAAACCGAAGTCACAGATTTTCAATCGAGTTGTATCCTTGACGTTGACCAGGATGTTGGCGGGCTTAAGATCCCTGTGCATCACATCCAAATCGTGGAGAAAGTCAATACCCTCGAGAATCTGTTTCATCACGAGTTTGACTTCACTTTGTGTCAACGTCGACCCTCTCTTTGCTTCCATGAATCTTCTTAAGTCTGTTTGCATGTGCTCCATCACTACGTACACACGGCCATCGCCTTCGTGGATGAGTCCTTTGTACTCCACGATCGAGGGGTGGGGCGGAAGGCACGACAAGAACGCAACTTCTTGTTTTGTAGATTCGGACATGCCGTGCAATTCGTGCTTAATGGCAACGATCACTACAAAATAATGGAGAAATGGCATCGGGGAAGGCATCGGATCTGCCGTCCCCAAAGATGAAGGCAACGGCAAAGGCAGTGTGCCGATGCCAATATGCTCGATGCCATTTAAATGGCATCGGATTTGGGGAAAACCGATGCGAAATGGCATCGGCAGGTCGCCGTTACCAAATGGCATCGGGGCCCACTGCCGATGCCATTTCGCATCGGGGACAGCCGATGCCATTTCGCATCGGGGCAACCGCCGTTACCAAATGGCATCGGGGCCCACTGCCGATGCCATTTTGCATCGGGCCCATTGCCGATGCCTTTTTATTAAAATTTAAAAAACCCGAATCTGGGTTTCGAACCCAGGTCGATAGGCCACCAACACCCACCCCCCACCGCTGGGCCACCCCATTTTTCGGAAATCTGGCCATTTTCGCGATTTGTGGGGTTCGAACTCGGGACCTCGCGGTCTCGAAGGCTTTTGAGCGCCCCCTGTGTGCCGTTTAGGCTAGGAGCTGTTATTCGACATGTTGTGAATGCAATTAATATATATTCAATTTAATTTGAGTTTTTAATTCTTTAATTAATTCAATCCATTCTAACTTTAATTGTTCCTTATTAAATTATTTATCAAAGCATAACATAATTATTTCTAAATTATGTTTTTCAAATTAACTAAATTATGTTTTTCAAATTAAATAATTTATTTACGGTATCAATTCACACTATTTAAATTTATTCTAATCCTCAATTTACAACATTTAAAATCATTCTAATTTTTAATTTCACAACATTATAATTATTTTCACTTATACATTTAAATTTATTCTAATCACATCATTTAAATTCATTCTAATTTTCAATTCACAACATTAAATATATATAATTATTTTCACTTATCCATTTAAAAATATGAATTCACTTATCCATATAATTAAAAATATTTTCATCTATTATAAAATTATTCTCTAGTTCATTTTCAATTAAAATAACATCGTATCACAAACAACATTAATTATAATCATAATTAGCATGTTCACGTCAATTAAAATAACATCACACACAACATTAAAATAAAAATTAATCCTCAACGTCAATGTAATATAATAACATCACACGTAACAAAGTAATATAAAAATGTATCACTCCTCATCACCATCACCATCACCATAAGTGTAGAATATTTCATTTTAACAACCTTGATGTAAAATTAGGAATTTTTTAATCCCCAAGTGTAAAATATTTAATTTAACAAACTTGGTGTAGAATTAGGATTTTTTTAATCCATAAGTGTAAAATATTTCATTTTCACAAAATTAGTAATTTTTAATCCCTAAGTGTAAAATATTTCATTTTAACAAACTTTGTGTAAAATTATGATTTTTTTTTTTAATTTTTAAGTGTAAAATATTTCATTTTAACAATTTTGGTGTAAAATTATGAATTTTTTAATTCCTAAGTGTAAAATATTTCATTTTAACAACTTTGTGTAAAATTATGAATTTTTCAATCCCTAATTATAAAATATTTCATTTTAACAACCTTGATGTAAAATTAGAATTTTTTTAATCCCTAAGTGTAAAATATTTCATTTTTACAACCTTGGTGTAAAATTAGGAATTTTTTATTCCTAGGTGTAAAATATTTCATTTTAACAAACTTGGTGTAAAATTATGAATTTTTTAATCTCTAAGTATAAAATATTTCATTTTAATAAGGTGTAAAATTATGAATTTTTTAATTCCTAAGTGTAAAATATTTCATTTTAACAACTTTGTGTAAAATTATGAATTTTTCAATCCCTAATTATAAAATATTTCATTTTAACAACCTTGATGTAAAATTAGAATTTTTTTAATCCCTAAGTGTAAAATATTTCATTTTCACAACCTTGGTGTAAAATTAGGAATTTTTTATTCCTAGGTGTAAAATATTTCATTTTAACAAACTTGGTGTAAAATTATGAATTTTTTAATCTCTAAGTATAAAATATTTCATTTTAACAAGGTGTAAAATTATGAATCTTTTAATGCCTAAGTGTAAAATATTTCATTTAACAACCTTGATGTAAAATTATGATTTTTTCAATCATATCCCTAAGTGTAAAATATTTCATTTTAACAACCTTGGTGTAAAATTATGAATTTTTTAATTCCTAAGTGTAAAATATTTCATTTTAACAACCTTGTGTAAAATTATGAATTTTTTAATTTCTAAGTGTAAAATATTTCATTTTAACAATTTTGGTGTAAAATTAGAAAATTTTTAATTCCTAAAGGTAAAATATTTCATTTTTACAATCTTGGTGTAAAACTATGAATTTTTTAATCCCTAAGTGTAAAATATTTCATTTTAACAACCCTAAACCCCAAACCCTTTACCCTAAACTCCGAACCCTTTTTCCTAAATCGTAAACAATATATGTTGAAAAACGTGTATTCGGGGATAAGTTACCATATTGAATATAAATTCATAATACACATTTGAAGTTTGTTTATTAATGAAGTCTAAGTGTACACGTTGAAAAGAGTAGTCGGACCCTTTACCCTAAACCCTAAACCCTTTACCCTAAACTCTGAACCCTTTACCCTAAACTCTAAACTCTGAACCCTAAACCCTAAACACTATATGTTGAGAAACAAATATTTTTTAGTATATTAATTAAAAATAAGTAAAATTCATTTTAAGTAACATAATTTTAAGTAAAATCGATAAATTAATATAAATTATTACATTAGTTATTAAATATGATAAATTGGTAAATAGTTTATAAATTTATACATTTGTCGCTCTTAATTATGTATACTCACTTAAATTACGTATATTCACTTAAATTACGTTTAAAATCTTGAATTAATAATATATATATATATATATAATAGAAAAATATCGTGTGTTTGTAAATAGAAAACTAATATCTATGTAAAAATATTTTATGTGACTAGATTTGATAAATACCATAAAATAAAAGAAAGGGAGATAAATTTACCAAATAGCATCGGCCATTAAATGCCGTTACTAAATGGCATCGGGGCCCACTGCCGATGCCATTTTGCATCGGGGGGCCGTTACCAAATGGCATCGGGGCCCACTGCCGATGCCATTTTGCATCGGCCATTAAATGCCGATGCCATTTCGCATCGGGGCCCACTGCCGATGCCATTTTGCATCGGCCATTAAATGCCGTCCCCTTTTCGCATCGGCCGGCCTGCCGTTGCCATTTGCCGATGCCTTTTCAGTAATATTTTGTAGTGGATTTCCCCGGATGTATTGTTTCTTCCTTCGTATACAACGCCATAACTTCCACTACTGATCACCTTCACAATCGTATATGTTGTTGGCTCCTGACTATGATTGTTGTAGCTTGAATATTGATCAAACTGCACCATGATTTTTAATTTGAAGCAATGATCGATATTAAGATTTACGAAATATGAAAATTATGGAAAAAAAATATGAATGTCAATAGTGTGTGTAGTAGCGTTGGTTTATATAGAGTAGGTTGGTCTGTTCAGAGAAATCCATAATAAATCGGGGAGAATCTAATATTCATATCTAATTCAGATAAAAAAAAAATACGCATATAAGGAAATATATATCTAAACGCAAGATAATATATTTTCTTTTTTTCCCAATTTCATTTGGACCAAACAAATTATAGGAGTGGTATAATCGTATAAATTAGATGATTTTGTACAATCCCTAAAAAATCTGATATATAACGAAAAAAAAAAAAGAAAGAGATTTCCGAATTACTCATCCAAAAGGACTAAAACGTCTTGAGCATGGATGAAAATGTCGGTCGGATATTTTTCCAATATATTCTTGATATATCCAATTTCCGTGGTCGATATCGGTATTTGAAAATGTCGGTCGGATATTTATCCCCTTGTTTAGTGTCACTTCAAGAAAACTGCAATTTAGCCGCGAACAATTTTATCGTTAATTATAATATTTTCGTCGCTAATGTGTTTGTGACAAAAAAATTAATTTTGTCGCAAATATTAGCGATGAAAATTTGAGTTTCTTCGCAAAATATTAGTGACGTGCGAAAATGTGAGAGTTTCATCGCAGAATATTATCGACGAAAATATGAGTTTCATCGCAAAATGTTTGCGAGGAAAATCAAACATTTGTCGCAAACACATTAGCGACGGGTGTATAGCAACAAATCCCGCGACGCAATTATTTCATCGCTAACTCACATTAGCAGCGAAAATATTAGAATTAGCGACAAATTTTTTCGTGTCTAAAACAGTAGCTCCTTACTTCATGGCTATTTTTTTGCGATAAATATTTTAATTTCGTTGCAAATGTTAGCGATGAAACCCATATTTTTGTCTATGGATATCCGATTTACGAATCATTCTCTAAACCCACATTCGCACTCGATCAACCCAACCCGCACCCACACCCACATACCCCCTCCCCGTTTTATTTAAATGACTATTTATTTGGTCTTCGTGGGAATTGATCCCGGGTGAACGGGCATCCAGCACCACTCGGGCATATAGCTCTTTGGTTCAGTTTTTAATATTAATTATATATGTATTCAATTGTTACTAATTTAGTTAATTTTACTCATTTAATTAATTTATTTCACATATATTAATTAATTAATTTTTAACATATATATATATATATATATATGCATATATATTGTAATTTTTAAAACAATTCCAATTGTAAAAAATCAATGTCACTTTAACAATTCAAAAAAATTAATAAATATTACATCTAATCTTTATCCTCTCATCTTTATGTCCATCTTCATTTGTATCGATCATCATATTTATAAATATTTTTATAAATATTCAAACAGATTTATAAGACACAAAATTTGGAGAATTATTAAACATTTAATTATATAAACTGATTTTCTAGATTTAATATGCATAGTTGAAGTAGTACTTTTCCTTCATGCTCAGTGAGAATAACAATAAATAATTAATGAAATCAAGAAAACAGAAAAAATAAAACAAATTATATAGAATGAAATCAAGAAATTATACACCAAAATAAATCAAATAAAATACTTAAAATGTCAAATTAATGAGTAAAAGTAAAAGAAATTATATTGATCCTAAACATCATAGTATTGGAATCGTCTCTTTATTTCACATTGTGCATGCACTCAAAAAATTTTCCTTTATTATGTTTAAACGACAACCATTTTTAATTCATGAGATTTAAAATGAAAAAATCTATTTCATCACTAAAATATTATAGACGAAATATAATTTTTATTATTGTTTTGATTATTAACAATAAAATAAAATAATTTGTTTTAAGTGTAGCGATGAAATATTTTAATTTCGTTGCAAATATGAATTCCAAGAAATTAGCCACAAAAAATATATTTCATCACAAAATAATAGCGACTAAATATAATTTTCATTGTTGTCCTGATTATTAACAACAAAATAAAACAATTTGTTGCTAGTGTAGCCATGAAATATTTTAGTTTCGTCGCAAATATTTATCCCAATAAAGTAGCTACAAAAATTTATATTTCATCACAAAATTTTAGCGACGAAATATAATTTTCTTTGTAGTTCTGATTCTTAACAACAAAATAAAACAATTTGTTGCTAGTATATCAGTAAAATATTTTAATTTCGTTGCACATATTAATTGTAAGATACTAGCCACAATTTTTTTACAGCAAAATATTAGCGACGAAATATAATTTTCAACGTTAGTGTGATTATTAACAACAAAATAAAATAATTTGTTGCTAATTTAGCGATGAAATATTATAATTACATCACAAAATTAAATCCAAAAAATTAGCCACAAAAATTACAATTTCGGCGTTAATATTTTAGCGATGAAATATAATTTTTATGGTTGTTCTGATTATTAACAAAAACATAAAATATTTTTTTGTTTGCGTGGCGATGAAATATTTTCATTTGGTCGCCAAAATTATATCCACAAAATTTTCATTTTTCATTGGAAAATATTAGCGACAAAATAATTTTCATTTTTCTTCTGATTATTAACAACAAAATAAAATAATTTATTGCTAGTTTAACAATGAAATATATTAATTTCATCGCAAAAAATAATTTCAAGAAAGTAGCCACCAAAATTTCTATTTCATCGCAAAATATTAGCGACGAAATATAATTTTCATTGTTGTTCGAACTATTAATAACAAAATGAAGCAATTTGTTGCTAATGTAGCGATGAAATATATATATTTTGTTGCAAATATTAAATCTAAGAATTTAGTAATGTAATTTATTTTTTTTTGTTGGACGCTGAAGTGAAGAGGGAAATCGTATACCAGATAGAAATAGAAGAATGAGTTAAATTTCAAGGGCAATATTGACCAAATAAAGTAAATTAAGTCAAAATTCGTGGGTCAAATGCGGGTAAACGCTGGTCAAAGCGGGTCAAACTTAATTATAATATTTATTTTCACTCTAAAATATTATCTTACTACATGACCAAAACTATGTTAGTGCAAGACCTAAATTTTGTCACTACAAGACCAAAAGTGTATTACTACAAGTCCAAAAATATTCTGGACACTTGTTTTTTTTTTTTTTAGCAAAATTACTAAAATAATTCTGACTTATTCGGCTACTACATGACTAAAACAATGTTACTACAAGACCAAAATTTTATCACTATAAGGTCAAAAGTGTATTTACATGTCCAAAATCATTCTGGACAGTTAATTTTTTGGGTGAATTTGCAGAATGTTTTGACATGTAATAGTAATTTTTTGGCTTTGTAGTGGTAATTTTTTGATCTTGTAGTAACAATATTTTGGTCAGGTAGTAAACCACCTGTTTGCGACTCGCGAATTTTCTGGACAACCCGGATCCGGGTTTATGCCCCGCGAATTTTTTAAAATTATCTTAATTTTACTTTTGGATTAAAGGGGCTTAGGATTTTAACTTGGTCTAATTAGTATATGGAACGCATATATAAAATATTTCAAATAAGACTAGCCAAATTCAGATAGTGCTATTGGAATAATGTCTCTCAATAAATTAAAAACTTTATTTATCGATCCTGTTTCTTAGTTATTTATATTTAATTTTTTTTTTAATTACATTATATACCCATTCATTTTCACCTCCGCATGACTAGTTATTTATATTTAATTGAAACAAGTTCTTTAACGAATCTTTTTAACAGAATAGGTTTATATATGATCTAAATTTAATTTGACAAAAACATTAAACATGAAGACAAATGACAAATAAGTTCCCAAAGAACTCGATTCAATGAAATACTCACATAGGCTGCTGACGTGGCTTCTTCAAATATTTTCATTCTTAAATTTCTAAAATTCTACAATTATTGTATACGATTCAGGTTGAACCTTGTTTTCTGGAAAATTTTTGTAACAGTAAAATGAGGATGAATTATAATTAATTATAAAAGGTTGATTTTATTACGGAAATTAAAATTTGTGACATTTTAGTGAAATTAAAATTAATATTGATAAATATGCAAACATGAAAATACGGAAATTAATCAACATGTTTGTTTTTCAACAAATCATTTTTTATTTTATTTTTCTAAATATTTAGATTATAAAATAGCTAGGATACATGTTTTTTGATCGGTTCCCCCCTAATAGATATTCCTCTATTTAGCATGCATGCCATGTATAGAAGTTAAAAAATATACCGAGAGAATATAAAATATATCCATTTAATCATTAATAAAATACAAAAAAATTTACAATCTCAAACTAGAGACTCAGAACAACAGTTGTGTTAGTAATGAATTGAATCTATGGTGTTAATCCATAAAACTCGTTGAACCAACGGTGGTAGAGGGCATCTTTAGCAGTTATCCTCATTGTTGGATCAACGGTTAAAAGCCTTTGTAGAAGATCGTATCCGGAGGCACTCAGCGACGTCGCCCTTCGAATCGGTGTGTTATAAATTAACCTAAATTGGTTTAGCTCCGAATCCCCCGGAAAAAGCACCTCGTTAGACACCAATTCTGCCATAATACACCCAATCGACCACATGTCAATTGCTTTGGTGTACGTCCCTCCACCTAGAAGAATCTCGGGGGCACGGTACCATAAAGTACCCACCCCCGGGGTGAACGACCCTAGTCCACTCTCAAAAATACGGGACAAACCGAAGTCACAGATTTTCAATCGAGTTGTATCCTTGACGTTGACCAGGATGTTGGCGGGCTTAAGATCCCTGTGCATCACATCCAAATCGTGGAGAAAGTCAATACCCTCGAGAATCTGTTTCATCACGAGTTTGACTTCACTTTGTGTCAACGTCGACCCTCTCTTTGCTTCCATGAATCTTCTTAAGTCTGTTTGCATGTGCTCCATCACTACGTACACACGGCCATCGCCTTCGTGGATGAGTCCTTTGTACTCCACGATCGAGGGGTGGGGCGGAAGGCACGACAAGAACGCAACTTCTTGTTTTGTAGATTCGGACATGCCGTGCAATTCGTGCTTAATGGCAACGATTTCCCCGGATGTATTGTTTCTTCCTTCGTATACAACGCCATAACTTCCACTACTGATCACCTTCACAATCGTATATGTTGTTGGCTCCTGACTATGATTGTTGTAGCTTGAATATTGATCAAACTGCACCATGATTTTTAATTTGAAGCAATGATCGATATTAAGATTTACGAAATATGAAAATTATGGAAAAAAAATATGAATGTCAATAGTGTGTGTAGTAACGTTGGTTTATATAGAGTAGGTTGGTCTGTTCAGAGAAATCCATAATAAATCGGGGAGAATCTAATATTCATATCTAATTCAGATAAAAAAAAATACGCATATAAGGAAATATATATATCTAAACGCAAGATAATATATTTTCTTTTTTTCCCAATTTCATTTGGACCAAACAAATTATAGGAGTGGTATAATCGTATAAATGAGATGATTTTGTACAATCCCTAAAAAATCTGATATATAACGAAAAAAAAAAAAAAGAGATTTCCGAATTACTCATCCAAAAGGACTAAAACGTCTTGAGCATGGATGAAAATGTCGGTCGGATATTTTTCCAATATATTCTTGATATATCCAATTTCCGTGGTCGATATCGGGATTTGAAAATGTCGGTCGGATATTTATCCCCTTGTTTAGTGTCACTTCAAGAAAACTGCAATTTAGCCGCGAACAATTTTATCGTTAATTATAATATTTTCGTCGCTAATGTGTTTGTGACAAAAAAATTAATTTTGTCGCAAATATTAGCGATGAAAATTTGAGTTTCTTCGCAAAATATTAGTGACGTGCGAAAATGTGAGAGTTTCATCGCAGAATATTAGCGACGAAAATATGAGTTTCATCGCAAAATGTTTGCGAGGAAAATCAAACATTTGTCGCAAACACATTAGCGACGGGTGTATAGCAACAAATCCCGCGACGCAATTATTTCATCGCTAACTCACATTAGCAGCGAAAATATTAGAATTAGCGACAAATTTTTTCGTGTCTAAAACAGTAGCTCCTTACTTCATGGCTATTTTTTTGCGATAAATATTTTAATTTCGTTGCAAATGTTAGCGATGAAACCCATATTTTTGTCGCTAATATTTGGCTATGGATATCCGATTTACGAATCGTTCTCTAAACCCACATTCGCACTCGATCAACCCAACCCGCACCCACATACCCCCTCCCCGTTTTATTTAAATGACTATTTATTTGGTCTTCGTGGGAATTGATCCCGGGTGAACGGGCATCCAGCACCACTCGGGCATATAGCTCTTTGGTTCAGTTTTTAATATTAATTATATATGTATTCAATTGTTACTAATTTAATTAATTTTACTCATTTAATTAATTTATTTCACATATATTAATTAATTAATTTTTAACTTTTAACAATTATATATATATATGCATATATATTGTAATTTTTAAAACAATTCCAATTGTAAAAAATCAATGTCACTTTAACAATTCAAAAAATTAATAAATATTACATCTAATCTTCATCCTCTCATCTTTATGTCCATCTTCATTTGTATCGATCATCATATTTATAAATATTTTTATAAATATTCAAACAGATTTATAAGACACAAAATTTGGAGAATTATTAAACATTTAATTATATAAACTGATTTTCTAGATTTAATATGCATAGTTGAAGTAGTACTTTTCCTTCATGCTCAGAGAGAATAACAATAAATAATTAATGAAATCAAGAAAACAGAAAAAATAAAACAAATTATATAGAATGAAATCAAGAAATTATACACCAAAATAAATCAAATAAAATACTTAAAATGTCAAATTAATGAGTAAAAGTAAAAGAAATTATATTGATCCTAAACATCATAGTGTTGGAATCGTCTCTTTATTTCACATTGTGCATGCACTCAAAAAAATTTCCTTTATTATGTTTAAACGACAACCATTTTTAATTCATGAGATTTAAAATGAAAAAATCTATTTCATCACTAAAATATTATAGACGAAATATAATTTTTATTATTGTTCTGATTATTAACAATAAAATAAAATAATTTGTTTTAAGTGTAGCGATGAAATATTTTAATTTCGTTGCAAATATGAATTCCAAGAAATTAGCCACAAAAAATATATTTCATCACAAAATAATAGCGACTAAATATAATTTTCATTGTTGTCCTGATTATTAACAACAAAATAAAACAATTTGTTGCTAGTGTAGCCATGAAATATTTTAGTTTCGTCGCAAATATTAATCCCAATAAAGTAGCTACAAAAATTTATATTTCATCACAAAATTTTAGCGACGAAATATAATTTTCTTTGTAGTTCTGATTCTTAACAACAAAATAAAACAATTTATTGCTATTATATCAGTAAAATATTTTAATTTCGTTGCACATATTAATTGTAAGATACTAGCCACAATTTTTTTACAGCAAAATATTAGCGACGAAATATAATTTTCAACGTTAGTGTGATTATTAACAACAAAATAAAATAATTTGTTGCTAATTTAGCGATGAAATATTATAATTACATCACAAAATTAAATCCAAAAAATTAGCCACAAAAATTACAATTTCGGCGTTAATATTTTAGCGATGAAATATAATTTTTATGGTTGTTCTGATTATTAACAAAAACATAAAATACTTTTATGTTTGCGTGGCGATGAAATATTTTCATTTGGTCGCCAAAATTATATCCACAAAATTTTCATTTTTCATTGGAAAATATTAGCGACAAAATAATTTTCATTTTTCTTCTTATTATTAACAACAAAATAAAATAATTTATTGCTAGTTTAACAATGAAATATTTTAATTTCATCGCAAAAAATAATTACAAGAAAGTAGCCACCAAAATTTCTATTTCATCGCAAAATATTAGCGACGAAATATAATTTTCATTGTTGTTCTAACTATTAATAATAAAATGAAGCAATTTGTTGCTAATGTAGCGATGAAATATATATATTTTGTTGCAAATATTAAATCTAAGAATTTAGTAATGTAATTTTTTTTTTTTTGTTGGACGCTGAAGTGAAGAGGGAAATCGTATACCAGATAGAAATAGAAGAATGAGTTAAATTTCAAGGGCAATATTGACCAAATAAAGTAAATTAAGTCAAAATTCGTGGGTCAAATGCGGGTAAACGCTGGTCAAAGCGGGTCAACCTTAATTATAATATTTATTTTCGCTCTAAAATATTATCTTACTACATGACCAAAACTATGTTAGTGCAAGACCTAAATTTTGTCACTACAAGACCAAAAGTGTATTACTACAAGTCCAAAAATATTCTGGACACTTGTTTTTTTTTTTTTAGCAAAATTACTAAAATAATTCTGACTTATTCGGCTACTACATGACTAAAACAATGTTACTACAAGACCAAAATTTTATCACTATAAGGTCAAAAGTGTATTATTACATGTCCAAAATCATTCTGGACAGTTAATTTTTTGGGTGAATTTGCAGAATGTTTTGACATGTAATAGTAATTTTTTGGCTTTGTAGTGATAATTTTTTGATCTTGTAGTAACAATATTTTGGTCATGTAGTAAACCACCTGTTTGCGACCCGCGAATTTTCTGGGCAATCCGGATCCGGACTTATGCCCCGCGAATTTTTTAAAATTATCTTAATTTTACTTTTGGATTAAATGGGCTTAGGATTTTGAAGAGGGAAATCGTATACCAGATAGAAATAGAAGAATGAGTTAAATTTCAAGGGCAATATTGACCAAATAAAGTAAATTAAGTCAAAATTCGTGGGTCAAATGCGGGTAAACGCTGGTCAAAGCGGGTCAACCTTAATTATAATATTTATTTTCGCTCTAAAATATTATCTTACTACATGACCAAAACTATGTTAGTGCAAGACCTAAATTTTGTCACTACAAGACCAAAAGTGTATTACTACAAGTCCAAAAATATTCTGGACACTTGTTTTTTTTTTTTTTAGCAAAATTACTAAAATAATTCTGACTTATTCGGCTACTACATGACTAAAACAATGTTACTACAAGACCAAAATTTTATCACTATAAGGTCAAAAGTGTATTATTACATGTCCAAAATCATTCTGGACAGTTAATTTTTTGGGTGAATTTGCAGAATGTTTTGACATGTAATAGTAATTTTTTGGCTTTGTAGTGATAATTTTTTGATCTTGTAGTAACAATATTTTGGTCATGTAGTAAACCACCTGTTTGCGACCCGCGAATTTTCTGGGCAATCCGGATCCGGACTTATGCCCCGCGAATTTTTTTAAATTATCTTAATTTTACTTTTGGATTAAATGGGCTTAGGATTTTGAAGAGGGAAATCGTATACCAGATAGAAATAGAAGAATGAGTTAAATTTCAAGGGCAATATTGACCAAATAAAGTAAATTAAGTCAAAATTCGTGGGTCAAATGCGGGTAAACGCTGGTCAAAGCGGGTCAACCTTAATTATAATATTTATTTTCGCTCTAAAATATTATCTTACTACATGACCAAAACTATGTTAGTGCAAGACCTAAATTTTGTCACTACAAGACCAAAAGTGTATTACTACAAGTCCAAAAATATTCTGGACACTTGTTTTTTTTTTTTTTAGCAAAATTACTAAAATAATTCTGACTTATTCGGCTACTACATGACTAAAACAATGTTACTACAAGACCAAAATTTTATCACTATAAGGTCAAAAGTGTATTATTACATGTCCAAAATCATTCTGGACAGTTAATTTTTTGGGTGAATTTGCAGAATGTTTTGACATGTAATAGTAATTTTTTGGCTTTGTAGTGATAATTTTTTGATCTTGTAGTAACAATATTTTGGTCATGTAGTAAACCACCTGTTTGCGACCCGCGAATTTTCTGGGCAATACGGATCCGGACTTATGCCCCGCGAATTTTTTAAAATTATCTTAATTTTACTTTTGGATTAAATGGGCTTAGGATTTTGAAGAGGGAAATCGTATACCAGATAGAAATAGAAGAATGAGTTAAATTTCAAGGGCAATATTGACCAAATAAAGTAAATTAAGTCAAAATTCGTGGGTCAAATGCGGGTAAACGCTGGTCAAAGCGGGTCAACCTTAATTATAATATTTATTTTCGCTCTAAAATATTATCTTACTACATGACCAAAACTATGTTAGTGCAAGACCTAAATTTTGTCACTACAAGACCAAAAGTGTATTACTACAAGTCCAAAAATATTCTGGACACTTGTTTTTTTTTTTTTTAGCAAAATTACTAAAATAATTCTGACTTATTCGGCTACTACATGACTAAAACAATGTTACTACAAGACCAAAATTTTATCACTATAAGGTCAAAAGTGTATTATTACATGTCCAAAATCATTCTGGACAGTTAATTTTTTGGGTGAATTTGCAGAATGTTTGACATGTAATAGTAATTTTTTGGCTTTGTAGTGATAATTTTTTGATCTTGTAGTAACAATATTTTGGTCATGTAGTAAACCACCTGTTTGCGACCCGCGAATTTTCTGGGCAACCCGGATCCGGGCTTATGCCCCGCGAATTTTTTAAAATTATCTTAATTTTACTTTTGAATTAAATGGGCTTAGGATTTTGAAGAGGGAAATCGTATACCAGATAGAAATAGAAGAATGAGTTAAATTTCAAGGGCAATATTGACCAAATAAAGTAAATTAAGTCAAAATTCGTGGGTCAAATGCGGGTAAACGCTGGTCAAAGCGGGTCAACCTTAATTATAATATTTATTTTCGCTCTAAAATATTATCTTACTACATGACCAAAACTATGTTAGTGCAAGACCTAAATTTTGTCACTACAAGACCAAAAGTGTATTACTACAAGTCCAAAAATATTCTGGACACTTGTTTTTTTTTTTTTTTAGCAAAATTACTAAAATAATTCTGACTTATTCGGCTACTACATGACTAAAACAATGTTACTACAAGACCAAAATTTTATCACTATAAGGTCAAAAGTGTATTATTACATGTCCAAAATCATTCTGGACAGTTAATTTTTTGGGTGAATTTGCAAAATGTTTTGACATGTAATAGTAATTTTTTGGCTTTGTAGTGATAATTTTTTGATCTTGTAGTAACAATATTTTGGTCATGTAGTAAACCACCTGTTTGCGACCCGCGAATTTTCTGGGCAACCCGGATCCGGGCTTATGCCCCGCGAATTTTTTAAAATTATCTTAATTTTACTTTTGGATTAAATGGGCTTAGGATTTTAAATGGAACGCATATATAAAATATTTCAAATAAGACTAGCCAAATTAAGATAGTGCTATTGGAATAATGTCTCTCAATAAATTAAAAACTTTATTTATCGATCCTGTTTCTTAGTTATTTATATTTAATTTTTTTTTAATTACATTATATACCCATTCATTTTCACCTCCCCATGACTAGTTATTTATATTTAATTGAAACAAGTTCTTTAACGAATCTTTTTAACAGAATAGGTTTATATATGATCTAAATTTAATTTGACAAAAACATTAAACATGAAGACAAATGACAAATAAGTTCCCAAAGAACTCGATTCAATGAAATACTCACATAGGCTGCTGACGTGGCTTCTTCAAATATTTTCATTCTTAAATTTCTAAAATTCTACAATTATTGTATACGATTCAGGTTGAACCTTGTTTTCTGGAAATTTTTTGTAACAGTAAAATGGGGGATGAATTATAATTAATTATAAAAGGTTGATTTTATTACGGAAATTAAAATTTGTGACATTTTAGTGAAATTAAAATTAATATTGATAAATATGCAAACATGAAAATACGGAAATTAATCAACATGTTTGTTGTTCAACAAATCATTTTTTATTTTATTTTTCTAAATATTTAGATTATAAAATAGCTAGGATACATGTTTTTTGATCGGTTCCCTAATAGATATTCCTCTATTTAGCATGCATGCCATGTATAGAAGTTAAAAAATATACCGAGAGAATATAAAATATATCCATTTAATCATTAATAAAATACAAAAAAATTTACAATCTCAAACTAGAGACTCAGAACAACAGTTGTGTTAGTAATGAATTGAATCTATGGTGTTAATCCATAAAACTCGTTGAACCAACGGTGGTAGAGGGCATCTTTAGCAGTTATCCTCATTGTTGGATCAACGGTTAAAAGCCTTTGTAGAAGATCGTATCCGGAGGCACTCAGCGACGTCGCCCTTCGAATCGGTGTGTTATAAATTAACCTAAATTGGTTTAGCTCCGAATCCCCCGGAAAAAGCACCTCGTTAGACACCAATTCTGCCATAATACACCCAATCGACCACATGTCAATTGCTTTGGTGTACGTCCCTCCACCTAGAAGAATCTCGGGGGCACGGTACCATAAAGTACCCACCCCGGGGTGAACGACCCTAGTCCACTCTCAAAAATACGGGACAAACCGAAGTCACAGATTTTCAATCGAGTTGTATCCTTGACGTTGACCAGGATGTTGGCGGGCTTAAGATCCCTGTGCATCACATCCAAATCGTGGAGAAAGTCAATACCCTCGAGAATCTGTTTCATCACGAGTTTGACTTCACTTTGTGTCAACGTCGACCCTCTCTTTGCTTCCATGAATCTTCTTAAGTCTGTTTGCATGTGCTCCATCACTACGTACACACGGCCATCGCCTTCGTGGATGAGTCCTTTGTACTCCACGATCGAGGGGTGGGGCGGAAGGCACTACAAGAACGCAACTTCTTGTTTTGTAGATTCGGACATGCCGTGCAATTCGTGCTTAATGGCAACGATTTCCCCGGATGTATTGTTTCTTCCTTCGTATACAACGCCATAACTTCCACTACTGATCACCTTCACAATCGTATATGTTGTTGGCTCCTGACTATGATTGTTGTAGCTTGAATATTGATCAAACTGCACCATGATTTATAATTTGAAGCAATGATCGATATTAAGATTTACGAAATATGAAAATTATGGAAAAAAAATATGAATGTCAATAGTGTGTGTAGTAACGTTGGTTTATATAGAGTAGGTTGGTCTGTTCAGAGAAATCCATAATAAATCGGGGAGAATCTAATATTCATATCTAATTCAGATAAAAAAAAATACGCATATAAGGAAATATATATCTAAACGCAAGATAATATATTTTCTTTTTTTCCCAATTTCATTTGGACCAAACAAATTATAGGAGTGGTATAATCGTATAAATGAGATGATTTTGTACAATCCCTAAAAAATCTGATATATAACGAAAAAAAAAAAAAGAGATTTCCGAATTACTCATCCAAAAGGACTAAAACGTCTTGAGCATGGATGAAAATGTCGGTCGGATATTTTTCCAATATATTCTTGATATATCCAATTTCCGTGGTCGATATCGGTATTTGAAAATGTCGGTCGGATATTTATCCCCTTGTTTAGTGTCACTTCAAGAAAACTGCAATTTAGCCGCGAACAATTTTATCGTTAATTATAATATTTTCGTCGCTAACGTGTTTGTGACAAAAAAATTAATTTTGTCGCAAATATTAGCGATGAAAATTTGAGTTTCTTCGCAAAATATTAGTGACGTGCGAAAATGTGAGAGTTTCATCGCAGAATATTAGCGACGAAAATATGAGTTTCATCGCAAAATGTTTGCGAGGAAAATCAAACATTTGTCGCAAACACATTAGCGACGGGTGTATAGCAACAAATCCCGCGACGCAATTATTTCATCGCTAACTCACATTAACAGCGAAAATATTAGAATTAGCGACAAATTTTTTCGTGTCTAAAACAGTAGCTCCTTACTTCATGGCTATTTTTTTGCGATAAATATTTTAATTTCGTTGCAAATGTTAGCGATGAAACCCATATTTTTGTCGCTAATATTTGGCTATGGATATCCGATTTACGAATCGTTCTCTAAACCCACATTCGCACTCGATCAACCCAACTCGCACCCAAACCCGACCCGCCCCAACCCGCACCCACATACCCCCTCCCCGTTTTATTTAAATGACTATTGTCAAGTAATTCGGGTAGATTAGACGTCTCCAACCAAGTAGAATATTTGAAGATATAAGAAATAACTGCTCTAGGATAGTAATTCCAAAAGTAAGCAATGAGACAAACAGCACACAAGAATTTAAGTGGTTCGATCAATGTGATCTACATCCACTGGACCAGACGAGTACTTCTTTGATTGATAAAGAATGTTTACACACTCATTCACTCGGAATAGGATATCTCCTCACTTCACTCGTGAACTCACACAACTCAAAGATTACAAAACGTACTACAAATGCATCCACGTAACCTTTACAATGTACAAATACAAGAGTATATAAAGACCAAAGGTAGTTGCTGTTGTTAGGAACTGTTTTGAGTAGTTATCAACCGTTTGCAACCACTTGTAACAACCCATGTGCTCTGTTATTGCCCAACTGAAATGGTAGTTATGCCCTCAAGTAGTTGTAACTGTAAAATAGTTAGTTAAACTAACTAACTTCGAACCAGAAGACTTGTCCATAAAGATCAGACCACTAGTGTTCTGATACTCAAGTCTTCTGCTCTGATGATCAAAAGCTAACTCTGCTGATAGACTTCATACTGTACTGATCTTAACTGCACTGACCAAGTACTGTGCTGACCCAAGTACTGTGCTGATCTAGCCAACTGTGCTGAACTCTAAGCATCACCTTCTCATCTGATCGAAACCCTTCAACTCATCTGATAAGGCCTAAGTTATCTTATCTGATCCTATCAGCTCACTACTCACTTAGTGTGCTGATTCTGAGATTATGAGATAACACTCACAATTCTCCACCTTTAGCTCATAATCGAACTAACCTCCACCAAAACATAAAAACACCAACACTATCCTCCTCAAAGAATAGCCTCCACTACTGATCTTTTGTCACAAGAACAGTAGTCTTCTCCTCAGAGGAATTAATGCAGTCCAATAAGCCTAAGACACAAGCCAAACTTCTCTTTTGGCAATGCCTTAGTGAACGCATCAGCAGGGTTCTCCTCTGTAGCAATCTTCACTACCTGAACCACCCCCTTCTCTACAATATCTCTTACAAAGTACAGCTTCACATCTATATGCTTAGTTCTCTCATGATACCCCTGATGCTTTGCAAGATGTATTGCACTTTGGTTATCACACAAGACAGTCACACTTCTTTGTGATATACCAAACTCCTTCAAGATCCCCCTAAGCCACATGCTCTCCTTAACTGCTTCAGTCAAGGCTACATATTCTGATTATGTAGTAGATAATGCAACTACGGACTTATGTATTGACCTCCATGATATAGCTGTACCAAATAAGGTGAATACATACCCTGTCAAGGACTTTCTTGTGTCTACATTGGCTGCATAGTCGGCATCAACATATCCCACAAGTGCTTCTCCCTTATCTGATATCTTCTGAAATTTCAGACCTTTATCAGCTGATCCTAGAACATATCTCATGACCCACTTAACTGTCTCCCAATGACTTAAGCCTGGATCACTCATGTATCTGCTGATTACACTCATTGCATGAGTTAAATCTGGTCTACAACACACCATAGCATACATTAAACTCCCTACTGCACTGGCATAAGGAACCTTACTCATCCGAGTTCTTTCTTGGTTGTTCTTGGGACACATCTGATTGGATAGCTTCTGATGCTGACCAATTGGTGTAGAAACTGACTTAGCTTGATGCATCCTGAATCTCTCTAACACCTTCTTCAGGTAGGTAGGCTGACTAAGCTGAATTGCTCCCTCAACTCTACTGATCTCCATCCCCAAGATCACTTTAGCTTCACCAAGATCTTTCATCTCAAACTCCCTTTTGAGAATCTCTTTTACTTGATTGATACTGTTAATAGACTCCCCAGCTATTAACATATCATCAACATACAGCAGAAGATAGGTAACTAAACTTCCAACTCTTCTGAAGTAAACATAGCTGTCATACAAGCTTCTTGCAAAACCAGCTGAGCAAATGTACTCATCAAACCTTAAGTACCATTGTCTAGGGCTTTGTTTGAGGCCATAGAGTGATTTTCTGAGTAAGCACACTTTGTCTTCTCCATCTTCTATGTCCAACCCTTCTGGTATTTTCATGTAGATCTTCTCATCTAAGGTCCCATGAAGAAATGTTGTGGTCACATCCATCTGATGCAGCTCCAATTCATATTGAGCAACCATAGCCAACAAGATTTTGATGCTACAATGCTTAACAACAGGAGAGAAGATTTCATTAAAGTCAATACCTTCTTTCTGTGTAAATCCTTTAGCTACAAGCCTTGCCTTGTACCTAATCTTGCCACCTCTCTGAGCCTCCACCTTCTTCTTGTAGATCCACTTACACCCAACGAGTTTCTTGTTCATAGGCCTCTCAACAATCTCCCAAGTCTGGTTTTTGTTCAGAGATAACAATTCTTCCTCCATAGCAACTAACCACTTCTATTTGTCATGGCAGTTGATGGCTTCTGTGTAAGTTTTAGGCTCCAGAGACTCCACCTCAAGAGCTGCACATAATGCAAATGATACAATGTCAGCTTGACCATACCTCTGAGGTGGGTGGACTTCTCTTCTAGTTCTGTCCCTAGTGAGCTGATAGTCATGAAGTTCAGTATCACTATGAGTAGTCTCCTCCTCATCTGGATCAATCTGATCTTCAGTTACTGTTCTGGTTTCAACATGCTCCACCTCAACCTGTGTCTCATATGGTCTGTTGTGTGCTGAACTAGAACTTGCCTCTTCTTTCAATGGCATTCTACTTTCATCAAAAGTTACATCTCTGCTGATAATACACTTCTGCATTCCAGCTTCAAGGCACCACAACCTATACCCTTTCACTCCTGAAGGATACCCTACGAACACACATTTCAAGGCTCGAGGCTCGAGGCTCAAGCTTATCTTGCTTGACATGGACATATGCTAAACAACCATAAACTTTCAAATTACTGTACTCAGCTGTATGGCCAGACCATAACTCTTCTGGGGTTTTAAATTGCACAGCTGATGAAGGGCTTCTGTTTATCAAATAGGCTGCTGTTGACACTGCTTCTCCCCAAAATACTTTAGGCAATCCAGAGCTGCTCAACATGCACCTGACCCTCTCAAGCAAAGTCTGGTTCATTCTCTCAGCTACTCCATTCTGCTGAGGTGTACCTGGTACTGTTCTGTGCCTCACTATACCCTTCTTCTTGCAGAAAACATTGAACTCTTCTGATATGAATTCCAGCCCATTATCAGTTCTCAAATGCTTGAGCTTCTTTCCAGAGACATTCTCAACCTCAGTGAGCCATTCCTTGAACTTTTCAAATGCTTCTGACTTGGATTTCAGGATAGTGATCCATACCTTTCTTGAGTAGTCATCTATGATAGACATGAAGTATCTCCCACCACTTCTGGTCTGATTCCTAGCTTGCCCCCATAAATCTGAATGGACATAGTCCAAAATTCCTTTGGTAGAGTGTGAACTCTTTCCAAACTTCAGTCTCTTGGATTTCCCAAGAATGCAGTGCTCACACAAATCAAGCTTTGTGATCTTGTCACCACCTAGCAATCCTTGCTTGCTTAGCTCAAGTAGGCCCTTCTCTCCTACATGACCTAGTCTTCTGTGCCACAATATTGAGTTGTCTTTCACCCTTGCCACATCTGATCTCCCAACTACTGTTCCTCCCTTAAGAAAGTAGAGATCTTGCCTTCTCTCACCTTTAAGAACAGTAAATTCCCCCTTTGAAACTCTGAGCTCTCCATCTTCTGACTGGAATTTGTAGCCCATTGAATCCAGCATACCAAGAGATATCAAATTTCTCTTGAGTTCAGGAACATACCTGACCCTCCTGAGAATCCTCACTACTCCATCATACATCTTCAAGTGTACTGTACCTTCACCTTTGACTTTGCAAGTGTGATCATTCTCTAACAACACAGAACCTCCATTCTGATGCTTAAAATCATGAAACCAATCTCTCCTTGGAGTCATGTGGAAAGAACACCCTGAATCTAAAATTCAATCCTGCTGTTCTTTAGTGGAAGTGATGGATAGGGACTGAGCTGACTCATAGCCTTTCTGCTCCTTATCTTCTTGGGTTTGATTTGCTTGATTCTTATCAACAGGGTTCTTGGGACCAGCTTTTCTCATAAGCTGTTTGTACTTGTAACAAGTACTCTTAAAGTGCCCAGGTTTGTTGCAGTGGTGGCATACAACTTCCCCTTGATTTGACACTGCTGATTTTCCCTTATCAACTCCCTTGGGTTGACTAGACCCCTTCTTGGAGACAGATTTCTTCTGACCTCCCTTGATTGCCAATCCTTCTCCACTACTGCTCTTATCTCCTTGAGATGTTTTATTATGCAGCAGCTTGGACTTGACAGCCAAGATCACATCCTCCAATGTGATTGCCTCCTTTCTACCATACAAGATGGTGTCCTTTAGGATTTCAAAGGACTTAGGAAGAGCACTCAACAAGATCAGAGCCTTATCCTCTTCATCTAACTTGACATCCAAATTCTCCAGATCATCAAGAATCTTGTTGAATTCATCTAGCTGCTCCGTAATGGGTTTGTCATCTCCCATTCTAAAGGCATACAGCTTCTGCTTCGAATAGAGTCGGTTAACAAAAGTTTTCACCATATATAACTTCTCAAGCTTATCCCAAACCTCCTTCGCTATCTTCTCTTTAGCAACCTCCCTCAAGACCTTATCTCCAAGGCAGAGTAGGATCGTGCTTCGAGCTTTTCTGAGCAACTTGCTCTTTTCAGCCGCAGCTGCTGTAGTTTCTTCTTCTGCAGTTTCTTCGGATTCTACGAGAGCCTCGAATAATCCTTGCTGTTCAAGGAGGGCCTGCATCTTGACCATCCACAGCCCAAAATCTCCCGTGCCTGTAAACTTCTCTATGTTGTACTTGGTAGAATTCCCCATCTTCGATCTGCAGCTACTTCAGTTCCCACAGACGGCGCCAATTGTCAAGTAATTCAGGTAGATTAGAAGTCTCCAACCAAGTAGAATACTTGAAGATATAAGAAATAACTGCTCTAGGATAGTAATTCCAAAAGTAAGCAACGAGACAAACAGCACACAAGAATTTAAGTGGTTCGATCAATGTGATCTACATCCACTGGACCAGACGAGTACTTCTTTGATTGATAAAGAATGTTTACACACTCATTCACTCGGAATAGGATATCTCCTCACTTCACTCGTGAACTCACACAACTCAAAGATTACAAAACGTACTACAAATGCATCCACGTAACCTTTACAATGTACAAATACAAGAGTATATAAAGACCAAAGGTAGTTGCTGCTGTTAGGAACTGTTTTGAGTAGTTATCAACCGTTTGCAACCGCTTGTAACAACCCATGTGCTCTGTTATTGCCCAACTGAAATGGTAGTTATGCCCTCAAGTAGTTGTAACTGTAAAACAGTTAGTTAAACTAACTAACTTCGAACCAGAAGACTTGTCCATAAAGATCAGATCACTAGTGTTCTGATACTCAAGTCTTCTGCTCTGATGATCAAAAGCTAACTCTGCTGATAGACTTCATACTGTACTGATCTTAACTGCACTGACCAAGTACTGTGCTGACCCAAGTACTGTGCTGATCCAGTACTGTGCTGATCTTACTGTGCTGATCTAGCCAACTGTGCTAAACTCTAAGCATCACCTTCTCATCTGATCGAAACCCTTCAACTCATCTGATAAGGCCTAAGTTATCTTATCTGATCCTATCAGCTCACTACTCACTTAGTGTGCTGATTCTGAGATTATGAGATAACACTCACAATTCTCCACCTTTAGCTCATAATCGAACTAACCTCCACCAAAACATAAAAACACCAACACTATCCTCCTCAAAGAATAGCCTCCACTACTGATCTTCTGTCACAAGAACAGTAGTCTTCTCCTCAGAGGAATTAATGCAGTCCAATAAGCCTAAGACACAAGCCAAACTTCTCTTTTGGCAATGCCTTAGTGAACGCATCAGCAGGGTTCTCCTCTGTAGCAATCTTCACTACCTGGACCACCCCCTTCTCTACAATATCTCTTACAAAGTACAGATTCACATCTATATGCTTAGTTCTCTCATGATACCCCTGATGCTTTGCAAGATGTATTGCACTTTGGTTATCACAAAAGACAGTCACACTTCTTTGTGATATACCAAACTCCTTCAAGATCCCCCTAAGCCACATGCTCTCCTTAACTGCTTCAGTCAAGGCTACATATTCTGATTCTGTAGTAGATAATGCAACTACGGACTTATGTATTGACCTCCATGATATAGCTGTACCAAATAAGGTGAATACATACCATGTCAAGGACTTTCTTGTGTCTACATTGGCTGCATAGTCGACATCAACATATCCCACAAGTGCTTCTCCCTTATATGATATCTTCTGAAATTTCAGACCTTTATCAGCTGATCCTAGAACATATCTCATGACCCACTTAATTGTCTCCCAATGACTTAAGCCTGGATCACTCATGTATCTGCTGATTACACTCATTGCATGAGTTAAATCTGGTCTACAACACACCATAGCATACATTAAACTCCCTACTGCACTGATACTTTACAAGATGTATTGCACTTTGGATTTGACTAGTTTTATTTGCTTTCTTAGTGACATTTATAGACAACATTAGAATTAGTCTTAGTTTTTAAACCATCATTGCAAATCAATCGTGTCTAGATAGAATCGTGCCAACAAATATCACTTTTACACTAACCCTTCTCTGTGGGATCGACCTCGTACTTACTTCGCTACAATATACACCGTATACTTGCGGTCGTATATTTTAGAGTTGTAAAATACGTGAATCCCTCAGTGAGAATAACAATAAATAATTAATGAAATCAAGAAAACAGAAAAAATAAAACAAATTATATAGAATGAAATCAAGAAATTATACACCAAAATAAATCAAATAAAATACTTAAAATGTCAAATTAATGAGTAAAAATAAAAGAAATTATATTGATCCTATTATTTCAAACATCATAGTGTTGGAATCGTCTCTTTATTTCACATTGTGCATGCACTCAAATTTTTTTCCTTTATTATGTTTAAACGACAACCATTTTTAATTCATGAGATTTAAAATGAAAAAATCTATTTCATCACTAAAATATTATAGACGAAATATAATTTTTATTATTGTTCTGATTATTAACAATAAAATAAAATATTGTGTTGCTAATATAGTGATAAAATATTTTATTTTTCTCTCAAATATTAAATCCACAAAATTAATTATGCAAAATTTAATTTTGTCGCTAAAATATTAGCGACGAAATATAATTTTCATTGTTGTTCTTATTATTAACAATAAAATAAAATAATTTGTTTTAAGTGTAGCGATGAAATATTTTAATTTCGTTGCAAATATGAATTCCAAGAAATTAGCCACAAAAAATATATTTCATCGCAAAATAATAGCGACTAAATATAATTTTCATTGTTGTCCTGATTATTAACAACAAAATAAAACAATTTGTTGCTAGTGTAGCCATGAAATATTTTAGTTTCGTCGCAAATATTAATCCCAATAAAGTAGCTACAAAAATTTATATTTCATCACAAAATTTTAGCGACGAAATATAATTTTCTTTGTAGTTCTGATTCTTAACAACAAAATAAAACAATTTGTTGCTAGTATAACGGTAAACTATTTTAATTTCGTCGCACATATTAATTGTAAGATACTAGCCACAATTTTTTTACAGCAAAATATTAGCGACGAAATATAATTTTCAACGTTAGTCTGATTATTAACAACAAAATAAAATAATTTGTTGCTAATTTAGCGATGAAATATTATAATTACGTCACAAAATTAAATTAAAAAAATTAGCCACAAAAATTACAATTTCGGCGTTAATATTTTAGCGATGAAATATAATTTTTATGGTTGTTCTGATTATTAACAAAAAAATAAAATATTTTTTTTGTTTGCGTGGCGATGAAATATTTTCATTTGGTCGCCAAAATTATATCCACAAAATTTTCATTTCTCATTGGAAAATATTAGCGACAAAATAATTTTCATTGTTCTTCTGATTATTAACAAAATATTTTAATTTCATCGCAAAAATTAATTTCAAGAAAGTAGCCACCAAAATTTCTATTTCATCGCAAAATATTAGCGACGAAATATAATTTTCATTGTTGTTCTAACTATTAATAACAAAACGAAGCAATTTGTTGCTAATATAGCGATGAAATATATATATATATATATATATATATATTTTGTTGCAAATATTAAATCTAAGAATTTAGTAACGTAATTTTTTATTTTGTTGCACGCTGAAGTGAAGAGGGAAATCGGATACCAGATAGAAATAGAAGAATCAGTTAAATTTCAAGGGCAATATTGACCAAATAAAGTAAATTAAGTCAAAATTCGTGGGTCAAATGCGGGTAAACGCTGGTCAAAGCGGGTCAACCTTAATTATAATATTTATTTTCGCTCTTTAATATTATCTTACTACATGACCAAAACTATGTTAGTACAAGACCTAAATTTTGTCACTACAAGACCAAAAGTGTATTACTACAAGTCCAAAAATATTCTGGACACTTGTTTTTTTTTTTTTTTTTAGCAAAATTACTAAAATAATTCTGACTTATTCGGCTACTACATGACTAAAACAATGTTACTACAAGACCAAAATTTTATCACTACAAGGTCAAAAGTGTATTATTACATGTCCAAAAACATTCTGGACATCTGGACAGTTAATTTTTTGGGTGAATTTGCAGAATGTTTTGACATGTAATAGTAATATTTTGGCCTTGTAGTGGTAATTTTTTGATCTTGTAATAACAATATTTTTGTCAGGTAGTAAACCACGTGTTTGCGACCCGCGAATTTTTTAGGCAACCTGGATCCGGGCTTATGCCCCGCGAATTTTTTAAAATTATCTTAATTTTACTTTTGGATTAAATGGGCTTAGGATTTTAATTAACTTGGTCTAATTAGTATGGAACGCATATATAAAATATTTCAAATAAGACTAGCCAATTTCAGATAGTGCTATTGTGAAATATGGTATATAAGTTTTTAGCATATTAAAATATTAGTAATAAAAATAATATATTTTTAACAACACTCAATAAATTTATTCGTACACTACTGTTGGAATAATGTCTTCTCAATAAATTAAAAACTTTATTTATATATATCATCCTGTTTCTTAGTTATTTATTTTAATTGAAACAAGTTCTTTAACAAATCTTTTTAACATAATAATAGTTTAGATATGATCTAAATTTAATTTGACAAAAACATTAAACATGAAGACAAATGACAAATAAGTTTCCAAAGAACTCGATTCAAATCACCCCAATGAAATACTCACAAATACTTTCTAAAATTCTACAATTTTCGTTTCTAATTCAAATTTTATACGATTCATGGTTGAAATCAAAGAAAATTAATTAAACAAAACTCAGAATGGAGAGTAATACCCTTGTTGAACCTTGTTTTCTGGAAATTTTTTGTAACAGTAAAATGAGGATGAATTATAATTAATTATAAAAGGTTGATTTTATTACGGAAATTAAAATTTGTGACATTTTAGTGTAATTAAAATTAATATTGATAAATATGCAAACATGAAAATACGGAAATTAATCAACATGTTTGTTTTTCAACAAATCATTTTTTATTTTATTTTTCTAAATATTTAGATTATAAAATAGCTAGGATACATGTTTTTTGATCGGTTCCCTAATAGATATTCCTCTATTTAGCATGCATGCCATGTATAGAAGTTAAAAAATATACCGAGAGAATATAAAATATATCCATTTAATCATTAATAAAATACAAAAAAATTTACAATCTCAAACTAGAGACTCAGAACAACAGTTGTGTTAGTAATGAATTGAATCTATGGTGTTAATCCATAAAACTCGTTGAACCAACGGTGGTAGAGGGCATCTTTAGCAGTTATCCTCATTGTTGGATCAACGGTTAAAAGCCTTTGTAGAAGATCGTATCCGGAGGCACTCAGCGACGTCGCCCTTCGAATCGGTGTGTTATAAATTAACCTAAATTGGTTTAGCTCCGAATCCCCCGGAAAAAGCACCTCGTTAGACACCAATTCTGCCATAATACACCCAATCGACCACATGTCAATTGCTTTGGTGTACGTCCCTCCACCTAGAAGAATCTCGGGGGCACGGTACCATAAAGTACCCACCCCCGGGGTGAACGACCCTAGTCCACTCTCAAAAATACGGGACAAACCGAAGTCACAGATTTTCAATCGAGTTGTATCCTTGACGTTGACCAGGATGTTGGCGGGCTTAAGATCCCTGTGCATCACATCCAAATCGTGGAGAAAGTCAATACCCTCGAGAATCTGTTTCATCACGAGTTTGACTTCACTTTGTGTCAACGTCGACCCTCTCTTTGCTTCCATGAATCTTCTTAAGTCTGTTTGCATGTGCTCCATCACTACGTACACACGGCCATCGCCTTCGTGGATGAGTCCTTTGTACTCCACGATCGAGGGGTGGGGCGGAAGGCACGACAAGAACGCAACTTCTTGTTTTGTAGATTCGGACATGCCGTGCAATTCGTGCTTAATGGCAACGATTTCCCCGGATGTATTGTTTCTTCCTTCGTATACAACGCCATAACTTCCACTACTGATCACCTTCACAATCGTATATGTTGTTGGCTCCTGACTATGATTGTTGTAGCTTGAATATTGATCAAACTGCACCATGATTTTTAATTTGAAGCAATGATCGATATTAAGATTTACGAAATATGAAAATTATGGAAAAAAAATATGAATGTCAATAGTGTGTGTAGTAACGTTGGTTTATATAGAGTAGGTTGGTCTGTTCAGAGAAATCCATAATAAATCGGGGAGAATCTAATATTCATATCTAATTCAGATAAAAAAAAATACGCATATAAGGAAATATATATATCTAAACGCAAGATAATATATTTTCTTTTTTTCCCAATTTCATTTGGACCAAACAAATTATAGGAGTGGTATAATCGTATAAATGAGATGATTTTGTACAATCCCTAAAAAATCTGATATATAACGAAAAAAAAAAAAAAAGAGATTTCCGAATTACTCATCCAAAAGGACTAAAACGTCTTGAGCATGGATGAAAATGTCGGTCGGATATTTTTCCAATATATTCTTGATATATCCAATTTCCGTGGTCGATATCGGTATTTGAAAATGTCGGTCGGATATTTATCCCCTTGTTTAGTGTCACTTCAAGAAAACTGCAATTTAGCCGCGAACAATTTTATCGTTAATTATAATATTTTCGTCGCTAACGTGTTTGTGACAAAAAAATTAATTTTGTCGCAAATATTAGCGATGAAAATTTGAGTTTCTTCGCAAAATATTAGTGACGTGCGAAAATGTGAGAGTTTCATCGCAGAATATTAGCGACGAAAATATGAGTTTCATCGCAAAATGTTTGCGAGGAAAATCAAACATTTGTCGCAAACACATTAGCGACGGGTGCATAGCAACAAATCCCGCGACGCAATTATTTCATCGCTAACTCACATTAGCAGCGAAAATATTAGAATTAGCGACAAATTTTTTCGTGTCTAAAACAGTAGCTCCTTACTTCATGGCTATTTTTTTGCGATAAATATTTTAATTTCGTTGCAAATGTTAGCGATGAAACCCATATTTTTGTCGCTAATATTTGGCTATGGATATCCGATTTACGAATCGTTCTCTAAACCCACATTCGCACTCGATCAACCCAACCCGCACCCACATACCCCCTCCCCGTTTTATTTAAATGACTATTTATTTGGTCTTCGTGGGAATTGATCCCGGGTGAATGGGCATCCAGCACCACTCGGGCATATAGCTCTTTGGTTCAGTTTTTAATATTAATTATATATGTATTCAATTGTTACTAATTTAGTTAATTTTACTCATTTAATTAATTTATTTCACATATATTAATTAATTAATTTTTAACTTTTAACAATTATATATATATATATATATGCATATATATTGTAATTTTTAAAACAATTCCAATTGTAAAAAATCAATGTCACTTTAACAATTCAAAAAAATTAATAAATATTACATCTAATCTTCATCCTCTCATCTTTATGTCCATCTTCATTTGTATCGATCATCATATTTATAAATAATTTTATAAATATTCAAACAGATTTATAAGACACAAAATTTGGAGAATTATTAAACATTTAATTATATAAACTGATTTTCTAGATTTAATATGCATAGTTGAAGTAGTACTTTTCCTTCATGCTCAGTGAGAATAACAATAAATAATTAATGAAATCAAGAAAACAGAAAAAATAAAACAAATTATATAGAATGAAATCAAGAAATTATACACCAAAATAAATCAAATAAAATACTTAAAATGTCAAATTAATGAGTAAAAGTAAAAGAAATTATATTGATCCTAAACATCATAGTGTTGGAATCGTCTCTTTATTTCACATTGTGCATGCACTCAAAAAATTTTCCTTTATTATGTTTAAACGACAACCATTTTTAATTCATGAGATTTAAAATGAAAAAATCTATTTCATCACTAAAATATTATAGACGAAATATAATTTTTATTATTGTTCTGATTATTAACAATAAAATAAAATAATTTGTTTTAAGTGTAGCGATGAAATATTTTAATTTCGTTGCAAATATGAATTCCAAGAAATTAGCCACAAAAAATATATTTCATCACAAAATAATAGCGACTAAATATAATTTTCATTGTTGTCCTGATTATTAACAACAAAATAAAACAATTTGTTGCTAGTGTAGCCATGAAATATTTTAGTTTCGTCGCAAATATTAATCCCAATAAAGTAGCTACAAAAATTTATATTTCATCACAAAATTTTAGCGACGAAATATAATTTTCTTTGTAGTTCTGATTCTTAACAACAAAATAAAACAATTTGTTGCTAGTATATCAGTAAAATATTTTAATTTCGTTGCACATATTAATTGTAAGATACTAGCCACAATTTTTTTACAGTAAAATATTAGCGACGAAATATAATTTTCAACATTAGTGTGATTATTAACAACAAAATAAAATAATTTGTTGCTAATTTAGCGATGAAATATTATAATTACATCACAAAATTAAATCCAAAAAATTAGCCACAAAAATTACAATTTCGGCGTTAATATTTTAGCGATGAAATATAATTTTTATGGTTGTTCTGATTATTAACAAAAACATAAAATATTTTTTTGTTTGCGTGGCGATGAAATATTTTCATTTGGTCGCCAAAATTATATCCACAAAATTTTCATTTTTCATTGGAAAATATTAGCAACAAAATAATTTTCATTTTTCTTCTGATTATTAACAACAAAATAAAATAATTTATTGCTAGTTTAGCAATGAAATATTTTAATTTCATCGCAAAAAATAATTTCAAGAAAGTAGCCACCAAAATTTCTATTTCATCGCAAAATATTAGCGACGAAATATAATTTTCATTGTTGTTCTAACTATTAATAACAAAATGAAGCAATTTGTTGCTAATGTAGCGATGAAATATATATATTTTGTTGCAAATATTAAATCTAAGAATTTAGTAATGTAATTTTTTTTTTTATTGGACGCTGAAGTGAAGAGGGAAATCGTATACCAGATAGAAATAGAAGAATGAGTTAAATTTCAAGGGCAATATTGACCAAATAAAGTAAATTAAGTCAAAATTCGTGGGTCAAATGCGGGTAAACGCTGGTCAAAGCGGGTCAACCTTAATTATAATATTTATTTTCGCTCTAAAATATTATCTTACTACATGACCAAAACTATGTTAGTGCAAGACCTAAATTTTGTCACTACAAGACCAAAAGTGTATTACTACAAGTCCAAAAATATTCTGGACACTTGTTTTTTTTTTTTTTAGCAAAATTACTAAAATAATTCTGACTTATTCGGCTACTACATGACTAAAACAATGTTACTACAAGACCAAAATTTTATCACTATAAGGTCAAAAGTGTATTTACATGTCCAAAATCATTCTGGACAGTTAATTTTTTGGGTGAATTTGCAGAATGTTTTGACATGTAATAGTAATTTTTTGGCTTTGTAGTGGTAATTTTTTGATCTTGTAGTAACAATATTTTGGTCATGTAGTAAACCACCTGTTTGCGACTCGCGAATTTTCTGGGCAACCCGGATCCGGGTTTATGCCCCGCGAATTTTTTAAAATTATCTTAATTTTACTTTTGGATTAAATGGGCTTAGGATTTTAACTTGGTCTAATTAGTATATGGAACGCATATATAAAATATTTCAAATAAGACTAGCCAAATTCAGATAGTGCTATTGGAATAATGTCTCTCAATAAATTAAAAACTTTATTTATCGATCCTGTTTCTTAGTTATTTATATTTAATTTTTTTTTTAATTACATTATATACCCATTCATTTTCACCTCCGCATGACTAGTTATTTATATTTAATTGAAACAAGTTCTTTAACGAATCTTTTTAACAGAATAGGTTTATATATGATCTAAATTTAATTTGACAAAAACATTAAACATGAAGACAAATGACAAATAAGTTCCCAAAGAACTCGATTCAATGAAATACTCACATAGGCTGCTGACGTGGCTTCTTCAAATATTTTCATTCTTAAATTTCTAAAATTCTACAATTATTGTATACGATTCAGGTTGAACCTTGTTTTCTGGAAAATTTTTGTAACAGTAAAATGAGGATGAATTATAATTAATTATAAAAGGTTGATTTTATTACGGAAATTAAAATTTGTGACATTTTAGTGAAATTAAAATTAATATTGATAAATATGCAAACATGAAAATACGGAAATTAATCAACATGTTTGTTTTTCAACAAATCATTTTTTATTTTATTTTTCTAAATATTTAGATTATAAAATAGCTAGGATACATGTTTTTTGATCGGTTCCCTAATAGATATTCCTCTATTTAGCATGCATGCCATGTATAGAAGTTAAAAAATATACCGAGAGAATATAAAATATATCCATTTAATCATTAATAAAATACAAAAAAATTTACAATCTCAAACTAGAGACTCAGAACAACAGTTGTGTTAGTAATGAATTGAATCTATGGTGTTAATCCATAAAACTCGTTGAACCAACGGTGGTAGAGGGCATCTTTAGCAGTTATCCTCATTGTTGGATCAACGGTTAAAAGCCTTTGTAGAAGATCGTATCCGGAGGCACTCAGCGACGTCGCCCTTCGAATCGGTGTGTTATAAATTAACCTAAATTGGTTTAGCTCCGAATCCCCCGGAAAAAGCACCTCGTTAGACACCAATTCTGCCATAATACACCCAATCGACCACATGTCAATTGCTTTGGTGTACGTCCCTCCACCTAGAAGAATCTCGGGGGCACGGTACCATAAAGTACCCACCCCCGGGGTGAACGACCCTAGTCCACTCTCAAAAATACGGGACAAACCGAAGTCACAGATTTTCAATCGAGTTGTATCCTTGACGTTGACCAGGATGTTGGCGGGCTTAAGATCCCTGTGCATCACATCCAAATCGTGGAGAAAGTCAATACCCTCGAGAATCTGTTTCATCACGAGTTTGACTTCACTTTGTGTCAACGTCGACCCTCTCTTTGCTTCCATGAATCTTCTTAAGTCTGTTTGCATGTGCTCCATCACTACGTACACACGGCCATCGCCTTCGTGGATGAGTCCTTTGTAGTACTCCACGATCGAGGGGTGGGGCGGAAGGCACGACAAGAACGCAACTTCTTGTTTTGTAGATTCGGACATGCCGTGCAATTCGTGCTTAATGGCAACGATTTCCCCGGATGTATTGTTTCTTCCTTCGTATACAACGCCATAACTTCCACTACTGATCACCTTCACAATCGTATATGTTGTTGGCTCCTGACTATGATTGTTGTAGCTTGAATATTGATCAAACTGCACCATGATTTTTAATGTGAAGCAATGATCGATATTAAGATTTACGAAATATGAAAATTATGGAAAAAAAATATGAATGTCAATAGTGTGTGTAGTAACGTTGGTTTATATAGAGTAGGTGTTGGTCTGTTCAGAGAAATCCATAATAAATCGGGGAGAATCTAATATTCATATCTAATTCAGATAAAAAAAAATACGCATATAAGGAAATATATATATCTAAACGCAAGATAATATATTTTCTTTTTTTCCCAATTTCATTTGGACCAAACAAATTATAGGAGTGGTATAATCGTATAAATGAGATGATTTTGTACAATCCCTAAAAAATCTGATATATAACGAAAAAAAAAAAAAGAGATTTCCGAATTACTCATCCAAAAGGATTAAAACGTCTTGAGCATGGATGAAAATGTCGGTCGGATATTTTTCCAATATATTCTTGATATATCCAATTTTCGTGGTCGATATCGGTATTTGAAAATGTCGGTCGGATATTTATCCCCTTGTTTAGTGTCACTTCAAGAAAACTGCAATTTAGCCGCGAACAATTTTATCGTTAATTATAATATTTTCGTCGCTAATGTGTTTGTGACAAAAAAATTAATTTTGTCGCAAATATTAGCGATGAAAATTTGAGTTTCTTCGCAAAATATTAGTGACGTGCGAAAATGTGAGAGTTTCATCGCAGAATATTAGCGACGAAAATATGAGTTTCATCGCAAAATGTTTGCGAGGAAAATCAAACATTTGTCGCAAACACATTAGCGACGGGTGTATAGCAACAAATCCCGCGACGCAATTATTTCATCGCTAACTCACATTAGCAGCGAAAATATTAGAATTAGCGACAAATTTTTTCGTGTCTAAAACAGTAGCTCCTTACTTCATGGCTATTTTTTTGCGATAAATATTTTAATTTCGTTGCAAATGTTAGCGATGAAACCCATATTTTTGTCGCTAATATTTGGCTATGGATATCCGATTTACGAATCGTTCTCTAAACCCACATTCGCACTCGATCAACCCAACCCGCACCCACATACCCCTTCCCCGTTTTATTTAAATGACTATTTATTTGGTCTTCGTGGGAATTGATCCCGGGTGAACGGGCATCCAGCACCACTCGGGCATATAGCTCTTTGGTTCAGTTTTTAATATTAATTATATATGTATTCAATTGTTACTAATTTAGTTAATTTTACTCATTTAATTAATTTATTTCACATATATTAATTAATTAATTTTTAACTTTTAACAATTATATATATATATATATATATATATGCATATATATTGTAATTTTTAAAACAATTCCAATTGTAAAAAATCAATGTCACTTTAACAATTCAAAAAAATTAATAAATATTACATCTAATCTTCATCCTCTCATCTTTATGTCCATCTTCATTTGTATCGATCATCATATTTATAAATATTTTTATAAATATTCAAACAGATTTATAAGACACAAAATTTGGAGAATTATTAAACATTTAATTATATAAACTGATTATCTAGATTTAATATGCATAGTTGAAGTAGTACTTTTCCTTCATGCTCAGTGAGAATAACAATAAATAATTAATGAAATCAAGAAAACAGAAAAAATAAAACAAATTATATAGAATGAAATCAAGAAATTATACACCAAAATAAATCAAATAAAATACTTAAAATGTCAAATTAATGAGTAAAAGTAAAAGAAATTATATTGATCCTAAACATCATAGTGTTGGAATCGTCTCTTTATTTCACATTGTGTATGCACTCAAAAAAATTTCCTTTATTATATTTAAACGACAACCATTTTTAATTCATGAGATTTAAAATGAAAAAATCTATTTCATCACTAAAATATTATAGACGAAATATAATTTTTATTATTGTTCTGATTATTAACAATAAAATAAAATAATTTGTTTTAAGTGTAGCGATGAAATATTTTAATTTCGTTGCAAATATGAATTCCAAGAAATTAGCCACAAAAAATATATTTCATCACAAAATAATAGCGACTAAATATAATTTTCATTGTTGTCCTGATTATTAACAACAAAATAAAACAATTTGTTGCTAGTGTAGCCATGAAATATTTTAGTTTCGTCGCAAATATTAATCCCAATAAAGTAGCTACAAAAATTTATATTTCATCACAAAATTTTAGCGACGAAATATAATTTTCTTTGTAGTTCTGATTCTTAACAACAAAATAAAACAATTTGTTGCTAGTATATCAGTAAAATATTTTAATTTCGTTGCACATATTAATTGTAAGATACTAGCCACAATTTTTTTACAGCAAAATATTTGCGACGGAATATAATTTTCAACGTTAGTGTGATTATTAACAACAAAATAAAATAATTTGTTGCTAATTTAGCGATGAAATATTATAATTACATCACAAAATTAAATCCAAAAAATTAGCCACAAAAATTACAATTTCGGCGTTAATATTTTAGCGATGAAATATAATTTTTATGGTTGTTCTGATTATTAACAAAAACATAAAATATTTTTTTGTTTGCGTGGCGATGAAATATTTTCATTTGGTCGCCAAAATTATATCCACAAAATTTTCATTTTTCATTGGAAAATATTAGCGACAAAATAATTTTCATTTTTCTTCTGATTATTAACAACAAAATAAAATAATTTATTGCTAGTTTAACAATGAAATATATTAATTTCATCGCAAAAAATAATTTCAAGAAAGTAGCCACCAAAATTTCTATTTCATCGCAAAATATTAGCGACGAAATATAATTTTCATTGTTGTTCGAACTATTAATAACAAAATGAAGCAATTTGTTGCTAATGTAGCGATGAAATATATATATTTTGTTGCAAATATTAAATCTAAGAATTTAGTAATGTAATTTTTTTTTTTTTTGTTGGACGCTGAAGTGAAGAGGGAAATCGTATACCAGATAGAAATAGAAGAATGAGTTAAATTTCAAGGGCAATATTGACCAAATAAAGTAAATTAAGTCAAAATTCGTGGGTCAAATGCGGGTAAACGCTGGTCAAAGCGGGTCAAACTTAATTATAATATTTATTTTCACTCTAAAATATTATCTTACTACATGACCAAAACTATGTTAGTGCAAGACCTAAATTTTGTCACTACAAGACCAAAAGTGTATTACTACAAGTCCAAAAATATTCTGGACACTTGTTTTTTTTTTTTTTTAGCAAAATTACTAAAATAATTCTGACTTATTCGGCTACTACATGACTAAAACAATGTTACTACAAGACCATAATTTTATCACTATAAGGTCAAAAGTGTATTTACATGTCCAAAATCATTCTGGACAGTTAATTTTTTGGGTGAATTTGCAGAATGTTTTGACATGTAATAGTAATTTTTTGGCTTTGTAGTGGTAATTTTTTGATCTTGTAGTAACAATATTTTGGTCATGTAGTAAACCACCTGTTTGCGACTCGCGAATTTTCTGGGCAACCCGGATCCGGGTTTATGCCCCGCGAATTTTTTAAAATTATCTTAATTTTACTTTTGGATTAAATGGGCTTAGGATTTTAACTTGGTCTAACTAGTATATAGAACGCATATATAAAATATTTCAAATAAGACTAGCCAAATTCAGATAGTGCTATTGGAATAATGTCTCTCAATAAATTAAAAACTTTATTTATCGATCCTGTTTCTTAGTTATTTATATTTAATTTTTTTTTTAATTACATTATTTACCCATTCATTTTCACCTCCGCATGACTAGTTATTTATATTTAATTGAAACAAGTTCTTTAACGAATCTTTTTAACAGAATAGGTTTATATATGATCTAAATTTAATTTGACAAAAACATTAAACATGAAGACAAATGACAAATAAGTTCCCAAAGAACTCGATTCAATGAAATACTCACATAGGCTGCTGACGTGGCTTCTTCAAATATTTTCATTCTTAAATTTCTAAAATTCTACAATTATTGTATACGATTCAGGTTGAACCTTGTTTTCTGGAAAATTTTTGTAACAGTAAAATGAGGATGAATTATAATTAATTATAAAAGGTTGATTTTATTACGGAAATTAAAATTTGTGACATTTTAGTGTAATTAAAATTAATATTGATAAATATGCAAACATGAAAATACGGAAATTAATCAACATGTTTGTTTTTCAACAAATCATTTTTTATTTTATTTTTCTAAATATTTAGATTATAAAATAGCTAGGATACATGTTTTTTGATCGGTTCCCTAATAGATATTCCTCTATTTAGCATGCATGCCATGTATAGAAGTTAAAAAATATACCGAGAGAATATAAAATATATCCATTTAATCATTAATAAAATACAAAAAAATTTACAATCTCAAACTAGAGACTCAGAACAACAGTTGTGTTAGTAATGAATTGAATCTATGGTGTTAATCCATAAAACTCGTTGAACCAACGGTGGTAGAGGGCATCTTTAGCAGTTATCCTCATTGTTGGATCAACGGTTAAAAGCCTTTGTAGAAGATCGTATCCGGAGGCACTCAGCGACGTCGCCCTTCGAATCGGTGTGTTATAAATTAACCTAAATTGGTTTAGCTCCGAATCCCCCGGAAAAAGCACCTCGTTAGACACCAATTCTGCCATAATACACCCAATCGACCACATGTCAATTGCTTTGGTGTACGTCCCTCCACCTAGAAGAATCTCGGGGGCACGGTACCATAAAGTACCCACCCCCGGGGTGAACGACCCTAGTCCACTCTCAAAAATACGGGACAAACCGAAGTCACAGATTTTCAATCGAGTTGTATCCTTGACGTTGACCAGGATGTTGGCGGGCTTAAGATCCCTGTGCATCACATCCAAATCGTGGAGAAAGTCAATACCCTCGAGAATCTGTTTCATCACGAGTTTGACTTCACTTTGTGTCAACGTCGACCCTCTCTTTGCTTCCATGAATCTTCTTAAGTCTGTTTGCATGTGCTCCATCACTACGTACACACGGCCATCGCCTTCGTGGATGAGTCCTTTGTACTCCACGATCGAGGGGTGGGGCGGAAGGCACGACAAGAACGCAACTTCTTGTTTTGTAGATTCGGACATGCCGTGCAATTCGTGCTTAATGGCAACGATTTCCCCGGATGTATTGTTTCTTCCTTCGTATACAACGCCATAACTTCCACTACTGATCACCTTCACAATCGTATATGTTGTTGGCTCCTGACTATGATTGTTGTAGCTTGAATATTGATCAAACTGCACCATGATTTTTAATTTGAAGCAATGATCGATATTAAGATTTACGAAATATGAAAATTATGGAAAAAAAATATGAATGTCAATAGTGTGTGTAGTAGCGTTGGTTTATATAGAGTAGGTTGGTCTGTTCAGAGAAATCCATAATAAATCGGGGAGAATCTAATATTCATATCTAATTCAGATAAAAAAAAAATACGCATATAAGGAAATATATATCTAAACGCAAGATAATATATTTTCTTTTTTTCCCAATTTCATTTGGACCAAACAAATTATAGGAGTGGTATAATCGTATAAATTAGATGATTTTGTACAATCCCTAAAAAATCTGATATATAACGAAAAAAAAAAAAGAAAGAGATTTCCGAATTACTCATCCAAAAGGACTAAAACGTCTTGAGCATGGATGAAAATGTCGGTCGGATATTTTTCCAATATATTCTTGATATATCCAATTTCCGTGGTCGATATCGGTATTTGAAAATGTCGGTCGGATATTTATCCCCTTGTTTAGTGTCACTTCAAGAAAACTGCAATTTAGCCGCGAACAATTTTATCGTTAATTATAATATTTTCGTCGCTAACGTGTTTGTGACAAAAAAATTAATTTTGTCGCAAATATTAGCGATGAAAATTTGAGTTTCTTCGCAAAATATTAGTGACGTGCGAAAATGTGAAAGTTTCATCGCAGAATATTAGCGACGAAAATATGAGTTTCATCGCAAAATGTTTGCGAGGAAAATCAAACATTTGTCGCAAACACATTAGCGACGGGTGTATAGCAACAAATCCCGCGACGCAATTATTTCATCGCTAACTCACATTAGCAGCGAAAATATTAGAATTAGCGACAAATTTTTTCGTGTCTAAAACAGTAGCTCCTTACTTCATGGCTATTTTTTTGCGATAAATATTTTAATTTCGTTGCAAATGTTAGCGATTAAACCCATATTTTTGTCGCTAATATTTGGCTATGGATATCCGATTTACGAATCGTTCTCTAAACCCACATTCGCACTCGATCAACCCAACCCGCACCCACATACCCCCTCCCCGTTTTATTTAAATGACTATTTATTTGGTCTTCGTGGGAATTGATCCCGGGTGAATGGGCATCCAGCACCACTCGGGCATATAGCTCTTTGGTTCAGTTTTTAATATTAATTATATATGTATTCAATTGTTACTAATTTAGTTAATTTTACTCATTTAATTAATTTATTTCACATATATTAATTAATTAATTTTTAACTTTTAACAATTATATATATATATATATGCATATATATTGTAATTTTTAAAACAATTCCAATTGTAAAAAATCAATGTCACTTTAACAATTCAAAAAAATTAATAAATATTACATCTAATCTTCATCCTCTCATCTTTATGTCCATCTTCATTTGTATCGATCATCATATTTATAAATAATTTTATAAATATTCAAACAGATTTATAAGACACAAAATTTGGAGAATTATTAAACATTTAATTATATAAACTGATTTTCTAGATTTAATATGCATAGTTGAAGTAGTACTTTTCCTTCATGCTCAGTGAGAATAACAATAAATAATTAATGAAATCAAGAAAACAGAAAAAATAAAACAAATTATATAGAATGAAATCAAGAAATTATACACCAAAATAAATCAAATAAAATACTTAAAATGTCAAATTAATGAGTAAAAGTAAAAGAAATTATATTGATCCTAAACATCATAGTGTTGGAATCGTCTCTTTATTTCACATTGTGCATGCACTCAAAAAATTTTCCTTTATTATGTTTAAACGACAACCATTTTTAATTCATGAGATTTAAAATGAAAAAATCTATTTCATCACTAAAATATTATAGACGAAATATAATTTTTATTATTGTTCTGATTATTAACAATAAAATAAAATAATTTGTTTTAAGTGTAGCGATGAAATATTTTAATTTCGTTGCAAATATGAATTCCAAGAAATTAGCCACAAAAAATATATTTCATCACAAAATAATAGCGACTAAATATAATTTTCATTGTTGTCCTGATTATTAACAACAAAATAAAACAATTTGTTGCTAGTGTAGCCATGAAATATTTTAGTTTCGTCGCAAATATTAATCCCAATAAAGTAGCTACAAAAATTTATATTTCATCACAAAATTTTAGCGACGAAATATAATTTTCTTTGTAGTTCTGATTCTTAACAACAAAATAAAACAATTTGTTGCTAGTATATCAGTAAAATATTTTAATTTCGTTGCACATATTAATTGTAAGATACTAGCCACAATTTTTTTACAGTAAAATATTAGCGACGAAATATAATTTTCAACATTAGTGTGATTATTAACAACAAAATAAAATAATTTGTTGCTAATTTAGCGATGAAATATTATAATTACATCACAAAATTAAATCCAAAAAATTAGCCACAAAAATTACAATTTCGGCGTTAATATTTTAGCGATGAAATATAATTTTTATGGTTGTTCTGATTATTAACAAAAACATAAAATATTTTTTTGTTTGCGTGGCGATGAAATATTTTCATTTGGTCGCCAAAATTATATCCACAAAATTTTCATTTTTCATTGGAAAATATTAGCGACAAAATAATTTTCATTTTTCTTCTGATTATTAACAACAAAATAAAATAATTTATTGCTAGTTTAGCAATGAAATATTTTAATTTCATCGCAAAAAATAATTTCAAGAAAGTAGCCACCAAAATTTCTATTTCATCGCAAAATATTAGCGACGAAATATAATTTTCATTGTTGTTCTAACTATTAATAACAAAATGAAGCAATTTGTTGCTAATGTAGCGATGAAATATATATATTTTGTTGCAAATATTAAATCTAAGAATTTAGTAATGTAATTTTTTTTTTTATTGGACGCTGAAGTGAAGAGGGAAATCGTATACCAGATAGAAATAGAAGAATGAGTTAAATTTCAAGGGCAATATTGACCAAATAAAGTAAATTAAGTCAAAATTCGTGGGTCAAATGCGGGTAAACGCTGGTCAAAGCGGGTCAACCTTAATTATAATATTTATTTTCGCTCTAAAATATTATCTTACTACATGACCAAAACTATGTTAGTGCAAGACCTAAATTTTGTCACTACAAGACCAAAAGTGTATTACTACAAGTCCAAAAATATTCTGGACACTTGTTTTTTTTTTTTTAGCAAAATTACTAAAATAATTCTGACTTATTCGGCTACTACATGACTAAAACAATGTTACTACAAGACCAAAATTTTATCACTATAAGGTCAAAAGTGTATTTACATGTCCAAAATCATTCTGGACAGTTAATTTTTTGGGTGAATTTGCAGAATGTTTTGACATGTAATAGTAATTTTTTGGCTTTGTAGTGGTAATTTTTTGATCTTGTAGTAACAATATTTTGGTCATGTAGTAAACCACCTGTTTGCGACTCGCGAATTTTCTGGGCAACCCGGATCCGGGTTTATGCCCCGCGAATTTTTTAAAATTATCTTAATTTTACTTTTGGATTAAATGGGCTTAGGATTTTAACTTGGTCTAATTAGTATATGGAACGCATATATAAAATATTTCAAATAAGACTAGCCAAATTCAGATAGTGCTATTGGAATAATGTCTCTCAATAAATTAAAAACTTTATTTATCGATCCTGTTTCTTAGTTATTTATATTTAATTTTTTTTTTAATTACATTATATACCCATTCATTTTCACCTCCGCATGACTAGTTATTTATATTTAATTGAAACAAGTTCTTTAACGAATCTTTTTAACAGAATAGGTTTATATATGATCTAAATTTAATTTGACAAAAACATTAAACATGAAGACAAATGACAAATAAGTTCCCAAAGAACTCGATTCAATGAAATACTCACATAGGCTGCTGACGTGGCTTCTTCAAATATTTTCATTCTTAAATTTCTAAAATTCTACAATTATTGTATACGATTCAGGTTGAACCTTGTTTTCTGGAAAATTTTTGTAACAGTAAAATGAGGATGAATTATAATTAATTATAAAAGGTTGATTTTATTACGGAAATTAAAATTTGTGACATTTTAGTGAAATTAAAATTAATATTGATAAATATGCAAACATGAAAATACGGAAATTAATCAACATGTTTGTTTTTCAACAAATCATTTTTTATTTTATTTTTATAAATATTTAGATTATAAAATAGCTAGGATACATGTTTTTTGATCGGTTCCCTAATAGATATTCCTCTATTTAGCATGCATGCCATGTATAGAAGTTAAAAAATATACCGAGAGAATATAAAATATATCCATTTAATCATTAATAAAATACAAAAAAATTTACAATCTCAAACTAGAGACTCAGAACAACAGTTGTGTTAGTAATGAATTGAATCTATGGTGTTAATCCATAAAACTCGTTGAACCAACGGTGGTAGAGGGCATCTTTAGCAGTTATCCTCATTGTTGGATCAACGGTTAAAAGCCTTTGTAGAAGATCGTATCCGGAGGCACTCAGCGACGTCGCCCTTCGAATCGGTGTGTTATAAATTAACCTAAATTGGTTTAGCTCCGAATCCCCCGGAAAAAGCACCTCGTTAGACACCAATTCTGCCATAATACACCCAATCGACCACATGTCAATTGCTTTGGTGTACGTCCCTCCACCTAGAAGAATCTCGGGGGCACGGTACCATAAAGTACCCACCCCCGGGGTGAACGACCCTAGTCCACTCTCAAAAATACGGGACAAACCGAAGTCACAGATTTTCAATCGAGTTGTATCCTTGACGTTGACCAGGATGTTGGCGGGCTTAAGATCCCTGTGCATCACATCCAAATCGTGGAGAAAGTCAATACCCTCGAGAATCTGTTTCATCAAGAGTTTGACTTCACTTTGTGTCAACGTCGACCCTCTCTTTGCTTCCATGAATCTTCTTAAGTCTGTTTGCATGTGCTCCATCACTACGTACACACGGCCATCGCCTTCGTGGATGAGTCCTTTGTACTCCACGATCGAGGGGTGGGGCGGAAGGCACGACAAGAACGCAACTTCTTGTTTTGTAGATTCGGACATGCCGTGCAATTCGTGCTTAATGGCAACGATTTCCCCGGATGTATTGTTTCTTCCTTCGTATACAACGCCATAACTTCCACTACTGATCACCTTCACAATCGTATATGTTGTTGGCTCCTGACTATGATTGTTGTAGCTTGAATATTGATCAAACTGCACCATGATTTTTAATTTGAAACAATGATCGATATTAAGATTTACGAAATATGAAAATTATGGAAAAAAAATATGAATGTCAATAGTGTGTAGTAACGTTGGTTTATATAGAGTAGGTTGGTCTGTTCAGAGAAATCCATAATAAATCGGGGAGAATCTAATATTCATATCTAATTCAGATAAAAAAAAAATACGCATATAAGGAAATATATATATCTAAACGCAAGATAATATATTTTCTTTTTTTCCCAATTTCATTTGGACCAAACAAATTATAGGAGTGGTATAATCGTATAAATGAGATGATTTTGTACAATCCCTAAAAAATCTGATATATAACGAAAAAAAAAAAAGAAAGAGATTTCCGAATTACTCATCCAAAAGGACTAAAACGTCTTGAGCATGGATGAAAATGTCGGTCGGATATTTTTCCAATATATTCTTGATATATCCAATTTCCGTGGTCGATATCGGTATTTGAAAATGTCGGTCGGATATTTATCCCCTTGTTTAGTGTCACTTCAAGAAAACTGCAATTTAGCCGCGAACAATTTTATCGTTAATTATAATATTTTCGTCGCTAACGTGTTTGTGACAAAAAAATTAATTTTGTCGCAAATATTAGCGATGGAAATTTGAGTTTCTTCGCAAAATATTAGTGACGTGCGAAAATGTGAGAGTTTCATCGCAGAATATTAGCGACGAAAATATGAGTTTCATCGCAAAATGTTTGCGAGGAAAATCAAACATTTGTCGCAAACACATTAGCGACGGGTGTATAGCAACAAATCCCGCGACGCAATTATTTCATCGCTAACTCACATTAACAGCGAAAATATTAGAATTAGCGACAAATTTTTTCGTGTCTAAAACAGTAGCTCCTTACTTCATGGCTATTTTTTTGCGATAAATATTTTAATTTCGTTGCAAATGTTAGCGATGAAACCCATATTTTTGTCGCTAATATTTGTCTATGGATATCCGATTTACGAATCGTTCTCTAAACCCACATTCGCACTCGATCAACCCAACCCGCACCCACATACCCCCTCCCCGTTTTATTTAAATGACTATTTATTTGGTCTTCGTGGGAATTGATCCCGGGTGAACGGGCATCCAGCACCACTCGGGCATATAGCTCTTTGGTTCAGTTTTTAATATTAATTATATATGTATTCAATTGTTACTAATTTAGTTAATTTTACTCATTTAATTAATTTATTTCACATATATTAATTAATTAATTTTTAACTTTTAACAATTATATATATATATATATATATATGCATATATATTGTAATTTTTAAAACAATTCCAATTGTAAAAAATCAATGTCACTTTAACAATTCAAAAAAATTAATAAATATTACATCTAATCTTCATCCTCTCATCTTTATGTCCATCTTCATTTGTATCGATCATCATATTTATAAATATTTTTATAAATATTCAAACAGATTTATAAGACACAAAATTTGGAGAATTATTAAACATTTAATTATATAAACTGATTTTCTAGATTTAATATGCATAGTTGAAGTAGTACTTTTCCTTCATGCTCAGTGAGAATAACAATAAATAATTAATGAAATCAAGAAAACAGAAAAAATAAAACAAATTATATAGAATGAAATCAAGAAATTATACACCAAAATAAATCAAATAAAATACTTAAAATGTCAAATTAATGAGTAAAAGTAAAAGAAATTATATTGATCCTAAACATCATAGTGTTGGAATCGTCTCTTTATTTCACATTGTGCATGCACTCAAAAAAATTTCCTTTATTATGTTTAAACGACAACCATTTTTAATTCATGAGATTTAAAATGAAAAAATCTATTTCGTCACTAAAATATTATAGACGAAATATAATTTTTATTATTGTTTTGATTATTAACAATAAAATAAAATAATTTGTTTTAAGTGTAGCGATGAAATATTTTAATTTCGTTGCAAATATGAATTCCAAGAAATTAGCCACAAAAAATATATTTCATCACAAAATAATAGCGACTAAATATAATTTTCATTGTTGTCCTGATTATTAACAATAAAATAAAACAATTTGTTGCTAGTGTAGCCATGAAATATTTTAGTTTCGTCGCAAATATTAATCCCAATAAAGTAGCTACAAAAAATTATATTTCATCACAAAATTTTAGCGACGAAATATAATTTTCTTTGTAGTTCTGATTCTTAACAACAAAATAAAACAATTTGTTGCTAGTATATCAGTAAAATATTTTAATTTCGTTGCACATATTAATTGTAAGATACTAGCCACAATTTTTTTACAGCAAAATATTAGCGACGAAATATAATTTTCAACGTTAGTGTGATTATTAACAACAAAATAAAATAATTTGTTGCTAATTTAGCGATGAAATATTATAATTACATCACAAAATTAAATCCAAAAAATTAGCCACAAAAATTACAATTTCGGCGTTAATATTTTAGCGATGAAATATAATTTTTATGGTTGTTCTGATTATTAACAAAAACATAAAATATTTTTTTGTTTGCGTGGCGATGAAATATTTTCATTTGGTCGCCAAAATTATATCCACAAAATTTTCATTTTTCATTGGAAAATATTAGCGACAAAATAATTTTCATTTTTCTTCTGATTATTAACAACAAAATAAAATAATTTATTGCTAGTTTAGCAATGAAATATTTTAATTTCATCGCAAAAAATAATTTCAAGAAAGTAGCCACCAAAATTTCTATTTCATCGCAAAATATTAGCGACGAAATATAATTTTCATTGTTGTTCTAACTATTAATAACAAAATGAAGCAATTTGTTGCTAATGTAGCGATGAAATATATATATTTTGTTGCAAATATTAAATCTAAGATTTTAGTAATGTAATTTTTTTTTTTGTTGGACGCTGAAGTGAAGAGGGAAATCGTATACCAGATAGAAATAGAAGAATGAGTTAAATTTCAAGGGCAATATTGACCAAATAAAGTAAATTAAGTCAAAATTCGTGGGTCAAATGCGGGTAAACGCTGGTCAAAGCGGGTCAACCTTAATTATAATATTTATTTTCACTCTAAAATATTATCTTACTACATGACCAAAACTATGTTAGTGCAAGACCTAAATTTTGTCACTACAAGACCAAAAGTGTATTACTACAAGTCCAAAAATATTCTGGACACTTGTTTTTTTTTTTTTTTTTAGCAAAATTAGTAAAATAATTCTGACTTATTCGGCTACTACATGACTAAAACAATGTTACTACAAGACCAAAATTTTATCACTATAAGGTCAAAAGTGTATTTACATGTCCAAAATCATTCTGGACAGTTAATTTTTTGGGTGAATTTGCAGAATGTTTTGACATGTAATAGTAATTTTTTGGCTTTGTAGTGGTAATTTTTTGATCTTGTAGTAACAATATTTTGGTCATGTAGTAAACCACCTGTTTGCGACTCGCGAATTTTCTGGGCAACCCGGATCCGGGTTTATGCCCCGCGAATTTTTTAAAATTATCTTAATTTTACTTTTGGATTAAATGGGCTTAGGATTTTAACTTGGTCTAATTAGTATATGGAACGCATATATAAAATATTTCAAATAAGACTAGCCAAATTCAGATAGTGCTATTGGAATAATGTCTCTCAATAAATTAAAAACTTTATTTATCGATCCTGTTTCTTAGTTATTTATATTTAATTTTTTTTTAATTACATTATATACCCATTCATTTTCACCTCCCCATGACTAGTTATTTATATTTAATTGAAACAAGTTCTTTAACGAATCTTTTTAACAGAATAGGTTTATATATGATCTAAATTTAATTTGACAAAAACATTAAACATGAAGACAAATGACAAATAAGTTCCCAAAGAACTCGATTCAATGAAATACTCACATAGGCTGCTGACGTGGCTTCTTCAAATATTTTCATTCTTAAATTTCTAAAATTCTACAATTATTGTATACGATTCAGGTTGAACCTTGTTTTCTGGAAAATTTTTGTAACAGTAAAATGAGGATTAATTATAATTAATTATAAAAGGTTGATTTTATTACGGAAATTAAAATTTGTGACATTTTAGTGAAATTAAAATTAATATTGATAAATATGCAAACATGAAAATACGGAAATTAATCAACATGTTTGTTTTTCAACAAATCATTTTTTATTTTATTTTTCTAAATATTTAGATTATAAAATAGCTAGGATACATGTTTTTTGATCGGTTCCCCCCTAATAGATATTCCTCTATTTAGCATGCATGCCATGTATAGAAGTTAAAAAATATACCGAGAGAATATAAAATATATCCATTTAATCATTAATAAAATACAAAAAAATTTACAATCTCAAACTAGAGACTCAGAACAACAGTTGTGTTAGTAATGAATTGAATCTATGGTGTTAATCCATAAAACTGTTGAACCAACGGTGGTAGAGGGCATCTTTAGCAGTTATCCTCATTGTTGGATCAACGGTTAAAAGCCTTTGTAGAAGATCGTATCCGGAGGCACTCAGCGACGTCGCCCTTCGAATCGGTGTGTTATAAATTAACCTAAATTGGTTTAGCTCCGAATCCCCCGGAAAAAGCACCTCGTTAGACACCAATTCTGCCATAATACACCCAATCGACCACATGTCAATTGCTTTGGCGTACGTCCCTCCACCTAGAAGAATCTCGGGGGCACGGTACCATAAAGTACCCACCCCCGGGGTGAACGACCCTAGTCCACTCTCAAAAATACGGGACAAACCGAAGTCACAGATTTTCAATCGAGTTGTATCCTTGACGTTGACCAGGATGTTGGCGGGCTTAAGATCCCTGTGCATCACATCCAAATCGTGGAGAAAGTCAATACCCTCGAGAATCTGTTTCATCACGAGTTTGACTTCACTTTGTGTCAACGTCGACCCTCTCTTTGCTTCCATGAATCTTCTTAAGTCTGTTTGCATGTGCTCCATCACTACGTACACACGGCCATCGCCTTCGTGGATGAGTCCTTTGTACTCCACGATCGAGGGGTGGGGCGGAAGGCACGACAAGAACGCAACTTCTTGTTTTGTAGATTCGGACATGCCGTGCAATTCGTGCTTAATGGCAACGATTTCCCCGGATGTATTGTTTCTTCCTTCGTATACAACGCCATAACTTCCACTACTGATCACCTTCACAATCGTATATGTTGTTGGCTCCTGACTATGATTGTTGTAGCTTGAATATTGATCAAACTGCACCATGATTTTTAATTTGAAGCAATGATCGATATTAAGATTTACGAAATATGAAAATTATGGAAAAAAAATATGAATGTCAATAGTGTGTGTAGTAACGTTGGTTTATATAGAGTAGGTTGGTCTGTTCAGAGAAATCCATAATAAATCGGGGAGAATCTAATATTCATATCTAATTCAGATAAAAAAAAATACGCATATAAGGAAATATATATATCTAAACGCAAGATAATATATTTTCTTTTTTTCCCAATTTCATTTGGACCAAACAAATTATAGGAGTGGTATAATCGTATAAATGAGATGATTTTGTACAATCCCTAAAAAATCTGATATATAACGAAAAAAAAAAAAAGAGATTTCCGAATTACTCATCCAAAAGGACTAAAACGTCTTGAGCATGGATGAAAATGTCGGTCGGATATTTTTCCAATATATTCTTGATATATCCAATTTCCGTGGTCGATATCGGTATTTGAAAATGTCGGTCGGATATTTATCCCCTTGTTTAGTGTCACTTCAAGAAAACTGCAATTTAGCCGCGAACAATTTTATCGTTAATTATAATATTTTCGTCGCTAACGTGTTTGTGACAAAAAAATTAATTTTGTCGCAAATATTAGCGATGGAAATTTGAGTTTCTTCGCAAAATATTAGTGACGTGCGAAAATGTGAGAGTTTCATCGCAGAATATTAGCGACGAAAATATGAGTTTCATCGCAAAATATTTGCGAGGAAAATCAAACATTTGTCGCAAACACATTAGCGACGGGTGTATAGCAACAAATCCCGCGACGCAATTATTTCATCGCTAACTCACATTAGCAGCGAAAATATTAGAATTAGCGACAAATTTTTTTGTGTCTAAAACAGTAGCTCCTTACTTCATGGCTATTTTTTTGCGATAAATATTTTAATTTCGTTGCAAATGTTAGCGATGAAACCCATATTTTTGTCGCTAATATTTGTCTATGGATATCCGATTTACGAATCGTTCTCTAAACCCACATTCGCACTCGATCAACCCAACCCGCACCCACATACCCCCTCCCCGTTTTATTTAAATGACTATTTATTTGGTCTTCGTGGGAATTGATCCCGGGTGAACGGGCATCCAGCACCACTCGGGCATATAGCTCTTTGGTTCAGTTTTTAATATTAATTATATATGTATTCAATTGTTACTAATTTAGTTAATTTTACTCATTTAATTAATTTATTTCACATATATTAATTAATTAATTTTTAACTTTTAACAATTATATATATATATATATATATATATATATGCATATATATTGTAATTTTTAAAACAATTCCAATTGTAAAAAATCAATGTCACTTTAACAATTCAAAAAAATTAATAAATATTACATCTAATCTTCATCCTCTCATCTTTATGTCCATCTTCATTTGTATCGATCATCATATTTATAAATATTTTTATAAATATTCAAACAGATTTATAAGACACAAAATTTGGAGAATTATTAAACATTTAATTATATAAACTGATTTTCTAGATTTAATATGCATAGTTGAAGTAGTACTTTTCCTTCATGCTCAGTGAGAATAACAATAAATAATTAATGAAATCAAGAAAACAGAAAAAATAAAACAAATTATATAGAATGAAATCAAGAAATTATACACCAAAATAAATCAAATAAAATACTTAAAATGTCAAATTAATGAGTAAAAGTAAAAGAAATTATATTGATCCTAAACATCATAGTGTTGGAATCGTCTCTTTATTTCACATTGTGCATGCACTCAAAAAAATTTCCTTTATTATGTTTAAACGACAACCATTTTTAATTCATGAGATTTAAAATGAAAAAATCTATTTCGTCACTAAAATATTATAGACGAAATATAATTTTTATTATTGTTTTTATTATTAACAATAAAATAAAATAATTTGTTTTAAGTGTAGCGATGAAATATTTTAATTTCGTTGCAAATATGAATTCCAAGAAATTAGCCACAAAAAATATATTTCATCACAAAATAATAGCGACTAAATATAATTTTCATTGTTGTCCTGATTATTAACAATAAAATAAAACAATTTGTTGCTAGTGTAGCCATGAAATATTTTAGTTTCGTCGCAAATATTAATCCCAATAAAGTAGCTACAAAAAATTATATTTCATCACAAAATTTTAGCGACGAAATATAATTTTCTTTGTAGTTCTGATTCTTAACAACAAAATAAAACAATTTGTTGCTAGTATATCAGTAAAATATTTTAATTTCGTTGCACATATTAATTGTAAGATACTAGCCACAATTTTTTTACAGCAAAATATTAGCGACGAAATATAATTTTCAACGTTAGTGTGATTATTAACAACAAAATAAAATAATTTGTTGCTAATTTAGCGATGAAATATTATAATTACATCACAAAATTAAATCCAAAAAATTAGCCACAAAAATTACAATTTCGGCGTTAATATTTTAGCGATGAAATATAATTTTTATGGTTGTTCTGATTATTAACAAAAACATAAAATATTTTTTTGTTTGCGTGGCGATGAAATATTTTCATTTGGTCGCCAAAATTATATCCACAAAATTTTCATTTTTCATTGGAAAATATTAGCGACAAAATAATTTTCATTTTTCTTCTGATTATTAACAACAAAATAAAATAATTTATTGCTAGTTTAGCAATGAAATATTTTAATTTCATCGCAAAAAATAATTTCAAGAAAGTAGCCACCAAAATTTCTATTTCATCGCAAAATATTAGCGACGAAATATAATTTTCATTGTTGTTCTAACTATTAATAACAAAATGAAGCAATTTGTTGCTAATGTAGCGATGAAATATATATATTTTGTTGCAAATATTAAATCTAAGATTTTAGTAATGTAATTTTTTTTTTTGTTGGACGCTGAAGTGAAGAGGGAAATCGTATACCAGATAGAAATAGAAGAATGAGTTAAATTTCAAGGGCAATATTGACCAAATAAAGTAAATTAAGTCAAAATTCGTGGGTCAAATGCGGGTAAACGCTGGTCAAAGCGGGTCAACCTTAATTATAATATTTATTTTCACTCTAAAATATTATCTTACTACATGACCAAAACTATGTTAGTGCAAGACCTAAATTTTGTCACTACAAGACCAAAAGTGTATTACTACAAGTCCAAAAATATTCTGGACACTTGTTTTTTTTTTTTTTTTAGCAAAATTACTAAAATAATTCTGACTTATTCGGCTACTACATGACTAAAACAATGTTACTACAAGACCAAAATTTTATCACTATAAGGTCAAAAGTGTATTTACATGTCCAAAATCATTCTGGACAGTTAATTTTTTGGGTGAATTTGCAGAATGTTTTGACATGTAATAGTAATTTTTTGGCTTTGTAGTGGTAATTTTTTGATCTTGTAGTAACAATATTTTGGTCATGTAGTAAACCACCTGTTTGCGACTCGCGAATTTTCTGTGCAACCCGGATCCGGGTTTATGCCCCGCGAATTTTTTAAAATTATCTTAATTTTACTTTTGGATTAAATGGGCTTAGGATTTTAACTTGGTCTAATTAGTATATGGAACGCATATATAAAATATTTCAAATAAGACTAGCCAAATTCAGATAGTGCTATTGGAATAATGTCTCTCAATAAATTAAAAACTTTATTTATCGATCCTGTTTCTTAGTTATTTATATTTAATTTTTTTTTTAATTACATTATATACCCATTCATTTTCACCTCCCCATGACTAGTTATTTATATTTAATTGAAACAAGTTCTTTAACGAATCTTTTTAACAGAATAGGTTTATATATGATCTAAATTTAATTTGACAAAAACATTAAACATGAAGACAAATGACAAATAAGTTCCCAAAGAACTCGATTCAATGAAATACTCACATAGGCTGCTGACGTGGCTTCTTCAAATATTTTCATTCTTAAATTTCTAAAATTCTACAATTATTGTATACGATTCAGGTTGAACCTTGTTTTCTGGAAAATTTTTGTAACAGTAAAATGAGGATTAATTATAATTAATTATAAAAGGTTGATTTTATTACGGAAATTAAAATTTGTGACATTTTAGTGAAATTAAAATTAATATTGATAAATATGCAAACATGAAAATACGGAAATTAATCAACATGTTTGTTTTTCAACAAATCATTTTTTATTTTATTTTTCTAAATATTTAGATTATAAAATAGCTAGGATACATGTTTTTTGATCGGTTCCCCCCTAATAGATATTCCTCTATTTAGCATGCATGCCATGTATAGAAGTTAAAAAATATACCGAGAGAATATAAAATATATCCATTTAATCATTAATAAAATACAAAAAAATTTACAATCTCAAACTAGAGACTCAGAACAACAGTTGTGTTAGTAATGAATTGAATCTATGGTGTTAATCCATAAAACTGTTGAACCAACGGTGGTAGAGGGCATCTTTAGCAGTTATCCTCATTGTTGGATCAACGGTTAAAAGCCTTTGTAGAAGATCGTATCCGGAGGCACTCAGCGACGTCGCCCTTCGAATCGGTGTGTTATAAATTAACCTAAATTGGTTTAGCTCCGAATCCCCCGGAAAAAGCACCTCGTTAGACACCAATTCTGCCATAATACACCCAATCGACCACATGTCAATTGCTTTGGCGTACGTCCCTCCACCTAGAAGAATCTCGGGGGCACGGTACCATAAAGTACCCACCCCCGGGGGGTGAACGACCCTAGTCCACTCTCAAAAATACGGGACAAACCGAAGTCACAGATTTTCAATCGAGTTGTATCCTTGACGTTGACCAGGATGTTGGCGGGCTTAAGATCCCTGTGCATCACATCCAAATCGTGGAGAAAGTCAATACCCTCGAGAATCTGTTTCATCACGAGTTTGACTTCACTTTGTGTCAACGTCGACCCTTTCTTTGCTTCCATGAATCTTCTTAAGTCTGTTTGCATGTGCTCCATCACTACGTACACACGGCCATCGCCTTCGTGGATGAGTCCTTTGTACTCCACGATCGAGGGGTGGGGCGGAAGGCACGACAAGAACGCAACTTCTTGTTTTGTAGATTCGGACATGCCGTGCAATTCGTGCTTAATGGCAACGATTTCCCCGGATGTATTGTTTCTTCCTTCGTATACAACGCCATAACTTCCACTACTGATCACCTTCACAATCGTATATGTTGTTGGCTCCTGACTATGATTGTTGTAGCTTGAATATTGATCAAACTGCACCATGATTTTTAATTTGAAGCAATGATCGATATTAAGATTTACGAAATATGAAAATTATGGAAAAAAAATATGAATGTCAATAGTGTGTAGTAACGTTGGTTTATATAGAGTAGGTTGGTCTGTTCAGAGAAATCCATAATAAATCGGGGAGAATCTAATATTCATATCTAATTCAGATAAAAAAAAAATACGCATATAAGGAAATATATATATCTAAACGCAAGATAATATATTTTCTTTTTTTCCCAATTTCATTTGGACCAAACAAATTATAGGAGTGGTATAATCGTATAAATGAGATGATTTTGTACAATCCCTAAAAAATCTGATATATAACGAAAAAAAAAAAAAAGAGATTTCCGAATTACTCATCCAAAAGGACTAAAACGTCTTGAGCATGGATGAAAATGTCGGTCGGATATTTTTCCAATATATTCTTGATATATCCAATTTCCGTGGTCGATATCGGTATTTGAAAATGTCGGTCGGATATTTATCCCCTTGTTTAGTGTCACTTCAAGAAAACTGCAATTTAGCCGCGAACAATTTTATCGTTAATTATAATATTTTCGTCGCTAACGTGTTTGTGACAAAAAAATTAATTTTGTCGCAAATATTAGCGATGGAAATTTGAGTTTCTTCGCAAAATATTAGTGACGTGCGAAAATGTGAGAGTTTCATCGCAGAATATTAGCGACGAAAATATGAGTTTCATCGCAAAATATTTGCGAGGAAAATCAAACATTTGTCGCAAACACATTAGCGACGGGTGTATAGCAACAAATCCCGCGACGCAATTATTTCATCGCTAACTCACATTAGCAGCGAAAATATTAGAATTAGCGACAAATTTTTTCGTGTCTAAAACAGTAGCTCCTTACTTCATGGCTATTTTTTTGCGATAAATATTTTAATTTCGTTGCAAATGTTAGCGATGAAACCCATATTTTTGTCGCTAATATTTGTCTATGGATATCCGATTTACGAATCGTTCTCTAAACCCACATTCGCACTCGATCAACCCAACCCGCACCCACATACCCCCTCCCCGTTTTATTTAAATGACTATTTATTTGGTCTTCGTGGGAATTGATCCCGGGTGAACGGGCATCCAGCACCACTCGGGCATATAGCTCTTTGGTTCAGTTTTTAATATTAATTATATATGTATTCAATTGTTACTAATTTAGTTAATTTTACTCATTTAATTAATTTATTTCACATATATTAATTAATTAATTTTTAACTTTTAACAATTATATATATATATATATATATATATATATATATGCATATATATTGTAATTTTTAAAACAATTCCAATTGTAAAAAATCAATGTCACTTTAACAATTCAAAAAAATTAATAAATATTACATCTAATCTTCATCCTCTCATCTTTATGTCCATCTTCATTTGTATCGATCATCATATTTATAAATATTTTTATAAATATTCAAACAGATTTATAAGACACAAAATTTGGAGAATTATTAAACATTTAATTATATAAACTGATTTTCTAGATTTAATATGCATAGTTGAAGTAGTACTTTTCCTTCATGCTCAGTGAGAATAACAATAAATAATTAATGAAATCAAGAAAACAGAAAAAATAAAACAAATTATATAGAATGAAATCAAGAAATTATACACCAAAATAAATCAAATAAAATACTTAAAATGTCAAATTAATGAGTAAAAGTAAAAGAAATTATATTGATCCTAAACATCATAGTGTTGGAATCGTCTCTTTATTTCACATTGTGCATGCACTCAAAAAAATTTCCTTTATTATGTTTAAACGACAACCATTTTTAATTCATGAGATTTAAAATGAAAAAATCTATTTCGTCACTAAAATATTATAGACGAAATATAATTTTTATTATTGTTTTTATTATTAACAATAAAATAAAATAATTTGTTTTAAGTGTAGCGATGAAATATTTTAATTTCGTTGCAAATATGAATTCCAAGAAATTAGCCACAAAAAATATATTTCATCACAAAATAATAGCGACTAAATATAATTTTCATTGTTGTCCTGATTATTAACAATAAAATAAAACAATTTGTTGCTAGTGTAGCCATGAAATATTTTAGTTTCGTCGCAAATATTAATCCCAATAAAGTAGCTACAAAAAATTATATTTCATCACAAAATTTTAGCGACGAAATATAATTTTCTTTGTAGTTCTGATTCTTAACAACAAAATAAAACAATTTGTTGCTAGTATATCAGTAAAATATTTTAATTTCGTTGCACATATTAATTGTAAGATACTAGCCACAATTTTTTTACAGCAAAATATTAGCGACGAAATATAATTTTCAACGTTAGTGTGATTATTAACAACAAAATAAAATAATTTGTTGCTAATTTAGCGATGAAATATTATAATTACATCACAAAATTAAATCCAAAAAATTAGCCACAAAAATTACAATTTCGGCGTTAATATTTTAGCGATGAAATATAATTTTTATGGTTGTTCTGATTATTAACAAAAACATAAAATATTTTTTTGTTTGCGTGGCGATGAAATATTTTCATTTGGTCGCCAAAATTATATCCACAAAATTTTCATTTTTCATTGGAAAATATTAGCGACAAAATAATTTTCATTTTTCTTCTGATTATTAACAACAAAATAAAATAATTTATTGCTAGTTTAGCAATGAAATATTTTAATTTCATCGCAAAAAATAATTTCAAGAAAGTAGCCACCAAAATTTCTATTTCATCGCAAAATATTAGCGACGAAATATAATTTTCATTGTTGTTCTAACTATTAATAACAAAATGAAGCAATTTGTTGCTAATGTAGCGATGAAATATATATATTTTGTTGCAAATATTAAATCTAAGATTTTAGTAATGTAATTTTTTTTTTTGTTGGACGCTGAAGTGAAGAGGGAAATCGTATACCAGATAGAAATAGAAGAATGAGTTAAATTTCAAGGGCAATATTGACCAAATAAAGTAAATTAAGTCAAAATTCGTGGGTCAAATGCGGGTAAACGCTGGTCAAAGCGGGTCAACCTTAATTATAATATTTATTTTCACTCTAAAATATTATCTTACTACATGACCAAAACTATGTTAGTGCAAGACCTAAATTTTGTCACTACAAGACCAAAAGTGTATTACTACAAGTCCAAAAATATTCTGGACACTTGTTTTTTTTTTTTTTTTTTAGCAAAATTACTAAAATAAGGTCAAAAGTGTATTTACATGTCAAAAGTTTTCTGACTTATTCGGCTACTACATGACTAAAACAATGTTACTACAAGACCAAAATTTTATCACTATAAGGTCAAAAGTGTATTTACATGTCCAAAATCATTCTGGACAGTTAATTTTTTGGGTGAATTTGCAGAATGTTTTGACATGTAATAGTAATTTTTTGGCTTTGTAGTGGTAATTTTTTGATCTTGTAGTAACAATATTTTGGTCATGTAGTAAACCACCTGTTTGCGACTCGCGAATTTTCTGGGCAACCCGGATCCGGGTTTATGCCCCGCGAATTTTTTAAAATTATCTTAATTTTACTTTTGGATTAAATGGGCTTAGGATTTTAACTTGGTCTAATTAGTATATGGAACGCATATATAAAATATTTCAAATAAGACTAGCCAAATTCAGATAGTGCTATTGGAATAATGTCTCTCAATAAATTAAAAACTTTATTTATCGATCCTGTTTCTTAGTTATTTATATTTAATTTTTTTTTTAATTACATTATATACCCATTCATTTTCACCTCCCCATGACTAGTTATTTATATTTAATTGAAACAAGTTCTTTAACGAATCTTTTTAACAGAATAGGTTTATATATGATCTAAATTTAATTTGACAAAAACATTAAACATGAAGACAAATGACAAATAAGTTCCCAAAGAACTCGATTCAATGAAATACTCACATAGGCTGCTGACGTGGCTTCTTCAAATATTTTCATTCTTAAATTTCTAAAATTCTACAATTATTGTATACGATTCAGGTTGAACCTTGTTTTCTGGAAAATTTTTGTAACAGTAAAATGAGGATTAATTATAATTAATTATAAAAGGTTGATTTTATTACGGAAATTAAAATTTGTGACATTTTAGTGAAATTAAAATTAATATTGATAAATATGCAAACATGAAAATACGGAAATTAATCAACATGTTTGTTTTTCAACAAATCATTTTTTATTTTATTTTTCTAAATATTTAGATTATAAAATAGCTAGGATACATGTTTTTTGATCGGTTCCCCCCTAATAGATATTCCTCTATTTAGCATGCATGCCATGTATAGAAGTTAAAAAATATACCGAGAGAATATAAAATATATCCATTTAATCATTAATAAAATACAAAAAAATTTACAATCTCAAACTAGAGACTCAGAACAACAGTTGTGTTAGTAATGAATTGAATCTATGGTGTTAATCCATAAAACTGTTGAACCAACGGTGGTAGAGGGCATCTTTAGCAGTTATCCTCATTGTTGGATCAACGGTTAAAAGCCTTTGTAGAAGATCGTATCCGGAGGCACTCAGCGACGTCGCCCTTCGAATCGGTGTGTTATAAATTAACCTAAATTGGTTTAGCTCCGAATCCCCCGGAAAAAGCACCTCGTTAGACACCAATTCTGCCATAATACACCCAATCGACCACATGTCAATTGCTTTGGCGTACGTCCCTCCACCTAGAAGAATCTCGGGGGCACGGTACCATAAAGTACCCACCCCCGGGGTGAACGACCCTAGTCCACTCTCAAAAATACGGGACAAACCGAAGTCACAGATTTTCAATCGAGTTGTATCCTTGACGTTGACCAGGATGTTGGCGGGCTTAAGATCCCTGTGCATCACATCCAAATCGTGGAGAAAGTCAATACCCTCGAGAATCTGTTTCATCACGAGTTTGACTTCACTTTGTGTCAACGTCGACCCTCTCTTTGCTTCCATGAATCTTCTTAAGTCTGTTTGCATGTGCTCCATCACTACTTACACACGGCCATCGCCTTCGTGGATGAGTCCTTTGTACTCCACGATCGAGGGGTGGGGCGGAAGGCACGACAAGAACGCAACTTCTTGTTTTGTAGATTCGGACATGCCGTGCAATTCGTGCTTAATGGCAACGATCACTACAAAATAATGGAGAAATGGCATCGGGGAAGGCATCGGATCTGCCGTCCCCAAAGATGAAGGCAACGGCAAAGGCATCGGCAGTGTGCCGATGCCAATATGCTCGATGCCATTTAAATGGCATCGGATTTGGGGAAAACCGATGCGAAATGGCATCGGCAGGTCGCCGTTACCAAATGGCATCGGGGCCCACTGCCGATGCCATTTCGCATCGGGGACAGCCGATGCCATTTCGCATCGGGGCAACCGCCGTTACCAAATGGCATCGGGGCCCACTGCCGATGCCATTTTGCATCGGGCCCATTGCCGATGCCTTTTTATTAAAATTTAAAAAACCCGAATCTGGGTTTCGAACCCAGGTCGATAGGCCACCAACACCCACCCCCCACCGCTGGGCCACCCCATTTTTCGGAAATCTGGCCATTTTCGCGATTTGTGGGGTTCGAACTCGGGACCTCGCGGTCTCGAAGGCTTTTGAGCGCCCCCTGTGTGCCGTTTAGGCTAGGAGCTGTTATTCGACATGTTGTGAATGCAATTAATATATATTCAATTTAATTTGAGTTTTTAATTCTTTAATTAATTCAATCCATTCTAACTTTAATTGTTCCTTATTAAATTATTTATCAAAGCATAACATAATTATTTCTAAATTATGTTTTTCAAATTAACTAAATTATGTTTTTCAAATTAAATAATTTATTTACGGTATCAATTCACACTATTTAAATTTATTCTAATCCTCAATTTACAACATTTAAAATCATTCTAATTTTTAATTTCACAACATTATAATTATTTTCACTTATACATTTAAATTTATTCTAATCACATCATTTAAATTCATTCTAATTTTCAATTCACAACATTAAATATATATAATTATTTTCACTTATCCATTTAAAAATATGAATTCACTTATCCATATAATTAAAAATATTTTCATCTATTATAAAATTATTCTCTAGTTCATTTTCAATTAAAATAACATCGTATCACAAACAACATTAATTATAATCATAATTAGCATGTTCACGTCAATTAAAATAACATCACACACAACATTAAAATAAAAATTAATCCTCAACGTCAATGTAATATAATAACATCACACGTAACAAAGTAATATAAAAATGTATCACTCCTCATCACCATCACCATCACCATAAGTGTAGAATATTTCATTTTAACAACCTTGATGTAAAATTAGGAATTTTTTAATCCCCAAGTGTAAAATATTTAATTTAACAAACTTGGTGTAAAATTAGGATTTTTTTAATCCATAAGTGTAAAATATTTCATTTTAACAACTTGGTGTAAAATTATGATTTTTTTAAGTGTAGAATATTTTATTTTAACAACCTTGATGTAAAATTAGGAATTTTTTAATCCCCAAGTGTAAAATATTTAATTTAACAAACTTGGTGTAGAATTAGGATTTTTTTAATCCATAAGTGTAAAATATTTCATTTTCACAAAATTAGTAATTTTTAATCCCTAAGTGTAAAATATTTCATTTTAACAAACTTTGTGTAAAATTATGATTTTTTTTTTAATTTTTAAGTGTAAAATATTTCATTTTAACAATTTTGGTGTAAAATTATGAATTTTTTAATTCCTAAGTGTAAAATATTTCATTTTAACAACTTTGTGTAAAATTATGAATTTTTCAATCCCTAATTATAAAATATTTCATTTTAACAACCTTGATGTAAAATTAGAATTTTTTTAATCCCTAAGTGTAAAATATTTCATTTTTACAACCTTGGTGTAAAATTAGGAATTTTTTATTCCTAGGTGTAAAATATTTCATTTTAACAAACTTGGTGTAAAATTATGAATTTTTTAATCTCTAAGTATAAAATATTTCATTTTAATAAGGTGTAAAATTATGAATTTTTTAATTCCTAAGTGTAAAATATTTCATTTTAACAACTTTGTGTAAAATTATGAATTTTTCAATCCCTAATTATAAAATATTTCATTTTAACAACCTTGATGTAAAATTAGAATTTTTTTAATCCCTAAGTGTAAAATATTTCATTTTCACAACCTTGGTGTAAAATTAGGAATTTTTTATTCCTAGGTGTAAAATATTTCATTTTAACAAACTTGGTGTAAAATTATGAATTTTTTAATCTCTAAGTATAAAATATTTCATTTTAACAAGGTGTAAAATTATGAATCTTTTAATGCCTAAGTGTAAAATATTTCATTTAACAACCTTGATGTAAAATTATGATTTTTTCAATCATATCCCTAAGTGTAAAATATTTCATTTTAACAACCTTGGTGTAAAATTATGAATTTTTTAATTCCTAAGTGTAAAATATTTCATTTTAACAACCTTCTGTAAAATTATGAATTTTTTAATTTCTAAGTGTAAAATATTTCATTTTAACAATTTTGGTGTAAAATTAGAAAATTTTTAATTCCTAAAGGTAAAATATTTCATTTTAACAATCTTGGTGTAAAACTATGAATTTTTTAATCCCTAAGTGTAAAATATTTCATTTTAACAACCCTAAACCCCAAACCCTTTACCCTAAACTCCGAACCCTTTTTCCTAAATCGTAAACAATATATGTTGAAAAACGTGTATTCGGGGATAAGTTACCATATTGAATATAAATTCATAATACACATTTGAAGTTTGTTTATTAATGAAGTCTAAGTGTACACGTTGAAAAGAGTAGTCGGACCCTTTACCCTAAACCCTAAACCCTTTACCCTAAACTCTGAACCCTTTACCCTAAACTCTAAACTCTGAACCCTAAACCCTAAACACTATATGTTGAGAAACAAATATTTTTTAGTATATTAATTAAAAATAAGTAAAATTCATTTTAAGTAACATAATTTTAAGTAAAATCGATAAATTAATATAAATTATTACATTAGTTATTAAATATGATAAATTGGTAAATAGTTTATAAATTTATACATTTGTCGCTCTTAATTATGTATACTCACTTAAATTACGTATATTCACTTAAATTACGTTTAAAATCTTGAATTAATAATATATATATATATATATATATAATAGAAAAATATCGTGTGTTTGTAAATAGAAAACTAATATCTATGTAAAAATATTTTATGTGACTAGATTTGATAAATACCATAAAATAAAAGAAAGGGAGATAAATTTACCAAATAGCATCGGCCATTAAATGCCGTTACTAAATGGCATCGGGGCCCACTGCCGATGCCATTTTGCATCGGGGGGCCGTTACCAAATGGCATCGGGGCCCACTGCCGATGCCATTTTGCATCGGCCATTAAATGCCGATGCCATTTCGCATCGGGGCCCACTGCCGATGCCATTTTGCATCGGCCATTAAATGCCGTCCCCTTTTCGCATCGGCCGGCCTGCCGTTGCCATTTGCCGATGCCTTTTCAGTAATATTTTGTAGTGGATTTCCCCGGATGTATTGTTTCTTCCTTCGTATACAACGCCATAACTTCCACTACTGATCACCTTCACAATCGTATATGTTGTTGGCTCCTGACTATGATTGTTGTAGCTTGAATATTGATCAAACTGCACCATGATTTTTAATTTGAAGCAATGATCGATATTAAGATTTACGAAATATGAAAATTATGGAAAAAAAATATGAATGTCAATAGTGTGTGTAGTAACGTTGGTTTATATAGAGTAGGTTGGTCTGTTCAGAGAAATCCATAATAAATCGGGGAGAATCTAATATTCATATCTAATTCAGATAAAAAAAAATACGCATATAAGGAAATATATATATCTAAAGGCAAGATAATATATTTTCTTTTTTTCCCAATTTCATTTGGACCAAACAAATTATAGGAGTGGTATAATCGTATAAATGAGATGATTTTGTACAATCCCTAAAAAATCTGATATATAACGAAAAAAAAAAAAGAGATTTCCGAATTACTCATCCAAAAGGACTAAAACGTCTTGAGCATGGATGAAAATGTCGGTCGGATATTTTTCCAATATATTCTTGATATATCCAATTTCCGTGGTCGATATCGGTATTTGAAAATGTCGGTCGGATATTTATCCCCTTGTTTAGTGTCACTTCAAGAAAACTGCAATTTAGCCGCGAACAATTTTATCGTTAATTATAATATTTTCGTCGCTAATGTGTTTGTGACAAGAAAATTAATTTTGTCGCAAATATTAGCGATGAAAATTTGAGTTTCTTCGCAAAATATTAGTGACGTGCGAAAATGTGAGAGTTTCATCGCAGAATATTATCGACGAAAATATGAGTTTCATCGCAAAATGTTTGCGAGGAAAATCAAACATTTGTCGCAAACACATTAGCGACGGGTGTATAGCAACAAATCCCGCGACGCAATTATTTCATCGCTAACTCACATTAGCAGCGAAAATATTAGAATTAGCGACAAATTTTTTCGTGTCTAAAACAGTAGCTCCTTACTTCATGGCTATTTTTTTGCGATAAATATTTTAATTTCGTTGCAAATGTTAGCGATGAAACCCATATTTTTGTCGCTAATATTTGGCTATGGATATCCGATTTACGAATCATTCTCTAAACCCACATTCGCACTCGATCAACCCAACCCGCACCCACACCCACATACCCCCTCCCCGTTTTATTTAAATGACTATTTATTTGGTCTTCGTGGGAATTGATCCCGGGTGAACGGGCATCCAGCACCACTCGGGCATATAGCTCTTTGGTTCAGTTTTTAATATTAATTATATATGTATTCAATTGTTACTAATTTAGTTAATTTTACTCATTTAATTAATTTATTTCACATATATTAATTAATTAATTTTTAACATATATATATATATATATATATGCATATATATTGTAATTTTTAAAACAATTCCAATTGTAAAAAATCAATGTCACTTTAACAATTCAAAAAAATTAATAAATATTACATCTAATCTTTATCCTCTCATCTTTATGTCCATCTTCATTTGTATCGATCATCATATTTATAAATATTTTTATAAATATTCAAACAGATTTATAAGACACAAAATTTGGAGAATTATTAAACATTTAATTATATAAACTGATTTTCTAGATTTAATATGCATAGTTGAAGTAGTACTTTTCCTTCATGCTCAGTGAGAATAACAATAAATAATTAATGAAATCAAGAAAACAGAAAAAATAAAACAAATTATATAGAATGAAATCAAGAAATTATACACCAAAATAAATCAAATAAAATACTTAAAATGTCAAATTAATGAGTAAAAGTAAAAGAAATTATATTGATCCTAAACATCATAGTGTTGGAATCGTCTCTTTATTTCACATTGTGCATGCACTCAAAAAATTTTCCTTTATTATGTTTAAACGACAACCATTTTTAATTCATGAGATTTAAAATGAAAAAATCTATTTCATCACTAAAATATTATAGACGAAATATAATTTTTATTATTGTTTTGATTATTAACAATAAAATAAAATAATTTGTTTTAAGTGTAGCGATGAAATATTTTAATTTCGTTGCAAATATGAATTCCAAGAAATTAGCCACAAAAAATATATTTCATCACAAAATAATAGCGACTAAATATAATTTTCATTGTTGTCCTGATTATTAACAACAAAATAAAACAATTTGTTGCTAGTGTAGCCATGAAATATTTTAGTTTCGTCGCAAATATTAATCCCAATAAAGTAGCTACAAAAATTTATATTTCATCACAAAATTTTAGCGACGAAATATAATTTTCTTTGTAGTTCTGATTCTTAACAACAAAATAAAACAATTTGTTGCTAGTATATCAGTAAAATATTTTAATTTCGTTGCACATATTAATTGTAAGATACTAGCCACAATTTTTTTACAGCAAAATATTAGCGACGAAATATAATTTTCAACGTTAGTGTGATTATTAACAACAAAATAAAATAATTTGTTGCTAATTTAGCGATGAAATATTATAATTACATCACAAAATTAAATCCAAAAAATTAGCCACAAAAATTACAATTTCGGCGTTAATATTTTAGCGATGAAATATAATTTTTATGGTTGTTCTGATTATTAACAAAAACATAAAATATTTTTTTGTTTGCGTGGCGATGAAATATTTTCATTTGGTCGCCAAAATTATATCCACAAAATTTTCATTTTTCATTGGAAAATATTAGCGACAAAATAATTTTCATTTTTCTTCTGATTATTAACAACAAAATAAAATAATTTATTGCTAGTTTAGCAATGAAATATTTTAATTTCATCGCAAAAAATAATTTCAAGAAAGTAGCCACCAAAATTTCTATTTCATCGCAAAATATTAGCGACGAAATATAATTTTCATTGTTGTTCTAACTATTAATAACAAAATGAAGCAATTTGTTGCTAATGTAGCGATGAAATATATATATTTTGTTGCAAATATTAAATCTAAGATTTTAGTAATGTAATTTTTTTTTTTTGTTGGACGCTGAAGTGAAGAGGGAAATCGTATACCAGATAGAAATAGAAGAATGAGTTAAATTTCAAGGGCAATATTGACCAAATAAAGTAAATTAAGTCAAAATTCGTGGGTCAAATGCGGGTAAACGCTGGTCAAAGCGGGTCAACCTTAATTATAATATTTATTTTCACTCTAAAATATTATCTTACTACATGACCAAAACTATGTTAGTGCAAGACCTAAATTTTGTCACTACAAGACCAAAAGTGTATTACTACAAGTCCAAAAATATTCTGGACACTTGTTTTTTTTTTTTTTTAGCAAAATTACTAAAATAATTCTGACTTATTCGGCTACTACATGACTAAAATAATGTTACTACAAGACCAAAATTTTATCACTATAAGGTCAAAAGTGTATTTACATGTCCAAAATCATTCTGGACAGTTAATTTTTTGGGTGAATTTGCAGAATGTTTTGACATGTAATAGTAATTTTTTGGCTTTGTAGTGGTAATTTTTTGATCTTGTAGTAACAATATTTTGGTCATGTAGTAAACCACCTGTTTGCGACTCGCGAATTTTCTGGGCAACCCGGATTCGGGTTTATGCCCCGCGAATTTTTTAAAATTATCTTAATTTTACTTTTGGATTAAATGGGCTTAGGATTTTAACTTGGTCTAATTAGTATATGGAACGCATATATAAAATATTTCAAATAAGACTAGCCAAATTCAGATAGTGCTATTGGAATAATGTCTCTCAATAAATTAAAAACTTTATTTATCGATCCTGTTTCTTAGTTATTTATATTTAATTTTTTTTTTAATTAAATTATATACCCATTCATTTTCACCTCCCCATGACTAGTTATTTATATTTAATTGAAACAAGTTCTTTAACGAATCTTTTTAACAGAATAGGTTTATATATGATCTAAATTTAATTTGACAAAAACATTAAACATGAAGACAAATGACAAATAAGTTCCCAAAGAACTCGATTCAATGAAATACTCACATAGGCTGCTGACGTGGCTTCTTCAAATATTTTCATTCTTAAATTTCTAAAATTCTACAATTATTGTATACGATTCAGGTTGAACCTTGTTTTCTGGAAAATTTTTGTAAAAGTAAAATGAGGATGAATTATAATTAATTATAAAAGGTTGATTTTATTACGGAAATTAAAATTTGTGACATTTTAGTGAAATTAAAATTAATATTGATAAATATGCAAACATGAAAATACGGAAATTAATCAACATGTTTGTTTTTCAACAAATCATTTTTTATTTTATTTTTCTAAATATTTAGATTATAAAATAGCTAGGATACATGTTTTTTGATCGGTTCCCCCCTAATAGATATTCCTCTATTTAGCATGCATGCCATGTATAGAAGTTAAAAAATATACCGAGAGAATATAAAATATATCCATTTAATCATTAATAAAATACAAAAAAATTTACAATCTCAAACTAGAGACTCAGAACAACAGTTGTGTTAGTAATGAATTGAATCTATGGTGTTAATCCATAAAACTGTTGAACCAACGGTGGTAGAGGGCATCTTTAGCAGTTATCCTCATTGTTGGATCAACGGTTAAAAGCCTTTGTAGAAGATCGTATCCGGAGGCACTCAGCGACGTCGCCCTTCGAATCGGTGTGTTATAAATTAACCTAAATTGGTTTAGCTCCGAATCCCCCGGAAAAAGCACCTCGTTAGACACCAATTCTGCCATAATACACCCAATCGACCACATGTCAATTGCTTTGGTGTACGTCCCTCCACCTAGAAGAATCTCGGGGGCACGGTACCATAAAGTACCCACCCCCGGGGTGAACGACCCTAGTCCACTCTCAAAAATACGGGACAAACCGAAGTCACAGATTTTGAATCGAGTTGTATCCTTGACGTTGACCAGGATGTTGGCGGGCTTAAGATCCCTGTGCATCACATCCAAATCGTGGAGAAAGTCAATACCCTCGAGAATCTGTTTCATCACGAGTTTGACTTCACTTTGTGTCAACGTCGACCCTCTCTTTGCTTCCATGAATCTTCTTAAGTCTGTTTGCATGTGCTCCATCACTACGTACACACGGCCATCGCCTTCGTGGATGAGTCCTTTGTACTCCACGATCGAGGGGTGGGGCGGAAGGCACGACAAGAACGCAACTTCTTGTTTTGTAGATTCGGACATGCCGTGCAATTCGTGCTTAATGGCAACGATTTCCCCGGATGTATTGTTTCTTCCTTCGTATACAACGCCATAACTTCCACTACTGATCACCTTCACAATCGTATATGTTGTTGGCTCCTGACTATGATTGTTGTAGCTTGAATATTGATCAAACTGCACCATGATTTTTAATTTGAAGCAATGATCGATATTAAGATTTACGAAATATGAAAATTATGGAAAAAAAATATGAATGTCAATAGTGTGTGTAGTAACGTTGGTTTATATAGAGTAGGTTGGTCTGTTCAGAGAAATCCATAATAAATCGGGGAGAATCTAATATTCATATCTAATTCAGATAAAAAAAAATACGCATATAAGGAAATATATATATCTAAACGCAAGATAATATATTTTCTTTTTTTCCCAATTTCATTTGGACCAAACAAATTATAGGAGTGGTATAATCGTATAAATGAGATGATTTTGTACAATCCCTAAAAAATCTGATATATAACGAAAAAAAAAAAAAAGAGATTTCCGAATTACTCATCCAAAAGGACTAAAACGTCTTGAGCATGGATGAAAATGTCGGTCGGATATTTTTCCAATATATTCTTGATATATCCAATTTCCGTGGTCGATATCGGTATTTGAAAATGTCGGTCGGATATTTATCCCCTTGTTTAGTGTCACTTCAAGAAAACTGCAATTTAGCCGCGAACAATTTTATCGTTAATATTAATATTTTCGTCGCTAATGTGTTTGTGACAAAAAAATTAATTTTGTCGCAAATATTAGCGATGAAAATTTGAGTTTCTTCGCAAAATATTAGTGACGTGCGAAAATGTGAGAGTTTCATCGCAGAATATTAGCGACGAAAATATGAGTTTCATCGCAAAATGTTTGCGAGGAAAATCAAACATTTGTCGCAAACACATTAGCGACGGGTGTATAGCAACAAATCCCGCGACGCAATTATTTCATCGCTAACTCACATTAGCAGCGAAAATATTAGAATTAGCGACAAATTTTTTCGTGTCTAAAACAGTAGCTCCTTACTTCATGGCTATTTTTTTGCGATAAATATTTTAATTTCGTTGCAAATGTTAGCGATGAAACCCATATTTTTGTCGCTAATATTTGGCTATGGATATCCGATTTACGAATCGTTCTCTAAACCCACATTCGCACTCGATCAACCCAACCCGCACCCACATACCCCCTCCCCGTTTTATTTAAATGACTATTTATTTGGTCTTCGTGGGAATTGATCCCGGGTGAACGGGCATCCAGCACCACTCGGGCATATAGCTCTTTGGTTCAGTTTTTAATATTAATTATATATGTATTCAATTGTTACTAATTTAGTTAATTTTACTCATTTAATTAATTTATTTCACATATATTAATTAATTAATTTTTAACTTTTAACAATTATATATATATATATATATATATATATATATATGCATATATATTGTAATTTTTAAAACAATTCCAATTGTAAAAAATCAATGTCACTTTAACAATTCAAAAAAATTAATAAATATTACATCTAATCTTCATCCTCTCATCTTTATGTCCATCTTCATTTGTATCGATCATCATATTTATAAATATTTTTATAAATATTCAAACAGATTTATAAGACACAAAATTTGGAGAATTATTAAACATTTAATTATATAAACTGATTTTCTAGATTTAATATGCATAGTTGAAGTAGTACTTTTCCTTCATGCTCAGTGAGAATAACAATAAATAATTAATGAAATCAAGAAAACAGAAAAAATAAAACAAATTATATAGAATGAAATCAAGAAATTATACACCAAAATAAATCAAATAAAATACTTAAAATGTCAAATTAATGAGTAAAAGTAAAAGAAATTATATTGATCCTAAACATCATAGTGTTGGAATCGTCTCTTTATTTCACATTGTGCATGCACTCAAAAAATTTTCCTTTATTATGTTTAAACGACAACCATTTTTAATTCATGAGATTTAAAATGAAAAAATCTATTTCATCACTAAAATATTATAGACGAAATATAATTTTTATTATTGTTTTGATTATTAACAATAAAATAAAATAATTTGTTTTAAGTGTAGCGATGAAATATTTTAATTTCGTTGCAAATATGAATTCCAAGAAATTAGCCACAAAAAATATATTTCATCACAAAATAATAGCGACTAAATATAATTTTCATTGTTGTCCTGATTATTAACAACAAAATAAAACAATTTGTTGCTAGTGTAGCCATGAAATATTTTAGTTTCGTCGCAAATATTAATCCCAATAAAGTAGCTACAAAAATTTATATTTCATCACAAAATTTTAGCGACGAAATATAATTTTCTTTGTAGTTCTGATTCTTAACAACAAAATAAAACAATTTGTTGCTAGTATATCAGTAAAATATTTTAATTTCGTTGCACATATTAATTGTAAGATACTAGCCACAATTTTTTTACAGCAAAATATTAGCGACGAAATATAATTTTCAACGTTAGTGTGATTATTAACAACAAAATAAAATAATTTGTTGCTAATTTAGCGATGAAATATTATAATTACATCACAAAATTAAATCCAAAAAATTAGCCACAAAAATTACAATTTCGGCGTTAATATTTTAGCGATGAAATATAATTTTTATGGTTGTTCTGATTATTAACAAAAACATAAAATATTTTTTTGTTTGCGTGGCGATGAAATATTTTCATTTGGTCGCCAAAATTATATCCACAAAATTTTCATTTTTCATTGGAAAATATTAGCGACAAAATAATTTTCATTTTTCTTCTGATTATTAACAACAAAATAAAATAATTTATTGCTAGTTTAGCAATGAAATATTTTAATTTCATCGCAAAAAATAATTTCAAGAAAGTAGCCACCAAAATTTCTATTTCATCGCAAAATATTAGCGACGAAATATAATTTTCATTGTTGTTCTAACTATTAATAACAAAATGAAGCAATTTGTTGCTAATGTAGCGATGAAATATATATATTTTGTTGCAAATATTAAATCTAAGATTTTAGTAATTTAATTTTTTTTTTTTGTTGGACGCTGAAGTGAAGAGGGAAATCGTATACCAGATAGAAATAGAAGAATGAGTTAAATTTCAAGGGCAATATTGACCAAATAAAGTAAATTAAGTCAAAATTCGTGGGTCAAATGCGGGTAAACGCTGGTCAAAGCGGGTCAACCTTAATTATAATATTTATTTTCACTCTAAAATATTATCTTACTACATGACCAAAACTATGTTAGTGCAAGACCTAAATTTTGTCACTACAAGACCAAAAGTGTATTACTACAAGTCCAAAAATATTCTGGACACTTGTTTTTTTTTTTTTTTAGCAAAATTACTAAAATAATTCTGACTTATTCGGCTACTACATGACTAAAACAATGTTACTACAAGACCAAAATTTTATCACTATAAGGTCAAAAGTGTATTTACATGTCCAAAATCATTCTGGACAGTTAATTTTTTGGGTGAATTTGCAGAATGTTTTGACATGTAATAGTAATTTTTTGGCTTTGTAGTGGTAATTTTTTGATCTTGTAGTAACAATATTTTGGTCATGTAGTAAACCACCTGTTTGCGACTCGCGAATTTTCTGGGCAACCCGGATTCGGGTTTATGCCCCGCGAATTTTTTAAAATTATCTTAATTTTACTTTTGGATTAAATGGGCTTAGGATTTTAACTTGGTCTAATTAATATATGGAACGCATATATAAAATATTTCAAATAAGACTAGCCAAATTCAGATAGTGCTATTGGAATAATGTCTCTCAATAAATTAAAAACTTTATTTATCGATCCTGTTTCTTAGTTATTTATATTTAATTTTTTTTTTAATTACATTATATACCCATTCGTTTTCACCTCCACATGACTAGTTATTTATATTTAATTGAAACAAGTTCTTTAACGAATCTTTTTAACAGAATAGGTTTATATATGATCTAAATTTAATTTGACAAAAACATTAAACATGAAGACAAATGACAAATAAGTTCCCAAAGAACTCGATTCAATGAAATACTCACATAGGCTGCTGACGTGGCTTCTTCAAATATTTTCATTCTTAAATTTCTAAAATTCTACAATTATTGTATACGATTCAGGTTGAACCTTGTTTTCTGGAAAATTTTTGTAACAGTAAAATGAGGATGAATTATAATTAATTATAAAAGGTTGATTTTATTACGGAAATTAAAATTTGTGACATTTTAGTGAAATTAAAATTAATATTGATAAATATGCAAACATGAAAATACGGAAATTAATCAACATGTTTGTTTTTCAACAAATCATTTTTTATTTTATTTTTCTAAATATTTAGATTATAAAATAGCTAGGATACATGTTTTTTGATCGGTTCCCCCCTAATAGATATTCCTCTATTTAGCATGCATGCCATGTATAGAAGTTAAAAAATATACCGAGAGAATATAAAATATATCCATTTAATCATTAATAAAATACAAAAAAATTTACAATCTCAAACTAGAGACTCAGAACAACAGTTGTGTTAGTAATGAATTGAATCTATGGTGTTAATCCATAAAACTCGTTGAACCAACGGTGGTAGAGGGCATCTTTAGCAGTTATCCTCATTGTTGGATCAACGGTTAAAAGCCTTTGTAGAAGATCGTATCCGGAGGCACTCAGCGACGTCGCCCTTCGAATCGGTGTGTTATAAATTAACCTAAATTGGTTTAGCTCCGAATCCCCCGGAAAAAGCACCTCGTTAGACACCAATTCTGCCATAATACACCCAATCGACCACATGTCAATTGCTTTGGTGTACGTCCCTCCACCTAGAAGAATCTCGGGGGCACGGTACCATAAAGTACCCACCCCCGGGGTGAACGACCCTAGTCCACTCTCAAAAATACGGGACAAACCGAAGTCACAGATTTTCAATCGAGTTGTATCCTTGACGTTGACCAGGATGTTGGCGGGCTTAAGATCCCTGTGCATCACATCCAAATCGTGGAGAAAGTCAATACCCTCGAGAATCTGTTTCATCACGAGTTTGACTTCACTTTGTGTCAACGTCGACCCTCTCTTTGCTTCCATGAATCTTCTTAAGTCTGTTTGCATGTGCTCCATCACTACGTACACACGGCCATCGCCTTCGTGGATGAGTCCTTTGTACTCCACGATCGAGGGGTGGGGCGGAAGGCACGACAAGAACGCAACTTCTTGTTTTGTAGATTCGGACATGCCGTGCAATTCGTGCTTAATGGCAACGATTTCCCCGGATGTATTGTTTCTTCCTTCGTATACAACGCCATAACTTCCACTACTGATCACCTTCACAATCGTATATGTTGTTGGCTCCTGACTATGATTGTTGTAGCTTGAATATTGATCAAACTGCACCATGATTTTTAATTTGAAGCAATGATCGATATTAAGATTTACGAAATATGAAAATTATGGAAAAAAAATATGAATGTCAATAGTGTGTGTAGTAACGTTGGTTTATATAGAGTAGGTTGGTCTGTTCAGAGAAATCCATAATAAATCGGGGAGAATCTAATATTCATATCTAATTCAGATAAAAAAAAAATACGCATATAAGGAAATATATATATCTAAACGCAAGATAATATATTTTCTTTTTTTCCCAATTTCATTTGGACCAAACAAATTATAGGAGTGGTATAATCGTATAAATGAGATGATTTTGTACAATCCCTAAAAAATCTGATATATAACGAAAAAAAAAAAAAAGAGATTTCCGAATTACTCATCCAAAAGGACTAAAACGTCTTGAGCATGGATGAAAATGTCGGTCGGATATTTTTCCAATATATTCTTGATATATCCAATTTCCGTGGTCGATATCGGGATTTGAAAATGTCGGTCGGATATTTATCCCCTTGTTTAGTGTCACTTCAAGAAAACTGCAATTTAGCCGCGAACAATTTTATCGTTAATTATAATATTTTCGTCGCTAATGTGTTTGTGACAAAAAAATTAATTTTGTCGCAAATATTAGCGATGAAAATTTGAGTTTCTTCGCAAAATATTAGTGACGTGCGAAAATGTGAGAGTTTCATCGCAGAATATTAGCGACGAAAATATGAGTTTCATCGCAAAATGTTTGCGAGGAAAATCAAACATTTGTCGCAAACACATTAGCGACGGGTGTATAGCAACAAATCCCGCGACGCAATTATTTCATCGCTAACTCACATTAGCAGCGAAAATATTAGAATTAGCGACAAATTTTTTCGTGTCTAAAACAGTAGCTCCTTACTTCATGGCTATTTTTTTGCGATAAATATTTTAATTTCGTTGCAAATGTTAGCGATGAAACCCATATTTTTGTCGCTAATATTTGGCTATGGATATCCGATTTACGAATCGTTCTCTAAACCCACATTCGCACTCGATCAACCCAACCCGCACCCACATACCCCCTCCCCGTTTTATTTAAATGACTATTTATTTGGTCTTCGTGGGAATTGATCCCGGGTGAACGGGCATCCAGCACCACTCGGGCATATAGCTCTTTGGTTCAGTTTTTAATATTAATTATATATGTATTCAATTGTTACTAATTTAATTAATTTTACTCATTTAATTAATTTATTTCACATATATTAATTAATTAATTTTTAACTTTTAACAATTATATATATATATATATATATATGCATATATATTGTAATTTTTAAAACAATTCCAATTGTAAAAAATCAATGTCACTTTAACAATTCAAAAAAATTAATAAATATTACATCTAATCTTCATCCTCTCATCTTTATGTCCATCTTCATTTGTATCGATCATCATATTTATAAATATTTTTATAAATATTCAAACAGATTTATAAGACACAAAATTTGGAGAATTATTAAACATTTAATTATATAAACTGATTTTCTAGATTTAATATGCATAGTTGAAGTAGTACTTTTCCTTCATGCTCAGTGAGAATAACAATAAATAATTAATGAAATCAAGAAAACAGAAAAAATAAAACAAATTATATAGAATGAAATCAAGAAATTATACACCAAAATAAATCAAATAAAATACTTAAAATGTCAAATTAATGAGTAAAAGTAAAAGAAATTATATTGATCCTAAACATCATAGTGTTGGAATCGTCTCTTTATTTCACATTGTGCATGCACTCAAAAAAATTTCCTTTATTATGTTTAAACGACAACCATTTTTAATTCATGAGATTTAAAATGAAAAAATCTATTTCAACACTAAAATATTATAGACGAAATATAATTTTTATTATTGTTCTGATTATTAACAATAAAATAAAATAATTTGTTTTAAGTTTAGCGATGAAATATTTTAATTTCGTTGCAAATATGAATTCCAAGAAATTAGCCACTAAAAAATATATTTCATCACAAAATAATAGCGACTAAATATAATTTTCATTGTTGTCCTGATTATTAACAACAAAATAAAACAATTTGTTGCTAGTGTAGCCATGAAATATTTTAGTTTCGTCGCAAATATTAATCCCAATAAAGTAGCTACAAAAATTTATATTTCATCACAAAATTTTAGCGACGAAATATAATTTTCTTTGTAGTTCTGATTCTTAACAACAAAATAAAACAATTTGTTGCTAGTATATCAGTAAAATATTTTAATTTCGTTGCACATATTAATTGTAAGATACTAGCCACAATTTTTTTACAGCAAAATATTTGCGACGGAATATAATTTTCAACGTTAGTGTGATTATTAACAACAAAATAAAATAATTTGTTGCTAATTTAGCGATGAAATATTATAATTACATCACAAAATTAAATCCAAAAAATTAGCCACAAAAATTACAATTTCGGCGTTAATATTTTAGCGATGAAATATAATTTTTATGGTTGTTCTGATTATTAACAAAAACATAAAATATTTTTTTGTTTGCGTGGCGATGAAATATTTTCATTTGGTCACCAAAATTATATCCACAAAATTTTCATTTTTCATTGGAAAATATTAGCGACAAAATAATTTTCATTTTTCTTCTGATTATTAACAACAAAATAAAATAATTTATTGCTAGTTTAACAATGAAATATATTAATTTCATCGCAAAAAATAATTTCAAGAAAGTAGCCACCAAAATTTCTATTTCATCGCAAAATATTAGCGACGAAATATAATTTTCATTGTTGTTCGAACTATTAATAACAAAATGAAGCAATTTGTTGCTAATGTAGCGATGAAATATATATATTTTGTTGCAAATATTAAATCTAAGAATTTAGTAATGTAATTTTTTTTTTTTTGTTGGACGCTGAAGTGAAGAGGGAAATCGTATACCAGATAGAAATAGAAGAATGCGTTAAATTTCAAGGGCAATATTGACCAAATAAAGTAAATTAAGTCAAAATTCGTGGGTCAAATGCGGGTAAACGCTGGTCAAAGCGGGTCAAACTTAATTATAATATTTATTTTCACTCTAAAATATTATCTTACTACATGACCAAAACTATGTTAGTGCAAGACCTAAATTTTGTCACTACAAGACCAAAAGTGTATTACTACAAGTCCAAAAATATTCTGGACACTTGTTTTTTTTTTTTTTAGCAAAATTACTAAAATAATTCTGACTTATTCGGCTACTACATGACTAAAACAATGTTACTACAAGACCAAAATTTTATCACTATAAGGTCAAAAGTGTATTTACATGTCCAAAATCATTCTGGACAGTTAATTTTTTGGGTGAATTTGCAGAATGTTTTGACATGTAATAGTAATTTTTTGGCTTTGTAGTGGTAATTTTTTGATCTTGTAGTAACAATATTTTGGTCATGTAGTAAACCACCTGTTTGCGACTCGCGAATTTTCTGGGCAACCCGGATCCGGGTTTATGCCCCGCGAATTTTTTAAAATTATCTTAATTTTACTTTTGGATTAAATGGGCTTAGGATTTTAACTTGGTCTAATTAGTATATGGAACGCATATATAAAATATTTCAAATAAGACTAGCCAAATTCAGATAGTGCTATTGGAATAATGTCTCTCAATAAATTAAAAACTTTATTTATCGATCCTGTTTCTTAGTTATTTATATTTAATTTTTTTTTAATTACATTATATACCCATTCATTTTCACCTCCGCATGACTAGTTATTTATATTTAATTGAAACAAGTTCTTTAACGAATCTTTTTAACAGAATAGGTTTATATATGATCTAAATTTAATTTGACAAAAACATTAAACATGAAGACAAATGACAAATAAGTTCCCAAAGAACTCGATTCAATGAAATACTCACATAGGCTGCTGACGTGGCTTCTTCAAATATTTTCATTCTTAAATTTCTAAAATTCTACAATTATTGTATACGATTCAGGTTGAACCTTGTTTTCTGGAAAATTTTTGTAACAGTAAAATGAGGATGAATTATAATTAATTATAAAAGGTTGATTTTATTACGGAAATTAAAATTTGTGACATTTTAGTGAAATTAAAATTAATATTGATAAATATGCAAACATGAAAATACGGAAATTAATCAACATGTTTGTTTTTCAACAAATCATTTTTTATTTTATTTTTCTAAATATTTAGATTATAAAATAGCTAGGATACATGTTTTTTGATCGGTTCCCCCCTAATAGATATTCCTCTATTTAGCATGCATGCCATGTATAGAAGTTAAAAAATATACCGAGAGAATATAAAATATATCCATTTAATCATTAATAAAATACAAAAAAATTTACAATCTCAAACTAGAGACTCAGAACAACAGTTGTGTTAGTAATGAATTGAATCTATGGTGTTAATCCATAAAACTCGTTGAACCAACGGTGGTAGAGGGCATCTTTAGCAGTTATCCTCATTGTTGGATCAACGGTTAAAAGCCTTTGTAGAAGATCGTATCCGGAGGCACTCAGCGACGTCGCCCTTCGAATCGGTGTGTTATAAATTAACCTAAATTGGTTTAGCTCCGAATCCCCCGGAAAAAGCACCTCGTTAGACACCAATTCTGCCATAATACACCCAATCGACCACATGTCAATTGCTTTGGTGTACGTCCCTCCACCTAGAAGAATCTCGGGGGCACGGTACCATAAAGTACCCACCCCCGGGTGAACGACCCTAGTCCACTCTCAAAAATACGGGACAAACCGAAGTCACAGATTTTCAATCGAGTTGTATCCTTGACGTTGACCAGGATGTTGGCGGGCTTAAGATCCCTGTGCATCACATCCAAATCGTGGAGAAAGTCAATACCCTCGAGAATCTGTTTCATCACGAGTTTGACTTCACTTTGTGTCAACGTCGACCCTCTCTTTGCTTCCATGAATCTTCTTAAGTCTGTTTGCATGTGCTCCATCACTACGTACACACGGCCATCGCCTTCGTGGATGAGTCCTTTGTACTCCACGATCGAGGGGTGGGGCGGAAGGCACGACAAGAACGCAACTTCTTGTTTTGTAGATTCGGACATGCCGTGCAATTCGTGCTTAATGGCAACGATTTCCCCGGATGTATTGTTTCTTACTTCGTATACAACGCCATAATTTCCACTACTGATCACCTTCACAATCGTATATGTTGTTGGCTCCTGACTATGATTGTTGTAGCTTGAATATTGATCAAACTGCACCATGATTTTTAATTTGAAGCAATGATCGATATTAAGATTTACGAAATATGAAAATTATGGAAAAAAAATATGAATGTCAATAGTGTGTGTAGTAACGTTGGTTTATATAGAGTAGGTTGGTCTGTTCAGAGAAATCCATAATAAATCGGGGAGAATCTAATATTCATATCTAATTCAGATAAAAAAAAAATACTCATATAAGGAAATATATATATCTAAACGCAAGATAATATATTTTCTTTTTTTCCCAATTTCATTTGGACCAAACAAATTATAGGAGTGGTATAATCGTATAAATGAGATGATTTTGTACAATCCCTAAAAAATCTGATATATAACGAGAAAAAAAAAAAAGAGATTTCCGAATTACTCATCCAAAAGGACTAAAACGTCTTGAGCATGGATGAAAATGTCGGTCGGATATTTTTCCAATATATTCTTGATATATCCAATTTCCGTGGTCGATATCGGTATTTGAAAATGTCGGTCGGATATTTATCCCCTTGTTTAGTGTCACTGCAAGAAAACTGCAATTTAGCCGCGAACAATTTTATCGTTAATTATAATATTTTCGTCGCTAACGTGTTTGTGACAAAAAAATTAATTTTGTCGCAAATATTAGCGATGAAAATTTGAGTTTCTTCGCAAAATATTAGTGACGTGCGAAAATGTGAGAGTTTCATCGCAGAATATTAGCGACGAAAATATGAGTTTCATCGCAAAATGTTTGCGAGGAAAATCAAACATTTGTAGCAAACACATTAGCAAACACATATTTCATCGCTAACTCACATTAGCAGCGAAAATATTAGAATTAGCGACAAATTTTTTCGTGTCTAAAACAGTAGCTCCTTACTTCATGGCTATTTTTTTGCGATAAATATTTTAATTTCGTTGCAAATGTTAGCGATGAAACCCATATTTTTGTCGCTAATATTTGGCTATGGATATCCGATTTACGAATCGTTCTCTAAACCCACATTCGCACTCGATCAACCCAACCCGCACCCACATACCCCCTCCCCGTTTTATTTAAATGACTATTTATTTGGTCTTCGTGGGAATTGATCCCGGGGTGAACGGGCATCCAGCACCACTCGGGCATATAGCTCTTTGGTTCAGTTTTTAATATTAATTATATATGTATTCAATTGTTACTAATTTAGTTAATTTTACTCATTTAATTAATTTATTTCACATATATTAATTAATTAATTTTTAACTTTTAACAATTATATATATATATGCATATATATTGTAATTTTTAAAACAATTCCAATTGTAAAAAATCAATGTCACTTTAACAATTCAAAAAATTAATAAATATTACATCTAATCTTCATCCTCTCATCTTTATGTCCATCTTCATTTGTATCGATCATCATATTTATAAATATTTTTATAAATATTCAAACAGATTTATAAGACACAAAATTTGGAGAATTATTAAACATTTAATTATATAAACTGATTTTCTAGATTTAATATGCATAGTTGAAGTAGTACTTTTCCTTCATGCTCAGAGAGAATAACAATAAATAATTAATGAAATCAAGAAAACAGAAAAAATAAAACAAATTATATAGAATGAAATCAAGAAATTATACACCAAAATAAATCAAATAAAATACTTAAAATGTCAAATTAATGAGTAAAAGTAAAAGAAATTATATTGATCCTAAACATCATAGTGTTGGAATCGTCTCTTTATTTCACATTGTGCATGCACTCAAAAAAATTTCCTTTATTATGTTTAAACGACAACCATTTTTAATTCATGAGATTTAAAATGAAAAAATCTATTTCATCACTAAAATATTATAGACGAAATATAATTTTTATTATTGTTCTGATTATTAACAATAAAATAAAATAATTTGTTTTAAGTGTAGCGATGAAATATTTTAATTTCGTTGCAAATATGAATTCCAAGAAATTAGCCACAAAAAATATATTTCATCACAAAATAATAGCGACTAAATATAATTTTCATTGTTGTCCTGATTATTAACAACAAAATAAAACAATTTGTTGCTAGTGTAGCCATGAAATATTTTAGTTTCGTCGCAAATATTAATCCCAATAAAGTAGCTACAAAAATTTATATTTCATCACAAAATTTTAGCGACGAAATATAATTTTCTTTGTAGTTCTGATTCTTAACAACAAAATAAAACAATTTATTGCTAGTATATCAGTAAAATATTTTAATTTCGTTGCACATATTAATTGTAAGATACTAGCCACAATTTTTTTACAGCAAAATATTTGCGACGGAATATAATTTTCAACGTTAGTGTGATTATTAACAACAAAATAAAATAATTTGTTGCTAATTTAGCGATGAAATATTATAATTACATCACAAAATTAAATCCAAAAAATTAGCCACAAAAATTACAATTTCGGCGTTAATATTTTAGCGATGAAATATAATTTTTATGGTTGTTCTGATTATTAACAAAAACATAAAATACTTTTATGTTTGCGTGGCGATGGAATATTTTCATTTGGTCGCCAAAATTATATCCACAAAATTTTCATTTTTCATTGGAAAATATTAGCGACAAAATAATTTTCATTTTTCTTCTGATTATTAACAACAAAATAAAATAATTTATTGCTAGTTTAACAATGAAATATTTTAATTTCATCGCAAAAAATAATTTCAAGAAAGTAGCCACCAAAATTTCTATTTCATCGCAAAATATTAGCGACGAAATATAATTTTCATTGTTGTTCTAACTATTAATAATAAAATGAAGCAATTTGTTGCTAATGTAGCGATGAAATATATATATTTTGTTGCAAATATTAAATCTAAGAATTTAGTAATGTAATTTTTTTTTTTTTGTTGGACGCTGAAGTGAAGAGGGAAATCGTATACCAGATAGAAATAGAAGAATGAGTTAAATTTCAAGGGCAATATTGACCAAATAAAGTAAATTAAGTCAAAATTCGTGGGTCAAATGCGGGTAAACGCTGGTCAAAGCGGGTCAACCTTAATTATAATATTTATTTTCGCTCTAAAATATTATCTTACTACATGACCAAAACTATGTTAGTGCAAGACCTAAATTTTGTCACTACAAGACCAAAAGTGTATTACTACAAGTCCAAAAATATTCTGGACACTTGTTTTTTTTTTTTTAGCAAAATTACTAAAATAATTCTAACTTATTCGGCTACTACATGACTAAAACAATGTTACTACAAGACCAAAATTTTATCACTATAAGGTCAAAAGTGTATTATTACATGTCCAAAATCATTCTGGACAGTTAATTTTTTGGGTGAATTTGCAGAATGTTTTGACATGTAATAGTAATTTTTTGGCTTTGTAGTGATAATTTTTTGATCTTGTAGTAACAATATTTTGGTCATGTAGTAAACCACCTGTTTGCGACCCGCGAATTTTCTGGGCAATCCGGATCCGGACTTATGCCCCGCGAATTTTTTAAAATTATCTTAATTTTACTTTTGGATTAAATGGGCTTAGGATTTTGAAGAGGGAAATCGTATACCAGATAGAAATAGAAGAATGAGTTAAATTTCAAGGGCAATATTGACCAAATAAAGTAAATTAAGTCAAAATTCGTGGGTCAAATGCGGGTAAACGCTGGTCAAAGCGGGTCAACCTTAATTATAATATTTATTTTCGCTCTAAAATATTATCTTACTACATGACCAAAACTATGTTAGTGCAAGACCTAAATTTTGTCACTACAAGACCAAAAGTGTATTACTACAAGTCCAAAAATATTCTGGACACTTGTTTTTTTTTTTTTTAGCAAAATTACTAAAATAATTCTGACTTATTCGGCTACTACATGACTAAAACAATGTTACTACAAGACCAAAATTTTATCACTATAAGGTCAAAAGTGTATTATTACATGTCCAAAATCATTCTGGACAGTTAATTTTTTGGGTGAATTTGCAGAATGTTTTGACATGTAATAGTAATTTTTTGGCTTTGTAGTGATAATTTTTTGATCTTGTAGTAACAATATTTTGGTCATGTAGTAAACCACCTGTTTGCGACCCGCGAATTTTCTGGGCAATCCGGATCCGGACTTATGCCCCGCGAATTTTTTAAAATTATCTTAATTTTACTTTTGGATTAAATGGGCTTAGGATTTTGAAGAGGGAAATCGTATACCAGATAGAAATAGAAGAATGAGTTAAATTTCAAGGGCAATATTGACCAAATAAAGTAAATTAAGTCAAAATTCGTGGGTCAAATGCGGGTAAACGCTGGTCAAAGCGGGTCAACCTTAATTATAATATTTATTTTCGCTCTAAAATATTATCTTACTACATGACCAAAACTATGTTAGTGCAAGACCTAAATTTTGTCACTACAAGACCAAAAGTGTATTACTACAAGTCCAAAAATATTCTGGACACTTGTTTTTTTTTTTTTAGCAAAATTACTAAAATAATTCTGACTTATTCGGCTACTACATGACTAAAACAATGTTACTACAAGACCAAAATTTTATCACTATAAGGTCAAAAGTGTATTATTACATGTCCAAAATCATTCTGGACAGTTAATTTTTTGGGTGAATTTGCAGAATGTTTTGACATGTAATAGTAATTTTTTGGCTTTGTAGTGATAATTTTTTGATCTTGTAGTAACAATATTTTGGTCATGTAGTAAACCACCTGTTTGCGACCCGCGAATTTTCTGGGCAATCCGGATCCGGACTTATGCCCCGCGAATTTTTTAAAATTATCTTAATTTTACTTTTGGATTAAATGGGCTTAGGATTTTGAAGAGGGAAATCGTATACCAGATAGAAATAGAAGAATGAGTTAAATTTCAAGGGCAATATTGACCAAATAAAGTAAATTAAGTCAAAATTCGTGGGTCAAATGCGGGTAAACGCTGGTCAAAGCGGGTCAACCTTAATTATAATATTTATTTTCGCTCTAAAATATTATCTTACTACATGACCAAAACTATGTTAGTGCAAGACCTAAATTTTGTCACTACAAGACCAAAAGTGTATTACTACAAGTCCAAAAATATTCTGGACACTTGTTTTTTTTTTTTTTAGCAAAATTACTAAAATAATTCTGACTTATTCGGCTACTACATGACTAAAACAATGTTACTACAAGACCAAAATTTTATCACTATAAGGTCAAAAGTGTATTATTACATGTCCAAAATCATTATGGACAGTTAATTTTTTGGGTGAATTTGCAGAATGTTTGACATGTAATAGTAATTTTTTGGCTTTGTAGTGATAATTTTTTGATCTTGTAGTAACAATATTTTGGTCATGTAGTAAACCACCTGTTTGCGACCCGCGAATTTTCTGGGCAACCCGGATCCGGGCTTATGCCCCGCGAATTTTTTAAAATTATCTTAATTTTACTTTTGAATTAAATGGGCTTAGGATTTTGAAGAGGGAAATCGTATACCAGATAGAAATAGAAGAATGAGTTAAATTTCAAGGGCAATATTGACCAAATAAAGTAAATTAAGTCAAAATTCGTGGGTCAAATGCGGGTAAACGCTGGTCAAAGCGGGTCAACCTTAATTATAATATTCATTTTCGCTCTAAAATATTATCTTACTACATGACCAAAACTATGTTAGTGCAAGACCTAAATTTTGTCACTAAAAGACCAAAAGTGTATTACTACAAGTCCAAAAATATTCTGGACACTTGTTTTTTTTTTTTTTAGCAAAATTACTAAAATAATTCTGACTTATTCGGCTACTACATGACTAAAACAATGTTACTACAAGACCAAAATTTTATCACTATAAGGTCAAAAGTGTATTATTACATGTCCAAAATCATTCTGGACAGTTAATTTTTTGGGTGAATTTGCAAAATGTTTTGACATGTAATAGTAATTTTTTGGCTTTGTAGTGATAATTTTTTGATCTTGTAGTAACAATATTTTGGTCATGTAGTAAACCACCTGTTTGCGACCCGCGAATTTTCTGGGCAACCGCGAATTATAATTAATTATAAAAGGTTGATTTTATTACGGAAATTAAAATTTGTGACATTTTAGTGAAATTAAAATTAATATTGATAAATATGCAAACATGAAAATACGGAAATTAATCAACATGTTTGTTTTTCAACAAATCATTTTTTATTTTATTTTTCTAAATATTTAGATTATAAAATAGCTTGGATACATGTTTTTTGATCGGTTCCCTAATAGATATTCCTCTATTTAGCATGCATGCCATGTATAGAAGTTAAAAAATATACCGAGAGAATATAAAATATATCCATTTAATCATTAATAAAATACAAAAAAATTTACAATCTCAAACTAGAGACTCAGAACAACAGTTGTGTTAGTAATGAATTGAATCTATGGTGTTAATCCATAAAACTCGTTGAACCAACGGTGGTAGAGGGCATCTTTAGCAGTTATCCTCATTGTTGGATCAACGGTTAAAAGCCTCTGTAGAAGATCGTATCCGGAGGCACTCAGCGACGTCGCCCTTCGAATCGGTGTGTTATAAATTAACCTAAATTGGTTTAGCTCCGAATCCCCCGGAAAAAGCACCTCGTTAGACACCAATTCTGCCATAATACACCCAATCGACCACATGTCAATTGCTTTGGTGTACGTCCCTCCACCTAGAAGAATCTCGGGGGCACGGTACCATAAAGTACCCACCCCGGGGTGAACGACCCTAGTCCACTCTCAAAAATACGGGACAAACCGAAGTCACAGATTTTCAATCGAGTTGTATCCTTGACGTTGACCAGGATGTTGGCGGGCTTAAGATCCCTGTGCATCACATCCAAATCGTGGAGAAAGTCAATACCCTCGAGAATCTGTTTCATCACGAGTTTGACTTCACTTTGTGTCAACGTCGACCCTCTCTTTGCTTCCATGAATCTTCTTAAGTCTGTTTGCATGTGCTCCATCACTACGTACACACGGCCATCGCCTTCGTGGATGAGTCCTTTGTACTCCACGATCGAGGGGTGGGGCGGAAGGCACTACAAGAACGCAACTTCTTGTTTTGTAGATTCGGACATGCCGTGCAATTCGTGCTTAATGGCAACGATTTCCCCGGATGTATTGTTTCTTCCTTCGTATACAACGCCATAACTTCCACTACTGATCACCTTCACAATCGTATATGTTGTTGGCTCCTGACTATGATTGTTGTAGCTTGAATATTGATCAAACTGCACCATGATTTATAATTTGAAGCAATGATCGATATTAAGATTTACGAAATATGAAAATTATGGAAAAAAAATATGAATGTCAATAGTGTGTGTAGTAACGTTGGTTTATATAGAGTAGGTTGGTCTGTTCAGAGAAATCCATAATAAATCGGGGAGAATCTAATATTCATATCTAATTCAGATAAAAAAAAATACGCATATAAGGAAATATATATCTAAACGCAAGATAATATATTTTCTTTTTTTCCCAATTTCATTTGGACCAAACAAATTATAGGAGTGGTATAATCGTATAAATGAGATGATTTTGTACAATCCCTAAAAAATCTGATATATAACGAAAAAAAAAAAAAGAGATTTCCGAATTACTCATCCAAAAGGACTAAAACGTCTTGAGCATGGATGAAAATGTCGGTCGGATATTTTTCCAATATATTCTTGATATATCCAATTTCCGTGGTCGATATCGGTATTTGAAAATGTCGGTCGGATATTTATCCCCTTGTTTAGTGTCACTTCAAGAAAACTGCAATTTAGCCGCGAACAATTTTATCGTTAATTATAATATTTTCGTCGCTAACGTGTTTGTGACAAAAAAATTAATTTTGTCGCAAATATTAGCGATGAAAATTTGAGTTTCTTCGCAAAATATTAGTGACGTGCGAAAATGTGAGAGTTTCATCGCAGAATATTAGCGACGAAAATATGAGTTTCATCGCAAAATGTTTGCGAGGAAAATCAAACATTTGTCGCAAACACATTAGCGACGGGTGTATAGCAACAAATCCCGCGACGCAATTATTTCATCGCTAACTCACATTAACAGCGAAAATATTAGAATTAGCGACAAATTTTTTCGTGTCTAAAACAGTAGCTCCTTACTTCATGGCTATTTTTTTGCGATAAATATTTTAATTTCGTTGCAAATGTTAGCGATGAAACCCATATTTTTGTCGCTAATATTTGGCTATGGATATCCGATTTACGAATCGTTCTCTAAACCCACATTCGCACTCGATCAACCCAACTCGCACCCAAACCCGACCCGCCCCAACCCGCACCCACATACCCCCTCCCCGTTTTATTTAAATGACTATTGTCAAGTAATTAAAGGTAGATTAGACGTCTCCAACCAAGTAGAATATTTGAAGATATAAGAAATAACTGCTCTAGGATAGTAATTCCAAAAGTAAGCAATGAGACAAACAGCACACAAGAATTTAAGTGGTTCGATCAATGTGATCTACATCCACTGGACCAGACGAGTACTTCTTTGATTGATAAAGAATGTTTACACACTCATTCACTCGGAATAGGATATCTCCTCACTTCACTCGTGAACTCACACAACTCAAAGATTACAAAACGTACTACAAATGCATCCACGTAACCTTTACAATGTACAAATACAAGAGTATATAAAGACCAAAGGTAGTTGCTGTTGTTAGGAACTGTTTTGAGTAGTTATCAACCGTTTGCAACCGCTTGTAACAACCCATGTGCTCTGTTATTGCCCAACTGAAATGGTAGTTATGCCCTCAAGTAGTTGTAACTGTAAAATAGTTAGTTAAACTAACTAACTTCGAACCAGAAGACTTGTCCATAAAGATCAGACCACTAGTGTTCTGATACTCAAGTCTTCTGCTCTGATGATCAAAAGCTAACTCTGCTGATAGACTTCATGCTGTACTGATCTTAACTGCACTGACCAAGTACTGTGCTGACCCAAGTACTGTGCTGATCTAGCCAACTGTGCTGAACTCTAAGCATCACCTTCTCATCTGATCGAAACCCTTCAACTCATCTGATAAGGCCTAAGTTATCTTATCTGATCCTATCAGCTCACTACTCACTTAGTGTGCTGATTCTGAGATTATGAGATAACACTCACAATTCTCCACCTTTAGCTCATAATCGAACTAACCTCCACCAAAACATAAAAACACCAACACTATCCTCCTCAAAGAATAGCCTCCACTACTGATCTTTTGTCACAAGAACAGTAGTCTTCTCCTCAGAGGAATTAATGCAGTCCAATAAGCCTAAGACACAAGCCAAACTTCTCTTTTGGCAATGCCTTAGTGAACGCATCAGCAGGGTTCTCCTCTGTAGCAATCTTCACTACCTGAACCACCCCCTTCTCTACAATATCTCTTACAAAGTACAGCTTCACATCTATATGCTTAGTTCTCTCATGATACCCCTGATGCTTTGCAAGATGTATTGCACTTTGGTTATCACACAAGACAGTCACACTTCTTTGTGATATACCAAACTCCTTCAAGATCCCCCTAAGCCACATGCTCTCCTTAACTGCTTCAGTCAAGGCTACATATTCTGATTATGTAGTAGATAATGCAACTACGGACTTATGTATTGACCTCCATGATATAGCTGTACCAAATAAGGTGAATACATACCCTGTCAAGGACTTTCTTGTGTCTACATTGGCTGCATAGTCGGCATCAACATATCCCACAAGTGCTTCTCCCTTATCTGATATCTTCTAAAATTTCAGACCTTTATCAGCTGATCCTATAACATATCTCATGACCCACTTAACTGTCTCCCAATGACTTAAGCCTGGATCACTCATGTATCTGCTGATTACACTCATTGCATGAGTTAAATCTGGTCTACAACACACCATAGCATACATTAAACTCCCTACTGCACTGGCATAAGGAACCTTACTCATCCGAGTTCTTTCTTGGTTGTTCTTGGGACACATCTGATTGGATAGCTTCTGATGCTGACCAATTGGTGTAGAAACTGACTTAGCTTGATGCATCCTGAATCTCTCTAACACCTTCTTCAGGTAGGTAGGCTGACTAAGCTGAATTGCTCCCTCAACTCTACTGATCTCCATCCCCAAGATCACTTTAGCTTCACCAAGATCTTTCATCTCAAACTCCCTTTTGAGAATCTCTTTTACTTGATTGATACTGTTAATAGACTCCCCAGCTATTAACATATCATCAACATACAGCAGAAGATAGGTAACTAAACTTCCAACTCTTCTGAAGTAAACATAGCTGTCATACAAGCTTCTTGCAAAACCAGCTGAGCAAATGTACTCATCAAACCTTAAGTACCATTGTCTAGGGCTTTGTTTGAGGCCATAGAGTGATTTTCTGAGTAAGCACACTTTGTCTTCTCCATCTTCTATGTCCAACCCTTCTGGTATTTTCATGTAGATCTTCTCATCTAAGGTCCCATGAAGAAATGTTGTGGTCACATCCATCTGATGCAGCTCCAATTCATATTGAGCAACCATAGCCAACAAGATTTTGATGCTACAATGCTTAACAACAGGAGAGAAGATTTCATTAAAGTCAATACCTTCTTTCTGTGTAAATCCTTTAGCTACAAGCCTTGCCTTGTACCTAATCTTGCCACCTCTCTGAGCCTCCACCTTCTTCTTGTAGATCCACTTACACCCAACGAGTTTCTTGTTCATAGGCCTCTCAACAATCTCCCAAGTCTGGTTTTTGTTCAGAGATAACAATTCTTCCTCCATAGCAACTAACCACTTCTATTTGTCATGGCAGTTGATGGCTTCTGTGTAAGTTTTAGGCTCCAGAGACTCCACCTCAAGAGCTGCACATAATGCAAATGATACAATGTCAGCTTGACCATACCTCTGAGGTGGGTGGACTTCTCTTCTAGTTCTGTCCCTAGTGAGCTGATAGTCATGAAGTTCAGTATCACTATGAGTAGTCTCCTCCTCATCTGGATCAATCTGATCTTCAGTTACTGTTCTGGTTTCAACATGCTCCACCTCAACCTGTGTCTCATATGGTCTGTTGTGTGCTGAACTAGAACTTGCCTCTTCTTTCAATGGCATTCTACTTTCATCAAAAGTTACATCTCTGCTGATAATACACTTCTGCATTCCAGCTTCAAGGCACCACAACCTATACCCTTTCACTCCTGAAGGATACCCTACGAACACACATTTCAAGGCTCGAGGCTCGAGGCTCAAGCTTATCTTGCTTGACATGGACATATGCTAAACAACCATAAACTTTCAAATTACTGTACTCAGCTGTATGGCCAGACCATAACTCTTCTGGGGTTTTAAATTGCACAGCTGATGAAGGGCTTCTGTTTATCAAATAGGCTGCTGTTGACACTGCTTCTCCCCAAAATACTTTAGGCAATCCAGAGCTGCTCAACATGCACCTGACCCTCTCAAGCAAAGTCTGGTTCATTCTCTCAGCTACTCCATTCTGCTGAGGTGTACCTGGTACTGTTCTGTGCCTCACTATACCCTTCTTCTTGCAGAAAACATTGAACTCTTCTGATATGAATTCCAGCCCATTATCAGTTCTCAAATGCTTGAGCTTCTTTCCAGAGACATTCTCAACCTCAGTGAGCCATTCCTTGAACTTTTCAAATGCTTCTGACTTGGATTTCAGGATAGTGATCCATACCTTTCTTGAGTAGTCATCTATGATAGACATGAAGTATCTCCCACCACTTCTGGTCTGATTCCTAGCTTGCCCCCATAAATCTGAATGGACATAGTCCAAAATTCCTTTGGTAGAGTGTGAACTCTTTCCAAACTTCAGTCTCTTGGATTTCCCAAGAATGCAGTGCTCACACAAATCAAGCTTTGTGATCTTGTCACCACCTAGCAATCCTTGCTTGCTTAGCTCAAGTAGGCCCTTCTCTCCTACATGACCTAGTCTTCTGTGCCACAATATTGAGTTGTCTTTCACCCTTGCCACATCTGATCTCCCAACTACTGTTCCTCCCTTAAGAAAGTAGAGATCTTGCCTTCTCTCACCTTTAAGAACAGTAAATTCCCCCTTTGAAACTCTGAGCTCTCCATCTTCTGACTGGAATTTGTAGCCCATTGAATCCAGCATACCAAGAGATATCAAATTTCTCTTGAGTTCAGGAACATACCTGACCCTCCTGAGAATCCTCACTACTCCATCATACATCTTCAAGTGTACTGTACCTTCACCTTTGACTTTGCAAGTGTGATCATTCTCTAACAACACAGAACCTCCATTCTGATGCTTAAAATCATGAAACCAATCTCTCCTTGGAGTCATGTGGAAAGAACACCCTGAATCTAAAATTCAATCCTGCTGTTCTTTAGTGGAAGTGATGGATAGGGACTGAGCTGACTCATAGCCTTTCTGCTCCTTATCTTCTTGGGTTTGATTTGCTTGATTCTTATCAACAGGGTTCTTGGGACCAGCTTTTCTCATAAGCTGTTTGTACTTGTAACAAGTACTCTTAAAGTGCCCAGGTTTGTTGCAGTGGTGGCATACAACTTCCCCTTGATTTGACACTGCTGATTTTCCCTTATCAACTCCCTTGGGTTGACTAGACCCCTTCTTGGAGACAGATTTCTTCTGACCTCCCTTGATTGCCAATCCTTCTCCACTACTGCTCTTATCTCCTTGAGATGTTTTATTATGCAGCAGCTTGGACTTGACAGCCAAGATCACATCCTCCAATGTGATTGCCTCCTTTCTACCATACAAGATGGTGTCCTTTAGGATTTCAAAGGACTTAGGAAGAGCACTCAACAAGATCAGAGCCTTATCCTCTTCATCTAACTTGACATCCAAATTCTCCAGATCATCAAGAATCTTGTTGAATTCATCTAGCTGCTCCGTAATGGGTTTGTCATCTCCCATTCTAAAGGCATACAGCTTCTGCTTCGAATAGAGTCGGTTAACAAGAGTTTTCACCATATATAACTTCTCAAGCTTATCCCAAACCTCCTTCGCTGTCTTCTCTTTAGCAACCTCCCTCAAGACCTTATCTCCAAGGCAGAGTAGGATCGTGCTTCGAGCTTTTCTGAGCAACTTGCTCTTTTCAGCCGCAGCTGCTGTAGTTTCTTCTTCTGCAGTTTCTTCGGATTCTTCGAGAGCCTCGAATAATCCTTGCTGTTCAAGGAGGGCCTGCATCTTGACCATCCACAGCCCAAAATCTCCCGTGCCTGTAAACTTCTCTATGTTGTACTTGGTAGAATTCCCCATCTTCGATCTGCAGCTACTTCAGTTCCCACAGACGGCGCCAATTGTCAAGTAATTCAGGTAGATTAGAAGTCTCCAACCAAGTAGAATACTTGAAGATATAAGAAATAACTGCTCTAGGATAGTAATTCCAAAAGTAAGCAACGAGACAAACAGCACACAAGAATTTAAGTGGTTCGATCAATGTGATCTACATCCACTGGACCAGACGAGTACTTCTTTGATTGATAAAGAATGTTTACACACTCATTCACTCGGAATAGGATATCTCCTCACTTCACTCGTGAACTCACACAACTCAAAGATTACAAAACGTACTACAAATGCATCCACGTAACCTTTACAATGTACAAATACAAGAGTATATAAAGACCAAAGGTAGTTGCTGCTGTTAGGAACTGTTTTGAGTAGTTATCAACCGTTTGCAACCGCTTGTAACAACCCATGTGCTCTGTTATTGCCCAACTGAAATGGTAGTTATGCCCTCAAGTAGTTGTAACTGTAAAACAGTTAGTTAAACTAACTAACTTCGAACCAGAAGACTTGTCCATAAAGATCAGATCACTAGTGTTCTGATACTCAAGTCTTCTGCTCTGATGATCAAAAGCTAACTCTGCTGATAGACTTCATACTGTACTGATCTTAACTGCACTGACCAAGTACTGTGCTGACCCAAGTACTGTGCTGATCCAGTACTGTGCTGATCTTACTGTGCTGATCTAGCCAACTGTGCTGAACTCTAAGCATCACCTTCTCATCTGATCGAAACCCTTCAACTCATCTGATAAGGCCTAAGTTATCTTATCTGATCCTATCAGCTCACTACTCACTTAGTGTGCTGATTCTGAGATTATGAGATAACACTCACAATTCTCCACCTTTAGCTCATAATCGAACTAACCTCCACCAAAACATAAAAACACCAACACTATCCTCCTCAAAGAATAGCCTCCACTACTGATCTTCTGTCACAAGAACAATAGTCTTCTCCTCAGAGGAATTAATGCAGTCCAATAAGCCTAAGACACAAGCCAAACTTCTCTTTTGGCAATGCCTTAGTGAACGCATCAGCAGGGTTCTCCTCTGTAGCAATCTTCACTACCTGGACCACCCCCTTCTCTACAATATCTCTTACAAAGTACAGATTCACATCTATATGCTTAGTTCTCTCATGATACCCCTGATGCTTTGCAAGATGTATTGCACTTTGGTTATCACAAAAGACAGTCACACTTCTTTGTGATATACCAAACTCCTTCAAGATCCCCCTAAGCCACATGCTCTCCTTAACTGCTTCAGTCAAGGCTACATATTCTGATTCTGTAGTAGATAATGCAACTACGGACTTATGTATTGACCTCCATGATATAGCTGTACCAAATAAGGTGAATACATACCATGTCAAGGACTTTCTTGTGTCTACATTGGCTGCATAGTCGACATCAACATATCCCACAAGTGCTTCTCCCTTATATGATATCTTCTGAAATTTCAGACCTTTATCAGCTGATCCTAGAACATATCTCATGACCCACTTAATTGTCTCCCAATGACTTAAGCCTGGATCACTCATGTATCTGCTGATTACACTCATTGCATGAGTTAAATCTGGTCTACAACACACCATAGCATACATTAAACTCCCTACTGCACTGATACTTTACAAGATGTATTGCACTTTGGATTTGACTAGTTTTATTTGCTTTCTTAGTGACATTTATAGACAACATTAGAATTAGTCTTAGTTTTTAAACCATCATTGCAAATCAATCGTGTCTAGATAGAATCGTGCCAACAAATATCACTTTTACACTAACCCTTCTCTGTGGGATCGACCTCGTACTTACTTCGCTACAATATACACCGTATACTTGCGGTCGTATATTTTAGAGTTGTAAAATACGTGAATCCCTCAGTGAGAATAACAATAAATAATTAATGAAATCAAGAAAACAGAAAAAATAAAACAAATTATATAGAATGAAATCAAGAAATTATACACCAAAATAAATCAAATAAAATACTTAAAATGTCAAATTAATGAGTAAAAATAAAAGAAATTATATTGATCCTATTATTTCAAACATCATAGTGTTGGAATCGTCTCTTTATTTCACATTGTGCATGCACTCAAATTTTTTTCCTTTATTATGTTTAAACGACAACCATTTTTAATTCATGAGATTTAAAATGAAAAAATCTATTTCATCACTAAAATATTATAGACGAAATATAATTTTTATTATTGTTCTGATTATTAACAATAAAATAAAATATTGTGTTGCTAATATAGTGATAAAATATTTTATTTTTCTCTCAAATATTAAATCCACAAAATTAATTATGCAAAATTTAATTTTGTCGCTAAAATATTAGCGACGAAATATAATTTTCATTGTTGTTCTTATTATTAACAATAAAATAAAATAATTTGTTTTAAGTGTAGCGATGAAATATTTTAATTTCGTTGCAAATATGAATTCCAAGAAATTAGCCACAAAAAATATATTTCATCGCAAAATAATAGCGACTAAATATAATTTTCATTGTTGTCCTGATTATTAACAACAAAATAAAACAATTTGTTGCTAGTGTAGCCATGAAATATTTTAGTTTCGTCGCAAATATTAATCCCAATAAAGTAGCTACAAAAATTTATATTTCATCACAAAATTTTAGCGACGAAATATAATTTTCTTTGTAGTTCTGATTCTTAACAACAAAATAAAACAATTTGTTGCTAGTATAACGGTAAACTATTTTAATTTCGTCGCACATATTAATTGTAAGATACTAGCCACAATTTTTTTACAGCAAAATATTAGCGACGAAATATAATTTTCAACGTTAGTCTGATTATTAACAACAAAATAAAATAATTTGTTGCTAATTTAGCGATGAAATATTATAATTACGTCACAAAATTAAATTAAAAAAATTAGCCACAAAAATTACAATTTCGGCGTTAATATTTTAGCGATGAAATATAATTTTTATGGTTGTTCTGATTATTAACAAAAAAATAAAATATTTTTTTTGTTTGCGTGGCGATGAAATATTTTCATTTGGTCGCCAAAATTATATCCACAAAATTTTCATTTTTCATTGGAAAATATTAGCGACAAAATAATTTTCATTGTTCTTCTGATTATTAACAAAATATTTTAATTTCATCGCAAAAATTAATTTCAAGAAAGTAGCCACCAAAATTTCTATTTCATCGCAAAATATTAGCGACGAAATATAATTTTCATTGTTGTTCTAACTATTAATAACAAAACGAAGCAATTTGTTGCTAATATAGCGATGAAATATATATATATATATATATTTTGTTGCAAATATTAAATCTAAGAATTTAGTAACGTAATTTTTTATTTTGTTGCACGCTGAAGTGAAGAGGGAAATCGGATACCAGATAGAAATAGAAGAATCAGTTAAATTTCAAGGGCAATATTGACCAAATAAAGTAAATTAAGTCAAAATTCGTGGGTCAAATGCGGGTAAACGCTGGTCAAAGCGGGTCAACCTTAATTATAATATTTATTTTCGCTCTTTAATATTATCTTACTACATGACCAAAACTATGTTAGTACAAGACCTAAATTTTGTCACTACAAGACCAAAAGTGTATTACTACAAGTCCAAAAATATTCTGGACACTTGTTTTTTTTTTTTTTTTAGCAAAATTACTAAAATAATTCTGACTTATTCGGCTACTACATGACTAAAACAATGTTACTACAAGACCAAAATTTTATCACTACAAGGTCAAAAGTGTATTATTACATGTCCAAAAACATTCTGGACATCTGGACAGTTAATTTTTTGGGTGAATTTGCAGAATGTTTTGACATGTAATAGTAATATTTTGGCCTTGTAGTGGTAATTTTTTGATCTTGTAATAACAATAGTTTTGTCAAGTAGTAAACCACGTGTTTGCGACCCGCGAATTTTTTAGGCAACCTGGATCTGGGCTTATGCCCCGCGAATTTTTTAAAATTATCTTAATTTTACTTTTGGATTAAATGGGCTTAGGATTTTAATTAACTTGGTCTAATTAGTATGGAACGCATATATAAAATATTTCAAATAAGACTAGCCAATTTCAGATAGTGCTATTGTGAAATATGGTATATAAGTTTTTAGCATATTAAAATATTAGTAATAAAAATAATATATTTTTAACAACACTCAATAAATTTATTCGTACACTACTGTTGGAATAATGTCTTCTCAATAAATTAAAAACTTTATTTATATATATCATCCTGTTTCTTAGTTATTTATTTTAATTGAAACAAGTTCTTTAACAAATCTTTTTAACATAATAATAGTTTAGATATGATCTAAATTTAATTTGACAAAAACATTAAACATGAAGACAAATGACAAATAAGTTTCCAAAGAACTCGATTCAAATCACCCCAATGCAATACTCACAAATACTTTCTAAAATTCTACAATTTTCGTTTCTAATTCAAATTTTATACGATTCATGGTTGAAATCAAAGAAAATTAATTAAACAAAACTCAGAATGGAGAGTAATACCCTTGTTGAACCTTGTTTTCTGGAAATTTTTTGTAACAGTAAAATGAGGATGAATTATAATTAATTATAAAAGGTTGATTTTATTACGGAAATTAAAATTTGTGACATTTTAGTGTAATTAAAATTAATATTGATAAATATGCAAACATGAAAATACGGAAATTAATCAACATGTTTGTTTTTCAACAAATCATTTTTTATTTTATTTTTCTAAATATTTAGATTATAAAATAGCTAGGATACATGTTTTTTGATCGGTTCCCTAATAGATATTCCTCTATTTAGCATGCATGCCATGTATAGAAGTTAAAAAATATACCGAGAGAATATAAAATATATCCATTTAATCATTAATAAAATACAAAAAAATTTACAATCTCAAACTAGAGACTCAGAACAACAGTTGTGTTAGTAATGAATTGAATCTATGGTGTTAATCCATAAAACTCGTTGAACCAACGGTGGTAGAGGGCATCTTTAGCAGTTATCCTCATTGTTGGATCAACGGTTAAAAGCCTTTGTAGAAGATCGTATCCGGAGGCACTCAGCGACGTCGCCCTTCGAATCGGTGTGTTATAAATTAACCTAAATTGGTTTAGCTCCGAATCCCCCGGAAAAAGCACCTCGTTAGACACCAATTCTGCCATAATACACCCAATCGACCACATGTCAATTGCTTTGGTGTACGTCCCTCCACCTAGAAGAATCTCGGGGGCACGGTACCATAAAGTACCCACCCCCGGGGTGAACGACCCTAGTCCACTCTCAAAAATACGGGACAAACCGAAGTCACAGATTTTCAATCGAGTTGTATCCTTGACGTTGACCAGGATGTTGGCGGGCTTAAGATCCCTGTGCATCACATCCAAATCGTGGAGAAAGTCAATACCCTCGAGAATCTGTTTCATCACGAGTTTGACTTCACTTTGTGTCAACGTCGACCCTCTCTTTGCTTCCATGAATCTTCTTAAGTCTGTTTGCATGTGCTCCATCACTACGTACACACGGCCATCGCCTTCGTGGATGAGTCCTTTGTACTCCACGATCGAGGGGTGGGGCGGAAGGAACGACAAGAACGCAACTTCTTGTTTTGTAGATTCGGACATGCCGTGCAATTCGTGCTTAATGGCAACGATTTCCCCGGATGTATTGTTTCTTCCTTCGTATACAACGCCATAACTTCCACTACTGATCACCTTCACAATCGTATATGTTGTTGGCTCCTGACTATGATTGTTGTAGCTTGAATATTGATCAAACTGCACCATGATTTTTAATTTGAAGCAATGATCGATATTAAGATTTACGAAATATGAAAATTATGGAAAAAAAATATGAATGTCAATAGTGTGTGTAGTAACGTTGGTTTATATAGAGTAGGTTGGTCTGTTCAGAGAAATCCATAATAAATCGGGGAGAATCTAATATTCATATCTAATTCAGATAAAAAAAAATACGCATATAAGGAAATATATATATCTAGACGCAAGATAATATATTTTCTTTTTTTCCCAATTTCATTTGGACCAAACAAATTATAGGAGTGGTATAATCGTATAAATGAGATGATTTTGTACAATCCCTAAAAAATCTGATATATAACGAAAAAAAAAAAAAAGAGATTTCCGAATTACTCATCCAAAAGGATTAAAACGTCTTGAGCATGGATGAAAATGTCGGTCGGATATTTTTCCAATATATTCTTGATATATCCAATTTCCGTGGTCGATATCGGTATTTGAAAATGTCGGTCGGATATTTATCCCCTTGTTTAGTGTCACTTCAAGAAAACTGCAATTTAGCCGCGAACAATTTTATCGTTAATTATAATATTTTCGTCGCTAATGTGTTTGTGACAAAAAAATTAATTTTGTCGCAAATATTAGCGATGAAAATTTGAGTTTCTTCGCAAAATATTAGTGACGTGCGAAAATGTGAGAGTTTCATCGCAGAATATTAGCGACGAAAATATGAGTTTCATCGCAAAATGTTTGCGAGGAAAATCAAACATTTGTCGCAAACACATTAGCGACGGGTGTATAGCAACAAATCCCGCGACGCAATTATTTCATCGCTAACTCACATTAGCAGCGAAAATATTAGAATTAGCGACAAATTTTTTCGTGTCTAAAACAGTAGCTCCTTACTTCATGGCTATTTTTTTGCGATAAATATTTTAATTTCGTTGCAAATGTTAGCGATGAAACCCATATTTTTGTCGCTAATATTTGGCTATGGATATCCGATTTACGAATCGTTCTCTAAACCCACATTCGCACTCGATCAACCCAACCCGCACCCACATACCCCCTCCCCGTTTTATTTAAATGACTATTTATTTGGTCTTCGTGGGAATTGATCCCGGGTGAACGGGCATCCAGCACCACTCGGGCATATAGCTCTTTGGTTCAGTTTTTAATATTAATTATATATGTATTCAATTGTTACTAATTTAGTTAATTTTACTCATTTAATTAATTTATTTCACATATATTAATTAATTAATTTTTAACTTTTAACAATTATATATATATATATATATATATATATATATATGCATATATATTGTAATTTTTAAAACAATTCCAATTGTAAAAAATCAATGTCACTTTAACAATTCAAAAAAATTAATAAATATTACATCTAATCTTCATCCTCTCATCTTTATGTCCATCTTCATTTGTATCGATCATCATATTTATAAATATTTTTATAAATATTCAAACAGATTTATAAGACACAAAATTTGGAGAATTATTAAACATTTAATTATATAAACTGATTATCTAGATTTAATATGCATAGTTGAAGTAGTACTTTTCCTTCATGCTCAGTGAGAATAACAATAAATAATTAATGAAATCAAGAAAACAGAAAAAATAAAACAAATTATATAGAATGAAATCAAGAAATTATACACCAAAATAAATCAAATAAAATACTTAAAATGTCAAATTAATGAGTAAAAGTAAAAGAAATTATATTGATCCTAAACATCATAGTGTTGGAATCGTCTCTTTATTTCACATTGTGTATGCACTCAAAAAATTTTCCTTTATTATATTTAAACGACAACCATTTTTAATTCATGAGATTTAAAATGAAAAAATCTATTTCATCACTAAAATATTATAGAAAGAAATATAATTTTTATTATTGTTCTGATTATTAACAATAAAATAAAATAATTTGTTTTAAGTGTAGCGATGAAATATTTTAATTTCGTTGCAAATATGAATTCCAAGAAATTAGCCACAAAAAATATATTTCATCACAAAATAATAGCGACTAAATATAATTTTCATTGTTGTCCTGATTATTAACAACAAAATAAAACAATTTGTTGCTAGTGTAGCCATGAAATATTTTAGTTTCGTCGCAAATATTAATCCCAATAAAGTAGCTACAAAAATTTATATTTCATCACAAAATTTTAGCGACGAAATATAATTTTCTTTGTAGTTCTGATTCTTAACAACAAAATAAAACAATTTGTTGCTAGTATATCAGTAAAATATTTTAATTTCGTTGCACATATTAATTGTAAGATACTAGCCACAATTTTTTTACAGCAAAATATTTGCGACGGAATATAATTTTCAACGTTAGTGTGATTATTAACAACAAAATAAAATAATTTGTTGCTAATTTAGCGATGAAATATTATAATTACATCACAAAATTAAATCCAAAAAATTAGCCACAAAAATTACAATTTCGGCGTTAATATTTTAGCGATGAAATATAATTTTTATGGTTGTTCTGATTATTAACAAAAACATAAAATATTTTTTTGTTTGCGTGGCGATGAAATATTTTCATTTGGTCGCCAAAATTATATCCACAAAATTTTCATTTTTCATTGGAAAATATTAGCGACAAAATAATTTTCATTTTTCTTCTGATTATTAACAACAAAATAAAATAATTTATTGCTAGTTTAACAATGAAATATATTAATTTCATCGCAAAAAATAATTTCAAGAAAGTAGCCACCAAAATTTCTATTTCATCGCAAAATATTAGCGACGAAATATAATTTTCATTGTTGTTCGAACTATTAATAACAAAATGAAGCAATTTGTTGCTAATGTAGCGATGAAATATATATATTTTGTTGCAAATATTAAATCTAAGATTTTAGTAATGTAATTTTTTTTTTTTGTTGGACGCTGAAGTGAAGAGGGAAATCGTATACCAGATAGAAATAGAAGAATGAGTTAAATTTCAAGGGCAATATTGACCAAATAAAGTAAATTAAGTCAAAATTCGTGGGTCAAATGCGGGTAAACGCTGGTCAAAGCGGGTCAACCATAATTATAATATTTATTTTCACTCTAAAATATTATCTTACTACATGACCAAAACTATGTTAGTGCAAGACCTAAATTTTGTCACTACAAGACCAAAAGTGTATTACTACAAGTCCAAAAATATTCTGGACACTTGTTTTTTTTTTTTTTAGCAAAATTACTAAAATAATTCTGACTTATTCGGCTACTACATGACTAAAATAATGTTACTACAAGACCAAAATTTTATCACTATAAGGTCAAAAGTGTATTTACATGTCCAAAATCATTCTGGACAGTTAATTTTTTGGGTGAATTTGCAGAATGTTTTGACATGTAATAGTAATTTTTTGGCTTTGTAGTGGTAATTTTTTGATCTTGTAGTAACAATATTTTGGTCATGTAGTAAACCACCTGTTTGCGACTCGCGAATTTTCTGGGCAACCCGGATTCGGGTTTATGCCCCGCGAATTTTTTAAAATTATCTTAATTTTACTTTTGGATTAAATGGGCTTAGGATTTTAACTTGGTCTAATTAGTATATGGAACGCATATATAAAATATTTCAAATAAGACTAGCCAAATTCAGATAGTGCTATTGGAATAATGTCTCTCAATAAATTAAAAACTTTATTTATCGATCCTGTTTCTTAGTTATTTATATTTAATTTTTTTTTTAATTACATTATATACCCATTCATTTTCACCTCCCCATGACTAGTTATTTATATTTAATTGAAACAAGTTCTTTAACGAATCTTTTTAACAGAATAGGTTTATATATGATCTAAATTTAATTTGACAAAAACATTAAACATGAAGACAAATGACAAATAAGTTCCCAAAGAACTCGATTCAATGAAATACTCACATAGGCTGCTGACGTGGCTTCTTCAAATATTTTCATTCTTAAATTTCTAAAATTCTACAATTATTGTATACGATTCAGGTTGAACCTTGTTTTCTGGAAAATTTTTGTAACAGTAAAATGAGGATGAATTATAATTAATTATAAAAGGTTGATTTTATTACGGAAATTAAAATTTGTGACATTTTAGTGAAATTAAAATTAATATTGATAAATATGCAAACATGAAAATACGGAAATTAATCAACATGTTTGTTTTTCAACAAATCATTTTTTATTTTATTTTTCTAAATATTTAGATTATAAAATAGCTAGGATACATGTTTTTTGATCGGTTCCCCCCTAATAGATATTCCTCTATTTAGCATGCATGCCATGTATAGAAGTTAAAAAATATACTGAGAGAATATAAAATATATCCATTTAATCATTAATAAAATACAAAAAAATTTACAATCTCAAACTAGAGACTCAGAACAACAGTTGTGTTAGTAATGAATTGAATCTATGGTGTTAATCCATAAAACTGTTGAACCAACGGTGGTAGAGGGCATCTTTAGCAGTTATCCTCATTGTTGGATCAACGGTTAAAAGCCTTTGTAGAAGATCGTATCCGGAGGCACTCAGCGACGTCGCCCTTCGAATCGGTGTGTTATAAATTAACCTAAATTGGTTTAGCTCCGAATCCCCCGGAAAAAGCACCTCGTTAGACACCAATTCTGCCATAATACACCCAATCGACCACATGTCAATTGCTTTGGTGTACGTCCCTCCACCTAGAAGAATCTCGGGGGCACGGTACCATAAAGTACCCACCCCCGGGGTGAACGACCCTAGTCCACTCTCAAAAATACGGGACAAACCGAAGTCACAGATTTTCAATCGAGTTGTATCCTTGACGTTGACCAGGATGTTGGCGGGCTTAAGATCCCTGTGCATCACATCCAAATCGTGGAGAAAGTCAATACCCTCGAGAATCTGTTTCATCACGAGTTTGACTTCACTTTGTGTCAACGTCGACCCTCTCTTTGCTTCCATGAATCTTCTTAAGTCTGTTTGCATGTGCTCCATCACTACGTACACACGGCCATCGCCTTCGTGGATGAGTCCTTTGTACTCCACGATCGAGGGGTGGGGCGGAAGGCACGACAAGAACGCAACTTCTTGTTTTGTAGATTCGGACATGCCGTGCAATTCGTGCTTAATGGCAACGATTTCCCCGGATGTATTGTTTCTTCCTTCGTATACAACGCCATAACTTCCACTACTGATCACCTTCACAATCGTATATGTTGTTGGCTCCTGACTATGATTGTTGTAGCTTGAATATTGATCAAACTGCACCATGATTTTTAATTTGAAGCAATGATCGATATTAAGATTTACGAAATATGAAAATTATGGAAAAAAAATATGAATGTCAATAGTGTGTGTAGTAACGTTGGTTTATATAGAGTAGGTTGGTCTGTTCAGAGAAATCCATAATAAATCGGGGAGAATCTAATATTCATATCTAATTCAGATAAAAAAAAATACGCATATAAGGAAATATATATATCTAAACGCAAGATAATATATTTTCTTTTTTTCCCAATTTCATTTGGACCAAACAAATTATAGGAGTGGTATAATCGTATAAATGAGATGATTTTGTACAATCCCTAAAAAATCTGATATATAACGAAAAAACAAAAAAAAGAGATTTCCGAATTACTCATCCAAAAGGACTAAAACGTCTTGAGCATGGATGAAAATGTCGGTCGGATATTTTTCCAATATATTCTTGATATATCCAATTTCCGTGGTCGATATCGGTATTTGAAAATGTCGGTCGGATATTTATCCCCTTGTTTAGTGTCACTTCAAGAAAACTGCAATTTAGCCGCGAACAATTTTATCGTTAATTATAATATTTTCGTCGCTAATGTGTTTGTGACAAAAAAATTAATTTTGTCGCAAATATTAGCGATGAAAATTTGAGTTTCTTCGCAAAATATTAGTGACGTGCGAAAATGTGAGAGTTTCATCGCAGAATATTAGCGACGAAAATATGAGTTTCATCGCAAAATGTTTGCGAGGAAAATCAAACATTTGTCGCAAACACATTAGCGACGGGTGTATAGCAACAAATCCCGCGACGCAATTATTTCATCGCTAACTCACATTAGCAGCGAAAATATTAGAATTAGCGACAAATTTTTTCGTGTCTAAAACAGTAGCTCCTTACTTCATGGCTATTTTTTTGCGATAAATATTTTAATTTCGTTGCAAATGTTAGCGATGAAACCCATATTTTTGTCGCTAATATTTGGCTATGGATATCCGATTTACGAATCGTTCTCTAAACCCACATTCGCACTCGATCAACCCAACCCGCACCCACATACCCCCTCCCCGTTTTATTTAAATGACTATTTATTTGGTCTTCGTGGGAATTGATCCCGGGTGAACGGGCATCCAGCACCACTCGGGCATATAGCTCTTTGGTTCAGTTTTTAATATTAATTATATATGTATTCAATTGTTACTAATTTAGTTAATTTTACTCATTTAATTAATTTATTTCACATATATTAATTAATTAATTTTTAACTTTTAACAATTATATATATATATATATATATATATATATGCATATATATTGTAATTTTTAAAACAATTCCAATTGTAAAAAATCAATGTCACTTTAACAATTCAAAAAAATTAATAAATATTACATCTAATCTTCATCCTCTCATCTTTATGTCCATCTTCATTTGTATCGATCATCATATTTTTAAATATTTTTATAAATATTCAAACAGATTTATAAGACACAAAATTTGGAGAATTAATAAACATTTAATTATATAAACTGATTTTCTAGATTTAATATGCATAGTTGAAGTAGTACTTTTCCTTCATGCTCAGTGAGAATAACAATAAATAATTAATGAAATCAAGAAAACAGAAAAAATAAAACAAATTATATAGAATGAAATCAAGAAATTATACACCAAAATAAATCAAATAAAATACTTAAAATGTCAAATTAATGAGTAAAAGTAAAAGAAATTATATTGATCCTAAACATCATAGTGTTGGAATCGTCTCTTTATTTCACATTGTGCATGCACTCAAAAAATTTTCCTTTATTATGTTTAAACGACAACCATTTTTAATTCATGAGATTTAAAATGAAAAAATCTATTTCATCACTAAAATATTATAGACGAAATATAATTTTTATTATTGTTTTGATTATTAACAATAAAATAAAATAATTTGTTTTAAGTGTAGCGATGAAATATTTTAATTTCGTTGCAAATATGAATTCCAAGAAATTAGCCACAAAAAATATATTTCATCACAAAATAATAGCGACTAAATATAATTTTCATTGTTGTCCTGATTATTAACAACAAAATAAAACAATTTGTTGCTAGTGTAGCCATGAAATATTTTAGTTTCGTCGCAAATATTAATCCCAATAAAGTAGCTACAAAAATTTATATTTCATCACAAAATTTTAGCGACGAAATATAATTTTCTTTGTAGTTCTGATTCTTAACAACAAAATAAAACAATTTGTTGCTAGTATATCAGTAAAATATTTTAATTTCGTTGCACATATTAATTGTAAGATACTAGCCACAATTTTTTTACAGCAAAATATTAGCGACGAAATATAATTTTCAACGTTAGTGTGATTATTAACAACAAAATAAAATAATTTGTTGCTAATTTAGCGATGAAATATTATAATTACATCACAAAATTAAATCCAAAAAATTAGCCACAAAAATTACAATTTCGGCGTTAATATTTTAGCGATGAAATATAATTTTTATGGTTGTTCTGATTATTAACAAAAACATAAAATATTTTTTTGTTTGCGTGGCGATGAAATATTTTCATTTGGTCGCCAAAATTATATCCACAAAATTTTCATTTTTCATTGGAAAATATTAGCGACAAAATAATTTTCATTTTTCTTCTGATTATTAACAACAAAATAAAATAATTTATTGCTAGTTTAGCAATGAAATATTTTAATTTCATCGCAAAAAATAATTTCAAGAAAGTAGCCACCAAAATTTCTATTTCATCGCAAAATATTAGCGACGAAATATAATTTTCATTGTTGTTCTAACTATTAATAACAAAATGAAGCAATTTGTTGCTAATGTAGCGATGAAATATATATATTTTGTTGCAAATATTAAATCTAAGATTTTAGTAATGTAATTTTTTTTTTTTGTTGGACGCTGAAGTGAAGAGGGAAATCGTATACCAGATAGAAATAGAAGAATGAGTTAAATTTCAAGGGCAATATTGACCAAATAAAGTAAATTAAGTCAAAATTCGTGGGTCAAATGCGGGTAGACGCTGGTCAAAGCGGGTCAAACTTAATTATAATATTTATTTTCACTCTAAAATATTATCTTACTACATGACCAAAACTATGTTAGTGCAAGACCTAAATTTTGTCACTACAAGACCAAAAGTGTATTACTACAAGTCCAAAAATATTCTGGACACTTGTTTTTTTTTTTTTTTAGCAAAATTACTAAAATAATTCTGACTTATTCGGCTACTACATGACTAAAACAATGTTACTACAAGACCAAAATTTTATCACTATAAGGTCAAAAGTGTATTTACATGTCCAAAATCATTCTGGACAGTTAATTTTTTGGGTGAATTTGCAGAATGTTTTGACATGTAATAGTAATTTTTTGGCTTTGTAGTGGTAATTTTTTGATCTTGTAGTAACAATATTTTGGTCATGTAGTAAACCACCTGTTTGCGACTCGCGAATTTTCTGGGCAACCCGGATTCGGGTTTATGCCCCGCGAATTTTTTAAAATTATCTTAATTTTACTTTTGGATTAAATGGGCTTAGGATTTTAACTTGGTCTAATTAATATATGGAACGCATATATAAAATATTTCAAATAAGACTAGCCAAATTCAGATAGTGCTATTGGAATAATGTCTCTCAATAAATTAAAAACTTTATTTATCGATCCTGTTTCTTAGTTATTTATATTTAATTTTTTTTTTTAATTACATTATATACCCATTCGTTTTCACCTCCACATGACTAGTTATTTATATTTAATTGAAACAAGTTCTTTAACGAATCTTTTTAACAGAATAGGTTTATATATGATCTAAATTTAATTTGACAAAAACATTAAACATGAAGACAAATGACAAATAAGTTCCCAAAGAACTCGATTCAATGAAATACTCACATAGGCTGCTGACGTGGCTTCTTCAAATATTTTCATTCTTAAATTTCTAAAATTCTACAATTATTGTATACGATTCAGGTTGAACCTTGTTTTCTGGAAAATTTTTGTAACAGTAAAATGAGGATGAATTATAATTAATTATAAAAGGTTGATTTTATTACGGAAATTAAAATTTGTGACATTTTAGTGAAATTAAAATTAATATTGATAAATATGCAAACATGAAAATACGGAAATTAATCAACATGTTTGTTTTTCAACAAATCATTTTTTATTTTATTTTTCTAAATATTTAGATTATAAAATAGCTAGGATACATGTTTTTTGATCGGTTCCCCCCTAATAGATATTCCTCTATTTAGCATGCATGCCATGTATAGAAGTTAAAAAATATACCGAGAGAATATAAAATATATCCATTTAATCATTAATAAAATACAAAAAAATTTACAATCTCAAACTAGAGACTCAGAACAACAGTTGTGTTAGTAATGAATTGAATCTATGGTGTTAATCCATAAAACTCGTTGAACCAACGGTGGTAGAGGGCATCTTTAGCAGTTATCCTCATTGTTGGATCAACGGTTAAAAGCCTTTGTAGAAGATCGTATCCGGAGGCACTCAGCGACGTCGCCCTTCGAATCGGTGTGTTATAAATTAACCTAAATTGGTTTAGCTCCGAATCCCCCGGAAAAAGCACCTCGTTAGACACCAATTCTGCCATAATACACCCAATCGACCACATGTCAATTGCTTTGGTGTACGTCCCTCCACCTAGAAGAATCTCGGGGGCACGGTACCATAAAGTACCCACCCCCGGGGTGAACGACCCTAGTCCACTCTCAAAAATACGGGACAAACCGAAGTCACAGATTTTCAATCGAGTTGTATCCTTGACGTTGACCAGGATGTTGGCGGGCTTAACACTACAAGAAAAACTACTTTTAGTGAGAGTAAAAACTGTGGCTAAAAATTCAAATACTGTCATTAATGACTTTTAGTGACGGAAAATTGACTCTCATGGCCTCTAATTACTGCTTCTCTAGTTAAAAGTCAATAATGACGGGATAGGTCCCCTCACTAATAAGTATATAATTAGAGTAAATTTACTCTCACTAAAATATTTTTAATGATGGAAATTCCTGTCACTAAAACATCAATTTTACTCTCATTATAAGGTACATTTAATTACAAAAATTTCCCTCATCAATTTTACTCTCATGAAGATCCCCAAAGCATAGGACATTACAGATTTCAACCCAAACTTCCAAGCTTTTGCATCATCAATCTCAAACACCTTTCACATAAATAAGTTACAAAATATATATACTATAAACTAAGGATAATCAATTGTATAGTTGTTGCAGATAATAATGAGCATGAAAAGTACATTTTTTTGGGAGTGTTTCAATTATATCTCCGAGTCACATTATTTGGAAGGAGTTCTCTAATCTGTTGAAAGCCATATTCTGACACAACTGTTGTCTCTCTTCGGCATTAGAAGGCGTCACTGAGACAACCACAACTTTCACATTTCCTCGCCTTCTGATGGATACAAGATTCTTCCTTTGTTTGCTTATTCTCTGAGGCAGACTTTCCCATTTCAGAAGACTGTTAATCAATTCAAACATATAACAGCTTCTTGAAAACAATGTTAGGCATTCAAAAGTTCATCACAATTACTCCTCCAATTGGAGTATTAATTTACATTATAAGTATATATGTATAAAGGTTAAATAGACACATAATGTAAAGGCAAGGATTGAGTATTAATTTCCATGAAACGTTCAATGCAAAAACAAGAAGGTAATAATTGAGCAAATTAAATTTATAGACTAAATTGTAAAGAATTGCAAGGAGATCCATATTTTTTTCTGAATCAGGTCTCTAACTCTCCCAAACAAACATTCACTGTTCCAATTTTCCAGTTTGTCGTTATACATATAAATTACCCTAGTCTACCCTCTAAAAAGAAACTTGAGGAGTGCATTTGATTAATTATTCTCAGAACGACTGTGAGCTAATGGCTAATTATTTTGTCAAGCTAGTTGACACAGATTAACATTGCTTTTAAGCAGTTGAAAGCAGAGCATATCTCTTGTTTTTCTATGTTGAATCAATATTCCATTACCTCAATTTTCACCTCAACTACATAATTGTTAAGTTGTTCTTTTACATGATGAACAACAAAATACAACATGGAAACTGATACAAATAATTTGATGCTCAAGTCTCAAGTACTATAAACTCCAATTCAAGTTCTTCACACAATAGACTTCACAAAACAGAACATCACCTGCCCTTAGGGGGAAGATATTAAATATTTAAAGGTCGTCTTTGATAGTTTAAGCATTTAGAGGAGGTGATGATTCAGTACACGTGTATAATATGGCAGAAACTTACCAATTCATTATTAATGTACAACCATCATGTAATAATTTTTCCAAGATAAGTAAATTAATAAAACCAGAATACCTGTTGCCTGAAAACGTCAGCTTTAAAAGCAGTTCTGGCTAAGATAAGAAGTCCAGAGACCAAGCGATCTAACCGAAAACTGTGTTCTTGCGATATTGCCCACACGGATGCACCTAAAAGTTAGAAAAAAAATTCTCAACTACAAGTTAATTCAATCGAAAGATATTAAAATACTTAGAGTGAAAGGAACGGACTAGGAAATAAAAGTAATTGAAACTAGTGAGGGTGTGTTTGCAAACTCTATTTAAAAAATATTCTAGAATCACTTTTTTTCAAAAGTTATGAGAAGTAGCTTTTGGAAGAAAAAAAATGATTGTACACCACTTTGTAGAGTTTGCAAACACCACCTGAACCTTAATCAACTAAAATAACTTACGGGAACTGATGCGTGCTTACAAATAGTTAAGACATCCGGATTAGTGTGAAGAATCTGAACATTATCCATAGCCCGAACAGGTGGTTCATGCCTACAGCAACCTTAGTATGTCAATTACTCCAATTTCAATTAATCATCAACAATTAAGAAAAGGAAGGGCATATTGTCACAGTAAAAGTTATATATATTTTACACATTAATAAACTTCAAATACAGTAAAAGGGAATACAAAGACAGATTATAGTATGTATATTTGAAGAAGAGGGGTTTAAAACACATCCATTTCTTGCTAGGTGCCATCTAAAAAATATTAATATAATAATATTTATTGTGCGTGAACTTATGAGTGAGTATTAATTTACATTATAAGTAGATATAAAGGTTAAATAGACACATAATGTAAAGGCAGGGATTGAGAAACATACTTGTTTCAAAGAAGAAAGAAGAGATTGTCCACTGCTAAGCTAAGAATATCTTGCAACCTGGTACCGTAGTTTCTCAAGCTAGGGAGCAGAGAAAGCTCTCTTTATATCAGCTGAAGTAGATTGTAGGCCTGCAATTCACAAGAATTCAAAATTACAAAAGACACCACCTAGATTTGGGATTCTATATACGGTTCTGATACTTAAGAGTAGAATCACTAAAAACCCTCAATCATAATCAGGGATCTTCTACATCATGATATAGAACTTGAAATAATATGCAGAATGAAATGGTTACTTCTGCATATGATCAATAATGGAGATATAAGAAACTAGACAATTAAAAATTAAATAAAATTAGGGCAAAAACTAAATATATTGCATACTTTCAACTCCATGAAAATTTTCCCAACAGAAGAATCAAGTAATGCCTTGTGAAGAACAGAGAGCAAGGTTTTTTAAATTCATACATTAAACTAAATAACAGCCCTTTTTCTAAGGATTCTAGATAATTTTAGCAGAAAATCCCTCGGGAAAAGAAATAGAAAAGTATCTAATACATCATACTTAAATAATGGCACCAAGGCAAGGCAACCCCATATGCCAAGGGATTCCTCACAGTTGGAATTAACTAATCCACTTAAAAATGTTGTAACAATTGTGCTAAGCTAGAAAGAAACTCACTTGATAAGATGGATGAGAGGAAACTGGAAAACAAATTATACTCCAAATCCTTCGAGTCAGCCCTCCATCACATAATTCTATACTCTTAACTCAAATACAAACTTTAATAACAAGGTTGATCAACTATTTATATCAAGCAACCCACCAGCCTTAAATAATTAAGCCATATAACCATTCATTTCAGCCCAAATAGTCCACCTTCATACAATTATACATCAAATGTAACTAGTTAACACTGAAAATGTCTCAGATACAATTTTCCTAAGCAATTCTTAAAATGAAAATAGAGGATTGATTTTAGAAGCAAGCTTACCCAGGCCAGGAAGAATTTGCGCCTCTCCAAATGGTGAGTGTGCAGTGCCGGCGTGTTTGTAAACAAACAAGCAACCCAAAATGCATTTTCTAAATTCTAACACTTTACTTTGAGTTATTTAATAATTTACTGTATTTATTTATTGAATTATTTTTTTGGTTTGGCCATAAAGGAAAACCAGATCAGAAACATCCCCAAGGCACCTCCATCTTCAGAATTAGTATCTTAAACTTTTAACATCACAGAACACATAACTTGAATGTATATATATCTCAAATCCAAATCAAAAACAAAATAATATCTCAAAAGGCAAAAAATAAACCAAATCAAGTACAAAACAAAGCTATTTCATTCAAAAGGCAAAAAATGTAATACCATAAATTGTGTATACAGGTTAATAGATGAATCAAAGCACTACATTCTCAAATCAGCACATCCTTCTAGTTTATCTGCAAACAGAGGCTTCTTCGAGTGCAGGTTGGTTATCTTGATTTCATATAATGGTTAACATTTGTGTAAGGTACATTGCTTATATTTCTATATATTGGATTTCTTTTACGCAATAACATAAAAAGGATTTACAAGATTAAGAAGTGAGCTCAATTGTTTTTTTTTTTTTATATCAGATAACCAGAATTTTATGGATAAGAAGCATGAATTTACAGTAGACATAAGAAATGCCATGACCAGAGAAGTAGATAGAGAGGCAATTGAAGCTATAAACTAATGAGAAATTAAAACAAAAATCAGAACAAAAAAGAAACTATACTGCTAGACATCTTCTTCTAATGGTGAATACCCAAATGATATTGGTTTCATTCCAAATGTTGTTGGTCTTTCCAAGAGCTGTATTAAACAATGTAACAAATTAAACTTAGGTCATATATTTATCCTTAATTCTCATCACCAATATATTTATTCGAGGTGGAAAATGAACAAGGCAGATTCGTGGTAGGAGGATTAACTGCAAGCATTCTGATTCAAGCAGCTTCCATTATCTACCACAAACCTCCATCTTTTCACCAAAATCTTCAAGATTTCAGTCAATTACAATGGACTTTATCTTGTTCAAAATTATATCCTATTGTTTTTATTTTATTAGTTTTAATTGCTCAAAAAGGAATATTTTTAATACAATTTATACTACTAAAACAGTTATTAGATTAAGATAGTTGTTTGGTGTAAGATACTCAAGAAATAATAACAAAACATTGCCTAAGATTCAAAGTCCAGAATATATTCATTCTTATAGGAGTATATCTTACTCTTTAATTATATTCATGTAGATTTGCTAGAATCTTAACAACAGATGAGCTTGATCAAATTAAATCCTCACGCATTTCCACATATCATGTACATTCCATAACACACAAATGAATCAAGCATCCTCATCATAAGATTAATAGCCATTGACAATGACAACTAAATTAATTGATCCCTATTACACTATATGAAGTTCTGTTTATTTTACCTATGTTTTCCAATTCGTCATAAACAAGCCACTGTGTCTTAATCTCTTTGATCTATCACACAAGGCAAAAATCTATTTCACACAAATTGACAATGCCAATAACAGAAGCAACCAAAGGCTTAATCAGTCTTCCAATTCATTTTTCATTTGATATCGAACCAGAAAACAGTGCTTTCAAACATATAGCGAATTTAAGCACTCATAAGGTATTAAAAACACATAACAATCAACTTAATATCAACATGAAGCAACAACAAAAACATTAACAAAAATGAAATCTCGACAAAAACAGATGTGAATCAAATCCGAGAAACTTACGAAACTACTAAGGCCAATGGAAATGGAGAAGGACGAGGTCACCACAGTAACCGTAAAACTGAACACACGACGGGAAATGATGTTGAAACTTTAGCGAACTTTATTCTTCTAATTCTTTGCAGATTAGGGTAAGATTGCTCCAAAATTGAAAGGAGAATTTGAATCTGAAAAACTTAAGGCAGGACAAATTGATCGAGCAAGAGAGATTTTACGAGAGAGACCGAATTGAAAATAGCAGTGAGAATTCACCATGGACGGAGCTCACAAGAAATTTTCAGTGAACGAAGTGAGGAAATATCTATATGCGATGAGAGAAGAATCAAGAATGTAGTATCATTTTATTTTTTGAATTTTTAATTAAATTTAAAAGAAATAAAAATATGAATTAATAATTTGAACAAATCATAAACTAAAATTATTTTGAGATAAACCCTACGTCACCAAGAAATGCCACATTTTAGTGACGGTAGCTTGCTTACTATGAGATATTTAATTAGAGTATTTATATACCCTCACTAAAATTATAAAAAATATACATTTAGTGAGAGTAATTAATCCCCTCACTAATTTTTTTGTCATTAAAAGTTATTTTTCTTGTAGTGTAAGATCCCTGTGCATCACATCCAAATCGTGGAGAAAGTCAATACCCTCGAGAATCTGTTTCATCACGAGTTTGACTTCACTTTGTGTCAACGTCGACCCTCTCTTTGCTTCCATGAATCTTCTTAAGTCTGTTTGCATGTGCTCCATCACTACGTACACACGGCCATCGCCTTCGTGGATGAGTCCTTTGTACTCCACGATCGAGGGGTGGGGCGGAAGGCACGACAAGAACGCAACTTCTTGTTTTGTAGATTCGGACATGCCGTGCAATTCGTGCTTAATGGCAACGATTTCCCCGGATGTATTGTTTCTTCCTTCGTATACAACGCCATAACTTCCACTACTGATCACCTTCACAATCGTATATGTTGTTGGCTCCTGACTATGATTGTTGTAGCTTGAATATTGATCAAACTGCACCATGATTTTTAATTTGAAGCAATGATCGATATTAAGATTTACGAAATATGAAAATTATGGAAAAAAAATATGAATGTCAATAGTGTGTGTAGTAACGTTGGTTTATATAGAGTAGGTTGGTCTGTTCAGAGAAATCCATAATAAATCGGGGAGAATCTAATATTCATATCTAATTCAGATAAAAAAAAATACGCATATAAGGAAATATATATATCTAAACGCAAGATAATATATTTTCTTTTTTTCCCAATTTCATTTGGACCAAACAAATTATAGGAGTGGTATAATCGTATAAATGAGATGATTTTGTACAATCCCTAAAAAATCTGATATATAACGAAAAAAAAAAAAAAAGAGATTTCCGAATTACTCATCCAAAAGGACTAAAACGTCTTGAGCATGGATGAAAATGTCGGTCGGATATTTTTCCAATATATTCTTGATATATCCAATTTCCGTGGTCGATATCGGGATTTGAAAATGTCGGTCGGATATTTATCCCCTTGTTTAGTGTCACTTCAAGAAAACTGCAATTTAGCCGCGAACAATTTTATCGTTAATTATAATATTTTCGTCGCTAATGTGTTTGTGACAAAAAAATTAATTTTGTCGCAAATATTAGCGATGAAAATTTGAGTTTCTTCGCAAAATATTAGTGACGTGCGAAAATGTGAGAGTTTCATCGCAGAATATTAGCGACGAAAATATGAGTTTCATCGCAAAATGTTTGCGAGGAAAATCAAACATTTGTCGCAAACACATTAGCGACGGGTGTATAGCAACAAATCCCGCGACGCAATTATTTCATCGCTAACTCACATTAGCAGCGAAAATATTAGAATTAGCGACAAATTTTTTCGTGTCTAAAACAGTAGCTCCTTACTTCATGGCTATTTTTTTGCGATAAATATTTTAATTTCGTTGCAAATGTTAGCGATGAAACCCATATTTTTGTCGCTAATATTTGGCTATGGATATCCGATTTACGAATCGTTCTCTAAACCCACATTCGCACTCGATCAACCCAACCCGCACCCACATACCCCCTCCCCGTTTTATTTAAATGACTATTTATTTGGTCTTCGTGGGAATTGATCCCGGGTGAACGGGCATCCAGCACCACTCGGGCATATAGCTCTTTGGTTCAGTTTTTAATATTAATTATATATGTATTCAATTGTTACTAATTTAATTAATTTTACTCATTTAATTAATTTATTTCACATATATTAATTAATTAATTTTTAACTTTTAACAATTATATATATATATATATATATATATGCATATATATTGTAATTTTTAAAACAATTCCAATTGTAAAAAATCAATGTCACTTTAACAATTCAAAAAAATTAATAAATATTACATCTAATCTTCATCCTCTCATCTTTATGTCCATCTTCATTTGTATCGATCATCATATTTATAAATATTTTTATAAATATTCAAACAGATTTATAAGACACAAAATTTGGAGAATTATTAAACATTTAATTATATAAACTGATTTTCTAGATTTAATATGCATAGTTGAAGTAGTACTTTTCCTTCATGCTCAGTGAGAATAACAATAAATAATTAATGAAATCAAGAAAACAGAAAAAATAAAACAAATTATATAGAATGAAATCAAGAAATTATACACCAAAATAAATCAAATAAAATACTTAAAATGTCAAATTAATGAGTAAAAGTAAAAGAAATTATATTGATCCTAAACATCATAGTGTTGGAATCGTCTCTTTATTTCACATTGTGCATGCACTCAAAAAAATTTCCTTTATTATGTTTAAACGACAACCATTTTTAATTCATGAGATTTAAAATGAAAAAATCTATTTCAACACTAAAATATTATAGACGAAATATAATTTTTATTATTGTTCTGATTATTAACAATAAAATAAAATAATTTGTTTTAAGTTTAGCGATGAAATATTTTAATTTCGTTGCAAATATGAATTCCAAGAAATTAGCCACTAAAAAATATATTTCATCACAAAATAATAGCGACTAAATATAATTTTCATTGTTGTCCTGATTATTAACAACAAAATAAAACAATTTGTTGCTAGTGTAGCCATGAAATATTTTAGTTTCGTCGCAAATATTAATCCCAATAAAGTAGCTACAAAAATTTATATTTCATCACAAAATTTTAGCGACGAAATATAATTTTCTTTGTAGTTCTGATTCTTAACAACAAAATAAAACAATTTGTTGCTAGTATATCAGTAAAATATTTTAATTTCGTTGCACATATTAATTGTAAGATACTAGCCACAATTTTTTTACAGCAAAATATTTGCGACGGAATATAATTTTCAACGTTAGTGTGATTATTAACAACAAAATAAAATAATTTGTTGCTAATTTAGCGATGAAATATTATAATTACATCACAAAATTAAATCCAAAAAATTAGCCACAAAAATTACAATTTCGGCGTTAATATTTTAGCGATGAAATATAATTTTTATGGTTGTTCTGATTATTAACAAAAACATAAAATATTTTTTTTTTTGCGTGGCGATGAAATATTTTCATTTGGTCACCAAAATTATATCCACAAAATTTTCATTTTTCATTGGAAAATATTAGCGACAAAATAATTTTCATTTTTCTTCTGATTATTAACAACAAAATAAAATAATTTATTGCTAGTTTAACAATGAAATATATTAATTTCATCGCAAAAAATAATTTCAAGAAAGTAGCCACCAAAATTTCTATTTCATCGCAAAATATTAGCGACGAAATATAATTTTCATTGTTGTTCGAACTATTAATAACAAAATGAAGCAATTTGTTGCTAATGTAGCGATGAAATATATATATTTTGTTGCAAATATTAAATCTAAGAATTTAGTAATGTAATTTTTTTTTTTTTGTTGGACGCTGAAGTGAAGAGGGAAATCGTATACCAGATAGAAATAGAAGAATGAGTTAAATTTCAAGGGCAATATTGACCAAATAAAGTAAATTAAGTCAAAATTCGTGGGTCAAATGCGGGTAAACGCTGGTCAAAGCGGGTCAAACTTAATTATAATATTTATTTTCACTCTAAAATATTATCTTACTACATGACCAAAACTATGTTAGTGCAAGACCTAAATTTTGTCACTACAAGACCAAAAGTGTATTACTACAAGTCCAAAAATATTCTGGACACTTGTTTTTTTTTTTTTTTAGCAAAATTACTAAAATAATTCTGACTTATTCGGCTACTACATGACTAAAACAATGTTACTACAAGACCAAAATTTTATCACTATAAGGTCAAAAGTGTATTTACATGTCCAAAATCATTCTGGACAGTTAATTTTTTGGGTGAATTTGCAGAATGTTTTGACATGTAATAGTAATTTTTTGGCTTTGTAGTGGTAATTTTTTGATCTTGTAGTAACAATATTTTGGTCAGGTAGTAAACCACCTGTTTGCGACTCGCGAATTTTCTGGGCAACCCGGATCCGGGTTTATGCCCCGCGAATTTTTTAAAATTATCTTAATTTTACTTTTGGATTAAATGGGCTTAGGATTTTAACTTGGTCTAATTAGTATATGGAACGCATATATACAATATTTCAAATAAGACTAGCCAAATTCAGATAGTGCTATTGGAATAATGTCTCTCAATAAATTAAAAACTTTATTTATCGATCCTGTTTCTTAGTTATTTATATTTAATTTTTTTTTAATTACATTATATACCCATTCATTTTCACCTCCGCATGACTAGTTATTTATATTTAATTGAAACAAGTTCTTTAACGAATCTTTTTAACAGAATAGGTTTATATATGATCTAAATTTAATTTGACAAAAACATTAAACATGAAGACAAATGACAAATAAGTTCCCAAAGAACTCGATTCAATGAAATACTCACATAGGCTGCTGACGTGGCTTCTTCAAATATTTTCATTCTTAAATTTCTAAAATTCTACAATTATTGTATACGATTCAGGTTGAACCTTGTTTTCTGGAAAATTTTTGTAACAGTAAAATGAGGATGAATTATAATTAATTATAAAAGGTTGATTTTATTACGGAAATTAAAATTTGTGACATTTTAGTGAAATTAAAATTAATATTGATAAATATGCAAACATGAAAATACGGAAATTAATCAACATGTTTGTTTTTCAACAAATCATTTTTTATTTTATTTTTCTAAATATTTAGATTATAAAATAGCTAGGATACATGTTTTTTGATCGGTTCCCTAATAGATATTCCTCTATTTAGCATGCATGCCATGTATAGAAGTTAAAAAATATACCGAGAGAATATAAAATATATCCATTTAATCATTAATAAAATACAAAAAAATTTACAATCTCAAACTAGAGACTCAGAACAACAGTTGTGTTAGTAATGAATTGAATCTATGGTGTTAATCCATAAAACTCGTTGAACCAACGGTGGTAGAGGGCATCTTTAGCAGTTATCCTCATTGTTGGATCAACGGTTAAAAGCCTTTGTAGAAGATCGTATCCGGAGGCACTCAGCGACGTCGCCCTTCGAATCGGTGTGTTATAAATTAACCTAAATTGGTTTAGCTCCGAATCCCCCGGAAAAAGCACCTCGTTAGACACCAATTCTGCCATAATACACCCAATCGACCACATGTCAATTGCTTTGGTGTACGTCCCTCCACCTAGAAGAATCTCGGGGGCACGGTACCATAAAGTACCCACCCCCGGGGTGAACGACCCTAGTCCACTCTCAAAAATACGGGACAAACCGAAGTCACAGATTTTCAATCGAGTTGTATCCTTGACGTTGACCAGGATGTTGGCGGGCTTAAGATCCCTGTGCATCACATCCAAATCGTGGAGAAAGTCAATACCCTCGAGAATCTGTTTCATCACGAGTTTGACTTCACTTTGTGTCAACGTCGACCCTCTCTTTGCTTCCATGAATCTTCTTAAGTCTGTTTGCATGTGCTCCATCACTACGTACACACGGCCATCGCCTTCGTGGATGAGTCCTTTGTTCTCCACGATCGAGGGGTGGGGCGGAAGGCACGACAAGAACGCAACTTCTTGTTTTGTAGATTCGGACATGCCGTGCAATTCGTGCTTAATGGCAACGATTTCCCCGGATGTATTGTTTCTTCCTTCGTATACAACGCCATAACTTCCACTACTGATCACCTTCACAATCGTATATGTTGTTGGCTCCTGACTATGATTGTTGTAGCTTGAATATTGATCAAACTGCACCATGATTTTTAATATGAAGCAATGATCGATATTAAGATTTACGAAATATGAAAATTATGGAAAAAAAATATGAATGTCAATAGTGTGTGTAGTAACGTTGGTTTATATAGAGTAGGTTGGTCTGTTCAGAGAAATCCATAATAAATCGGGGAGAATCTAATATTCATATCTAATTCAGATAAAAAAAAATACGCATATAAGGAAATATATATATCTAAACGCAACTTCTTGTTTTGTAGATTCGGACATGCCGTGCAATTCGTGCTTAATGGCAACGATTTCCCCGGATGTATTGTTTCTTCCTTCGTATACAACGCCATAACTTCCACTACTGATCACCTTCACAATCGTATATGTTGTTGGCTCCTGACTATGATTGTTGTAGCTTGAATATTGATCAAACTGCACCATGATTTTTTATATGAAGCAATGATCGATATTAAGATTTACGAAATATGAAAATTATGGAAAAAAAATATGAATGTCAATAGTGTGTGTAGTAACGTTGGTTTATATAGAGTAGGTTGGTCTGTTCAGAGAAATCCATAATAAATCGGGGAGAATCTAATATTCATATCTAATTCAGATAAAAAAAAATACGCATATAAGGAAATATATATATATATCTAAACGCAAGATAATATATTTTCTTTTTTTCCCAATTTCATTTGGACCAAACAAATTATAGGAGTGGTATAATCGTATAAATGAGATGATTTTGTACAATCCCTAAAAAATCTGATATATAACGAAAAAAAAAAAAAAGAGATTTCCGAATTACTCATCCAAAAGGATTAAAACGTCTTGAGCATGGATGAAAATGTCGGTCGGATATTTTTCCAATATATTCTTGATATATCCAATTTCCGTGGTCGATATCGGTATTTGAAAATGTCGGTCGGATATTTATCCCCTTGTTTAGTGTCACTTCAAGAAAACTGCAATTTAGCCGCGAACAATTTTATCGTTAATTATAATATTTTCGTCGCTAATGTGTTTGTGACAAAAAAATTAATTTTGTCGCAAATATTAGCGATGAAAATTTGAGTTTCTTCGCAAAATATTAGTGACGTGCGAAAATGTGAGAGTTTCATCGCAGAATATTAGCGACGAAAATATGAGTTTCATCGCAAAATGTTTGCGAGGAAAATCAAACATTTGTCGCAAACACATTAGCGACGGGTGTATAGCAACAAATCCCGCGACGCAATTATTTCATCGCTAACTCACATTAGCAGCGAAAATATTAGAATTAGCGACAAATTTTTTCGTGTCTAAAACAGTAGCTCCTTACTTCATGGCTATTTTTTTGCGATAAATATTTTAATTTCGTTGCAAATGTTAGCGATGAAACCCATATTTTTGTCGCTAATATTTGGCTATGGATATCCGATTTACGAATCGTTCTCTAAACCCACATTCGCACTCGATCAACCCAACCCGCACCCACATACCCCCTCCCCGTTTTATTTAAATGACTATTTATTTGGTCTTCGTGGGAATTGATCCCGGGTGAACGGGCATCCAGCACCACTCGGGCATATAGCTCTTTGGTTCAGTTTTTAATATTAATTATATATGAATTCAATTGTTACTAATTTAGTTAATTTTACTCATTTAATTAATTTATTTCACATATATTAATTAATTAATTTTTAACTTTTAACAATTATATATATATATATATGCATATATATTGTAATTTTTAAAACAATTCCAATTGTAAAAAATCAATGTCACTTTAACAATTCAAAAAAATTAATAAATATTACATCTAATCTTCATCCTCTCATCTTTATGTCCATCTTCATTTGTATCGATCATCATATTTATAAATATTTTTATAAATATTCAAACAGATTTATAAGACACAAAATTTGGAGAATTATTAAACATTTAATTATATAAACTGATTTTCTAGATTTAATATGCATAGTTGAAGTAGTACTTTTCCTTCATGCTCAGTGAGAATAACAATAAATAATTAATGAAATTAAGAAAACAGAAAAAATAAAACAAATTATATAGAATGAAATCAAGAAATTATACACCAAAATAAATCAAATAAAATACTTAAAATGTCAAATTAATGAGTAAAAGTAAAAGAAATTATATTGATCCTAAACATCATAGTGTTGGAATCGTCTCTTTATTTCACATTGTGCATGCACTCAAAAAAATTTCCTTTATTATGTTTAAACGACAACCATTTTTAATTCATGAGATTTAAAATGAAAAAATCTATTTCATCACTAAAATATTATAGACGAAATATAATTTTTATTATTGTTCTGATTATTAACAATAAAATAAAATAATTTATTTTAAGTGTAGCGATGAAATATTTTAATTTCGTTGCAAATATGAATTCCAAGAAATTAGCCACAAAAAATATATTTCATCACAAAATAATAGCGACTAAATATAATTTTCATTGTTGTCCTGATTATTAAAAACAAAATAAAACAATTTGTTGCTAGTGTAGCCATGAAATATTTTAGTTTCGTCGCAAATATTAATCCCAATAAAGTAGCTACAAAAATTTATATTTCATCACAAAATTTTAGCGACGAAATATAATTTTCTTTGTAGTTCTGATTCTTAACAACAAAATAAAACAATTTGTTGCTTGTATATCAGTAAAATATTTTAATTTCGTTGCACATATTAATTGTAAGATACTAGCCACAATTTTTTTACAGCAAAATATTAGCGACGAAATATAATTTTCAACGTTAGTGTGATTATTAACAACAAAATAAAATAATTTGTTGCTAATTTAGCGATGAAATATTATAATTACATCACAAAATTAAATCCAAAAAATTAGCCACAAAAATTACAATTTCGGCGTTAATATTTTAGCGATGAAATATAATTTTTATGGTTGTTCTGATTATTAACAAAAACATAAAATATTTTTTTGTTTGCGTGGCGATGAAATATTTTCATTTGGTCGCCAAAATTATATCCACAAAATTTTCATTTTTCATTGGAAAATATTAGCGACAAAATAATTTTCATTTTTCTTCTGATTATTAACAACAAAATAAAATAATTTATTGCTAGTTTAGCAATGAAATATTTTAATTTCATCGCAAAAAATAATTTCAAGAAAGTAGCCACCAAAATTTCTATTTCATCGCAAAATATTAGCGACGAAATATAATTTTCATTGTTGTTCTAACTATTAATAACAAAATGAAGCAATTTGTTGCTAATGTAGCGATGAAATATATATATTTTGTTGCAAATATTAAATCTAAGATTTTAGTAATGTAATTTTTTTTTTTCGTTGGACGCTGAAGTGAAGAGGGAAATCGTATACCAGATAGAAATAGAAGAATGAGTTAAATTTCAAGGGCAATATTGACCAAATAAAGTAAATTAAGTCAAAATTCGTGGGTCAAATGCGGGTAAACGTTGGTCAAAGCGGGTCAACCTTAATTATAATATTTATTTTCACTCTAAAATATTATCTTACTACATGACCAAAACTATGTTAGTGCAAGACCTAAATTTTGTCACTACAAGACCAAAAGTGTATTACTACAAGTCCAAAAATATTCTGGACACTTGTTTTTTTTTTTTTTTAGCAAAATTACTAAAATAATTCTGACTTATTCGGCTACTACATGACTAAAACAATGTTACTACAAGACCAAAATTTTATCACTATAAGGTCAAAAGTGTATTTACATGTCCAAAATCATTCTGGACAGTTAATTTTTTGGGTGAATTTGCAGAATGTTTTGACATGTAATAGTAATTTTTTGGCTTTGTAGTGGTAATTTTTTGATCTTGTAGTAACAATATTTTGGTCATGTAGTAAACCACCTGTTTGTGACTCGCGAATTTTCTGGGCAACCCAGATCCGGGTTTATGCCCCGCGAATTTTTTAAAATTAACTTTTGGATTAAATGGGCTTAGGATTTTAACTTGGTCTAATTAGTATATGGAACGCATATATAAAATATTTCAAATAAGACTAGCCAAATTCAGATAGTGCTATTGGAATAATGTCTCTCAATAAATTAAAAACTTTATTTATCGATCCTGTTTCTTAGTTATTTATATTTAATTTTTTTTTTAATTACATTATATACCCATTCATTTTCACCTTCCCATGACTAGTTATTTATATTTAATTGAAACAAGTTCTTTAACGAATCTTTTTAACAGAATAGGTTTATATATGATCTAAATTTAATTTGACAAAAACATTAAACATGAAGACAAATGACAAATAAGTTCCCAAAGAACTCGATTCAATGAAATACTCACATAGGTTGCTGGTGGCTTCTTCAAATATTTTCATTCTTAAATTTCTAAAATTCTACAATTATTGTATACGATTCAGGTTGAACCTTGTTTTCTGGAAAATTTTTGTAACAGTAAAATGAGGATGAATTATAATTAATTATAAAAGGTTGATTTTATTACGGAAATTAAAATTTGTGACATTTTAGTGAAATTAAAATTAATATTGATAAATATGCAAACATGAAAATACGGAAATTAATCAACATGTTTGTTTTTCAACAAATCATTTTTTATTTTATTTTTCTAAATATTTAGATTATAAAATAGCTAGGATACATGTTTTTTGATCGGTTCCCCCCTAATAGATATTCCTCTATTTAGCATGCATGCCATGTATAGAAGTTAAAAAATATACCGAGAGAATATAAAATATATCCATTTAATCATTAATAAAATACAAAAAAATTTACAATCTCAAACTAGAGACTCAGAACAACAGTTGTGTTAGTAATGAATTGAATCTATGGTGTTAATCCATAAAACTCGTTGAACCAACGGTGGTAGAGGGCATCTTTAGCAGTTATCCTCATTGTTGGATCAACGGTTAAAAGCCTTTGTAGAAGATCGTATCCGGAGGCACTCAGCGACGTCGCCCTTCGAATCGGTGTGTTATAAATTAACCTAAATTGGTTTAGCTCCGAATCCCCCGGAAAAAGCACCTCGTTAGACACCAATTCTGCCATAATACACCCAATCGACCACATGTCAATTGCTTTGGTGTACGTCCCTCCACCTAGAAGAATCTCGGGGGCACGGTACCATAAAGTACCCACCCCCGGGGTGAACGACCCTAGTCCACTCTCAAAAATACGGGACAAACCGAAGTCACAGATTTTCAATCGAGTTGTATCCTTGACGTTGACCAGGATGTTGGCGGGCTTAAGATCCCTGTGCATCACATCCAAATCGTGGAGAAAGTCAATACCCTCGAGAATCTGTTTCATCACGAGTTTGACTTCACTTTGTGTCAACGTCGACCCTCTCTTTGCTTCCATGAATCTTCTTAAGTCTGTTTGCATGTGCTCCATCACTACGTACACACGGCCATCGCCTTCGTGGATGAGTCCTTTGTACTCCACGATCGAGGGGTGGGGCGGAAGGCACGACAAGAACGCAACTTCTTGTTTTGTAGATTCGGACATGCCGTGCAATTCGTGCTTAATGGCAACGATTTCCCCGGATGTATTGTTTCTTCCTTCGTATACAACGCCATAACTTCCACTACTGATCACCTTCACAATCGTATATGTTGTTGGCTCCTGACTATGATTGTTGTAGCTTGAATATTGATCAAACTGCACCATGATTTTTAATTTGAAGCAATGATCGATATTAAGATTTACGAAATATGAAAATTATGGAAAAAAAATATGAATGTCAATAGTGTGTGTAGTAACGTTGGTTTATATAGAGTAGGTTGGTCTGTTCAGAGAAATCCATAATAAATCGGGGAGAATCTAATATTCATATCTAATTCAGATAAAAAAAATACGCATATAAGAAAATATATATATCTAAACGCAAGATAATATATTTTCTTTTTTTCCCAATTTCATTTGGACCAAACAAATTATAGGAGTGGTATAATCGTATAAATGAGATGATTTTGTACAATCCCTAAAAAATCTGATATATAACGAAAAAAAAAAAAAAGAGATTTCCGAATTACTCATCCAAAAGGACTAAAACGTCTTGAGCATGGATGAAAATGTCGGTCGGATATTTTTCCAATATATTCTTGATATATCCAATTTCCGTGGTCGATATCGGTATTTGAAAATGTCGGTCGGATATTTATCCCCTTGTTTAGTGTCACTTCAAGAAAACTGCAATTTAGCCGCGAACAATTTTATCGTTAATTATAATATTTTCGTCGCTAATGTGTTTGTGACAAAAAAATTAAATTTGTCGCAAATATTAGCGATGAAAATTTGAGTTTCTTCGCAAAATATTAGTGACGTGCGAAAATGTGAGAGTTTCATCGCAGAATATTAGCGACGAAAATATGAGTTTCATCGCAAAATGTTTGCGAGGAAAATCAAACATTTGTCGCAAACACATTAGCGACGGGTGTATAGCAACAAATCCCGCGACGCAATTATTTCATCGCTAACTCACATTAGCAGCGAAAATATTAGAATTAGCGACAAATTTTTTCGTGTCTAAAACAGTAGCTCCTTACTTCATGGCTATTTTTTTGCGATAAATATTTTAATTTCGTTGCAAATGTTAGCGATGAAACCCATATTTTTGTCGCTAATATTTGGCTATGGATATCCGATTTACGAATCGTTCTTTAAACCCACATTCGCACTCGATCAACCCAACCCGCACCCACATACCCCCTCCCCGTTTTATTTAAATGACTATTTATTTGGTCTTCGTGGGAATTGATCCCGGGTGAACGGGCATCCAGCACCACTCGGGCATATAGCTCTTTGGTTCAGTTTTTAATATTAATTATATATGAATTCAATTGTTACTAATTTAGTTAATTTTACTCATTTAATTAATTTATTTCACATATATTAATTAATTAATTTTTAACTTTTAACAATTATATATATATATATATATATATATATATATATATATGCATATATATTGTAATTTTTAAAACAATTCCAATTGTAAAAAATCAATGTCACTTTAACAATTCAAAAAAATTAATAAATATTACATCTAATCTTCATCCTCTCATCTTTATGTCCATCTTCATTTGTATCGATCATCATATTTATAAATATTTTTATAAATATTCAAACAGATTTATAAGACACAAAATTTGGAGAATTATTAAACATTTAATTATATAAACTGATTTTCTAGATTTAATATGCATAGTTGAAGTAGTACTTTTCCTTCATGCTCAGTGAGAATAACAATAAATAATTAATGAAATTAAGAAAACAGAAAAAATAAAACAAATTATATAGAATGAAATCAAGAAATTATACACCAAAATAAATCAAATAAAATACTTAAAATGTCAAATTAATGAGTAAAAGTAAAAGAAATTATATTGATCCTAAACATCATAGTGTTGGAATCGTCTCTTTATTTCACATTGTGCATGCACTCAAAAAATTTTCCTTTATTATGTTTAAACGACAACCATTTTTAATTCATGAGATTTAAAATGAAAAAATCTATTTCATCACTAAAATATTATAGACGAAATATAATTTTTATTATTGTTCTGATTATTAACAATAAAATAAAATAATTTATTTTAAGTGTAGCGATGAAATATTTTAATTTCGTTGCAAATATGAATTCCAAGAAATTAGCCACAAAAAATATATTTCATCACAAAATAATAGCGACTAAATATAATTTTCATTGTTGTCCTGATTATTAACAACAAAATAAAACAATTTGTTGCTAGTGTAGCCATGAAATATTTTAGTTTCGTCGCAAATATTAATCCCAATAAAGTAGCTACAAAAATTTATATTTCATCACAAAATTTTAGCGACGAAATATAATTTTCTTTGTAGTTCTGATTCTTAACAACAAAATAAAACAATTTGTTGCTTGTATATCAGTAAAATATTTTAATTTCGTTGCACATATTAATTGTAAGATACTAGCCACAATTTTTTTACAGCAAAATATTAGCGACGAAATATAATTTTCAACGTTAGTGTGATTATTAACAACAAAATAAAATAATTTGTTGCTAATTTAGCGATGAAATATTATAATTACATCACAAAATTAAATCCAAAAAATTAGCCACAAAAATTACAATTTCGGCGTTAATATTTTAGCGATGAAATATAATTTTTATGGTTGTTCTGATTATTAACAAAAACATAAAATATTTTTTTGTTTGCGTGGCGATGAAATATTTTCATTTGGTCGCCAAAATTATATCCACAAAATTTTCATTTTTCATTGGAAAATATTAGCGACAAAATAATTTTCATTTTTCTTCTGATTATTAACAACAAAATAAAATAATTTATTGCTAGTTTAGCAATGAAATATTTTAATTTCATCGCAAAAAATAATTTCAAGAAAGTAGCCACCAAAATTTCTATTTCATCGCAAAATATTAGCGACGAAATATAATTTTCATTGTTGTTCTAACTATTAATAACAAAATGAAGCAATTTGTTGCTAATGTAGCGATGAAATATATATATTTTGTTGCAAATATTAAATCTAAGATTTTAGTAATGTAATTTTTTTTTTCGTTGGACGCTGAAGTGAAGAGGGAAATCGTATACCAGATAGAAATAGAAGAATGAGTTAAATTTCAAGGGCAATATTGACCAAATAAAGTAAATTAAGTCAAAATTCGTGGGTCAAATGCGGGTAAACGTTGGTCAAAGCGGGTCAACCTTAATTATAATATTTATTTTCACTCTAAAATATTATCTTACTACATGACCAAAACTATGTTAGTGCAAGACCTAAATTTTGTCACTACAAGACCAAAAGTGTATTACTACAAGTCCAAAAATATTCTGGACACTTGTTTTTTTTTTTTTTTTAGCAAAATTACTAAAATAATTCTGACTTATTCGGCTACTACATGACTAAAACAATGTTACTACAAGACCAAAATTTTATCACTATAAGGTCAAAAGTGTATTTACATGTCCAAAATCATTCTGGACAGTTAATTTTTTGGGTGAATTTGCAGAATGTTTTGACATGTAATAGTAATTTTTTGGCTTTGTAGTGGTAATTTTTTGATCTTGTAGTAACAATATTTTGGTCATGTAGTAAACCACCTGTTTGTGACTCGCGAATTTTCTGGGCAACCCAGATCCGGGTTTATGCCCCGCGAATTTTTTAAAATTAACTTTTGGATTAAATGGGCTTAGGATTTTAACTTGGTCTAATTAGTATATGGAACGCATATATAAAATATTTCAAATAAGACTAGCCAAATTCAGATAGTGCTATTGGAATAATGTCTCTCAATAAATTAAAAACTTTATTTATCGATCCTGTTTCTTAGTTATTTATATTTAATTTTTTTTTAATTACATTATATACCCATTCATTTTCACCTTCCCATGACTAGTTATTTATATTTAATTGAAACAAGTTCTTTAACGAATCTTTTTAACAGAATAGGTTTATATATGATCTAAATTTAATTTGACAAAAACATTAAACATGAAGACAAATGACAAATAAGTTCCCAAAGAACTCGATTCAATGAAATACTCACATAGGTTGCTGGTGGCTTCTTCAAATATTTTCATTCTTAAATTTCTAAAATTCTACAATTATTGTATACGATTCAGGTTGAACCTTGTTTTCTGGAAAATTTTTGTAACAGTAAAATGAGGATGAATTATAATTAATTATAAAAGGTTGATTTTATTACGGAAATTAAAATTTGTAACATTTTAGTGAAATTAAAATTAATATTGATAAATATGCAAACATGAAAATACGGAAATTAATCAACATGTTTGTTTTTCAACAAATCATTTTTTATTTTATTTTTCTAAATATTTAGATTATAAAATAGCTAGGATACATGTTTTTTGATCGGTTCCCCCCTAATAGATATTCCTCTATTTAGCATGCATGCCATGTATAGAAGTTAAAAAATATACCGAGAGAATATAAAATATATCCATTTAATCATTAATAAAATACAAAAAAATTTACAATCTCAAACTAGAGACTCAGAACAACAGTTGTGTTAGTAATGAATTGAATCTATGGTGTTAATCCATAAAACTCGTTGAACCAACGGTGGTAGAGGGCATCTTTAGCAGTTATCCTCATTGTTGGATCAACGGTTAAAAGCCTTTGTAGAAGATCGTATCCGGAGGCACTCAGCGACGTCGCCCTTCGAATCGGTGTGTTATAAATTAACCTAAATTGGTTTAGCTCCGAATCCCCCGGAAAAAGCACCTCGTTAGACACCAATTCTGCCATAATACACCCAATCGACCACATGTCAATTGCTTTGGTGTACGTCCCTCCACCTAGAAGAATCTCGGGGGCACGGTACCATAAAGTACCCACCCCCGGGGTGAACGACCCTAGTCCACTCTCAAAAATACGGGACAAACCGAAGTCACAGATTTTCAATCGAGTTGTATCCTTGACGTTGACCAGGATGTTGGCGGGCTTAAGATCCCTGTGCATCACATCCAAATCGTGGAGAAAGTCAATACCCTCGAGAATCTGTTTCATCACGAGTTTGACTTCACTTTGTGTCAACGTCGACCCTCTCTTTGCTTCCATGAATCTTCTTAAGTCTGTTTGCATGTGCTCCATCACTACGTACACACGGCCATCGCCTTCGTGGATGAGTCCTTTGTACTCCACGATCGAGGGGTGGGGCGGAAGGCACGACAAGAACGCAACTTCTTGTTTTGTAGATTCGGACATGCCGTGCAATTCGTGCTTAATGGCAACGATTTCCCCGGATGTATTGTTTCTTCCTTCGTATACAACGCCATAACTTCCACTACTGATCACCTTCACAATCGTATATGTTGTTGGCTCCTGACTATGATTGTTGTAGCTTGAATATTGATCAAACTGCACCATGATTTTTAATTTGAAGCAATGATCGATATTAAGATTTACGAAATATGAAAATTATGGAAAAAAAATATGAATGTCAATAGTGTGTGTAGTAACGTTGGTTTATATAGAGTAGGTTGGTCTGTTCAGAGAAATCCATAATAAATCGGGGAGAATCTAATATTCATATCTAATTCAGATAAAAAAAAATACGCATATAAGAAAATATATATATCTAAACGCAAGATAATATATTTTCTTTTTTTCCCAATTTCATTTGGACCAAACAAATTATAGGAGTGGTATAATCGTATAAATGAGATGATTTTGTACAATCCCTAAAAAATCTGATATATAACGAAAAAAAAAAAAAAGAGATTTCCGAATTACTCATCCAAAAGGACTAAAACGTCTTGAGCATGGATGAAAATGTCGGTCGGATATTTTTCCAATATATTCTTGATATATCCAATTTCCGTGGTCGATATCGGTATTTGAAAATGTCGGTCGGATATTTATCCCCTTGTTTAGTGTCACTTCAAGAAAACTGCAATTTAGCCGCGAACAATTTTATCGTTAATTATAATATTTTCGTCGCTAATGTGTTTGTGACAAAAAAATTAAATTTGTCGCAAATATTAGCGATGAAAATTTGAGTTTCTTCGCAAAATATTAGTGACGTGCGAAAATGTGAGAGTTTCATCGCAGAATATTAGCGACGAAAATATGAGTTTCATCGCAAAATGTTTGCGAGGAAAATCAAACATTTGTCGCAAACACATTAGCGACGGGTGTATAGCAACAAATCCCGCGACGCAATTATTTCATCGCTAACTCACATTAGCAGCGAAAATATTAGAATTAGCGACAAATTTTTTCGTGTCTAAAACAGTAGCTCCTTACTTCATGGCTATTTTTTTGCGATAAATATTTTAATTTCGTTGCAAATGTTAGCGATGAAACCCATATTTTTGTCGCTAATATTTGGCTATGGATATCCGATTTACGAATCGTTCTCTAAACCCACATTCGCACTCGATCAACCCAACCCGCACCCACATACCCCCTCCCCGTTTTATTTAAATGACTATTTATTTGGTCTTCGTGGGAATTGATCCCGGGTGAACGGGCATCCAGCACCACTCGGGCATATAGCTCTTTGGTTCAGTTTTTAATATTAATTATATATGAATTCAATTGTTACTAATTTAGTTAATTTTACTCATTTAATTAATTTATTTCACATATATTAATTAATTAATTTTTAACTTTTAACAATTATATATATATATATATATATATATATATGCATATATATTGTAATTTTTAAAACAATTCCAATTGTAAAAAATCAATGTCACTTTAACAATTCAAAAAAATTAATAAATATTACATCTAATCTTCATCCTCTCATCTTTATGTCCATCTTCATTTGTATCGATCATCATATTTATAAATATTTTTATAAATATTCAAACAGATTTATAAGACACAAAATTTGGAGAATTATTAAACATTTAATTATATAAACTGATTTTCTAGATTTAATATGCATAGTTGAAGTAGTACTTTTCCTTCATGCTCAGTGAGAATAACAATAAATAATTAATGAAATTAAGAAAACAGAAAAAATAAAACAAATTATATAGAATGAAATCAAGAAATTATACACCAAAATAAATCAAATAAAATACTTAAAATGTCAAATTAATGAGTAAAAGTAAAAGAAATTATATTGATCCTAAACATCATAGTGTTGGAATCGTCTCTTTATTTCACATTGTGCATGCACTCAAAAAAATTTCCTTTATTATGTTTAAACGACAACCATTTTTAATTCATGAGATTTAAAATGAAAAAATCTATTTCATCACTAAAATATTATAGACGAAATATAATTTTTATTATTGTTCTGATTATTAACAATAAAATAAAATAATTTATTTTAAGTGTAGCGATGAAATATTTTAATTTCGTTGCAAATATGAATTCCAAGAAATTAGCCACAAAAAATATATTTCATCACAAAATAATAGCGACTAAATATAATTTTCATTGTTGTCCTGATTATTAACAACAAAATAAAACAATTTGTTGCTAGTGTAGCCATGAAATATTTTAGTTTCGTCGCAAATATTAATCCCAATAAAGTAGCTACAAAAATTTATATTTCATCACAAAATTTTAGCGACGAAATATAATTTTCTTTGTAGTTCTGATTCTTAACAACAAAATAAAACAATTTGTTGCTTGTATATCAGTAAAATATTTTAATTTCGTTGCACATATTAATTGTAAGATACTAGCCACAATTTTTTTACAGCAAAATATTAGCGACGAAATATAATTTTCAACGTTAGTGTGATTATTAACAACAAAATAAAATAATTTGTTGCTAATTTAGCGATGAAATATTATAATTACATCACAAAATTAAATCCAAAAAATTAGCCACAAAAATTACAATTTCGGCGTTAATATTTTAGCGATGAAATATAATTTTTATGTTTGTTCTGATTATTAACAAAAACATAAAATATTTTTTTGTTTGCGTGGCGATGAAATATTTTCATTTGGTCGCCAAAATTATATCCACAAAATTTTCATTTTTCATTGGAAAATATTAGCGACAAAATAATTTTCATTTTTCTTCTGATTATTAACAACAAAATAAAATAATTTATTGCTAGTTTAGCAATGAAATATTTTAATTTCATCGCAAAAAATAATTTCAAGAAAGTAGCCACCAAAATTTCTATTTCATCGCAAAATATTAGCGACGAAATATAATTTTCATTGTTGTTCTAACTATTAATAACAAAATGAAGCAATTTGTTGCTAATGTAGCGATGAAATATATATATTTTGTTGCAAATATTAAATCTAAGATTTTAGTAATGTAATTTTTTTTTTTCGTTGGACGCTGAAGTGAAGAGGGAAATCGTATACCAGATAGAAATAGAAGAATGAGTTAAATTTCAAGGGCAATATTGACCAAATAAAGTAAATTAAGTCAAAATTCGTGGGTCAAATGCGGGTAAACGTTGGTCAAAGCGGGTCAACCTTAATTATAATATTTATTTTCACTCTAAAATATTATCTTACTACATGACCAAAACTATGTTAGTGCAAGACCTAAATTTTGTCACTACAAGACCAAAAGTGTATTACTACAAGTCCAAAAATATTCTGGACACTTGTTTTTTTTTTTTTTTAGCAAAATTACTAAAATAATTCTGACTTATTCGGCTACTACATGACTAAAACAATGTTACTACAAGACCAAAATTTTATCACTATAAGGTCAAAAGTGTATTTACATGTCCAAAATCATTCTGGACAGTTAATTTTTTGGGTGAATTTGCAGAATGTTTTGACATGTAATAGTAATTTTTTGGCTTTGTAGTGGTAATTTTTTGATCTTGTAGTAACAATATTTTGGTCATGTAGTAAACCACCTGTTTGTGACTCGCGAATTTTCTGGGCAACCCAGATCCGGGTTTATGCCCCGCGAATTTTTTAAAATTAACTTTTGGATTAAATGGGCTTAGGATTTTAACTTGGTCTAATTAGTATATGGAACGCATATATAAAATATTTCAAATAAGACTAGCCAAATTCAGATAGTGCTATTGGAATAATGTCTCTCAATAAATTAAAAACTTTATTTATCGATCCTGTTTCTTAGTTATTTATATTTAATTTTTTTTTAATTACATTATATACCCATTCATTTTCACCTTCCCATGACTAGTTATTTATATTTAATTGAAACAAGTTCTTTAACGAATCTTTTTAACAGAATAGGTTTATATATGATCTAAATTTAATTTGACAAAAACATTAAACATGAAGACAAATGACAAATAAGTTCCCAAAGAACTCGATTCAATGAAATACTCACATAGGTTGCTGGTGGCTTCTTCAAATATTTTCATTCTTAAATTTCTAAAATTCTACAATTATTGTATACGATTCAGGTTGAACCTTGTTTTCTGGAAAATTTTTGTAACAGTAAAATGAGGATGAATTATAATTAATTATAAAAGGTTGATTTTATTACGGAAATTAAAATTTGTGACATTTTAGTGAAATTAAAATTAATATTGATAAATATGCAAACATGAAAATACGGAAATTAATCAACATGTTTGTTTTTCAACAAATCATTTTTTATTTTATTTTTCTAAATATTTAGATTATAAAATAGCTAGGATACATGTTTTTTGATCGGTTCCCCCCTAATAGATATTCCTCTATTTAGCATGCATGCCATGTATAGAAGTTAAAAAATATACCGAGAGAATATAAAATATATCCATTTAATCATTAATAAAATACAAAAAAATTTACAATCTCAAACTAGAGACTCAGAACAACAGTTGTGTTAGTAATGAATTGAATCTATGGTGTTAATCCATAAAACTCGTTGAACCAACGGTGGTAGAGGGCATCTTTAGCAGTTATCCTCATTGTTGGATCAACGGTTAAAAGCCTTTGTAGAAGATCGTATCCGGAGGCACTCAGCGACGTCGCCCTTCGAATCGGTGTGTTATAAATTAACCTAAATTGGTTTAGCTCCGAATCCCCCGGAAAAAGCACCTCGTTAGACACCAATTCTGCCATAATACACCCAATCGACCACATGTCAATTGCTTTGGTGTACGTCCCTCCACCTAGAAGAATCTCGGGGGCACGGTACCATAAAGTACCCACCCCCGGGGTGAACGACCCTAGTCCACTCTCAAAAATACGGGACAAACCGAAGTCACAGATTTTCAATCGAGTTGTATCCTTGACGTTGACCAGGATGTTGGCGGGCTTAAGATCCCTGTGCATCACATCCAAATCGTGGAGAAAGTCAATACCCTCGAGAATCTGTTTCATCACGAGTTTGACTTCACTTTGTGTCAACGTCGACCCTCTCTTTGCTTCCATGAATCTTCTTAAGTCTGTTTGCATGTGCTCCATCACTACGTACACACGGCCATCGCCTTCGTGGATGAGTCCTTTGTACTCCACGATCGAGGGGTGGGGCGGAAGGCACGACAAGAACGCAACTTCTTGTTTTGTAGATTCGGACATGCCGTGCAATTCGTGCTTAATGGCAACGATTTCCCCGGATGTATTGTTTCTTCCTTCGTATACAACGCCATAACTTCCACTACTGATCACCTTCACAATCGTATATGTTGTTGGCTCCTGACTATGATTGTTGTAGCTTGAATATTGATCAAACTGCACCATGATTTTTAATATGAAGCAATGATCGATATTAAGATTTACGAAATATGAAAATTATGGAAAAAAAATATGAATGTCAATAGTGTGTGTAGTAACGTTGGTTTATATAGAGTAGGTTGGTCTGTTCAGAGAAATCCATAATAAATCGGGGAGAATCTAATATTCATATCTAATTCAGATAAAAAAAAATACGCATATAAGAAAATATATATATCTAAACGCAAGATAATATATTTTCTTTTTTTCCCAATTTCATTTGGACCAAACAAATTATAGGAGTGGTATAATCGTATAAATGAGATGATTTTGTACAATCCCTAAAAAATCTGATATATAACGAAAAAAAAAAAAAAAGAGATTTCCGAATTACTCATCCAAAAGGACTAAAACGTCTTGAGCATGGATGAAAATGTCGGTCGGATATTTTTCCAATATATTCTTGATATATCCAATTTCCGTGGTCGATATCGGTATTTGAAAATGTCGGTCGGATATTTATCCCCTTGTTTAGTGTCACTTCAAGAAAACTGCAATTTAGCCGCGAACAATTTTATCGTTAATTATAATATTTTCGTCGCTAATGTGTTTGTGACAAAAAAATTAATTTTGTCGCAAATATTAGCGATGAAAATTTGAGTTTCTTCGCAAAATATTAGTGACGTGCGAAAATGTGAGAGTTTCATCGCAGAATATTAGCGACGAAAATATGAGTTTCATCGCAAAATGTTTGCGAGGAAAATCAAACATTTGTCGCAAACACATTAGCGACGGGTGTATAGCAACAAATCCCGCGACGCAATTATTTCATCGCTAACTCACATTAGCAGCGAAAATATTAGAATTAGCGACAAATTTTTTCGTGTCTAAAACAGTAGCTCCTTACTTCATGGCTATTTTTTTGCGATAAATATTTTAATTTCGTTGCAAATGTTAGCGATGAAACCCATATTTTTGTCGCTAATATTTGGCTATGGATATCCGATTTACGAATCGTTCTCTAAACCCACATTCGCACTCGATCAACCCAACCCGCACCCACATACCCCCTCCCCGTTTTATTTAAATGACTATTTATTTGGTCTTCGTGGGAATTGATCCCGGGTGAACGGGCATCCAGCACCACTCGGGCATATAGCTCTTTGGTTCAGTTTTTAATATTAATTATATATGTATTCAATTGTTACTAATTTAGTTAATTTTACTCATTTAATTAATTTATTTCACATATATTAATTAATTAATTTTTAACTTTTAACAATTATATATATATATATATATATATATGCATATATATTGTAATTTTTAAAACAATTCCAATTGTAAAAAATCAATGTCACTTTAACAATTCAAAAAAATTAATAAATATTACATCTAATCTTCATCCTCTCATCTTTATGTCCATCTTCATTTGTATCGATCATCATATTTATAAATATTTTTATAAATATTCAAACAGATTTATAAGACACAAAATTTGGAGAATTATTAAACATTTAATTATATAAACTGATTTTCTAGATTTAATATGCATAGTTGAAGTAGTACTTTTCCTTCATGCTCAGTGAGAATAACAATAAATAATTAATGAAATCAAGAAAACAGAAAAAATAAAACAAATTATATAGAATGAAATCAAGAAATTATACACCAAAATAAATCAAATAAAATACTTAAAATGTCAAATTAATGAGTAAAAGTAAAAGAAATTATATTGATCCTAAACATCATAGTGTTGGAATCGTCTCTTTATTTCACATTGTGCATGCACTCAAAAAAATTTCCTTTATTATGTTTAAACGACAACCATTTTTAATTCATGAGATTTAAAATGAAAAAATCTATTTCATCACTAAAATATTATAGACGAAATATAATTTTTATTATTGTTTTGATTATTAACAATAAAATAAAATAATTTGTTTTAAGTGTAGCGATGAAATATTTTAATTTCGTTGCAAATATGAATTCCAAGAAATTAGCCACAAAAAATATATTTCATCACAAAATAATAGCGACTAAATATAATTTTCATTGTTGTCCTGATTATTAACAACAAAATAAAACAATTTGTTGCTAGTGTAGCCATGAAATATTTTAGTTTCGTCGCAAATATTAATCCCAATAAAGTAGCTACAAAAATTTATATTTCATCACAAAATTTTAGCGACGAAATATAATTTTCTTTGTAGTTCTGATTCTTAACAACAAAATAAAACAATTTGTTGCTAGTATATCAGTAAAATATTTTAATTTCGTTGCACATATTAATTGTAAGATACTAGCCACAATTTTTTTACAGCAAAATATTAGCGACGAAATATAATTTTCAACGTTAGTGTGATTATTAACAACAAAATAAAATAATTTGTTGCTAATTTAGCGATGAAATATTATAATTACATCACAAAATTAAATCCAAAAAATTAGCCACAAAAATTACAATTTCGGCGTTAATATTTTAGCGATGAAATATAATTTTTATGGTTGTTCTGATTATTAACAAAAACATAAAATATTTTTTTGTTTGCGTGGCGATGAAATATTTTCATTTGGTCGCCAAAATTATATCCACAAAATTTTCATTTTTCATTGGAAAATATTAGCGACAAAATAATTTTCATTTTTCTTCTGATTATTAACAACAAAATAAAATAATTTATTGCTAGTTTAGCAATGAAATATTTTAATTTCATCGCAAAAAATAATTTCAAGAAAGTAGCCACCAAAATTTCTATTTCATCGCAAAATATTAGCGACGAAATATAATTTTCATTGTTGTTCTAACTATTAATAACAAAATGAAGCAATTTGTTGCTAATGTAGCGATGAAATATATATATTTTGTTGCAAATATTAAATCTAAGATTTTAGTAATGTAATTTTTTTTTTTTGTTGGACGCTGAAGTGAAGAGGGAAATCGTATACCAGATAGAAATAGAAGAATGAGTTAAATTTCAAGGGCAATATTGACCAAATAAAGTAAATTAAGTCAAAATTCGTGGGTCAAATGCGGGTAGACGCTGGTCAAAGCGGGTCAAACTTAATTATAATATTTATTTTCACTCTAAAATATTATCTTACTACATGACCAAAACTATGTTAGTGCAAGACCTAAATTTTGTCACTACAAGACCAAAAGTGTATTACTACAAGTCCAAAAATATTCTGGACACTTGTTTTTTTTTTTTTTTAGCAAAATTACTAAAATAATTCTGACTTATTCGGCTACTACATGACTAAAACAATGTTACTACAAGACCAAAATTTTATCACTATAAGGTCAAAAGTGTATTTACATGTCCAAAATCATTCTGGACAGTTAATTTTTTGGGTGAATTTGCAGAATGTTTTGACATGTAATAGTAATTTTTTGGCTTTGTAGTGGTAATTTTTTGATCTTGTAGTAACAATATTTTGGTCATGTAGTAAACCACCTGTTTGCGACTCGCGAATTTTCTGGGCAACCCGGATTCGGGTTTATGCCCCGCGAATTTTTTAAAATTATCTTAATTTTACTTTTGGATTAAATGGGCTTAGGATTTTAACTTGGTCTAATTAATATATGGAACGCATATATAAAATATTTCAAATAAGACTAGCCAAATTCAGATAGTGCTATTGGAATAATGTCTCTCAATAAATTAAAAACTTTATTTATCGATCCTGTTTCTTAGTTATTTATATTTAATTTTTTTTTTAATTACATTATATACCCATTCGTTTTCACCTCCACATGACTAGTTATTTATATTTAATTGAAACAAGTTCTTTAACGAATCTTTTTAACAGAATAGGTTTATATATGATCTAAATTTAATTTGACAAAAACATTAAACATGAAGACAAATGACAAATAAGTTCCCAAAGAACTCGATTCAATGAAATACTCACATAGGCTGCTGACGTGGCTTCTTCAAATATTTTCATTCTTAAATTTCTAAAATTCTACAATTATTGTATACGATTCAGGTTGAACCTTGTTTTCTGGAAAATTTTTGTAACAGTAAAATGAGGATGAATTATAATTAATTATAAAAGGTTGATTTTATTACGGAAATTAAAATTTGTGACATTTTAGTGAAATTAAAATTAATATTGATAAATATGCAAACATGAAAATACGGAAATTAATCAACATGTTTGTTTTTCAACAAATCATTTTTTATTTTATTTTTCTAAATATTTAGATTATAAAATAGCTAGGATACATGTTTTTTGATCGGTTCCCCCCTAATAGATATTCCTCTATTTAGCATGCATGCCATGTATAGAAGTTAAAAAATATACCGAGAGAATATAAAATATATCCATTTAATCATTAATAAAATACAAAAAAATTTACAATCTCAAACTAGAGACTCAGAACAACAGTTGTGTTAGTAATGAATTGAATCTATGGTGTTAATCCATAAAACTCGTTGAACCAACGGTGGTAGAGGGCATCTTTAGCAGTTATCCTCATTGTTGGATCAACGGTTAAAAGCCTTTGTAGAAGATCGTATCCGGAGGCACTCAGCGACGTCGCCCTTCGAATCGGTGTGTTATAAATTAACCTAAATTGGTTTAGCTCCGAATCCCCCGGAAAAAGCACCTCGTTAGACACCAATTCTGCCATAATACACCCAATCGACCACATGTCAATTGCTTTGGTGTACGTCCCTCCACCTAGAAGAATCTCGGGGGCACGGTACCATAAAGTACCCACCCCCGGGGTGAACGACCCTAGTCCACTCTCAAAAATACGGGACAAACCGAAGTCACAGATTTTCAATCGAGTTGTATCCTTGACGTTGACCAGGATGTTGGCGGGCTTAAGATCCCTGTGCATCACATCCAAATCGTGGAGAAAGTCAATACCCTCGAGAATCTGTTTCATCACGAGTTTGACTTCACTTTGTGTCAACGTCGACCCTCTCTTTGCTTCCATGAATCTTCTTAAGTCTGTTTGCATGTGCTCCATCACTACGTACACACGGCCATCGCCTTCGTGGATGAGTCCTTTGTACTCCACGATCGAGGGGTGGGGCGGAAGGCACGACAAGAACGCAACTTCTTGTTTTGTAGATTCGGACATGCCGTGCAATTCGTGCTTAATGGCAACGATTTCCCCGGATGTATTGTTTCTTCCTTCGTATACAACGCCATAACTTCCACTACTGATCACCTTCACAATCGTATATGTTGTTGGCTCCTGACTATGATTGTTGTAGCTTGAATATTGATCAAACTGCACCATGATTTTTAATTTGAAGCAATGATCGATATTAAGATTTACGAAATATGAAAATTATGGAAAAAAAATATGAATGTCAATAGTGTGTGTAGTAACGTTGGTTTATATAGAGTAGGTTGGTCTGTTCAGAGAAATCCATAATAAATCGGGGAGAATCTAATATTCATATCTAATTCAGATAAAAAAAAATACGCATATAAGGAAATATATATATCTAAACGCAAGATAATATATTTTCTTTTTTTCCCAATTTCATTTGGACCAAACAAATTATAGGAGTGGTATAATCGTATAAATGAGATGATTTTGTACAATCCCTAAAAAATCTGATATATAACGAAAAAAAAAAAAAAAGAGATTTCCGAATTACTCATCCAAAAGGACTAAAACGTCTTGAGCATGGATGAAAATGTCGGTCGGATATTTTTCCAATATATTCTTGATATATCCAATTTCCGTGGTCGATATCGGGATTTGAAAATGTCGGTCGGATATTTATCCCCTTGTTTAGTGTCACTTCAAGAAAACTGCAATTTAGCCGCGAACAATTTTATCGTTAATTATAATATTTTCGTCGCTAATGTGTTTGTGACAAAAAAATTAATTTTGTCGCAAATATTAGCGATGAAAATTTGAGTTTCTTCGCAAAATATTAGTGACGTGCGAAAATGTGAGAGTTTCATCGCAGAATATTAGCGACGAAAATATGAGTTTCATCGCAAAATGTTTGCGAGGAAAATCAAACATTTGTCGCAAACACATTAGCGACGGGTGTATAGCAACAAATCCCGCGACGCAATTATTTCATCGCTAACTCACATTAGCAGCGAAAATATTAGAATTAGCGACAAATTTTTTCGTGTCTAAAACAGTAGCTCCTTACTTCATGGCTATTTTTTTGCGATAAATATTTTAATTTCGTTGCAAATGTTAGCGATGAAACCCATATTTTTGTCGCTAATATTTGGCTATGGATATCCGATTTACGAATCGTTCTCTAAACCCACATTCGCACTCGATCAACCCAACCCGCACCCACATACCCCCTCCCCGTTTTATTTAAATGACTATTTATTTGGTCTTCGTGGGAATTGATCCCGGGTGAACGGGCATCCAGCACCACTCGGGCATATAGCTCTTTGGTTCAGTTTTTAATATTAATTATATATGTATTCAATTGTTACTAATTTAATTAATTTTACTCATTTAATTAATTTATTTCACATATATTAATTAATTAATTTTTAACTTTTAACAATTATATATATATATATATATATATATATATATATATATATATATGCATATATATTGTAATTTTTAAAACAATTCCAATTGTAAAAAATCAATGTCACTTTAACAATTCAAAAAAATTAATAAATATTACATCTAATCTTCATCCTCTCATCTTTATGTCCATCTTCATTTGTATCGATCATCATATTTATAAATATTTTTATAAATATTCAAACAGATTTATAAGACACAAAATTTGGAGAATTATTAAACATTTAATTATATAAACTGATTTTCTAGATTTAATATGCATAGTTGAAGTAGTACTTTTCCTTCATGCTCAGTGAGAATAACAATAAATAATTAATGAAATCAAGAAAACAGAAAAAATAAAACAAATTATATAGAATGAAATCAAGAAATTATACACCAAAATAAATCAAATAAAATACTTAAAATGTCAAATTAATGAGTAAAAGTAAAAGAAATTATATTGATCCTAAACATCATAGTGTTGGAATCGTCTCTTTATTTCACATTGTGCATGCACTCAAAAAAATTTCCTTTATTATGTTTAAACGACAACCATTTTTAATTCATGAGATTTAAAATGAAAAAATCTATTTCAACACTAAAATATTATAGACGAAATATAATTTTTATTATTGTTCTGATTATTAACAATAAAATAAAATAATTTGTTTTAAGTTTAGCGATGAAATATTTTAATTTCGTTGCAAATATGAATTCCAAGAAATTAGCCACTAAAAAATATATTTCATCACAAAATAATAGCGACTAAATATAATTTTCATTGTTGTCCTGATTATTAACAACAAAATAAAACAATTTGTTGCTAGTGTAGCCATGAAATATTTTAGTTTCGTCGCAAATATTAATCCCAATAAAGTAGCTACAAAAATTTATATTTCATCACAAAATTTTAGCGACGAAATATAATTTTCTTTGTAGTTCTGATTCTTAACAACAAAATAAAACAATTTGTTGCTAGTATATCAGTAAAATATTTTAATTTCGTTGCACATATTAATTGTAAGATACTAGCCACAATTTTTTTACAGCAAAATATTTGCGACGGAATATAATTTTCAACGTTAGTGTGATTATTAACAACAAAATAAAATAATTTGTTGCTAATTTAGCGATGAAATATTATAATTACATCACAAAATTAAATCCAAAAAATTAGCCACAAAAATTACAATTTCGGCGTTAATATTTTAGCGATGAAATATAATTTTTATGGTTGTTCTGATTATTAACAAAAACATAAAATATTTTTTTGTTTGCGTGGCGATGAAATATTTTCATTTGGTCACCAAAATTATATCCACAAAATTTTCATTTTTCATTGGAAAATATTAGCGACAAAATAATTTTCATTTTTCTTCTGATTATTAACAACAAAATAAAATAATTTATTGCTAGTTTAACAATGAAATATATTAATTTCATCGCAAAAAATAATTTCAAGAAAGTAGCCACCAAAATTTCTATTTCATCGCAAAATATTAGCGACGAAATATAATTTTCATTGTTGTTCGAACTATTAATAACAAAATGAAGCAATTTGTTGCTAATGTAGCGATGAAATATATATATTTTGTTGCAAATATTAAATCTAAGAATTTAGTAATGTAATTTTTTTTTTTTTGTTGGACGCTGAAGTGAAGAGGGAAATCGTATACCAGATAGAAATAGAAGAATGAGTTAAATTTCAAGGGCAATATTGACCAAATAAAGTAAATTAAGTCAAAATTCGTGGGTCAAATGCGGGTAAACGCTGGTCAAAGCGGGTCAAACTTAATTATAATATTTATTTTCACTCTAAAATATTATCTTACTACATGACCAAAACTATGTTAGTGCAAGACCTAAATTTTGTCACTACAAGACCAAAAGTGTATTACTACAAGTCCAAAAATATTCTGGACACTTGTTTTTTTTTTTTTTTAGCAAAATTACTAAAATAATTCTGACTTATTCGGCTACTACATGACTAAAACAATGTTACTACAAGACCAAAATTTTATCACTATAAGGTCAAAAGTGTATTTACATGTCCAAAATCATTCTGGACAGTTAATTTTTTGGGTGAATTTGCAGAATGTTTTGACATGTAATAGTAATTTTTTGGCTTTGTAGTGGTAATTTTTTGATCTTGTAGTAACAATATTTTGGTCAGGTAGTAAACCACCTGTTTGCGACTCGCGAATTTTCTGGGCAACCCGGATCCGGGTTTATGCCCCGCGAATTTTTTAAAATTATCTTAATTTTACTTTTGGATTAAATGGGCTTAGGATTTTAACTTGGTCTAATTAGTATATGGAACGCATATATACAATATTTCAAATAAGACTAGCCAAATTCAGATAGTGCTATTGGAATAATGTCTCTCAATAAATTAAAAACTTTATTTATCGATCCTGTTTCTTAGTTATTTATATTTAATTTTTTTTTTAATTACATTATATACCCATTCATTTTCACCTCCGCATGACTAGTTATTTATATTTAATTGAAACAAGTTCTTTAACGAATCTTTTTAACAGAATAGGTTTATATATGATCTAAATTTAATTTGACAAAAACATTAAACATGAAGACAAATGACAAATAAGTTCCCAAAGAACTCGATTCAATGAAATACTCACATAGGCTGCTGACGTGGCTTCTTCAAATATTTTCATTCTTAAATTTCTAAAATTCTACAATTATTGTATACGATTCAGGTTGAACCTTGTTTTCTGGAAAATTTTTGTAACAGTAAAATGAGGATGAATTATAATTAATTATAAAAGGTTGATTTTATTACGGAAATTAAAATTTGTGACATTTTAGTGAAATTAAAATTAATATTGATAAATATGCAAACATGAAAATACGGAAATTAATCAACATGTTTGTTTTTCAACAAATCATTTTTTATTTTATTTTTCTAAATATTTAGATTATAAAATAGCTAGGATACATGTTTTTTGATCGGTTCCCTAATAGATATTCCTCTATTTAGCATGCATGCCATGTATAGAAGTTAAAAAATATACCGAGAGAATATAAAATATATCCATTTAATCATTAATAAAATACAAAAAAATTTACAATCTCAAACTAGAGACTCAGAACAACAGTTGTGTTAGTAATGAATTGAATCTATGGTGTTAATCCATAAAACTCGTTGAACCAACGGTGGTAGAGGGCATCTTTAGCAGTTATCCTCATTGTTGGATCAACGGTTAAAAGCCTTTGTAGAAGATCGTATCCGGAGGCACTCAGCGACGTCGCCCTTCGAATCGGTGTGTTATAAATTAACCTAAATTGGTTTAGCTCCGAATCCCCCGGAAAAAGCACCTCGTTAGACACCAATTCTGCCATAATACACCCAATCGACCACATGTCAATTGCTTTGGTGTACGTCCCTCCACCTAGAAGAATCTCGGGGGCACGGTACCATAAAGTACCCACCCCCGGGGTGAACGACCCTAGTCCACTCTCAAAAATACGGGACAAACCGAAGTCACAGATTTTCAATCGAGTTGTATCCTTGACGTTGACCAGGATGTTGGCGGGCTTAAGATCCCTGTGCATCACATCCAAATCGTGGAGAAAGTCAATACCCTCGAGAATCTGTTTCATCACGAGTTTGACTTCACTTTGTGTCAACGTCGACCCTCTCTTTGCTTCCATGAATCTTCTTAAGTCTGTTTGCATGTGCTCCATCACTACGTACACACGGCCATCGCCTTCGTGGATGAGTCCTTTGTACTCCACGATCGAGGGGTGGGGCGGAAGGCACGACAAGAACGCAACTTCTTGTTTTGTAGATTCGGACATGCCGTGCAATTCGTGCTTAATGGCAACGATTTCCCCGGATGTATTGTTTCTTACTTCGTATACAACGCCATAACTTCCACTACTGATCACCTTCACAATCGTATATGTTGTTGGCTCCTGACTATGATTGTTGTAGCTTGAATATTGATCAAACTGCACCATGATTTTTAATTTGAAGCAATGATCGATATTAAGATTTACGAAATATGAAAATTATGGAAAAAAAATATGAATGTCAATAGTGTGTGTAGTAACGTTGGTTTATATAGAGTAGGTTGGTCTGTTCAGAGAAATCCATAATAAATCGGGGAGAATCTAATATTCATATCTAATTCAGATAAAAAAAAAATACGCATATAAGGAAATATATATATCTAAACGCAAGATAATATATTTTCTTTTTTTCCCAATTTCATTTGGACCAAACAAATTATAGGAGTGGTATAATCGTATAAATGAGATGATTTTGTACAATCCCTAAAAAATCTGATATATAACGAGAAAAAAAAAAAAGAGATTTCCGAATTACTCATCCAAAAGGACTAAAACGTCTTGAGCATGGATGAAAATGTCGGTCGGATATTTTTCCAATATATTCTTGATATATCCAATTTCCGTGGTCGATATCGGTATTTGAAAATGTCGGTCGGATATTTATCCCCTTGTTTAGTGTCACTGCAAGAAAACTGCAATTTAGCCGCGAACAATTTTATCGTTAATTATAATATTTTCGTCGCTAATGTGTTTGTGACAAAAAAATTAATTTTGTCGCAAATATTAGCGATGAAAATTTGAGTTTCTTCGCAAAATATTAGTGACGTGCGAAAATGTGAGAGTTTCATCGCAGAATATTAGCGACGAAAATATGAGTTTCATCGCAAAATGTTTGCGAGGAAAATCAAACATTTGTCGCAAACACATTAGCGACGGGTGTATAGCAACAAATCCCGCGACGCAATTATTTCATCGCTAACTCACATTAGCAGCGAAAATATTAGAATTAGCGACAAATTTTTTCGTGTCTAAAACAGTAGCTCCTTACTTCATGGCTATTTTTTTGCGATAAATATTTTAATTTCGTTGCAAATGTTAGCGATGAAACCCATATTTTTGTCGCTAATATTTGGCTATGGATATCCGATTTACGAATCGTTCTCTAAACCCACATTCGCACTCGATCAACCCAACCCGCACCCACATACCCCCTCCCCGTTTTATTTAAATGACTATTTATTTGGTCTTCGTGGGAATTGATCCCGGGTGAACGGGCATCCAGCACCACTCGGGCATATAGCTCTTTGGTTCAGTTTTTAATATTAATTATATATGAATTCAATTGTTACTAATTTAGTTAATTTTACTCATTTAATTAATTTATTTCACATATATTAATTAATTAATTTTTAACTTTTAACAATTATATATATATATATATATATATGCATATATATTGTAATTTTTAAAACAATTCCAATTGTAAAAAATCAATGTCACTTTAACAATTCAAAAAAATTAATAAATATTACATCTAATCTTCATCCTCTCATCTTTATGTCCATCTTCATTTGTATCGATCATCATATTTATAAATATTTTTATAAATATTCAAACAGATTTATAAGACACAAAATTTGGAGAATTATTAAACATTTAATTATATAAACTGATTTTCTAGATTTAATATGCATAGTTGAAGTAGTACTTTTCCTTCATGCTCAGTGAGAATAACAATAAATAATTAATGAAATTAAGAAAACAGAAAAAATAAAACAAATTATATAGAATGAAATCAAGAAATTATACACCAAAATAAATCAAATAAAATACTTAAAATGTCAAATTAATGAGTAAAAGTAAAAGAAATTATATTGATCCTAAACATCATAGTGTTGGAATCGTCTCTTTATTTCACATTGTGCATGCACTCAAAAAATTTTCCTTTATTATGTTTAAACGACAACCATTTTTAATTCATGAGATTTAAAATGAAAAAATCTATTTCATCACTAAAATATTATAGACGAAATATAATTTTTATTATTGTTCTGATTATTAACAATAAAATAAAATAATTTATTTTAAGTGTAGCGATGAAATATTTTAATTTCGTTGCAAATATGAATTCCAAGAAATTAGCCACAAAAAATATATTTCATCACAAAATAATAGCGACTAAATATAATTTTCATTGTTGTCCTGATTATTAACAACAAAATAAAACAATTTGTTGCTAGTGTAGCCATGAAATATTTTAGTTTCGTCGCAAATATTAATCCCAATAAAGTAGCTACAAAAATTTATATTTCATCACAAAATTTTAGCGACGAAATATAATTTTCTTTGTAGTTCTGATTCTTAACAACAAAATAAAACAATTTGTTGCTTGTATATCAGTAAAATATTTTAATTTCGTTGCACATATTAATTGTAAGATACTAGCCACAATTTTTTTACAGCAAAATATTAGCGACGAAATATAATTTTCAACGTTAGTGTGATTATTAACAACAAAATAAAATAATTTGTTGCTAATTTAGCGATGAAATATTATAATTACATCACAAAATTAAATCCAAAAAATTAGCCACAAAAATTACAATTTCGGCGTTAATATTTTAGCGATGAAATATAATTTTTATGGTTGTTCTGATTATTAACAAAAACATAAAATATTTTTTTGTTTGCGTGGCGATGAAATATTTTCATTTGGTCGCCAAAATTATATCCACAAAATTTTCATTTTTCATTGGAAAATATTAGCGACAAAATAATTTTCATTTTTCTTCTGATTATTAACAACAAAATAAAATAATTTATTGCTAGTTTAGCAATGAAATATTTTAATTTCATCGCAAAAAATAATTTCAAGAAAGTAGCCACCAAAATTTCTATTTCATCGCAAAATATTAGCGACGAAATATAATTTTCATTGTTGTTCTAACTATTAATAACAAAATGAAGCAATTTGTTGCTAATGTAGCGATGAAATATATATATTTTGTTGCAAATATTAAATCTAAGATTTTAGTAATGTAATTTTTTTTTTTCGTTGGACGCTGAAGTGAAGAGGGAAATCGTATACCAGATAGAAATAGAAGAATGAGTTAAATTTCAAGGGCAATATTGACCAAATAAAGTAAATTAAGTCAAAATTCGTGGGTCAAATGCGGGTAAACGTTGGTCAAAGCGGGTCAACCTTAATTATAATATTTATTTTCACTCTAAAATATTATCTTACTACATGACCAAAACTATGTTAGTGCAAGACCTAAATTTTGTCACTACAAGACCAAAAGTGTATTACTACAAGTCCAAAAATATTCTGGACACTTGTTTTTTTTTTTTTTTAGCAAAATTACTAAAATAATTCTGACTTATTCGGCTACTACATGACTAAAACAATGTTACTACAAGACCAAAATTTTATCACTATAAGGTCAAAAGTGTATTTACATGTCCAAAATCATTCTGGACAGTTAATTTTTTGGGTGAATTTGCAGAATGTTTTGACATGTAATAGTAATTTTTTGGCTTTGTAGTGGTAATTTTTTGATCTTGTAGTAACAATATTTTGGTCATGTAGTAAACCACCTGTTTGTGACTCGCGAATTTTCTGGGCAACCCAGATCCGGGTTTATGCCCCGCGAATTTTTTAAAATTAACTTTTGGATTAAATGGGCTTAGGATTTTAACTTGGTCTAATTAGTATATGGAACGCATATATAAAATATTTCAAATAAGACTAGCCAAATTCAGATAGTGCTATTGGAATAATGTCTCTCAATAAATTAAAAACTTTATTTATCGATCCTGTTTCTTAGTTATTTATATTTAATTTTTTTTTTAATTACATTATATACCCATTCATTTTCACCTTCCCATGACTAGTTATTTATATTTAATTGAAACAAGTTCTTTAACGAATCTTTTTAACAGAATAGGTTTATATATGATCTAAATTTAATTTGACAAAAACATTAAACATGAAGACAAATGACAAATAAGTTCCCAAAGAACTCGATTCAATGAAATACTCACATAGGTTGCTGGTGGCTTCTTCAAATATTTTCATTCTTAAATTTCTAAAATTCTACAATTATTGTATACGATTCAGGTTGAACCTTGTTTTCTGGAAAATTTTTGTAACAGTAAAATGAGGATGAATTATAATTAATTATAAAAGGTTGATTTTATTACGGAAATTAAAATTTGTGACATTTTAGTGAAATTAAAATTAATATTGATAAATATGCAAACATGAAAATACGGAAATTAATCAACATGTTTGTTTTTCAACAAATCATTTTTTATTTTATTTTTCTAAATATTTAGATTATAAAATAGCTAGGATACATGTTTTTTGATCGGTTCCCCCCTAATAGATATTCCTCTATTTAGCATGCATGCCATGTATAGAAGTTAAAAAATATACCGAGAGAATATAAAATATATCCATTTAATCATTAATAAAATACAAAAAAATTTACAATCTCAAACTAGAGACTCAGAACAACAGTTGTGTTAGTAATGAATTGAATCTATGGTGTTAATCCATAAAACTCGTTGAACCAACGGTGGTAGAGGGCATCTTTAGCAGTTATCCTCATTGTTGGATCAACGGTTAAAAGCCTTTGTAGAAGATCGTATCCGGAGGCACTCAGCGACGTCGCCCTTCGAATCGGTGTGTTATAAATTAACCTAAATTGGTTTAGCTCCGAATCCCCCGGAAAAAGCACCTCGTTAGACACCAATTCTGCCATAATACACCCAATCGACCACATGTCAATTGCTTTGGTGTACGTCCCTCCACCTAGAAGAATCTCGGGGGCACGGTACCATAAAGTACCCACCCCCGGGGTGAACGACCCTAGTCCACTCTCAAAAATACGGGACAAACCGAAGTCACAGATTTTCAATCGAGTTGTATCCTTGACGTTGACCAGGATGTTGGCGGGCTTAAGATCCCTGTGCATCACATCCAAATCGTGGAGAAAGTCAATACCCTCGAGAATCTGTTTCATCACGAGTTTGACTTCACTTTGTGTCAACGTCGACCCTCTCTTTGCTTCCATGAATCTTCTTAAGTCTGTTTGCATGTGCTCCATCACTACGTACACACGGCCATCGCCTTCGTGGATGAGTCCTTTGTTCTCCACGATCGAGGGGTGGGGCGGAAGGCACGACAAGAACGCAACTTCTTGTTTTGTAGATTCGGACATGCCGTGCAATTCGTGCTTAATGGCAACGATTTCCCCGGATGTATTGTTTCTTCCTTCGTATACAACGCCATAACTTCCACTACTGATCACCTTCACAATCGTATATGTTGTTGGCTCCTGACTATGATTGTTGTAGCTTGAATATTGATCAAACTGCACCATGATTTTTAATATGAAGCAATGATCGATATTAAGATTTACGAAATATGAAAATTATGGAAAAAAAATATGAATGTCAATAGTGTGTGTAGTAACGTTGGTTTATATAGAGTAGGTTGGTCTGTTCAGAGAAATCCATAATAAATCGGGGAGAATCTAATATTCATATCTAATTCAGATAAAAAAAAATACGCATATAAGGAAATATATATATCTAAACGCAAGATAATATATTTTCTTTTTTTCCCAATTTCATTTGGACCAAACAAATTATAGGAGTGGTATAATCGTATAAATGAGATGATTTTGTACAATCCCTAAAAAATCTGATATATAACGAAAAAAAAAAAAAGAGATTTCCGAATTACTCATCCAAAAGGATTAAAACGTCTTGAGCATGGATGAAAATGTCGGTCGGATATTTTTCCAATATATTCTTGATATATCCAATTTCCGTGGTCGATATCGGTATTTGAAAATGTCGGTCGGATATTTATCCCCTTGTTTAGTGTCACTTCAAGAAAACTGCAATTTAGCCGCGAACAATTTTATCGTTAATTATAATATTTTCGTCGCTAATGTGTTTGTGACAAAAAAATTAATTTTGTCGCAAATATTAGCGATGAAAATTTGAGTTTCTTCGCAAAATATTAGTGACGTGCGAAAATGTGAGAGTTTCATCGCAGAATATTAGCGACGAAAATATGAGTTTCATCGCAAAATGTTTGCGAGGAAAATCAAACATTTGTCGCAAACACATTAGCGACGGGTGTATAGCAACAAATCCCGCGACGCAATTATTTCATCGCTAACTCACATTAGCAGCGAAAATATTAGAATTAGCGACAAATTTTTTCGTGTCTAAAACAGTAGCTCCTTACTTCATGGCTATTTTTTTGCGATAAATATTTTAATTTCGTTGCAAATGTTAGCGATGAAACCCATATTTTTGTCGCTAATATTTGGCTATGGATATCCGATTTACGAATCGTTCTCTAAACCCACATTCGCACTCGATCAACCCAACCCGCACCCACATACCCCCTCCCCGTTTTATTTAAATGACTATTTATTTGGTCTTCGTGGGAATTGATCCCGGGTGAACGGGCATCCAGCACCACTCGGGCATATAGCTCTTTGGTTCAGTTTTTAATATTAATTATATATGTATTCAATTGTTACTAATTTAGTTAATTTTACTCATTTAATTAATTTATTTCACATATATTAATTAATTAATTTTTAACTTTTAACAATTATATATATATATATATATATATATATATATATATGCATATATATTGTAATTTTTAAAACAATTCCAATTGTAAAAAATCAATGTCACTTTAACAATTCAAAAAAATTAATAAATATTACATCTAATCTTCATCCTCTCATCTTTATGTCCATCTTCATTTGTATCGATCATCATATTTATAAATATTTTTATAAATATTCAAACAGATTTATAAGACACAAAATTTGGAGAATTATTAAACATTTAATTATATAAACTGATTTTCTAGATTTAATATGCATAGTTGAAGTAGTACTTTTCCTTTATGCTCAGTGAGAATAACAATAAATAATTAATGAAATCAAGAAAACAGAAAAAAAAAAAAATTATATAGAATGAAATCAAGAAATTATACACCAAAATAAATCAAATAAAATACTTAAAATGTCAAATTAATGAGTAAAAGTAAAAGAAATTATATTGATCCTAAACATCATAGTGTTGGAATCGTCTCTTTATTTCACATTGTGCATGCACTCAAAAAAATTTCCTTTATTATGTTTAAACGACAACCATTTTTAATTCATGAGATTTAAAATGAAAAAATCTATTTCATCACTAAAATATTATAGACGAAATATAATTTTTATTATTGTTCTGATTATTAACAATAAAATAAAATAATTTGTTTTAAGTTTAGCGATGAAATATTTTAATTTCGTTGCAAATATGAATTCCAAGAAATTAGCCACAAAAAATATATTTCATCACAAAATAATAGCGACTAAATATAATTTTCATTGTTGTCCTGATTATTAACAACAAAATAAAACAATTTGTTGCCAGTGTAGCCATGAAATATTTTAGTTTCGTCGCAAATATTAATCCCAATAAAGTAGCTACAAAAATTTATATTTCATCACAAAATTTTAGCGACGAAATATAATTTTCTTTGTAGTTCTGATTCTTAACAACAAAATAAAACAATTTGTTGCTAGTATATCAGTAAAATATTTTAATTTCGTTGCACATATTAATTGTAAGATACTAGCCACAATTTTTTTACAGCAAAATATTTGCGACGGAATATAATTTTCAACGTTAGTGTGATTATTAACAACAAAATAAAATAATTTGTTGCTAATTTAGCGATGAAATATTATAATTACATCACAAAATTAAATCCAAAAAATTAGCCACAAAAATTACAATTTCGGCGTTAATATTTTAGCGATGAAATATAATTTTTATGGTTGTTCTGATTATTAACAAAAACATAAAATATTTTTTTGTTTGCGTGGCGATGAAATATTTTCATTTGGTCGCCAAAATTATATCCACAAAATTTTCATTTTTCATTGGAAAATATTAGCGACAAAATAATTTTCATTTTTCTTCTGATTATTAACAACAAAATAAAATAATTTATTGCTAGTTTAACAATGAAATATATTAATTTCATCGCAAAAAATAATTTCAAGAAAGTAGCCACCAAAATTTCTATTTCATCGCAAAATATTAGCGACGAAATATAATTTTCATTGTTGTTCGAACTATTAATAACAAAATGAAGCAATTTGTTGCTAATGTAGCGATGAAATATATATATTTTGTTGCAAATATTAAATCTAAGAATTTAGTAATGTAATTTTTTTTTTTTTGTTGGACGCTGAAGTGAAGAGGGAAATCGTATACCAGATAGAAATAGAAGAATGAGTTAAATTTCAAGGGCAATATTGACCAAATAAAGTAAATTAAGTCAAAATTCGTGGGTCAAATGCGGGTAAACGCTGGTCAAAGCGGGTCAAACTTAATTATAATATTTATTTTCACTCTAAAATATTATCTTACTACATGACCAAAACTATGTTAGTGCAAGACCTAAATTTTGTCACTACAAGACCAAAAGTGTATTACTACAAGTCCAAAAATATTCTGGACACTTGTTTTTTTTTTTTTTAGCAAAATTACTAAAATAATTCTGACTTATTCGGCTACTACATGACTAAAACAATGTTACTACAAGACCAAAATTTTATCACTATAAGGTCAAAAGTGTATTTACATGTCCAAAATCATTCTGGACAGTTAATTTTTTGGGTGAATTTGCAGAATGTTTTGACATGTAATAGTAATTTTTTGGCTTTGTAGTGGTAATTTTTTGATCTTGTAGTAACAATATTTTGGTCATGTAGTAAACCACCTGTTTGCGACTCGCGAATTTTCTGGGCAACCCGGATCCGGGTTTATGCCCCGCGAATTTTTTAAAATTATCTTAATTTTACTTTTGGATTAAATGGGCTTAGGATTTTAACTTGGTCTAATTAGTATATGGAACGCATATATAATATATTTCAAATAAGACTAGCCAAATTCAGATAGTGCTATTGGAATAATGTCTCTCAATAAATTAAAAACTTTATTTATCGATCCTGTTTCTTAGTTATTTATATTTAATTTTTTTTTTAATTACATTATATACCCATTCATTTTCACCTCCGCATGACTAGTTATTTATATTTAATTGAAACAAGTTCTTTAACGAATCTTTTTAACAGAATAGGTTTATATATGATCTAAATTTAATTTGACAAAAACATTAAACATGAAGACAAATGACAAATAAGTTCCCAAAGAACTCGATTCAATGAAATACTCACATAGGCTGCTGACGTGGCTTCTTCAAATATTTTCATTCTTAAATTTCTAAAATTCTACAATTATTGTATACGATTCAGGTTGAACCTTGTTTTCTGGAAAATTTTTGTAACAGTAAAATGAGGATGAATTATAATTAATTATAAAAGGTTGATTTTATTACGGAAATTAAAATTTGTGACATTTTAGTGAAATTAAAATTAATATTGATAAATATGCAAACATGAAAATACGGAAATTAATCAACATGTTTGTTTTTCAACAAATCATTTTTTATTTTATTTTTCTAAATATTTAGATTATAAAATAGCTAGGATACATGTTTTTTGATCGGTTCCCCCCTAATAGATATTCCTCTATTTAGCATGCATGCCATGTATAGAAGTTAAAAAATATACCGAGAGAATATAAAATATATCCATTTAATCATTAATAAAATACAAAAAAATTTACAATCTCAAACTAGAGACTCAGAACAACAGTTGTGTTAGTAATGAATTGAATCTATGGTGTTAATCCATAAAACTCGTTGAACCAACGGTGGTAGAGGGCATCTTTAGCAGTTATCCTCATTGTTGGATCAACGGTTAAAAGCCTTTGTAGAAGATCGTATCCGGAGGCACTCAGCGACGTCGCCCTTCGAATCGGTGTGTTATAAATTAACCTAAATTGGTTTAGCTCCGAATCCCCCGGAAAAAGCACCTCGTTAGACACCAATTCTGCCATAATACACCCAATCGACCACATGTCAATTGCTTTGGTGTACGTCCCTCCACCTAGAAGAATCTCGGGGGCACGGTACCATAAAGTACCCACCCCCGGGGTGAACGACCCTAGTCCACTCTCAAAAATACGGGACAAACCGAAGTCACAGATTTTCAATCGAGTTGTATCCTTGACGTTGACCAGGATGTTGGCGGGCTTAAGATCCCTGTGCATCACATCCAAATCGTGGAGAAAGTCAATACCCTCGAGAATCTGTTTCATCACGAGTTTGACTTCACTTTGTGTCAACGTCGACCCTCTCTTTGCTTCCATGAATCTTCTTAAGTCTGTTTGCATGTGCTCCATCACTACGTACACACGGCCATCGCCTTCGTGGATGAGTCCTTTGTTCTCCACGATCGAGGGGTGGGGCGGAAGGCACGACAAGAACGCAACTTCTTGTTTTGTAGATTCGGACATGCCGTGCAATTCGTGCTTAATGGCAACGATTTCCCCGGATGTATTGTTTCTTCCTTCGTATACAACGCCATAACTTCCACTACTGATCACCTTCACAATCGTATATGTTGTTGGCTCCTGACTATGATTGTTGTAGCTTGAATATTGATCAAACTGCACCATGATTTTTAATTTGAAGCAATGATCGATATTAAGATTTACGAAATATGAAAATTATGGAAAAAAAATATGAATGTCAATAGTGTGTGTAGTAACGTTGGTTTATATAGAGTAGGTTGGTCTGTTCAGAGAAATCCATAATAAATCGGGGAGAATCTAATATTCATATCTAATTCAGATAAAAAAAAATACGCATATAAGGAAATATATATATCTAAACGCAAGATAATATATTTTCTTTTTTTCCCAATTTCATTTGGACCAAACAAATTATAGGAGTGGTATAATCGTATAAATGAGATGATTTTGTACAATCCCTAAAAAATCTGATATATAACGAAAAAAAAAAAAAAGAGATTTCCGAATTACTCATCCAAAAGGACTAAAACGTCTTGAGCATGGATGAAAATGTCGGTCGGATATTTTTCCAATATATTCTTGATATATCCAATTTCCGTGGTCGATATCGGTATTTGAAAATGTCGGTCGGATATTTATCCCCTTGTTTAGTGTCACTTCAAGAAAACTGCAATTTAGCCGCGAACAATTTTATCGTTAATTATAATATTTTCGTCGCTAACGTGTTTGTGACAAAAAAATTAATTTTGTCGCAAATATTAGCGATGGAAATTTGAGTTTCTTCGCAAAATATTAGTGACGTGCGAAAATGTGAGAGTTTCATCGCAGAATATTAGCGACGAAAATATGAGTTTCATCGCAAAATGTTTGCGAGGAAAATCAAACATTTGTCGCAAACACATTAGCGACGGGTGTATAGCAACAAATCCCGCGACGCAATTATTTCATCGCTAACTCACATTAGCAGCGAAAATATTAGAATTAGCGACAAATTTTTTCGTGTCTAAAACAGTAGCTCCTTACTTCATGGCTATTTTTTTGCGATAAATATTTTAATTTCGTTGCAAATGTTAGCGATGAAACCCATATTTTTGTCGCTAATATTTGGCTATGGATATCCGATTTACGAATCGTTCTCTAAACCCACATTCGCACTCGATCAACCCAACCCGCACCCAAACCCGACCCGCCCCAACCCGCACCCACATACCCCCTCCCCGTTTTATTTAAATGACTATTGTCAAGTAATTCGGGTAGATTAGACGTCTCCAACAGAGTAGAATATTTGAAGATATAAGAAATAACTGCTCTAGGATAGTAATTCCAAAAGTAAGCAACGAGACAAACAGCACACAAGAATTTAAGTGGTTCGATCAATGTGATCTACATCCACTGGACCAGACGAGTACTTCTTTGATTGATAAAGAATGTTTACACACTCATTCACTCGGAATAGGATATCTCCTCACTTCACTCGTGAACTCACACAACTCAAAGATTACAAAACGTACTACAAATGCATCCACGTAACCTTTACAATGTACAAATACAAGAGTATATAAAGACCAAAGGTAGTTGCTGCTGTTAGGAACTGTTTTGAGTAGTTATCAACCGTTTGCAACCGCTTGTAACAACCCATGTGCTCTGTTATTGCCCAACTGAAATGGTAGTTATGCCCTCAAGTAGTTGTAACTGTAAAACAGTTAGTTAAACTAACTAACTTCGAACCAGAAGACTTGTCCATAAAGATCAGATCACTAGTGTTCTGATACTCAAGTCTTCTGCTCTGATGATCAAAAGTTAACTCTGCTGATAGACTTCATACTGTACTGATCTTAACTGCACTGACCAAGTACTGTGCTGGCCCAAGTACTGTGCTGATCCAGTACTGTGCTGATCTAGCCAACTGTGCTGAACTCTAAGCATCACCTTCTCATCTGATCGAAACCCTTCAACTCATCTGATAAGGCCTAAGTTATCTTATCTGATCCTATCAGCTCACTACTCACTTAGTGTGCTGATTCTGAGATTATGAGATAACACTCACAATTCTCCACCTTTAGCTCATAATCGAACTAACCTCCACCAAAACATAAAAACACCAACACTATCCTCCTCAAAGAATAGCCTCCACTACTGATCTTCTGTCACAAGAACAGTAGTCTTCTCCTCAGAGGAATTAATGCAGTCCAATAAGCCTAAGACACAAGCCAAACTTCTCTTTTGGCAATGCCTTAGTGAACGCATCAGCAGGGTTCTCCTCTGTAGCAATCTTCACTACCTGGACCACCCCCTTCTCTACAATATCTCTTACAAAGTACAGCTTCACATCTATATGCTTAGTTCTCTCATGATACCCCTGATGCTTTGCAAGATGTATTGCACTTTGGTTATCACAAAAGATAGTCACACTTCTTTGTGATATACCAAACTCCTTCAAGACCCCCCTAAGCCACATGCTCTCCTTAACTGCTTCAGTCAAGGCTACATATTCTGATTCTGTAGTAGATAATGCAACTACGGACTTATGTATTGACCTCCATGATATAGCTGTACCAAATAAGGTGAATACATACCCTGTCAAGGACTTTCTTGTGTCTACATTGGCTGCATAGTCGGCATCAACATATCCCACAAGTGCTTCTCCCTTATCTGATATCTTCTGAAATTTCAGACCTTTATCAGCTGATCCTAGAACATATCTCATGACCCACTTAATTGTCTCCCAATGACTTAAGCCTGGATCACTCATGTATCTGCTGATTACACTCATTGCATGAGTTAAATCTGGTCTACAACACACCATAGCATACATTAAACTCCCTACTGCACTGATACTTTGCAAGATGTATTGCACTTTGGATTTGACTAGTTTTATTTGCTTTCTTAGTGACATTTATAGACAACATTAGAATTAGTCTTAGTTTTTAAACCATCATTGCAAATCAATCGTGTCTAGATAGAATCGTGCCAACAAATATCACTTTTACACTAACCCTTCTCTGTGGGATCGACCTCGTACTTACTTCGCTACAATATACACCGTATACTTGCGGTCGTATATTTTAGAGTTGTAAAATACGTGAATCCCTCAGTGAGAATAACAATAAATAATTAATGAAATCAAGAAAACAGAAAAAATAAAACAAATTATATAGAATGAAATCAAGAAATTATGCACCAAAATAAATCAAATAAAATACTTAAAATGTCAAATTAATGAGTAAAAGTAAAAGAAATTATATTGATTCTAAAATATTATAGACGAAATATAATTTTTATTATTGTTCTGATTATTAACAATAAAATAAAATAATTTGTTTTAAGTGTAGCGATGAAATATTTTAATTTCGTTGCAAATATGAATTCCAAGAAATTAGCCACAAAAAATATATTTCATCACAAAATAATAGCGACTAAATATAATTTTCATTGTTGTCCTGATTATTAACAACAAAATAAAACAATTTGTTGCTAGTGTAGCCATGAAATATTTTAGTTTCGTCGCAAATATTAATCCCAATAAAGTAGCTACAAAAATTTATATTTCATCACAAAATTTTAGCGACGAAATATAATTTTCTTTGTAGTTCTGATTCTTAACAACAAAATAAAACAATTTGTTGCTAGTATATCAGTAAAATATTTTAATTTCGTTGCACATATTAATTGTAAGATACTAGCCACAATTTTTTTACAGCAAAATATTAGCGACGAAATATAATTTTCAACGTTAGTGTGATTATTAACAACAAAATAAAATAATTTGTTGCTAATTTAGCGATGAAATATTATAATTACGTCACAAAATTAAATTAAAAAAATTAGCCACAAAAATTACAATTTCGGCGTTAATATTTTAGCGATGAAATATAATTTTTATGGTTGTTCTGATTATTAACAAAAAAATAAAATATTTTTTTTGTTTGCGTGGCGATGAAATATTTTCATTTGGTCGCCAAAATTATATCCACAAAATTTTCATTTTTCATTGGAAAATATTAGCGACAAAATAATTTTCATTGTTCTTCTGATTATTAACAACAAAATAAAATAATTTATTGCTAGTATAGCAATGAAATATTTTTATTTCATCGCAAAAATTAATTTCAAGAAAGTAGCCACCAAAATTTCTATTTCATCGCAAAATATTAGCGACGAAATAAAATTTTCATTGTTGTTCTAACTATTAATAACAAAACGAAGCAATTTGTTGCTAATATAGCGATGAAATATATATATATTTTTTGTTGCAAATATTAAATCTAAGAATTTAGTAACGTAATTTTTTATTTTGTTGCACGCTGAAGTGAAGAGGGAAATCGGATACCAGATAGAAATAGAAGAATCAGTTAAATTTCAAGGGCAATATTGACCAAATAAAGTAAATTAAGTCAAAATTCGTGGGTCAAATGCGGGTAAACGCTGGTCAAAGCGGGTCAACCTTAATTATAATATTTATTTTCGCTCTTTAATATTATCTTACTACATGACCAAAACTATGTTAGTGCAAGACCTAAATTTTGTCACTACAAGACCAAAAGTGTATTACTACAAGTCCAAAACTATTCTGGACACTTGTTTTTTTTTTTTTTTTAGCAAAATTACTAAAATAATTCTGACTTATTCGGCTACTACATGACTAAAACAATGTTACTACAAGACCAAAATTTTATCACTATAAGGTCAAAAGTGTATTATTACATGTCCAAAATCATTCTGGACAGTTAATTTTTTGGGTGAATTTGCAGAATGTTATGACATGTAATAGTAATATTTTGGCCTTGTAGTGGTAATTTTTTGATCTTGTAATAACAATATTTTTGTCAAGTAGTAAACCACGTGTTTGCGACCCGCGAATTTTTTGGGCAACCTGGATCCGGGCTTATGCCCCGCGAATTTTTTAAAATTATCTTAATTTTACTTTTGGATTAAATGGGCTTAGGATTTTAACTTGGTCTAATTAGTATGGAACGCATATATAAAATATTTCAAATAAGACTAGCCAATTTCAGATAGTGCTATTGTGAAATATGGTATATAAGTTTTTAGCATATTAAAATAATAGTAATAAAAATAATATATTTTTAACCACACTCAATAAATTTATTCGTACACTACTGTTGGAATAATGTCTTCTCAATAAATTAAAAACTTTATTTATATATATCGATCCTGTTTCTTAGTTATTTATATTTAATTGAAACAAGTTCTTTAACAAATCTTTTTAACATAATAATAGTTTAGATATGATCTAAATTTAATTTGACAAAAACATTAAACATGAAGACAAATGACAAATAAGTTTCCAAAGAACTCGATTCAAATCACCCCAATGAAATACTCACAAATACTTTCTAAAATTCTACAATTTTCGTTTCTAATTCAAATTTTATACGATTCATGGTTGAAATCAAAGAAAATTAATTAAACAAAACTCAGAATGGAGAGTAATACCCAGGTTGAACCTTGTTTTCTGGAAAATTTTTGTAACAGTAAAATGAGGATGAATTATAATTAATTATAAAAGGTTGATTTTATTACGGAAATTAAAATTTGTGACATTTTAGTGAAATTAAAATTAATATTGATAAATATGCAAACATGAAAATACGGAAATTAATCAACATGTTTGTTTTTCAACAAATCATTTTTTATTTTATTTTTCTAAATATTTAGATTATAAAATAGCTAGGATACATGTTTTTTGATCGGTTCCCTAATAGATATTCCTCTATTTAGCATGCATGCCATGTATAGAAGTTAAAAAATATACCGACAGAATATAAAATATATCCATTTAATCATTAATAAAATACAAAAAAATTTACAATCTCAAACTAGAGACTCAGAACAACAGTTGTGTTAGTAATGAATTGAATCTATGGTGTTAATCCATAAAACTCGTTGAACCAACGGTGGTAGAGGGCATCTTTAGCAGTTATCCTCATTGTTGGATCAACGGTTAAAAGCCTTTGTAGAAGATCGTATCCGGAGGCACTCAGCGACGTCGCCCTTCGAATCGGTGTGTTATAAATTAACCTAAATTGGTTTAGCTCCGAATCCCCCGGAAAAAGCACCTCGTTAGACACCAATTCTGCCATAATACACCCAATCGACCACATGTCAATTGCTTTGGTGTACGTCCCTCCACCTAGAAGAATCTCGGGGGCACGGTACCATAAAGTACCCACCCCCGGGGTGAACGACCCTAGTCCACTCTCAAAAATACGGGACAAACCGAAGTCACAGATTTTCAATCGAGTTGTATCCTTGACGTTGACCAGGATGTTGGCGGGCTTAAGATCCCTGTGCATCACATCCAAATCGTGGAGAAAGTCAATACCCTCGAGAATCTGTTTCATCACGAGTTTGACTTCACTTTGTGTCAACGTCGACCCTCTCTTTGCTTCCATGAATCTTCTTAAGTCTGTTTGCATGTGCTCCATCACTACGTACACACGGCCATCGCCTTCGTGGATGAGTCCTTTGTACTCCACGATCGAGGGGTGGGGCGGAAGGCACGACAAGAACGCAACTTCTTGTTTTGTAGATTCGGACATGCCGTGCAATTCGTGCTTAATGGCAACGATTTCCCCGGATGTATTGTTTCTTCCTTCGTATACAATGCCATAACTTCCACTACTGATCACCTTCACAATCGTATATGTTGTTGGCTCCTGACTATGATTGTTGTAGCTTGAATATTGATCAAACTGCACCATGATTTTTAATTTGAAGCAATGATCGATATTAAGATTTACGAAATATGAAAATTATGGAAAAAAAATATGAATGTCAATAGTGTGTGTAGTAACGTTGGTTTATATAGAGTAGGTTGGTCTGTTCAGAGAAATCCATAATAAATCGGGGAGAATCTAATATTCATATCTAATTCAGATAAAAAAAAAATACGCATATAAGGAAATATATATCTAAACGCAAGATAATATATTTTCTTTTTTTCCCAATTTCATTTGGACCAAACAATTTATAGGAGTGGTATAATCGTATAAATGAGATGATTTTGTACAATCCCTAAAAAATCTGATATATAACGAAAAAAAAAAAAAAAGAGATTTCCGAATTACTCATCCAAAAGGACTAAAACGTCTTGAGCATGGATGAAAATGTCGGTCGGATATTTTTCCAATATATTCTTGATATATCCAATTTCCGTGGTCGATATCGGTATTTGAAAATGTCGGTCGGATATTTATCCCCTTGTTTAGTGTCACTTCAAGAAAACTGCAATTTAGCCGCGAACAATTTTATCGTTAATTATAATATTTTCGTCGCTAACGTGTTTGTGACAAAAAAATTAATTTTGTCGCAAATATTAGCGATGAAAATTTGAGTTTCTTCGCAAAATATTAGTGACGTGCGAAAATGTGAGAGTTTCATCGCAGAATATTAGCGACGAAAATATGAGTTTCATCGCAAAATGTTTGCGAGGAAAATCAAACATTTGTCGCAAACACATTAGCGACGGGTGTATAGCAACAAATCCCGCGACGCAATTATTTCATCGCTAACTCACATTAGCAGCGAAAATATTAGAATTAGCGACAAATTTTTTCGTGTCTAAAACAGTAGCTCCTTACTTCATGGCTATTTTTTTGCGATAAATATTTTAATTTCGTTGCAAATGTTAGCGATGAAACCCATATTTTTGTCGCTAATATTTGGCTATGGATATCCGATTTACGAATCGTTCTCAAAACCCACATTCGCACTCGATCAACCCAACCCGCACCCACATACCCCCTCCCCGTTTTATTTAAATGACTATTTATTTGGTCTTCGTGGGAATTGATCCCGGGTGAATGGGCATCCAGCACCACTCGGGCATATAGCTCTTTGGCTCAGTTTTTAATATTAATTATATATGTATTCAATTGTTACTAATTTAGTTAATTTTACTCATTTAATTAATTTATTTCACATATATTAATTAATTAATTTTTAACTTTTAACAATTATATATATATATGCATATATATTGTAATTTTTAAAACAATTCCAATTGTAAAAAATCAATGTCACTTTAACAATTCAAAAAATTAATAAATATTACATCTAATCTTCATCCTCTCATCTTTATGTCCATCTTCATTTGTATCGATCATCATATTTATAAATATTTTTATAAATATTCAAACAGATTTATAAGACACAAAATTTGGAGAATTATTAAACATTTAATTATATAAACTGATTTTCTAGATTTAATATGCATAGTTGAAGTAGTACTTTTCCTTCATGCTCAGAGAGAATAACAATAAATAATTAATGAAATCAAGAAAACAGAAAAAATAAAACAAATTATATAGAATGAAATCAAGAAATTATACACCAAAATAAATCAAATAAAATACTTAAAATGTCAAATTAATGAGTAAAAGTAAAAGAAATTATATTGATCCTAAACATCATAGTGTTGGAATCGTCTCTTTATTTCACATTGTGCATGCACTCAAAAAAATTTCCTTTATTATGTTTAAACGACAACCATTTTTAATTCATGAGATTTAAAATGAAAAAATCTATTTCATCACTAAAATATTATAGACGAAATATAATTTTTATTATTGTTCTGATTATTAACAATAAAATAAAATAATTTGTTTTAAGTGTAGCGATGAAATATTTTAATTTCGTTGCAAATATGAATTCCAAGAAATTAGCCACAAAAAATATATTTCATCACAAAATAATAGCGACTAAATATAATTTTCATTGTTGTCCTGATTATTAACAACAAAATAAAACAATTTGTTGCTAGTGTAGCCATGAAATATTTTAGTTTCGTCGCAAATATTAATCCCAATAAAGTAGCTACAAAAATTTATATTTCATCACAAAATTTTAGCGACGAAATATAATTTTCTTTGTAGTTCTGATTCTTAACAACAAAATAAAACAATTTATTGCTAGTATATCAGTAAAATATTTTAATTTCGTTGCACATATTAATTGTAAGATACTAGCCACAATTTTTTTACAGCAAAATATTAGCGACGAAATATAATTTTCAACGTTAGTGTGATTATTAACAACAAAATAAAATAATTTGTTGCTAATTTAGCGATGAAATATTATAATTACATCACAAAATTAAATCCAAAAAATTAGCCACAAAAATTACAATTTCGGCGTTAATATTTTAGCGATGAAATATAATTTTTATGGTTGTTCTGATTATTAACAAAAACATAAAATACTTTTATGTTTGCGTGGCGATGAAATATTTTCATTTGGTCGCCAAAATTATATCCACAAAATTTTCATTTTTCATTGGAAAATATTAGCGACAAAATAATTTTCATTTTTCTTCTGATTATTAACAACAAAATAAAATAATTTATTGCTAGTTTAACAATGAAATATTTTAATTTCATCGCAAAAAATAATTTCAAGAAAGTAGCCACCAAAATTTCTATTTCATCGCAAAATATTAGCGACGAAATATAATTTTCATTGTTGTTCTAACTATTAATAATAAAATGAAGCAATTTGTTGCTAATGTAGCGATGAAATATATATATTTTGTTGCAAATATTAAATCTAAGAATTTAGTAATGTAATTTTTTTTTTTTTTGTTGGACGCTGAAGTGAAGAGGGAAATCGTATACCAGATAGAAATAGAAGAATGAGTTAAATTTCAAGGGCAATATTGACCAAATAAAGTAAATTAAGTCAAAATTCGTGGGTCAAATGCGGGTAAACGCTGGTCAAAGCGGGTCAACCTTAATTATAATATTTATTTTCGCTCTAAAATATTATCTTACTACATGACCAAAACTATGTTAGTGCAAGACCTAAATTTTGTCACTACAAGACCAAAAGTGTATTACTACAAGTCCAAAAATATTCTGGACACTTGTTTTTTTTTTTTAGCAAAATTACTAAAATAATTCTGACTTATTCGGCTACTACATGACTAAAACAATGTTACTACAAGACCAAAATTTTATCACTATAAGGTCAAAAGTGTATTATTACATGTCCAAAATCATTCTGGACAGTTAATTTTTTGGGTGAATTTGCAGAATGTTTTGACATGTAATAGTAATTTTTTGGCTTTGTAGTGATAATTTTTTGATCTTGTAGTAACAATATTTTGGTCATGTTGTAAACCACCTGTTTGCGACCCGCGAATTTTCTGGGCAATCCGGATCCGGACTTATGCCCCGCGAATTTTTTAAAATTATCTTAATTTTACTTTTGGATTAAATGGGCTTAGGATTTTGAAGAGGGAAATCGTATACCAGATAGAAATAGAAGAATGAGTTAAATTTCAAGGGCAATATTGACCAAATAAAGTAAATTAAGTCAAAATTCGTGGGTCAAATGCGGGTAAACGCTGGTCAAAGCGGGTCAACCTTAATTATAATATTTATTTTCGCTCTAAAATATTATCTTACTACATGACCAAAACTATGTTAGTGCAAGACCTAAATTTTGTCACTACAAGACCAAAAGTGTATTACTACAAGTCCAAAAATATTCTGGACACTTGTTTTTTTTTTTTTTAGCAAAATTACTAAAATAATTCTGACTTATTCGGCTACTACATGACTAAAACAATGTTACTACAAGACCAAAATTTTATCACTATAAGGTCAAAAGTGTATTATTACATGTCCAAAATCATTCTGGACAGTTAATTTTTTGGGTGAATTTGCAGAATGTTTTGACATGTAATAGTAATTTTTTGGCTTTGTAGTGATAATTTTTTGATCTTGTAGTAACAATATTTTGGTCATGTAGTAAACCACCTGTTTGCGACCCGCGAATTTTATGGGCAATCCGGATCCGGACTTATGCCCCGCGAATTTTTTAAAATTATCTTAATTTTACTTTTGGATTAAATGGGCTTAGGATTTTGAAGAGGGAAATCGTATACCAGATAGAAATAGAAGAATGAGTTAAATTTCAAGGGCAATATTGACCAAATAAAGTAAATTAAGTCAAAATTCGTGGGTCAAATGCGGGTAAACGCTGGTCAAAGCGGGTCAACCTTAATTATAATATTTATTTTCGCTCTAAAATATTATCTTACTACATGACCAAAACTATGTTAGTGCAAGACCTAAATTTTGTCACTACAAGACCAAAAGTGTATTACTACAAGTCCAAAAATATTCTGGACACTTGTTTTTTTTTTTTTAGCAAAATTACTAAAATAATTCTGACTTATTCGGCTACTACATGACTAAAACAATGTTACTACAAGACCAAAATTTTATCACTATAAGGTCAAAAGTGTATTATTACATGTCCAAAATCATTCTGGACAGTTAATTTTTTGGGTGAATTTGCAGAATGTTTTGACATGTAATAGTAATTTTTTGGCTTTGTAGTGATAATTTTTTGATCTTGTAGTAACAATATTTTGGTCATGTAGTAAACCACCTGTTTGCGACCCGCGAATTTTCTGGGCAATCCGGATCCGGACTTATGCCCCGCGAATTTTTTAAAATTATCTTAATTTTACTTTTGGATTAAATGGGCTTAGGATTTTGAAGAGGGAAATCGTATACCAGATAGAAATATAAGAATGAGTTAAATTTCAAGGGCAATATTGACCAAATAAAGTAAATTAAGTCAAAATTCGTGGGTCAAATGCGGGTAAACGCTGGTCAAAGCGGGTCAACCTTAATTATAATATTTATTTTCGCTCTAAAATATTATCTTACTACATGACCAAAACTATGTTAGTGCAAGACCTAAATTTTGTCACTACAAGACCAAAAGTGTATTACTACAAGTCCAAAAATATTCTGGACACTTGTTTTTTTTTTTTTTAGCAAAATTACTAAAATAATTCTGACTTATTCGGCTACTACATGACTAAAACAATGTTACTACAAGACCAAAATTTTATCACTATAAGGTCAAAAGTGTATTATTACATGTCCAAAATCATTCTGGACAGTTAATTTTTTGGGTGAATTTGCAGAATGTTTGACATGTAATAGTAATTTTTTGGCTTTGTAGTGATAATTTTTTGATCTTGTAGTAACAATATTTTGGTCATGTAGTAAACCACCTGTTTGCGACCCGCGAATTTTCTGGGCAACCCGGATCCGGGCTTATGCCCCGCGAATTTTTTAAAATTATCTTAATTTTACTTTTGAATTAAATGGGCTTAGGATTTTGAAGAGGGAAATCGTATACCAGATAGAAATAGAAGAATGAGTTAAATTTCAAGGGCAATATTGACCAAATAAAGTAAATTAAGTCAAAATTCGTGGGTCAAATGCGGGTAAACGCTAGTCAAAGCGGGTCAACCTTAATTATAATATTTATTTTCGCTCTAAAATATTATCTTACTACATGACCAAAACTATGTTAGTGCAAGACCTAAATTTTGTCACTACAAGACCAAAAGTGTATTACTACAAGTCCAAAAATATTCTGGACACTTGTTTTTTTTTTTTTTTAGCAAAATTACTAAAATAATTCTGACTTATTCGGCTACTACATGACTAAAACAATGTTACTACAAGACCAAAATTTTATCACTATAAGGTCAAAAGTGTATTATTACATGTCCAAAATCATTCTGGACAGTTAATTTTTTGGGTGAATTTGCAAAATGTTTTGACATGTAATAGTAATTTTTTGGCTTTGTAGTGATAATTTTTTGATCTTGTAGTAACAATATTTTGGTCATGTAGTAAACCACCTGTTTGTGACCCGCGAATTTTCTGGGCAACCGCGAATTATAATTAATTATAAAAGGTTGATTTTATTACGGAAATTAAAATTTGTGACATTTTAGTGAAATTAAAATTAATATTGATAAATATGCAAACATGAAAATACGGAAATTAATCAACATGTTTGTTTTTCAACAAATCATTTTTTATTTTATTTTTCTAAATATTTAGATTATAAAATAGCTAGGATACATGTTTTTTGATCGGTTCCCTAATAGATATTCCTCTATTTAGCATGCATGCCATGTATAGAAGTTAAAAAATATACCGAGAGAATATAAAATATATCCATTTAATCATTAATAAAATACAAAAAAATTTACAATCTCAAACTAGAGACTCAGAACAACAGTTGTGTTAGTAATGAATTGAATCTATGGTGTTAATCCATAAAACTCGTTGAACCAACGGTGGTAGAGGGCATCTTTAGCAGTTATCCTCATTGTTGGATCAACGGTTAAAAGCCTCTGTAGAAGATCGTATCCGGAGGCACTCAGCGACGTCGCCCTTCGAATCGGTGTGTTATAAATTAACCTAAATTGGTTTAGCTCTGAATCCCCCGGAAAAAGCACCTCGTTAGACACCAATTCTGCCATAATACACCCAATCGACCACATGTCAATTGCTTTGGTGTACGTCCCTCCACCTAGAAGAATCTCGGGGGCACGGTACCATAAAGTACCCACCCCGGGGTGAACGACCCTAGTCCACTCTCAAAAATACGGGACAAACCGAAGTCACAGATTTTCAATCGAGTTGTATCCTTGACGTTGACCAGGATGTTGGCGGGCTTAAGATCCCTGTGCATCACATCCAAATCGTGGAGAAAGTCAATACCCTCGAGAATCTGTTTCATCACGAGTTTGACTTCACTTTGTGTCAACGTCGACCCTCTCTTTGCTTCCATGAATCTTCTTAAGTCTGTTTGCATGTGCTCCATCACTACGTACACACGGCCATCGCCTTCGTGGATGAGTCCTTTGTACTCCACGATCGAGGGGTGGGGCGGAAGGCACTACAAGAACGCAACTTCTTGTTTTGTAGATTCGGACATGCCGTGCAATTCGTGCTTAATGGCAACGATTTCCCCGGATGTATTGTTTCTTACTTCGTATACAACGCCATAACTTCCACTACTGATCACCTTCACAATCGTATATGTTGTTGGCTCCTGACTATGATTGTTGTAGCTTGAATATTGATCAAACTGCACCATGATTTTTAATTTGAAGCAATGATCGATATTAAGATTTACGAAATATGAAAATTATGGAAAAAAAATATGAATGTCAATAGTGTGTGTAGTAACGTTGGTTTATATAGAGTAGGTTGGTCTGTTCAGAGAAATCCATAATAAATCGGGGAGAATCTAATATTCATATCTAATTCAGATAAAAAAAAATACGCATATAAGGAAATATATATATCTAAACGCAAGATAATATATTTTCTTTTTTTCCCAATTTCATTTGGACCAAACAAATTATAGGAGTGGTATAATCGTATAAATGAGATGATTTTGTACAATCCCTAAAAAATCTGATATATAACGAAAAAAAAAAAAAAGAGATTTCCGAATTACTCATCCAAAAGGACTAAAACGTCTTGAGCATGGATGAAAATGTCGGTCGGATATTTTTCCAATATATTCTTGATATATCCAATTTCCGTGGTCGATATCGGTATTTGAAAATGTCGGTCGGATATTTATCCCCTTGTTTAGTGTCACTTCAAGAAAACTGCAATTTAGCCGCGAACAATTTTATCGTTAATTATAATATTTTCGTCGCTAACGTGTTTGTGACAAAAAAATTAATTTTGTCGCAAATATTAGCGATGGAAATTTGAGTTTCTTCGCAAAATATTAGTGACGTGCGAAAATGTGAGAGTTTCATCGCAGAATATTAGCGACGAAAATATGAGTTTCATCGCAAAATGTTTGCGAGGAAAATCAAACATTTGTCGCAAACACATTAGCGACGGGTGTATAGCAACAAATCCCGCGACGCAATTATTTCATCGCTAACTCACATTAGCAGCGAAAATATTAGAATTAGCGACAAATTTTTTCGTGTCTAAAACAGTAGCTCCTTACTTCATGGCTATTTTTTTGCGATAAATATTTTAATTTCGTTGCAAATGTTAGCGATGAAACCCATATTTTTGTCGCTAATATTTGGCTATGGATATCCGATTTACGAATCGTTCTCTAAACCCACATTCGCACTCGATCAACCCAACCCGCACCCAAACCCGACCCGCCCCAACCCGCACCCACATACCCCCTCCCCGTTTTATTTAAATGACTATTGTCAAGTAATTCGGGTAGATTAGACGTCTCCAACAGAGTAGAATATTTGAAGATATAAGAAATAACTGCTCTAGGATAGTAATTCCAAAAGTAAGCAACGAGACAAACAGCACACAAGAATTTAAGTGGTTCGATCAATGTGATCTACATCCACTGGACCAGACGAGTACTTCTTTGATTGATAAAGAATGTTTACACACTCATTCACTCGGAATAGGATATCTCCTCACTTCACTCGTGAACTCACACAACTCAAAGATTACAAAACGTACTACAAATGCATCCACGTAACCTTTACAATGTACAAATACAAGAGTATATAAAGACCAAAGGTAGTTGCTGCTGTTAGGAACTGTTTTGAGTAGTTATCAACCGTTTGCAACCGCTTGTAACAACCCATGTGCTCTGTTATTGCCCAACTGAAATGGTAGTTATGCCCTCAAGTAGTTGTAACTGTAAAACAGTTAGTTAAACTAACTAACTTCGAACCAGAAGACTTGTCCATAAAGATCAGATCACTAGTGTTCTGATACTCAAGTCTTCTGCTCTGATGATCAAAAGTTAACTCTGCTGATAGACTTCATACTGTACTGATCTTAACTGCACTGACCAAGTACTGTGCTGGCCCAAGTACTGTGCTGATCCAGTACTGTGCTGATCTAGCCAACTGTGCTGAACTCTAAGCATCACCTTCTCATCTGATCGAAACCCTTCAACTCATCTGATAAGGCCTAAGTTATCTTATCTGATCCTATCAGCTCACTACTCACTTAGTGTGCTGATTCTGAGATTATGAGATAACACTCACAATTCTCCACCTTTAGCTCATAATCGAACTAACCTCCACCAAAACATAAAAACACCAACACTATCCTCCTCAAAGAATAGCCTCCACTACTGATCTTCTGTCACAAGAACAGTAGTCTTCTCCTCAGAGGAATTAATGCAGTCCAATAAGCCTAAGACACAAGCCAAACTTCTCTTTTGGCAATGCCTTAGTGAACGCATCAGCAGGGTTCTCCTCTGTAGCAATCTTCACTACCTGGACCACCCCCTTCTCTACAATATCTCTTACAAAGTACAGCTTCACATCTATATGCTTAGTTCTCTCATGATACCCCTGATGCTTTGCAAGATGTATTGCACTTTGGTTATCACAAAAGATAGTCACACTTCTTTGTGATATACCAAACTCCTTCAAGACCCCCCTAAGCCACATGCTCTCCTTAACTGCTTCAGTCAAGGCTACATATTCTGATTCTGTAGTAGATAATGCAACTACGGACTTATGTATTGACCTCCATGATATAGCTGTACCAAATAAGGTGAATACATACCCTGTCAAGGACTTTCTTGTGTCTACATTGGCTGCATAGTCGGCATCAACATATCCCACAAGTGCTTCTCCCTTATCTGATATCTTCTGAAATTTCAGACCTTTATCAGCTGATCCTAGAACATATCTCATGACCCACTTAATTGTCTCCCAATGACTTAAGCCTGGATCACTCATGTATCTGCTGATTACACTCATTGCATGAGTTAAATCTGGTCTACAACACACCATAGCATACATTAAACTCCCTACTGCACTGATACTTTGCAAGATGTATTGCACTTTGGATTTGACTAGTTTTATTTGCTTTCTTAGTGACATTTATAGACAACATTAGAATTAGTCTTAGTTTTTAAACCATCATTGCAAATCAATCGTGTCTAGATAGAATCGTGCCAACAAATATCACTTTTACACTAACCCTTCTCTGTGGGATCGACCTCGTACTTACTTCGCTACAATATACACCGTATACTTGCGGTCGTATATTTTAGAGTTGTAAAATACGTGAATCCCTCAGTGAGAATAACAATAAATAATTAATGAAATCAAGAAAACAGAAAAAATAAAACAAATTATATAGAATGAAATCAAGAAATTATGCACCAAAATAAATCAAATAAAATACTTAAAATGTCAAATTAATGAGTAAAAGTAAAAGAAATTATATTGATTCTAAAATATTATAGACGAAATATAATTTTTATTATTGTTCTGATTATTAACAATAAAATAAAATAATTTGTTTTAAGTGTAGCGATGAAATATTTTAATTTCGTTGCAAATATGAATTCCAAGAAATTAGCCACAAAAAATATATTTCATCACAAAATAATAGCGACTAAATATAATTTTCATTGTTGTCCTGATTATTAACAACAAAATAAAACAATTTGTTGCTAGTGTAGCCATGAAATATTTTAGTTTCGTCGCAAATATTAATCCCAATAAAGTAGCTACAAAAATTTATATTTCATCACAAAATTTTAGCGACGAAATATAATTTTCTTTGTAGTTCTGATTCTTAACAACAAAATAAAACAATTTGTTGCTAGTATATCAGTAAAATATTTTAATTTCGTTGCACATATTAATTGTAAGATACTAGCCACAATTTTTTTACAGCAAAATATTAGCGACGAAATATAATTTTCAACGTTAGTGTGATTATTAACAACAAAATAAAATAATTTGTTGCTAATTTAGCGATGAAATATTATAATTACGTCACAAAATTAAATTAAAAAAATTAGCCACAAAAATTACAATTTCGGCGTTAATATTTTAGCGATGAAATATAATTTTTATGGTTGTTCTGATTATTAACAAAAAAATAAAATATTTTTTTTGTTTGCGTGGCGATGAAATATTTTCATTTGGTCGCCAAAATTATATCCACAAAATTTTCATTTTTCATTGGAAAATATTAGCGACAAAATAATTTTCATTGTTCTTCTGATTATTAACAACAAAATAAAATAATTTATTGCTAGTATAGCAATGAAATATTTTTATTTCATCGCAAAAATTAATTTCAAGAAAGTAGCCACCAAAATTTCTATTTCATCGCAAAATATTAGCGACGAAATAAAATTTTCATTGTTGTTCTAACTATTAATAACAAAACGAAGCAATTTGTTGCTAATATAGCGATGAAATATATATATATTTTTTGTTGCAAATATTAAATCTAAGAATTTAGTAACGTAATTTTTTATTTTGTTGCACGCTGAAGTGAAGAGGGAAATCGGATACCAGATAGAAATAGAAGAATCAGTTAAATTTCAAGGGCAATATTGACCAAATAAAGTAAATTAAGTCAAAATTCGTGGGTCAAATGCGGGTAAACGCTGGTCAAAGCGGGTCAACCTTAATTATAATATTTATTTTCGCTCTTTAATATTATCTTACTACATGACCAAAACTATGTTAGTGCAAGACCTAAATTTTGTCACTACAAGACCAAAAGTGTATTACTACAAGTCCAAAACTATTCTGGACACTTGTTTTTTTTTTTTTTTTAGCAAAATTACTAAAATAATTCTGACTTATTCGGCTACTACATGACTAAAACAATGTTACTACAAGACCAAAATTTTATCACTATAAGGTCAAAAGTGTATTATTACATGTCCAAAATCATTCTGGACAGTTAATTTTTTGGGTGAATTTGCAGAATGTTATGACATGTAATAGTAATATTTTGGCCTTGTAGTGGTAATTTTTTGATCTTGTAATAACAATATTTTTGTCAAGTAGTAAACCACGTGTTTGCGACCCGCGAATTTTTTGGGCAACCTGGATCCGGGCTTATGCCCCGCGAATTTTTTAAAATTATCTTAATTTTACTTTTGGATTAAATGGGCTTAGGATTTTAACTTGGTCTAATTAGTATGGAACGCATATATAAAATATTTCAAATAAGACTAGCCAATTTCAGATAGTGCTATTGTGAAATATGGTATATAAGTTTTTAGCATATTAAAATAATAGTAATAAAAATAATATATTTTTAACCACACTCAATAAATTTATTCGTACACTACTGTTGGAATAATGTCTTCTCAATAAATTAAAAACTTTATTTATATATATCGATCCTGTTTCTTAGTTATTTATATTTAATTGAAACAAGTTCTTTAACAAATCTTTTTAACATAATAATAGTTTAGATATGATCTAAATTTAATTTGACAAAAACATTAAACATGAAGACAAATGACAAATAAGTTTCCAAAGAACTCGATTCAAATCACCCCAATGAAATACTCACAAATACTTTCTAAAATTCTACAATTTTCGTTTCTAATTCAAATTTTATACGATTCATGGTTGAAATCAAAGAAAATTAATTAAACAAAACTCAGAATGGAGAGTAATACCCAGGTTGAACCTTGTTTTCTGGAAAATTTTTGTAACAGTAAAATGAGGATGAATTATAATTAATTATAAAAGGTTGATTTTATTACGGAAATTAAAATTTGTGACATTTTAGTGAAATTAAAATTAATATTGATAAATATGCAAACATGAAAATACGGAAATTAATCAACATGTTTGTTTTTCAACAAATCATTTTTTATTTTATTTTTCTAAATATTTAGATTATAAAATAGCTAGGATACATGTTTTTTGATCGGTTCCCTAATAGATATTCCTCTATTTAGCATGCATGCCATGTATAGAAGTTAAAAAATATACCGACAGAATATAAAATATATCCATTTAATCATTAATAAAATACAAAAAAATTTACAATCTCAAACTAGAGACTCAGAACAACAGTTGTGTTAGTAATGAATTGAATCTATGGTGTTAATCCATAAAACTCGTTGAACCAACGGTGGTAGAGGGCATCTTTAGCAGTTATCCTCATTGTTGGATCAACGGTTAAAAGCCTTTGTAGAAGATCGTATCCGGAGGCACTCAGCGACGTCGCCCTTCGAATCGGTGTGTTATAAATTAACCTAAATTGGTTTAGCTCCGAATCCCCCGGAAAAAGCACCTCGTTAGACACCAATTCTGCCATAATACACCCAATCGACCACATGTCAATTGCTTTGGTGTACGTCCCTCCACCTAGAAGAATCTCGGGGGCACGGTACCATAAAGTACCCACCCCCGGGGTGAACGACCCTAGTCCACTCTCAAAAATACGGGACAAACCGAAGTCACAGATTTTCAATCGAGTTGTATCCTTGACGTTGACCAGGATGTTGGCGGGCTTAAGATCCCTGTGCATCACATCCAAATCGTGGAGAAAGTCAATACCCTCGAGAATCTGTTTCATCACGAGTTTGACTTCACTTTGTGTCAACGTCGACCCTCTCTTTGCTTCCATGAATCTTCTTAAGTCTGTTTGCATGTGCTCCATCACTACGTACACACGGCCATCGCCTTCGTGGATGAGTCCTTTGTACTCCACGATCGAGGGGTGGGGCGGAAGGCACGACAAGAACGCAACTTCTTGTTTTGTAGATTCGGACATGCCGTGCAATTCGTGCTTAATGGCAACGATTTCCCCGGATGTATTGTTTCTTCCTTCGTATACAATGCCATAACTTCCACTACTGATCACCTTCACAATCGTATATGTTGTTGGCTCCTGACTATGATTGTTGTAGCTTGAATATTGATCAAACTGCACCATGATTTTTAATTTGAAGCAATGATCGATATTAAGATTTACGAAATATGAAAATTATGGAAAAAAAATATGAATGTCAATAGTGTGTGTAGTAACGTTGGTTTATATAGAGTAGGTTGGTCTGTTCAGAGAAATCCATAATAAATCGGGGAGAATCTAATATTCATATCTAATTCAGATAAAAAAAAAATACGCATATAAGGAAATATATATCTAAACGCAAGATAATATATTTTCTTTTTTTCCCAATTTCATTTGGACCAAACAATTTATAGGAGTGGTATAATCGTATAAATGAGATGATTTTGTACAATCCCTAAAAAATCTGATATATAACGAAAAAAAAAAAAAAAGAGATTTCCGAATTACTCATCCAAAAGGACTAAAACGTCTTGAGCATGGATGAAAATGTCGGTCGGATATTTTTCCAATATATTCTTGATATATCCAATTTCCGTGGTCGATATCGGTATTTGAAAATGTCGGTCGGATATTTATCCCCTTGTTTAGTGTCACTTCAAGAAAACTGCAATTTAGCCGCGAACAATTTTATCGTTAATTATAATATTTTCGTCGCTAACGTGTTTGTGACAAAAAAATTAATTTTGTCGCAAATATTAGCGATGAAAATTTGAGTTTCTTCGCAAAATATTAGTGACGTGCGAAAATGTGAGAGTTTCATCGCAGAATATTAGCGACGAAAATATGAGTTTCATCGCAAAATGTTTGCGAGGAAAATCAAACATTTGTCGCAAACACATTAGCGACGGGTGTATAGCAACAAATCCCGCGACGCAATTATTTCATCGCTAACTCACATTAGCAGCGAAAATATTAGAATTAGCGACAAATTTTTTCGTGTCTAAAACAGTAGCTCCTTACTTCATGGCTATTTTTTTGCGATAAATATTTTAATTTCGTTGCAAATGTTAGCGATGAAACCCATATTTTTGTCGCTAATATTTGGCTATGGATATCCGATTTACGAATCGTTCTCAAAACCCACATTCGCACTCGATCAACCCAACCCGCACCCACATACCCCCTCCCCGTTTTATTTAAATGACTATTTATTTGGTCTTCGTGGGAATTGATCCCGGGTGAATGGGCATCCAGCACCACTCGGGCATATAGCTCTTTGGCTCAGTTTTTAATATTAATTATATATGTATTCAATTGTTACTAATTTAGTTAATTTTACTCATTTAATTAATTTATTTCACATATATTAATTAATTAATTTTTAACTTTTAACAATTATATATATATATGCATATATATTGTAATTTTTAAAACAATTCCAATTGTAAAAAATCAATGTCACTTTAACAATTCAAAAAATTAATAAATATTACATCTAATCTTCATCCTCTCATCTTTATGTCCATCTTCATTTGTATCGATCATCATATTTATAAATATTTTTATAAATATTCAAACAGATTTATAAGACACAAAATTTGGAGAATTATTAAACATTTAATTATATAAACTGATTTTCTAGATTTAATATGCATAGTTGAAGTAGTACTTTTCCTTCATGCTCAGAGAGAATAACAATAAATAATTAATGAAATCAAGAAAACAGAAAAAATAAAACAAATTATATAGAATGAAATCAAGAAATTATACACCAAAATAAATCAAATAAAATACTTAAAATGTCAAATTAATGAGTAAAAGTAAAAGAAATTATATTGATCCTAAACATCATAGTGTTGGAATCGTCTCTTTATTTCACATTGTGCATGCACTCAAAAAAATTTCCTTTATTATGTTTAAACGACAACCATTTTTAATTCATGAGATTTAAAATGAAAAAATCTATTTCATCACTAAAATATTATAGACGAAATATAATTTTTATTATTGTTCTGATTATTAACAATAAAATAAAATAATTTGTTTTAAGTGTAGCGATGAAATATTTTAATTTCGTTGCAAATATGAATTCCAAGAAATTAGCCACAAAAAATATATTTCATCACAAAATAATAGCGACTAAATATAATTTTCATTGTTGTCCTGATTATTAACAACAAAATAAAACAATTTGTTGCTAGTGTAGCCATGAAATATTTTAGTTTCGTCGCAAATATTAATCCCAATAAAGTAGCTACAAAAATTTATATTTCATCACAAAATTTTAGCGACGAAATATAATTTTCTTTGTAGTTCTGATTCTTAACAACAAAATAAAACAATTTATTGCTAGTATATCAGTAAAATATTTTAATTTCGTTGCACATATTAATTGTAAGATACTAGCCACAATTTTTTTACAGCAAAATATTAGCGACGAAATATAATTTTCAACGTTAGTGTGATTATTAACAACAAAATAAAATAATTTGTTGCTAATTTAGCGATGAAATATTATAATTACATCACAAAATTAAATCCAAAAAATTAGCCACAAAAATTACAATTTCGGCGTTAATATTTTAGCGATGAAATATAATTTTTATGGTTGTTCTGATTATTAACAAAAACATAAAATACTTTTATGTTTGCGTGGCGATGAAATATTTTCATTTGGTCGCCAAAATTATATCCACAAAATTTTCATTTTTCATTGGAAAATATTAGCGACAAAATAATTTTCATTTTTCTTCTGATTATTAACAACAAAATAAAATAATTTATTGCTAGTTTAACAATGAAATATTTTAATTTCATCGCAAAAAATAATTTCAAGAAAGTAGCCACCAAAATTTCTATTTCATCGCAAAATATTAGCGACGAAATATAATTTTCATTGTTGTTCTAACTATTAATAATAAAATGAAGCAATTTGTTGCTAATGTAGCGATGAAATATATATATTTTGTTGCAAATATTAAATCTAAGAATTTAGTAATGTAATTTTTTTTTTTTTTGTTGGACGCTGAAGTGAAGAGGGAAATCGTATACCAGATAGAAATAGAAGAATGAGTTAAATTTCAAGGGCAATATTGACCAAATAAAGTAAATTAAGTCAAAATTCGTGGGTCAAATGCGGGTAAACGCTGGTCAAAGCGGGTCAACCTTAATTATAATATTTATTTTCGCTCTAAAATATTATCTTACTACATGACCAAAACTATGTTAGTGCAAGACCTAAATTTTGTCACTACAAGACCAAAAGTGTATTACTACAAGTCCAAAAATATTCTGGACACTTGTTTTTTTTTTTTAGCAAAATTACTAAAATAATTCTGACTTATTCGGCTACTACATGACTAAAACAATGTTACTACAAGACCAAAATTTTATCACTATAAGGTCAAAAGTGTATTATTACATGTCCAAAATCATTCTGGACAGTTAATTTTTTGGGTGAATTTGCAGAATGTTTTGACATGTAATAGTAATTTTTTGGCTTTGTAGTGATAATTTTTTGATCTTGTAGTAACAATATTTTGGTCATGTTGTAAACCACCTGTTTGCGACCCGCGAATTTTCTGGGCAATCCGGATCCGGACTTATGCCCCGCGAATTTTTTAAAATTATCTTAATTTTACTTTTGGATTAAATGGGCTTAGGATTTTGAAGAGGGAAATCGTATACCAGATAGAAATAGAAGAATGAGTTAAATTTCAAGGGCAATATTGACCAAATAAAGTAAATTAAGTCAAAATTCGTGGGTCAAATGCGGGTAAACGCTGGTCAAAGCGGGTCAACCTTAATTATAATATTTATTTTCGCTCTAAAATATTATCTTACTACATGACCAAAACTATGTTAGTGCAAGACCTAAATTTTGTCACTACAAGACCAAAAGTGTATTACTACAAGTCCAAAAATATTCTGGACACTTGTTTTTTTTTTTTTTAGCAAAATTACTAAAATAATTCTGACTTATTCGGCTACTACATGACTAAAACAATGTTACTACAAGACCAAAATTTTATCACTATAAGGTCAAAAGTGTATTATTACATGTCCAAAATCATTCTGGACAGTTAATTTTTTGGGTGAATTTGCAGAATGTTTTGACATGTAATAGTAATTTTTTGGCTTTGTAGTGATAATTTTTTGATCTTGTAGTAACAATATTTTGGTCATGTAGTAAACCACCTGTTTGCGACCCGCGAATTTTATGGGCAATCCGGATCCGGACTTATGCCCCGCGAATTTTTTAAAATTATCTTAATTTTACTTTTGGATTAAATGGGCTTAGGATTTTGAAGAGGGAAATCGTATACCAGATAGAAATAGAAGAATGAGTTAAATTTCAAGGGCAATATTGACCAAATAAAGTAAATTAAGTCAAAATTCGTGGGTCAAATGCGGGTAAACGCTGGTCAAAGCGGGTCAACCTTAATTATAATATTTATTTTCGCTCTAAAATATTATCTTACTACATGACCAAAACTATGTTAGTGCAAGACCTAAATTTTGTCACTACAAGACCAAAAGTGTATTACTACAAGTCCAAAAATATTCTGGACACTTGTTTTTTTTTTTTTAGCAAAATTACTAAAATAATTCTGACTTATTCGGCTACTACATGACTAAAACAATGTTACTACAAGACCAAAATTTTATCACTATAAGGTCAAAAGTGTATTATTACATGTCCAAAATCATTCTGGACAGTTAATTTTTTGGGTGAATTTGCAGAATGTTTTGACATGTAATAGTAATTTTTTGGCTTTGTAGTGATAATTTTTTGATCTTGTAGTAACAATATTTTGGTCATGTAGTAAACCACCTGTTTGCGACCCGCGAATTTTCTGGGCAATCCGGATCCGGACTTATGCCCCGCGAATTTTTTAAAATTATCTTAATTTTACTTTTGGATTAAATGGGCTTAGGATTTTGAAGAGGGAAATCGTATACCAGATAGAAATATAAGAATGAGTTAAATTTCAAGGGCAATATTGACCAAATAAAGTAAATTAAGTCAAAATTCGTGGGTCAAATGCGGGTAAACGCTGGTCAAAGCGGGTCAACCTTAATTATAATATTTATTTTCGCTCTAAAATATTATCTTACTACATGACCAAAACTATGTTAGTGCAAGACCTAAATTTTGTCACTACAAGACCAAAAGTGTATTACTACAAGTCCAAAAATATTCTGGACACTTGTTTTTTTTTTTTTTAGCAAAATTACTAAAATAATTCTGACTTATTCGGCTACTACATGACTAAAACAATGTTACTACAAGACCAAAATTTTATCACTATAAGGTCAAAAGTGTATTATTACATGTCCAAAATCATTCTGGACAGTTAATTTTTTGGGTGAATTTGCAGAATGTTTGACATGTAATAGTAATTTTTTGGCTTTGTAGTGATAATTTTTTGATCTTGTAGTAACAATATTTTGGTCATGTAGTAAACCACCTGTTTGCGACCCGCGAATTTTCTGGGCAACCCGGATCCGGGCTTATGCCCCGCGAATTTTTTAAAATTATCTTAATTTTACTTTTGAATTAAATGGGCTTAGGATTTTGAAGAGGGAAATCGTATACCAGATAGAAATAGAAGAATGAGTTAAATTTCAAGGGCAATATTGACCAAATAAAGTAAATTAAGTCAAAATTCGTGGGTCAAATGCGGGTAAACGCTAGTCAAAGCGGGTCAACCTTAATTATAATATTTATTTTCGCTCTAAAATATTATCTTACTACATGACCAAAACTATGTTAGTGCAAGACCTAAATTTTGTCACTACAAGACCAAAAGTGTATTACTACAAGTCCAAAAATATTCTGGACACTTGTTTTTTTTTTTTTTTAGCAAAATTACTAAAATAATTCTGACTTATTCGGCTACTACATGACTAAAACAATGTTACTACAAGACCAAAATTTTATCACTATAAGGTCAAAAGTGTATTATTACATGTCCAAAATCATTCTGGACAGTTAATTTTTTGGGTGAATTTGCAAAATGTTTTGACATGTAATAGTAATTTTTTGGCTTTGTAGTGATAATTTTTTGATCTTGTAGTAACAATATTTTGGTCATGTAGTAAACCACCTGTTTGTGACCCGCGAATTTTCTGGGCAACCGCGAATTATAATTAATTATAAAAGGTTGATTTTATTACGGAAATTAAAATTTGTGACATTTTAGTGAAATTAAAATTAATATTGATAAATATGCAAACATGAAAATACGGAAATTAATCAACATGTTTGTTTTTCAACAAATCATTTTTTATTTTATTTTTCTAAATATTTAGATTATAAAATAGCTAGGATACATGTTTTTTGATCGGTTCCCTAATAGATATTCCTCTATTTAGCATGCATGCCATGTATAGAAGTTAAAAAATATACCGAGAGAATATAAAATATATCCATTTAATCATTAATAAAATACAAAAAAATTTACAATCTCAAACTAGAGACTCAGAACAACAGTTGTGTTAGTAATGAATTGAATCTATGGTGTTAATCCATAAAACTCGTTGAACCAACGGTGGTAGAGGGCATCTTTAGCAGTTATCCTCATTGTTGGATCAACGGTTAAAAGCCTCTGTAGAAGATCGTATCCGGAGGCACTCAGCGACGTCGCCCTTCGAATCGGTGTGTTATAAATTAACCTAAATTGGTTTAGCTCTGAATCCCCCGGAAAAAGCACCTCGTTAGACACCAATTCTGCCATAATACACCCAATCGACCACATGTCAATTGCTTTGGTGTACGTCCCTCCACCTAGAAGAATCTCGGGGGCACGGTACCATAAAGTACCCACCCCGGGGTGAACGACCCTAGTCCACTCTCAAAAATACGGGACAAACCGAAGTCACAGATTTTCAATCGAGTTGTATCCTTGACGTTGACCAGGATGTTGGCGGGCTTAAGATCCCTGTGCATCACATCCAAATCGTGGAGAAAGTCAATACCCTCGAGAATCTGTTTCATCACGAGTTTGACTTCACTTTGTGTCAACGTCGACCCTCTCTTTGCTTCCATGAATCTTCTTAAGTCTGTTTGCATGTGCTCCATCACTACGTACACACGGCCATCGCCTTCGTGGATGAGTCCTTTGTACTCCACGATCGAGGGGTGGGGCGGAAGGCACTACAAGAACGCAACTTCTTGTTTTGTAGATTCGGACATGCCGTGCAATTCGTGCTTAATGGCAACGATTTCCCCGGATGTATTGTTTCTTACTTCGTATACAACGCCATAACTTCCACTACTGATCACCTTCACAATCGTATATGTTGTTGGCTCCTGACTATGATTGTTGTAGCTTGAATATTGATCAAACTGCACCATGATTTATAATTTGAAGCAATGATCGATATTAAGATTTACGAAATATGAAAATTATGGAAAAAAAATATGAATGTCAATAGTGTGTGTAGTAACGTTGGTTTATATAGAGTAGGTTGGTCTGTTCAGAGAAATCCATAATAAATCGGGGAGAATCTAATATTCATATCTAATTCAGATAAAAAAAAATACGCATATAAGGAAATATATATCTAAACGCAAGATAATATATTTTCTTTTTTTCCCAATTTCATTTGGACCAAACAAATTATAGGAGTGGTATAATCGTATAAATGAGATGATTTTGTACAATCCCTAAAAAATCTGATATATAACGAAAAAAAAAAAAAGAGATTTCCGAATTACTCATCCAAAAGGACTAAAACGTCTTGAGCATGGATGAAAATGTCGGTCGGATATTTTTCCAATATATTCTTGATATATCCAATTTCCGTGGTCGATATCGGTATTTGAAAATGTCGGTCGGATATTTATCCCCTTGTTTAGTGTCACTTCAAGAAAACTGCAATTTAGCCGCGAACAATTTTATCGTTAATTATAATATTTTCGTCGCTAACGTGTTTGTGACAAAAAAATTAATTTTGTCGCAAATATTAGCGATGAAAATTTGAGTTTCTTCGCAAAATATTAGTGACGTGCGAAAATGTGAGAGTTTCATCGCAGAATATTAGCGACGAAAATATGAGTTTCATCGCAAAATGTTTGCGAGGAAAATCAAACATTTGTCGCAAACACATTAGCGACGGGTGTATAGCAACAAATCCCGCGACGCAATTATTTCATCGCTAACTCACATTAACAGCGAAAATATTAGAATTAGCGACAAATTTTTTCGTGTCTAAAACAGTAGCTCCTTACTTCATGGCTATTTTTTTGCGATAAATATTTTAATTTCGTTGCAAATGTTAGCGATGAAACCCATATTTTTGTCGCTAATATTTGGCTATGGATATCCGATTTACGAATCGTTCTCTAAACCCACATTCGCACTCGATCAACCCAACTCGCACCCAAACCCGACCCGCCCCAACCCGCACCCACATACCCCCTCCCCGTTTTATTTAAATGACTATTGTCAAGTAATTCGGGTAGATTAGACGTCTCCAACCAAGTAGAATATTTGAAGATATAAGAAATAACTGCTCTAGGATAGTAATTCCAAAAGTAAGCAATGAGACAAACAGCACACAAGAATTTAAGTGGTTCGATCAATGTGATCTACATCCACTGGACCAGACGAGTACTTCTTTGATTGATAAAGAATGTTTACACACTCATTCACTCGGAATAGGATATCTCCTCACTTCACTCGTGAACTCACACAACTCAAAGATTACAAAACGTACTACAAATGCATCCACGTAACCTTTACAATGTACAAATACAAGAGTATATAAAGACCAAAGGTAGTTGCTGTTGTTAGGAACTGTTTTGAGTAGTTATCAACCGTTTGCAACCGCATGTAACAACCCATGTGCTCTGTTATTGCCCAACTGAAATGGTAGTTATGCCCTCAAGTAGTTGTAACTGTAAAATAGTTAGTTAAACTAACTAACTTCAAACCAGAAGACTTGTCCATAAAGATCAGACCACTAGTGTTCTGATACTCAAGTCTTCTGCTCTGATGATCAAAAGCTAACTCTGCTGATAGACTTCATGCTGTACTGATCTTAACTGCACTGACCAAGTACTGTGCTGACCCAAGTACTGTGCTGATCTAGCCAACTGTGCTGAACTCTAAGCATCACCTTCTCATCTGATCGAAACCCTTCAACTCATCTGATAAGGCCTAAGTTATCTTATCTGATCCTATCAGCTCACTACTCACTTAGTGTGCTGATTCTGAGATTATGAGATAACACTCACAATTCTCCACCTTTAGCTCATAATCGAACTAACCTCCACCAAAACATAAAAACACCAACACTATCCTCCTCAAAGAATAGCCTCCACTACTGATCTTTTGTCACAAGAACAGTAGTCTTCTCCTCAGAGGAATTAATGCAGTCCAATAAGCCTAAGACACAAGCCAAACTTCTCTTTTGGCAATGCCTTAGTGAACGCATCAGCAGGGTTCTCCTCTGTAGCAATCTTCACTACCCGAACCACCCCCTTCTCTACAATATCTCTTACAAAGTACAGCTTCACATCTATATGCTTAGTTCTCTCATGATACCCCTGATGCTTTGCAAGATGTATTGCACTTTGGTTATCACACAAGACAGTCACACTTCTTTGTGATATACCAAACTCCTTCAAGATCCCCCTATGCCACATGCTCTCCTTAACTGCTTCAGTCAAGGCTACATATTCTGATTATGTAGTAGATAATGCAACTACGGACTTATGTATTGACCTCCATGATATAGCTGTACCAAATAAGGTGAATACATACCCTGTCAAGGACTTTCTTGTGTCTACATTGGCTGCATAGTCGGCATCAACATATCCCACAAGTGCTTCTCCCTTATCTGATATCTTCTGAAATTTCAGACCTTTATCAGCTGATCCTAGAACATATCTCATGACCCACTTAACTGTCTCCCAATGACTTAAGCCTGGATCACTCATGTATCTGCTGATTACACTCATTGCATGAGTTAAATCTGGTCTACAACACACCATAGCATACATTAAACTCCCTACTGCACTGGCATAAGGAACCTTACTCATCCGAGTTCTTTCTTGGTTGTTCTTGGGACACATCTGATTGGATAGCTTCTGATGCTGACCAATTGGTGTAGAAACTGACTTAGCTTGATGCATCCTGAATCTCTCTAACACCTTCTTCAGGTAGGTAGGCTGACTAAGCTGAATTGCTCCCTCAACTCTACTGATCTCCATCCCCAAGATCACTTTAGCTTCACCAAGATCTTTCATCTCAAACTCCCTTTTGAGAATCTCTTTTACTTGATTGATACTGTTAATAGACTCCCCAGCTATTAACATATCATCAACATACAGCAGAAGATAGGTAACTAAACTTCCAACTCTTCTGAAGTAAACATAGCTGTCATACAAGCTTCTTGCAAAACCAGCTGAGCAAATGTACTCATCAATCCTTAAGTACCATTGTCTAGGGCTTTGTTTGAGGCCATAGAGTGATTTTCTGAGTAAGCACACTTTGTCTTCTCCATCTTCTATGTCCAACCCTTCTGGTATTTTCATGTAGATCTTCTCATCTAAGGTCCCATGAAGAAATGTTGTGGTCACATCCATCTGATGCAGCTCCAATTCATATTGAGCAACCATAGCCAACAAGATTTTGATGCTACAATGCTTAACAACAGGAGAGAAGATTTCATTAAAGTCAATACCTTCTTTCTGTGTAAATCCTTTAGCTACAAGCCTTGCCTTGTACCTAATCTTGCCACCTCTCTGAGCCTCCACCTTCTTCTTGTAGATCCACTTACACCCAACGAGTTTCTTGTTCATAGGCCTCTCAACAATCTCCCAAGTCTGGTTTTTGTTCAGAGATAACAATTCTTCCTCCATAGCAACTAACCACTTCTATTTGTCATGGCAGTTGATGGCTTCTGTGTAAGTTTTAGGCTCCAGAGACTCCACCTCAAGAGCTGCACATAATGCAAATGATACAATGTCAGCTTGACCATACCTCTGAGGTGGGTGGACTTCTCTTCTAGTTCTGTCCCTAGTGAGCTGATAGTCATGAAGTTCAGTATCACTATGAGTAGTCTCCTCCTCATCTGGATCAATCTGATCTTCAGTTACTGTTCTGGTTTCAACATGCTCCACCTCAACCTGTGTCTCATATGGTCTGTTGTGTGCTGAACTAGAACTTGCCTCTTCTTTCAATGGCATTCTACTTTCATCAAAAGTTACATCTCTGCTGATAATACACTTCTGCATTCCAGCTTCAAGGCACCACAACCTATACCCTTTCACTCCTGAAGGATACCCTACGAACACACATTTCAAGGCTCGAGGCTCGAGGCTCAAGCTTATCTTGCTTGACATGGACATATGCTAAACAACCATAAACTTTCAAATTACTGTACTCAGCTGTATGGCCAGACCATAACTCTTCTGGGGTTTTAAATTGCACAGCTGATGAAGGGCTTCTGTTTATCAAATAGGCTGCTGTTGACACTGCTTCTCCCCAAAATACTTTAGGCAATCCAGAGCTGCTCAACATGCACCTGACCCTCTCAAGCAAAGTCTGGTTCATTCTCTCAGCTACTCCATTCTGCTGAGGTGTACCTGGTACTGTTCTGTGCCTCACTATACCCTTCTTCTTGCAGAAAACATTGAACTCTTCTGATATGAATTCCAGCCCATTATCAGTTCTCAAATGCTTGAGCTTCTTTCCAGAGACATTCTCAACCTCAGTGAGCCATTCCTTGAACTTTTCAAATGCTTCTGACTTGGATTTCAGGATAGTGATCCATACCTTTCTTGAGTAGTCATCTATGATAGACATGAAGTATCTCCCACCACTTCTGGTCTGATTCCTAGCTTGCCCCCATAAATCTGAATGGACATAGTCCAAAATTCCTTTGGTAGAGTGTGAACTCTTTCCAAACTTCAGTCTCTTGGATTTCCCAAGAATGCAGTGCTCACACAAATCAAGCTTTGTGATCTTGTCACCACCTAGCAATCCTTGCTTGCTTAGCTCAAGTAGGCCCTTCTCTCCTACATGACCTAGTCTTCTGTGCCACAATATTGAGTTGTCTTTCACCCTTGCCACATCTGATCTCCCAACTACTGTTCCTCCCTTAAGAAAGTAGAGATCTTGCCTTCTCTCACCTTTAAGAACAGTAAATTCCCCCTTTGAAACTCTGAGCTCTCCATCTCCTGACTGGAATTTGTAGCCCATTGAATCCAGCATACCAAGAGATATCAAATTTCTCTTGAGTTCAGGAACATACCTGACCCTCCTGAGAATCCTCACTACTCCATCATACATCTTCAAGTGTACTGTACCTTCACCTTTGACTTTGCAAGTGTGATCATTCTCTAACAACACAGAACCTCCATTCTGATGCTTAAAATCATGAAACCAATCTCTCCTTGGAGTCATGTGGAAAGAACACCCTGAATCTAAAATTCAATCCTGCTGTTCTTTAGTGGAAGTGATGGATAGGGACTGAGCTGACTCATAGCCTTTCTGCTCCTTATCTTCTTGGGTTTGATTTGCTTGATTCTTATCAACAGGGTTCTTGGGACCAGCTTTTCTCATAAGCTGTTTGTACTTGTAACAAGTACTCTTAAAGTGCCCAGGTTTGTTGCAGTGGTGGCATACAACTTCCCCTTGATTTGACACTGCTGATTTTCCCTTATCAACTCCCTTGGGTTGACTAGACCCCTTCTTGGAGACAGATTTCTTCTGACCTCCCTTGATTGCCAATCCTTCTCCACTACTGCTCTTATCTCCTTGAGATGTTTTATTATGCAGCAGCTTGGACTTGACAGCCAAGATCACATCCTCCAATGTGATTGCCTCCTTTCTACCATACAAGATGGTGTCCTTTAGGATTTCAAAGGACTTAGGAAGAGCAATCAACAAGATCAGAGCCTTATCCTCTTCATCTAACTTGACATCCAAATTCTCCAGATCATCAAGAATCTTGTTGAATTCATCTAGCTGCTCCGTAATGGGTTTGTCATCTCCCATTCTAAAGGCATACAGCTTCTGCTTCGAATAGAGTCGGTTAACAAGAGTTTTCACCATATATAACTTCTCAAGCTTATCCCAAACCTCCTTCGCTGTCTTCTCTTTAGCAACCTCCCTCAAGACCTTATCTCCAAGGCAGAGTAGGATCGTGCTTCGAGCTTTTCTGAGCAACTTGCTCTTTTCAGCCGCAGCTGCTGTAGTTTCTTCTTCTGCAGTTTCTTCGGATTCTTCGAGAGCCTCGAATAATCCTTGCTGTTCAAGGAGGGCCTGCATCTTGACCATCCACAACCCAAAATCTCCCGTGCCTGTAAACTTCTCTATGTTGTACTTGGTAGAATTCCCCATCTTCGATCTGCAGCTACTTCAGTTCCCACAGACGGCGCCAATTGTCAAGTAATTCAGGTAGATTAGAAGTCTCCAACCAAGTAGAATACTTGAAGATATAAGAAATAACTGCTCTAGGATAGTAATTCCAAAAGTAAGCAACGAGACAAACAGCACACAAGAATTTAAGTGGTTCGATCAATGTGATCTACATCCACTGGACCAGACGAGTACTTCTTTGATTGATATAGAATGTTTACACACTCATTCACTCGGAATAGGATATCTCCTCACTTCACTCGTGAACTCACACAACTCAAAGATTACAAAACGTACTACAAATGCATCCACGTAACCTTTACAATGTACAAATACAAGAGTATATAAAGACCAAAGGTAGTTGCTGCTGTTAGGAACTGTTTTGAGTAGTTATCAACCGTTTGCAACCGCTTGTAACAACCCATGTGCTCTGTTATTGCCCAACTGAAATGGTAGTTATGCCCTCAAGTAGTTGTAACTGTAAAACAGTTAGTTAAACTAACTAACTTCGAACCAGAAGACTTGTCCATAAAGATCAGATCACTAGTGTTCTGATACTCAAGTCTTCTGCTCTGATGATCAAAAGCTAACTCTGCTGATAGACTTCATACTGTACTGATCTTAACTGCACTGACCAAGTACTGTGCTGACCCAAGTACTGTGCTGATCCAGTACTGTGCTGATCTTACTGTGCTGATCTAGCCAACTGTGCTGAACTCTAAGCATCACCTTCTCATCTGATCGAAACCCTTCAACTCATCTGATAAGACCTAAGTTATCTTATCTGATCCTATCAGCTCACTACTCACTTAGTGTGCTGATTCTGAGATTATGAGATAACACTCACAATTCTCCACCTTTAGCTCATAATCGAACTAACCTCCACCAAAACATAAAAACACCAACACTATCCTCCTCAAAGAATAGCCTCCACTACTGATCTTCTGTCACAAGAACAGTAGTCTTCTCCTCAGAGGAATTAATGCAGTCCAATAAGCCTAAGACACAAGCCAAACTTCTCTTTTGGCAATGCCTTAGTGAACGCATCAGCAGGGTTCTCCTCTGTAGCAATCTTCACTACCTGGACCACCCCCTTCTCTACAATATCTCTTACAAAGTACAGATTCACATCTATATGCTTAGTTCTCTCATGATACCCCTGATGCTTTGCAAGATGTATTGCACTTTGGTTATCACAAAAGACAGTCACACTTCTTTGTGATATACCAAACTCCTTCAAGATCCCCCTAAGCCACATGCTCTCCTTAACTGCTTCAGTCAAGGCTACATATTCTGATTCTGTAGTAGATAATGCAACTACGGACTTATGTATTGACCTCCATGATATAGCTGTACCAAATAAGGTGAATACATACCATGTCAAGGACTTTCTTGTGTCTACATTGGCTGCATAGTCGACATCAACATATCCCACAAGTGCTTCTCCCTTATATGATATCTTCTGAAATTTCAGACCTTTATCAGCTGATCCTAGAACATATCTCATGACCCACTTAATTGTCTCCCAATGACTTAAGCCTGGATCACTCATGTATCTGCTGATTACACTCATTGCATGAGTTAAATCTGGTCTACAACACACCATAGCATACATTAAACTCCCTACTGCACTGATACTTTACAAGATGTATTGCACTTTGGATTTGACTAGTTTTATTTGCTTTCTTAGTGACATTTATAGACAACATTAGAATTAGTCTTAGTTTTTAAACCATCATTGCAAATCAATCGTGTCTAGATAGAATCGTGCCAACAAATATCACTTTTACACTAACCCTTCTCTGTGGGATCGACCTCGTACTTACTTCGCTACAATATACACCGTATACTTGCGGTCGTATATTTTAGAGTTGTAAAATACGTGAATCCCTCAGTGAGAATAACAATAAATAATTAATGAAATCAAGAAAACAGAAAAAATAAAACAAATTATATAGAATGAAATCAAGAAATTATACACCAAAATAAATCAAATAAAATACTTAAAATGTCAAATTAATGAGTAAAAATAAAAGAAATTATATTGATCCTATTATTTCAAACATCATAGTGTTGGAATCGTCTCTTTATTTCACATTGTGCATGCACTCAAATTTTTTTCCTTTATTATGTTTAAACGACAACCATTTTTAATTCATGAGATTTAAAATGAAAAAATCTATTTCATCACTAAAATATTATAGACGAAATATAATTTTTATTATTGTTCTGATTATTAACAATAAAATAAAATATTGTGTTGCTAATATAGTGATAAAATATTTTATTTTTCTCTCAAATATTAAATCCACAAAATTAATTATGCAAAATTTAATTTTGTCGCTAAAATATTAGCGACGAAATATAATTTTCATTGTTGTTCTTATTATTAACAATAAAATAAAATAATTTGTTTTAAGTGTAGCGATGAAATATTTTAATTTCGTTGCAAATATGAATTCCAAGAAATTAGCCACAAAAAATATATTTCATCGCAAAATAATAGCGACTAAATATAATTTTCATTGTTGTCCTGATTATTAACAACAAAATAAAACAATTTGTTGCTAGTGTAGCCATGAAATATTTTAGTTTCGTCGCAAATATTAATCCCAATAAAGTAGCTACAAAAATTTATATTTCATCACAAAATTTTAGCGACGAAATATAATTTTCTTTGTAGTTCTGATTCTTAACAACAAAATAAAACAATTTGTTGCTAGTATAACGGTAAACTATTTTAATTTCGTCGCACATATTAATTGTAAGATACTAGCCACAATTTTTTTACAGCAAAATATTAGCGACGAAATATAATTTTCAACGTTAGTCTGATTATTAACAACAAAATAAAATAATTTGTTGCTAATTTAGCGATGAAATATTATAATTACGTCACAAAATTAAATTAAAAAAATTAGCCACAAAAATTACAATTTCGGCGTTAATATTTTAGCGATGAAATATAATTTTTATGGTTGTTCTGATTATTAACAAAAAAATAAAATATTTTTTTTGTTTGCGTGGCGATGAAATATTTTCATTTGGTCGCCAAAATTATATCCACAAAATTTTCATTTTTCATTGGAAAATATTAGCGACAAAATAATTTTCATTGTTCTTCTGATTATTAACAAAATATTTTAATTTCATCGCAAAAATTAATTTCAAGAAAGTAGCCACCAAAATTTCTATTTCATCGCAAAATATTAGCGACGAAATATAATTTTCATTGTTGTTCTAACTATTAATAACAAAACGAAGCAATTTGTTGCTAATATAGCGATGAAATATATATATATATATATATTTTGTTGCAAATATTAAATCTAAGAATTTAGTAACGTAATTTTTTATTTTGTTGCACGCTGAAGTGAAGAGGGAAATCGGATACCAGATAGAAATAGAAGAATCAGTTAAATTTCAAGGGCAATATTGACCAAATAAAGTAAATTAAGTCAAAATTCGTGGGTCAAATGCGGGTAAACGCTGGTCAAAGCGGGTCAACCTTAATTATAATATTTATTTTCGCTCTAAAATATTATCTTACTACATGACCAAAACTATGTTAGTGCAAGACCTAAATTTTGTCACTACAAGACCAAAAGTGTATTACTACAAGTCCAAAAATATTCTGGACACTTGTTTTTTTTTTTTTTAGCAAAATTACTAAAATAATTCTGACTTATTCGGCTACTACATGACTAAAACAATGTTACTACAAGACCAAAATTTTATCACTATAAGGTCAAAAGTGTATTATTACATGTCCAAAATCATTCTGGACAGTTAATTTTTTGGGTGAATTTGCAGAATGTTTTGACATGTAATAGTAATTTTTTGGCTTTGTAGTGATAATTTTTTGATCTTGTAGTAACAATATTTTGGTCATGTAGTAAACCACCTGTTTGCGACCCGCGAATTTTATGGGCAATCCGGATCCGGACTTATGCCCCGCGAATTTTTTAAAATTATCTTAATTTTACTTTTGGATTAAATGGGCTTAGGATTTTGAAGAGGGAAATCGTATACCAGATAGAAATAGAAGAATGAGTTAAATTTCAAGGGCAATATTGACCAAATAAAGTAAATTAAGTCAAAATTCGTGGGTCAAATGCGGGTAAACGCTGGTCAAAGCGGGTCAACCTTAATTATAATATTTATTTTCGCTCTAAAATATTATCTTACTACATGACCAAAACTATGTTAGTGCAAGACCTAAATTTTGTCACTACAAGACCAAAAGTGTATTACTACAAGTCCAAAAATATTCTGGACACTTGTTTTTTTTTTTTTAGCAAAATTACTAAAATAATTCTGACTTATTCGGCTACTACATGACTAAAACAATGTTACTACAAGACCAAAATTTTATCACTATAAGGTCAAAAGTGTATTATTACATGTCCAAAATCATTCTGGACAGTTAATTTTTTGGGTGAATTTGCAGAATGTTTTGACATGTAATAGTAATTTTTTGGCTTTGTAGTGATAATTTTTTGATCTTGTAGTAACAATATTTTGGTCATGTAGTAAACCACCTGTTTGCGACCCGCGAATTTTCTGGGCAATCCGGATCCGGACTTATGCCCCGCGAATTTTTTAAAATTATCTTAATTTTACTTTTGGATTAAATGGGCTTAGGATTTTGAAGAGGGAAATCGTATACCAGATAGAAATATAAGAATGAGTTAAATTTCAAGGGCAATATTGACCAAATAAAGTAAATTAAGTCAAAATTCGTGGGTCAAATGCGGGTAAACGCTGGTCAAAGCGGGTCAACCTTAATTATAATATTTATTTTCGCTCTAAAATATTATCTTACTACATGACCAAAACTATGTTAGTGCAAGACCTAAATTTTGTCACTACAAGACCAAAAGTGTATTACTACAAGTCCAAAAATATTCTGGACACTTGTTTTTTTTTTTTTTAGCAAAATTACTAAAATAATTCTGACTTATTCGGCTACTACATGACTAAAACAATGTTACTACAAGACCAAAATTTTATCACTATAAGGTCAAAAGTGTATTATTACATGTCCAAAATCATTCTGGACAGTTAATTTTTTGGGTGAATTTGCAGAATGTTTGACATGTAATAGTAATTTTTTGGCTTTGTAGTGATAATTTTTTGATCTTGTAGTAACAATATTTTGGTCATGTAGTAAACCACCTGTTTGCGACCCGCGAATTTTCTGGGCAACCCGGATCCGGGCTTATGCCCCGCGAATTTTTTAAAATTATCTTAATTTTACTTTTGAATTAAATGGGCTTAGGATTTTGAAGAGGGAAATCGTATACCAGATAGAAATAGAAGAATGAGTTAAATTTCAAGGGCAATATTGACCAAATAAAGTAAATTAAGTCAAAATTCGTGGGTCAAATGCGGGTAAACGCTAGTCAAAGCGGGTCAACCTTAATTATAATATTTATTTTCGCTCTAAAATATTATCTTACTACATGACCAAAACTATGTTAGTGCAAGACCTAAATTTTGTCACTACAAGACCAAAAGTGTATTACTACAAGTCCAAAAATATTCTGGACACTTGTTTTTTTTTTTTTTTAGCAAAATTACTAAAATAATTCTGACTTATTCGGCTACTACATGACTAAAACAATGTTACTACAAGACCAAAATTTTATCACTATAAGGTCAAAAGTGTATTATTACATGTCCAAAATCATTCTGGACAGTTAATTTTTTGGGTGAATTTGCAAAATGTTTTGACATGTAATAGTAATTTTTTGGCTTTGTAGTGATAATTTTTTGATCTTGTAGTAACAATATTTTGGTCATGTAGTAAACCACCTGTTTGTGACCCGCGAATTTTCTGGGCAACCGCGAATTATAATTAATTATAAAAGGTTGATTTTATTACGGAAATTAAAATTTGTGACATTTTAGTGAAATTAAAATTAATATTGATAAATATGCAAACATGAAAATACGGAAATTAATCAACATGTTTGTTTTTCAACAAATCATTTTTTATTTTATTTTTCTAAATATTTAGATTATAAAATAGCTAGGATACATGTTTTTTGATCGGTTCCCTAATAGATATTCCTCTATTTAGCATGCATGCCATGTATAGAAGTTAAAAAATATACCGAGAGAATATAAAATATATCCATTTAATCATTAATAAAATACAAAAAAATTTACAATCTCAAACTAGAGACTCAGAACAACAGTTGTGTTAGTAATGAATTGAATCTATGGTGTTAATCCATAAAACTCGTTGAACCAACGGTGGTAGAGGGCATCTTTAGCAGTTATCCTCATTGTTGGATCAACGGTTAAAAGCCTCTGTAGAAGATCGTATCCGGAGGCACTCAGCGACGTCGCCCTTCGAATCGGTGTGTTATAAATTAACCTAAATTGGTTTAGCTCTGAATCCCCCGGAAAAAGCACCTCGTTAGACACCAATTCTGCCATAATACACCCAATCGACCACATGTCAATTGCTTTGGTGTACGTCCCTCCACCTAGAAGAATCTCGGGGGCACGGTACCATAAAGTACCCACCCCGGGGTGAACGACCCTAGTCCACTCTCAAAAATACGGGACAAACCGAAGTCACAGATTTTCAATCGAGTTGTATCCTTGACGTTGACCAGGATGTTGGCGGGCTTAAGATCCCTGTGCATCACATCCAAATCGTGGAGAAAGTCAATACCCTCGAGAATCTGTTTCATCACGAGTTTGACTTCACTTTGTGTCAACGTCGACCCTCTCTTTGCTTCCATGAATCTTCTTAAGTCTGTTTGCATGTGCTCCATCACTACGTACACACGGCCATCGCCTTCGTGGATGAGTCCTTTGTACTCCACGATCGAGGGGTGGGGCGGAAGGCACTACAAGAACGCAACTTCTTGTTTTGTAGATTCGGACATGCCGTGCAATTCGTGCTTAATGGCAACGATTTCCCCGGATGTATTGTTTCTTACTTCGTATACAACGCCATAACTTCCACTACTGATCACCTTCACAATCGTATATGTTGTTGGCTCCTGACTATGATTGTTGTAGCTTGAATATTGATCAAACTGCACCATGATTTATAATTTGAAGCAATGATCGATATTAAGATTTACGAAATATGAAAATTATGGAAAAAAAATATGAATGTCAATAGTGTGTGTAGTAACGTTGGTTTATATAGAGTAGGTTGGTCTGTTCAGAGAAATCCATAATAAATCGGGGAGAATCTAATATTCATATCTAATTCAGATAAAAAAAAATACGCATATAAGGAAATATATATCTAAACGCAAGATAATATATTTTCTTTTTTTCCCAATTTCATTTGGACCAAACAAATTATAGGAGTGGTATAATCGTATAAATGAGATGATTTTGTACAATCCCTAAAAAATCTGATATATAACGAAAAAAAAAAAAAGAGATTTCCGAATTACTCATCCAAAAGGACTAAAACGTCTTGAGCATGGATGAAAATGTCGGTCGGATATTTTTCCAATATATTCTTGATATATCCAATTTCCGTGGTCGATATCGGTATTTGAAAATGTCGGTCGGATATTTATCCCCTTGTTTAGTGTCACTTCAAGAAAACTGCAATTTAGCCGCGAACAATTTTATCGTTAATTATAATATTTTCGTCGCTAACGTGTTTGTGACAAAAAAATTAATTTTGTCGCAAATATTAGCGATGAAAATTTGAGTTTCTTCGCAAAATATTAGTGACGTGCGAAAATGTGAGAGTTTCATCGCAGAATATTAGCGACGAAAATATGAGTTTCATCGCAAAATGTTTGCGAGGAAAATCAAACATTTGTCGCAAACACATTAGCGACGGGTGTATAGCAACAAATCCCGCGACGCAATTATTTCATCGCTAACTCACATTAACAGCGAAAATATTAGAATTAGCGACAAATTTTTTCGTGTCTAAAACAGTAGCTCCTTACTTCATGGCTATTTTTTTGCGATAAATATTTTAATTTCGTTGCAAATGTTAGCGATGAAACCCATATTTTTGTCGCTAATATTTGGCTATGGATATCCGATTTACGAATCGTTCTCTAAACCCACATTCGCACTCGATCAACCCAACTCGCACCCAAACCCGACCCGCCCCAACCCGCACCCACATACCCCCTCCCCGTTTTATTTAAATGACTATTGTCAAGTAATTCGGGTAGATTAGACGTCTCCAACCAAGTAGAATATTTGAAGATATAAGAAATAACTGCTCTAGGATAGTAATTCCAAAAGTAAGCAATGAGACAAACAACACACAAGAATTTAAGTGGTTCGATCAATGTGATCTACATCCACTGGACCAGACGAGTACTTCTTTGATTGATAAAGAATGTTTACACACTCATTCACTCGGAATAGGATATCTCCTCACTTCACTCGTGAACTCACACAACTCAAAGATTACAAAACGTACTACAAATGCATCCACGTAACCTTTACAATGTACAAATACAAGAGTATATAAAGACCAAAGGTAGTTGCTGTTGTTAGGAACTGTTTTGAGTAGTTATCAACCGTTTGCAACCGCATGTAACAACCCATGTGCTCTGTTATTGCCCAACTGAAATGGTAGTTATGCCCTCAAGTAGTTGTAACTGTAAAATAGTTAGTTAAACTAACTAACTTCGAACCAGAAGACTTGTCCATAAAGATCAGACCACTAGTGTTCTGATACTCAAGTCTTCTGCTCTGATGATCAAAAGCTAACTCTGCTGATAGACTTCATGCTGTACTGATCTTAACTGCACTGACCAAGTACTGTGCTGACCCAAGTACTGTGCTGATCTAGCCAACTGTGCTGAACTCTAAGCATCACCTTCTCATCTGATCGAAACCCTTCAACTCATCTGATAAGGCCTAAGTTATCTTATCTGATCCTATCAGCTCACTACTCACTTAGTGTGCTGATTCTGAGATTATGAGATAACACTCACAATTCTCCACCTTTAGCTCATAATCGAACTAACCTCCACCAAAACATAAAAACACCAACACTATCCTCCTCAAAGAATAGCCTCCACTACTGATCTTTTGTCACAAGAACAGTAGTCTTCTCCTCAGAGGAATTAATGCAGTCCAATAAGCCTAAGACACAAGCCAAACTTCTCTTTTGGCAATGCCTTAGTGAACGCATCAGCAGGGTTCTCCTCTGTAGCAATCTTCACTACCCGAACCACCCCCTTCTCTACAATATCTCTTACAAAGTACAGCTTCACATCTATATGCTTAGTTCTCTCATGATACCCCTGATGCTTTGCAAGATGTATTGCACTTTGGTTATCACACAAGACAGTCACACTTCTTTGTGATATACCAAACTCCTTCAAGATCCCCCTATGCCACATGCTCTCCTTAACTGCTTCAGTCAAGGCTACATATTCTGATTATGTAGTAGATAATGCAACTACGGACTTATGTATTGACCTCCATGATATAGCTGTACCAAATAAGGTGAATACATACCCTGTCAAGGACTTTCTTGTGTCTACATTGGCTGCATAGTCGGCATCAACATATCCCACAAGTGCTTCTCCCTTATCTGATATCTTCTGAAATTTCAGACCTTTATCAGCTGATCCTAGAACATATCTCATGACCCACTTAACTGTCTCCCAATGACTTAAGCCTGGATCACTCATGTATCTGCTGATTACACTCATTGCATGAGTTAAATCTGGTCTACAACACACCATAGCATACATTAAACTCCCTACTGCACTGGCATAAGGAACCTTACTCATCCGAGTTCTTTCTTGGTTGTTCTTGGGACACATCTGATTGGATAGCTTCTGATGCTGACCAATTGGTGTAGAAACTGACTTAGCTTGATGCATCCTGAATCTCTCTAACACCTTCTTCAGGTAGGTAGGCTGACTAAGCTGAATTGCTCCCTCAACTCTACTGATCTCCATCCCCAAGATCACTTTAGCTTCACCAAGATCTTTCATCTCAAACTCCCTTTTGAGAATCTCTTTTACTTGATTGATACTGTTAATAGACTCCCCAGCTATTAACATATCATCAACATACAGCAGAAGATAGGTAACTAAACTTCCAACTCTTCTGAAGTAAACATAGCTGTCATACAAGCTTCTTGCAAAACCAGCTGAGCAAATGTACTCATCAATCCTTAAGTACCATTGTCTAGGGCTTTGTTTGAGGCCATAGAGTGATTTTCTGAGTAAGCACACTTTGTCTTCTCCATCTTCTATGTCCAACCCTTCTGGTATTTTCATGTAGATCTTCTCATCTAAGGTCCCATGAAGAAATGTTGTGGTCACATCCATCTGATGCAGCTCCAATTCATATTGAGCAACCATAGCCAACAAGATTTTGATGCTACAATGCTTAACAACAGGAGAGAAGATTTCATTAAAGTCAATACCTTCTTTCTGTGTAAATCCTTTAGCTACAAGCCTTGCCTTGTACCTAATCTTGCCACCTCTCTGAGCCTCCACCTTCTTCTTGTAGATCCACTTACACCCAACGAGTTTCTTGTTCATAGGCCTCTCAACAATCTCCCAAGTCTGGTTTTTGTTCAGAGATAACAATTCTTCCTCCATAGCAACTAACCACTTCTATTTGTCATGGCAGTTGATGGCTTCTGTGTAAGTTTTAGGCTCCAGAGACTCCACCTCAAGAGCTGCACATAATGCAAATGATACAATGTCAGCTTGACCATACCTCTGAGGTGGGTGGACTTCTCTTCTAGTTCTGTCCCTAGTGAGCTGATAGTCATGAAGTTCAGTATCACTATGAGTAGTCTCCTCCTCATCTGGATCAATCTGATCTTCAGTTACTGTTCTGGTTTCAACATGCTCCACCTCAACCTGTGTCTCATATGGTCTGTTGTGTGCTGAACTAGAACTTGCCTCTTCTTTCAATGGCATTCTACTTTCATCAAAAGTTACATCTCTGCTGATAATACACTTCTGCATTCCAGCTTCAAGGCACCACAACCTATACCCTTTCACTCCTGAAGGATACCCTACGAACACACATTTCAAGGCTCGAGGCTCGAGGCTCAAGCTTATCTTGCTTGACATGGACATATGCTAAACAACCATAAACTTTCAAATTACTGTACTCAGCTGTATGGCCAGACCATAACTCTTCTGGGGTTTTAAATTGCACAGCTGATGAAGGGCTTCTGTTTATCAAATAGGCTGCTGTTGACACTGCTTCTCCCCAAAATACTTTAGGCAATCCAGAGCTGCTCAACATGCACCTGACCCTCTCAAGCAAAGTCTGGTTCATTCTCTCAGCTACTCCATTCTGCTGAGGTGTACCTGGTACTGTTCTGTGCCTCACTATACCCTTCTTCTTGCAGAAAACATTGAACTCTTCTGATATGAATTCCAGCCCATTATCAGTTCTCAAATGCTTGAGCTTCTTTCCAGAGACATTCTCAACCTCAGTGAGCCATTCCTTGAACTTTTCAAATGCTTCTGACTTGGATTTCAGGATAGTGATCCATACCTTTCTTGAGTAGTCATCTATGATAGACATGAAGTATCTCCCACCACTTCTGGTCTGATTCCTAGCTTGCCCCCATAAATCTGAATGGACATAGTCCAAAATTCCTTTGGTAGAGTGTGAACTCTTTCCAAACTTCAGTCTCTTGGATTTCCCAAGAATGCAGTGCTCACACAAATCAAGCTTTGTGATCTTGTCACCACCTAGCAATCCTTGCTTGCTTAGCTCAAGTAGGCCCTTCTCTCCTACATGACCTAGTCTTCTGTGCCACAATATTGAGTTGTCTTTCACCCTTGCCACATCTGATCTCCCAACTACTGTTCCTCCCTTAAGAAAGTAGAGATCTTGCCTTCTCTCACCTTTAAGAACAGTAAATTCCCCCTTTGAAACTCTGAGCTCTCCATCTCCTGACTGGAATTTGTAGCCCATTGAATCCAGCATACCAAGAGATATCAAATTTCTCTTGAGTTCAGGAACATACCTGACCCTCCTGAGAATCCTCACTACTCCATCATACATCTTCAAGTGTACTGTACCTTCACCTTTGACTTTGCAAGTGTGATCATTCTCTAACAACACAGAACCTCCATTCTGATGCTTAAAATCATGAAACCAATCTCTCCTTGGAGTCATGTGGAAAGAACACCCTGAATCTAAAATTCAATCCTGCTGTTCTTTAGTGGAAGTGATGGATAGGGACTGAGCTGACTCATAGCCTTTCTGCTCCTTATCTTCTTGGGTTTGATTTGCTTGATTCTTATCAACAGGGTTCTTGGGACCAGCTTTTCTCATAAGCTGTTTGTACTTGTAACAAGTACTCTTAAAGTGCCCAGGTTTGTTGCAGTGGTGGCATACAACTTCCCCTTGATTTGACACTGCTGATTTTCCCTTATCAACTCCCTTGGGTTGACTAGACCCCTTCTTGGAGACAGATTTCTTCTGACCTCCCTTGATTGCCAATCCTTCTCCACTACTGCTCTTATCTCCTTGAGATGTTTTATTATGCAGCAGCTTGGACTTGACAGCCAAGATCACATCCTCCAATGTGATTGCCTCCTTTCTACCATACAAGATGGTGTCCTTTAGGATTTCAAAGGACTTAGGAAGAGCAATCAACAAGATCAGAGCCTTATCCTCTTCATCTAACTTGACATCCAAATTCTCCAGATCATCAAGAATCTTGTTGAATTCATCTAGCTGCTCCGTAATGGGTTTGTCATCTCCCATTCTAAAGGCATACAGCTTCTGCTTCGAATAGAGTCGGTTAACAAGAGTTTTCACCATATATAACTTCTCAAGCTTATCCCAAACCTCCTTCGCTGTCTTCTCTTTAGCAACCTCCCTCAAGACCTTATCTCCAAGGCAGAGTAGGATCGTGCTTCGAGCTTTTCTGAGCAACTTGCTCTTTTCAGCCGCAGCTGCTGTAGTTTCTTCTTCTGCAGTTTCTTCGGATTCTTCGAGAGCCTCGAATAATCCTTGCTGTTCAAGGAGGGCCTGCATCTTGACCATCCACAACCCAAAATCTCCCGTGCCTGTAAACTTCTCTATGTTGTACTTGGTAGAATTCCCCATCTTCGATCTGCAGCTACTTCAGTTCCCACAGACGGCGCCAATTGTCAAGTAATTCAGGTAGATTAGAAGTCTCCAACCAAGTAGAATACTTGAAGATATAAGAAATAACTGCTCTAGGATAGTAATTCCAAAAGTAAGCAACGAGACAAACAGCACACAAGAATTTAAGTGGTTCGATCAATGTGATCTACATCCACTGGACCAGACGAGTACTTCTTTGATTGATATAGAATGTTTACACACTCATTCACTCGGAATAGGATATCTCCTCACTTCACTCGTGAACTCACACAACTCAAAGATTACAAAACGTACTACAAATGCATCCACGTAACCTTTACAATGTACAAATACAAGAGTATATAAAGACCAAAGGTAGTTGCTGCTGTTAGGAACTGTTTTGAGTAGTTATCAACCGTTTGCAACCGCTTGTAACAACCCATGTGCTCTGTTATTGCCCAACTGAAATGGTAGTTATGCCCTCAAGTAGTTGTAACTGTAAAACAGTTAGTTAAACTAACTAACTTCGAACCAGAAGACTTGTCCATAAAGATCAGATCACTAGTGTTCTGATACTCAAGTCTTCTGCTCTGATGATCAAAAGCTAACTCTGCTGATAGACTTCATACTGTACTGATCTTAACTGCACTGACCAAGTACTGTGCTGACCCAAGTACTGTGCTGATCCAGTACTGTGCTGATCTTACTGTGCTGATCTAGCCAACTGTGCTGAACTCTAAGCATCACCTTCTCATCTGATCGAAACCCTTCAACTCATCTGATAAGACCTAAGTTATCTTATCTGATCCTATCAGCTCACTACTCACTTAGTGTGCTGATTCTGAGATTATGAGATAACACTCACAATTCTCCACCTTTAGCTCATAATCGAACTAACCTCCACCAAAACATAAAAACACCAACACTATCCTCCTCAAAGAATAGCCTCCACTACTGATCTTCTGTCACAAGAACAGTAGTCTTCTCCTCAGAGGAATTAATGCAGTCCAATAAGCCTAAGACACAAGCCAAACTTCTCTTTTGGCAATGCCTTAGTGAACGCATCAGCAGGGTTCTCCTCTGTAGCAATCTTCACTACCTGGACCACCCCCTTCTCTACAATATCTCTTACAAAGTACAGATTCACATCTATATGCTTAGTTCTCTCATGATACCCCTGATGCTTTGCAAGATGTATTGCACTTTGGTTATCACAAAAGACAGTCACACTTCTTTGTGATATACCAAACTCCTTCAAGATCCCCCTAAGCCACATGCTCTCCTTAACTGCTTCAGTCAAGGCTACATATTCTGATTCTGTAGTAGATAATGCAACTACGGACTTATGTATTGACCTCCATGATATAGCTGTACCAAATAAGGTGAATACATACCATGTCAAGGACTTTCTTGTGTCTACATTGGCTGCATAGTCGACATCAACATATCCCACAAGTGCTTCTCCCTTATATGATATCTTCTGAAATTTCAGACCTTTATCAGCTGATCCTAGAACATATCTCATGACCCACTTAATTGTCTCCCAATGACTTAAGCCTGGATCACTCATGTATCTGCTGATTACACTCATTGCATGAGTTAAATCTGGTCTACAACACACCATAGCATACATTAAACTCCCTACTGCACTGATACTTTACAAGATGTATTGCACTTTGGATTTGACTAGTTTTATTTGCTTTCTTAGTGACATTTATAGACAACATTAGAATTAGTCTTAGTTTTTAAACCATCATTGCAAATCAATCGTGTCTAGATAGAATCGTGCCAACAAATATCACTTTTACACTAACCCTTCTCTGTGGGATCGACCTCGTACTTACTTCGCTACAATATACACCGTATACTTGCGGTCGTATATTTTAGAGTTGTAAAATACGTGAATCCCTCAGTGAGAATAACAATAAATAATTAATGAAATCAAGAAAACAGAAAAAATAAAACAAATTATATAGAATGAAATCAAGAAATTATACACCAAAATAAATCAAATAAAATACTTAAAATGTCAAATTAATGAGTAAAAATAAAAGAAATTATATTGATCCTATTATTTCAAACATCATAGTGTTGGAATCGTCTCTTTATTTCACATTGTGCATGCACTCAAATTTTTTTCCTTTATTATGTTTAAACGACAACCATTTTTAATTCATGAGATTTAAAATGAAAAAATCTATTTCATCACTAAAATATTATAGACGAAATATAATTTTTATTATTGTTCTGATTATTAACAATAAAATAAAATATTGTGTTGCTAATATAGTGATAAAATATTTTATTTTTCTCTCAAATATTAAATCCACAAAATTAATTATGCAAAATTTAATTTTGTCGCTAAAATATTAGCGACGAAATATAATTTTCATTGTTGTTCTTATTATTAACAATAAAATAAAATAATTTGTTTTAAGTGTAGCGATGAAATATTTTAATTTCGTTGCAAATATGAATTCCAAGAAATTAGCCACAAAAAATATATTTCATCGCAAAATAATAGCGACTAAATATAATTTTCATTGTTGTCCTGATTATTAACAACAAAATAAAACAATTTGTTGCTAGTGTAGCCATGAAATATTTTAGTTTCGTCGCAAATATTAATCCCAATAAAGTAGCTACAAAAATTTATATTTCATCACAAAATTTTAGCGACGAAATATAATTTTCTTTGTAGTTCTGATTCTTAACAACAAAATAAAACAATTTGTTGCTAGTATAACGGTAAACTATTTTAATTTCGTCGCACATATTAATTGTAAGATACTAGCCACAATTTTTTTACAGCAAAATATTAGCGACGAAATATAATTTTCAACGTTAGTCTGATTATTAACAACAAAATAAAATAATTTGTTGCTAATTTAGCGATGAAATATTATAATTACGTCACAAAATTAAATTAAAAAAATTAGCCACAAAAATTACAATTTCGGCGTTAATATTTTAGCGATGAAATATAATTTTTATGGTTGTTCTGATTATTAACAAAAAAATAAAATATTTTTTTTGTTTGCGTGGCGATGAAATATTTTCATTTGGTCGCCAAAATTATATCCACAAAATTTTCATTTTTCATTGGAAAATATTAGCGACAAAATAATTTTCATTGTTCTTCTGATTATTAACAAAATATTTTAATTTCATCGCAAAAATTAATTTCAAGAAAGTAGCCACCAAAATTTCTATTTCATCGCAAAATATTAGCGACGAAATATAATTTTCATTGTTGTTCTAACTATTAATAACAAAACGAAGCAATTTGTTGCTAATATAGCGATGAAATATATATATATATATATATTTTGTTGCAAATATTAAATCTAAGAATTTAGTAACGTAATTTTTTATTTTGTTGCACGCTGAAGTGAAGAGGGAAATCGGATACCAGATAGAAATAGAAGAATCAGTTAAATTTCAAGGGCAATATTGACCAAATAAAGTAAATTAAGTCAAAATTCGTGGGTCAAATGCGGGTAAACGCTGGTCAAAGCGGGTCAACCTTAATTATAATATTTATTTTCGCTCTTTAATATTATCTTACTACATGACCAAAACTATGTTAGTACAAGACCTAAATTTTGTCACTACAAGACCAAAAGTGTATTACTACAAGTCCAAAAATATTCTGGACACTTGTTTTTTTTTTTTTTTTTAGCAAAATTACTAAAATAATTCTGACTTATTCGGCTACTACATGACTAAAACAATGTTACTACAAGACCAAAATTTTATCACTACAAGGTCAAAAGTGTATTATTACATGTCCAAAAACATTCTGGACATCTGGACAGTTAATTTTTTGGGTGAATTTGCAGAATGTTTTGACATGTAATAGTAATATTTTGGCCTTGTAGTGGTAATTTTTTGATCTTGTAATAACAATATTTTTGTCAAGTAGTAAACCACGTGTTTGCGACCCGCGAATTTTTTAGGCAACCTGGATCCGGGCTTATGCCCCGCGAATTTTTTAAAATTATCTTAATTTTACTTTTGGATTAAATGGGCTTAGGATTTTAATTAACTTGGTCTAATTAGTATGGAACGCATATATAAAATATTTCAAATAAGACTAGCCAATTTCAGATAGTGCTATTGTGAAATATGGTATATAAGTTTTTAGCATATTAAAATATTAGTAATAAAAATAATATATTTTTAACAACACTCAATAAATTTATTCGTACACTACTGTTGGAATAATGTCTTCTCAATAAATTAAAAACTTTATTTATATATATCATCCTGTTTCTTAGTTATTTATTTTAATTGAAACAAGTTCTTTAACAAATCTTTTTAACATAATAATAGTTTAGATATGATCTAAATTTAATTTGACAAAAACATTAAACATGAAGACAAATGACAAATAAGTTTCCAAAGAACTCGATTCAAATCACCCCAATGAAATACTCACAAATACTTTCTAAAATTCTACAATTTTCGTTTCTAATTCAAATTTTATACGATTCATGGTTGAAATCAAAGAAAATTAATTAAACAAAACTCAGAATGGAGAGTAATACCCTTGTTGAACCTTGTTTTCTGGAAATTCAATGAAATACTCACATAGGCTGCTGACGTGGCTTCTTCAAATATTTTCATTCTTAAATTTCTAAAATTCTACAATTATTGTATACGATTCAGGTTGAACCTTGTTTTCTGGAAAATTTTTGTAACAGTAAAATGAGGATGAATTATAATTAATTATAAAAGGTTGATTTTATTACGGAAATTAAAATTTGTGACATTTTAGTGAAATTAAAATTAATATTGATAAATATGCAAACATGAAAATACGGAAATTAATCAACATGTTTGTTTTTCAACAAATCATTTTTTATTTTATTTTTCTAAATATTTAGATTATAAAATAGCTAGGATACATGTTTTTTGATCGGTTCCCCCCTAATAGATATTCCTCTATTTAGCATGCATGCCATGTATAGAAGTTAAAAAATATACCGAGAGAATATAAAATATATCCATTTAATCATTAATAAAATACAAAAAAATTTACAATCTCAAACTAGAGACTCAGAACAACAGTTGTGTTAGTAATGAATTGAATCTATGGTGTTAATCCATAAAACTCGTTGAACCAACGGTGGTAGAGGGCATCTTTAGCAGTTATCCTCATTGTTGGATCAACGGTTAAAAGCCTTTGTAGAAGATCGTATCCGGAGGCACTCAGCGACGTCGCCCTTCGAATCGGTGTGTTATAAATTAACCTAAATTGGTTTAGCTCCGAATCCCCCGGAAAAAGCACCTCGTTAGACACCAATTCTGCCATAATACACCCAATCGACCACATGTCAATTGCTTTGGTGTACGTCCCTCCACCTAGAAGAATCTCGGGGGCACGGTACCATAAAGTACCCACCCCCGGGGTGAACGACCCTAGTCCACTCTCAAAAATACGGGACAAACCGAAGTCACAGATTTTCAATCGAGTTGTATCCTTGACGTTGACCAGGATGTTGGCGGGCTTAAGATCCCTGTGCATCACATCCAAATCGTGGAGAAAGTCAATACCCTCGAGAATCTGTTTCATCACGAGTTTGACTTCACTTTGTGTCAACGTCGACCCTCTCTTTGCTTCCATGAATCTTCTTAAGTCTGTTTGCATGTGCTCCATCACTACGTACACACGGCCATCGCCTTCGTGGATGAGTCCTTTGTACTCCACGATCGAGGGGTGGGGCGGAAGGCACGACAAGAACGCAACTTCTTGTTTTGTAGATTCGGACATGCCGTGCAATTCGTGCTTAATGGCAACGATTTCCCCGGATGTATTGTTTCTTCCTTCGTATACAACGCCATAACTTCCACTACTGATCACCTTCACAATCGTATATGTTGTTGGCTCCTGACTATGATTGTTGTAGCTTGAATATTGATCAAACTGCACCATGATTTTTAATTTGAAGCAATGATCGATATTAAGATTTACGAAATATGAAAATTATGGAAAAAAAATATGAATGTCAATAGTGTGTGTAGTAACGTTGGTTTATATAGAGTAGGTTGGTCTGTTCAGAGAAATCCATAATAAATCGGGGAGAATCTAATATTCATATCTAATTCAGATAAAAAAAAAATACGCATATAAGGAAATATATATCTAAACGCAAGATAATATATTTTCTTTTTTTCCCAATTTCATTTGGACCAAACAAATTATAGGAGTGGTATAATCGTATAAATTAGATGATTTTGTACAATCCCTAAAAAATCTGATATATAACGAAAAAAAAAAAAGAAAGAGATTTCCGAATTACTCATCCAAAAGGACTAAAACGTCTTGAGCATGGATGAAAATGTCGGTCGGATATTTTTCCAATATATTCTTGATATATCCAATTTCCGTGGTCGATATCGGTATTTGAAAATGTCGGTCGGATATTTATCCCCTTGTTTAGTGTCACTTCAAGAAAACTGCAATTTAGCCGCGAACAATTTTATCGTTAATTATAATATTTTCGTCGCTAACGTGTTTGTGACAAAAAAAATAATTTTGTCGCAAATATTAGCGATGAAAATTTGAGTTTCTTCGCAAAATATTAGTGACGTGCGAAAATGTGAAAGTTTCATCGCAGAATATTAGCGACGAAAATATGAGTTTCATCGCAAAATGTTTGCGAGGAAAATCAAACATTTGTCGCAAACACATTAGCGACGGGTGTATAGCAACAAATCCCGCGACGCAATTATTTCATCGCTAACTCACATTAGCAGCGAAAATATTAGAATTAGCGACAAATTTTTTCGTGTCTAAAACAGTAGCTCCTTACTTCATGGCTATTTTTTTGCGATAAATATTTTAATTTCGTTGCAAATGTTAGCGATGAAACCCATATTTTTGTCGCTAATATTTGGCTATGGATATCCGATTTACGAATCGTTCTCTAAACCCACATTCGCACTCGATCAACCCAACCCGCACCCACATACCCCCTCCCCGTTTTATTTAAATGACTATTTATTTGGTCTTCATGGGAATTGATCCCGGGTGAATGGGCATCCAGCACCACTCGGGCATATAGCTCTTTGGTTCAGTTTTTAATATTAATTATATATGTATTCAATTGTTACTAATTTAGTTAATTTTACTCATTTAATTAATTTATTTCACATATATTAATTAATTAATTTTTAACTTTTAACAATTATATATATATATATATGCATATATATTGTAATTTTTAAAACAATTCCAATTGTAAAAAATCAATGTCACTTTAACAATTCAAAAAAATTAATAAATATTACATCTAATCTTCATCCTCTCATCTTTATGTCCATCTTCATTTGTATCGATCATCATATTTATAAATAATTTTATAAATATTCAAACAGATTTATAAGACACAAAATTTGGAGAATTATTAAACATTTAATTATATAAACTGATTTTCTAGATTTAATATGCATAGTTGAAGTAGTACTTTTCCTTCATGCTCAGTGAGAATAACAATAAATAATTAATGAAATCAAGAAAACAGAAAAAATAAAACAAATTATATAGAATGAAATCAAGAAATTATACACCAAAATAAATCAAATAAAATACTTAAAATGTCAAATTAATGAGTAAAAGTAAAAGAAATTATATTGATCCCAAACATCATAGTGTTGGAATCGTCTCTTTATTTCACATTGTGCATGCACTCAAAAAAATTTCCTTTATTATGTTTAAACGACAACCATTTTTAATTCATGAGATTTAAAATGAAAAAATCTATTTCATCACTAAAATATTATAGACGAAATATAATTTTTATTATTGTTCTGATTATTAACAATAAAATAAAATAATTTGTTTTAAGTGTAGCGATGAAATATTTTAATTTCGTTGCAAATATGAATTCCAAGAAATTAGCCACAAAAGATATATTTCATCACAAAATAATAGCGACTAAATATAATTTTCATTGTTGTCCTGATTATTAACAACAAAATAAAACAATTTGTTGCTAGTGTAGCCATGAAATATTTTAGTTTCGTCGCAAATATTAATCCCAATAAAGTAGCTACAAAAATTTATATTTCATCACAAAATTTTAGCGACGAAATATAATTTTCTTTGTAGTTCTGATTCTTAACAACAAAATAAAACAATTTGTTGCTAGTATATCAGTAAAATATTTTAATTTCGTTGCACATATTAATTGTAAGATACTAGCCACAATTTTTTTACAGCAAAATATTTGCGACGGAATATAATTTTCAACGTTAGTGTGATTATTAACAACAAAATAAAATAATTTGTTGCTAATTTAGCGATGAAATATTATAATTACATCACAAAATTAAATCCAAAAAATTAGCCACAAAAATTACAATTTCGGCGTTAATATTTTAGCGATGAAATATAATTTTTATGGTTGTTCTGATTATTAACAAAAACATAAAATATTTTTTTGTTTGCGTGGCGATGAAATATTTTCATTTGGTCGCCAAAATTATATCCACAAAATTTTCATTTTTCATTGGAAAATATTAGCGACAAAATAATTTTCATTTTTCTTCTGATTATTAACAACAAAATAAAATAATTTATTGCTAGTTTAACAATGAAATATATTAATTTCATCGCAAAAAATAATTTCAAGAAAGTAGCCACCAAAATTTCTATTTCATCGCAAAATATTAGCGACGAAATATAATTTTCATTGTTGTTCGAACTATTAATAACAAAATGAAGCAATTTGTTGCTAATGTAGCGATGAAATATATATATTTTGTTGCAAATATTAAATCTAAGAATTTAGTAATGTAATTTTTTTTTTTTTGTTGGACGCTGAAGTGAAGAGGGAAATCGTATACCAGATAGAAATAGAAGAATGAGTTAAATTTCAAGGGCAATATTGACCAAATAAAGTAAATTAAGTCAAAATTCGTGGGTCAAATGCGGGTAAACGCTGGTCAAAGCGGGTCAAACTTAATTATAATATTTATTTTCACTCTAAAATATTATCTTACTACATGACCAAAACTATGTTAGTGCAAGACCTAAATTTTGTCACTACAAGACCAAAAGTGTATTACTACAAGTCCAAAAATATTCTGGACACTTGTTTTTTTTTTTTTTAGCAAAATTACTAAAATAATTCTGACTTATTCGGCTACTACATGACTAAAACAATGTTACTACAAGACCAAAATTTTATCACTATAAGGTCAAAAGTGTATTTACATGTCCAAAATCATTCTGGACAGTTAATTTTTTGGGTGAATTTGCAGAATGTTTTGACATGTAATAGTAATTTTTTGGCTTTGTAGTGGTAATTTTTTGATCTTGTAGTAACAATATTTTGGTCATGTAGTAAACCACCTGTTTGCGACTCGCGAATTTTCTGGGCAACCCGGATCCGGGTTTATGCCCCGCGAATTTTTTAAAATTATCTTAATTTTACTTTTGGATTAAATGGGCTTAGGATTTTAACTTGGTCTAATTAGTATATGGAACGCATATATAAAATATTTCAAATAAGACTAGCCAAATTCAGATAGTGCTATTGGAATAATGTCTCTCAATAAATTAAAAACTTTATTTATCGATCCTGTTTCTTAGTTATTTATATTTAATTTTTTTTTAATTACATTATATACCCATTCATTTTCACCTCCGCATGACTAGTTATTTATATTTAATTGAAACAAGTTCTTTAACGAATCTTTTTAACAGAATAGGTTTATATATGATCTAAATTTAATTTGACAAAAACATTAAACATGAAGACAAATGACAAATAAGTTCCCAAAGAACTCGATTCAATGAAATACTCACATAGGCTGCTGACGTGGCTTCTTCAAATATTTTCATTCTTAAATTTCTAAAATTCTACAATTATTGTATACGATTCAGGTTGAACCTTGTTTTCTGGAAAATTTTTGTAACAGTAAAATGAGGATGAATTATAATTAATTATAAAAGGTTGATTTTATTACGGAAATTAAAATTTGTGACATTTTAGTGAAATTAAAATTAATATTGATAAATATGCAAACATGAAAATACGGAAATTAATCAACATGTTTGTTTTTCAACAAATCATTTTTTATTTTATTTTTCTAAATATTTAGATTATAAAATAGCTAGGATACATGTTTTTTGATCGGTTCCCTAATAGATATTCCTCTATTTAGCATGCATGCCATGTATAGAAGTTAAAAAATATACCGAGAGAATATAAAATATATCCATTTAATCATTAATAAAATACAAAAAAATTTACAATCTCAAACTAGAGACTCAGAACAACAGTTGTGTTAGTAATGAATTGAATCTATGGTGTTAATCCATAAAACTCGTTGAACCAACGGTGGTAGAGGGCATCTTTAGCAGTTATCCTCATTGTTGGATCAACGGTTAAAAGCCTTTGTAGAAGATCGTATCCGGAGGCACTCAGCGACGTCGCCCTTCGAATCGGTGTGTTATAAATTAACCTAAATTGGTTTAGCTCCGAATCCCCCGGAAAAAGCACCTCGTTAGACACCAATTCTGCCATAATACACCCAATCGACCACATGTCAATTGCTTTGGTGTACGTCCCTCCACCTAGAAGAATCTCGGGGGCACGGTACCATAAAGTACCCACCCCCGGGGTGAACGACCCTAGTCCACTCTCAAAAATACGGGACAAACCGAAGTCACAGATTTTCAATCGAGTTGTATCCTTGACGTTGACCAGGATGTTGGCGGGCTTAAGATCCCTGTGCATCACATCCAAATCGTGGAGAAAGTCAATACCCTCGAGAATCTGTTTCATCACGAGTTTGACTTCACTTTGTGTCAACGTCGACCCTCTCTTTGCTTCCATGAATCTTCTTAAGTCTGTTTGCATGTGCTCCATCACTACGTACACACGGCCATCGCCTTCGTGGATGAGTCCTTTGTTCTCCACGATCGAGGGGTGGGGCGGAAGGCACGACAAGAACGCAACTTCTTGTTTTGTAGATTCGGACATGCCGTGCAATTCGTGCTTAATGGCAACGATTTCCCCGGATGTATTGTTTCTTCCTTCGTATACAACGCCATAACTTCCACTACTGATCACCTTCACAATCGTATATGTTGTTGGCTCCTGACTATGATTGTTGTAGCTTGAATATTGATCAAACTGCACCATGATTTTTAATTTGAAGCAATGATCGATATTAAGATTTACGAAATATGAAAATTATGGAAAAAAAATATGAATGTCAATAGTGTGTGTAGTAACGTTGGTTTATATAGAGTAGGTTGGTCTGTTCAGAGAAATCCATAATAAATCGGGGAGAATCTAATATTCATATCTAATTCAGATAAAAAAAATACGCATATAAGGAAATATATATATCTAAACGCAAGATAATATATTTTCTTTTTTTCCCAATTTCATTTGGACCAAACAAATTATAGGAGTGGTATAATCGTATAAATGAGATGATTTTGTACAATCCCTAAAAAATCTGATATATAACGAAAAAAAAAAAAAAGAGATTTCCGAATTACTCATCCAAAAGGACTAAAACGTCTTGAGCATGGATGAAAATGTCGGTCGGATATTTTTCCAATATATTCTTGATATATCCAATTTCCGTGGTCGATATCGGTATTTGAAAATGTCGGTCGGATATTTATCCCCTTGTTTAGTGTCACTTCAAGAAAACTGCAATTTAGCCGCGAACAATTTTATCGTTAATTATAATATTTTCGTCGCTAACGTGTTTGTGACAAAAAAATTAATTTTGTCGCAAATATTAGCGATGAAAATTTGAGTTTCTTCGCAAAATATTAGTGACGTGCGAAAATGTGAGAGTTTCATCGCAGAATATTAGCGACGAAAATATGAGTTTCATCGCAAAATGTTTGCGAGGAAAATCAAACATTTGTCGCAAACACATTAGCGACGGGTGTATAGCAACAAATCCCGCGACGCAATTATTTCATCGCTAACTGTTGGGATATGAATCCTAGACAAGTCCTAAATGATGAAACACTACAAGAAAACAGTGAAATTCCAACGGGAAAATTCCAACGAATTTTGACGTTTTTTCCGTTGGAATCACTGATTCCAACGGTTATTCCATCGAAATTATGACCGTTGGAAAAGTGGGTGTTGGAATTACAAATTTCCAATGAAAATTCCAACGGAAAAAAATTCCGACGGTACATTCCAACGGATTGTGATCGTTGGAATTTTCAACTATTGAAATTTCTTCCAACGTAAATTCCATCTACAAATCCAACAGTGATTTTTCGTTGGAATTTATTCCAACAGATTTTGACCTTTGGAATTTCAATTGTTGGAAATTATAAATGTAAATTCCAACGCTAATTCCAACAGAAAATATTTCGTAGGAATTTTTATTCCAACAGACATGTACCGCTGGATTATTCAGCTATTGGAAATTTTCCATCGTCAATTCCAATGGTTACGTTCAGTTGGAATTTTTCCAACAAATACTAACCATTGCAACTTTAATTGTTGGAAATTTATTCAAGTCAAATTCCAGCGTTAATTCCATCAACATTATTATGTTGGATTATTCAGCTATTGAAAATTTTCCAGCGTTAATTCCAATGAACATTTACCTATTGGAATATTTAATTGTGAAAAATTGTCCAATATTAATTCCAACAACATTTTTCATTGGAATTTTATTTGAAAGAAATGATTTTTATTGCTATATTAAATTTTTTTATCAAAATCAATCAAAATCACACAATATGCCCTTACAATTCAAATATATAATCAAGCTCAAAAAATAAATAATAACTTCAAAGTCAAATACAATTTAAAATAATTAACGTCATAACAAAAATAATAAGTTCTCAAAATCGTAATCACTAATACCTAAGTATTGATCATCCTTCTAGTTCACATCACCAACAAAAAATAAACTAATACTATAACATAAATATTAACTTCTAAAAGTCACCACCACCATAATCAATACACCAAGGGCATAATCATCCTCTTCATTTTCAAATGGTGTAGGGTCTTTCTTGAAGTTCTACATATGTTTTTGTTTCTGTTTCTGCCTCTACCTCTACCAATATTTGAGTTAGTATGTCTACCTTGTCCTCCACGACGACCACTTTTATCAATCATCTGCGGACATTAAACATAAGACTTTCAATATAAGTTAAAATAATAGTTACATATCATAAACAAATATCAAAAGATGATACATTAAGATATTCGCACAAAAAAATATACTCACTATTATTCAAAATGTATGTCACCTTAGACTTATACACACATATTAAAAAATTAATGACTTCTTACTATATAGTATACCCTTATTAATTGCTCTAGAATTCAATACTATACATACAAAATTATTACTATCTAAGTAATTATTAATTAGTTTGAGGGTAACTTAGAAAAAAAAAACATAATTAATTTGTATTGAAAAGTGTAAAATGTTAAATAATTTGCAAAGAAAACGAATGTTCAAAACGTCATATAATATGAGTAGAAAGGAGTAAATGCTAAGAACAAATAATTTACAACATAAGTAGAAAATGACACATGTTAGCCAGATTTAATAAGAGTCTAAATGCAGCAAAATATATATATAACAAAAACACTTTAATTAAGTGATATAACTCATTTACTCTTCATACATACTATATATATATATATATATATTACCACATCTATCTTATAGACTCTAATTTCTAAAGCAGAAAAAAAAATGATGAATTTAAATACACAAACTTCAGAGGGTAAAACGTCTTCATATCTATAAAAAAAAATGGTGGTTTAACCTCGAATTTTCATTTAAAAAATCTAACTTACTGCTCAATGCATGTCGGTCGGTGAAGTTCTGTCACAATTACGTAAATGTGACCCTATACTATAAATTTGAACTCCATCTTATGCAAAGCTTCCTTGTTAATAAATTGAAGTTTCAACAATGACTTTACTTCTGACCTATTGAGACCATTTTATTAATAAAACTTGTAAATTATGTCTTTATATGCATCTGATTCTCTTGTATCAATAATATATTAGTTAAGAGCCCCTTTTTCATTGGCTATTATTTCAGATAAGTAAGTACAGTAAACAAATAAAACGTATAAAAGAAATTTAACAAAACAAATCAAAGTGGACACTGGACATGTAAATAAAAGCCAATTGATATTGCAAAGAAATGAATTGAGACACGAATTTTTGGATGGAACCAATAAAATACTTGAGCAATTGAACACCGAAACAAATCAATTAATGTTACTGCAGATAACAGAAACAAACTCAAAAAAAGCCTATGTAATTAAGGATTATTGGAATTATTTAATGTTAACATTGTCTCTTTAAAGAACTACTAGTAAAAATTACATAAGAAGGCTCGACAGTCGACACACTTTTAAAAACTTCCATTTCAGAGATTGGGATTTAGGATGAATATGTAGCAATGTAAATTTAAATTGACTAGTGACTGCTCAAGATTGGATCATTGTTAGCATTAAAATTCTCTCAAAAATAAGTTGATCTTAATCTACATTATGTACATTCCTAACTTTATGTGGTTGGTTTATAAATAAGTATTGCACTAACAAAAGACTAAAAAATATACTACTCAATTAAGCACAACATGCACAAGATCTTCTACTTTATAGTTTCTTTGAATGGGAACAAAGAAAAGATCGTATAATTTTATTTGCAGCAGGTGTAAGAAACATAGAGGATAGATAGAGTAAGAAAGCAGACCATTTTTACTTGAAGCTTGGCAAAACCTCCAAATCCTTCATAACTTGTTCAATTGCATAAAGACACATTTTCTTCACCTGCATAGAAAGATCAAGATTTCAAATTCTTTACACATTTTTTTCAGTACAAGATTCATGGAATTAAGTAGATGTTTTGAACTTAATTTAACAATAAGAAACTACACTCCAATAAGGATGTCATACATAGGCCCTGCACTCACATCTCACTCCCTCCCCCAGAAAATGGAATTGGTATGGATTGCAGATATTGATGGTTTAAACTTTATAGACAAGCCAATTTAGCACAAATCGTTATTTCATTAATGAATATTCTTGGAGAAAACAATATATTTAATATAATATCAAAACATCACTAATATAATAATCAAAATCCCCAACCTTTGAAATTTTATGAAGGAACAAAATTGTTTGGAAAATTTGGGATTTTTAAGAATTGAAGAAAAAGGCGATGCATACCGTGTGCGATTTACATACACTCACGGTGAGAAATCTCTCTTCGTCTCCATGGGCATCTATACACCGCCTGCCGCCACCCGATCGACCGCCGGCCATGGGTCCTCTCTAATCATGGTCGGTCGGCGCCCTCAAGACATAGGCCACCCCAGGCCGCCGCCGCACATACCAGATTGCCTACATCACCACCTACATCACCCTAGTTTCAGCAGAAAAAAACAGTCGTTGATGGTAACCTGTTATTAGGGATCCGAAAACAACGAAGTGCCCAGTGGTATTGGGAAGAAGAAGTTTGAGTTTTCTTTTCCGCGAGGTTTGGGTGAAGAATAAGATCTCACGATTTTCATAATCTCATTTTGATTTGGGAATTGGAAGAACCGCCACTTCCACTGTTTACCGCAGTTCCCAAAATTTTCAAATTTATTTTACTAAAAGTCTAAAATTCTATTTAAGCGCCAAGTTTATTTTCACCTCTCAATCTATCATATTCAAATAATTTATATATGTATTTATAATTAAAATAATTTAACCGTTGTGTGTCAATCATATTTATAAGGGATCTTTATTTATAATTAATAGAAGTATATTATTTTTTTTTTAGATGAATGACTCATCATAACGTAATAACTTAAATATAGTGCATAAACCCAATAAAATTAATTTATATTTTTATAATGTATATATTTAACATAAATTTAATTTAATCAATTTTTATTGTCTTTTTATATTTAACATAAATAATTTTTTAAAATTTTTGTATAATTGAACTAAAGACAAATATTAATTTTGTGTGATTTTTTTTAAGTAAATAAAATGTACGGAGTAGTATTGTATTTATTAAATATATTGTGTGCAGTATTGTGAGATTTGTTGTCAAATTTTATGAAATGCATGTGGTGAGACATATACTACCAAATATTTTCCTGATTATCTTCAACTAAAATTAATGTAATTTATTTAATAAGAGTACTAATTTGTAATAATGACTCTATTATAATTATATGATAGATGATGAAGAATTTAACTCAGGTTTCTGATAATTATTTCTATCACGTTGACATCTAATAACTTTCGTCTTTCGCTGAGACCTATGCGTAACTAGATTATTAATTATTTTAGAGGCACGCGATTTGAACACTGGTTATTTGATAGAGAATATAACTATTTATCGATACTTAAAGCATTCTAGTACTTTCACCTTGTACTCCGCAAACATCTCGTCAATTGAGGCGGTGGAGTTGCAAGGGGAGTTAAGCTACGAGGGTATGTGGGGTGGAGATGCAACTACCTCTATAGTAAAGGCTTCGAGAGTCGTCATACGACTTCGTCCCAAAATTAGGAGTTAGGACCTTACTTTTTCTTTGACCAATGATCCTATTCAAAAAAACCTTTTTATACTACTAAACAAACACAAACACTTGTATAAAATATTGCACATATCAAGATCTATGCAATGTGACTATTTATTTTGTCTCTGCTTCTGTTTCGTTGTACTGCTTTTGCTTTCTTGATTTGTTTCACTTCTTCACTTTTTTCATAGTAGATTATTCTTCTTTCTCAATGGATCATTTAAATTGTCTTACTGAATTTACGTTTCAATATGATGAATCAAAGTTTAATACGGAGTAAATCTTTTGATTTTTTTGTATTTGTAATGGTTTTGTTTATAAAGTAACATATTTTTCTCCATAAAGTAATACAATTGTAATTATATAATACTCCCTTCGTCCCATATTAATTTTTATAGTTAGATGGGCACGAATATTAAGAAAGTGTAATGATGAGTGGAGTTTTGAGGGGTAATTTTGTAAAACTTTATGTATAAAGTAAATAAATGAGTTGACTTTTGTGTATGTGTAGAGAAAAAGTAATGTCATTTATGTAAAATTGAGAATATTGTGAGGGTGAAGTTTATAAAGGGTTTTCCATTTAAAGGGTGTGAAAGTTATTGTGGGACGTCCTAAAAAGGAAAGTGTGAAAGTTATTGTGGGACGGAGGGAGTAACACATTTTTTAATATGTGTTATATATTATACGAAGAAATTGTTCTTTCTTTAACAAGTTTCGAACAATTTATCCAAATTTGTCACCACTCGTTTTCGTCTTCAACTCCATGTTTAATTTAACGAAATAAAATGTATTGTCACTAATTAAAAATATTACATCGCGAGGAAATTTTAATTTACTATAAACATGAAAAGTTTAATTAAAATATTACATAGTAATTTTTTTAAAAAAAAGTGGGTCTATTAAATATAAATCTCATTAACAAATAAAGAATATTCTTAAAAATACAAAACATTCTTAGATAAAATTATATACGTGTGTTATAAATGTATACTCATATACTGTAATCATTTAGAGATAATACAATTTAATCAAATTGTGAAAAATTGACGTAAGAGGGAAAACCCTTTACAGGACCAAATATTGGGAAAAAATTGGCGGTCAGGAAAAGAAAATTGGCGCTCACAGAAGCAAAATAAACCACATTCCGATTCTAAAGTTCCACGGCGGAGTAGGGTATAAGCGACTAATTTGGAGCAGTTCTTCGATCAGGAGCGTGGGTTCTTCTTCGAGTAATTGAAGCAAGCCACGACTACGAGGAATTGTGCCTCCCTCATTTTCATAGAGTCGGTGTGTGCAATTCATCTACAATATTTGCAATTGCTTGTTGCTTCACTCCACCTGGTTTTGCAATTCTGTCATCCCCTGTGTTAGTAAGGGCATATAACAACTGTATAAATTAATTTCTTGTTTGATAGAGCCTGCCCGTGTAATGCTTAGTGATAAATGATAATGTTTCACAGATATGTATGGTATTATTTGGTGGTTGTCATCCCCTGTGTTAGTAAGGGCATATAAGAGTTGTATGCTTTAATTTATTGTTTGATAGAGCCTGCGCGTGCAATGCTTAGTCGATTCCTTGTTCTTCATCAATTTTTTTGTTCTTTCATCCAGAAAATCCAGTTGCCCCTTTCTCAATCAATAATATCTGGTAATTTTTCTTCTTCTCTGAGTTTGATAGTAATGATGCGCATAGTAAAACATGTTCGATTGGGTTCTTGGGATGGTTTTAAGATTTCAGTCTTCAAATTTGGATGACAGATTAAAGAGGCAAATTTAGGAACAATGTAGACTCATCCAAAATTGGTTGAAAGTGTTTGACAGCTTATAATTAAAGCTTCAAGTTAGTTTTGTTATTGCCAGTAGGTTAATTACAATTAGTTAGTTAACTTAGAAGTTAGTTTACTCAGATTTTAAGTATAAATTAAGCAGCTTAGTTTTTAAGTAATTCATTCAATTGTAATTCTCTTTTTAATCACATTTGTATTCAGAAAACACAAAATGCTTCTGTATGCGAGTTTTCTCAATTCATAGAGTTCTACAAACAAGTAGTGTTACTTGTAATTGATACTTGCTGGGTTTTTTGAAATTCAGATTCGAGTGAATTGGGTTTAAATTCTATCTTGAATTTCAAATTTAATTTGTTTTCAAAGTCTGAGTCATTTTATTTCTAGCGTTTTCATTGTTGCACAAAATTTTTATTTTTTTTAATTTCCAACGTATGACAAAGTTTCTTAAGTACCATTGTTAATCACTGGTTCTATTGAAACGAGTTTTAAATTAAATTATTGGAATTATGTATAGTACATAATTACATATAGATTACATGAAGTGGGGTGGGCTAATGAAGTCTCTGATATTTTATTCTATGACATTTTCAGATAAAATCACTTCCAGAACCAACAATAATGAGGACTGAGATTAGAAAACTATGAGCATGAACTTTTTCCAAGAGGTAATCCTGTATTCCTGTGTGATCCTTTAATGCACACAAAACAAAAGACGAAATCTGCAATTTAAGTTTTGTATATAATTTGACGTGAGCTTCCAATATTTAGTCAATTGTAATGCGTGCTCCATTGCAACAATATGATCTCTTATCTCCTTGCAAGTGTTTAAATACCAGAACTTTTGGAGTATATAGTGATGAACTAATAATACCCACCTCAATTGCAATCAAGTATTGATTGTCTTTATACTTATGATAGTAATTTTTTGTTTTTCAAGTGTATTTCATGGATACACAAATATGACATTCTGTTTAATACTATCACCGGTATAGTTTATTAAGGAATTTTGATCCTTAAATTATGTCTTGATTGATTGGGTTTTACCCTGTTTCTTTTTCTCTAAATGGATCTTGGTACTTTCTTCGTTTCGTTCGAATTACTTTCATTTTCTTTTATATTTTTTTATGTTATTTATATTATTAGATGCCAACTGAATCTCGGTGTGCTGGATTTTTATTACCTGCAGCAACACAGATATGTATAGATAATCTTTTTTTTGGAGTGTTCATATTTAGATCCACTTGTTCTAGCTGGTCTCATAATCCTACTGCATCTTCAGTCAATTTATAAATTATATAATGTTCCTTTTCTGTTTCTTATGTCTTTGTGATCTATGACAATGCTTCATCTATTCCTTGTTATTGGTGCAAATACAATTATTCTTTCACAAGTTGTTGCATTTGGAGAGGTGAAAAAGGTTTTTTCATATTGATAAGAATTGCTGCATTTTTGCTAGTGGTGGAGTTGTGCAGCCAAAAGTCAATAGAACACCACTATTTCCAAATAAGTATGTGATGTTTACCTACAATTCTTATGTGTGCTGATAGTTTCAAAAGCCTTCTATCTGTTAGTTGTGCTCATTTGTAAATTCCACTCATTAATTGGTATCATGGTTCTTCATCCTGTATTTTGCAATTTTTGCTTGTGAATCTATTTTGTATGTTGCTTTTATAGGACCAGTTGTCTTCAACTGAGGTGACATACTGAATATCATGAGTTGAATTTGCTAGAGTTCTTTATTTTTACATTACACGTTAGATGGTGCTAAATGTATTGTCAATTTAATGGAGATATGGTAGAAAGTAAATTGGTTGTCCTTTTAGCATTACATTAGGCATTGCAGGGCTTAGAAAATAACTTGTTAGATTAAAAGCTTTACAAATGAGTGATGCATCACTACATTTGTAGCTTTGGCACACTCTTGAAATAGCTAAGCTACTACGGCCAAAAAGTACAATCTTAAATTTGTATACTTTGTCTCTTTTCTTGTAGAGAACATGCCTTTTTTTTTTTTTTAATGTATTGTCGGCAATATTGTTGCATAAGAAAGATTTCATAAGGATTATTGTAGGCTAGGGGTGAAAAAAGATTTCATAAAAATTTGTAAATGTAATACACAAGAAAACACTTTTAATTGTAATTTGCTTTTATTTTTAATTTTTTTTTCCTTTTGGGTTATAACTTATGCATAAATTTAGATCGGCGAATTCATTGAAATTGGGCATTATTAGTATTTAGTACCCAAAATATCTATCGTACGTACGCCGATCATTTCTAAGCTTGGCCTAAAACATTCTGTGATGACTTTGTAACAAACTAGCATTACTTTGTTATATTCATTGTGTGTTTGCTTGCATATTTTTAGTCCAATTTTTAATTAAAAAAACATTATTGAAATAATAATCAATATTTTTTTTAGATTTTGATTAATTTGGTATTAAGGCAAAATAAGTGTCATAAATATTTGATTTTAATTATTAATTTTCATTTAAATTGATTTTTTTAAATTAATGAATTAAATTGTAAAGAGCTCAATACAATTTAGATATTTTTTCTTGGAATCTATTTGATTTTGTTGGAATTATACATAAAAATATCATTTGATTTAGAGAATCATTCCAACAGGCGAGCATCAATGTAATTTTTCTTGGAATAATTAATGAAAAATCCAACGATAGTATGTTGTGGAGATTCGATTGGAATTAGATATAAGAATATGATCTACTTTGAAAAAATCATTCCAACGGTCTAGCACCAATGGAATTTCCGTTGGAATAATTAAAAAAATTTCCAACAATATCATGTTGTTGGAAATTTTATTGGAATTAGATATAAAGATATCATTTAATTTTGAAAAATCATTCCAACAGTCTAACGCAAATGGAATTTCCGTTGGAATAATTAAAAAAAATTCCAACAATATCATGTTGTTGGAAATTTTATTGGAATTAGATATAAAAATATCATTTGATTTAGGAGAATTATTCCAACGGTCGGATGATGTTGGAATGTTTGTTAGAATATTTTAAAATAAATTCCAATGCATTTTCCAATGGTAAATTCCAACGGTTTTCATAAGGTATTGGAATTTCCGTTGGATTTTTCCAACAGCTGCTTATGTCGTTGGAAAAACTGTTGGAAATTTGAAAATTCCAACGGTTAATTTCTCCGATGGATTTTTTCCGTTGGAATTTCACTGTTTTCTTGTAGTGAAAAGATAAGATGAAGTTTTGATAAGCCAAAAGTGGTTTGAATATTTTCTAAGTGTTGACTAATCTAGTCTAGTTGAGTTGAAGTCATCTTGAACAGATCAGTAGAAGTTCACATAAAAGATAAGTGTTGTTTATATTTAAAAGATAAGTACGTTTTATAAGTACTTCATATATGTGTTCTTCTTAGTTTGTTATTGAGCTATAATTGTTGTATAGAGCTCATGATATTTTCTATGTAATAGATAGATTTGTTGTATAGTTCATAAGTTGACTAAGCTTGTATTATAAAAGTTTAATGTAATGTAATAGTCTTGTTAGGACTAGATTAGTTCTATTAGAGTCTACTGGACAAGAAGAGAAGACCAGTCTACTACTCAAGACAGATGGACTACAAGACCAGTACATAATAGACTACACAAGACAAGTCAACATGAAGTTAGTTACAAAAGCGCATATAAAGATAAGGATTAAAGAAGTTAGTTATGGAATAACTAATTCGTAACAGAAACGCGTGGATTGATAAGAAGATTCAGTTGAAGGTAGTTATCAAGAAAAGTTGGTTACAACTAACTAAGTTCTTGATGTTTACAAATACTTCATGATGGTGATCATTTGAAGACTACTGTTACTGCAACTACGCATACTGAAACTTGATACTGAAGCATATTAAAGCTACATACTGAAGATTACTCTTAGAGTGCATTGAAGATTCAGAAAGAAGCCAGAAGACGAAGTCATATTCAGAAGGCTGCTACTGAAGATAGAGAAGTTTTATTTTGTTGTTTTATCAAGTTGCTAGATACTTGTTAAATTTCTAGTTAGATCGTAGATATATCTGGTGATATTTCTGTTGAAGATCTAAGTCTTCTTCTTGGGACTTAAAAGACAGGAACTACACTTTGTACTCGTGTTGAAGAGTTTAGTGGAAAATATCACAACTGGGATTGTGAGAGTGGACGTAGACAAGTTGTCGAACCACTATAAATCTTTGTGTGTTGATTTACTGTTTTAAGTTGTTTTAATTGCTTAACTGTTTAATTACTTAACTGGACTTGACTAGTTGAGTATAGAACAGAGTTCTCGATAATAAGTTGAGTATAATCTTGAATTGGGCTCATTGTTACTTTGATCATTTCCGCATTACGTATTCTGATATATCGAAAGATTTTTGAAAAGTCTATTCACCACCTCTAGACATTTTCACTAGCTTACTCGATATCAACTCAACTTGGGACCAACAAGTGGTATCAGAGCGGTAGTTTACGAACTGCTGTTTCTTGATAACCGACTTAAGACTTAGGGTGAAGTCTTGGTCCTTGATTGTACTTGCTTACGTGTTCTTGATCTATACTTGTCCTATCTGTTCCGTGTTCCCTGTTTCTTGATCATATAACTAATTAGCACTAATCTACTTGTGTTAACATGTCTCTTGAAATAAGTGCTAACAAGTTACCCAAGTTCCAAGTTCAGGACTATGACTACTGGAAGCTGCGAATGGAAGCCATTTTCAGTTCCACGCACGACCTAATGATCTCTGTCATCACAGAAGGACCCATTGTTACGATGATTCCAAATACTGCTGTTCTTGACCCAAGCAAACCAATTGGTACTCTCGTCAAGAAACCCAGGTCAGATCTAACCTCAGAAGAAATGCGTCAAAATAATTTGGATAGTTTGGCAAAGAATTACATTTTACACACCCTTCCTAACGAGTATCTAGGAAAAGTGTTAAAATGTAAGACTGCCAAAGAGATGTGGGACAGACTAGCTATCATTTGTGAAGGGACCTCCCTAATCAAAGAAAGCAAACTCTCCACAGCTGTCCAAAGATTTGAATCATTTCAAATGAAAGCTGGCGAAACTATCGACCAGCTGGATACTCGTTTTACTAAGATCATGAATGATTTGGAAGTACTTGGTAAATCTTATACTGCTCGTGAGATCAATCTTAGGATTTTGAAGAGTCTTGATAGCCGTTGGAAAATGGTAAAGATGCTTGTTAAGAACACTCAAGATATTGATACATGGACTGCTGAAACCATGTTTCAAACTCTTAAAGCCCATGAGTTTGATTTAGACGAAGATGAACCACTAGCCAGTAGTGATAGAGAACATGTTGTATCTAAGAACGTTGCCTTTAAGTCTAGCTCTTCTAAGTCTTCTAAGGTAGACAGGTCCAAGTCTAGAACTAAGTCTGCCTCTGTGAAAGATGAGTTAGATACTGATCTTAGTTTAAAGGATCAGATGAGTCTCATGGTTAGAAAGTTTGATAGGCTCAATAAACGCTTCGGAAGATACAAGAAGTTCTATAGGGATCATAGAGCATCTACTTCTAAGAACTCGTCTGAGACCAGACGAGACCGAAACTCTTCCGAAAGGACAGACGAAGTCTCGAAAGGTAATAGGCGAGATAGAGAGTCTGACGATAGGAAGATTCAACGTTCTGATAGACGTGATAAACGTAGGGACAAATCTCCTATTAAAAAGGCTACTAATGATCTCTTGTGCTATAATTGTGAAAAGCCAGGTCATTACATTTACGAATGCCCAGACCTGAGCACTAACGATCGAGAAGAACGTAAAGCTAGAAGGGAAAGAAGATATAATCGTGGCAATAAGGCAATGATGGTCAATAATGACTCTGACTCAGATTCAGATGAATTGCCATCGTCCGCATCTAGTCACTCAACTGATCAAGATCACGACGAAGCTTTCATAGTAGATGATGGTCTATGCTGCATGGCTAAAATCGACCAAGAGGTATCATCTGCTACATCTTTTCAATCTTGTGATGATTCAGAAACTGATGAAAGTGACACTGCTAGTAGTGAAGTAGGAAGTAGTCTTCAGCACTCGACTAGTGCAGTCGAAGATGACCTTCTACTTGCTAATCAAGCATTCATCGAAGTCAGTGATGAAAACATTGCATTAAAACAAGAAATCATTAATCTTAAGGAAGCTCAGTCAAACGTAGATCCTAATATAACAGTCCTAAATGAACGCTTGACTGAAGAGTTGAGTCAACTCAAAGAAAAGTGTGCGTTGACAGACAAGTTATATCAAGACCTACTCAAGACACATGCAACTGAGAGAAATGAATTCAATGTTTTAAAGAACAAGTGCAACAGACTTGAAGAACGTAATAAGTTCTTAGAGACCGAGGTTGTCACACTTGATCTCAAACTTACTGACCTGGTTAACTCTTCAAAGATTAACCTTGAATTGTCAGATAGGTATAGAGATCCAGGTGACAAGACTGGTATAGGTGCTGAGTCATCTAGCTCGTCTACTCGAGTCATTAAGAACCCTATTACTATTAAAGCAAGGCTTTTGCCAAATGATAAAGGAAAAGGACCAATGTTATACGATATTGGAACTTCTTCTAAAGATACTGTACCTAAACAAGCTCAAGTTAACATTCCGATTACCAAGGGAGGTAAAAAGAATGGTAACAGCAAGCCTGCTCCATCTAGAACTAATCTTCAAAGGACCACTAATCGTGGACGACCCAACCAGGTCAGATACGAGGACTGGTATCCTGAGGAGACGAGTACTAGACAGGTACAGACTAGACGACAAGAGTCTAGACCTCCATTTATAAGGCAGTCTCAACTCTACTCGTCTAGACCTAGACAGTTAGCTCCAAAATATCGTACACAAGCTGTCCTATATCCTCCACCTCTATCATACGATCTAAATTAGATATGATCTAAATTTAATTTGACAAAAACATTAAACATGAAGACAAATGACAAATAAGTTTCCAAAGAACTCGATTCAAATCACCCCAATGAAATACTCACAAATACTTTCTAAAATTCTACAATTTTCGTTTCTAATTCAAATTTTATACGATTCATGGTTGAAATCAAAGAAAATTAATTAAACAAAACTCAGAATGGAGAGTAATACCCTTGTTGAACCTTGTTTTCTGGAAATTCAATGAAATACTCACATAGGCTGCTGACGTGGCTTCTTCAAATATTTTCATTCTTAAATTTCTAAAATTCTACAATTATTGTATACGATTCAGGTTGAACCTTGTTTTCTGGAAAATTTTTGTAACAGTAAAATGAGGATGAATTATAATTAATTATAAAAGGTTGATTTTATTACGGAAATTAAAATTTGTGACATTTTAGTGAAATTAAAATTAATATTGATAAATATGCAAACATGAAAATACGGAAATTAATCAACATGTTTGTTTTTCAACAAATCATTTTTTATTTTATTTTTCTAAATATTTAGATTATAAAATAGCTAGGATACATGTTTTTTGATCGGTTCCCCCCTAATAGATATTCCTCTATTTAGCATGCATGCCATGTATAGAAGTTAAAAAATATACCGAGAGAATATAAAATATATCCATTTAATCATTAATAAAATACAAAAAAATTTACAATCTCAAACTAGAGACTCAGAACAACAGTTGTGTTAGTAATGAATTGAATCTATGGTGTTAATCCATAAAACTCGTTGAACCAACGGTGGTAGAGGGCATCTTTAGCAGTTATCCTCATTGTTGGATCAACGGTTAAAAGCCTTTGTAGAAGATCGTATCCGGAGGCACTCAGCGACGTCGCCCTTCGAATCGGTGTGTTATAAATTAACCTAAATTGGTTTAGCTCCGAATCCCCCGGAAAAAGCACCTCGTTAGACACCAATTCTGCCATAATACACCCAATCGACCACATGTCAATTGCTTTGGTGTACGTCCCTCCACCTAGAAGAATCTCGGGGGCACGGTACCATAAAGTACCCACCCCCGGGGTGAACGACCCTAGTCCACTCTCAAAAATACGGGACAAACCGAAGTCACAGATTTTCAATCGAGTTGTATCCTTGACGTTGACCAGGATGTTGGCGGGCTTAAGATCCCTGTGCATCACATCCAAATCGTGGAGAAAGTCAATACCCTCGAGAATCTGTTTCATCACGAGTTTGACTTCACTTTGTGTCAACGTCGACCCTCTCTTTGCTTCCATGAATCTTCTTAAGTCTGTTTGCATGTGCTCCATCACTACGTACACACGGCCATCGCCTTCGTGGATGAGTCCTTTGTACTCCACGATCGAGGGGTGGGGCGGAAGGCACGACAAGAACGCAACTTCTTGTTTTGTAGATTCGGACATGCCGTGCAATTCGTGCTTAATGGCAACGATTTCCCCGGATGTATTGTTTCTTCCTTCGTATACAACGCCATAACTTCCACTACTGATCACCTTCACAATCGTATATGTTGTTGGCTCCTGACTATGATTGTTGTAGCTTGAATATTGATCAAACTGCACCATGATTTTTAATTTGAAGCAATGATCGATATTAAGATTTACGAAATATGAAAATTATGGAAAAAAAATATGAATGTCAATAGTGTGTGTAGTAACGTTGGTTTATATAGAGTAGGTTGGTCTGTTCAGAGAAATCCATAATAAATCGGGGAGAATCTAATATTCATATCTAATTCAGATAAAAAAAAAATACGCATATAAGGAAATATATATCTAAACGCAAGATAATATATTTTCTTTTTTTCCCAATTTCATTTGGACCAAACAAATTATAGGAGTGGTATAATCGTATAAATTAGATGATTTTGTACAATCCCTAAAAAATCTGATATATAACGAAAAAAAAAAAAGAAAGAGATTTCCGAATTACTCATCCAAAAGGACTAAAACGTCTTGAGCATGGATGAAAATGTCGGTCGGATATTTTTCCAATATATTCTTGATATATCCAATTTCCGTGGTCGATATCGGTATTTGAAAATGTCGGTCGGATATTTATCCCCTTGTTTAGTGTCACTTCAAGAAAACTGCAATTTAGCCGCGAACAATTTTATCGTTAATTATAATATTTTCGTCGCTAACGTGTTTGTGACAAAAAAAATAATTTTGTCGCAAATATTAGCGATGAAAATTTGAGTTTCTTCGCAAAATATTAGTGACGTGCGAAAATGTGAAAGTTTCATCGCAGAATATTAGCGACGAAAATATGAGTTTCATCGCAAAATGTTTGCGAGGAAAATCAAACATTTGTCGCAAACACATTAGCGACGGGTGTATAGCAACAAATCCCGCGACGCAATTATTTCATCGCTAACTCACATTAGCAGCGAAAATATTAGAATTAGCGACAAATTTTTTCGTGTCTAAAACAGTAGCTCCTTACTTCATGGCTATTTTTTTGCGATAAATATTTTAATTTCGTTGCAAATGTTAGCGATGAAACCCATATTTTTGTCGCTAATATTTGGCTATGGATATCCGATTTACGAATCGTTCTCTAAACCCACATTCGCACTCGATCAACCCAACCCGCACCCACATACCCCCTCCCCGTTTTATTTAAATGACTATTTATTTGGTCTTCATGGGAATTGATCCCGGGTGAATGGGCATCCAGCACCACTCGGGCATATAGCTCTTTGGTTCAGTTTTTAATATTAATTATATATGTATTCAATTGTTACTAATTTAGTTAATTTTACTCATTTAATTAATTTATTTCACATATATTAATTAATTAATTTTTAACTTTTAACAATTATATATATATATATATGCATATATATTGTAATTTTTAAAACAATTCCAATTGTAAAAAATCAATGTCACTTTAACAATTCAAAAAAATTAATAAATATTACATCTAATCTTCATCCTCTCATCTTTATGTCCATCTTCATTTGTATCGATCATCATATTTATAAATAATTTTATAAATATTCAAACAGATTTATAAGACACAAAATTTGGAGAATTATTAAACATTTAATTATATAAACTGATTTTCTAGATTTAATATGCATAGTTGAAGTAGTACTTTTCCTTCATGCTCAGTGAGAATAACAATAAATAATTAATGAAATCAAGAAAACAGAAAAAATAAAACAAATTATATAGAATGAAATCAAGAAATTATACACCAAAATAAATCAAATAAAATACTTAAAATGTCAAATTAATGAGTAAAAGTAAAAGAAATTATATTGATCCCAAACATCATAGTGTTGGAATCGTCTCTTTATTTCACATTGTGCATGCACTCAAAAAAATTTCCTTTATTATGTTTAAACGACAACCATTTTTAATTCATGAGATTTAAAATGAAAAAATCTATTTCATCACTAAAATATTATAGACGAAATATAATTTTTATTATTGTTCTGATTATTAACAATAAAATAAAATAATTTGTTTTAAGTGTAGCGATGAAATATTTTAATTTCGTTGCAAATATGAATTCCAAGAAATTAGCCACAAAAAATATATTTCATCACAAAATAATAGCGACTAAATATAATTTTCATTGTTGTCCTGATTATTAACAACAAAATAAAACAATTTGTTGCTAGTGTAGCCATGAAATATTTTAGTTTCGTCGCAAATATTAATCCCAATAAAGTAGCTACAAAAATTTATATTTCATCACAAAATTTTAGCGACGAAATATAATTTTCTTTGTAGTTCTGATTCTTAACAACAAAATAAAACAATTTGTTGCTAGTATATCAGTAAAATATTTTAATTTCGTTGCACATATTAATTGTAAGATACTAGCCACAATTTTTTTACAGTAAAATATTAGCGACGAAATATAATTTTCAACATTAGTGTGATTATTAACAACAAAATAAAATAATTTGTTGCTAATTTAGCGATGAAATATTATAATTACATCACAAAATTAAATCCAAAAAATTAGCCACAAAAATTACAATTTCGGCGTTAATATTTTAGCGATGAAATATAATTTTTATGGTTGTTCTGATTATTAACAAAAACATAAAATATTTTTTTGTTTGCGTGGCGATGAAATATTTTCATTTGGTCGCCAAAATTATATCCACAAAATTTTCATTTTTCATTGGAAAATATTAGCGACAAAATAATTTTCATTTTTCTTCTGATTATTAACAACAAAATAAAATAATTTATTGCTAGTTTAGCAATGAAATATTTTAATTTCATCGCAAAAAATAATTTCAAGAAAGTAGCCACCAAAATTTCTATTTCATCGCAAAATATTAGCGACGAAATATAATTTTCATTGTTGTTCTAACTATTAATAACAAAATGAAGCAATTTGTTGCTAATGTAGCGATGAAATATATATATTTTGTTGCAAATATTAAATCTAAGAATTTAGTAATGTAATTTTTTTTTTTATTGGACGCTGAAGTGAAGAGGGAAATCGTATACCAGATAGAAATAGAAGAATGAGTTAAATTTCAAGGGCAATATTGACCAAATAAAGTAAATTAAGTCAAAATTCGTGGGTCAAATGCGGGTAAACGCTGGTCAAAGCGGGTCAACCTTAATTATAATATTTATTTTCGCTCTAAAATATTATCTTACTACATGACCAAAACTATGTTAGTGCAAGACCTAAATTTTGTCACTACAAGACCAAAAGTGTATTACTACAAGTCCAAAAATATTCTGGACACTTGTTTTTTTTTTTTTTAGCAAAATTACTAAAATAATTCTGACTTATTCGGCTACTACATGACTAAAACAATGTTACTACAAGACCAAAATTTTATCACTATAAGGTCAAAAGTGTATTTACATGTCCAAAATCATTCTGGACAGTTAATTTTTTGGGTGAATTTGCAGAATGTTTTGACATGTAATAGTAATTTTTTGGCTTTGTAGTGGTAATTTTTTGATCTTGTAGTAACAATATTTTGGTCATGTAGTAAACCACCTGTTTGCGACTCGCGAATTTTCTGGGCAACCCGGATCCGGGTTTATGCCCCGCGAATTTTTTAAAATTATCTTAATTTTACTTTTGGATTAAATGGGCTTAGGATTTTAACTTGGTCTAATTAGTATATGGAACGCATATATAAAATATTTCAAATAAGACTAGCCAAATTCAGATAGTGCTATTGGAATAATGTCTCTCAATAAATTAAAAACTTTATTTATCGATCCTGTTTCTTAGTTATTTATATTTAATTTTTTTTTTAATTACATTATATACCCATTCATTTTCACCTCCGCATGACTAGTTATTTATATTTAATTGAAACAAGTTCTTTAACGAATCTTTTTAACAGAATAGGTTTATATATGATCTAAATTTAATTTGACAAAAACATTAAACATGAAGACAAATGACAAATAAGTTCCCAAAGAACTCGATTCAATGAAATACTCACATAGGCTGCTGACGTGGCTTCTTCAAATATTTTCATTCTTAAATTTCTAAAATTATACAATTATTGTATACGATTCAGGTTGAACCTTGTTTTCTGGAAAATTTTTGTAACAGTAAAATGAGGATGAATTATAATTAATTATAAAAGGTTGATTTTATTACGGAAATTAAAATTTGTGACATTTTAGTGAAATTAAAATTAATATTGATAAATATGCAAACATGAAAATACGGAAATTAATCAACATGTTTGTTTTTCAACAAATCATTTTTTATTTTATTTTTATAAATATTTAGATTATAAAATAGCTAGGATACATGTTTTTTGATCGGTTCCCTAATAGATATTCCTCTATTTAGCATGCATGCCATGTATAGAAGTTAAAAAATATACCGAGAGAATATAAAATATATCCATTTAATCATTAATAAAATACAAAAAAATTTACAATCTCAAACTAGAGACTCAGAACAACAGTTGTGTTAGTAATGAATTGAATCTATGGTGTTAATCCATAAAACTCGTTGAACCAACGGTGGTAGAGGGCATCTTTAGCAGTTATCCTCATTGTTGGATCAACGGTTAAAAGCCTTTGTAGAAGATCGTATCCGGAGGCACTCAGCGACGTCGCCCTTCGAATCGGTGTGTTATAAATTAACCTAAATTGGTTTAGCTCCGAATCCCCCGGAAAAAGCACCTCGTTAGACACCAATTCTGCCATAATACACCCAATCGACCACATGTCAATTGCTTTGGTGTACGTCCCTCCACCTAGAAGAATCTCGGGGGCACGGTACCATAAAGTACCCACCCCCGGGGTGAACGACCCTAGTCCACTCTCAAAAATACGGGACAAACCGAAGTCACAGATTTTCAATCGAGTTGTATCCTTGACGTTGACCAGGATGTTGGCGGGCTTAAGATCCCTGTGCATCACATCCAAATCGTGGAGAAAGTCAATACCCTCGAGAATCTGTTTCATCACGAGTTTGACTTCACTTTGTGTCAACGTCGACCCTCTCTTTGCTTCCATGAATCTTCTTAAGTCTGTTTGCATGTGCTCCATCACTACGTACACACGGCCATCGCCTTCGTGGATGAGTCCTTTGTACTCCACGATCGAGGGGTGGGGCGGAAGGCACGACAAGAACGCAACTTCTTGTTTTGTAGATTCGGACATGCCGTGCAATTCGTGCTTAATGGCAACGATTTCCCCGGATGTATTGTTTCTTCCTTCGTATACAACGCCATAACTTCCACTATTGATCACCTTCACAATCGTATATGTTGTTGGCTCCTGACTATGATTGTTGTAGCTTGAATATTGATCAAACTGCACCATGATTTTTAATTTGAAGCAATGATCGATATTAAGATTTACGAAATATGAAAATTATGGAAAAAAAATATGAATGTCAATAGTGTGTGTAGTAACGTTGGTTTATATAGAGTAGGTTGGTCTGTTCAGAGAAATCCATAATAAATCGGGGAGAATCTAATATTCATATCTAATTCAGATAAAAAAAAATACGCATATAAGGAAATATATATATCTAGACGCAAGATAATATATTTTCTTTTTTTCCCAATTTCATTTGGACCAAACAAATTATAGGAGTGGTATAATCGTATAAATGAGATGATTTTGTACAATCCCTAAAAAATCTGATATATAACGAAAAAAAAAAAAAAGAGATTTCCGAATTACTCATCCAAAAGGACTAAAACGTCTTGAGCATGGATGAAAATGTCGGTCGGATATTTTTCCAATATATTCTTGATATATCCAATTTCCGTGGTCGATATCGGTATTTGAAAATGTCGGTCGGATATTTATCCCCTTGTTTAGTGTCACTTCAAGAAAACTGCAATTTAGCCGCGAACAATTTTATCGTTAATTATAATATTTTCGTCGCTAATGTGTTTGTGACAAAAAAATTAATTTTGTCGCAAATATTAGCGATGAAAATTTGAGTTTCTTCGCAAAATATTAGTGACGTGCGAAAATGTGAGAGTTTCATCGCAGAATATTAGCGACGAAAATATGAGTTTCATCGCAAAATGTTTGCGAGGAAAATCAAACATTTGTCGCAAACACATTAGCGACGGGTGTATAGCAACAAATCCCGCGACGCAATTATTTCATCGCTAACTCACATTAGCAGCGAAAATATTAGAATTAGCGACAAATTTTTTCGTGTCTAAAACAGTAGCTCCTTACTTCATGGCTATTTTTTTGCGATAAATATTTTAATTTCGTTGCAAATGTTAGCGATGAAACCCATATTTTTGTCGCTAATATTTGGCTATGGATATCCGATTTACGAATCGTTCTCTAAACCCACATTCGCACTCGATCAACCCAACCCGCACCCACATACCCCCTCCCCGTTTTATTTAAATGACTATTTATTTGGTCTTCGTGGGAATTGATCCCGGGTGAACGGGCATCCAGCACCACTCGGGCATATAGCTCTTTGGTTCAGTTTTTAATATTAATTATATATGTATTCAATTGTTACTAATTTAGTTAATTTTACTCATTTAATTAATTTATTTCACATATATTAATTAATTAATTTTTAACTTTTAACAATTATATATATATATATATGCATATATATTGTAATTTTTAAAACAATTCCAATTGTAAAAAAATCAATGTCACTTTAACAATTCAAAAAAATTAATAAATATTACATCTAATCTTCATCCTCTCATCTTTATGTCCATCTTCATTTGTATCGATCATCATATTTATAAATATTTTTATAAATATTCAAACAGATTTATAAGACACAAAATTTGGAGAATTATTAAACATTTAATTATATAAACTGATTATCTAGATTTAATATGCATAGTTGAAGTAGTACTTTTCCTTCATGCTCAGTGAGAATAACAATAAATAATTAATGAAATCAAGAAAACAGAAAAAATAAAACAAATTATATAGAATGAAATCAAGAAATTATACACCAAAATAAATCAAATAAAATACTTAAAATGTCAAATTAATGAGTAAAAGTAAAAGAAATTATATTGATCCTAAACATCATAGTGTTGGAATCGTCTCTTTATTTCACATTGTGTATGCACTCAAAAAATTTTCCTTTATTATATTTAAACGACAACCATTTTTAATTCATGAGATTTAAAATGAAAAAATCTATTTCATCACTAAAATATTATAGACGAAATATAATTTTTATTATTGTTCTGATTATTAACAATAAAATAAAATAATTTGTTTTAAGTGTAGCGATGAAATATTTTAATTTCGTTGCAAATATGAATTCCAAGAAATTAGCCACAAAAAATATATTTCATCACAAAATAATAGCGACTAAATATAATTTTCATTGTTGTCCTGATTATTAACAACAAAATAAAACAATTTGTTGCTAGTGTAGCCATGAAATATTTTAGTTTCGTCGCAAATATTAATCCCAATAAAGTAGCTACAAAAATTTATATTTCATCACAAAATTTTAGCGACGAAATATAATTTTCTTTGTAGTTCTGATTCTTAACAACAAAATAAAACAATTTGTTGCTAGTATATCAGTAAAATATTTTAATTTCGTTGCACATATTAATTGTAAGATACTAGCCACAATTTTTTTACAGCAAAATATTTGCGACGGAATATAATTTTCAACGTTAGTGTGATTATTAACAACAAAATAAAATAATTTGTTGCTAATTTAGCGATGAAATATTATAATTACATCACAAAATTAAATCCAAAAAATTAGCCACAAAAATTACAATTTCGGCGTTAATATTTTAGCGATGAAATATAATTTTTATGGTTGTTCTGATTATTAACAAAAACATAAAATATTTTTTTGTTTGCGTGGCGATGAAATATTTTCATTTGGTCGCCAAAATTATATCCACAAAATTTTCATTTTTCATTGGAAAATATTAGCGACAAAATAATTTTCATTTTTCTTCTGATTATTAACAACAAAATAAAATAATTTATTGCTAGTTTAACAATGAAATATATTAATTTCATCGCAAAAAATAATTTCAAGAAAGTAGCCACCAAAATTTCTATTTCATCGCAAAATATTAGCGACGAAATATAATTTTCATTGTTGTTCGAACTATTAATAACAAAATGAAGCAATTTGTTGCTAATGTAGCGATGAAATATATATATTTTGTTGCAAATATTAAATCTAAGAATTTAGTAATGTAATTTTTTTTTTTTTGTTGGACGCTGAAGTGAAGAGGGAAATCGTATACCAGATAGAAATAGAAGAATGAGTTAAATTTCAAGGGCAATATTGACCAAATAAAGTAAATTAAGTCAAAATTCGTGGGTCAAATGCGGGTAAACGCTGGTCAAAGCGGGTCAAACTTAATTATAATATTTATTTTCACTCTAAAATATTATCTTACTACATGACCAAAACTATGTTAGTGCAAGACCTAAATTTTGTCACTACAAGACCAAAAGTGTATTACTACAAGTCCAAAAATATTCTGGACACTTGTTTTTTTTTTTTTTAGCAAAATTACTAAAATAATTCTGACTTATTCGGCTACTACATGACTAAAACAATGTTACTACAAGACCAAAATTTTATCACTATAAGGTCAAAAGTGTATTTACATGTCCAAAATCATTCTGGACAGTTAATTTTTTGGGTGAATTTGCAGAATGTTTTGACATGTAATAGTAATTTTTTGGCTTTGTAGTGGTAATTTTTTGATCTTGTAGTAACAATATTTTGGTCATGTAGTAAACCACCTGTTTGCGACTCGCGAATTTTCTGGGCAACCCGGATCCGGGTTTATGCCCCGCGAATTTTTTAAAATTATCTTAATTTTACTTTTGGATTAAATGGGCTTAGGATTTTAACTTGGTCTAATTAGTATATGGAACGCATATATAAAATATTTCAAATAAGACTAGCCAAATTCAGATAGTGCTATTGGAATAATGTCTCTCAATAAATTAAAAACTTTATTTATCGATCCTGTTTCTTAGTTATTTATATTTAATTTTTTTTTAATTACATTATATACCCATTCATTTTCACCTCCGCATGACTAGTTATTTATATTTAATTGAAACAAGTTCTTTAACGAATCTTTTTAACAGAATAGGTTTATATATGATCTAAATTTAATTTGACAAAAACATTAAACATGAAGACAAATGACAAATAAGTTCCCAAAGAACTCGATTCAATGAAATACTCACATAGGCTGCTGACGTGGCTTCTTCAAATATTTTCATTCTTAAATTTCTAAAATTCTACAATTATTGTATACGATTCAGGTTGAACCTTGTTTTCTGGAAAATTTTTGTAACAGTAAAATGAGGATGAATTATAATTAATTATAAAAGGTTGATTTTATTACGGAAATTAAAATTTGTGACATTTTAGTGAAATTAAAATTAATATTGATAAATATGCAAACATGAAAATACGGAAATTAATCAACATGTTTGTTTTTCAACAAATCATTTTTTATTTTATTTTTCTAAATATTTAGATTATAAAATAGCTAGGATACATGTTTTTTGATCGGTTCCCTAATAGATATTCCTCTATTTAGCATGCATGCCATGTATAGAAGTTAAAAAATATACCGAGAGAATATAAAATATATCCATTTAATCATTAATAAAATACAAAAAAATTTACAATCTCAAACTAGAGACTCAGAACAACAGTTGTGTTAGTAATGAATTGAATCTATGGTGTTAATCCATAAAACTCGTTGAACCAACGGTGGTAGAGGGCATCTTTAGCAGTTATCCTCATTGTTGGATCAACGGTTAAAAGCCTTTGTAGAAGATCGTATCCGGAGGCACTCAGCGACGTCGCCCTTCGAATCGGTGTGTTATAAATTAACCTAAATTGGTTTAGCTCCGAATCCCCCGGAAAAAGCACCTCGTTAGACACCAATTCTGCCATAATACACCCAATCGACCACATGTCAATTGCTTTGGTGTACGTCCCTCCACCTAGAAGAATCTCGGGGGCACGGTACCATAAAGTACCCACCCCCGGGGTGAACGACCCTAGTCCACTCTCAAAAATACGGGACAAACCGAAGTCACAGATTTTCAATCGAGTTGTATCCTTGACGTTGACCAGGATGTTGGCGGGCTTAAGATCCCTGTGCATCACATCCAAATCGTGGAGAAAGTCAATACCCTCGAGAATCTGTTTCATCACGAGTTTGACTTCACTTTGTGTCAACGTCGACCCTCTCTTTGCTTCCATGAATCTTCTTAAGTCTGTTTGCATGTGCTCCATCACTACGTACACACGGCCATCGCCTTCGTGGATGAGTCCTTTGTTCTCCACGATCGAGGGGTGGGGCGGAAGGCACGACAAGAACGCAACTTCTTGTTTTGTAGATTCGGACATGCCGTGCAATTCGTGCTTAATGGCAACGATTTCCCCGGATGTATTGTTTCTTCCTTCGTATACAACGCCATAACTTCCACTACTGATCACCTTCACAATCGTATATGTTGTTGGCTCCTGACTATGATTGTTGTAGCTTGAATATTGATCAAACTGCACCATGATTTTTAATTTGAAGCAATGATCGATATTAAGATTTACGAAATATGAAAATTATGGAAAAAAAATATGAATGTCAATAGTGTGTGTAGTAACGTTGGTTTATATAGAGTAGGTTGGTCTGTTCAGAGAAATCCATAATAAATCGGGGAGAATCTAATATTCATATCTAATTCAGATAAAAAAAATACGCATATAAGGAAATATATATATCTAAACGCAAGATAATATATTTTCTTTTTTTCCCAATTTCATTTGGACCAAACAAATTATAGGAGTGGTATAATCGTATAAATGAGATGATTTTGTACAATCCCTAAAAAATCTGATATATAACGAAAAAAAAAAAAAAGAGATTTCCGAATTACTCATCCAAAAGGACTAAAACGTCTTGAGCATGGATGAAAATGTCGGTCGGATATTTTTCCAATATATTCTTGATATATCCAATTTCCGTGGTCGATATCGGTATTTGAAAATGTCGGTCGGATATTTATCCCCTTGTTTAGTGTCACTTCAAGAAAACTGCAATTTAGCCGCGAACAATTTTATCGTTAATTATAATATTTTCGTCGCTAACGTGTTTGTGACAAAAAAATTAATTTTGTCGCAAATATTAGCGATGAAAATTTGAGTTTCTTCGCAAAATATTAGTGACGTGCGAAAATGTGAGAGTTTCATCGCAGAATATTAGCGACGAAAATATGAGTTTCATCGCAAAATGTTTGCGAGGAAAATCAAACATTTGTCGCAAACACATTAGCGACGGGTGTATAGCAACAAATCCCGCGACGCAATTATTTCATCGCTAACTGTTGGGATATGAATCCTAGACAAGTCCTAAATGATGAAACACTACAAGAAAACAGTGAAATTCCAACGGGAAAATTCCAACGAATTTTGACGTTTTTTCCGTTGGAATCACTGATTCCAACGGTTATTCCATCGAAATTATGACCGTTGGAAAAGTGGGTGTTGGAATTACAAATTTCCAATGAAAATTCCAACGGAAAAAAATTCCGACGGTACATTCCAACGGATTGTGATCGTTGGAATTTTCAACTATTGAAATTTCTTCCAACGTAAATTCCATCTACAAATCCAACAGTGATTTTTCGTTGGAATTTATTCCAACAGATTTTGACCTTTGGAATTTCAATTGTTGGAAATTATAAATGTAAATTCCAACGCTAATTCCAACAGAAAATATTTCGTAGGAATTTTTATTCCAACAGACATGTACCGCTGGATTATTCAGCTATTGGAAATTTTCCATCGTCAATTCCAATGGTTACGTTCAGTTGGAATTTTTCCAACAAATACTAACCATTGCAACTTTAATTGTTGGAAATTTATTCAAGTCAAATTCCAGCGTTAATTCCATCAACATTATTATGTTGGATTATTCAGCTATTGAAAATTTTCCAGCGTTAATTCCAATGAACATTTACCTATTGGAATATTTAATTGTGAAAAATTGTCCAATATTAATTCCAACAACATTTTTCATTGGAATTTTATTTGAAAGAAATGATTTTTATTGCTATATTAAATTTTTTTATCAAAATCAATCAAAATCACACAATATGCCCTTACAATTCAAATATATAATCAAGCTCAAAAAATAAATAATAACTTCAAAGTCAAATACAATTTAAAATAATTAACGTCATAACAAAAATAATAAGTTCTCAAAATCGTAATCACTAATACCTAAGTATTGATCATCCTTCTAGTTCACATCACCAACAAAAAATAAACTAATACTATAACATAAATATTAACTTCTAAAAGTCACCACCACCATAATCAATACACCAAGGGCATAATCATCCTCTTCATTTTCAAATGGTGTAGGGTCTTTCTTGAAGTTCTACATATGTTTTTGTTTCTGTTTCTGCCTCTACCTCTACCAATATTTGAGTTAGTATGTCTACCTTGTCCTCCACGACGACCACTTTTATCAATCATCTGCGGACATTAAACATAAGACTTTCAATATAAGTTAAAATAATAGTTACATATCATAAACAAATATCAAAAGATGATACATTAAGATATTCGCACAAAAAAATATACTCACTATTATTCAAAATGTATGTCACCTTAGACTTATACACACATATTAAAAAATTAATGACTTCTTACTATATAGTATACCCTTATTAATTGCTCTAGAATTCAATACTATACATACAAAATTATTACTATCTAAGTAATTATTAATTAGTTTGAGGGTAACTTAGAAAAAAAAAACATAATTAATTTGTATTGAAAAGTGTAAAATGTTAAATAATTTGCAAAGAAAACGAATGTTCAAAACGTCATATAATATGAGTAGAAAGGAGTAAATGCTAAGAACAAATAATTTACAACATAAGTAGAAAATGACACATGTTAGCCAGATTTAATAAGAGTCTAAATGCAGCAAAATATATATATAACAAAAACACTTTAATTAAGTGATATAACTCATTTACTCTTCATACATACTATATATATATATATATATATTACCACATCTATCTTATAGACTCTAATTTCTAAAGCAGAAAAAAAAATGATGAATTTAAATACACAAACTTCAGAGGGTAAAACGTCTTCATATCTATAAAAAAAAATGGTGGTTTAACCTCGAATTTTCATTTAAAAAATCTAACTTACTGCTCAATGCATGTCGGTCGGTGAAGTTCTGTCACAATTACGTAAATGTGACCCTATACTATAAATTTGAACTCCATCTTATGCAAAGCTTCCTTGTTAATAAATTGAAGTTTCAACAATGACTTTACTTCTGACCTATTGAGACCATTTTATTAATAAAACTTGTAAATTATGTCTTTATATGCATCTGATTCTCTTGTATCAATAATATATTAGTTAAGAGCCCCTTTTTCATTGGCTATTATTTCAGATAAGTAAGTACAGTAAACAAATAAAACGTATAAAAGAAATTTAACAAAACAAATCAAAGTGGACACTGGACATGTAAATAAAAGCCAATTGATATTGCAAAGAAATGAATTGAGACACGAATTTTTGGATGGAACCAATAAAATACTTGAGCAATTGAACACCGAAACAAATCAATTAATGTTACTGCAGATAACAGAAACAAACTCAAAAAAAGCCTATGTAATTAAGGATTATTGGAATTATTTAATGTTAACATTGTCTCTTTAAAGAACTACTAGTAAAAATTACATAAGAAGGCTCGACAGTCGACACACTTTTAAAAACTTCCATTTCAGAGATTGGGATTTAGGATGAATATGTAGCAATGTAAATTTAAATTGACTAGTGACTGCTCAAGATTGGATCATTGTTAGCATTAAAATTCTCTCAAAAATAAGTTGATCTTAATCTACATTATGTACATTCCTAACTTTATGTGGTTGGTTTATAAATAAGTATTGCACTAACAAAAGACTAAAAAATATACTACTCAATTAAGCACAACATGCACAAGATCTTCTACTTTATAGTTTCTTTGAATGGGAACAAAGAAAAGATCGTATAATTTTATTTGCAGCAGGTGTAAGAAACATAGAGGATAGATAGAGTAAGAAAGCAGACCATTTTTACATGAAGCTTGGCAAAACCTCCAAATCCTTCATAACTTGTTCAATTGCATAAAGACACATTTTCTTCACCTGCATAGAAAGATCAAGATTTCAAATTCTTTACACATTTTTTTCAGTACAAGATTCATGGAATTAAGTAGATGTTTTGAACTTAATTTAACAATAAGAAACTACACTCCAATAAGGATGTCATACATAGGCCCTGCACTCACATCTCACTCCCTCCCCCAGAAAATGGAATTGGTATGGATTGCAGATATTGATGGTTTAAACTTTATAGACAAGCCAATTTAGCACAAATCGTTATTTCATTAATGAATATTCTTGGAGAAAACAATATATTTAATATAATATCAAAACATCACTAATATAATAATCAAAATCCCCAACCTTTGAAATTTTATGAAGGAACAAAATTGTTTGGAAAATTTGGGATTTTTAAGAATTGAAGAAAAAGGCGATGCATACCGTGTGCGATTTACATACACTCACGGTGAGAAATCTCTCTTCGTCTCCATGGGCATCTATACACCGCCTGCCGCCACCCGATCGACCGCCGGCCATGGGTCCTCTCTAATCATGGTCGGTCGGCGCCCTCAAGACATAGGCCACCCCAGGCCGCCGCCGCACATACCAGATTGCCTACATCACCACCTACATCACCCTAGTTTCAGCAGAAAAAAACAGTCGTTGATGGTAACCTGTTATTAGGGATCCGAAAACAACGAAGTGCCCAGTGGTATTGGGAAGAAGAAGTTTGAGTTTTCTTTTCCGCGAGGTTTGGGTGAAGAATAAGATCTCACGATTTTCATAATCTCATTTTGATTTGGGAATTGGAAGAACCGCCACTTCCACTGTTTACCGCAGTTCCCAAAATTTTCAAATTTATTTTACTAAAAGTCTAAAATTCTATTTAAGCGCCAAGTTTATTTTCACCTCTCAATCTATCATATTCAAATAATTTATATATGTATTTATAATTAAAATAATTTAACCGTTGTGTGTCAATCATATTTATAAGGGATCTTTATTTATAATTAATAGAAGTATATTATTTTTTTTTTAGATGAATGACTCATCATAACGTAATAACTTAAATATAGTGCATAAACCCAATAAAATTAATTTATATTTTTATAATGTATATATTTAACATAAATTTAATTTAATCAATTTTTATTGTCTTTTTATATTTAACATAAATAATTTTTTAAAATTTTTGTATAATTGAACTAAAGACAAATATTAATTTTGTGTGATTTTTTTTAAGTAAATAAAATGTACGGAGTAGTATTGTATTTATTAAATATATTGTGTGCAGTATTGTGAGATTTGTTGTCAAATTTTATGAAATGCATGTGGTGAGACATATACTACCAAATATTTTCCTGATTATCTTCAACTAAAATTAATGTAATTTATTTAATAAGAGTACTAATTTGTAATAATGACTCTATTATAATTATATGATAGATGATGAAGAATTTAACTCAGGTTTCTGATAATTATTTCTATCACGTTGACATCTAATAACTTTCGTCTTTCGCTGAGACCTATGCGTAACTAGATTATTAATTATTTTAGAGGCACGCGATTTGAACACTGGTTATTTGATAGAGAATATAACTATTTATCGATACTTAAAGCATTCTAGTACTTTCACCTTGTACTCCGCAAACATCTCGTCAATTGAGGCGGTGGAGTTGCAAGGGGAGTTAAGCTACGAGGGTATGTGGGGTGGAGATGCAACTACCTCTATAGTAAAGGCTTCGAGAGTCGTCATACGACTTCGTCCCAAAATTAGGAGTTAGGACCTTACTTTTTCTTTGACCAATGATCCTATTCAAAAAAACCTTTTTATACTACTAAACAAACACAAACACTTGTATAAAATATTGCACATATCAAGATCTATGCAATGTGACTATTTATTTTGTCTCTGCTTCTGTTTCGTTGTACTGCTTTTGCTTTCTTGATTTGTTTCACTTCTTCACTTTTTTCATAGTAGATTATTCTTCTTTCTCAATGGATCATTTAAATTGTCTTACTGAATTTACGTTTCAATATGATGAATCAAAGTTTAATACGGAGTAAATCTTTTGATTTTTTTGTATTTGTAATGGTTTTGTTTATAAAGTAACATATTTTTCTCCATAAAGTAATACAATTGTAATTATATAATACTCCCTTCGTCCCATATTAATTTTTATAGTTAGATGGGCACGAATATTAAGAAAGTGTAATGATGAGTGGAGTTTTGAGGGGTAATTTTGTAAAACTTTATGTATAAAGTAAATAAATGAGTTGACTTTTGTGTATGTGTAGAGAAAAAGTAATGTCATTTATGTAAAATTGAGAATATTGTGAGGGTGAAGTTTATAAAGGGTTTTCCATTTAAAGGGTGTGAAAGTTATTGTGGGACGTCCTAAAAAGGAAAGTGTGAAAGTTATTGTGGGACGGAGGGAGTAACACATTTTTTAATATGTGTTATATATTATACGAAGAAATTGTTCTTTCTTTAACAAGTTTCGAACAATTTATCCAAATTTGTCACCACTCGTTTTCGTCTTCAACTCCATGTTTAATTTAACGAAATAAAATGTATTGTCACTAATTAAAAATATTACATCGCGAGGAAATTTTAATTTACTATAAACATGAAAAGTTTAATTAAAATATTACATAGTAATTTTTTTTAAAAAAAGTGGGTCTATTAAATATAAATCTCATTAACAAATAAAGAATATTCTTAAAAATACAAAACATTCTTAGATAAAATTATATACGTGTGTTATAAATGTATACTCATATACTGTAATCATTTAGAGATAATACAATTTAATCAAATTGTGAAAAATTGACGTAAGAGGGAAAACCCTTTACAGGACCAAATATTGGGAAAAAATTGGCGGTCAGGAAAAGAAAATTGGCGCTCACAGAAGCAAAATAAACCACATTCCGATTCTAAAGTTCCACGGCGGAGTAGGGTATAAGCGACTAATTTGGAGCAGTTCTTCGATCAGGAGCGTGGGTTCTTCTTCGAGTAATTGAAGCAAGCCACGACTACGAGGAATTGTGCCTCCCTCATTTTCATAGAGTCGGTGTGTGCAATTCATCTACAATATTTGCAATTGCTTGTTGCTTCACTCCACCTGGTTTTGCAATTCTGTCATCCCCTGTGTTAGTAAGGGCATATAACAACTGTATAAATTAATTTCTTGTTTGATAGAGCCTGCCCGTGTAATGCTTAGTGATAAATGATAATGTTTCACAGATATGTATGGTATTATTTGGTGGTTGTCATCCCCTGTGTTAGTAAGGGCATATAAGAGTTGTATGCTTTAATTTATTGTTTGATAGAGCCTGCGCGTGCAATGCTTAGTCGATTCCTTGTTCTTCATCAATTTTTTTGTTCTTTCATCCAGAAAATCCAGTTGCCCCTTTCTCAATCAATAATATCTGGTAATTTTTCTTCTTCTCTGAGTTTGATAGTAATGATGCGCATAGTAAAACATGTTCGATTGGGTTCTTGGGATGGTTTTAAGATTTCAGTCTTCAAATTTGGATGACAGATTAAAGAGGCAAATTTAGGAACAATGTAGACTCATCCAAAATTGGTTGAAAGTGTTTGACAGCTTATAATTAAAGCTTCAAGTTAGTTTTGTTATTGCCAGTAGGTTAATTACAATTAGTTAGTTAACTTAGAAGTTAGTTTACTCAGATTTTAAGTATAAATTAAGCAGCTTAGTTTTTAAGTAATTCATTCAATTGTAATTCTCTTTTTAATCACATTTGTATTCAGAAAACACAAAATGCTTCTGTATGCGAGTTTTCTCAATTCATAGAGTTCTACAAACAAGTAGTGTTACTTGTAATTGATACTTGCTGGGTTTTTTGAAATTCAGATTCGAGTGAATTGGGTTTAAATTCTATCTTGAATTTCAAATTTAATTTGTTTTCAAAGTCTGAGTCATTTTATTTCTAGCGTTTTCATTGTTGCACAAAATTTTTATTTTTTTTAATTTCCAACGTATGACAAAGTTTCTTAAGTACCATTGTTAATCACTGGTTCTATTGAAACGAGTTTTAAATTAAATTATTGGAATTATGTATAGTACATAATTACATATAGATTACATGAAGTGGGGTGGGCTAATGAAGTCTCTGATATTTTATTCTATGACATTTTCAGATAAAATCACTTCCAGAACCAACAATAATGAGGACTGAGATTAGAAAACTATGAGCATGAACTTTTTCCAAGAGGTAATCCTGTATTCCTGTGTGATCCTTTAATGCACACAAAACAAAAGACGAAATCTGCAATTTAAGTTTTGTATATAATTTGACGTGAGCTTCCAATATTTAGTCAATTGTAATGCGTGCTCCATTGCAACAATATGATCTCTTATCTCCTTGCAAGTGTTTAAATACCAGAACTTTTGGAGTATATAGTGATGAACTAATAATACCCACCTCAATTGCAATCAAGTATTGATTGTCTTTATACTTATGATAGTAATTTTTTGTTTTTCAAGTGTATTTCATGGATACACAAATATGACATTCTGTTTAATACTATCACCGGTATAGTTTATTAAGGAATTTTGATCCTTAAATTATGTCTTGATTGATTGGGTTTTACCCTGTTTCTTTTTCTCTAAATGGATCTTGGTACTTTCTTCGTTTCGTTGGAATTACTTTCATTTTCTTTTATATTTTTTTATGTTATTTATATTATTAGATGCCAACTGAATCTCGGTGTGCTGGATTTTTATTACCTGCAGCAACACAGATATGTATAGATAATCTTTTTTTTGGAGTGTTCATATTTAGATCCACTTGTTCTAGCTGGTCTCATAATCCTACTGCATCTTCAGTCAATTTATAAATTATATAATGTTCCTTTTCTGTTTCTTATGTCTTTGTGATCTATGACAATGCTTCATCTATTCCTTGTTATTGGTGCAAATACAATTATTCTTTCACAAGTTGTTGCATTTGGAGAGGTGAAAAAGGTTTTTTCATATTGATAAGAATTGCTGCATTTTTGCTAGTGGTGGAGTTGTGCAGCCAAAAGTCAATAGAACACCACTATTTCCAAATAAGTATGTGATGTTTACCTACAATTCTTATGTGTGCTGATAGTTTCAAAAGCCTTCTATCTGTTAGTTGTGCTCATTTGTAAATTCCACTCATTAATTGGTATCATGGTTCTTCATCCTGTATTTTGCAATTTTTGCTTGTGAATCTATTTTGTATGTTGCTTTTATAGGACCAGTTGTCTTCAACTGAGGTGACATACTGAATATCATGAGTTGAATTTGCTAGAGTTCTTTATTTTTACATTACACGTTAGATGGTGCTAAATGTATTGTCAATTTAATGGAGATATGGTAGAAAGTAAATTGGTTGTCCTTTTAGCATTACATTAGGCATTGCAGGGCTTAGAAAATAACTTGTTAGATTAAAAGCTTTACAAATGAGTGATGCATCACTACATTTGTAGCTTTGGCACACTCTTGAAATAGCTAAGCTACTACGGCCAAAAAGTACAATCTTAAATTTGTATACTTTGTCTCTTTTCTTGTAGAGAACATGCCTTTTTTTTTTTTTTAATGTATTGTCGGCAATATTGTTGCATAAGAAAGATTTCATAAGGATTATTGTAGGCTAGGGGTGAAAAAAGATTTCATAAAAATTTGTAAATGTAATACACAAGAAAACACTTTTAATTGTAATTTGCTTTTATTTTTAATTTTTTTTTCCTTTTGGGTTATAACTTATGCATAAATTTAGATCGGCGAATTCATTGAAATTGGGCATTATTAGTATTTAGTACCCAAAATATCTATCGTACGTACGCCGATCATTTCTAAGCTTGGCCTAAAACATTCTGTGATGACTTTGTAACAAACTAGCATTACTTTGTTATATTCATTGTGTGTTTGCTTGCATATTTTTAGTCCAATTTTTAATTAAAAAAACATTATTGAAATAATAATCAATATTTTTTTTAGATTTTGATTAATTTGGTATTAAGGCAAAATAAGTGTCATAAATATTTGATTTTAATTATTAATTTTCATTTAAATTGATTTTTTTAAATTAATGAATTAAATTGTAAAGAGCTCAATACAATTTAGATATTTTTTCTTGGAATCTATTTGATTTTGTTGGAATTATACATAAAAATATCATTTGATTTAGAGAATCATTCCAACAGGCGAGCATCAATGTAATTTTTCTTGGAATAATTAATGAAAAATCCAACGATAGTATGTTGTGGAGATTCGATTGGAATTAGATATAAGAATATGATCTACTTTGAAAAAATCATTCCAACGGTCTAGCACCAATGGAATTTCCGTTGGAATAATTAAAAAAATTTCCAACAATATCATGTTGTTGGAAATTTTATTGGAATTAGATATAAAGATATCATTTAATTTTGAAAAATCATTCCAACAGTCTAACGCAAATGGAATTTCCGTTGGAATAATTAAAAAAAATTCCAACAATATCATGTTGTTGGAAATTTTATTGGAATTAGATATAAAAATATCATTTGATTTAGGAGAATTATTCCAACGGTCGGATGATGTTGGAATGTTTGTTAGAATATTTTAAAATAAATTCCAATGCATTTTCCAATGGTAAATTCCAACGGTTTTCATAAGGTATTGGAATTTCCGTTGGATTTTTCCAACAGCTGCTTATGTCGTTGGAAAAACTGTTGGAAATTTGAAAATTCCAACGGTTAATTTCTCCGATGGATTTTTTCCGTTGGAATTTCACTGTTTTCTTGTAGTGAAAAGATAAGATGAAGTTTTGATAAGCCAAAAGTGGTTTGAATATTTTCTAAGTGTTGACTAATCTAGTCTAGTTGAGTTGAAGTCATCTTGAACAGATCAGTAGAAGTTCACATAAAAGATAAGTGTTGTTTATATTTAAAAGATAAGTACGTTTTATAAGTACTTCATATATGTGTTCTTCTTAGTTTGTTATTGAGCTATAATTGTTGTATAGAGCTCATGATATTTTCTATGTAATAGATAGATTTGTTGTATAGTTCATAAGTTGACTAAGCTTGTATTATAAAAGTTTAATGTAATGTAATAGTCTTGTTAGGACTAGATTAGTTCTATTAGAGTCTACTGGACAAGAAGAGAAGACCAGTCTACTACTCAAGACAGATGGACTACAAGACCAGTACATAATAGACTACACAAGACAAGTCAACATGAAGTTAGTTACAAAAGCGCATATAAAGATAAGGATTAAAGAAGTTAGTTATGGAATAACTAATTCGTAACAGAAACGCGTGGATTGATAAGAAGATTCAGTTGAAGGTAGTTATCAAGAAAAGTTGGTTACAACTAACTAAGTTCTTGATGTTTACAAATACTTCATGATGGTGATCATTTGAAGACTACTGTTACTGCAACTACGCATACTGAAACTTGATACTGAAGCATATTAAAGCTACATACTGAAGATTACTCTTAGAGTGCATTGAAGATTCAGAAAGAAGCCAGAAGACGAAGTCATATTCAGAAGGCTGCTACTGAAGATAGAGAAGTTTTATTTTGTTGTTTTATCAAGTTGCTAGATACTTGTTAAATTTCTAGTTAGATCGTAGATATATCTGGTGATATTTCTGTTGAAGATCTAAGTCTTCTTCTTGGGACTTAAAAGACAGGAACTACACTTTGTACTCGTGTTGAAGAGTTTAGTGGAAAATATCACAACTGGGATTGTGAGAGTGGACGTAGACAAGTTGTCGAACCACTATAAATCTTTGTGTGTTGATTTACTGTTTTAAGTTGTTTTAATTGCTTAACTGTTTAATTACTTAACTGGACTTGACTAGTTGAGTATAGAACAGAGTTCTCGATAATAAGTTGAGTATAATCTTGAATTGGGCTCATTGTTACTTTGATCATTTCCGCATTACGTATTCTGATATATCGAAAGATTTTTGAAAAGTCTATTCACCACCTCTAGACATTTTCACTAGCTTACTCGATATCAACTCAACTTGGGACCAACAAGTGGTATCAGAGCGGTAGTTTACGAACTGCTGTTTCTTGATAACCGACTTAAGACTTAGGGTGAAGTCTTGGTCCTTGATTGTACTTGCTTACGTGTTCTTGATCTATACTTGTCCTATCTGTTCCGTGTTCCCTGTTTCTTGATCATATAACTAATTAGCACTAATCTACTTGTGTTAACATGTCTCTTGAAATAAGTGCTAACAAGTTACCCAAGTTCCAAGTTCAGGACTATGACTACTGGAAGCTGCGAATGGAAGCCATTTTCAGTTCCACGCACGACCTAATGATCTCTGTCATCACAGAAGGACCCATTGTTACGATGATTCCAAATACTGCTGTTCTTGACCCAAGCAAACCAATTGGTACTCTCGTCAAGAAACCCAGGTCAGATCTAACCTCAGAAGAAATGCGTCAAAATAATTTGGATAGTTTGGCAAAGAATTACATTTTACACACCCTTCCTAACGAGTATCTAGGAAAAGTGTTAAAATGTAAGACTGCCAAAGAGATGTGGGACAGACTAGCTATCATTTGTGAAGGGACCTCCCTAATCAAAGAAAGCAAACTCTCCACAGCTGTCCAAAGATTTGAATCATTTCAAATGAAAGCTGGCGAAACTATCGACCAGCTGGATACTCGTTTTACTAAGATCATGAATGATTTGGAAGTACTTGGTAAATCTTATACTGCTCGTGAGATCAATCTTAGGATTTTGAAGAGTCTTGATAGCCGTTGGAAAATGGTAAAGATGCTTGTTAAGAACACTCAAGATATTGATACATGGACTGCTGAAACCATGTTTCAAACTCTTAAAGCCCATGAGTTTGATTTAGACGAAGATGAACCACTAGCCAGTAGTGATAGAGAACATGTTGTATCTAAGAACGTTGCCTTTAAGTCTAGCTCTTCTAAGTCTTCTAAGGTAGACAGGTCCAAGTCTAGAACTAAGTCTGCCTCTGTGAAAGATGAGTTAGATACTGATCTTAGTTTAAAGGATCAGATGAGTCTCATGGTTAGAAAGTTTGATAGGCTCAATAAACGCTTCGGAAGATACAAGAAGTTCTATAGGGATCATAGAGCATCTACTTCTAAGAACTCGTCTGAGACCAGACGAGACCGAAACTCTTCCGAAAGGACAGACGAAGTCTCGAAAGGTAATAGGCGAGATAGAGAGTCTGACGATAGGAAGATTCAACGTTCTGATAGACGTGATAAACGTAGGGACAAATCTCCTATTAAAAAGGCTACTAATGATCTCTTGTGCTATAATTGTGAAAAGCCAGGTCATTACATTTACGAATGCCCAGACCTGAGCACTAACGATCGAGAAGAACGTAAAGCTAGAAGGGAAAGAAGATATAATCGTGGCAATAAGGCAATGATGGTCAATAATGACTCTGACTCAGATTCAGATGAATTGCCATCGTCCGCATCTAGTCACTCAACTGATCAAGATCACGACGAAGCTTTCATAGTAGATGATGGTCTATGCTGCATGGCTAAAATCGACCAAGAGGTATCATCTGCTACATCTTTTCAATCTTGTGATGATTCAGAAACTGATGAAAGTGACACTGCTAGTAGTGAAGTAGGAAGTAGTCTTCAGCACTCGACTAGTGCAGTCGAAGATGACCTTCTACTTGCTAATCAAGCATTCATCGAAGTCAGTGATGAAAACATTGCATTAAAACAAGAAATCATTAATCTTAAGGAAGCTCAGTCAAACGTAGATCCTAATATAACAGTCCTAAATGAACGCTTGACTGAAGAGTTGAGTCAACTCAAAGAAAAGTGTGCGTTGACAGACAAGTTATATCAAGACCTACTCAAGACACATGCAACTGAGAGAAATGAATTCAATGTTTTAAAGAACAAGTGCAACAGACTTGAAGAACGTAATAAGTTCTTAGAGACCGAGGTTGTCACACTTGATCTCAAACTTACTGACCTGGTTAACTCTTCAAAGATTAACCTTGAATTGTCAGATAGGTATAGAGATCCAGGTGACAAGACTGGTATAGGTGCTGAGTCATCTAGCTCGTCTACTCGAGTCATTAAGAACCCTATTACTATTAAAGCAAGGCTTTTGCCAAATGATAAAGGAAAAGGACCAATGTTATACGATATTGGAACTTCTTCTAAAGATACTGTACCTAAACAAGCTCAAGTTAACATTCCGATTACCAAGGGAGGTAAAAAGAATGGTAACAGCAAGCCTGCTCCATCTAGAACTAATCTTCAAAGGACCACTAATCGTGGACGACCCAACCAGGTCAGATACGAGGACTGGTATCCTGAGGAGACGAGTACTAGACAGGTACAGACTAGACGAAAAGAGTCTAGACCTCCATTTATAAGGCAGTCTCAACTCTACTCGTCTAGACCTAGACAGTTAGCTCCAAAATATCGTACACAAGCTGTCCTATATCCTCCACCTCTATCATACGATATTTTAAGTGAGGAAAGACCCAAACGCGTCTATAAACCGTATGGACCTAATGCATTCAAACCCTACTCTGACTATCGTAGACAAGTGCCTGCTCAAGTAGAGATCAAGTCGAAAGGCTATCTCCAAAGAGTAGACCCGAACTCGACTGTTAGGCCAGAGAAGGACAACAAGGTCTTATTTTGTAACAAATATGGGCGAAAGCTTAAAAGATCAAACTTGTTCAAGACTCCAATGTATATTTGGATTCCTTTGAACTCGACTAACCCCCCAGGACCCCAATAAACAAACAGGGTACCTAAATTATTGAATATCATCTATTGCAGGGTCGACTTGACTTGTATAAGAAGGGTGGCTCAGTAGGAGAAACTTGGTACATTGACAGTGGTTGTTCACACCACATGACTGGTACCAAGGCTCTCTTATCAAGCTATCATGAGCAAGAAGGACCAAAAGTGATATTTGGTGATAGTTCCACTGCTATCACTAAAGGATTTGGCTACATTCAGAATGGTGACGTAGAGATACAAGATGTCTCGTACGTCGAAGGCCTGAAATACAATTTACTCTCTGTCTCACAGTTTTGTGATCGTGGATACAAGGTGCAGTTCAAAAGCCGCAAATGTCAGATCATAGACAAAAGGACACACACAATCCTACTAGTCGGCGTAAGACAAGGTAGTGTGTATATAGTGAATTGGAACAGTTGCCCGAGGGACACCTGTCTACTTACTAAGAATCCAAAAGAACTTGGGTGGCTCTGGCATAGACGCCTTTGTCACTTAAACTTTAAGGTTCTTAATAAGATAGCCAGAGATTACCTTGTAGAAGGTATTCCCAATGACGTCTACTACAAGTCACATGTATGCACGGCTTGTCAACAGGGTAAACAGGTTAAAAGTTCATTTAAGTCAATTCCTACTCTCTCAACTAGTAGAGTTCTAGAACTTCTACATATGGATCTTCATGGTCCAATAACTCCTCCAACCTTGAATGGTAGAAGGTACACACTTGTTGTGGTAGACGACTATTCTAAGTTTACTTGGGTAGTCTTTCTACACAAGAAGAGTGATACACAAACCCTTTTACCTGATCTGTTGAAGAAGTTACAAGTTGAGAAGAACCAGTCCATTGTCAAGATTCATAGTGACAAAGGAACTGAGTTCATTAATTGCTATATCAAAGATTTTTGTGCTAAACGTGGTATCCAGCATCTAACTAGTGCAGCTAGGACACCACAACAGAACGGTGTAGCAGAAAGAAGGAATCGAACTCTAAAAGAAGCCTGTAGAACCATGCTAGCTGAGTTCAACACTCCTCAAAAGTTTTGGGCTGAAGCTATCAACACTGCATGCCATTCACAAAACAGGAGTGCGATCAACAAAGTCTTAGGCAAGACACCTTATGAGGTTTGGAAAGGTAGAAAACCCCGTATTTCATATTTCCATATATTTGGTTGTAAGTGTTTTATCCATAACAATGGAAAGAGCAAGTTGAATGCTTTCGATGCCAAAGCGGACGAGGGGATATTCTTAGGATACTCCTCGACTAGCAAGGCATTTAGGGTATTCAACTACTCAACTCTTTGTGTGGAAGAAACACCACATGTGGTTTTCGATGAATCTCGACAGGACTCGTCTGCCGACAAGATCAGTGAAAAGGTGACTGATCTATCGATCGAATCTGATAAAGAATCAGAGGTATATGAATCCGTTCAAGCCTACAATCCATTCATGAAAGCCCTCGACTCTGATGACAAAGTGAAAGTAAGTGCTCAAGGTAAGTCTTCTAGACCAGTAGACATGCCTGCTCTAGTTGACTCTACTACTCCTGTGAAAATTGATGATACAAATGATATTGATATGCATGATGATGTACATGATATAGATGATGATAGTATTCCTGTTAAGAATAGAAAAACATGGAAATCTGCGCATGATACAGAAAATATCATTGGTGACTCTACTATTGGTGTAAAGACTAGACGACAACTCTTTGAGTCGCAAGAACAGTCTAGTCCAACTATGTTTTGCTGGTGTTGTTTCCTCTCATCTATCGAGCCTACCACTGTTAAAGAGGCATTGGCTGATAGTAATTGGATCATCGCTATGCAAGACGAGTTGAACCAGTTTGTTCGAAACGACGTCTGGGAACTTGTCGATAGACCTAAACATCATAATGTAGTTGGCACTCGATGGATTTTCAAAAACAAGAAAGATGAGAATGATGTAGTTGTTAGGAATAAGGCTAGACTAGTTGCCCAAGGCTACTCACAAGCTGAAGGCATAGACTATGCTGAAACATATGCTCCTGTTGCTAGACTAGAAGCCATTCGATTGTTCCTTGCATATGCTGCTCACATGAAGTTTACTGTATATCAAATGGATGTTAAAAGTGCATTTCTTAACGGTATTCTTGCGGAAGAAGTGTATGTTGAACAACCCCCAGGTTTCGAAGTCAAAGGTAATCAGGTGTACAGATTGAAGAAAGCCTTATACGGACTAAAACAAGCTCCAAGAGCATGGTATGACACTCTCTCTCTCTTCCTGTTAGAAAATGGTTTTACTAAGGGCAAGGTCGATCGAACCTTGTTCAGAAGACAAGAAGGGAAAGACATTTTACTTGTCCAAATTTACGTAGATGACATCATTTTTGGGTCACCTAACAAAAAGCTGAGTGAAAGTTTCTCAACACTCATGCAAAGTAAATTCGAGATGTCCATGATGGGTGAAATGAATTACTTTCTTGGTCTTCAAGTAAAACAGACCCCTGAAGGGATTTTTATAAATCAAGCAAAGTATACTAGAAATCTTCTAGATAAGTATGGTATTAAGACATGCAAGTCTGCTGGCGTACCTATGCTACCTACATACAGAATGGACCCAGACGAACAAGGTAAGTGTGCTGATCAAACATATTATCGTGGTCTAATTGGTTCATTACTGTACTTGACTGCTAGTAGACCTGATATTGCATTCTCTGTTGGTGTATGTGCTCGTTTTCAAGCTAATCCAAAAGAGAGCCATATGGAAACCACTAAAAGGATATTGAAATATTTGAAAGGAACCATCAATCGTGGTATATGGTATCCTTCAAATGATGATTTATCTCTAAGTGGCTACTCAGATTCTGATTTTGGTGGCTGTAGAATAGATAGGAAATCTACATCTGGTTCTTGTCAATTCTTAGGCACAAAACTCATTTCATGGTTTTCGAAAAAGCAGACTAGTGTTGCTACCTCTACTACCGAAGCCGAGTACATGGCTGCTGGTAGCTGTTGTAGTCAACTACTCTGGCTCATGCAACAGCTTAGAGATTACAATTTATATGAATCAAATGTTCCTATTTTCTGTGATAGTAATAGTGCAATTGCCATTACACAAAATCCTGTATTGCACACACGTTGTAAACATGTTGATGTGAAACATCATTTCATACGTGATCATGTAGAAAAGAAGGACATTCGCATGGAAAAGATTCATACTGATTTTCAAAGAGCTGATATTTTCACAAAACCATTAGCCGAGGCACGATTTCGTGAGTTATGCATTAGTTTAGGGCTAATTGATTTAGACCCTACTTGTCTATAGCGATGTACTAACCAGACAGGTACATCAAGAACAAGGAGACAAGAATACTAGACCAGAAGCACTCAACTACTCACACAACAGACAGGTATACAAGGCTAGACAGGATGACCAGACAACCCGATGAGGAAGCTGGTAAAGCTGAGGGTAATACTAAGAGAATAAACAATTAAGGGGGAATCTCTGATTTCTTAAATATCCTTATGTTGACTCTTATGTGTGTCAATAGTCATCTTGTTCGAAACCTTGATCATTGCTTTGGATTGATATTCATCTTATTTATTGTTACTCTACTTGTACTATCGATTACACATTAAATATGATAAGATAGGTACATGAAGTCGTTCGATGTTCAGAATAGACAAGCACAGGCGAAGGGGGAACTCGTCTTGTGTGCTCAAGCCAACTCGTCTTGTGAAGCTTAAGTCTACTCATCTGTTCTGGATGGACTCGAACAGACAAGCTAAGTGTTTCTATTAATTGAAATATGCTAAGTGTTTACTCACAAAGAATTAAGGACATTATGGTAATTTGGTAATGAAAATTGAAAGTTTCCAGAATTGGATGAATACACTCCCATTTTAATGAGGTGTATACACCCAGTTCGCGCATTACTCTTCTACACTAGGTCAGATGAGTACACTCCTCTGTCCTAACCAATAAGAAGGGCGGATTCCAAAATTTACAATATTAAATCACATAATATTCTCGATTCCGTAAACAGAATTCCAACAGCCCCAACCGTTGGATCCATGCAATCAATCTTGTCCATTGGATCAAAATTTATGTTCTAACAAAACTCAACTGCCTCACTCAACTCGCCTCACGTTTTTCATAACTGTTTGATTCTCAAATTGATTTCTTGCTAACTCAAATCTCTTCAGTTCATACTACTATGTCGATTGTTTCTCTCTTTGATGTCAGAACCAACAGACAAGCGAGGTTTGATTTAGGCAGATACACTACTGAAGGAAGGGTTCATGTGGAGCCTTCGTTATTTTTCAAAGGGCTACACACGGATGACAACAAGGAGATTCTGTCTAAGTGCATCCAGTGTGGATTAAGGCCATATCTGGAGGCCTTTCCGCAAGTCGTCTTGGAGGAGGAGGTATTAATGTTCTATGCCAACGCCACCAGACGAGGTGATGGTATCGAATCGTTCATTGGATCGGACAGGGTTGAAATCAATAGCGAGGTGCTACTTAGGCATTTGAGGTTGCCCACTGGAATAATTGATGTGGAGAACTATGCCTTAGGCCAAGAGATGAAGTACATGAGCATCTTTTGTGGAAAAAGGATGCAACTTAAACCGGATGGCAAGGCCCCAGCCGTCAAGAAAGCTGAATTGTTGGAAATTTATCGAACACTATTGGACATAGCTAGCAAGATGCTACTATGTGCCACTGGTTCTCATGATTCGGTCACTCAAGTGAAGACTAGGGTGATGGCAGCAATCTATGACGGAATCACAAACGGAAATTGGTTCAAATTAATCGCTGATCGGATTATGTATTTTGAACGGAATGTTATGGTGAATCAGGACACGGCTAATTGGGTGGTGTCAAAGACTGTTGGTTATGGCAACAAGCTAAGTATTCTCCTACCCCTGCTATTGCCGAACAAGTCTGATTGGAGTAAAGGCAAGCCGTTTCATCCGCTCAAGTTCTATTTGAAGGCAGAAGCTTTGAGGAAACAGGTTGCTCGAAGGCCGTCTGCACCAAGACAAGTGTTGGTAGATGACTCGGAGGCCATGCCGTATGCTGACTCATCTAGTTCTTCTGGAGATGAGTCAGATGATGAAGTTTCGGAGGAAGCTGCGAAAGCTGAGTCGAGTGGACATGATTCAGAGGAGACTCACTCAGAGAAGGAAGAAGAGTCCGGTGCCGAAGTCTATCGACTAGTGAGAGTCGATTCGCCTACTTCACCAGCCGAGTTGAGTCCTCAGGTTGGTTCTTCTTCTCAGTCTATTTCATTTCCTCTTTCTCTCCCCGTCGCAACCAAGGCTAGATCACATCGATCTAGGCCACGACCTATTCCCCAAACCTCACAAGCACTGGCGGCATTACCGCTTCGAGCCAGTGTACCCGAAAACACTCCCAAAAAGGATACAACTGATACTCCGACAGTTGTCACACCAAACCTGGCCACGTCAGAGCCCCAAGAAACCACAGACCTAAATCTACCCTTACCCTCAACAGAAAATGTTGAACCCTCCAACCCGTCTACTTCAGACAAGACGACAGTTGCCATTGCAACAGCTGAGTTAGAGACCCCATCTACTCAGACCCCGTCTGAAGTCAGATTTGAATCCCTGGTTTAATATCCGATGTGCTTGAGAGAAAAGAGAATTCGTTCGAAGATAATTCGGAATATGAAGAAGCAACTCGCATCCGTCGACATCGACTACTCATCTGAACAGTTTGAGAAACTGATCAGAATTTACACTTGGTTCGCATTAAAGAAGTCTGGAACTGATGATCTGTTCGAGGTCATTCTAGGCATGGGTGGTATCTCCAATTTCATGGATTGGGAGATGGAACAAAAGGAAAATAGTGGAGTTAAGGATCACTCTGAACTATTTCCACGCAAAGCCCTAGTTGATCTGGTTAAGAGACTGTTGAGCATTCCTGATGGTGTTCTGGTTGATGAGTTCACATTTGACATCGGAACCCAGACTGATCTGGTGGAAGATGAGCCGAAACCAGAGGTTGCTGAAGTTGGTATACAGACTGATGAACCAACTTTGGAGTTAGAAGATGCTGAGAGTTCAGAAGAGTCTGAGTCTTTTGAACTTGGTGTGGAAGATGAGGAATTCATGGATGCTGAAATGTTTACTGAAGATGAACTTGTTCACAAGGATGTGAAAGCTGAAGTTCAGTCGTCTACTCATGGATTTCCAGATGGCTATCTAGATGAGTTGAAGACCGACTTGAAAGAAGTAGTTCATTCTGCAATTGATGAGTTTCTTGCATCGAAGGTGAAAGATGTACTTGTTGAGCAAAACCAAACACTTGTTGACAGCACAAGAGAGTTAATTGTTGGTGAGGTCAACAAGATGGACTCAACCTTTCGAACTGAGATGTATGCAGAAGTTGAGAATTTTCTGAAGAAACAAGTAGATTTTTCTGAAAAGAGATCTATTTCATTTGCGCGATCATTAGCTGAGGAGTCCAGCAAGATGGAGAGACTCTACAGAGTGAAGATTGCTATTGCTGATGACCAAAGACGAGAAGCACAAGATCAGTTGGTGCGTTCTCAAGCAGTTCTTCATGAGTTAACTGCTCAAAACACTCTTCTACGACAGACAGCTACTCATTTCAAAGGTGAGTTAATCTCAAGTTCGAGGAAGCTAGAGCTGACTGCTGATCGACTAGACAAGATGAGTCATGAGAAGTCGCAGCAAAAGCAGATTGAGCTAGCTACTGAAGCCATGAAGCAAGCTATGATAAAAGAGATGACTCGATTTACTTCTCTATTCACTCTCAAGGCTACTGATGAAGCCAAAAAGGGGGAAGAGACGAGTAAAGTTCAAGTTCAAAAAGTTGGTAAAATTGAACTGTCTACTGAATCTGATGTGAAAGCTGCTGCAGCTGCTGCAACTGCTATTGAAGAGCTTAGAAGGCCTAAGAGAGGCAAGCTAGTCAAGAAAGCTGAACTTGAAGAGCTTAGAGCAGCTGAGTTGAAAAAGCTGGAGAAAGGCAAAGGTGTTGCATCTCCAGAAGCTGAGATTCAGACTAGACAAGTCAAACGGAAGTTAGCTATTGAAGATGAGTCTACTGAGATTGTTGAGAAGAAACGAAAGTTTGCAATTTCAAAAGAAGAAGCTCACTATGCTAGCAAGAAGAAAATTGAAAAACATATTGAAAGATTGCAAAAGCTGAAGGTGAATGAAGATCAAATGAAAGACAAGTTTATTGATTACTTCATAGATAATGAACATAGAGCTGAATGGAATGAAGTGAAGAATCAATGGGAACTTGATCATTGGATCATACGCAAGTATGGAGATACTGAAAGTCAAGATGAATTGTATTCATTGTTTGACAGGTTTATGGAAGGACAACACAGAATGTTGTGGCACTTAATCTTAAGGATTTCTACTGGTGCTAATTTCAACATTTTGGTTCCTGGATTTCCTGAATGGAAATGTCCTATGACTAGCTCTGGAAGAAGGGTTGATATAATCAAAATCAAAAAGTTTGAAGAAGAGCTACTTGACAAAGAGAAGATTGATGATGAAGAACAAACTAGGCTGATCCACAGAAGACTACTAGATGCTTTCTGCGTTCCTAACATAGAAGGAGGTACTCTTTCAGACTAGATTTGTGTTTATATTTCTTTTGATTAAGTAATTGTAATCTACTGATCTTTTGTTGAATGAATGAAAAAATTAAGTACTATTTGATGTTAATAGACAAGATAACTACTTAACTAGTCTAATTATGAGAAAAGATTCAAGTAGTTTTGGCTTCATCAAAAAGGGGGAAATTGTTGGGATATGAATCCTAGACAAGTCCTAAATGATGAAAAGATAAGATGAAGTTTTGATAAGCCAAAAGTGGTTTGAATATTTTCTAAGTGTTGACTAATCTAGTCTAGTTGAGTTGAAGTCATCTTGAACAGATCAGTAGAAGTTCACATAAAAGATAAGTGTTGTTTATATTTAAAAGATAAGTACGTTTTATAAGTACTTCATATATGTGTTCTTCTTAGTTTGTTATTGAGCTATAATTGTTGTATAGAGCTCATGATATTTTCTATGTAATAGATAGATTTGTTGTATAGTTCATAAGTTGACTAAGCTTGTATTATAAAAGCTTAATGTAATGTAATAGTCTTGTTAGGACTAGATTAGTTCTATTAGAGTCTACTGGACAAGAAGAGAAGACCAGTCTACTACTCAAGACAGATGGACTACAAGACCAGTACATAATAGACTACACAAGACAAGTCAACATGAAGTTAGTTACAAAAGCGCATATAAAGATAAGGATTAAAGAAGTTAGTTATGGAATAACTAATTCGTAACAGAAACGCGTGGATTGATAAGAAGATTCAGTTGAAGGTAGTTATCAAGAAAAGTTGGTTACAACTAACTAAGTTCTTGATGTTTACAAATACTTCATGATGGTGATCATTTGAAGACTACTGTTACTGCAACTACGCATACTGAAACTTGATACTGAAGCATATTAAAGCTACATACTGAAGATTACTCTTAGAGTGCATTGAAGATTCAGAAAGAAGCCAGAAGACGAAGTCATATTCAGAAGGCTGCTACTGAAGATAGAGAAGTTTTATTTTGTTGTTTTATCAAGTTGCTAGATACTTGTTAAATTTCTAGTTAGATCGTAGATATATCTGGTGATATTTCTGTTGAAGATCTAAGTCTTCTTCTTGGGACTTAAAAGACAGGAACTACACTTTGTACTCGTGTTGAAGAGTTTAGTGGAAAATATCACAACTGGGATTGTGAGAGTGGACGTAGACAAGTTGTCGAACCACTATAAATCTTTGTGTGTTGATTTACTGTTTTAAGTTGTTTTAATTGGTTAACTGTTTAATTACTTAACTGGACTTGACTAGTTGAGTATAGAACAGAGTTCTCGATAATAAGTTGAGTATAATCTTGAATTGGGCTCATTGTTACTTTGATCATTTCCGCATTACGTATTCTGATATATCGAAAGATTTTTGAAAAGTCTATTCACCCCCCTCTAGATATTTTCACTAGCTTACTCGATATCAACTCAACTTGGGACCAACACTAACTCACATTAGCAGCGAAAATATTAGAATTAGCGACAAATTTTTTCGTGTCTAAAACAGTAGCTCCTTACTTCATGGCTATTTTTTTGCGATAAATATTTTAATTTCGTTGAAAATGTTAGCGATGAAACCCATATTTTTGTCGCTAATATTTGGCTATGGATATCCGATTTACGAATCGTTCTCTAAACCCACATTCGCACTCGATCAACCCAACCCGCAACCAAACCCGACCCGCCCCAACCCGCACCCACATACCCCCTCCCCGTTTTATTTAAATGACTATTGTCAAGTAATTCGGGTAGATTAGACGTCTCCAACCAAGTAGAATATTTGAAGATATAAGAAATAACTGCTCTAGGATAGTAATTCCAAAAGTAAGCAACGAGACAAACAGCACACAAGAATTTAAGTGGTTCGATCAATGTGATCTACATCCACTGGACCAGACGAGTACTTCTTTGATTGATAAAGAATGTTTACACACTCATTCACTCGGAATAGGATATCTCCTCACTTCACTCGTGAACTCACACAACTCAAAGATTACAAAACGTACTACAAATGCATCCACGTAACCTTTACAATGTACAAATACAAGAGTATATAAAGACCAAAGGTAGTTGCTGCTGTTAGGAACTGTTTTGAGTAGTTATCAACCGTTTGCAACCGCTTGTAACAACCCATGTGCTCTGTTATTGCCCAACTGAAATGGTAGTTATGCCCTCAAGTAGTTGTAACTGTAAAACAGTTAGTTAAACTAACTAACTTCGAACCAGAAGACTTGTCCATAAAGATCAGATCACTAGTGTTCTGATACTCAAGTCTTCTGCTCTGATGATCAAAAGCTAACTCTGCTGATAGACTTCATACTGTACTGATCTTAACTGCACTGACCAAGTACTGTGCTGACCCAAGTACTGTGCTGATCCAGTACTGTGCTGATCTAGCCAACTGTGCTGAACTCTAAGCATCACCTTCTCATCTGATCGAAACCCTTCAACTCATCTGATAAGGCCTAAGTTATCTTATCTGATCCTATCAGCTCATTACTCACTTAGTGTGCTGATTCTGAGATTATGAGATAACACTCACAATTCTCCACCTTTAGCTCATAATCGAACTAACCTCCACCAAAACATAAAAACACCAACACTATCCTCCTCAAAGAATAGCCTCCACTACTGATCTTTTGTCAAAAGAACAGTAGTCTTCTCCTCAGAGGAATTAATGCAGTCCAATAAGCCTAAGACACAAGCCAAACTTCTCTTTTGGCAATGCCTTAGTGAACGCATCAGCAGGGTCTTCACTACCTGAACCACCCCCTTCTCTACAATATCTCTTACAAAGTACAGCTTCACATCTATATGCTTAGTTCTCTCATGATACCCCTGATGCTTTGCAAGATGTATTGCACTTTGGTTATCACAAAAGACAGTCACACTTCTTTGTGATATACCAAACTCCTTCAAGATCCCCCTAAGCCACATGCTCTCCTTAACTGCTTCAGTCAAGGCTACATATTCTGATTCTGTAGTAGATAATGCAACTACGGACTTATGTATTGACCTCCATGATATAGCTGTACCAAATAAGGTGAATACATACCCTGTCAAGGACTTTCTTGTGTCTACATTGGCTGCATAGTCGGCATCAACATATCACACAAGTGCTTCTCCCTTATCTGATATCTTCTGAAATTTCAGACCTTTATCAGCTGATCCTAGAACATATCTCATGACCCACTTAACTGTCTCCCAATGACTTAAGCCTGGATCACTCATGTATCTGCTGATTACACTCATTGCATGAGTTAAATCTGGTCTACAACACACCAAAGCATACATTAAACTCCCTACTGCACTGGCATAAGGAACCTTACTCATCTGAGTTTTTTCTTGGCTGTTCTTGGGACACATCTGATTGGATAGCTTCTGATGCTGACCAATTGGTGTAGAAACTGACTTAGCTTGATGCATCCTGAATCTCTCTAACACCTTCTTCAGATAGGTAGGCTGACTAAGCTGAATTGCTCCCTCAACTCTACTGATCTCCATCCCCAAGATCACTTTAGCTTCACCAAGATCTTTCATCTCAAACTCCCTTTTGAGAATCTCTTTTACTTGATTGATACTGTTAATAGACTCCCCAGCTATTAACATATCATCAACATACAGCAGAAGATAGGTAACTAAACTTCCAACTCTTCTGAAGTAAACATAGCTGTCATACAAGCTTCTTGCAAAACCAGCTGAGCAAATGTACTCATCAAACCTTAAGTACCATTGTCTAGGGCTTTGTTTGAGGCCATAGAGTGATTTTCTGAGTAAGCACACTTTGTCTTCTCCATCTTCTATGTCCAACCCTTCTGGTATTTTCATGTAGATCTTCTCATCTAAGGTCCCATGAAGAAATGTTGTGGTCACATCCATCTGATGCAGCTCCAATTCATATTGAGCAACCATAGCCAACAAGATTTTGATGCTACAATGCTTAACAACAGGAGAGAAGATTTCATTAAAGTCAATACCTTCTTTCTGTGTAAATCCTTTAGCTACAAGCCTTGCCTTGTACCTAATCTTGCCACCTCTCTGAGCCTCCACCTTCTTCTTGTAGATCCACTTACACCCAACGAGTTTCTTGTTCATAGGCCTCTCAACAATCTCCCAAGTCTGGTTTTTGTTCAGAGATAACAATTCTTCCTCCATAGCAACTAACCACTTTTATTTGTCATGGCAGTTGATGGCTTCTGTGTAAGTTTTAGGCTCCAGAGACTCCACCTCAAGAGCTGCACATAATGCAAATGATACAATGTCAGCTTGACCATACCTCTGAGGTGGGTGGACTTCTCTTCTAGTTCTGTCCCTAGTGAGCTGATAGTCATGAAGTTCAGTATCACTATGAGTAGTCTCCTCCTCATCTGGATCAATCTGATCTTCAGTTACTGTTCTGGTTTCAACATGCTCCACCTCAACCTGTGTCTCATCTGGTCTGTTGTGTGCTGAACTAGAACTTGCCTCTTCTTTCAATGGCATTCTACTTTCATCAAAAGTTACATCTCTGCTGATAATACACTTCTGCATTCCAGCTTCAAGGCACCACAACCTATACCCTTTCACTCCTGAAGGATACCCTACGAACACACATTTCAAGGCTCGAGGCTCAAGCTTATCTTGCTTGACATGGACATATGCTAAACAACCATAAACTTTCAAATTACTGTACTCAGCTGTATGGCCAGACCATAACTCTTCTGGGGTTTTAAATTGCACAGCTGAGGAAGGGCTTCTGTTTATCAAATAGGCTGCTGTTGACACTGCTTCTCCCCAAAATACTTTAGGCAATCCAGAGCTGCTCAACATGCACCTGACCCTCTCAAGCAAAGTCTGGTTCATTCTCTCAGCTACTCCATTCTGCTGAGGTGTACCTGGTACTGTTTTGTGCCTCACTATACCCTTCTTCTTGCAGAAAACATTGAACTCTTCTGATATGAATTCCAGCCCATTATCAGTTCTCAAATGCTTGAGCTTCTTTCCAGAGACATTCTCAACCTCAGTGAGCCATTCCTTGAACTTTTCAAATGCTTCTGACTTGGATTTCAGGATAGTGATCCATACCTTTCTTGAGTAGTCATCTATGATAGACATGAAGTATCTCCCACCACTTCTGGTCCGATTCCTAGCTTGCCCCCATAAATCTGAATGGACATAGTCCAAAATTCCTTTGGTAGCTAGAGTGTGAACTCTTTCCAAACTTCAGTCTCTTGGATTTCCCAAGAATGCAGTGCTCACACAAATCAAGCTTTGTGATCTTGTCACCACCTAGCAATCCTTGCTTGCTTAGCTCAAGTAGGCCCTTCTCTCCTACATGACCTAGTCTTCTGTGCCACAACATTGAGTTGTCTTTCACCCTTGCCACATCTGATCTCCCAACTACTGTTCCTCCCTTAAGAAAGTAGATATCTTGCCTTCTCTCACCTTTAAGAACAGTAAATTCCCCCTTTGAAACTCTGAGCTCTCCATCTTCTGACTGGAATTTGTAGCCCATTGAATCCAGCATACCAAGAGATATCAAATTTCTCTTGAGTTCAGGAACATACCTGACCCTCCTGAGAATCCTCACTACTCCATCATACATCTTCAAGTGTACTGTACCTTCACCTTTGACTTTGCAAGTGTGATCATTCCCTGACAACACAGAACCTCCATTCTGATGCTTAAAATCATGAAACCAATCTCTCCTTGGAGTCATGTGGAAAGAACACCCTGAATCTAAAATCCAATCCTACTGTTCTTTAGTGGAAGTGATGGATAGGGACTGAGCTGACTCATAGCCTTTCTGCTCCTTATCTTCTTGGGTTTGATTTGCTTGATTCTTATCAACAGGGTTCTTGGGACCAGCTTTTCTCATAAGTTGTTTGTACTTGTAACAAGTACTCTTAAAGTGCCCAGGTTTGTTGCAGTGGTGGCATACAACTTCCCCTTGATTTGACACTGCTGATTTTCCCTTATCAGCTCCCTTGGGTTGACTAGACCCCTTCTTGGAGACAGATTTCTTCTGACCTCCCTTGATTGCCAATCCTTCTCCACTACTGCTCTTATCTCCTTCAGATGTTTTATTATGCAGCAGCTTGGACTTGACAGCCAAGATCACATCCTCCAATGTGATTGCCTCCTTTCTACCATACAAGATGGTGTCCTTTAGGATTTCAAAGGACTTAGGAAGAGCACTCAACAAGATCAGAGCCTTATCCTCTTCATCTAACTTGACATCCAAATTCTCCAGATCATCAAGAATCTTGTTGAACTCATCTAGCTGCTCCGTAATGGGTTTGTCATCTCCCATTCTAAAGGCATACATCTTCTGCTTCGAATAGAGTCGGTTAACAAGAGTTTTCACCATATATAACTTCTCAAGCTTATCCCAAACCCCCTTCGCTGTCTTCTCTTTAGCAACCTCCCTCAAGACCTTATCTTCAAGGCAGAGTAGGATCGTGCTTCAAGCTTTTCTGAGCAACTTGCTCTTTTCAGCCGCAGCTGCTGCAGTTTCTTCTTCTGCAGTTTCTTCGGATTCTTCGAGAGCCTCGAATAATCCTTGCTGTTCAAGGAGGGCCTGCATCTTGACCTTCCACAGCCCAAAATCTCCCGTGCCTGTAAACTTCTCTATGTTGTACTTGGTAGAATTCCCCATCTTCGATCTGCAACTACTTCAGTTCCCACACCCGGCGCCAATTGTCAAGTAATTCAGGTAGATTAGAAGTCTCCAACCAAGTAGAATACTTGAAGATATAAGAAATAACTGCTCTAGGATAGTAATTCCAAAAGTAAGCAACGAGACAAACAGCACACAGGAATTTAAGTGGTTCGATCAATGTGATCTACATCCACTGGACCAGACGAGTACTTCTTTGATTGATAAAGAATGTTTACACACTCATTCACTCGGAATAGGATATCTCCTCACTTCACTCGTGAACTCACACAACTCAAAGATTACAAAACGTACTACAAATGCATCCACGTAACCTTTACAATGTACAAATACAAGAGTATATAAAGACCAAAGGTAGTTGCTGCTGTTAGGAACTGTTTTGAGTAGTTATCAACCGTTTGCAACCGCTTGTAACAACCCATGTGCTCTGTTATTGCCCAACTGAAATGGTAGTTATGCCCTCAAGTAGTTGTAACTGTAAAACAGTTAGTTAAACTAACTAACTTCGAACCAGAAGACTTGTCCATAAAGATCACATCACTAGTGTTCTGATACTCAAGTCTTCTGCTCTGATGATCAAAAGCTAACTCTGCTGATAGACTTCATACTGTACTGATCTTAACTGCACTGACCAAGTACTGTGCTGACCCAAGTACTGTGCTGATCCAGTACTGTGCTGATCTTACTGTGCTGATCTAGCCAACTGTGCTGAACTCTAAGCATCACCTTCTCATCTGATCGAAACCCTTCAACTCATCTGATAAGGCCTAAGTTATCTTATCTGATCCTATCAGCTCACTACTCACTTAGTGTGCTGATTCTGAGATTATGAGATAACACTCACAATTCTCCACCTTTAGCTCATAATCGAACTAACCTCCACCAAAACATAAAAACACCAACACTATCCTCCTCAAAGAATAGACTCCACTACTGATCTTCTGTCACAAGAACAGTAGTCTTCTCCTCAGAGGAATTAATGCAGTCCAATAAGCCTAAGACACAAGCCAAACTTCTCTTTTGGCAATGCCTTAGTGAACGCATCAGCAGGGTTCTCCTCTGTAGCAATCTTCACTACCTGGACCACCCCCTTCTCTACAATATCTCTTACAAAGTACAGCTTCACATCTATATGCTTAGTTCTCTCATGATACCCCTGATGCTTTGCAAGATGTATTGCACTTTGGTTATCACAAAAGATAGTCACACTTCTTTGTGATATACCAAACTCCTTCAAGACCCCCCTAAGCCACATGCTCTCCTTAACTGCTTCAGTCAAGGCTACATATTCTGATTCTGTAGTAGATAATGCAACTACGGACTTATGTATTGACCTCCATGATATAGCTGTACCAAATAAGGTGAATACATACCCTGTCAAGGACTTTCTTGTGTCTACATTGGCTGCATAGTCGGCATCAACATATCCCACAAGTGCTTCTCCCTTATCTGATATCTTCTGAAATTTCAGACCTTTATCAGCTGATCCTAGAACATATCTCATGACCCACTTAATTGTCTCCCAATGACTTAAGCCTGGATCACTCATGTATCTGCTGATTACACTCATTGCATGAGTTAAATCTGGTCTACAACACACCATAGCATACATTAAACTCCCTACTGCACTGATACTTTGCAAGATGTATTGCACTTTGGATTTGACTAGTTTTATTTGCTTTCTTAGTGACATTTATAGACAACATTAGAATTAGTCTTAGTTTTTAAACCATCATTGCAAATCAATCGTGTCTAGATAGAATCGTGCCAACAAATATCACTTTTACACTAACCCTTCTCTGTGGGATCGACCTCGTACTTACTTCGCTACAATATACACCGTATACTTGCGGTCGTATATTTTAGAGTTGTAAAATACGTGAATCCCTCAGTGAGAATAACAATAAATAATTAATGAAATCAAGAAAACAGAAAAAATAAAACAAATTATATAGAATGAAATCAAGAAATTATACACCAAAATAAATCAAATAAAATACTTAAAATGTCAAATTAATGAGTAAAAATAAAAGAAATTATATTGATCCTATTATTTCAAACATCATAGTGTTGGAATCGTCTCATTATTTCACATTGTGCATGCACTCAAATTTTTTTCCTTTATTATGTTTAAACGACAACCATTTTTAATTCATGAGATTTAAAATGAAAAAATCTATTTCATCACTAAAATATTATAGACGAAATATAATTTTTATTATTGTTCTGATTATTAACAATAAAATAAAATATTGTGTTGCTAATATAGTGATAAAATATTTTATTTTTCTCTCAAATATTAAATCCACAAAATTAATTATACAAAATTTAATTTTGTCGCTAAAATATTAGCGACGAAATATAATTTTCATTGTTGTTCTTATTATTAACAATAAAATAAAATAATTTGTTTTAAGTGTAGCGATGAAATATTTTAATTTCGTTGCAAATATGAATTCCAAGAAATTAGCCACAAAAAATATATTTCATCGCAAAATAATAGCGACTAAATACAATTTTCATTGTTGTCCTGATTATTAACAACAAAATAAAACAATTTGTTGCTAGTGTAGCCATGAAATATTTTAGTTTCGTCGCAAATATTAATCCCAATAAAGTAGCTACAAAAATTTATATTTCATCACAAAATTTTAGCGACGAAATATAATTTTCTTTGTAGTTCTGATTCTTAACAACAAAATAAAACAATTTGTTGCTAGTATAACGGTAAACTATTTTAATTTCGTCGCACATATTAATTGTAAGATACTAGCCACAATTTTTTACAGCAAAATATTAGCGACGAAATATAATTTTCAACGTTAGTCTGATTATTAACAACAAAATAAAATAATTTGTTGCTAATTTAGCGATGAAATATTATAATTACGTCACAAAATTAAATTAAAAAAATTAGCCACAAAAATTACAATTTCGGCGTTAATATTTTAGCGATGAAATATAATTTTTATGGTTGTTCTGATTATTAACAAAAAAATAAAATATTTTTTTTGTTTGCGTGGCGATGAAATATTTTCATTTGGTCGCCAAAATTATATCCACAAAATTTTCATTTTTCATTGGAAAATATTAGCGACAAAATAATTTTCATTGTTCTTCTGATTATTAACAACAAAATAAAATAATTTATTGCTAGTTTAGCAATGAAATATTTTAATTTCATCGCAAAAATTAATTTCAAGAAAGTAGCCACCAAAATTTCTATTTCATCGCAAAATATTAGCGACGAAATATAATTTTCATTGTTGTTCTAACTATTAATAACAAAACGAAGCAATTTGTTGCTAATATAGCGATGAAATATATATATATATTTTGTTGCAAATATTAAATCTAAGAATTTAGTAACGTAATTTTTTATTTTGTTGCACGCTGAAGTGAAGAGGGAAATCGGATACCAGATAGAAATAGAAGAATCAGTTAAATTTCAAGGGCAATATTGACCAAATAAAGTAAATTAAGTCAAAATTCGTGGGTCAAATGCGGGTAAACGCTGGTCAAAGCGGGTCAACCTTAATTATAATATTTATTTTCGCTCTTTAATATTATCTTACTACATGACCAAAACTATGTTAGTGCAAGACCTAAATTTTGTCACTACAAGACCAAAAGTGTATTACTACAAGTCCAAAAATATTCTGGACACTTGTTTTTTTTTTTTTTAGCAAAATTACTAAAATAATTCTGACTTATTCGGCTACTACATGACTAAAACAATGTTACTACAAGACCAAAATTTTATCACTACAAGGTCAAAAGTGTATTATTACATGTCCAAAAACATTCTGGACATCTGGACAGTTAATTTTTTGGGTGAATTTGCAGAATGTTATGACATGTAATAGTAATATTTTGGCCTTGTAGTGGTAATTTTTTGATCTTGTAATAACAATATTTTTGTCAAGTAGTAAACCACGTGTTTGCGACCCGCGAATTTTTTGGGCAACCTGGATCCGGGCTTATGCCCCGCGAATTTTTTAAAATTATCTTAATTTTACTTTTGGATTAAATGGGCTTAGGATTTTAACTTGGTCTAATTAGTATGGAACGCATATATAAAATATTTCAAATAAGACTAGCCAATTTCAGATAGTGCTATTGTGAAATATGGTATATAAGTTTTTAGCATATTAAAATATTAGTAATAAAAATAATATATTTTTAACCACACTCAATAAATTTATTCGTACACTACTGTTGGAATAATGTCTTCTCAATAAATTAAAAACTTTATTTATATATATCGATCCTGTTTCTTAGTTATTTATATTTAATTGAAACAAGTTCTTTAACAAATCTTTTTAACATAATAATAGTTTAGATATGATCTAAATTTAATTTGACAAAAACATTAAACATGAAGACAAATGACAAATAAGTTTCCAAAGAACTCGATTCAAATCACCCCAATGAAATACTCACAAATACTTTCTAAAATTCTACAATTTTCGTTTCTAATTCAAATTTTATACGATTCATGGTTGAAATCAAAGAAAATTAATTAAACAAAACTCAGAATGGAGAGTAATACCCTTGTTGAACCTTGTTTTCTGGAAAATTTTTGTAACAGTAAAATGAGGATGAATTATAATTAATTATAAAAGGTTGATTTTATTACGGAAATTAAAATTTGTGACATTTTAGTGAAATTAAAATTAATATTGATAAATATGCAAACATGAAAATACGGAAATTAATCAACATGTTTGTTTTTCAACAAATCATTTTTTATTTTATTTTTCTAAATATTTAGATTATAAAATAGCTAGGATACATGTTTTTTGATCGGTTCCCTAATAGATATTCCTCTATTTAGCATGCATGCCATGTATAGAAGTTAAAAAATATACCGAGAGAATATAAAATATATCCATTTAATCATTAATAAAATACAAAAAAATTTACAATCTCAAACTAGAGACTCAGAACAACAGTTGTGTTAGTAATGAATTGAATCTATGGTGTTAATCCATAAAACTCGTTGAACCAACGGTGGTAGAGGGCATCTTTAGCAGTTATCCTCATTGTTGGATCAACGGTTAAAAGCCTTTGTAGAAGATCGTATCCGGAGGCACTCAGCGACGTCGCCCTTCGAATCGGTGTGTTATAAATTAACCTAAATTGGTTTAGCTCCGAATCCCCCGGAAAAAGCACCTCGTTAGACACCAATTCTGCCATAATACACCCAATCGACCACATGTCAATTGCTTTGGTGTACGTCCCTCCACCTAGAAGAATCTCGGGGGCACGGTACCATAAAGTACCCACCCCCGGGGTGAACGACCCTAGTCCACTCTCAAAAATACGGGACAAACCGAAGTCACAGATTTTCAATCGAGTTGTATCCTTGACGTTGACCAGGATGTTGGCGGGCTTAAGATCCCTGTGCATCACATCCAAATCGTGGAGAAAGTCAATACCCTCGAGAATCTGTTTCATCACGAGTTTGACTTCACTTTGTGTCAACGTCGACCCTCTCTTTGCTTCCATGAATCTTCTTAAGTCTGTTTGCATGTGCTCCATCACTACGTACACATGGCCATCGCCTTCGTGGATGAGTCCTTTGTACTCCACGATCGAGGGGTGGGGCGGAAGGCACGACAAGAACGCAACTTCTTGTTTTGTAGATTCGGACATGCCGTGCAATTCGTGCTTAATGGCAACGATTTCCCCGGATGTATTGTTTCTTCCTTCGTATACAACGCCATAACTTCCACTACTGATCACCTTCACAATCGTATATGTTGTTGGCTCCTGACTATGATTGTTGTAGCTTGAATATTGATCAAACTGCACCATGATTTTTAATTTGAAGCAATGATCGATATTAAGATTTACGAAATATGAAAATTATGGAAAAAAAATATGAATGTCAATAGTGTGTGTAGTAACGTTGGTTTATACAGAGTAGGTTGGTCTGTTCAGAGAAATCCATAATAAATCGGGGAGAATCTAATATTCATATCTAATTCAGATAAAAAAAAATACGCATATAAGGAAATATATATCTAAACGCAAGATAATATATTTTCTTTTTTTCCCAATTTCATTTGGACCAAACAAATTATAGGAGTGGTATAATCGTATAAATGAGATGATTTTGTACAATCCCTAAAAAATCTGATATATAACGAAAAAAAAAAAAAAGAGATTTCCGAATTACTCATCCAAAAGGACTAAAACGTCTTGAGCATGGATGAAAATGTCGGTCGGATATTTTTCCAATATATTCTTGATATATCCAATTTCCGTGGTCGATATCGGTATTTGAAAATGTCGGTCGGATATTTATCCCCTTGTTTAGTGTCACTTCAAGAAAACTGCAATTTAGCCGCGAACAATTTTATCGTTAATTATAATATTTTCGTCGCTAACGTGTTTGTGACAAAAAAATTAATTTTGTCGCAAATATTAGCGATGAAAATTTGAGTTTCTTTGCAAAATATTAGTGATGTGCGAAAATGTGAGAGTTTCATCGCAGAATATTAGCGACGAAAATATGAGTTTCATCGCAAAATGTTTGCGAGGAAAATCAAACATTTGTCGCAAACACATTAGCGACGGGTGTATAGCAACAAATCCCGCGACGCAATTATTTCATCGCTAACTCACATTAGCAGCGAAAATATTAGAATTAGCGACAAATTTTTTCGTGTCTAAAACAGTAGCTCCTTACTTCATGGCTATTTTTTTGCGATAAATATTTTAATTTCGTTGCAAATGTTAGCGATGAAACCCATATTTTTGTCGCTAATATTTGGCTATGGATATCCGATTTACGAATCGTTCTCAAAACCCACATTCGCACTCGATCAACCCAACCCGCACCCACATACCCCCTCCCCGTTTTATTTAAATAACTATTTATTTGGTCTTCGTGGGAATTGATCCCGGGTGAATGGGCATCCAGCACCACTCGGGCATATAGCTCTTTGGCTCAGTTTTTAATATTAATTATATATGTATTCAATTGTTACTAATTTAGTTAATTTTACTCATTTAATTAATTTATTTCACATATATTAATTAATTAATTTTTAACTTTTAACAATTATATATATATATGCATATATATTGTAATTTTTAAAACAATTCCAATTGTAAAAAATCAATGTCACTTTAACAATTCAAAAAAATTAATAAATATTACATCTAATCTTCATCCTCTCATCTTTATGTCCATCTTCATTTGTATCGATCATCATATTTATAAATAATTTTATAAATATTCAAACAGATTTATAAGACACAAAATTTGGAGAATTATTAAACATTTAATTATATAAACTGATTTTCTAGATTTAATATGCATAGTTGAAGTAGTACTTTTCCTTCATGCTCAGTGAGAATAACAATAAATAATTAATGAAATCAAGAAAACAGAAAAAATAAAACAAATTATATAGAATGAAATCAAGAAATTATACACCAAAATAAATCAAATAAAATACTTAAAATGTCAAATTAATGAGTAAAAGTAAAAGAAATTATATTGATCCTAAACATCATAGTGTTGGAATCGTCTCTTTATTTCACATTGTGCATGCACTCAAAAAAATTTCCTTTATTATGTTTAAACGACAACCATTTTTAATTCATGAGATTTAAAATGAAAAAATCTATTTCATCACTAAAATATTATAGACGAAATATAATTTTTATTATTGTTCTGATTATTAACAATAAAATAATTTGTTTTAAGTGTAGCGATGAAATATTTTAATTTCGTTGCAAATATGAATTCCAAGAAATTAGCCACAAAAAATATATTTCATCACAAAATAATAGCGACTAAATATAATTTTCATTGTTGTCCTGATTATTAACAACAAAATAAAACAATTTGTTGCTAGTGTAGCCATGAAATATTTTAGTTTCGTCGCAAATATTAATCCCAATAAAGTAGCTACAAAAATTTATATTTCATCACAAAATTTTAGCGACGAAATATAATTTTCTTTGTAGTTCTGATTCTTAACAACAAAATAAAACAATTTGTTGCTAGTATATCAGTAAAATATTTTAATTTCGTTGCACATATTAATTGTAAGATACTAGCCACAATTTTTTTACAGCAAAATATTAGCGACGAAATATAATTTTCAACGTTAGTGTGATTATTAACAACAAAATAAAATAATTTGTTGCTAATTTAGCGATGAAATATTATAATTACATCACAAAATTAAATCCAAAAAATTAGCCACAAAAATTACAATTTCGGCGTTAATATTTTAGCGATGAAATATAATTTTTATGGTTGTTCTGATTATTAACAAAAACATAAAATATTTTTTTGTTTGCGTGGCGATGAAATATTTTCATTTGGTCGCCAAAATTATATCCACAAAATTTTCATTTTTCATTGGAAAATATTAGCGACAAAATAATTTTCATTTTTCTTCTGATTATTAACAACAAAATAAAATAATTTATTGCTAGTTTAACAATGAAATATTTTAATTTCATCGCAAAAAATAATTTCAAGAAAGTAGCCACCAAAATTTCTATTTCATCGCAAAATATTAGCGACGAAATATAATTTTCATTGTTGTTCTAACTATTAATAACAAAATGAAGCAATTTGTTGCTAATGTAGCGATGAAATATATATATTTTGTTGCAAATATTAAATCTAAGAATTTAGTAATGTAATTTTTTTTTTTGTTGGACGCTGAAGTGAAGAGGGAAATCGTATACCAGATAGAAATAGAATAATGAGTTAAATTTCAAGGGCAATATTGACCAAATAAAGTAAATTAAGTCAAAATTCGTGGGTCAAATGCGGGTAAACGCTGGTCAAAGCGGGTCAACCTTAATTATAATATTTATTTCCGCTCTAAAATATTATCTTACTACATGACCAAAACTATGTTAGTGCAAGACCTAAATTTTGTCACTACAAGACCAAAAGTGTATTACTACAAGTCCAAAAATATTCTGGACACTTGTTTTTTTTTTTTTAGCAAAATTACTAAAATAATTCTGACTTATTCGGCTACTACATGACTAAAACAATGTTACTACAAGACCAAAATTTTATCACTATAAGGTCGAAAGTGTATTATTACATGTCCAAAATCATTCTGGACAGTTAATTTTTTGGGTGAATTTGCAGAATGTTTTGACATGTAATAGTAATTTCTTGGCTTTGTAGTGATAATTTTTTGATCTTGTAGTAACAATATTTTAGTCATGTAGTAAATCACCTGTTTGCGACCCGCGAATTTTCTGGGCAACCCGGATCCGGGCTTATGCCCCGCGAATTTTTTAAAATTATCTTAATTTTACTTTTGGATTAAATGGGCTTAGGATTTTAACTTGGTCTAATTAGTATATGGAACGCATATATAAAATATTTCAAATAAGACTAGCCAAATTCAGATAGTGCTATTGGAATAATGTCTCTCAATAAATTAAAAACTTTATTTATCGATCCTGTTTCTTAGTTATTTATATTTAATTTTTTTTTTTAATTACATTATATACCCATTCATTTTCACCTCCGCATGACTAGTTATTTATATTTAATTGAAACAAGTTCTTTAACGAATCTTTTTAACAGAATAGGTTTATATATGATCTAAATTTAATTTGACAAAAACATTAAACATGAAGACAAATGACAAATAAGTTCCCAAAGAACTCGATTCAATGAAATACTCACATAGGCTGCTGACGTGGCTTCTTCAAATATTTTCATTCTTAAATTTCTAAAATTCTACAATTATTGTATACGATTCAGGTTGAACCTTGTTTTCTGGAAAATTTTTGTAACAGTAAAATGGGGGATGAATTATAATTAATTATAAAAGGTTGATTTTATTACGGAAATTAAAATTTGTGACATTTTAGTGAAATTAAAATTAATATTGATAAATATGCAAACATGAAAATACGGAAATTAATCAACATGTTTGTTTTTCAACAAATCATTTTTTATTTTATTTTTCTAAATATTTAGATTATAAAATAGCTAGGATACATGTTTTTTGATCGGTTCCCTAATAGATATTCCTCTATTTAGCATGCATGCCATGTATAGAAGTTAAAAAATATACCGAGAGAATATAAAATATATCCATTTAATCATTAATAAAATACAAAAAAATTTACAATCTCAAACTAGAGACTCAGAACAACAGTTGTGTTAGTAATGAATTGAATCTATGGTGTTAATCCATAAAACTCGTTGAACCAACGGTGGTAGAGGGCATCTTTAGCAGTTATCCTCATTGTTGGATCAACGGTTAAAAGCCTTTGTAGAAGATCGTATCCGGAGGCACTCAGCGACGTCGCCCTTCGAATCGGTGTGTTATAAATTAACCTAAATTGGTTTAGCTCCGAATCCCCCGGAAAAAGCACCTCGTTAGACACCAATTCTGCCATAATACACCCAATCGACCACATGTCAATTGCTTTGGTGTACGTCCCTCCACCTAGAAGAATCTCGGGGGCACGGTACCATAAAGTACCCACCCCCGGGGTGAACGACCCTAGTCCACTCTCAAAAATACGGGACAAACCGAAGTCACAGATTTTCAATCGAGTTGTATCCTTGACGTTGACCAGGATGTTGGCGGGCTTAAGATCCCTGTGCATCACATCCAAATCGTGGAGAAAGTCAATACCCTCGAGAATCTGTTTCATCACGAGTTTGACTTCACTTTGTGTCAACGTCGACCCTCTCTTTGCTTCCATGAATCTTCTTAAGTCTGTTTGCATGTGCTCCATCACTACGTACACATGGCCATCGCCTTCGTGGATGAGTCCTTTGTACTCCACGATCGAGGGGTGGGGCGGAAGGCACGACAAGAACGCAACTTCTTGTTTTGTAGATTCGGACATGCCGTGCAATTCGTGCTTAATGGCAACGATTTCCCCGGATGTATTGTTTCTTCCTTCGTATACAACGCCATAACTTCCACTACTGATCACCTTCACAATCGTATATGTTGTTGGCTCCTGACTATGATTGTTGTAGCTTGAATATTGATCAAACTGCACCATGATTTTTAATTTGAAGCAATGATCGATATTAAGATTTACGAAATATGAAAATTATGGAAAAAAAATATGAATGTCAATAGTGTGTGTAGTAACGTTGGTTTATACAGAGTAGGTTGGTCTGTTCAGAGAAATCCATAATAAATCGGGGAGAATCTAATATTCATATCTAATTCAGATAAAAAAAAATACGCATATAAGGAAATATATATCTAAACGCAAGATAATATATTTTCTTTTTTTCCCAATTTCATTTGGACCAAACAAATTATAGGAGTGGTATAATCGTATAAATGAGATGATTTTGTACAATCCCTAAAAAATCTGATATATAACGAAAAAAAAAAAAAAGAGATTTCCGAATTACTCATCCAAAAGGACTAAAACGTCTTGAGCATGGATGAAAATGTCGGTCGGATATTTTTCCAATATATTCTTGATATATCCAATTTCCGTGGTCGATATCGGTATTTGAAAATGTCGGTCGGATATTTATCCCCTTGTTTAGTGTCACTTCAAGAAAACTGCAATTTAGCCGCGAACAATTTTATCGTTAATTATAATATTTTCGTCGCTAACGTGTTTGTGACAAAAAAATTAATTTTGTCGCAAATATTAGCGATGAAAATTTGAGTTTCTTTGCAAAATATTAGTGATGTGCGAAAATGTGAGAGTTTCATCGCAGAATATTAGCGACGAAAATATGAGTTTCATCGCAAAATGTTTGCGAGGAAAATCAAACATTTGTCGCAAACACATTAGCGACGGGTGTATAGCAACAAATCCCGCGACGCAATTATTTCATCGCTAACTCACATTAGCAGCGAAAATATTAGAATTAGCGACAAATTTTTTCGTGTCTAAAACAGTAGCTCCTTACTTCATGGCTATTTTTTTGCGATAAATATTTTAATTTCGTTGCAAATGTTAGCGATGAAACCCATATTTTTGTCGCTAATATTTGGCTATGGATATCCGATTTACGAATCGTTCTCAAAACCCACATTCGCATTCGATCAACCCAACCCTCACCCACATACCCCCTCCCCGTTTTATTTAAATGACTATTTATTTGGTCTTCGTGGGAATTGATCCCGGGTGAATGGGCATCCAGCACCACTCGGGCATATAGCTCTTTGGCTCAGTTTTTAATATTAATTATATATGTATTCAATTGTTACTAATTTAGTTAATTTTACTCATTTAATTAATTTATTTCACATATATTAATTAATTAATTTTTAACTTTTAACAATTATATATATATATGCATATATATTGTAATTTTTAAAACAATTCCAATTGTAAAAAATCAATGTCACTTTAACAATTCAAAAAAATTAATAAATATTACATCTAATCTTCATCCTCTCATCTTTATGTCCATCTTCATTTGTATCGATCATCATATTTATAAATAATTTTATAAATATTCAAACAGATTTATAAGACACAAAATTTGGAGAATTATTAAACATTTAATTATATAAACTGATTTTCTAGATTTAATATGCATAGTTGAAGTAGTACTTTTCCTTCATGCTCAGTGAGAATAACAATAAATAATTAATGAAATCAAGAAAACAGAAAAAATAAAACAAATTATATAGAATGAAATCAAGAAATTATACACCAAAATAAATCAAATAAAATACTTAAAATGTCAAATTAATGAGTAAAAGTAAAAGAAATTATATTGATCCTAAACATCATAGTGTTGGAATCGTCTCTTTATTTCACATTGTGCATGCACTCAAAAAAATTTCCTTTATTATGTTTAAACGACAACCATTTTTAATTCATGAGATTTAAAATGAAAAAATCTATTTCATCACTAAAATATTATAGACGAAATATAATTTTTATTATTGTTCTGATTATTAACAATAAAATAATTTGTTTTAAGTGTAGCGATGAAATATTTTAATTTCGTTGCAAATATGAATTCCAAGAAATTAGCCACAAAAAATATATTTCATCACAAAATAATAGCGACTAAATATAATTTTCATTGTTGTCCTGATTATTAACAACAAAATAAAACAATTTGTTGCTAGTGTAGCCATGAAATATTTTAGTTTCGTCGCAAATATTAATCCCAATAAAGTAGCTACAAAAATTTATATTTCATCACAAAATTTTAGCGACGAAATATAATTTTCTTTGTAGTTCTGATTCTTAACAACAAAATAAAACAATTTGTTGCTAGTATATCAGTAAAATATTTTAATTTCGTTGCACATATTAATTGTAAGATACTAGCCACAATTTTTTTACAGCAAAATATTAGCGACGAAATATAATTTTCAACGTTAGTGTGATTATTAACAACAAAATAAAATAATTTGTTGCTAATTTAGCGATGAAATATTATAATTACATCACAAAATTAAATCCAAAAAATTAGCCACAAAAATTACAATTTCGGCGTTAATATTTTAGCGATGAAATATAATTTTTATGGTTGTTCTGATTATTAACAAAAACATAAAATATTTTTTTGTTTGCGTGGCGATGAAATATTTTCATTTGGTCGCCAAAATTATATCCACAAAATTTTCATTTTTCATTGGAAAATATTAGCGACAAAATAATTTTCATTTTTCTTCTGATTATTAACAACAAAATAAAATAATTTATTGCTAGTTTAACAATGAAATATTTTAATTTCATCGCAAAAAATAATTTCAAGAAAGTAGCCACCAAAATTTCTATTTCATCGCAAAATATTAGCGACGAAATATAATTTTCATTGTTGTTCTAACTATTAATAACAAAATGAAGCAATTTGTTGCTAATGTAGCGATGAAATATATATATTTTGTTGCAAATATTAAATCTAAGAATTTAGTAATGTAATTTTTTTTTTTTTGTTGGACGCTGAAGTGAAGAGGGAAATCGTATACCAGATAGAAATAGAATAATGAGTTAAATTTCAAGGGCAATATTGACCAAATAAAGTAAATTAAGTCAAAATTCGTGGGTCAAATGCGGGTAAACGCTGGTCAAAGCGGGTCAACCTTAATTATAATATTTATTTCCGCTCTAAAATATTATCTTACTACATGACCAAAACTATGTTAGTGCAAGACCTAAATTTTGTCACTACAAGACCAAAAGTGTATTACTACAAGTCCAAAAATATTCTGGACACTTGTTTTTTTTTTTTAGCAAAATTACTAAAATAATTCTGACTTATTCGGCTACTACATGACTAAAACAATGTTACTACAAGACCAAAATTTTATCACTATAAGGTCGAAAGTGTATTATTACATGTCCAAAATCATTCTGGACAGTTAATTTTTTGGGTGAATTTGCAGAATGTTTTGACATGTAATAGTAATTTTTTGGCTTTGTAGTGATAATTTTTTGATCTTGTAGTAACAATATTTTAGTCATGTAGTAAATCACCTGTTTGCGACCCGCGAATTTTCTGGGCAACCCGGATCCGGGCTTATGCCCCGCGAATTTTTTAAAATTATCTTAATTTTACTTTTGGATTAAATGGGCTTAGGATTTTAACTTGGTCTAATTAGTATATGGAACGCATATATAAAATATTTCAAATAAGACTAGCCAAATTCAGATAGTGCTATTGGAATAATGTCTCTCAATAAATTAAAAACTTTATTTATCGATCCTGTTTCTTAGTTATTTATATTTAATTTTTTTTTTTAATTACATTATATACCCATTCATTTTCACCTCCGCATGACTAGTTATTTATATTTAATTGAAACAAGTTCTTTAACGAATCTTTTTAACAGAATAGGTTTATATATGATCTAAATTTAATTTGACAAAAACATTAAACATGAAGACAAATGACAAATAAGTTCCCAAAGAACTCGATTCAATGAAATACTCACATAGGCTGCTGACGTGGCTTCTTCAAATATTTTCATTCTTAAATTTCTAAAATTCTACAATTATTGTATACGATTCAGGTTGAACCTTGTTTTCTGGAAAATTTTTGTAACAGTAAAATGGGGGATGAATTATAATTAATTATAAAAGGTTGATTTTATTACGGAAATTAAAATTTGTGACATTTTAGTGAAATTAAAATTAATATTGATAAATATGCAAACATGAAAATACGGAAATTAATCAACATGTTTGTTTTTCAACAAATCATTTTTTATTTTATTTTTCTAAATATTTAGATTATAAAATAGCTAGGATACATGTTTTTTGATCGGTTCCCTAATAGATATTCCTCTATTTAGCATGCATGCCATGTATAGAAGTTAAAAAATATACCGAGAGAATATAAAATATATCCATTTAATCATTAATAAAATACAAAAAAATTTACAATCTCAAACTAGAGACTCAGAACAACAGTTGTGTTAGTAATGAATTGAATCTATGGTGTTAATCCATAAAACTCGTTGAACCAACGGTGGTAGAGGGCATCTTTAGCAGTTATCCTCATTGTTGGATCAACGGTTAAAAGCCTTTGTAGAAGATCGTATCCGGAGGCACTCAGCGACGTCGCCCTTCGAATCGGTGTGTTATAAATTAACCTAAATTGGTTTAGCTCCGAATCCCCCGGAAAAAGCACCTCGTTAGACACCAATTCTGCCATAATACACCCAATCGACCACATGTCAATTGCTTTGGTGTACGTCCCTCCACCTAGAAGAATCTCGGGGGCACGGTACCATAAAGTACCCACCCCCGGGGTGAACGACCCTAGTCCACTCTCAAAAATACGGGACAAACCGAAGTCACAGATTTTCAATCGAGTTGTATCCTTGACGTTGACCAGGATGTTGGCGGGCTTAAGATCCCTGTGCATCACATCCAAATCGTGGAGAAAGTCAATACCCTCGAGAATCTGTTTCATCACGAGTTTGACTTCACTTTGTGTCAACGTCGACCCTCTCTTTGCTTCCATGAATCTTCTTAAGTCTGTTTGCATGTGCTCCATCACTACGTACACATGGCCATCGCCTTCGTGGATGAGTCCTTTGTACTCCACGATCGAGGGGTGGGGCGGAAGGCACGACAAGAACGCAACTTCTTGTTTTGTAGATTCGGACATGCCGTGCAATTCGTGCTTAATGGCAACGATTTCCCCGGATGTATTGTTTCTTCCTTCGTATACAACGCCATAACTTCCACTACTGATCACCTTCACAATCGTATATGTTGTTGGCTCCTGACTATGATTGTTGTAGCTTGAATATTGATCAAACTGCACCATGATTTTTAATTTGAAGCAATGATCGATATTAAGATTTACGAAATATGAAAATTATGGAAAAAAAATATGAATGTCAATAGTGTGTGTAGTAACGTTGGTTTATACAGAGTAGGTTGGTCTGTTCAGAGAAATCCATAATAAATCGGGGAGAATCTAATATTCATATCTAATTCAGATAAAAAAAAATACGCATATAAGGAAATATATATCTAAACGCAAGATAATATATTTTCTTTTTTTCCCAATTTCATTTGGACCAAACAAATTATAGGAGTGGTATAATCGTATAAATGAGATGATTTTGTACAATCCCTAAAAAATCTGATATATAACGAAAAAAAAAAAAAAAGAGATTTCCGAATTACTCATCCAAAAGGACTAAAACGTCTTGAGCATGGATGAAAATGTCGGTCGGATATTTTTCCAATATATTCTTGATATATCCAATTTCCGTGGTCGATATCGGTATTTGAAAATGTCGGTCGGATATTTATCCCCTTGTTTAGTGTCACTTCAAGAAAACTGCAATTTAGCCGCGAACAATTTTATCGTTAATTATAATATTTTCGTCGCTAACGTGTTTGTGACAAAAAAATTAATTTTGTCGCAAATATTAGCGATGAAAATTTGAGTTTCTTTGCAAAATATTAGTGATGTGCGAAAATGTGAGAGTTTCATCGCAGAATATTAGCGACGAAAATATGAGTTTCATCGCAAAATGTTTGCGAGGAAAATCAAACATTTGTCGCAAACACATTAGCGACGGGTGTATAGCAACAAATCCCGCGACGCAATTATTTCATCGCTAACTCACATTAGCAGCGAAAATATTAGAATTAGCGACAAATTTTTTCGTGTCTAAAACAGTAGCTCCTTACTTCATGGCTATTTTTTTGCGATAAATATTTTAATTTCGTTGCAAATGTTAGCGATGAAACCCATATTTTTGTCGCTAATATTTGGCTATGGATATCCGATTTACGAATCGTTCTCAAAACCCACATTCGCATTCGATCAACCCAACCCTCACCCACATACCCCCTCCCCGTTTTATTTAAATGACTATTTATTTGGTCTTCGTGGGAATTGATCCCGGGTGAATGGGCATCCAGCACCACTCGGGCATATAGCTCTTTGGCTCAGTTTTTAATATTAATTATATATGTATTCAATTGTTACTAATTTAGTTAATTTTACTCATTTAATTAATTTATTTCACATATATTAATTAATTAATTTTTAACTTTTAACAATTATATATATATATGCATATATATTGTAATTTTTAAAACAATTCCAATTGTAAAAAATCAATGTCACTTTAACAATTCAAAAAAATTAATAAATATTACATCTAATCTTCATCCTCTCATCTTTATGTCCATCTTCATTTGTATCGATCATCATATTTATAAATAATTTTATAAATATTCAAACAGATTTATAAGACACAAAATTTGGAGAATTATTAAACATTTAATTATATAAACTGATTTTCTAGATTTAATATGCATAGTTGAAGTAGTACTTTTCCTTCATGCTCAGTGAGAATAACAATAAATAATTAATGAAATCAAGAAAACAGAAAAAATAAAACAAATTATATAGAATGAAATCAAGAAATTATACACCAAAATAAATCAAATAAAATACTTAAAATGTCAAATTAATGAGTAAAAGTAAAAGAAATTATATTGATCCTAAACATCATAGTGTTGGAATCGTCTCTTTATTTCACATTGTGCATGCACTCAAAAAAATTTCCTTTATTATGTTTAAACGACAACCATTTTTAATTCATGAGATTTAAAATGAAAAAATCTATTTCATCACTAAAATATTATAGACGAAATATAATTTTTATTATTGTTCTGATTATTAACAATAAAATAATTTGTTTTAAGTGTAGCGATGAAATATTTTAATTTCGTTGCAAATATGAATTCCAAGAAATTAGCCACAAAAAATATATTTCATCACAAAATAATAGCGACTAAATATAATTTTCATTGTTGTCCTGATTATTAACAACAAAATAAAACAATTTGTTGCTAGTGTAGCCATGAAATATTTTAGTTTCGTCGCAAATATTAATCCCAATAAAGTAGCTACAAAAATTTATATTTCATCACAAAATTTTAGCGACGAAATATAATTTTCTTTGTAGTTCTGATTCTTAACAACAAAATAAAACAATTTGTTGCTAGTATATCAGTAAAATATTTTAATTTCGTTGCACATATTAATTGTAAGATACTAGCCACAATTTTTTTACAGCAAAATATTAGCGACGAAATATAATTTTCAACGTTAGTGTGATTATTAACAACAAAATAAAATAATTTGTTGCTAATTTAGCGATGAAATATTATAATTACATCACAAAATTAAATCCAAAAAATTAGCCACAAAAATTACAATTTCGGCGTTAATATTTTAGCGATGAAATATAATTTTTATGGTTGTTCTGATTATTAACAAAAACATAAAATATTTTTTTGTTTGCGTGGCGATGAAATATTTTCATTTGGTCGCCAAAATTATATCCACAAAATTTTCATTTTTCATTGGAAAATATTAGCGACAAAATAATTTTCATTTTTCTTCTGATTATTAACAACAAAATAAAATAATTTATTGCTAGTTTAACAATGAAATATTTTAATTTCATCGCAAAAAATAATTTCAAGAAAGTAGCCACCAAAATTTCTATTTCATCGCAAAATATTAGCGACGAAATATAATTTTCATTGTTGTTCTAACTATTAATAACAAAATGAAGCAATTTGTTGCTAATGTAGCGATGAAATATATATATTTTGTTGCAAATATTAAATCTAAGAATTTAGTAATGTAATTTTTTTTTTTTGTTGGACGCTGAAGTGAAGAGGGAAATCGTATACCAGATAGAAATAGAATAATGAGTTAAATTTCAAGGGCAATATTGACCAAATAAAGTAAATTAAGTCAAAATTCGTGGGTCAAATGCGGGTAAACGCTGGTCAAAGCGGGTCAACCTTAATTATAATATTTATTTCCGCTCTAAAATATTATCTTACTACATGACCAAAACTATGTTAGTGCAAGACCTAAATTTTGTCACTACAAGACCAAAAGTGTATTACTACAAGTCCAAAAATATTCTGGACACTTGTTTTTTTTTTTTTAGCAAAATTACTAAAATAATTCTGACTTATTCGGCTACTACATGACTAAAACAATGTTACTACAAGACCAAAATTTTATCACTATAAGGTCGAAAGTGTATTATTACATGTCCAAAATCATTCTGGACAGATAATTTTTTGGGTGAATTTGCAGAATGTTTTGACATGTAATAGTAATTTTTTGGCTTTGTAGTGATAATTTTTTGATCTTGTAGTAACAATATTTTAGTCATGTAGTAAATCACCTGTTTGCGACCCGCGAATTTTCTGGGCAACCCGGATCCGGGCTTATGCCCCGCGAATTTTTTAAAATTATCTTAATTTTACTTTTGGATTAAATGGGCTTAGGATTTTAACTTGGTCTAATTAGTATATGGAACGCATATATAAAATATTTCAAATAAGACTAGCCAAATTCAGATAGTGCTATTGGAATAATGTCTCTCAATAAATTAAAAACTTTATTTATCGATCCTGTTTCTTAGTTATTTATATTTAATTTTTTTTTTTAATTACATTATATACCCATTCATTTTCACCTCCGCATGACTAGTTATTTATATTTAATTGAAACAAGTTCTTTAACGAATCTTTTTAACAGAATAGGTTTATATATGATCTAAATTTAATTTGACAAAAACATTAAACATGAAGACAAATGACAAATAAGTTCCCAAAGAACTCGATTCAATGAAATACTCACATAGGCTGCTGACGTGGCTTCTTCAAATATTTTCATTCTTAAATTTCTAAAATTCTACAATTATTGTATACGATTCAGGTTGAACCTTGTTTTCTGGAAAATTTTTGTAACAGTAAAATGGGGGATGAATTATAATTAATTATAAAAGGTTGATTTTATTACGGAAATTAAAATTTGTGACATTTTAGTGAAATTAAAATTAATATTGATAAATATGCAAACATGAAAATACGGAAATTAATCAACATGTTTGTTTTTCAACAAATCATTTTTTATTTTATTTTTCTAAATATTTAGATTATAAAATAGCTAGGATACATGTTTTTTGATCGGTTCCCTAATAGATATTCCTCTATTTAGCATGCATGCCATGTATAGAAGTTAAAAAATATACCGAGAGAATATAAAATATATCCATTTAATCATTAATAAAATACAAAAAAATTTACAATCTCAAACTAGAGACTCAGAACAACAGTTGTGTTAGTAATGAATTGAATCTATGGTGTTAATCCATAAAACTCGTTGAACCAACGGTGGTAGAGGGCATCTTTAGCAGTTATCCTCATTGTTGGATCAACGGTTAAAAGCCTTTGTAGAAGATCGTATCCGGAGGCACTCAGCGACGTCGCCCTTCGAATCGGTGTGTTATAAATTAACCTAAATTGGTTTAGCTCCGAATCCCCCGGAAAAAGCACCTCGTTAGACACCAATTCTGCCATAATACACCCAATCGACCACATGTCAATTGCTTTGGTGTACGTCCCTCCACCTAGAAGAATCTCGGGGGCACGGTACCATAAAGTACCCACCCCCGGGGTGAACGACCCTAGTCCACTCTCAAAAATACGGGACAAACCGAAGTCACAGATTTTCAATCGAGTTGTATCCTTGACGTTGACCAGGATGTTGGCGGGCTTAAGATCCCTGTGCATCACATCCAAATCGTGGAGAAAGTCAATACCCTCGAGAATCTGTTTCATCACGAGTTTGACTTCACTTTGTGTCAACGTCGACCCTCTCTTTGCTTCCATGAATCTTCTTAAGTCTGTTTGCATGTGCTCCATCACTACGTACACATGGCCATCGCCTTCGTGGATGAGTCCTTTGTACTCCACGATCGAGGGGTGGGGCGGAAGGCACGACAAGAACGCAACTTCTTGTTTTGTAGATTCGGACATGCCGTGCAATTCGTGCTTAATGGCAACGATTTCCCCGGATGTATTGTTTCTTCCTTCGTATACAACGCCATAACTTCCACTACTGATCACCTTCACAATCGTATATGTTGTTGGCTCCTGACTATGATTGTTGTAGCTTGAATATTGATCAAACTGCACCATGATTTTTAATTTGAAGCAATGATCGATATTAAGATTTACGAAATATGAAAATTATGGAAAAAAAATATGAATGTCAATAGTGTGTGTAGTAACGTTGGTTTATACAGAGTAGGTTGGTCTGTTCAGAGAAATCCATAATAAATCGGGGAGAATCTAATATTCATATCTAATTCAGATAAAAAAAAATACGCATATAAGGAAATATATATCTAAACGCAAGATAATATATTTTCTTTTTTCCCCAATTTCATTTGGACCAAACAAATTATAGGAGTGGTATAATCGTATAAATGAGATGATTTTGTACAATCCCTAAAAAATCTGATATATAACGAAAAAAAAAAAAAAGAGATTTCCGAATTACTCATCCAAAAGGACTAAAACGTCTTGAGCATGGATGAAAATGTCGGTCGGATATTTTTCCAATATATTCTTGATATATCCAATTTCCGTGGTCGATATCGGTATTTGAAAATGTCGGTCGGATATTTATCCCCTTGTTTAGTGTCACTTCAAGAAAACTGCAATTTAGCCGCGAACAATTTTATCGTTAATTATAATATTTTCGTCGCTAACGTGTTTGTGACAAAAAAATTAATTTTGTCGCAAATATTAGCGATGAAAATTTGAGTTTCTTTGCAAAATATTAGTGATGTGCGAAAATGTGAGAGTTTCATCGCAGAATATTAGCGACGAAAATATGAGTTTCATCGCAAAATGTTTGCGAGGAAAATCAAACATTTGTCGCAAACACATTAGCGACGGGTGTATAGCAACAAATCCCGCGACGCAATTATTTCATCGCTAACTCACATTAGCAGCGAAAATATTAGAATTAGCGACAAATTTTTTCGTGTCTAAAACAGTAGCTCCTTACTTCATGGCTATTTTTTTGCGATAAATATTTTAATTTCGTTGCAAATGTTAGCGATGAAACCCATATTTTTGTCGCTAATATTTGGCTATGGATATCCGATTTACGAATCGTTCTCAAAACCCACATTCGCATTCGATCAACCCAACCCTCACCCACATACCCCCTCCCCGTTTTATTTAAATGACTATTTATTTGGTCTTCGTGGGAATTGATCCCGGGTGAATGGGCATCCAGCACCACTCGGGCATATAGCTCTTTGGCTCAGTTTTTAATATTAATTATATATGTATTCAATTGTTACTAATTTAGTTAATTTTACTCATTTAATTAATTTATTTCACATATATTAATTAATTAATTTTTAACTTTTAACAATTATATATATATATGCATATATATTGTAATTTTTAAAACAATTCCAATTGTAAAAAATCAATGTCACTTTAACAATTCAAAAAAATTAATAAATATTACATATAATCTTCATCCTCTCATCTTTATGTCCATCTTCATTTGTATCGATCATCATATTTATAAATAATTTTATAAATATTCAAACAGATTTATAAGACACAAAATTTGGAGAATTATTAAACATTTAATTATATAAACTGATTTTCTAGATTTAATATGCATAGTTGAAGTAGTACTTTTCCTTCATGCTCAGTGAGAATAACAATAAATAATTAATGAAATCAAGAAAACAGAAAAAATAAAACAAATTATATAGAATGAAATCAAGAAATTATACACCAAAATAAATCAAATAAAATACTTAAAATGTCAAATTAATGAGTAAAAGTAAAAGAAATTATATTGATCCTAAACATCATAGTGTTGGAATCGTCTCTTTATTTCACATTGTGCATGCACTCAAAAAAATTTCCTTTATTATGTTTAAACGACAACCATTTTTAATTCATGAGATTTAAAATGAAAAAATCTATTTCATCACTAAAATATTATAGACGAAATATAATTTTTATTATTGTTCTGATTATTAACAATAAAATAATTTGTTTTAAGTGTAGCGATGAAATATTTTAATTTCGTTGCAAATATGAATTCCAAGAAATTAGCCACAAAAAATATATTTCATCACAAAATAATAGCGACTAAATATAATTTTCATTGTTGTCCTGATTATTAACAACAAAATAAAACAATTTGTTGCTAGTGTAGCCATGAAATATTTTAGTTTCGTCGCAAATATTAATCCCAATAAAGTAGCTACAAAAATTTATATTTCATCACAAAATTTTAGCGACGAAATATAATTTTCTTTGTAGTTCTGATTCTTAACAACAAAATAAAACAATTTGTTGCTAGTATATCAGTAAAATATTTTAATTTCGTTGCACATATTAATTGTAAGATACTAGCCACAATTTTTTTACAGCAAAATATTAGCGACGAAATATAATTTTCAACGTTAGTGTGATTATTAACAACAAAATAAAATAATTTGTTGCTAATTTAGCGATGAAATATTATAATTACATCACAAAATTAAATCCAAAAAATTAGCCACAAAAATTACAATTTCGGCGTTAATATTTTAGCGATGAAATATAATTTTTATGGTTGTTCTGATTATTAACAAAAACATAAAATATTTTTTTGTTTGCGTGGCGATGAAATATTTTCATTTGGTCGCCAAAATTATATCCACAAAATTTTCATTTTTCATTGGAAAATATTAGCGACAAAATAATTTTCATTTTTCTTCTGATTATTAACAACAAAATAAAATAATTTATTGCTAGTTTAACAATGAAATATTTTAATTTCATCGCAAAAAATAATTTCAAGAAAGTAGCCACCAAAATTTCTATTTCATCGCAAAATATTAGCGACGAAATATAATTTTCATTGTTGTTCTAACTATTAATAACAAAATGAAGCAATTTGTTGCTAATGTAGCGATGAAATATATATATTTTGTTGCAAATATTAAATCTAAGAATTTAGTAATGTAATTTTTTTTTTTTTGTTGGACGCTGAAGTGAAGAGGGAAATCGTATACCAGATAGAAATAGAATAATGAGTTAAATTTCAAGGGCAATATTGACCAAATAAAGTAAATTAAGTCAAAATTCGTGGGTCAAATGCGGGTAAACGCTGGTCAAAGCGGGTCAACCTTAATTATAATATTTATTTCCGCTCTAAAATATTATCTTACTACATGACCAAAACTATGTTAGTGCAAGACCTAAATTTTGTCACTACAAGACCAAAAGTGTATTACTACAAGTCCAAAAATATTCTGGACACTTGTTTTTTTTTTTTTAGCAAAATTACTAAAATAATTCTGACTTATTCGGCTACTACATGACTAAAACAATGTTACTACAAGACCAAAATTTTATCACTATAAGGTCGAAAGTGTATTATTACATGTCCAAAATCATTCTGGACAGTTAATTTTTTGGGTGAATTTGCAGAATGTTTTGACATGTAATAGTAATTTTTTGGCTTTGTAGTGATAATTTTTTGATCTTGTAGTAACAATATTTTAGTCATGTAGTAAATCACCTGTTTGCGACCCGCGAATTTTCTGGGCAACCCGGATCCGGGCTTATGCCCCGCGAATTTTTTAAAATTATCTTAATTTTACTTTTGGATTAAATGGGCTTAGGATTTTAACTTGGTCTAATTAGTATATGGAACGCATATATAAAATATTTCAAATAAGACTAGCCAAATTCAGATAGTGCTATTGGAATAATGTCTCTCAATAAATTAAAAACTTTATTTATCGATCCTGTTTCTTAGTTATTTATATTTAATTTTTTTTTTAATTACATTATATACCCATTCATTTTCACCTCCCCATGACTAGTTATTTATATTTAATTGAAACAAGTTCTTTAACGAATCTTTTTAACAGAATAGGTTTATATATGATCTAAATTTAATTTGACAAAAACATTAAACATGAAGACAAATGACAAATAAGTTCCCAAAGAACTCGATTCAATGAAATACTCACATAGGCTGCTGACGTGGCTTCTTCAAATATTTTCATTCTTAAATTTCTAAAATTCTACAATTATTGTATACGATTCAGGTTGAACCTTGTTTTCTGGAAAATTTTTGTAACAGTAAAATGGGGGATGAATTATAATTAATTATAAAAGGTTGATTTTATTACGGAAATTAAAATTTGTGACATTTTAGTGAAATTAAAATTAATATTGATAAATATGCAAACATGAAAATACGGAAATTAATCAACATGTTTGTTTTTCAACAAATCATTTTTTATTTTATTTTTCTAAATATTTAGATTATAAAATAGCTAGGATACATGTTTTTTGATCGGTTCCCCCCTAATAGATATTCCTCTATTTAGCATGCATGCCATGTATAGAAGTTAAAAAATATACCGAGAGAATATAAAATATATCCATTTAATCATTAATAAAATACAAAAAAATTTACAATCTCAAACTAGAGACTCAGAACAACAGTTGTGTTAGTAATGAATTGAATCTATGGTGTTAATCCATAAAACTCGTTGAACCAACGGTGGTAGAGGGCATCTTTAGCAGTTATCCTCATTGTTGGATCAACGGTTAAAAGCCTTTGTAGAAGACCGTATCCGGAGGCACTCAGCGACGTCGCCCTTCGAATCGGTGTGTTATAAATTAACCTAAATTGGTTTAGCTCCGAATCCCCCGGAAAAAGCACCTCGTTAGACACCAATTCTGCCATAATACACTCAATCGACCACATGTCAATTGCTTTGGTGTACGTCCCTCCACCTAGAAGAATCTCGGGGGCACGGTACCATAAAGTACCCACCCCCGGGGTGAACGACCCTAGTCCACTCTCAAAAATACGGGACAAACCGAAGTCACAGATTTTCAATCGAGTTGTATCCTTGACGTTGACCAGGATGTTGGCGGGCTTAAGATCCCTGTGCATCACATCCAAATCGTGGAGAAAGTCAATACCCTCGAGAATCTGTTTCATCACGAGTTTGACTTCACTTTGTGTCAACGTCGACCCTCTCTTTGCTTCCATGAATCTTCTTAAGTCTGTTTGCATGTGCTCCATCACTACGTACACACGGCCATCGCCTTCGTGGATGAGTCCTTTGTACTCCACGATCGAGGGGTGGGGCGGAAGGCACTACAAGAACGCAACTTCTTGTTATGTAGATTCGGACATGCCGTGCAATTCGTGCTTAATGGCAACGATTTCCCCGGATGTATTGTTTCTTCCTTCGTATACAACGCCATAACTTCCACTACTGATCACCTTCACAATCGTATATGTTGTTGGCTCCTGACTATGATTGTTGTAGCTTGAATATTGATCAAACTGCACCATGATTTTTAATTTGAAGCAATGATCGATATTAAGATTTACGAAATATGAAAATTATGGAAAAAAAATATGAATGTCAATAGTGTGTGTAGTAACGTTGGTTTATATAGAGTAGGTTGGTCTGTTCAGAGAAATCTATAATAAATCGGGGAGAATCTAATATTCATATCTAATTCAGATAAAAAAAAATACGCATATAAGGAAATATATATCTAAACGCAAGATAATATATTTTCTTTTTTTCCCAATTTCATTTGGACCAAACAAATTATAGGAGTGGTATAATCGTATAAATGAGATGATTTTGTACAATCCCTAAAAAATCTGATATATAACGAAAAAAAAAAAAAAAGAGATTTCCGAATTACTCATCCAAAAGGACTAAAACGTCTTGAGCATGGATGAAAATGTCGGTCGGATATTTTTCCAATATATTCTTGATATATCCAATTTCCGTGGTCGATATCGGTATTTGAAAATGTCGGTCGGATATTTATCCCCTTGTTTAGTGTCACTTCAAGAAAACTGCAATTTAGCCGCGAACAATTTTATCGTTAATTATAATATTTTCGTCGCTAACGTGTTTGTGACAAAAAAATTAATTTTGTCGCAAATATTAGCGATGAAAATTTGAGTTTCTTCGCAAAATATTAGTGACGTGCGAAAATGTGAGAGTTTCATCGCAGAATATTAGCGACGAAAATATGAGTTTCATCGCAAAATGTTTGCGAGGAAAATCAAACATTTATCGCAAACACATTAGCGACGGGTGTATAGCAACAAATCCCGCGACGCAATTATTTCATCGCTAACTCACATTAGCAGCGAAAATATTAGAATTAGCGACAAATTTTTTCGTGTCTAAAACAGTAGCTCCTTACTTCATGGCTATTTTTTTGCGATAAATATTTTAATTTCGTTGCAAATGTTAGCGATGAAACCCATATTTTTGTCGCTAATATTTGGCTATGGATATCCGATTTACGAATCGTTCTCTAAACCCACATTCGCACTCGATCAACCCAACCCGCACCCAAACCCGACCCGCCCCAACCCGCACCCACATACCCCCTCCCCGTTTTATTTAAATGACTATTGTCAAGTAATTCGGGTAGATTAGACGTCTCCAACCAAGTAGAATATTTGAAGATATAAGAAATAACTGCTCTAGGATAGTAATTCCAAAAGTAAGCAATGAGACAAACAGCACACAAGAATTTAAGTGGTTCGATCAATGTGATCTACATCCACTGGACCAGACGAGTACTTCTTTGATTGATAAAGAATGTTTACACACTCATTCACTCGGAATAGGATATCTCCTCACTTCACTCGTGAACTCACACAACTCAAAGATTACAAAACGTACTACAAATGCATCCACGTAACCTTTACAATGTACAAATACAAGAGTATATAAAGACCAAAGGTAGTTGCTGCTGTTAGGAACTGTTTTGAGTAGTTATCAACCGTTTGCAACCGCTTGTAACAACCCATGTGCTCTGTTATTGCCCAACTGAAATGGTAGTTATGCCCTCAAGTAGTTGTAACTGTAAAATAGTTAGTTAAACTAACTAACTTCGAACCAGAAGACTTGTCCATAAAGATCAGACCACTAGTGTTCTGATACTCAAGTCTTCTGCTCTGATGATCAAAAGCTAACTCTGCTGATAGACTTCATACTGTACTGATCTTAACTGCACTGACCAAGTACTGTGCTGACCCAAGTACTGTGCTGATCTAGCCAACTGTGCTGAACTCTAAGCATCACCTTCTCATCTGATCGAAACCCTTCAACTCATCTGATAAGGCCTAAGTTATCTTATCTGATCCTATCAGCTCACTACTCACTTAGTGTGCTGATTCTGAGATTATGAGATAACACTCACAATTCTCCACCTTTAGCTCATAATCGAACTAACCTCCACCAAAACATAAAAACACCAACACTATCCTCCTCAAAGAATAGCCTCCACTACTGATCTTTTGTCACAAGAACAGTAGTATTCTCCTCAGAGGAATTAATGCAGTCCAATAAGCCTAAGACACAAGCCAAACTTCTCTTTTGGCAATGCCTTAGTGAACGCATCAGCAGGGTTCTCCTCTGTAGCAATCTTCACTACCTGAACCACCCCCTTCTCTACAATATCTCTTACAAAGTACAGCTTCACATCTATATGCTTAGTTCTCTCATGATACCCCTGATGCTTTGCAAGATGTATTGCACTTTGGTTATCACACAAGACAGTCACACTTCTTTGTGATATACCAAACTCCTTCAAGATCCCCCTAAGCCACATGCTCTCCTTAACTGCTTCAGTCAAGGCTACATATTCTGATTATCTAGTAGATAATGCAACTACGGACTTATGTATTGACCTCCATGATATAGCTGTACCAAATAAGGTGAATACATACCCTGTCAAGGACTTTCTTGTGTCTACATTGGCTGCATAGTCGGCATCAACATATCCCACAAGTGCTTCTCCCTTATCTGATATCTTCTGAAATTTCAGACCTTTATCAGCTGATCCTAGAACATATCTCATGACCCACTTAACTGTCTCCCAATGACTTAAGCCTGGATCACTCATGTATCTGCTGATTACACTCATTGCATGAGTTAAATCTGGTCTACAACACACCATAGCATACATTAAACTCCCTACTGCACTGGCATAAGGAACCTTACTCATCTGAGTTCTTTCTTGGCTGTTCTTGGGACACATCTGATTGGATAGCTTCTGATGCTGACCAATTGGTGTAGAAACTGACATAGCTTGATGCATCCTGAATCTCTCTAACACCTTCTTCAGATAGGTAGGCTGACTAAGCTGAATTGCTCCCTCAACTCTACTGATCTCCATCCCCAAGATCACTTTAGCTTCACCAAGATCTTTCATCTCAAACTCCCTTTTGAGAATCTCTTTTACTTGATTGATACTGTTAATAGACTCCCCAGCTATTAACATATCATCAACATACAGCAGAAGATAGGTAACTAAACTTCCAACTCTTCTGAAGTAAACATAGCTGTCATACAAGCTTCTTGCAAAACCAGCTGAGCAAATGTACTCATCAAACTTTAAGTACCATTGTCTAGGGCTTTGTTTGAGGCCATAGAGTGATTTTCTGAGTAAGCACACTTTGTCTTCTCCATCTTCTATGTCCAACCCTTCTGGTATTTTCATGTAGATCTTCTCATCTAAGGTCCCATGAAGAAATGTTGTGGTCACATCCATCTGATGCAGCTCCAATTCATATTGAGCAACCATAGCCAACAAGATTTTGATGCTACAATGCTTAACAACAGGAGAGAAGATTTCATTAAAGTCAATACCTTCTTTATGTGTAAATCCTTTAGCTACAAGCCTTGCCTTGTACCTAATCTTGCCACCTCTCTGAGCCTCCACCTTCTTCTTGTAGATCCACTTACACCCAACGAGTTTCTTGTTCATAGGCCTCTCAACAATCTCCCAAGTCTGGTTTTTGTTCAGAGATAACAATTCTTCCTCCATAGCAACTAACCACTTATATTTGTCATGGCAGTTGATGGCTTCTGTGTAAGTTTTAGGCTCCAGAGACTCCACCTCAAGAGCTGCACATAATGTAAATGATACAATGTCAGCTTGACCATACCTCTGAGGTGGGTGGACTTCTCTTCTAGTTCTGTCCCTAGTGAGCTGATAGTCATGAAGTTCAGTATCACTATGAGTAGTCTCCTCCTCATCTGGATCAATCTGATCTTCAGTTACTATTCTGGTTTCAACATGCTCCACCTCAACCTGTGTCTCATCTGGTCTGTTGTGTGCTGAACTAGAACTTGCCTCTTCTTTCAATGGCATTCTACTTTCATCAAAAGTTACATCTCTGCTGATAATACACTTCTGCATTCCAGCTTCAAGGCACCACAACCTATACCCTTTCACTCCTGAAGGATACCCTACGAACACACATTTCAAGGCTCGAGGCTCAAGCTTATCTTGCTTGACATGGACATATGCTAAGCAACCATAAACTTTCAAATTACTGTACTCAGCTGTATGGCCAGACCATAACTCTTCTGGGGTTTTAAATTGCACAGCTGAGGAAGGGCTTCTGTTTATCAAATAGGCTGCTGTTGACACTGCTTCTCCCCAAAATACTTTAGGCAATCCAGAGCTGCTCAACATGCACCTGACCCTCTCAAGCAAAGTCTGGTTCATTCTCTCAGCTACTCCATTCTGCTGAGGTGTACCTGGTACTGTTCTGTGCCTCACTATACCCTTCTTCTTGCAGAAAACATTGAACTCTTCTGATATGAATTCCAGCCCATTATCAGTTCTCAAATGCTTGAGCTTCTTTCCAGAGACATTCTCAACCTCAGTGAGCCATTCCTTGAACTTTTCAAATGCTTCTGACTTGGATTTCAGGATAGTGATCCATACCTTTCTTGAGTAGTCATCTATGATAGACATGAAGTATCTCCCACCACTTCTGGTCTGATTCCTAGCTTGCCCCCATAAATCTGAATGGACATAGTCCAAAATTCCTTTGGTAGAGTGTGAACTCTTTTCAAACTTCAGTCTCTTGGATTTCCCAAGAATGCAGTGCTCACACAAATCAAGCTTTGTGATCTTGTCACCACCTAGCAATCCTTGCTTGCTTAGCTCAAGTAGGCCCTTCTCTCCTACATGACCTAGTCTTTTGTGCCACAACATTGAGTTGTCTTTCACCCTTGCCACATCTGATCTCCCAACTACTGTTCCTCCCTTAAGAAAGTAGAGATCTTGCCTTCTCTCACCTTTAAGAACAGTAAATTCCCCCTTTGAAACTCTGAGCTCTCCATCTTCTGACTGGAATTTGTAGCCCATTGAATCCAGCATACCAAGAGATATCAAATTTCTCTTGAGTTCAGGAACATATCTGACCCTCCTGAGAATCCTCACTACTCCATCATACATCTTCAAGTGTACTGTACCTTCACCTTTGACTTTGCAAGTGTGATCATTCCCTAACAACACAGAACCTCCATTCTGATGCTTAAAATCATGAAACCAATCTCTCCTTGGAGTCATGTGGAAAGAACACCCTGAATCTAAAATCCAATCCTGCTGTTCTTTAGTGGAAGTGATGGATAGGGACTGAGCTGACTCATAGCCTTTCTGCTCCTTATCTTCTTGGGTTTGATTTGCTTGATTCTTATCAACAGGGTTCTTGGGACCAGCTTTTCTCATAAGTTGTTTGTACTTGTAACAAGTACTCTTAAAGTGCCCAGGTTTGTTGCAGTGGTGGCATACAACTTCCCCTTGATTTGACACTGCTGATTTTCCCTTATCAGCTCCCTTGGTTTGACTAGACCCCTTCTTGGAGACAGATTTCTTCTGACCTCCCTTGATTGCCAATCCTTCTCCACTACTGCTCTTATCTCCTTGAGATGTTTTATTATGCAGCAGCTTGGACTTGACAGCCAAGATCACATCCTCCAATGTGATTGCCTCCTTTCTACCATACAAGATGGTGTCCTTTAGGATTTCAAAGGACTTAGGAAGAGCACTCAACAAGATCAGAGCCTTATCCTCTTCATCTAACTTGACATCCAAATTCTCCAGATCATCAAGAATCTTGTTGAACTCATCTAGCTGCTCCGTAATGGGTTTGTCATCTCCCATTCTAAAGGCATACAGCTTCTGCTTCGAATAGAGTCGGTTAACAAGAGTTTTCACCATATATAACTTCTCAAGCTTATCCCAAACCTCCTTCGCTGTCTTCTCTTTAGCAACCTCCCTCAAGACCTTATCTCCAAGGCAGAGTAGGATCGTGCTTCGAGCTTTTCTGAGCAACTTGCTCTTTTCAGCCGCAGCTGCTGCAGTTTCTTCTTCTGCAGTTTCTTCGGATTCTTCGAGAGCCTCGAATAATCCTTGCTGTTCAAGGAGGGCCTGCATCTTGACCTTCCACAGCCCAAAATCTCCCGTGCCTGTAAACTTCTCTATGTTGTACTTGGTAGAATTCCCCATCTTCGATCTGAAGCTACTTCAGTTCCCACAGACGGCGCCAATTGTCAAGTAATTCAGGTAGATTAGAAGTCTCCAACCAAGTAGAATACTTGAAGATATAAGAAATAACTGCTCTAGGATAGTAATTCCAAAAGTAAGCAACGAGACAAACAGCACACAAGAATTTAAGTGGTTCGATCAATGTGATCTACATCCACTGGACCAGACGAGTACTTCTTTGATTGATAAAGAATGTTTACACACTCATTCACTCGGAATAGGATATCTCCTCACTTCACTCGTGAACTCACACAACTCAAAGATTACAAAACGTACTACATATGCATCCACGTAACCTTTACAATGTACAAATACAAGAGTATATAAAGACCAAAGGTAGTTGCTGCTGTTAGGAACTGTTTTGAGTAGTTATCAACCGTTTGCAACCGCTTGTAACAACCCATGTGCTCTGTTATTGCCCAACTGAAATGGTAGTTATGCCCTCAAGTAGTTGTAACTGTAAAACAGTTAGTTAAACTAACTAACTTCGAACCAGAAGACTTGTCCATAAAGATCAGATCACTAGTGTTCTGATACTCAAGTCTTCTGCTCTGATGATCAAAAGCTAACCCTGCTGATAGACTTCATACTGTACTGATCTTAACTGCACTGACCAAGTACTGTGCTGACCCAAGTACTGTGCTGATCCAGTACTGTGCTGATCTTATTGTGCTGATTTAGCCAACTGTGCTGAACTCTAAGCATCACCTTCTCATCTGATCGAAACCCTTCAACTCATCTGATAAGGCCTAAGTTATCTTATCTGATCCTATCAGCTCACTACTCACTTAGTGTGCTGATTCTGAGATTATGAGATAACACTCACAATTCTCCACCTTTAGCTCATAATCGAACTAACCTCCACCAAAACATAAAAACACCAACACTATCCTTCTCAAAGAATAGCCTCCACTACTGATCTTCTGTCACAAGAACAGTAGTCTTCTCCTCAGAGGAATTAATGCAGTCCAATAAGCCTAAGACACAAGCCAAACTTTTCTTTTGGCAATGCCTTAGTGAACGCATCAGCAGGGTTCTCCTCTGTAGCAATCTTCACTACCTGGACCACCCCCTTCTCTACAATATCTCTTACAAAGTACAGCTTCACATCTATATGCTTAGTTCTCTCATGATACCCCTGATGTTTTGCAAGATGTATTGCACTTTGGTTATCACAAAAGACAGTCACACTTCTTTGTGATATACCAAACTCCTTCAAGATCCCCCTAAGCCACATGCTCTCCTTAACTGCTTCAGTCAAGGCTACATATTCTGATTCTGTAGTAGATAATGCAACTACGGACTTATGTATTGACCTCCATGATATAGCTGTACCAAATAAGGTGAATACATACCATGTCAAGGACTTTCTTGTGTCTACATTGGCTGCATAGTCGGCATCAACATATCCCACAAGTGCTTCTCCCTTATATGATATCTTCTGAAATTTCAGACCTTTATCAGCTGATCCTAGAACATATCTCATGACCCACTTAATTGTCTCCCAATGACTTAAGCCTGGATCACTCATGTATCTGCTGATTACACTCATTGCATGAGTTAAATCTGGTCTACAACACACCATAGCATACATTAAACTCCCTACTGCACTGATACTTTGCAAGATGTATTGCACTTTGGATTTGACTAGTTTTATTTGCTTTCTTAGTGACATTTATAGACAACATTAGAATTAGTCTTAGTTTTTAAACCATCATTGCAAATCAATCGTGTCTAGATAGAATCGTGCCAACAAATATCACTTTTACACTAACCCTTCTCTGTGGGATCGACCTCGTACTTACTTCGCTACAATATACACCATATACTTGCGGTCGTATATTTTAGAGTTGTAAAATACGTGAATCCCTCAGTGAGAATAACAATAAATAATTAATGAAATCAAGAAAACAGAAAAAATAAAACAAATTATATAGAATGAAATCAAGAAATTATACACCAAAATAAATCAAATAAAATACTTAAAATGTCAAATTAATGAGTAAAAATAAAAGAAATTATATTGATCCTATTATTTCAAACATCATAGTGTTGGAATCGTCTCTTTATTTCACATTGTGCATGCACTCAAAATTTTTTCCTTTATTATGTTTAAACGACAACCATTTTTAATTCACGAGATTTAAAATGAAAAAATCTATTTCATCACTAAAATATTATAGATGAAATATAATTTTTATTATTGTTCTGATTATTAACAATAAAATAAAATATTGTGTTGCTAATATAGTGATAAAATATTTTATTTTTCTCTCAAATATTAAATCCACAAAATTAATTATGCAAAATTTAATTTTGTCGCTAAAATATTAGCGACGAAATATAATTTTCATTGTTGTTCTTATTATTAACAATAAAATAAAATAATTTGTTTTAAGTGTAGCGATGAAATATTTTAATTTCGTTGCAAATATGAATTCCAAGAAATTAGCCACAAAAAATATATTTCATCGCAAAATAATAGCGACTAAATATAATTTTCATTGTTGTCCTGATTATTAACAACAAAATAAAACAATTTGTTGCTAGTGTAGCCATGAAATATTTTAGTTTCGTCGCAAATATTAATCCCAATAAAGTAGCTACAAAAATTTATATTTCATCACAAAATTTTAGCGACGAAATATAATTTTCTTTGTAGTTCTGATTCTTAACAACAAAATAAAACAATTTGTTGCTAGTATAACGGTAAACTATTTTAATTTCGTCGCACATATTAATTGTAAGATACTAGCCACAATTTTTTTACAGCAAAATATTAGCGACGAAATATAATTTTCAACGTTAGTCTGATTATTAACAACAAAATAAAATAATTTGTTGCTAATTTAGCGATGAAATATTATAATTACGACACAAAATTAAATTTAAAAAATTAACCACAAAAATTACAATTTCGGCGTTAATATTTTAGCGATGAAATATAATTTTTATGGTTGTTCTGATTATTAACAAAAAAATAAAATATTTTTTTTGTTTGCGTGGCGATGAAATATTTTCATTTGGTCGCCAAAATTATATCCACAAAATTTTCATTTTTCATTGGAAAATATTAGCGACAAAATAATTTTCATTGTTCTTCTGATTATTAACAACAAAATAAAATAATTTATTGCTAGTTTAGCAATGAAATATTTTAATTTCATCGCAAAAATTAATTTCAAGAAAGTAGCCACCAAAATTTCTATTTCATCGCAAAATATTAGCGACGAAATATAATTTTCATTGTTGTTCTAACTATTAATAACAAAACGAAGCAATTTGTTGCTAATATAGCGATGAAATATATATATATATATTTTGTTGCAAATATTAAATCTAAGAATTTAGTAACATAATTTTTTATTTTGTTGCACGCTGAAGTGAAGAGGGAAATCGGATACCAGATAGAAATAGAAGAATCAGTTAAATTTCAAGGGCAATATTGATCAAATAAAGTAAATTAAGTCAAAATTCGTGGGTCAAATGCGGGTAAACGCTGGTCAAAGCGGGTCAACCTTAATTATAATATTTATTTTCGCTCTTTAATATTATCTTACTACATGACCAAAACTATGTTAGTACAAGACCTAAATTTTGTCACTACAAGACCAAAAGTGTATTACTACAAATCCAAAAATATTCTGGACACTTGTTTTTTTTTTTTTTTAGCAAAATTACTAAAATAATTCTGACTTATTCGGCTACTACATAACTAAAACAATGTTACTACAAGACCAAAATTTTATCACTACAAGGTCAAAAGTGTATTATTACATGTCCAAAAACATTCTGGACATCTGGACAGTTAATTTTTTGGGTGAATTTGCAGAATGTTTTGACATGTAATAGTAATATTTTGGCCTTGTAGTGGTAATTTTTTGATCTTGTAATAACAATATTTTTGTCAAGTAGTAAACCACGTGTTTGCGACCCGCGAATTTTTTGGGCAACCTGGATCCGGGCTTATGCCCCGCGAATTTTTTAAAATTATCTTAATTTTACTTTTGGATTAAATGGGCTTAGGATTTTAATTAACTTGGTCTAATTAGTATGGAACGCATATATAAAATATTTCAAATAAGACTAGCCAATTTCAGATAGTGCTATTGTGAAATATGGTATATAAGTTTTTAGCATATTAAAATATTAGTAATAAAAATAATATATTTTTAACAACACTCAATAAATTTATTCGTACACTACTGTTGGAATAATGTCTTCTCAATAAATTAAAAACTTTATTTATATATATCGATCCTGTTTCTTAGTTATTTATTTTAAATGAAACAAGTTCTTTAACAAATCTTTTTAACATAATAATAGTTTAGATATGATCTAAATTTAATTTGACAAAAACATTAAACATGAAGACAAATGACAAATAAGTTTCCAAAGAGCTCGATTCAAATCACCCCAATGAAATACTCACAAATACTTTCTAAAATTCTACAATTTTCGTTTCTAATTCAAATTTTATACGATTCATGGTTGAAATCAAAGAAAATTAATTAAACAAAACTCAGAATGGAGAGTAATACCCTTGTTGAACCTTGTTTTCTGGAAAAATTTTGTAACAGTAAAATGAGGATGAATTATAATTAATTATAAAAGATTGATTTTATTACGGAAATTAAAATTTGTGACATTTTAGTGAAATTAAAATTAATATTGATAAATATGCAAACATGAAAATACGGAAATTAATCAACATGTTTGTTTTTCAACAAATCATTTTTTATTTTATTTTTCTAAATATTTAGATTATAAAATAGCTAGGATACATGTTTTTTGATCGGTTCCCTAATAGATATTCCTCTATTTAGCATGCATGCCATGTATAGAAGTTAAAAAATATACCGAGAGAATATAAAATATATCCATTTAATCATTAATAAAATACAAAAATATTTACAATCTCAAACTAGAGACTCAGAACAACAGTTGTGTTAGTAATGAATTGAATCTATGGTGTTAATCCATAAAACTCGTTGAACCAACGGTGGTAGAGGGCATCTTTAGCAGTTATCCTCATTGTTGGATCAACGGTTAAAAGCCTTTGTAGAAGATCGTATCCGGAGGCACTCAGCGACGTCGCCCTTCGAATCGGTGTGTTATAAATTAACCTAAATTGGTTTAGCTCCGAATCCCCCGGAAAAAGCACCTCGTTAGACACCAATTCTGCCATAATACACCCAATCGACCACATGTCAATTGCTTTGGTGTACGTCCCTCCACCTAGAAGAATCTCGGGGGCACGGTACCATAAAGTACCCACCCCCGGGGTGAACGACCCTAGTCCACTCTCAAAAATACGGGACAAACCGAAGTCACAGATTTTCAATCGAGTTGTATCCTTGACGTTGACCAGGATGTTGGCGGGCTTAAGATCCCTGTGCATCACATCCAAATCGTGGAGAAAGTCAATACCCTCGAGAATCTGTTTCATCACGAGTTTGACTTCACTTTGTGTCAACGTCGACCCTCTCTTTGCTTCCATGAATCTTCTTAAGTCTGTTTGCATGTGCTCCATCACTACGTACACACGGCCATCGCCTTCGTGGATGAGTCCTTTGTACTCCACGATCGAGGGGTGGGGCGGAAGGCACGACAAGAACGCAACTTCTTGTTTTGTAGATTCGGACATGCCGTGCAATTCGTGCTTAATGGCAACGATTTCCCCGGATGTATTGTTTCTTCCTTCGTATACAACGCCATAACTTCCACTACTGATCACCTTCACAATCGTATATGTTGTTGGCTCCTGACTATGATTGTTGTAGCTTGAATATTGATCAAACTGCACCATGATTTTTAATTTGAAGCAATGATCGATATTAAGATTTACGAAATATGAAAATTATGGAAAAAAAATATGAATGTCAATAGTGTGTGTAGTAACGTTGGTTTATATAGAGTAGGTTGGTCTGTTCAGAGAAATCCATAATAAATCGGGGAGAATCTAATATTCATATCTAATTCAGATAAAAAAAAATACGCATATAAGGAAATATATATATCTAAACGCAAGATAATATATTTTCTTTTTTTCCCAATTTCATTTGGACCAAACAAATTATAGGAGTGGTATAATCGTATAAATGAGATGATTTTGTACAATCCCTAAAAAATCTGATATATAACGAAAAAAAAAAAAAAAGAGATTTCCGAATTACTCATCCAAAAGGACTAAAACGTCTTGAGCATGGATGAAAATGTCGGTCGGATATTTTTCCAATATATTCTTGATATATCCAATTTCCGTGGTCGATATCGGTATTTGAAAATGTCGGTCGGATATTTATCCCCTTGTTTAGTGTCACTTCAAGAAAACTGCAATTTAGCCGCGAACAATTTTATCGTTAATTATAATATTTTCGTCGCTAACGTGTTTGTGACAAAAAAATTAATTTTGTCGCAAATATTAGCGATGAAAATTTGAGTTTCTTTGCAAAATATTAGTGATGTGCGAAAATGTGAGAGTTTCATCGCAGAATATTAGCGACGAAAATATGAGTTTCATCGCAAAATGTTTGCGAGGAAAATCAAACATTTGTCGCAAACACATTAGCGACGGGTGTATAGCAACAAATCCCGCGACGCAATTATTTCATCGCTAACTCACATTAGCAGCGAAAATATTAGAATTAGCGACAAATTTTTTCGTGTCTAAAACAGTAGCTCCTTACTTCATGGCTATTTTTTTGCGATAAATATTTTAATTTCGTTGCAAATGTTAGCGATGAAACCCATATTTTTGTCGCTAATATTTGGCTATGGATATCCGATTTACGAATCGTTCTCAAAACCCACATTCGCATTCGATCAACCCAACCCTCACCCACATACCCCCTCCCCGTTTTATTTAAATGACTATTTATTTGGTCTTCGTGGGAATTGATCCCGGGTGAATGGGCATCCAGCACCACTCGGGCATATAACTCTTTGGCTCAGTTTTTAATATTAATTATATATGTATTCAATTGTTACTAATTTAGTTAATTTTACTCATTTAATTAATTTATTTCACATATATTAATTAATTAATTTTTAACTTTTAACAATTATATATATATATGCATATATATTGTAATTTTTAAAACAATTCCAATTGTAAAAAATCAATGTCACTTTAACAATTCAAAAAAATTAATAAATATTACATCTAATCTTCATCCTCTCATCTTTATGTCCATCTTCATTTGTATCGATCATCATATTTATAAATAATTTTATAAATATTCAAACAGATTTATAAGACACAAAATTTGGAGAATTATTAAACATTTAATTATATAAACTGATTTTCTAGATTTAATATGCATAGTTGAAGTAGTACTTTTCCTTCATGCTCAGTGAGAATAACAATAAATAATTAATGAAATCAAGAAAACAGAAAAAATAAAACAAATTATATAGAATGAAATCAAGAAATTATACACCAAAATAAATCAAATAAAATACTTAAAATGTCAAATTAATGAGTAAAAGTAAAAGAAATTATATTGATCCTAAACATCATAGTGTTGGAATCGTCTCTTTATTTCACATTGTGCATGCACTCAAAAAAATTTCCTTTATTATGTTTAAACGACAACCATTTTTAATTCATGAGATTTAAAATGAAAAAATCTATTTCATCACTAAAATATTATAGACGAAATATAATTTTTATTATTGTTCTGATTATTAACAATAAAATAATTTGTTTTAAGTGTAGCGATGAAATATTTTAATTTCGTTGCAAATATGAATTCCAAGAAATTAGCCACAAAAAATATATTTCATCACAAAATAATAGCGACTAAATATAATTTTCATTGTTGTCCTGATTATTAACAACAAAATAAAACAATTTGTTGCTAGTGTAGCCATGAAATATTTTAGTTTCGTCGCAAATATTAATCCCAATAAAGTAGCTACAAAAATTTATATTTCATCACAAAATTTTAGCGACGAAATATAATTTTCTTTGTAGTTCTGATTCTTAACAACAAAATAAAACAATTTGTTGCTAGTATATCAGTAAAATATTTTAATTTCGTTGCACATATTAATTGTAAGATACTAGCCACAATTTTTTTACAGCAAAATATTAGCGACGAAATATAATTTTCAACGTTAGTGTGATTATTAACAACAAAATAAAATAATTTGTTGCTAATTTAGCGATGAAATATTATAATTACATCACAAAATTAAATCCAAAAAATTAGCCACAAAAATTACAATTTCGGCGTTAATATTTTAGCGATGAAATATAATTTTTATGGTTGTTCTGATTATTAACAAAAACATAAAATATTTTTTTGTTTGCGTGGCGATGAAATATTTTCATTTGGTCGCCAAAATTATATCCACAAAATTTTCATTTTTCATTGGAAAATATTAGCGACAAAATAATTTTCATTTTTCTTCTGATTATTAACAACAAAATAAAATAATTTATTGCTAGTTTAACAATGAAATATTTTAATTTCATCGCAAAAAATAATTTCAAGAAAGTAGCCACCAAAATTTCTATTTCATCGCAAAATATTAGCGACGAAATATAATTTTCATTGTTGTTCTAACTATTAATAACAAAATGAAGCAATTTGTTGCTAATGTAGCGATGAAATATATATATTTTGTTGCAAATATTAAATCTAAGAATTTAGTAATGTAATTTTTTTTTTTTGTTGGACGCTGAAGTGAAGAGGGAAATCGTATACCAGATAGAAATAGAATAATGAGTTAAATTTCAAGGGCAATATTGACCAAATAAAGTAAATTAAGTCAAAATTCGTGGGTCAAATGCGGGTAAACGCTGGTCAAAGCGGGTCAACCTTAATTATAATATTTATTTCCGCTCTAAAATATTATCTTACTACATGACCAAAACTATGTTAGTGCAAGACCTAAATTTTGTCACTACAAGACCAAAAGTGTATTACTACAAGTCCAAAAATATTCTGGACACTTGTTTTTTTTTTTTTAGCAAAATTACTAAAATAATTCTGACTTATTCGGCTACTACATGACTAAAACAATGTTACTACAAGACCAAAATTTTATCACTATAAGGTCGAAAGTGTATTATTACATGTCCAAAATCATTCTGGACAGTTAATTTTTTGGGTGAATTTGCAGAATGTTTTGACATGTAATAGTAATTTTTTGGCTTTGTAGTGATAATTTTTTGATCTTGTAGTAACAATATTTTAGTCATGTAGTAAATCACCTGTTTGCGACCCGCGAATTTTCTGGGCAACCCGGATACGGGCTTATGCCCCGCGAATTTTTTAAAATTATCTTAATTTTACTTTTGGATTAAATGGGCTTAGGATTTTAACTTGGTCTAATTAGTATATGGAACGCATATATAAAATATTTCAAATAAGACTAGCCAAATTCAGATAGTGCTATTGGAATAATGTCTCTCAATAAATTAAAAACTTTATTTATCGATCCTGTTTCTTAGTTATTTATATTTAATTTTTTTTTTAATTACATTATATACCCATTCATTTTCACCTCCCCATGACTAGTTATTTATATTTAATTGAAACAAGTTCTTTAACGAATCTTTTTAACAGAATAGGTTTATATATGATCTAAATTTAATTTGACAAAAACATTAAACATGAAGACAAATGACAAATAAGTTCCCAAAGAACTCGATTCAATGAAATACTCACATAGGCTGCTGACGTGGCTTCTTCAAATATTTTCATTCTTAAATTTCTAAAATTCTACAATTATTGTATACGATTCAGGTTGAACCTTGTTTTCTGGAAAATTTTTGTAACAGTAAAATGGGGGATGAATTATAATTAATTATAAAAGGTTGATTTTATTACGGAAATTAAAATTTGTGACATTTTAGTGAAATTAAAATTAATATTGATAAATATGCAAACATGAAAATACGGAAATTAATCAACATGTTTGTTTTTCAACAAATCATTTTTTATTTTATTTTTCTAAATATTTAGATTATAAAATAGCTAGGATACATGTTTTTTGATCGGTTCCCTAATAGATATTCCTCTATTTAGCATGCATGCCATGTATAGAAGTTAAAAAATATACCGAGAGAATATAAAATATATCCATTTAATCATTAATAAAATACAAAAAAATTTACAATCTCAAACTAGAGACTCAGAACAACAGTTGTGTTAGTAATGAATTGAATCTATGGTGTTAATCCATAAAACTCGTTGAACCAACGGTGGTAGAGGGCATCTTTAGCAGTTATCCTCATTGTTGGATCAACGGTTAAAAGCCTTTGTAGAAGATCGTATCCGGAGGCACTCAGCGACGTCGCCCTTCGAATCGGTGTGTTATAAATTAACCTAAATTGGTTTAGCTCCGAATCCCCCGGAAAAAGCACCTCGTTAGACACCAATTCTGCCATAATACACCCAATCGACCACATGTCAATTGCTTTGGTGTACGTCCCTCCACCTAGAAGAATCTCGGGGGCACGGTACCATAAAGTACCCACCCCCGGGGTGAACGACCCTAGTCCACTCTCAAAAATACGGGACAAACCGAAGTCACAGATTTTCAATCGAGTTGTATCCTTGACGTTGACCAGGATGTTGGCGGGCTTAAGATCCCTGTGCATCACATCCAAATCGTGGAGAAAGTCAATACCCTCGAGAATCTGTTTCATCACGAGTTTGACTTCACTTTGTGTCAACGTCGACCCTCTCTTTGCTTCCATGAATCTTCTTAAGTCTGTTTGCATGTGCTCCATCACTACGTACACACGGCCATCACCTTCGTGGATGAGTCCTTTGTACTCCACGATCGAGGGGTGGGGCGGAAGGCACGACAAGAACGCAACTTCTTGTTTTGTAGATTCGGACATGCCGTGCAATTCGTGCTTAATGGCAACGATTTCCCCGGATGTATTGTTTCTTCCTTCGTATACAACGCCATAACTTCCACTACTGATCACCTTCACAATCGTATATGTTGTTGGCTCCTGACTATGATTGTTGTAGCTTGAATATTGATCAAACTGCACCATGATTTTTAATTTGAAGCAATGATCGATATTAAGATTTACGAAATATGAAAATTATGGAAAAAAAATATGAATGTCAATAGTGTGTGTAGTAACGTTGGTTTATATAGAGTAGGTTGGTCTGTTCAGAGAAATCTATAATAAATCGGGGAGAATCTAATATTCATATCTAATTCAGATAAAAAAAAATACGCATATAAGGAAATATATATCTAAACGCAAGATAATATATTTTCTTTTTTTCCCAATTTCATTTGGACCAAACAAATTATAGGAGTGGTATAATCGTATAAATGAGATGATTTTGTACAATCCCTAAAAAATCTGATATATAACGAAAAAAAAAAAAAGAGATTTCCGAATTACTCATCCAAAAGGACTAAAACGTCTTGAGCATGGATGAAAATGTCGGTCGGATATTTTTCCAATATATTCTTGATATATCCAATTTCCGTGGTCGATATCGGTATTTGAAAATGTCGGTCGGATATTTATCCCCTTGTTTAGTGTCACTTCAAGAAAACTGCAATTTAGCCGCGAACAATTTTATCGTTAATTATAATATTTTCGTCGCTAACGTGTTTGTGACAAAAAAATTAATTTTGTCGCAAATATTAGCGATGAAAATTTGAGTTTCTTCGCAAAATATTAGTGACGTGCGAAAATGTGAGAGTTTCATCGCAGAATATTAGCGACGAAAATATGAGTTTCATCGCAAAATGTTTGCGAGGAAAATCAAACATTTATCGCAAACACATTAGCGACGGGTGTATAGCAACAAATCCCGCGACGCAATTATTTCATCGCTAACTCACATTAGCAGCGAAAATATTAGAATTAGCGACAAATTTTTTCGTGTCTAAAACAGTAGCTCCTTACTTCATGGCTATTTTTTTGCGATAAATATTTTAATTTCGTTGCAAATGTTAGCGATGAAACCCATATTTTTGTCGCTAATATTTGGCTATGGATATCCGATTTACGAATCGTTCTCTAAACCCACATTCGCACTCGATCAACCCAACCCGCACCCAAACCCGACCCGCCCCAACCCGCACCCACATACCCCCTCCCCGTTTTATTTAAATGACTATTGTCAAGTAATTCGGGTAGATTAGACGTCTCCAACCAAGTAGAATATTTGAAGATATAAGAAATAACTGCTCTAGGATAGTAATTCCAAAAGTAAGCAATGAGACAAACAGCACACAAGAATTTAAGTGGTTCGATCAATGTGATCTACATCCACTGGACCAGACGAGTACTTCTTTGATTGATAAAGAATGTTTACACACTCATTCACTCGGAATAGGATATCTCCTCACTTCACTCGTGAACTCACACAACTCAAAGATTACAAAACGTACTACAAATGCATCCACGTAACCTTTACAATGTACAAATACAAGAGTATATAAAGACCAAAGGTAGTTGCTGCTGTTAGGAACTGTTTTGAGTAGTTATCAACCGTTTGCAACCGCTTGTAACAACCCATGTGCTCTGTTATTGCCCAACTGAAATGGTAGTTATGCCCTCAAGTAGTTGTAACTGTAAAATAGTTAGTTAAACTAACTAACTTCGAACCAGAAGACTTGTCCATAAAGATCAGACCACTAGTGTTCTGATACTCAAGTCTTCTGCTCTGATGATCAAAAGCTAACTCTGCTGATAGACTTCATACTGTACTGATCTTAACTGCACTGACCAAGTACTGTGCTGACCCAAGTACTGTGCTGATCTAGCCAACTGTGCTGAACTCTAAGCATCACCTTCTCATCTGATCGAAACCCTTCAACTCATCTGATAAGGCCTAAGTTATCTTATCTGATCCTATCAGCTCACTACTCACTTAGTGTGCTGATTCTGAGATTATGAGATAACACTCACAATTCTCCACCTTTAGCTCATAATCGAACTAACCTCCACCAAAACATAAAAACACCAACACTATCCTCCTCAAAGAATAGCCTCCACTACTGATCTTTTGTCACAAGAACAGTAGTATTCTCCTCAGAGGAATTAATGCAGTCCAATAAGCCTAAGACACAAGCCAAACTTCTCTTTTGGCAATGCCTTAGTGAACGCATCAGCAGGGTTCTCCTCTGTAGCAATCTTCACTACCTGAACCACCCCCTTCTCTACAATATCTCTTACAAAGTACAGCTTCACATCTATATGCTTAGTTCTCTCATGATACCCCTGATGCTTTGCAAGATGTATTGCACTTTGGTTATCACACAAGACAGTCACACTTCTTTGTGATATACCAAACTCCTTCAAGATCCCCCTAAGCCACATGCTCTCCTTAACTGCTTCAGTCAAGGCTACATATTCTGATTATCTAGTAGATAATGCAACTACGGACTTATGTATTGACCTCCATGATATAGCTGTACCAAATAAGGTGAATACATACCCTGTCAAGGACTTTCTTGTGTCTACATTGGCTGCATAGTCGGCATCAACATATCCCACAAGTGCTTCTCCCTTATCTGATATCTTCTGAAATTTCAGACCTTTATCAGCTGATCCTAGAACATATCTCATGACCCACTTAACTGTCTCCCAATGACTTAAGCCTGGATCACTCATGTATCTGCTGATTACACTCATTGCATGAGTTAAATCTGGTCTACAACACACCATAGCATACATTAAACTCCCTACTGCACTGGCATAAGGAACCTTACTCATCTGAGTTCTTTCTTGGCTGTTCTTGGGACACATCTGATTGGATAGCTTCTGATGCTGACCAATTGGTGTAGAAACTGACTTAGCTTGATGCATCCTGAATCTCTCTAACACCTTCTTCAGATAGGTAGGCTGACTAAGCTGAATTGCTCCCTCAACTCTACTGATCTCCATCCCCAAGATCACTTTAGCTTCACCAAGATCTTTCATCTCAAACTCCCTTTTGAGAATCTCTTTTACTTGATTGATACTGTTAATAGACTCCCCAGCTATTAACATATCATCAACATACAGCAGAAGATAGGTAACTAAACTTCCAACTCTTCTGAAGTAAACATAGCTGTCATACAAGCTTCTTGCAAAACCAGCTGAGCAAATGTACTCATCAAACTTTAAGTACCATTGTCTAGGGCTTTGTTTGAGGCCATAGAGTGATTTTCTGAGTAAGCACACTTTGTCTTCTCCATCTTCTATGTCCAACCCTTCTGGTATTTTCATGTAGATCTTCTCATCTAAGGTCCCATGAAGAAATGTTGTGGTCACATCCATCTGATGCAGCTCCAATTCATATTGAGCAACCATAGCCAACAAGATTTTGATGCTACAATGCTTAACAACAGGAGAGAAGATTTCATTAAAGTCAATACCTTCTTTCTGTGTAAATCCTTTAGCTACAAGCCTTGCCTTGTACCTAATCTTGCCACCTCTCTGAGCCTCCACCTTCTTCTTGTAGATCCACTTACACCCAACGAGTTTCTTGTTCATAGGCCTCTCAACAATCTCCCAAGTCTGGTTTTTGTTCAGAGATAACAATTCTTCCTCCATAGCAACTAACCACTTCTATTTGTCATGGCAGTTGATGGCTTCTGTGTAAGTTTTAGGCTCCAGAGACTCCACCTCAAGAGCTGCACATAATGTAAATGATACAATGTCAGCTTGACCATACCTCTGAGGTGGGTGGACTTCTCTTCTAGTTCTGTCCCTAGTGAGCTGATAGTCATGAAGTTCAGTATCACTATGAGTAGTCTCCTCCTCATCTGGATCAATCTGATCTTCAGTTACTGTTCTGGTTTCAACATGCTCCACCTCAACCTGTGTCTCATCTGGTCTGTTGTGTGCTGAACTAGAACTTGCCTCTTCTTTCAATGGCATTCTACTTTCATCAAAAGTTACATCTCTGCTGATAATACACTTCTGCATTCCAGCTTCAAGGCACCACAACCTATACCCTTTCACTCCTGAAGGATACCCTACGAACACACATTTCAAGGCTCGAGGCTCAAGCTTATCTTGCTTGACATGGACATATGCTAAGCAACCATAAACTTTCAAATTACTGTACTCAGCTGTATGGCCAGACCATAACTCTTCTGGGGTTTTAAATTGCACAGCTGAGGAAGGGCTTCTGTTTATCAAATAGGCTGCTGTTGACACTGCTTCTCCCCAAAATACTTTAGGCAATCCAGAGCTGCTCAACATGCACCTGACCCTCTCAAGCAAAGTCTGGTTCATTCTCTCAGCTACTCCATTCTGCTGAGGTGTACCTGGTACTGTTCTGTGCCTCACTATACCCTTCTTCTTGCAGAAAACATTGAACTCTTCTGATATGAATTCCAGCCCATTATCAGTTCTCAAATGCTTGAGCTTCTTTCCAGAGACATTCTCAACCTCAGTGAGCCATTCCTTGAACTTTTCAAATGCTTCTGACTTGGATTTCAGGATAGTGATCCATACCTTTCTTGAGTAGTCATCTATGATAGACATGAAGTATCTCCCACCACTTCTGGTCTGATTCCTAGCTTGCCCCCATAAATCTGAATGGACATAGTCCAAAATTCCTTTGGTAGAGTGTGAACTCTTTTCAAACTTCAGTCTCTTGGATTTCCCAAGAATGCAGTGCTCACACAAATCAAGCTTTGTGATCTTGTCACCACCTAGCAATCCTTGCTTGCTTAGCTCAAGTAGGCCCTTCTCTCCTACATGACCTAGTCTTTTGTGCCACAACATTGAGTTGTCTTTCACCCTTGCCACATCTGATCTCCCAACTACTGTTCCTCCCTTAAGAAAGTAGAGATCTTGCCTTCTCTCACCTTTAAGAACAGTAAATTCCCCCTTTGAAACTCTGAGCTCTCCATCTTCTGACTGGAATTTGTAGCCCATTGAATCCAGCATACCAAGAGATATCAAATTTCTCTTGAGTTCAGGAACATACCTGACCCTCCTGAGAATCCTCACTACTCCATCATACATCTTCAAGTGTACTGTACCTTCACCTTTGACTTTGCAAGTGTGATCATTCCCTAACAACACAGAACCTCCATTCTGATGCTTAAAATCATGAAACCAATCTCTCCTTGGAGTCATGTGGAAAGAACACCCTGAATCTAAAATCCAATCCTGCTGTTCTTTAGTGGAAGTGATGGATAGGGACTGAGCTGACTCATAGCCTTTCTGCTCCTTATCTTCTTGGGTTTGATTTGCTTGATTCTTATCAACAGGGTTCTTGGGACCAGCTTTTCTCATAAGTTGTTTGTACTTGTAACAAGTACTCTTAAAGTGCCCAGGTTTGTTGCAGTGGTGGCATACAACTTCCCCTTGATTTGACACTGCTGATTTTCCCTTATCAGCTCCCTTGGTTTGACTAGACCCCTTCTTGGAGACAGATTTCTTCTGACCTCCCTTGATTGCCAATCCTTCTCCACTACTGCTCTTATCTCCTTGAGATGTTTTATTATGCAGCAGCTTGGACTTGACAGCCAAGATCACATCCTCCAATGTGATTGCCTCCTTTCTACCATACAAGATGGTGTCCTTTAGGATTTCAAAGGACTTAGGAAGAGCACTCAACAAGATCAGAGCCTTATCCTCTTCATCTAACTTGACATCCAAATTCTCCAGATCATCAAGAATCTTGTTGAACTCATCTAGCTGCTCCGTAATGGGTTTGTCATCTCCCATTCTAAAGGCATACAGCTTCTGCTTCGAATAGAGTCGGTTAACAAGAGTTTTCACCATATATAACTTCTCAAGCTTATCCCAAACCTCCTTCGCTGTCTTCTCTTTAGCAACCTCCCTCAAGACCTTATCTCCAAGGCAGAGTAGGATCGTGCTTCGAGCTTTTCTGAGCAACTTGCTCTTTTCAGCCGCAGCTGCTGCAGTTTCTTCTTCTGCAGTTTCTTCGGATTCTTCGAGAGCCTCGAATAATCCTTGCTGTTCAAGGAGGGCCTGCATCTTGACCTTCCACAGCCCAAAATCTCCCGTGCCTGTAAACTTCTCTATGTTGTACTTGGTAGAATTCCCCATCTTCGATCTGAAGCTACTTCAGTTCCCACAGACGGCGCCAATTGTCAAGTAATTCAGGTAGATTAGAAGTCTCCAACCAAGTAGAATACTTGAAGATATAAGAAATAACTGCTCTAGGATAGTAATTCCAAAAGTAAGCAACGAGACAAACAGCACACAAGAATTTAAGTGGTTCGATCAATGTGATCTACATCCACTGGACCAGACGAGTACTTCTTTGATTGATAAAGAATGTTTACACACTCATTCACTCGGAATAGGATATCTCCTCACTTCACTCGTGAACTCACACAACTCAAAGATTACAAAACGTACTACAAATGCATCCACGTAACCTTTACAATGTACAAATACAAGAGTATATAAAGACCAAAGGTAGTTGCTGCTGTTAGGAACTGTTTTGAGTAGTTATCAACCGTTTGCAACCGCTTGTAACAACCCATGTGCTCTGTTATTGCCCAACTGAAATGGTAGTTATGCCCTCAAGTAGTTGTAACTGTAAAACAGTTAGTTAAACTAACTAACTTCGAACCAGAAGACTTGTCCATAAAGATCAGATCACTAGTGTTCTGATACTCAAGTCTTCTGCTCTGATGATCAAAAGCTAACCCTGCTGATAGACTTCATACTGTACTGATCTTAACTGCACTGACCAAGTACTGTGCTGACCCAAGTACTGTGCTGATCCAGTACTGTGCTGATCTTATTGTGCTGATTTAGCCAACTGTGCTGAACTCTAAGCATCACCTTCTCATCTGATCGAAACCCTTCAACTCATCTGATAAGGCCTAAGTTATCTTATCTGATCCTATCAGCTCACTACTCACTTAGTGTGCTGATTCTGAGATTATGAGATAACACTCACAATTCTCCACCTTTAGCTCATAATCGAACTAACCTCCACCAAAACATAAAAACACCAACACTATCCTTCTCAAAGAATAGCCTCCACTACTGATCTTCTGTCACAAGAACAGTAGTCTTCTCCTCAGAGGAATTAATGCAGTCCAATAAGCCTAAGACACAAGCCAAACTTTTCTTTTGGCAATGCCTTAGTGAACGCATCAGCAGGGTTCTCCTCTGTAGCAATCTTCACTACCTGGACCACCCCCTTCTCTACAATATCTCTTACAAAGTACAGCTTCACATCTATATGCTTAGTTCTCTCATGATACCCCTGATGTTTTGCAAGATGTATTGCACTTTGGTTATCACAAAAGACAGTCACACTTCTTTGTGATATACCAAACTCCTTCAAGATCCCCCTAAGCCACATGCTATCCTTAACTGCTTCAGTCAAGGCTACATATTCTGATTCTGTAGTAGATAATGCAACTACGGACTTATGTATTGACCTCCATGATATAGCTGTACCAAATAAGGTGAATACATACCATGTCAAGGACTTTCTTGTGTCTACATTGGCTGCATAGTCGGCATCAACATATCCCACAAGTGCTTCTCCCTTATATGATATCTTCTGAAATTTCAGACCTTTATCAGCTGATCCTAGAACATATCTCATGACCCACTTAATTGTCTCCCAATGACTTAAGCCTGGATCACTCATGTATCTGCTGATTACACTCATTGCATGAGTTAAATCTGGTCTACAACACACCATAGCATACATTAAACTCCCTACTGCACTGATACTTTGCAAGATGTATTGCACTTTGGATTTGACTAGTTTTATTTGCTTTCTTAGTGACATTTATAGACAACATTAGAATTAGTCTTAGTTTTTAAACCATCATTGCAAATCAATCGTGTCTAGATAGAATCGTGCCAACAAATATCACTTTTACACTAACCCTTCTCTGTGGGATCGACCTCGTACTTACTTCGCTACAATATACACCATATACTTGCGGTCGTATATTTTAGAGTTGTAAAATACGTGAATCCCTCAGTGAGAATAACAATAAATAATTAATGAAATCAAGAAAACAGAAAAAATAAAACAAATTATATAGAATGAAATCAAGAAATTATACACCAAAATAAATCAAATAAAATACTTAAAATGTCAAATTAATGAGTAAAAATAAAAGAAATTATATTGATCCTATTATTTCAAACATCATAGTGTTGGAATCGTCTCTTTATTTCACATTGTGCATGCACTCAAAATTTTTTCCTTTATTATGTTTAAACGACAACCATTTTTAATTCATGAGATTTAAAATGAAAAAATCTATTTCATCACTAAAATATTATAGATGAAATATAATTTTTATTATTGTTCTGATTATTAACAATAAAATAAAATATTGTGTTGCTAATATAGTGATAAAATATTTTATTTTTCTCTCAAATATTAAATCCACAAAATTAATTATGCAAAATTTAATTTTGTCGCTAAAATATTAGCGACGAAATATAATTTTCATTGTTGTTCTTATTATTAACAATAAAATAAAATAATTTGTTTTAAGTGTAGCGATGAAATATTTTAATTTCGTTGCAAATATGAATTCCAAGAAATTAGCCACAAAAAATATATTTCATCGCAAAATAATAGCGACTAAATATAATTTTCATTGTTGTCCTGATTATTAACAACAAAATAAAACAATTTGTTGCTAGTGTAGCCATGAAATATTTTAGTTTCGTCGCAAATATTAATCCCAATAAAGTAGCTACAAAAATTTATATTTCATCACAAAATTTTAGCGACGAAATATAATTTTCTTTGTAGTTCTGATTCTTAACAACAAAATAAAACAATTTGTTGCTAGTATAACGGTAAACTATTTTAATTTCGTCGCACATATTAATTGTAAGATACTAGCCACAATTTTTTTACAGCAAAATATTAGCGACGAAATATAATTTTCAACGTTAGTCTGATTATTAACAACAAAATAAAATAATTTGTTGCTAATTTAGCGATGAAATATTATAATTACGACACAAAATTAAATTTAAAAAATTAGCCACAAAAATTACAATTTCGGCGTTAATATTTTAGCGATGAAATATAATTTTTATGGTTGTTCTGATTATTAACAAAAAAATAAAATATTTTTTTTGTTTGCGTGGCGATGAAATATTTTCATTTGGTCGCCAAAATTATATCCACAAAATTTTCATTTTTCATTGGAAAATATTAGCGACAAAATAATTTTCATTGTTCTTCTGATTATTAACAACAAAATAAAATAATTTATTGCTAGTTTAGCAATGAAATATTTTAATTTCATCGCAAAAATTAATTTCAAGAAAGTAGCCACCAAAATTTCTATTTCATCGCAAAATATTAGCGACGAAATATAATTTTCATTGTTGTTCTAACTATTAATAACAAAACGAAGCAATTTGTTGCTAATATAGCGATGAAATATATATATATATATTTTGTTGCAAATATTAAATCTAAGAATTTAGTAACATAATTTTTTATTTTGTTGCACGCTGAAGTGAAGAGGGAAATCGGATACCAGATAGAAATAGAAGAATCAGTTAAATTTCAAGGGCAATATTGATCAAATAAAGTAAATTAAGTCAAAATTCGTGGGTCAAATGCGGGTAAACGCTGGTCAAAGCGGGTCAACCTTAATTATAATATTTATTTTCGCTCTTTAATATTATCTTACTACATGACCAAAACTATGTTAGTACAAGACCTAAATTTTGTCACTACAAGACCAAAAGTGTATTACTACAAATCCAAAAATATTCTGGACACTTGTTTTTTTTTTTTTTAGCAAAATTACTAAAATAATTCTGACTTATTCGGCTACTACATAACTAAAACAATGTTACTACAAGACCAAAATTTTATCACTACAAGGTCAAAAGTGTATTATTACATGTCCAAAAACATTCTGGACATCTGGACAGTTAATTTTTTGGGTGAATTTGCAGAATGTTTTGACATGTAATAGTAATATTTTGGCCTTGTAGTGGTAATTTTTTGATCTTGTAATAACAATATTTTTGTCAAGTAGTAAACCACGTGTTTGCGACCCGCGAATTTTTTGGGCAACCTGGATCCGGGCTTATGCCCCGCGAATTTTTTAAAATTATCTTAATTTTACTTTTGGATTAAATGGGCTTAGGATTTTAATTAACTTGGTCTAATTAGTATGGAACGCATATATAAAATATTTCAAATAAGACTAGCCAATTTCAGATAGTGCTATTGTGAAATATGGTATATAAGTTTTTAGCATATTAAAATATTAGTAATAAAAATAATATATTTTTAACAACACTCAATAAATTTATTCGTACACTACTGTTGGAATAATGTCTTCTCAATAAATTAAAAACTTTATTTATATATATCGATCCTGTTTCTTAGTTATTTATTTTAAATGAAACAAGTTCTTTAACAAATCTTTTTAACATAATAATAGTTTAGATATGATCTAAATTTAATTTGACAAAAACATTAAACATGAAGACAAATGACAAATAAGTTTCCAAAGAGCTCGATTCAAATCACCCCAATGAAATACTCACAAATACTTTCTAAAATTCTACAATTTTCGTTTCTAATTCAAATTTTATACGATTCATGGTTGAAATCAAAGAAAATTAATTAAACAAAACTCAGAATGGAGAGTAATACCCTTGTTGAACCTTGTTTTCTGGAAAAATTTTGTAACAGTAAAATGAGGATGAATTATAATTAATTATAAAAGATTGATTTTATTACGGAAATTAAAATTTGTGACATTTTAGTGAAATTAAAATTAATATTGATAAATATGCAAACATGAAAATACGGAAATTAATCAACATGTTTGTTTTTCAACAAATCATTTTTTATTTTATTTTTCTAAATATTTAGATTATAAAATAGCTAGGATACATGTTTTTTGATCGGTTCCCTAATAGATATTCCTCTATTTAGCATGCATGCCATGTATAGAAGTTAAAAAATATACCGAGAGAATATAAAATATATCCATTTAATCATTAATAAAATACAAAAAAATTTACAATCTCAAACTAGAGACTCAGAACAACAGTTGTGTTAGTAATGAATTGAATCTATGGTGTTAATCCATAAAACTCGTTGAACCAACGGTGGTAGAGGGCATCTTTAGCAGTTATCCTCATTGTTGGATCAACGGTTAAAAGCCTTTGTAGAAGATCGTATCCGGAGGCACTCAGCGACGTCGCCCTTCGAATCGGTGTGTTATAAATTAACCTAAATTGGTTTAGCTCCGAATCCCCCGGAAAAAGCACCTCGTTAGACACCAATTCTGCCATAATACACCCAATCGACCACATGTCAATTGCTTTGGTGTACGTCCCTCCACCTAGAAGAATCTCGGGGGCACGGTACCATAAAGTACCCACCCCCGGGGTGAACGACCCTAGTCCACTCTCAAAAATACGGGACAAACCGAAGTCACAGATTTTCAATCGAGTTGTATCCTTGACGTTGACCAGGATGTTGGCGGGCTTAAGATCCCTGTGCATCACATCCAAATCGTGGAGAAAGTCAATACCCTCGAGAATCTGTTTCATCACGAGTTTGACTTCACTTTGTGTCAACGTCGACCCTCTCTTTGCTTCCATGAATCTTCTTAAGTCTGTTTGCATGTGCTCCATCACTACGTACACACGGCCATCGCCTTCGTGGATGAGTCCTTTGTACTCCACGATCGAGGGGTGGGGCGGAAGGCACGACAAGAACGCAACTTCTTGTTTTGTAGATTCGGACATGCCGTGCAATTCGTGCTTAATGGCAACGATTTCCCCGGATGTATTGTTTCTTCCTTCGTATACAACGCCATAACTTCCACTACTGATCACCTTCACAATCGTATATGTTGTTGGCTCCTGACTATGATTGTTGTAGCTTGAATATTGATCAAACTGCACCATGATTTTTAATTTGAAGCAATGATCGATATTAAGATTTACGAAATATGAAAATTATGGAAAAAAAATATGAATGTCAATAGTGTGTGTAGTAACGTTGGTTTATATAGAGTAGGTTGGTCTGTTCAGAGAAATCCATAATAAATCGGGGAGAATCTAATATTCATATCTAATTCAGATAAAAAAAAATACGCATATAAGGAAATATATATATCTAAACGCAAGATAATATATTTTCTTTTTTTCCCAATTTCATTTGGACCAAACAAATTATAGGAGTGGTATAATCGTATAAATGAGATGATTTTGTACAATCCCTAAAAAATCTGATATATAACGAAAAAAAAAAAAAAAGAGATTTCCGAATTACTCATCCAAAAGGACTAAAACGTCTTGAGCATGGATGAAAATGTCGGTCGGATATTTTTCCAATATATTCTTGATATATCCAATTTCCGTGGTCGATATCGGTATTTGAAAATGTCGGTCGGATATTTATCCCCTTGTTTAGTGTCACTTCAAGAAAACTGCAATTTAGCCGCGAACAATTTTATCGTTAATTATAATATTTTCGTCGCTAACGTGTTTGTGACAAAAAAATTAATTTTGTCGCAAATATTAGCGATGAAAATTTGAGTTTCTTCGCAAAATATTAGTGACGTGCGAAAATGTGAGAGTTTCATCGCAGAATATTAGCGACGAAAATATGAGTTTCATCGCAAAATGTTTGCGAGGAAAATCAAACATTTGTCGCAAACACATTGGCGACGGGTGCATAGCAACAAATCCCGCGACGCAATTATTTCATCGCTAACTCACATTAGCAGCGAAAATATTAGAATTAGCGACAAATTTTTTCGTGTCTAAAACAGTAGCTCCTTACTTCATGGCTATTTTTTTGCGATAAATATTTTAATTTCGTTGCAAATGTTAGCGATGAAACCCATATTTTTATGTCCATCTTCATTTGTATCGATCATCATATTCATAAATATTTTTATAAATATTCAAACAGATTTATAAGACACAACATTTGGAAAATTATTAAACATTTAATTATATAAACCGATTTTATAGATTTAATATGCATAGTTGAAGTAGTACTTTTCCTTCATGCTCAGTGAGAATAACAATAAATAATTAATGAAATCAAGAAAACAGAAAAAATAAAACAAATTATATAGAATGAAATCAAGAAATTATACACCAAAATAAATCAAATAAAATACTTAAAATGTCAAATTAATGAGTAAAAGAAATTATATTGATCCTATTATTTCAAACATCATAATGTTGGAATCGTCTCTTTATTTCACATTGTGCATGCACTCAAAATTTTTTCCTTTATTATGTTTAAACGACAACCATTTTTAATTCATGAGATTTAAAATGAAAAAATCTATTTCATCACTAAAATATTATAGACGAAATATAATTTTTATTATTGTTCTGATTATTAACAATAAAATAAAATAAAATATTGTGTTGCTAATATAGTGATAAAATATTTTATTTTTCTCTCAAATATTAAATCCACAAAATTAATTATGCAAAATTTAATTTTGTCGCTAATATAATTTTTATTGTTGTTCTTATTATTAACAACAAAATAAAATAATTTGTTTTAAGTGTAGCGATGAAATATTTTAATTCCGTTGCAAATATGAATTCCAAGAAATTAGCCACAAAAAATATATTTCATCGCAAAATAATAGCGACTAAATATAATTTTCATTGTTGTCCTGATTATTAACAACAAAATAAAACAATTTGTTGCTAGTGTAGCCATGAAATATTTTAGTTTCGTCGCAAATATTAATCCCAATAAAGTAGCTACAAAAATTTATATTTCATCACAAAATTTTAGCGACGAAATATAATTTTCTTTGTAGTTCTGATTCTTAACAACAAAATAAAACAATTTGTTGCTAGTATAACGGTAAAATATTTTAATTTCGCCGCACATATTAATTGTAAGATACTAGCCACAATTTTTTTACAGCAAAATATTATCGACGAAATATAATTTTCAACGTTAGTCTGATTATTAACAACAAAATAAAATAATTTGTTGCTTATTTAGCGATGAAATATTATAATTACGTCACAAAATTAAATTCAAAAAATTAGCCACAAAAATTACAATTTCGGCGTTAATATTTTAGCGATGAAATATAATTTTTATGGTTGTTCTGATTATTAACAAAAAAATAAAATATTTTAGCGATAAAAAATTTTTTTTGTTTGCGTGGCAATGAAATATTTTCATTTGGTCGCCAAAATTATATCCACAAAATTTTCATTTTTCATTGGAAAATATTAGCGACAAAATAATTTTCATTGTTCTTCTGATTATTAACAACAAAATAAAATAATTTATTGCTAGTTTAGCAATGAAATATTTTAATTTCATCGCAAAAATTAATTTCAAGAAAGTAGCCACCAAAATTTCTATTTCATCGCAAAATATTAGCGACGAAATATAATTTCCATTGTTGTTCTAACTATTAATAACAAAATGAAGCTATTTGTTGCTAATATAGCGATGAAATATATATATTTTGTTGCAAATATTAAATCTAAGAATTTAGTAACGTAATTTTTTTATTTTGTTGCACGCTGAAGTGAAGAGGGAAATCGGATACCAGATAGAAATAGAAGAATGAGTTAAATTTCAAGGGCAATATTGACCAAATAAAGTAAATTAAGTCAAAATTCGTGGGTCAAATGCGGGTAAACGCTGGTCAAAACGGGTCAACCTTAATTATAATATTTATTTTCGCTCTAAAATATTATCTTACTACATGACCAAAACCATGTTAGTACAAGACCTAAATTTTGTCACTACAAGACCAAAAGTGTATTACTACAAGTCCAAAAATATTCTGGACACTTGTTTTTTTTTTTAGCAAAATTACTAAAATAATTCTGACTTATTCGGCTACTACATGACTAAAACAATGTTACTACAAGACCAAAATTTTATCACTACAAGGTCAAAAGTGTATTATTACATGTCCAAAAACATTCTGGACATCTGGACAGTTAATTTTTTGGGTAAATTTGCAGAATGTTTTGACATGTAATGGTAATTTTTTGGCCTTGTAGTGGTAATTTTTTGACCTTGTAGTAACAATATTTTGGTCATGTAGTAAACCACCTGTTTGCGACGCGAATTTTCTGGGCAACCCGGATCCGAGCTTATGCCCCGCAAATTTTTTAAAATTATCTTAATTTTACTTTTGGATTAAATGGGCTTAGGATTTTAACTTGGTCTAATTAGTATATGGAACGCATATATAAAATATTTCAAATAAGACTAGCCAAATTCAGATAGTGCTATTGTGAAATATGGTACTCCCTCCGTCCCGCAATTACTTTCACACTTTCCTTTTCGGGACGTCCCACAATAACTTTCACACCCTTAAAATGGAAAACCCTTTATAAACTCCACCCTCACAATATTCTCAATTTTACACAAATGCCATTACTTTTTCTCAACACATACCCAAAAGTCAACCCATTTCTTTACTTTATACATAAAAGTTTACAAAATTACCCCTCAAAATCTCCCACTAAATTCACTTTTCTTATTTTGTGTGCCTCTTCACACGTGAAAGAAATCACGGGACGGAGGGAGTATATAAGTTTTTAGCATATAAGTTTATTCGTACACTACTGCATTTCATTGCCTATTATGCTCTAACGTCATGAATAGAAACCAATCAATAACAAAGACTTCAATAAACATTTCAATCATCCCTTAACCCTAACTATAACGTTTTACTTTACCATGCTGTTGGAATAATGTCTCTCAATAAATTAAAAACTTTATTTATCGATCCTGTTTCTTAGTTATTTATATTTAATTTTTTTTTAATTACATTATATACGAGAAAATTTCATTTTACGTCCTGTAACTTAGGCCTAATCCAGTTTATATCCTTTAAGTTTTCACTTTTTCAATTTACGTCCTAGGGTGTCCAATTTATGTCCTTTTAGGTCCAATTTATGTCCTTTTCGCCGGAAAATTGGAATTCCGGTCAAATAGTCCAATTTACGTCCTTTAAGTTTGAAAATTAATAATTAATAATTAAAAAGTTCTTTAAAAAATTAAAAATCTCATTAAAAACTAAAAATATCATTAAAATTTATAAATTGTGTAAAATAAAAAAAAAAAATCTAAAATTCAAAAAAAAATTCAAAAATCTAAAATTCTAAAAATTTGAAATATTGAAAATTAAAAATAAAAAATTTCTAAAAATCTCATAAAAACATAAAATTCTAAATATAAAAAATATATAAATTAAAATTTTAAAAATGCTTAAAATAAAATAAAAAATTATACAATTCTAAAAACCTCATTAAAATGAATTTGACACGGTTCTACAATCAATCAAGGCGTGAAATACAAAAAAAATTAGGAGTTCGAGAAAAACTTTAATGGCGGATGAGTCCGAATCAAGTCTGGTTTTTAATGACATATTAATAATTTTTATTATTCTTATGGGTTTTTAAAATTTTTAATATTTAATCTACACATTTTTAAAAAAATTAAAGAGATTTTTAGAATTTTTAATGAGATTTTCGAATTTCTTAATTTTAAGTTAAACATTTTCGATTTTTTGAATTGTAAATTTTTTTATTTTACACATTTTATAATATTTAATGAGATTTTTAAAAAATTAAATAAGGTATTTTGAATTTTATTTTTCACATTTTATAGTTTTTAATTTTAATGATGTTTTCAGATTTTTAATAATATTTTAAAATTTTTAAAGATATTTTTAGAAAATTTATTTATTAAATTTTAAAATTTCAAACTTAAAGGACCTAAATTGGACTATTTGGCCGGAATCCCAATTTATTCCTCACATTTCGGTGAGTTTGAAAATTTTCCGGCGAAAAGGACGTAAATTGAACCAAAAAGGACGTAAATCGAAAAAGTGAAAACTTAAAGGATATAAATTGGATTAGGCCTAAGTTACAGGACATAAAATGATTTTTTCTCCATTATATATCCATTCATTTTCACCTCCCCATGACTAGTTATTTATATTTAATTGAAACAAGTTCTTTAACGAATCTTTTTAACAGAATAGGTTTATATATGATCTAAATTTAATTTGACAAAAACATTAAACATGAAGACAAATGACAAATAAGTTCCCAAAGAACTCGATTCAATGAAATACTCACATAGGCTGCTGACGTGGCTTCTTCAAATATTTTCATTCTTAAATTTCTAAAATTCTACAATTATTGTATACGATTCAGGTTGAACCTTGTTTTCTGGAAAATTTTTGTAACAGTAAAATGAGGATGAATTATAATTAATTATAAAAGGTTGATTTTATTACGGAAATTAAAATTTGTGACATTTTAGTGAAATTAAAATTAATATTGATAAATATGCAAACATGAAAATACGGAAATTAATCAACATGTTTGTTTTTCAACAAATCATTTTTTATTTTATTTTTCTAAATATTTAGATTATAAAATAGCTAGGATACATGTTTTTTGATCGGTTCCCTAATAGATATTCCTCTATTTAGCATGCATGCCATGTATAGAAGTTAAAAAATATACCGAGAGAATATAAAATATATCCATTTAATCAGTAATAAAATACAAAAAAATTTACAATCTCAAACTAGAGACTCAGAACAACAGTTGTGTTAGTAATGAATTGAATCTATGGTGTTAATCCATAAAACTCGTTGAACCAACGGTGGTAGAGGGCATCTTTAGCAGTTATCCTCATTGTTGGATCAACGGTTAAAAGCCTTTGTAGAAGATCGTATCCGGAGGCACTCAGCGACGTCGCCCTTCGAATCGGTGTGTTATAAATTAACCTAAATTGGTTTAGCTCCGAATCCCCCGGAAAAAGCACCTCGTTAGACACCAATTCTGCCATAATACACCCAATCGACCACATGTCAATTGCTTTGGTGTACGTCCCTCCACCTAGAAGAATCTCGGGGGCACGGTACCATAAAGTACCCACCCCCGGGGTGAACGACCCTAGTCCACTCTCAAAAATACGGGACAAACCGAAGTCACAGATTTTCAATCGAGTTGTATCCTTGACGTTGACCAGGATGTTGGCGGGCTTAAGATCCCTGTGCATCACATCCAAATCGTGGAGAAAGTCAATACCCTCGAGAATCTGTTTCATCACGAGTTTGACTTCACTTTGTGTCAACGTCGACCCTCTCTTTGCTTCCATGAATCTTCTTAAGTCTGTTTGCATGTGCTCCATCACTACGTACACACGGCCATCGCCTTCGTGGATGAGTCCTTTGTACTCCACGATCGAGGGGTGGGGCGGAAGGCACGACAAGAACGCAACTTCTTGTTTTGTAGATTCGGACATGCCGTGCAATTCGTGCTTAATGGCAACGATTTCCCCGGATGTATTGTTTCTTCCTTCGTATACAACGCCATAACTTCCACTACTGATCACCTTCACAATCGTATATGTTGTTGGCTCCTGACTATGATTGTTGTAGCTTGAATATTGATCAAACTGCACCATGATTTTTAATTTGAAGCAATGATCGATATTAAGATTTACGAAATATGAAAATTATGGAAAAAAAATATGAATGTCAATAGTGTGTGTAGTAACGTTGGTTTATATAGAGTAGGTTGGTCTGTTCAGAGAAATCCATAATAAATCGGGGAGAATCTAATATTCATATCTAATTCAGATAAAAAAAAATACGCATATAAGGAAATATATATATCTAGACGCAAGATAATATATTTTCTTTTTTTCCCAATTTCATTTGGACCAAACAAATTATAGGAGTGGTATAATCGTATAAATGAGATGATTTTGTACAATCCCTAAAAAATCTGATATATAACGAAAAAAAAAAAAAAGAGATTTCCGAATTACTCATCCAAAAGGACTAAAACATCTTGAGCATGGATGAAAATGTCGGTCGGATATTTTTCCAATATATTCTTGATATATCCAATTTCCGTGGTCGATATCGGTATTTGAAAATGTCGGTCGGATATTTATCCCCTTGTTTAGTGTCACTTCAAGAAAACTACAATTTAGCCGCGAACAATTTTATCGTTAATTATAATATTTTCGTCGCTAATGTGTTTGTGACAAAAAAATTAATTTTGTCGCAAATATTAGCGATGAAAATTTGAGTTTCTTCGCAAAATATTAGTGACGTGCGAAAATGTGAGAGTTTCATCGCAGAATATTAGCGACGAAAATATGAGTTTCATCGCAAAATGTTTGCGAGGAAAATCAAACATTTGTCGCAAACACATTAGCGACGGGTGTATAGCAACAAATCCCGCGACGCAATTATTTCATCGCTAACTCACATTAGCAGCGAAAATATTAGAATTAGCGACAAATTTTTTCGTGTCTAAAACAGTAGCTCCTTACTTCATGGCTATTTTTTTGCGATAAATATTTTAATTTCGTTGCAAATGTTAGCGATGAAACCCATATTTTTGTCGCTAATATTTGGCTATGGATATCCGATTTACGAATCGTTCTCTAAACCCACATTCGCACTCGATCAACCCAACCCGCACCCACATACCCCCTCCCCGTTTTATTTAAATGACTATTTATTTGGTCTTCGTGGGAATTGATCCCGAGTGAACGGGCATCCAGCACCACTCGGGCATATAGCTCTTTGGTTCAGTTTTTAATATTAATTATATATGTATTCAATTGTTACTAATTTAGTTAATTTTACTCATTTAATTAATTTATTTCACATATATTAATTAATTAATTTTTAACTTTTAACAATTATATATATATATATATATGCATATATATTGTAATTTTTAAAACAATTCCAATTGTAAAAAATCAATGTCACTTTAACAATTCAAAAAAATTAATAAATATTACATCTAATCTTCATCCTCTCATCTTTATGTCCATCTTCATTTGTATCGATCATCATATTTATAAATATTTTTATAAATATTCAAACAGATTTATAAGACACAAAATTTGGAGAATTATTAAACATTTAATTATATAAACTGATTTTCTAGATTTAATATGCATAGTTGAAGTAGTACTTTTCCTTTATGCTCAGTGATTCGGGTGGAATTTGCATATTTTTATGGCACATTTTGAGCTTAGTTTTCTTAGAATTTCATGCATTTATGACTCAATTTTGGCTAATTGCACTTGGTAGAGAAAAAGGTGGTGTTTTGTATATTTTGTAGGAAAAATGATTATTTTGAAGGCAAAAACACTCACCTAATTTTTAGTGAAGCCAGCGGAGGATGAAATTGAGATCGAGAGCAAAACGAGTAAAAATAGTGGGTGGAAATTATTTGGGCCAACAATTAAATTGTGTGGCCCATTTAATTAATTCTCTGCGGCCCATTTTCTGCAAATCAAAAGCAGCCCATGTGCTACAACTTTTTTCAGCAAGGGCGCGGCTAAAGGCACCCGGCGTTCCTATGAGTACACCCAGGTAAAAAAAATTTGGTGAAAAGGGTGCAGCGAAATTACTTTTGTACCCCTCTTGTATATTTTAAAAAAAGTACGCGGATGAGTACACCCACCTACCTCTAAATCGCGGGAGAATTCAGAGAGTCTCACAACTCTCATTTCCAAACTTTCCATTTCTGCAATTTCCATTTCTAGAGCTAACATGGGGTCGAAAATGGTCGATTATGATGTAATAACTACGAGTGGTGGTGCCAATGACTCATTTGTAAGTTATTTATCATGTTTTGAAAGTTTTTTTTTCGAAAGTGGAAGAGTTTTTATGTTTAGGGTTTTTTAGTGTTTGTGTTGGTGTTTATGCTTGTTTTTTTTTCATCTTATGACTTTATAGTGGTATGTAGTTGAAATAATATTCATTTAGGACATAGATTTTGACATTATGGATTGCATTTTTTGTTTTTCAAAAAAACCCCTTTTCACGACTGGTTCTGCGAAGAAGACGACCATGTTCGTGTTTTTTTTTCGGACATGGTCGTGTTGTCCGAAAAAAAGTTCAAAACAAATATCTTTTGTTTTGAACTTTTTTTCGAACATAGGTCTTTTGTGTTGAATAAATTTTCGAACATGCAGCTGTTGTTTTGAACTTTTTTTCGAACATGAAGCTGTTGTTTTGAACTTTTCTTCGAACATGAAGCTTTTGTTTTGAAGAAAGTTTCGAACATTACTTAATTTTTGTTTTTTTTTAATTTCAGAATTCGGGTGATGAGAAGGACGATGTTTGGGTGGACGAATATTGTCTTGAAGAGGAGTATGAGGAGTACAATTATGATGATGAGTGGGCGAATGACTCTGTTGTTGAACCGGAGAATGATGATGTCCAGGGTCATGAAATTATTATGGACTACACGGACGTCTTCACGAATATGGCTTTGTTTGAGTCTCGTGACGCACTCTTATCTTGGGTGCGTAGTACGGGGAAACAACACAACATAATTATTGTTGTGAAGCGGTCGGATAACGGCCAAGGTACTAAAAAAGGTCGTATATTCTTGACGTGTGAGCGTGGCGGTGTGTACCGTGAAAAGAAGAAGCCTACAACTCCTATGAAGAAGAAGGCTAAGAAGAACGAGGTGGTACAAGAAAAGAGTGGAAAGGTTACGGGCACCAAGAAATGTGGGTGTCCGTTTATGTTGAAGGGTACAGAAGAAGGTGAGATGCAGTGGAGATTAGAGGTGAAATGCGGTACACATAACCATCCAATATCCCGTTACCTTGAGGGACATTCTTATGCCGGCCGCCTAACTACCGAGGAAGAGGACTTCGTTGTCGAAATGTCCAAATTACACGCTCCTCCTAAATCTGTATTGATGAAGTTGAAGAGGAACAATGAGAACAATCACTCGACTCTTCGAACGATCTACAATGTAAGGTTGAAGCACAAAATCCATCAATACAATGGACGTAGTCAGTTGCAATATTTGATGAGTCAACTTGTCGAGCAAAATTACTTCCACGCCACACGAAGATGTGAGAAGACAAACACTCTTAACGAGTTATTTTTTGCACATCCCGTCTCACTCCAACTGGTGCGTGCTTTTTCGAAGGTACTCATGATAGATTGCACATACAAGACGAATAGGTACCGGCTACCTTATTTGGAGATTGTGGGGGTTACATCGACTGGGATCAAATTTTGTGTTGCGTCGGTGTACCTAATGGATGAGAAAGAAGAAAATTATCAATGGGCATTGGAGGTGCTTCGAGATGTGTTGGGCTCATCTTCTCTTCCTGATGTTATTATCACGGACCGTGAGCTTGCATTGATGAATGCTGTGGCCAAGAAATTTCCTGAAGCCCGTCATTTTCTTTGTACATTCCACATTGACCGGAATGTACTAGCCAACTGCAAGGGTGCATTTAAAGATGTCAAAAATGGGAGGTATTTTTATCTCATTTCAACTATGTGTGAAGGTCCGATACCCAGTCCGACTTTGAAGAAGCTCTTGCTAAGTTCAAGTCCAAATTTCCCAAGAAGCCAGTGAATTACGTGTTGAATAGTTGGATTAACCCTTATAAAGAGAGGTTTGTAAGGGCTTGGACGAATGAATTTATGCACTTTGGCAACACCACAACCAACAGGTATGTTTATACTTTAGTCTTTACATGTAAATTATTACTTTAATTTATAAGTTGCCTAACGTTTTAAATTTTCTCTGATCAGGGTCGAAAGCCATCACGTCGCGTTGAAAAGAATGTTGGGCAATTCATTAGGAAATTTTGAGACATGTTGGGAGAAATTTCACACTCTATTCGAGGCATGCCATGTTTCAATTAAAGCCTCATTCGAAAAGAGTTTGAACGTAGCTCAACATAGGTTCTCCTCAAACGTTTTCAATTACTTACGAGGGGCGGTGTCGTTTGTGGCTCTAGAAAAGATATTTGATGAAATCAAGGTGATCAAACGACCCGGATTCGATCCTAAAGAGTGCCAACACATCTTGAGGAAGGTATACGGTTTGCTATGTGGTCATGAGATCGAAGAGTATGTTTACTGTGACAAACCGATACCCGTGAATGCCATTGATCCCTTTTGGAGGAAATTGGATATGGAGCCTGCCCCAACCACCACATTGGTTGACCCCGTTCCCACCCACAACAAAAATCGCTTTGAAGATGCCGTAGACGACATGGCTGAGGTTTATAAGAGCTTCTCTCAGGAGGAGCAACTCATCTTCTTAAAGCGTATGAGGGAGCTTGCAAACCCCGAGACTACGACTCTTATTGAGCCACCTTCTAAGGAAGACACTCGTGGTCGACCCAAAAAAGGAAAAAAGAAGAAGAAGGCCGATGCGTCCACCAAACGTGACCCTAGCCTATTTGAGCTTGTAGAGAGTCAAGTTGCAAGTTGTTCGGTGGTACAAAAGGAGCAGACGGTCATCAATGTAGATAACTCGCTCTCATCCTCGTCCTTCCAAAAGAAAGGGATTCCAAAAAAACAACCGGTAATTCTCAGCCCTTGCATGTTTATTTTTGTGTTTTGGTGATGTGTAATATTTTTGGTGATTTTTTGTTGTAGATGTGTAATATTTTTGGTGATTTTGTTGTAGATGTGTAATATTTTTTGGTGATTTGGTTGTAGATGTGCAATATTTTTGGTGTTTTGGTTGTAGATGGGTAATATTTTGGTGATTTGGTTGTCGATGGGTAATATTTTGGTGATTTTGGTTGTAATATGCGTAGGTACCCCGTCGGCGTACCCGAGCCTCCCAAGGAATGGACTTCATCGGATATTTACCCATCGAGCATCAACCATACGTTATCGACATCAAGAACGTTAACGGTGACGGACACTGCGGTTTTCGAGCAGTGGCTGGACTATTGGGATTCGGTGTTGATGAGTGGGCTAGGGTTCGGATGGACTTGATGAGCGAACTGTCCCGTAATCTAACGTTGTACAACAACGTGTTTTTGTTAAAGGATTACGTCCATGTTGTGCTTGGCAAATTGAATTGCTTTACCGAATTTGCACATAAAAAACATTGGTTCGGGTTGCCATACATGGGATATCTAGTGGCGTCACATTATAATGTGGCGGTGGTGGTTCTTGATACCCGTCTATGCCTTACGTATCTGCCGTTCAACAAGGACCCTCCTCAAGAACCGAGGAGTATTTGGTTGGGATTAATTAATGAGAACCATTTCATTCAGGTATTTGATTGCATTGCTTTAATGAATTTATTTACACGTATATGTTGCATATTTTATATATAACACATAAATCTCGAATGCGTGTAGGTTATGATGGGTGCTGGGCGCACTTTGCCCCCGGTCATCAATTCGTGGAAGCATGAGGGTCAACACATTTCGGACGGATGGAAAAATGCATATGCGTCCGGAGGAATTAATTAGATGATAGTGGTTAGAAACTTTTTGGTTAGAAACTTTTTGGTTAGAAACTTTGGAATACTTTTGTGGTTATAAACTTTGGAATACTTTTGTCTTTTTGGTGTAATTTGTGTACAAATTGTCAACAAACAACATTTATAGATAATTTGTGTACAAATTCTTGATGTGTAATATTTTTGGAACATGTATACGGTTTCAACGTTACAATGGATGACTTGTGTAATTTAATAGCTCTATTTTTTGAATGGTTTATCGTGCTTAAATGAGCCACTACAATTGTGTTAAAAGTATAATATGGTGTATAAAATTAGAAAGTTGGGATCATTTTTTTCAAAAAATTGACTTTTGTTCGAAAATAAGTTCCCAACAATTGGTCCATGTTCGAAAATATGTTCCCAACAATAAGGCCATTTTCGAAAATTTGGGCCATGTTCGAAAAAATGTTCCCAACAATTGGTCCATGTTCGAAAAAAAGTACCCAACATATGCCCAATGTTCGAAATTTATTTACGCGAGTTTTACTTGGTCGATTTTTTAACCCCAAAGTTTCTGTTACGGACTTTTTTTCGAACATATGGTCCATGTTCGAAAATAATTACCCAACATATGCCCAATGTTCGAAAATTATTTACGCGAGTTTTACTTGGTCGATTTTTTAACCCCAAAGTTTCTGTTACGGACTTTTTTTCGAACAATTGGTCCATGTTCGAAAAAAAGTACCCAACATATGCCCAATGTTCGAAATTTATTTACGCGAGTTTTACTTGGTCGATTTTTTTACCTCAAAGTTTCTGTTACGGACTTTTTTTCGAACAATTGGTCCATGTTCGAAAAAAAGTACCCAACATATTCCCAATGTTCGAAATTTATTTACGCGAGTTTTACTTGGTCGATTTTTTAACCCCAAAGTTTCTGTTACGGACTTTTTTTCGAACATATGGTCCATGTTCGAAAATAATTACCCAACATATGCCCAATGTTCGAAAATTATTTACGCGAGTTTTACTTGGTCGATTTTTTTACCCCAAAGTCTATGTTACGGACTTTTTTTCGAACATATGGTCCATGTTCGAAAAAAAGTACCCAACATGTGACAAATGTTCGAAAATTACTTCCACGCAAATAATATTTGTTCGAAAATGTGTTCGTGTTCGGCAATAAATATCGGGCATATATCATTTGTTCGAAAAAGAGTCTCGTACAAAGGTGGGTGTCCTCATCCAAAACAGTAATCATGTGGGTGTTCTCATCCAAACTACTTTTAATTAGTAAAACAAACTATAACCTTATAAAAACCATATAAAAACCATATACAAAACCATATAAAAACCATACATTCATAAAGCATTTAAGTTAACATACATGTTACAATACATGTTGGGATATAAATTTACCCTAAGCCCCACTTGATGTTAGAATAGTTTTGATGGCCAAAACACTTAGAGTTTATAAATGTAATAGGATCAGCTGACTTGTATAGAACAGCTTAGACTAGTCTTGTGTGATCAACTGTATTGATATCAGCTGATCAGCACAGTCCTGGCTTACATGCCTATCCTCAAGATGAGAAGAGTAGAAGACATGAAGACTAGAAGATCCTTGAAGACCAGATAAGTTAAGGTGCTTGTATACCTACCTATCTGATGGAGTCCCAGATTGAAGATGGCCTAAAGCAGTACAAAGAATTTCCAGATCAGAAGAGTGTTACTCGTCTGATATCAGAAGACAGAAGACCTAAGGCCAGAAGAGTAGTCAGAAGACTAGAAGTACAGATCAGAAGACTATGTGCTCTTCCAGGACTCGGCTGATTCCTAAGTCATCTTGCAATTCAAACGAAGGCCTACCTTATTTAGAAGATTGACATGATCCCAGGATTGAAGCAATCAAGCGGCTGGAATCAAGGAATCAAGCTATTATGGAAAGATTTCTCAAACGGCTAGTCAACTCCAACGGCTAGTTGTAACCAATCTTCATTATAAATACAAGAGGATGAGGAATCACAGACAAGAAGTCACAAGAGAGAATTCAAAAGCTAAGCAAGCAATCAAGCAAAAGCCATACTGTTCCAAGAGTTCTCCAAGAGCCAGAAATCCATTAGATTATCCATAGCTCTTAAGTGCTTCCTATCCAACCCTTAAGAACCTGAAACCTGTTCATATTGTATATCAATTGTTTTAGGCATAGTGGTTAAGCAAATTATAAGCTTGAACCATTAGTTGGATACATCTCAAAAACCCCAAACCCTCACCGAAAGGTTAAAGTTTTTGAACCCCTCAAAGTGCAAGTGCTTACAATCACTTGTGGAGACCGCAGCTGTTAGGACGGCTCAGATCTCAAAGTCCTAACCTTGGGACTATAAAGGACAAGACCCTTGTAATTTGTGGAAATTAAAGGGATTAAACATCACGTTAGGACGTGAGAGTGGACGTAGGAACGTATATCCGAACCACTATAAATCCGGTGTTATTTACTTTCTGCACTTTACATTTCTGCCTTTACATTCATTATTATATAGTGCATACTGTTATTTCAACACTCTTTAAAACAGGCCATAACTTTCAAACTGGCATCAGCTGAGTATTTTCATTAAGTAGAACAAGTTACAAGAACGAGTCTAAACAAGGGCCACCAAAATTCCGCATACAACCTTAACAATCAGATCACTATAGTCATCTGGACCAGCAGACTTGCAGTCCAGTTGACATAGCAATCAGAAGAGGTTCCCAACTCTGTTTGAAAAAGTTTTAAAGTCTATTCACCCCTCCCCTCTAGACTTTAATCCCATTCACTACTCGTTCAGGGACCAACAATACATGTTAAAACACTAAACTAAAGTATCATTCTGATCGATCAAACTACGATTAATAAAACACAACATGTGACAAATGTTTTCAATTATATAAAACAAGTTTTAGTCAAGAACGCCTAGCCCTTCCACGTCCCCGACCTCTTCCACGTCCCCGACTTCTTCCACTTGATGATGACGGTGCCTCTTCTCCTACATCATCTGAAGTTTGTCCACCAAGCTGCCTCACAACTTCTTCAACCTTTTGCATTACCCCATCCATTGTTAATGGCTCGTCGTTCCTCCACTTGTGCAACAACATGTTCAGCTCAACCTTTGCAAAATCTACCAAGTGCCCTAACTCAGCCCTGCGTGGAGGCTCACGAGGAGGAAGTCTCCTATTTTCTGGATTTGAAACGTAAGGACGGCCGTTGGCGAGGTACCAATCAATATAACCATCGCTGCAATCTGAATCTTGGATACAACACTCGCCAAGTCTACCATCCGTAAGCATGTGTGCGTCCCACGTAGAAAAGTACTCCGCCATAGCACCCCACACTAGCTTTGTTTTCTTGGATGTGGAACCGGTCCTCTTAACACAGGCAGCAAGCGGCTTCTCAGGAACGGTTTGCACGTACCCGAACTGTTTGAGCACTCTATCCGCCATGTACGGCTCAACAATATCTCCGCACACAATGCACCCATGAAAGTAAGAAACCTCATCAAATGGATGTCTTTCTCGTTCGGGACTATATGGATTCCAGTTAACCTACAACACACCATTAAATTAAAAAAATGCTTACTTATCTTAAAAACAAATAAACAACAGACAAATATATTCATTTGGTTAATAGCGTACCTCGCTTGCTAGGAGGGTATCTAATCGTTCTCTAAAGCCTCTTACTCGGTCGACACAGGGGCCTGTATGAGCTTCGGGTGCATAACGCATCGACAGTGGATCCGAACGGCCCAAGTCTGGATTATGAGGCGGCAAGATCAAAGTAGGGAAGTGCTCATAAATCCAAGCCTACAAGTACAATATTATTAGGTCAATATCAAATGAAAAACATGAAATATTAACAAACTTATTTAAAATACTTAATACCTCCAATAACGGAAGGTAACCACCAATCTGCCTACACTTGAACTTTGACGCCATCCCCAATTGTCTATACAAATAGGCAAGCGCTGCGGTACCCCAAGCATAGTTCGAAAATTCTGCCATGTCGTCCATATACTGCAACCACTGTACGTGAACACGAGTACCACTTTTGTCCAGAAACAAGGTGGTCCCAAATGATACACGCGTTATACAACACTAAAATAAACAACTGCAAGTGTACGGTGTCTATTGTAGCGTGATAAGCACGAGGTCGATCCCACAGGGAGGTTAAGCGTAAAAGTGGTAGTTTGCTAGTCGAGTTCTAAGTAGACGTGATCGATAATTTGAAATTTATGAATTACTCTAAGATTACCTAACAATGTGTCACCAATAAGTAATGAAGAGTAAATACGAAATCGATCAACTAACATGCAAATCAAGAAAACAAACGCAAAACGAATGAAAACTCCAAGAAGGAAGGGTGGGTTCCAAGGCATATGTCACACTAAGGATTCAACTTATGATTAAGGGCTTAATTAAGTGGTGGTATGTTGATTACTATAAGGTTGATCACAAAATGGTGAATTAAAAGTTCTCTCGATCCAATTAATCCAAGAGACATATCATACAAACTAGCATCTCTACTAAGCATGCATAAGAAATCCCCAAAAAGTTCCTAAGATCATCTAATACCCTCCCAATAATTGATCCTCTCTCTCGAGCTCACAAGAATATTGGGTCGAATGCTTAAATACGATTAACGAAAGGGATTTCTCAATCCAATTTCAATTAACAATAGATAAAACATACTATCATGGCCATTGACAACATGTTTTGCAATGAAAGTTGAGCATTCAAATAGAAATAGCAACACAACCACCAAATAAACAAGAAATTAATTCATAAGCATCATCCAAAGTATAAACATAGCCTTAGAACCACAAATTGTTTAGCTAACTACTAACATAATCAAATTACAAATTCCAAATGAAATAACTAAATAAAAAGGAAAAGAAAGAGAAAGCTTAGTCTAGAATGTGGTAGGGAACGGAATTTGGGAGCTATTGCATCCTTTCTTCCTTGATTTGAGAATTGAGAGAGAAATGGCCAAAACACCTCCAAGTATGTGTAACTATGTGTGGATTTGGGGGAAAATGCCTTGGATTTCAAGAAAGGGAGTTTATATAGTGTTTGGGAAGGGTTTGGATGGCATAATTGCAAGTTAGTCCCTCAAAAATGGCCAAAATGTGGAAAAGGCACCGAAAATGGGGTTGGCACGGCCGTGCAAAACGGCAATGGAACGAGCAGGTGCTCGGCCGTGCTGGGCGAAAATGGGATCGGGGAGTGCTCGGCCGTGCTGGATGCTCGGCCGAGGCGATGCGGAGCAGGGGCAAAGGCGAGCTCGGCCGTGGCCTTGTCTCGGCCGAGGCGTGGTCGACCAAAACTTCTCGGTCTCGAGATGCAGGTGCTCGAGCGCGCAACTCGACCGTGGCCTTCAAATCTCGTCTAGGCAGCAGCTCGGCCGAGCAAGGTGCTCGGCCGTGCCCTCTCTTCAGCCAAAATGCTTCGGTTTCGAGCACCTCTTGCTCGAGCACTCGTCTCGGGCGTTCTCTCGCTCGGTCGACTTCGGCCCTTTCTCGTTTCATGCATATCTTTCGCCTCGGGTGTCGGATTGACTCGATTCCTTCGGCTAATCCACTCCGTTTTTCGAGACGAATCCAACCGTGCACTCCTCTTCCTGATCCAGCAAAGTATGGTTGGTGTTTTGCTCCAAATTCCATCGTATTTCCTATAAAATCGACAAAACACAACCTTTCTCTCATTTCGGCTCAAACAATCATATTCAATGCATAATTCAATGAAATACACATCAAAACATGCTTCACATGTGCCTCTAAAACGTGTAAATTCCACCCGAATCAAACTCCCCCAAACTTAAAATGTTGTTTGTCCTCAAACAACTAAGCACTTAAAGCAATGAGGGTGGAATGATCACAATGGAATATTCAATGTAATTCACACATGCAAAGTAGGATGTAATGATATCTCTTTCTCAAATTGCATTTCTCAATGAAGGTCATAGGCTCACTATTGCAATTCACACTCATGGATCAAAGAATGCATAAACACACAACACATTGTGAATGGGAAACATAATCCAAGTGCTCAAGTACTCTACTCACATGATGAAGTGTTTCTCTCAAACACACAAACAAATTGAGGATATTAATGCACTCATCAACCAAGTCATGCTATGCAATCACCATATGCTTGCCCAACTTCTACTTTCTACACACACTCAAATGCTCAACAATGTGATCAATAGGACTTAATCAAGGATGTAACATTGGCTCTTTGGACAAGGTAGGATGAATTTGGGAATTGTGACTCTTCTAGTGGAGGACAAAGCTTGTTGTTTTACAATTTGTGCTTTCACTTTCAAACTTTACAAACTCCATCCTCACTTTTCATTTCCTTTTCTTTTTCAAGCATTCATCACATCATCTTTTGAACCATTTTCTTTTAAATCTTTTGGGGCTCTTTGTCCCTCTTTTCTTTTCCTTTGATTTTCTTTTCATCTTTCTCTTTTTTTTTCAACTTTTCCACTTTCTCCTTTCACCAAAGATATTCATTCAAGCACATGTTTTTCCACTTTGTCTTTTATCCCCCACTAGATATAGGTATCAAAGGCTCAAAAAGGCTAAGTGGTTAACATTGTAGTTTGAAAAGAAAATGAGGAATTAAGCTCAAGGGGCTAACTACGGAAGATTACTTCGGTTTTGGGAAATTTTGGCTAAGTGACTCTTTTAGAACAAGATGGCCTATATCACATCACAAAGTTTCACACAATCATGCTTTCAAACAAGAACTTAGGAAAGTTCTAGGATTACTAGCAATAACATAGTCCACTCTCAAATGAACTAAACCGGACTACATGCTCGATTCAAGGCTCAATTCTCACCGGTTTATTCAATAGGACTCTCACATTCATCAAATGTTCCCAAACAACAACACGTCATGCATCCATGCTATCAAAGATCACAAATATGAACACAATCATGATACTATATCCAACACCAAGCATGCCTACATTCAAAGTAAATTGGCATCACCACAACCTCTCAACAATGGATCCCAATGACTATTCATGCTCACATTTCACCAAGTGTCCACTACCCAACATATGATCAAAACCAACTTAACCAATATAATCATGTGAAAGTCAAGTGTGCGCCGGTGCAAAATGTGACACAAGTAGAATGACGAACCGGTGCAAGGGTAACAACTAGTAGAAAAAGAAAAGAAAAAAAACTCCCCCAAACTTAGAATTTTACTATGTATAAATTCTAAGTTTGGGGCTACAAGTTGTTACCTCTCTCCTTGCACATCCAATGCTTCTTCAAAGATCACCATTGCAACACTTGCTTCCCCTCTCCAAAGTTGGTTTTGCTTCCTTCTCCATTCTTCAAGATATGATATCCATAGTACTTCTTCATCCATACCTACAAAATAAACCAAGCTATCAACACTACTAAAGCAATAAAAACATGAAAGCAATAAAACCTTGGGTTGCCTCCCAAGAAGCGCTATTTTTAACGTCCTATGTCGGACGGTTCTTCCTTGAGGGGAATATCAAGTCACCCCATCATCCTCCTTGCTCTTGCACTTCTTTCCCCATCCAAACTTCTTAAATCCATCAAAACATCCACAAGCTAGCCCATCCGGCTCTTCAATCATGTCATAGGAGGTTGATGCCTCATTCATTCCCAAGCTTGCACAAGTAGCTTTCTTTGATTTGGGGGAGTTTTTGAAGAAAACTCCCCCAAACTTGGCCTTCTTGCCCATCTTCAACTCATTGTCTTCCACCTTGGGATTCTCCTCCACAATATTTATCTTGGGCTCTTCTTCCACCTCCTTTCTCGTGGGTATTGGAGGATACTCTCCCTTGGGAAACCCATACTCTCCACTCTCATCATTTCGGAGTTTGATAGCTCTAAACATGTCAATCGTAACTATCTCTTAGTTCATTTGAAGCTCCAATTCTCCATTCCTCATATCAATTTTGGCTCCTCCGGTTTCCAAAAATGGCCTTCCCAATATCAATGGAATGTTTTTGTCTTCCTCCATGTCCAAAACCACAAAGTCTACCGGAAAGAGAAACTTGTCAATTTTGACCAATACATCCTCCGCTATACCCAAAGGGTATGTCGTAGACCTATCCGCCAATTGGAGGCTCATTGTGGTTGGTGTGAGCTCTCCTAAACCAAGTGATTTGAAGAGTGACAATGGCATGAGGTTGATGCTTGCTCCCGAATCACATAGGGCTCTTAATGTACCTCCATCTCCAATGGTGCATGATAAAGTGAAGGATACGGGATCTCTAAGCTTTGGAGGTAGCTTAGCTTGAATTATGGAGCTACAATGTTCGGCTAAATGCACCGTCTCATATGCCTCCATTTCCCTCTTGTGTGACATTATCTCCTTCAAGAATTTGAAGTAATGTAGTATTTGTTCAAGAGCTTCGGCGAAAGGGATGTTGATATGGAGTTTCTTGAACATCTCCGCAAACTTGACAAACTTGCTATCCAAGTTCTTCTTCTTCATCCTTTGAGGATATGGGAGGGGCATTACATTTTTACTAAACAAAGGAGGGATTGCCTCCCCACTCTTCTTCTCCCCTTCTTTCTCTTCTTTCTCTTTAACTAAGCCATCTTCTTTGTCAACACCCTCGGGTGCCATTACCATTTCCTCCTCTAGTGGCATCCTTGGCCCATCGTAGCTCGTCCCACTTCTTAGCTTTATAGCTTTGCAATGCTCCTTGGGGTTGAGCTCCGTGTTAGAGGGGAATTGCCCCGGAACGTGTTGCTTTCCAATGGCATTAGCGAGTTGGCCTATTTGCTTTTCTATGGCCTTCACATTGCTTGCCACATTCTTGATCATCTCACCATGCTCATCAATTCTTTGTCAAGTCTTGTTTGCATTCTCCCTAGTCTCTCTCATGAAGTTCTTGGTTTCCCCCATAAAAGCACCAAACATGTCCTCCAATGACAACTTTGATGAAGACTCCACAATAGCTCCATCTCTAGCATTGAAATTTGGAGGTGGGATGATAGCATTCCTTGTGTTGGCATAAGAGAAGTTTTCATGGTTTCTCAAGCCGGGATGGTAATGATTTGGATTAGGAGGATTTTGCCTCTCATTCCAACCTCTTTCTCGAAAATAACGGTCCCGTTGGTTGTTCATGAAATGGGCCTCCTCATATTGATCATTATTGGGCTCCACTAGTGCTTTGGCCGTCATCAAAGAGATTAGCTTATCCACTTTGTTGGATAAGTTGATACTTTCTTCCGAATTTTGAGTGGAAGCTACTTTCCGGGCTTGCCTTCTCTCGGATGGCCATTGGTGTCCGTTCTTTGCCATCTCCTCTAGAAGCACATAGCCTTCATCCGTCGTCTTTCCTAGCAAAGAACCTCCACCGGCCGAGGCATCCACCATCCCTCTCGTTCGATGGTCCATCCCATTGTAGAAGTACCAAATCAATTGGTCTCTTGAGAACCCATGTTGAGGACAACTCCTTATGAGATCCTTGAAGCGTTCCCAAGCTTCGGCTAAAGATTCATCATCGTCTTGCATGAAAGACGAAATTTCTCCTCTTATCTTGATGGTTTTGCTTGGAGGAAAGTACTTCATGAGGAAAGCGTCTACAAGATCGGTCCAATTTTTTATTGTCCTTAAATCAAGAGACATGTACCATTGCTTTGCACGATCACGGAGGGAGAATGGGAACAATTGGAGACGGATGTAATCTTGAGGGACACGATTGATCTTAACCGTTCCACTTATCTCTAAGAATTGAGATAAATGGAGGTTAGGATCCTCCTTTGACAACCCTCCAAATTGGTTGTTTTGAACCATCATGATTAGGGCCGGCTTGAGCTCAAAGTTATGAGCATCAACGGGTTCCCGACCCGCTCCTCCATAGGGCCTTGGGATAGGGCGGAAATGGTCTCTCAAAACTCGTTGATTCCCGTTTTCCTCCCGTTGCTCTACATTTCTTTCCATCCCAATGTTCTCTTCAACTCTACGACGAAAGTTGTCCCTTATCACCCCTTGAGGTCGGTTACCTCCATTCCCGTTTGGTTCCTCAACTCCTTCCACTCCTTGATTCTCAAGTTCCTCGTCAACTTCTTCTACAACCGGATTCTCCCTTCGATTCATTCTTTCCAACTCTATTCTTCTCCTTTCGGCGTTCCTTCTTCGACAATTGGCTTCAATCTCCGGATCTAAGGGTAACACGTCTTGTTGGTTCCTCCTAGATCGTGTGATCATAAACCATGTCTATCAAAAGAACAAACGAGAGTGAGATATACAATTAAGCTCAAAGTAACAAACACAAATATTTTTTTAGATTTTTGCAAATAAAGAAAGCAAATAAATTGTCTAAACTAAAACTCTCCTAGCCTACACTCTAGAGCTCATAAACCTCCCCGGCAGCGGCGCCATAAACTTGATACACGCGTTATACAACACTAAAATAAACAACCGCAAGTGTACGGTGTCTATTGTAGCGTGATAAGCACGAGGTCGATCCCACAGGGAGGTTAAGCGTAAAAGTGGTAGTTTGCTAGTCGAGTTCTAAGTAGACGTGATCGATAATTTGAAAGTTATGAATTACTCTAAGATTACCTAACAATGTGTCACCAATAAGTAATGAAGAGTAAATACGAAATCGATCAACTAACATGCAAATCAAGAAAACAAACGTAAAACGAATGAAAACTCCAAGAAGGAAGGGTGGGTTCCAAGTCATATGTCACACTAAGGATTCAACTTATGATTAAGGGCTTAATTAAGTGGTGGTATGTTGATTACTATAAGGTTGATCACAAAATGGTGAATTAAAAGTTCTCTCGATCCAATTAATCCAAGAGACATATCATACAAACTAGCATCTCTACTAAGCATGCATAAGAAATCCCCAAAAAGTTCCTAAGATCATCTAATACCCTCCCAATAATTGATCCTCTCTCTCGAGCTCACAAGAATATTGGGTCGAATGCTTAAATACGATTAACGAAAGGGATTTCTCAATCCAATTTCAGTTAACAATAGATAAAACATACTATCATGGCCATTGACAACATGTTTTGCAATGAAAGTTAAGCATTCAAATAGAAATAGCAACACAACCACCAAATAAACAAGAAATTAATTCATAAGCATCATCCAAAGTATAAACATAGCCTTAGAACCACAAATTGTTTAGCTAACTACTAACATAATCAAATTACAAATTCCAAATGAAATAACTAAATAAAAAGTAAAAGAAAGAGAAAGCTTAGTCTAGAATGTGGTAGGGAATGGAATTTGGGAGCTATTGCATCCTTTCTTCCTTGATTTGGTGAAGAATTGAGAGAGAAATGGCCAAAACACCTCCAAGTATGTGTAACTATGTGTGGATTTGGGGGAGAATGCCTTGGATTTCAAGAAAGGGAGTTTATATAGTGTTTTGGAAGGGTTTGGATGGCATAATTGCAAGTTAGTCCCTCAAAAATGGCCAAAATGTGGAAAAGGCACCGAAAATGGGGTTTTTTTCGAACATAGGTCTTTTGTGTTGAATAAATTTTCGAACATGCAGCTGTTGTTTTGAACTTTTTTTCGAACATGAAGCTGTTGTTTTGAACTTTTCTTCGAACATGAAGCTTTTGTTTTGAAGAAAGTTTCGAACATTACTTAATTTTTGTTTTTTTTTAATTTCAGAATTCGGGTGATGAGAAGGACGATGTTTGGGTGGACGAATATTGTCTTGAAGAGGAGTATGAGGAGTACAATTATGATGATGAGTGGGCGAATGACTCTGTTGTTGAACCGGAGAATGATGATGTCCAGGGTCATGAAATTATTATGGACTACACGGACGTCTTCACGAATATGGCTTTGTTTGAGTCTCGTGACGCACTCTTATCTTGGGTGCGTAGTACGGGGAAACAACACAACATAATTATTGTTGTGAAGCGGTCGGATAACGGCCAAGGTACTAAAAAGGTCGTATATTCTTGATGTGTGAGCGTGGCGGTGTGTACCGTGAAAAGAAGAAGCCTACAACTCCTATGAAGAAGAAGGCTAAGAAGAACGAGGTGGTACAAGAAAAGAGTGGAAAGGTTACGGGCACCAAGAAATGTGGGTGTCCGTTTATGTTGAAGGGTACAGAAGAAGGTGAGATGCAGTGGAGATTAGAGGTGAAATGCGGTACACATAACCATCCAATATCCCGTTACCTTGAGGGACATTCTTATGCCGGCCGCCTAACTACCGAGGAAGAGGACTTCGTTGTCGAAATGTCCAAATTACACGCTCCTCCTAAATCTGTATTGATGAAGTTGAAGAGGAACAATGAGAACAATCACTCGACTCTTCGAACGATCTACAATGTAAGGTTGAAGCACAAAATCCATCAATACAATGGACGTAGTCAGTTGCAATATTTGATGAGTCAACTTGTCGAGCAAAATTACTTCCACGCCACACGAAGATGTGAGAAGACAAACACTCTTAACGAGTTGTTTTTTGCACATCCCGTCTCACTCCAACTGGTGCGTGCTTTTTCGAAGGTACTCATGATAGATTGCACATACAAGAGGAATAGGTACCGGCTACCTTATTTGGAGATTGTGGGGGTTACATCGACTGGGATCAAATTTTGTGTTGCGTCGGTGTACCTAATGGATGAGAAAGAAGAAAATTATCAATGGGCATTGGAGGTGCTTCGAGATGTGTTGGGCTCATCTTCTCTTCCTGATGTTATTATCACGGACCGTGAGCTTGCATTGATGAATGCTGTGGCCAAGAAATTTCCTGAAGCCCGTCATTTTCTTTGTACATTCCACATTGACCGGAATGTACTAGCCAACTGCAAGGGTGCATTTAAAGATGTCAAAAATGGGAGGTATTTTTATCTCATTTCAACTATGTGTGAAGGTCCGATACCCAGTCCGACTTTGAAGAAGCTCTTGCTAAGTTCAAGTCCAAATTTCCCAAGAAGCCAGTGAATTACGTGTTGAATAGTTGGATTAACCCTTATAAAGAGAGGTTTGTAAGGGCTTGGACGAATGAATTTATGCACTTTGGCAACACCACAACCAACAGGTATGTTTATACTTTAGTCTTTACATGTAAATTATTACTTTAATTTATAAGTTGCCTAACGTTTTAAATTTTCTCTGATCAGGGTCGAAAGCCATCACGCCGCGTTGAAAAGAATGTTGGGCAATTCATTAGGAAATTTTGAGACATGTTGGGAGAAATGTCACACTCTATTCGAGGCATGCCATGTTTCAATTAAAGCCTCATTCGAAAAGAGTTTGAACGTAGCTCAACATAGGTTCTCCTCAAACGTTTTCAATTACTTACGAGGGGCGGTGTCGTTTGTGGCTCTAGAAAAGATATTTGATGAAATCAAGGTGATCAAACGACCCGGATTCGATCCTAAAGAGTGCCAACACATCTTGAGGAAGGTATACGGTTTGCTATGTGGTCATGAGATCGAAGAGTATGTTTACTGTGACAAACCGATACCCGTGAATGCCATTGATCCCTTTTGGAGGAAATTGGATATGGAGCCTGCCCCAACCACCACATTGGTTGACCCCGTTCCCACCCACAACAAAAATCGCTTTGAAGATGCCGTAGACGACATGGCTGAGGTTTATAAGAGCTTCTCTCAGGAGGAGCAACTCATCTTCTTAAAGCGTATGAGGGAGCTTGCAAACCCCGAGACTATGACTCTTATTGAGCCACCTTCTAAGGAAGACACTCGTGGTCGACCCAAAAAAGGAAAAAAGAAGAAGAAGGCCGATGCGTCCACCAAACGTGACCCTAGCCTATTTGAGCTTGTAGAGAGTCAAGTTGCAAGTTGTTCGGTGGTACAAAAGGAGCAGACGGTCATCAATGTAGATAACTCGCTCTCATCCCCGTCCTTCCAAAAGAAAGGGATTCCAAAAAAACAACCGGTAATTCTCAGCCCTTGCATGTTTATTTTTGTGTTTTGGTGATGTGTAATATTTTTGGTGATTTTTTGTTGTAGATGTGTAATATTTTTGGTGATTTTGTTGTAGATGTGTAATATTTTTTGGTGATTTGGTTGTAGATGTGCAATATTTTTGGTGTTTTGGTTGTAGATGGGTAATATTTTGGTGATTTGGTTGTCGATGGGTAATATTTTGGTGATTTTGGTTGTAATATGCGTAGGTACCCCGTCGGCGTACCCGAGCCTCCCAAGGAATGGACTTCATCGGATATTTACCCATCGAGCATCAACCATACGTTATCGACATCAAGAACGTTAACGGTGACGGACACTGCGGTTTTCGAGCAGTGGCTGGACTATTGGGATTCGGTGTTGATGAGTGGGCTAGGGTTCGGATGGACTTGATGAGCGAACTGTCCCGTAATCTAACGTTGTACAACAACGTGTTTTTGTTGAAGGATTACGTCCATGTTGTGCTTGGCAAATTGAATTGCTTTACCGAATTTGCACATAAAAAACATTGGTTCGGGTTGCCATACATGGGATATCTAGTGGCGTCACATTATAATGTGGCGGTGGTGGTTCTTGATACCCGTCTATGCCTTACGTATCTGCCGTTCAACAAGGACCCTCCTCAAGAACCAAGGAGTATTTGGTTGGGATTAATTAATGAGAACCATTTCATTCAGGTATTTGATTGCATTGCTTTAATGAATTTATTTACACGTATATGTTGCATATTTTATATATAACACATAAATCTCGAATGCGTGTAGGTTATGATGGGTGCTGGGCGCACTTTGCCCCCGGTCATCAATTCGTGGAAGCATGAGGGTCAACACATTTCGGACGGATGGAAAAATGCATATGCGTCCGGAGGAATTAATTAGATGATAGTGGTTAGAAACTTTTTGGTTAGAAACTTTTTGGTTAGAAACTTTGGAATACTTTTGTGGTTATAAACTTTGGAATACTTTTGTCTTTTTGGTGTAATTTGTGTACAAATTGTCAACAAACAACATTTATAGATAATTTGTGTACAAATTCTTGATGTGTAATATTTTTGGAACATGTATACGGTTTCAACGTTACAATGGATGACTTGTGTAATTTAATAGCTCTATTTTTTGAATGGTTTATCGTGCTTAAATGAGCCACTACAATTGTGTTAAAAGTATAATATGGTGTATAAAATTAGAAAGTTGGGATCATTTTTTTCAAAAAATTGACTTTTGTTCGAAAATAAGTTCCCAATAATTGGTCCATGTTCGAAAATATGTTCCCAACAATAAGGCCATTTTCGAAAATTTGGGCCATGTTCGAAAAAATGTTCCCAACAATTGGTCCATGTTCGAAAAAAAGTACCCAACATATGCCCAATGTTCGAAATTTATTTACGCGAGTTTTACTTGGTCGATTTTTTAACCCCAAAGTTTCTGTTACGGACTTTTTTTCGAACATATGGTCCATGTTCGAAAATAATTACCCAACATATGCCCAATGTTCGAAAATTATTTACGCGAGTTTTACTTGGTCGATTTTTTAACCCCAAAGTTTATGTTACGGACTTTTTTTCGAACAATTGGTCCATGTTCGAAAAAAAGTACCCAACATATGCCCAATGTTCGAAATTTATTTACGCGAGTTTTACTTGGTCGATTTTTTTACCTCAAAGTTTCTGTTACGGACTTTTTTTCGAACAATTGGTCCATGTTCGAAAAAAAGTACCCAACATATTCCCAATGTTCGAAATTTATTTACGCGAGTTTTACTTGGTCGATTTTTTAACCCCAAAGTTTCTGTTACGGACTTTTTTTCGAACATATGGTCCATGTTCGAAAATAATTACCCAACATATGCCCAATGTTCGAAAATTATTTACGCGAGTTTTACTTGGTCGATTTTTTTACCCCAAAGTCTATGTTACGGACTTTTTTTCGAACATATGGTCCATGTTCGAAAAAAAGTACCCAACATGTGACAAATGTTCGAAAATTACTTCCACGCAAATAATATTTGTTCGAAAATGTGTTCGTGTTCGGCAATAAATATCGGGCATATATCATTTGTTCGAAAAAGAGTCTCGTACAAAGGTGGGTGTCCTCATCCAAAACAGTAATCATGTGGGTGTTCTCATCCAAACTACTTTTAATTAGTAAAACAAACTATAACCTTATAAAAACCATATAAAAACCATATACAAAACCATATAAAAACCATACATTCATAAAGCATTTAAGTTAACATACATGTTACAATACATGTTGGGATATAAATTTACCCTAAGCCCCACTTGATGTTAGAATAGTTTTGATGGCCAAAACACTTAGAGTTTATAAATGTAATAGGATCAGCTGACTTGTATAGAACAGCTTAGACTAGTCTTGTGTGATCAACTGTATTGATATCAGCTGATCAGCACAGTCCTGGCTTACATGCCTATCCTCAAGATGAGAAGAGTAGAAGACATGAAGACTAGAAGATCCTTGAAGACCAGATAAGTTAAGGTGCTTGTATACCTACCTATCTGATGGAGTCCCAGATTGAAGATGGCCTAAAGCAGTACAAAGAATTTCCAGATCAGAAGAGTGTTACTCGTCTGATATCAGAAGACAGAAGACCTAAGGCCAGAAGAGTAGTCAGAAGACTAGAAGTACAGATCAGAAGACTATGTGCTCTTCCAGGACTCGGCTGATTCCAAAGTCATCTTGCAATTCAAACGAAAACCTACCTTATTTAGAAGATTGACATGATCCCAGGATTGAAGCAATCAAGCGGCTGGAATCAAGGAATCAAGCTATTATGGAAAGATTGCTCAAACGGCTAGTCAACTCCAACGGCTAGTTGTAACCAATCTTCATTATAAATACAAGAGGATGAGGAATCACAGACAACAAGTCACAAGAGAGAATTCAAATGCTAAGCAAGCAATCAAGCAAAAGCCATACTGTTCCAAGAGTTCTCCAAGAGCCAGAAATCCATTAGATTATCCATAGCTCTTAAGTGCTTCCTATCCAACCCTTAAGAACCTGAAACCTGTTCATATTGTATATCAATTGTTTTAGGCATAGTGGTTAAGCAAATTATAAGCTTGAACCATTAGTTGGATACATCTCAAAAACCCCAAACCCTCACCGAAAGGTTAAAGTTTTTGAACCCCTCAAAGTGCAAGTGCTTACAATCACTTGTGGAGACCGCAGCTGTTAGGACGGCTCAGATCTCAAAGTCCTAACCTTGGGACTATAAAGGACAAGACCCTTGTAATTTGTGGAAATTAAAGGGATTAAACATCACGTTAGGACGTGAGAGTGGACGTAGGAACGTATATCCGAACCACTATAAATCCGGTGTTATTTACTTTCTGCACTTTACATTTCTGCCTTTACATTCATTATTATATAGTGCATACTGTTATTTCAACACTCTTTAAAACAGGCCATAACTTTCAAACCGGCATCAGCTGAGTATTTTCATTAAGTAGAACAAGTTACAAGAACGAGTCTAAACAAGGGCCACCAAAATTCCGCATACAACCTTAACAATCAGATCACTATAGTCATCTGGACCAGCAGACTTGCAGTCCAGTTGACATAGCAATCAGAAGAGGTTCCCAACTCTGTTTGAAAAAGTTTTAAAGTCTATTCACCCCTCCCCTCTAGACTTTAATCCCATTCACTACTCGTTCAGGGACCAACAAGTGGTATCAGAGCAGTGGTTCTAACGGACTACTGTCTCTAGATTATCAGAAGACTTGAGGGAGTCTTTCTGTAGTCCTCTTGAACAGATCTTTTTGAAAAAAAAAAAAAAAACTTGTTTTTGAAAACTCATACAGCATGAGTGCTAACATGAGAAAGTTGCCTATGTTTTCAGTTGAGGATTATGATTACTGGAAGATCAGGATGAGGAAGAATCTCGCATCAGTCCACTACAAGATGTGGTCTGTAATCACAGAAGGCCCGATCACCATCATGACAGTCAACACTGCAAATGGTGATCCAGAAGTCCAAGTTGGAAAGCTGGTTCTCAAGCCTATGAAGGACCTCACACCAGAAGAGATGAAGCAATCAAATCTTGATAGCATTGCTCAAGATTACATAATGCAAACTCTTCCAAATGAGTACATTGCAAAGGTAATCCACTGTGAGTCAGCCAGAGAGATGTGGGAGGCATTGGCACTTCTCTGTGAAGGAACTGAGCTGATCAAGGAATCCAAGTTGTCTACAGCAGTCAAGAAGTTCGAACACTTCAAGATGCAACCAGAAGAGTCTATTGATCAATTAGACAATAGATTTACCAAGATCATCAATGAGATAGAATCTCTGGGCAAGAAATATACAAATAGAGAGAAAAATCTAAAGATCTTAGACTCTCTAACCAAGAAATGGAGACTCAAGAAGACCATCATCAAGGATACTCAAGATATTAAGAAGTGGTCTGCTCAAAATCTATTTCAGAATCTAAAAGCTCATGAATATGATCTGGAAAGAGAAGAAAACTCAGGAAGTGATGAGCCAACTGCAACCCCATCTACCTCCAAGACTGTAGCCTTCAAGGCAGCCAATACAAAAGCTGCAAGTACCTCATCTGGCAAGACCTCTCTGAAAACAGAAGACTGTGAAGGATCAGACATGAGTCTGAAGGAACAAATGGCTCTTATGATCAAAAGATTTGAAAGGATGAACACCCTCAACAGCAAATATAGAAAATTCTATAGAAACTACAAAGATAGAAGAGCAAGTTCACCCTCCAGAAGTTCCAGAGAAAGAACACCAGAAAAACATCCTAGAAGGGATGTGGAGTCATCTGACAGCCGAGGATCTAGAAGAAGAGATGCCACTCCTCCAAGGAGAGGCAACTCAAATCAGAAACCTGGATCTTGCTTCAACTGTGGCAAACCAGGTCACTGTGTCTATGAATGTCCTGAGCTGGATTTGGATGACAAGAAAGAAAGAAGGCCAAGAAGAACCTCAGACAAGAAAGCAATGGTGACTGAAGAATCTGAATATCAAAGTGATGAACTCCCTACATCACCAGACGATCAAATCTTTTCAGATGATTCAGACGACCTAGCTATGATGGCCATAGGTGAAAATGAGGTAAACTCCTATACTAGTACTTTCCATTCACCTATTTTTTCACAATCAGATGAGATAAACTCATCTGAAGGCGAATCAGAAGACACCTATTATCAATCTTTAAGAAAGGTAAAAGGTGATCTTGATATTGCCACTAGAGCTTTCATAGAAGTGGAAGAGGAGAATAAGGATCTAAGGAAAGAAATTGCTAAGTTGAAAAAGGCTAAATTTGAGAACACCCCTGAGTTGGTCACAATGAATGAAAGATTGACCAGAGAAGTGGAGCTTCTTAAGGAAGAAAATACCACAATAACTCAGTTGTATGAGGGGATGTTACAAACTCAAGCTTTAGAAACTAAGGAACTTCGTTCACTACAATCCAAATTCAATGATCTCTTCCAAACACACAAGCTCTTAGAAAAGGAGAAGGAATGCCTAAATCAAAAGATTTCAGAGTTCAATAAAGCTTCTACTACTATTGAAAGTATCTCTGAGTATTATAGATCAAATGGCAATAAGATGGGTTTTGGTTATGAACTTAATCCATCTACATCCTCTCCAGCTGGGGGTAGTACACCTAACAAGTGCACTACTCAGACACATGAAAAGGGTGAGTGTTCTAAACACAATGAACCTAATATGAACCAAAAGGCATCTGTACCAGCTAAGGCTAACTATCCCAAAAACAAAAATGGTAAAGGACAAGCTAACCCCAAGCCTGTACAGAGAAACAGCAGACAGCCTAGACCATCTCGCCTGAGACAGTCTCAGCTGTATGCTGCTCCAGCCAAGAAGAAGAAATCTTCTTCAAACAAATCTGTTCTCTTTGCACCCCCTATCTCTTATGATATTGTGAGAACAGAAGAGTATGGTCCATATAATCGTGTGCATCGACCAGCTAATGCACCCAGGCCGAATGTAACTAGTCAAAAGATCATGTATGTACACTCCTATAAAGGGAAACCATTTGACTATTACTTAGCTGACACAAAGAACAAATCAGATCAGTCCAAGGTGCTGACTGGTAAGATTTGGTTCTGTGATGCCCGAGGGAAACAACTCAAATGTTCAAGGTTGTTTAAACGACCAATGTATATATGGGTTCCCAAGGGTAGTACTAACACCCAAGGACCCAAAACAAAATGGGTACCTAAAACTTAACTTTTCTTGCAGGAAAGAAGGGACCTATACAGAAGAGGAGGTCTAGCAGGAGAAACTTGGTACATAGATAGTGGATGCTCAACTCACATGATAGGAACCAAAGCCCTGCTGACCAACTACATAGAGAAGAAAGGTCCAAAAGTTTTCTTTGGTGATAACGCGCATGGTAACACAAAAGGATATGGCACCCTTAAAAATGGTGACATTGAGGTACATGATGTATCATATGTAGAAGGTCTTAAGTTTAATTTATTATCTGTTTCTCACTTTTGTGACACTGGTTACTCAGTCAAATTCTCTAAAGATGAGTGTCTCATAAGTGATAAGAGAACAAAACAAAACCTTCTAACAGGATCTAGAAAGGGAAGTATGTATCTTGCAAATTGGAACAGCTGTCCTAAGGATACATGTCTGCTTGTGAAGAGCCCTAAAGATGTCAGCTGGCTATGGCACAAACGTCTTAGTCATCTGAACTTTAAGACTATGAACAAGCTAGCAAGGGAATCCTTAGTTGATGGTCTGCCTAATGAACTCTACTGTAAAGATCAGGTATGTGATGCATGTCAACAAGGAAAGCAAACAAAGGTCTCCTTCAAGACCAAGAAGACAGCATCAACCAGCAGAGTTCTTGAATTGCTTCACATGGATCTCTTTGGACCAATCACTCCAACCACTCTAACAGGAAGAAAGTACACTCTTATTGTTGTAGATGACTACTCTAAGTTTACTTGGGTTATCTTCTTATACAAGAAGAGTGAAACACAGCAGAAACTTCATGAACTATTGAAGAGGATCCAAGTAGAGAAAGGAGAACCAATTGTGAAAATTAGAAGTGACAAAGGCACTGAATTCATTAACTCTTATATTATTGCCTATTGTACTACTAATGGTATTCAGCATGAGACAAGTGCAGCAAGAACACCTCAACAGAATGGTGTAGCTGAAAGAAGAGTCAGAACACTCAAAGAAGCTGCCAGAACACTCCTTGCTGAATTCTCCACTCCTAAGAAGCTATGGGCAGAAGCCATCAACACAGCTTGTCACACTCAAAACAGGTCAGGTATTCATAAAATACATGAGAAAACCCCATATGAACTGTGGAAAGGAAGAAAACCTAGAGTATCTTACTTTCATATATTTGGTTGTAAGTGTTTCATTCACAACAATGGGAAGAGTAAGTTGAATGCCTTTGATGCCAAAGCAGATGAGGGGATATTCTTAGGATACTCCTCTACTAGCAAAGCATTCAGGGTACTCAACAAACGAACCCTTCTTGTGGAAGAAACACCCCATGTTGTTTTTGATGAATCTTGTGATAAGAATGCAGTAGAAACAAACTCAGCTGCAGAACAGATGAGACATCTAGTGATCAAGTCTAGACCAGATGAGTTCATTGAAGTAAATGAACCTTTCCCTGAAGAACCAGAGGAGGATAAGCCTCATAGACCTGTCACTAGATCTCAAACTCAGGCAGGACAAGCTGACCAGAATCAAGATGCACCAATCCCAAATGCCAGGGGGAATGATCTTTTTGACACACAAGATACAGATGATGATCGACCTAATCAAGTCAACCCTCCTGATGGCACTAGATCAGATGAGAATCCAAGCTCATCCAATGCAGATACTCCCGTGAGGCATACATGGAGAAACAATCATCCATCAAACCTCATCTTAGGAGGAGCAGAATCAGGTGTCAAGACCAGAAGACAACTGAATCAGAACTCACAATCATCTATGTTCTGCTGGTGTGCCTTCTTATCCAACATTGAACCAGCTGACATAGAAGAAGCAATGACAGATAGCAATTGGATCACTGCTATGCAAGAAGAACTAAACCAATTCGAAAGAAATGAAGTCTGGGAATTGGTAGATCGTCCTGAAAACCACAATGTAGTATGAACAAAGTGGGTATTCAAGAACAAGAAGGACGAAAATGATGTGATAACTAGAAATAAGGCTAGGCTAGTTGCAAAAGGATACTCTCAATCTGAAGGAATTGACTATGATGAAACCTTTGCTCCAGTAGCCAGATTAGAAGCCATACGACTGTTTCTAGCCTATGCATCATATATGGGCTTCAAGGTATATCAAATGGACGTCAAGAGTGCTTTTCTAAATGGTATTCTGGTAGAAGAAGTATATGTAGAGCAGTCTCCAGGATCTGAAAAAGGTGATCAAGTATATCGACTGAAGAAGGCTCTCTATGGTCTAAAACAAGCCCCTAGAGCTTGGTATGACACATTGTCACAATTCCTACTTGACAATGGATATACAAAAGGCAAAGTGGATAGAACTCTTTTCAGAATACAAGAAGGAGAAGACATTCTAATGGTACAAATATATGTAGATGACATTATATTTGGATCACCCAATCAAGAGATGTGCAAGAAGTTCTCTGAACTTATGCAAGGAAAATTTGAAATGAGCATGATGGGTGAGATGAATTACTTCCTAGGACTTCAAGTCAAGCAGAGTTCAGAAGGGATCTTCATCAACCAGTCCAAGTATACCAAGAGTCTATTAGAAAGATTCAAAGCTCTACAATGCAAGACTGCAAGGATTCCAATGATGACATCTTTCAAAATGGAACCAGATGAGTCCGGAAAGGCAGTTGATCAAGCTGAATATAGAGCACTGATCGGATCTCTACTATACCTTACAGCTAGCAGACCAGACATAACATTTGATGTAGGAGTATGTGCTAGGTTTCAAGCAAACCCAAAGCAAAGTCATCTAGAAGCAGCAAGGAAGATTCTCAAGTACCTAAAAGGAACAGTCAACCTAGGACTATGGTACCCTGCTGATGACAATCTAGAATTGAGTGGCTATTCTGACTCAGACTATGGAGGATGTAGAATTGATAGGAAATCCACATCTGGAACCTGTCAATTCCTAGGCAACAAGTTGATATCATGGTTCTCAAAGAAGCAAACCTCAGTTGCAACCTCCACCACTGAAGCAGAGTATATGGCAGCTGGTAGTTGTTGTAGTCAGCTGCTCTGGCTAGTTCAACAACTCAAGGATTACAATGTAGAGGCAAGAGAAGTCCCTATCTATTGTGATAGCAGCAGTGCCATTGCCATCACTCAAAATCCAGTCCTCCACACAAGGTGCAAGCATGTCGACATCCGACACCACTTCATAAGAGACCACCTTGAAAAGAAGGACATCAAGATGGAGAAAATTCACACAGATATCCAAAGAGCAGACATCTTGACTAAGCCCCTAGCTGAAGAACGATTCAAGACCCTATGCTACAGCTTAGGACTCCTGGATCCAAGCACATGAAGAGAAGAGATCAGCTGAAGACCTCAGCTGATACAGGTGCAGCAGACTAGGAGGATCAGATGAGGTGAATAGACACCCTCATCTTCAGGTAAGTTCATTCCCGATGAAGACAAATAAAGCTGAGGGAAAACTTAGAGTCATCTAATCAAGGGGGAATCAATGATACCTTAAGAATCCTTGATGAAATACTCTAAAATCTGCATTGCATATCATACATATATATATATAGACAGCAGACTTGAACAAAGTTATTTGATTTCTTTACAAGCAATGTATAACTATGTATATTAATAAATTATTCTTCATAAAATACTTTATCTTGTATACATACATACAGTACACTATTGAGTTATACTGGTTGGATTAATACACCATCCTCACCGACTCAACAGTATGCATGCACTGTACGGATTTCAAATAACTCTTGCTCAAAATTTATAAATTCTGCATTCCATAAGATAAAGTCTGAATATCTTTAAATGTGAACCCTTAGATCAAGAATCTCATTGTTGATCTTAAGAAGTAACTTTTCAGAAATACAGACCTATCAACTCTATAATTTTGTCATCTTTCACTCCACTACCTCATTTCTACCCCTATAAAAGGAGGAAGTTATGAGAACACCTAAGAACACAAATCACCAACTATAACTTTTGTTTCAGGTATGGAGAAGATCGAAAGAAAAGATGGAATGGAGATCATTCTTCAACCAAAGTCTTGGGTGAAGGAGATGAAGATTTGTCCAGAAGATGAAGATGATGCAGATCAACATACTTGGCCTACTCAACATGAGTATGCCTGTGAAAACTAGAGGAAGGAGAGAAGTCCTTATTGAAAACTAGAGGAAAGAGAGATGCAGAGGACAGAGTAGCAAACAAGCAGAGCTTCTTCTCCAGGGGGAAGTTCTACATGGAGAGCTTGTTATCAAAAACTATTGTGTCTAAACAGAACATGAAGGATGAGTCCATGGCCCTCTCTTCGACTCCATTGAAGCCTCTTCCAATCTTCCTTCTCTTTCAAGAGTAGCGAAGAGATTCAATTAGGACACATTTGATGCTACAACCCATCTGATGATGAGGAACATCAGATGGTAAGGGCAACCTGAACCAGTGGGATATCATCCAGGCTGATCATCTACATATTGATTTGATGGTCCTACTTGATTCAGACAGAGCTGGAAGATCCATCAAACCAGGTTGGATCACCACTCACAATAAAGCTGGAAGATCCATCATCCAGGTTGGATCATCACAGCAACAATGAAGGATCCATCAAGCCAAGTTGGACCTTCAAAGCACAGAAGATTTACTCAGCAAATCTCAAACCTCCACTCAAGCTGATCAGAAGACCTACTCAGCTGACCAGAAGACTTCCAAGAGAAATCAGCAGACATTTTCAAGAAATCAGAAGACGTCACTCTGCTGATCAGATCACTTGATTTTTGAGTTTAAATGACTATCTTTGATCATGTAATTCATTCTAGATTTATTCCTGAATGTAATTAAACAAATTGGCTTATATAAGGAATGCAATTCTCTTATAAAAAACGGCCTTGATGATCAATTCTTGCCACAAAATTAGTCACAACGGCTATTTTTGGTAATGATGTCATTAATACTCAATTACCAAATTGCCAGCAAATCAACAGTTGCCACATGGCAAATTCAGCCGGCAAATTTAAAGACAGCCCAAAATCAAAGAAGGAAAATCTTGGGCTCTACTCCACAACTAAATCCAAATCTGACCGTTAGATCAAGAATTGTTGGAGTATATATATATTACACACCCTTAAACCTCTCCCAAACCCATTCGCTTACAATTCACTTTTGCTCTCAATACTCTCTCGTCCTGCAAATATCTTTCAAGCTCTCAAAACCTAACACTCAAACACTACTATGGCAATCATTGAGATTTACGACGAGAAGACCAAGGGCACTGGCACCTTGGATGCTGCAAAATGGTCCAAGGAAGGGAAGATGTTCACAGAGAATGCTCTGTTTTTCAAAGGCAAACACACAGCTGCAAACAAGGAAATCCTTCTTCGCTGCATCAACCTCAACCTTCGAGATTTTCTGGAAGCAGCACCCACGAATGTGTATGAACAAGATGTGCTGACTTTCTACTCCAATGCTGTGATGAAGGGTTCTCACGTTGAAAGTGTCATGGGTGGACACAAGGTCAAAGTAACAAGGGAAATCCTCCAAGAACTGTTCGGTTTGACAAGGGGGAAGATCAATATCTCCACCTACATCATGGGTAAGGAGAAAGAATACATGGAGATGTTCACTGGTGGTCAAATCAAGGCTGAAGATGCCTCCGGACTTAAGAAATCTCAATTGGAACCTAAGTTTCAAACCCTAATGGATATAGCATGCAAGATGCTGCTTGGTAACACTTTCAGCCATGATGCTGTTACCACTCTGAAAGTTCGAGTTATGGCAGCAATCTGGGATCAGATTGATGGAGATTGGCAAGGACTCTTTTTGGACAGAATTGCTCTTGAAGCCAAGAAGGTAACCTTAGACCTTCAATCTAGAGAATGGAAGGTGACCTCTACTGTCAGCTTTGTCAACAAGCTGAGTATCATTCTTCCAGAAATACTCCCCAGAAAATACAAGATGGGACCTCACAAGACCTTCCACATCTCCAAATATTACTTGAGGAAGGATGCTCTTGCTGAGGCAGCAAGGTTGAAAGAGGAGAAGAGGAAGTTGTTGGTTGAAGCACCTTCCAAAGATGCAGTTGAAGAGGCAGAAGAGTCTACTCAAGACTCTGCTGCAGAAGAAGAAGAGGAGCCATCCAAAGAAGAGGCTCAAAAGAAGGCTGCTGAGGATGATGATGACAATCAGACCTTAGCACAAAGAAGATATCTGATCAGATCAGGGCTCATCTCCCCATCTGATTCAGATGTCACTCCAACTGCCTCTCCCTTGAAGAAGGCAGGTACTTCTAACCCCTCTCTCACCTTCACTCCTTCCAAGTTGTCAAAGGGTCAGAAGAGAAAGAAGAACACTTCTTCTTCCACAAAGAAATCCAAGAAATCCAGGCTCCCTACTCCCATGAGCATAGCCCCTATTTCATCCTTCAACCCTTCTGATGATTCCAACCCATCTGAACCCCCAAACACTGAAAACCAAATCCCTGCTGATACTCACACAGCAGAGGAACAAGCCAAGCCTAACCCTGCTGATGTTCAAACAGCAGACAAACAACCTCAGACCACCTCCACACAACCTGCTGATGATCAAACTCAGATTATATCCACAATCCTTGCTGACATTCAAACAGCACATGACCAGGATCATCAAGCTCAAACACCCACTGATCTTCAAGAAGGAACTGAACCAGACCAGCAGACTCAAAACCCTGCTGATGAACAAACCACTGTAGAAGAAATCACTCCCCAAATCCCTGCTGATACTCACACAGCAGAGGAACATACCCCAGCTACCCAATCTCCTATCCTCTCTGCCCCAACTGCTCCAGAAGACTTAGCACCAGCAGCCCTGGATGAAGCTGGTCCTTCTCAACCTCAATTCAAGATGGTTCACTACCCCATGTGTACAACAGAGAAGATAATGAGGATGACGATAGGCAACCTGCTCAAGTCCACTATCCCTGGAGTTGATGAGAATTCAATCCAGTTTGAGCAAGTGCTTAGGATATGCACTTGGATTGAGCTCAGAAGAGATGATGTGGATGACCTTCTTGATGTCATTGAAGGAATGGGAGGAAAGGAAAACTTCCTCGACTGGGAAATGGAGCAAAAGGAAGTTGCTCAAGTTCGTTCTTATGCTCAACTGCTATCAGACGAGGCACTGACTACAGTTTGCAACCGGATTCTAGGAATCCCCACTACTGATGTCTCTATCCCAGAAGACTCATCAGATCAGCAGACAGCTGAACAAGCACAGATGAAGGAATCAGCTGCACCAGCCTTGGTGGACGACTCAGCTGCCCCTGCTCAAGACTCAGCTGCCCCTGCTGAAGACTCAGCTGCACCAGCTGACAAAGAAGAAATTGAAAGAGAAGTAGTCAGAATACCAGCTCACTTCAGACCTTCAGACGAACTGACTCACTTCATTGAAAATCAAGAGGATCCAGGCAGACGAATGATGACCCATCTGACCAAGGCCACTACCTGCTTCCTCAATGAGGAGTACCTATCAGCTGAAGAAAGAGGCAAAGCAGTAATTGTTCATCCAAAGCCTCAAGGTACACCCTCTACTTCTACCCCATCTGTTGACCATACAGCAGACATCTGCTCCCAGGTCAAAGCTGCAATAGACTTGCACTTTGAGAAAGGCTTAGGTCTGCAGCTAGGTAGATATGTTGAGAAAGCTGCAAGGGAACAGAAGACCCGTCTTCGTGACCAAATCCTTGACATTGAAGACAAGTTTGGTGAAGCACTCCATCAGCAGATAAGAGAATACTTAAGTACCTATCAAAAGTTGTCAGCTGACACCTCCAAAAGGTTTGCTGATCTTTACACTGATGAGATGCACCGCATGGAGATCACCTACAAGCAAAGAATTGAGGATGCTGAAGCAAGAGCCACTGAAGGACAAGCTCTCCTTAAATTAGCTGCAGAGGAAAATGAAAAATTGCAGACTCAGCTGAAGGAGACAGCAGCCAAGTTGGAAGCACTTACAACTAGATTTGAAGCTGCCTCCTCGTCCAATTCTCATGCTGAAGTTCTTGAGCACAGCATAACTCATCTGACCCACATTGGCAAAGCCAATGCCATGGCTCTAAAGCAGACTCTGAAGGTGGAAATTTTGAATGCCATGAAGCCTTTTGCGGCTGCACTTGCTGAAGCCAAAAAGGGGGAAGATGTGTTGATAAAGGCTCTAGAGAAGTCTACTGCCCAGCAAGCTGAACTGGTAGTAGCACAAGATGACTTGACTGAAACCTTGGGTGGTTTAAAGAGCAAAATCAAGAACAGGCAAGGCAAAGGCAAAGAAATTGCTCAAGGAGATACCCAAGCACCCACTCAGGCTCCTGCCAAAACTCTTCAGATCACTGCTTCTGAAGAACAAGTCCCTGAAAAGAGAATGACAAGGAAAAGAAAGGCAGATGAGCAAGCTCAGACCAGCAAGAAGCCAACTCCAGCAGAGCCTACTGCAGAAGAGAAGGAGGCTCTAGAGTTGAAGAAGAAGAAGTTGCTTGAAGCTCAAGAGCTTAAGCAAAAGAAGCTGAATGATGCGAAGGCAGTCAAAGCCAAATTTGAAAGAAGAATTGCCAAACTCAGGAAAGCACAAGAAGACAAGGTCCTGGTGTTTGATAGCAATTATGTGGACTACTTAGCCCTTCAAGATGAGCTACCAAGATGGTATCCTCTGAAGAAGAAGTGGCAAATTCAACACCACATAGTAAGGAAATTTGGCCCTCTTCCTACTTATGAAGAAGAATTTCTCCAATTCTCCCAGTTCATGAACTTTGAAGATCCAGAGTTCTGGGAAGTAATTGTCAAGACAGCCAAAGGACTTGACAACTGCAGAATCCTAACTCCTGAAGAACCCAAATGGGATCCACCCCTTCTGGACTCAGGAAGAGTCAACATGATCGAAATCAAGAAGATTCTGTACAAGATTTATGAAGAGGAGAATGTTACAGACATGCAGCACATGGAAGAAGTTCGAGCTCGTCTGTACCTGGCCTACCGCATTTAAAGAACAGAAGACCTGATGAAGACTACATTAGAAGTTTAAAGAAACTATTACTTGTAATCTGTAAAAGTTCTATCTATATTCAAGTTCTAGTTCTTTTTGCTTACAAGACAAACTCTCATTGTCTTCATCAGATACTTCAGTTTTAGCATATTATAAACTCTTATCTTATTTCATTAAGAGCATTTATCAAGTATAGTTTTGGCTTCATCAAAAAGGGGGAAATTGGTGGGATATAAATTTACCCTAAGCCCCACTTGATGTTAGAATAGTTTTGATGGCCAAAACACTTAGAGTTTATAAATGTAATAGGATCAGCTGACTTGTATAGAACAGCTTAGACTAGTCTTGTGTGATCAACTGTATTGATATCAGCTGATCAGCACAGTCCTGGCTTACATGCCTATCCTCAAGATGAGAAGAGTAGAAGACATGAAGACTAGAAGATCCTTGAAGACCAGATAAGTTAAGGTGCTTGTATACCTACCTATCTGATGGAGTCCCAGATTGAAGATGGCCTAAAGCAGTACAAAGAATTTCCAGATCAGAAGAGTGTTACTCGTCTGATATCAGAAGACAGAAGACCTAAGGCCAGAAGAGTAGTCAGAAGACTAGAAGTACAGATCAGAAGACTATGTGCTCTTCCAGGACTCGGCTGATTCCTAAGTCATCTTGCAATTCAAACGAAGGCCTACCTTATTTAGAAGATTGACATGATCCCAGGATTGAAGCAATCAAGCGGCTGGAATCAAGGAATCAAGCTATTATGGAAAGATTTCTCAAACGGCTAGTCAACTCCAACGGCTAGTTGTAACCAATCTTCATTATAAATACAAGAGGATGAGGAATCACAGACAAGAAGTCACAAGAGAGAATTCAAAAGCTAAGCAAGCAATCAAGCAAAAGCCATACTGTTCCAAGAGTTCTCCAAGAGCCAGAAATCCATTAGATTATCCATAGCTCTTAAGTGCTTCCTATCCAACCCTTAAGAACCTGAAACCTGTTCATATTGTATATCAATTGTTTTAGGCATAGTGGTTAAGCAAATTATAAGCTTGAACCATTAGTTGGATACATCTCAAAAACCCCAAACCCTCACCGAAAGGTTAAAGTTTTTGAACCCCTCAAAGTGCAAGTGCTTACAATCACTTGTGGAGACCGCAGCTGTTAGGACGGCTCAGATCTCAAAGTCCTAACCTTGGGACTATAAAGGACAAGACCCTTGTAATTTGTGGAAATTAAAGGGATTAAACATCACGTTAGGACGTGAGAGTGGACGTAGGAACGTATATCCGAACCACTATAAATCCGGTGTTATTTACTTTCTGCACTTTACATTTCTGCCTTTACATTCATTATTATATAGTGCATACTGTTATTTCAACACTCTTTAAAACAGGCCATAACTTTCAAACCGGCATCAGCTGAGTATTTTCATTAAGTAGAACAAGTTACAAGAACAAGTCTAAACAAGGGCCACCAAAATTCTGCATACAACCTTAACAATCAGATCACTATAGTCATCTGGACCAGCAGACTTGCAGTCCAGTTGACATAGCAATCAGAAGAGGTTCCCAACTCTGTTTGAAAAAGTTTTAAAGTCTATTCACCCCTCCCCTCTAGACTTTAATCCCATTCACTACTCGTTCAGGGACCAACAATACATGTTAAAACACTAAACTAAAGTATCATTCTGATCGATCAAACTACGATTAATAAAACACAACATGTGACAAATGTTTTCAATTATATAAAACAAGTTTTAGTCAAGAACGCCTAGCCCTTCCACGTCCCCGACCTCTTCCACGTCCCCGACTTCTTCCACTTGATGATGACGGTGCCTCTTCTCCTACATCATCCGAAGTTTGTCCACCAAGCTGCCTCACAACTTCTTCAACCTTTTGCATTACCCCATCCATTGTTAATGGCTCGTCGTTCCTCCACTTGTGCAACAACATGTTCAGCTCAACCTTTGTAAAATCTACCAAGTGCCCTAACTCAGCCCTACGTGGAGGCTCACGAGGAGGAAGTCTCCTATTTTCTGGATTTGAAATGTAAGGACGGCCGTTGGCGAGGTACCAATCAATATAACCATCGCTGCAATCCGAATCTTGGATACAACACTCGCCAAGTCTACCATCCGTAAGCATGTGTGCGTCCCACATAGAAAAGTACTCCGCCATAGCACCCCACACTAGATTTGTTTTCTTGGATGTGGAACCGGTCCTCTTAACACAGGCAGCAAGCGGCTTCTCAGGAACGGTTTGCACGTACCCGAACTGTCTGAGCACTCTATCCGCCATGTACGGCTCAACAATATCTCCGCACACAATGCACCCATGAAAGTAAGAAACCTCATCAAATGGAAGTCTTTCTCGTTCGGGACTATATGGATTCCAGTTAACCTACAACACACCATTAAATTAAAAAAATGCTTACTTATCTTAAAAATAAATAAACAACAGACAAATATATTCATTTGGTTAATAGCGTACCTCGCTTGCTAGGAGGGTATCTAATCGTTCTCTAAAGCCTCTTACTCGGTCGACACAGGGGCCTGTATGAGCTTCGGGTGCATAACGCATCGACAGTGGATCCGAACGGCCCAAGTCTGGATTATGAGGCGGCAAGATCAAAGTAGGGAAGTGCTCATAAATCCAAGCCTACAAGTACAATATTATTAGGTCAATATCAAATGAAAAACATGAAATATTAACAAACTTATTTAAAATACTTAATACCTCCAATAACGGAAGGTAACCACCAATCTGCCTACACTTGAACTTTGACGCCATCCCCAATTGTCTATACAAATAGGCAAGCGCTGCGGTACCCCAAGCATAGTTCAAAAATTCTGCCATGTCGTCCATATACTGCAACCACTGTACGTGAACACGAGTACCACTTTTGTCCAGAAACAAGGTGGTCCCAAATGATACACGCGTTATACAACACTAAAATAAACAACCGCAAGTGTACGGTGTCTATTGTAGCGTGATAAGCACGAGGTCGATCCCACAGGGAGGTTAAGCGTAAAAGTGGTAGTTTGCTAGTCGAGTTCTAAGTAGACGTGATCGATAATTTGAAATTTATGAATTACTCTAAGATTACCTAACAATGTGTCACCAATAAGTAATGAAGAGTAAATACGAAATCGATCAACTAACATGCAAATCAAGAAAACAAACGCAAAACGAATGAAAACTCCAAGAAGGAAGGGTGGGTTCCAAGGCATATGTCACACTAAGGATTCAACTTATGATTAAGGGCTTAATTAAGTGGTGGTATGTTGATTACTATAAGGTTGATCACAAAATGGTGAATTAAAAGTTCTCTCGATCCAATTAATCCAAGAGACATATCATACAAACTAGCATCTCTACTAAGCATGCATAAGAAATCCCCAAAAAGTTCCTAAGATCATCTAATACCCTCCCAATAATTGATCCTCTCTCTCGAGCTCACAAGAATATTGGGTCGAATGCTTAAATACGATTAACGAAAGGGATTTCTCAATCCAATTTCAATTAACAATAGATAAAACATACTATCATGGCCATTGACAACATGTTTTGCAATGAAAGTTGAGCATTCAAATAGAAATAGCAACACAACCACCAAATAAACAAGAAATTAATTCATAAGCATCATCCAAAGTATAAACATAGCCTTAGAACCACAAATTGTTTAGCTAACTACTAACATAATCAAATTACAAATTCCAAATGAAATAACTAAATAAAAAGGAAAAGAAAGAGAAAGCTTAGTCTAGAATGTGGTAGGGAACGGAATTTGGGAGCTATTGCATCCTTTCTTCCTTGATTTGAGAATTGAGAGAGAAATGGCCAAAACACCTCCAAGTATGTGTAACTATGTGTGGATTTGGGGGAGAATGCCTTGGATTTCAAGAAAGGGAGTTTATATAGTGTTTGGGAAGGGTTTGGATGGCATAATTGCAAGTTAGTCCCTCAAAAATGGCCAAAATGTGGAAAAGGCACCGAAAATGGGGTTGGCACGGCGGTGCAAAACGGCAATGGAACGAGCAGGTGCTCGGCCGTGCTGGGCGAAAATGGGATCGGGGAGTGCTCGGCCGTGCTGGATGCTCGGCCGAGGCGATGCGGAGCAGGGGCGAAGGCGAGCTCGGCCGTGGCCTTGTCTCGGCCGAGGCGTGGTCGACCAAAACTTCTCGGTCTCGAGATGCAGGTGCTCGAGCGCGCAACTCGACCGTGGCCTTCAAATCTCGTCTAGGCAGCAGCTCGGCCGAGCAAGGTGCTCGGCCGTGCCCTCTCTTCAGCCAAAATGCTTCGGTTTCGAGCACCTCTTGCTCGAGCACTCGTCTCGGGCGTTCTCTCGCTCGGTCGACTTCGGCCCTTTCTCGTTTCGTGCATATCTTTCGCCTCGGGTGTCGGATTGACTCGATTCCTTCGGCTAATCCACTCCGTTTTTCGAGACGAATCCAACCGTGCACTCCTCTTCCTGATCCAGCAAAGTATGGTTGGTGTTTTGCTCCAAATTCCATCGTATTTCCTATAAAATCGACAAAACACAACCTTTCTCTCATTTCGGCTCAAACAATCATATTCAATGCATAATTCAATGAAATCCACATCAAAACATGCTTCACATGTGCCTCTAAAACGTGTAAATTCCACCCGAATCAAACTCCCCCAAACTTAAAATGTTGTTTGTCCTCAAACAACTAAGCACTTAAAGCAATGAGGGTGGAATGATCACAATGGAATATTCAATGTAATTCACACATGCAAAGTAGGATGTAATGATATCTCTTTCTCAAATTGCATTTCTCAATGAAGGTCATAGGCTCACTATTGCAATTCACACTCATGGATCAAAAAATGCATAAACACACAACACATTGTGAATGGGAAACATAATCCAAGTGCTCAAGTACTCTACTCACATGATGAAGTGTTTCTCTCAAACACACAAACAAATTGAGGATATTAATGCACTCATCAACCAAGTCATGCTATGCAATCACCATATGCTTGCCCAACTTCTACTTTCTACACACACTCAAATGCTCAACAATGTGATCAATAGGACTTAATCAAGGATGTAACATTGGCTCTTTGGACAAGGTAGGATGAATTTGGGAATTGTGACTCTTCTAGTGGAGGACAAAGCTTGTTGTTTTACAATTTGTGCTTTCACTTTCAAACTTTACAAACTCCATCCTCACTTTTCATTTCCTTTTCTTTTTCAAGCATTCATCACATCATCTTTTGAACCATTTTCTTTTAAATCTTTTGGGGCTCTTTGTCCCTCTTTTCTTTTCCTTTGATTTTCTTTTCATCTTTCTCTTTTTTTTTCAACTTTTCCACTTTCTCCTTTCACCAAAGATATTCATTCAAGCACATGTTTTTCCACTTTGTCTTTTATCCCCCACTAGATATAGGTATCAAAGGCTCAAAAAGGCTAAGTGGTTAACACTGTAGTTTGAAAAGAAAATGAGGAATTAAGCTCAAGGGGCTAACTACGGAAGATTACTTCGGTTTTGGGAAATTTTGGCTAAGTGACTCTTTTAGAACAAGATGGCCTATATCACATCACAAAGTTTCACACAATCATGCTTTCAAACAAGAACTTAGGAAAGTTCTAGGATTACTAGCAATAACATAGTCCACTCTCAAATGAACTAAACCGGACTACATGCTCGATTCAAGGCTCAATTCTCACCGGTTTATTCAATAGGACTCTCACATTCATCAAATGTTCCCAAACAACAACACGTCATGCATCCATGCTATCAAAGATCACAAATATGAAAACAATCATGATACTATATCCAACACCAAGCATGCCTACATTCAAAGTAAATTGGCATCACCACAACCTCTCAACAATGGATCCCAATGACTATTCATGCTCACATTTCACCAAGTGTCCACTACCCAACATATGATCAAAACCAACTTAACCAATATAATCATGTGAAAGTCAAGTGTGCGCCGGTGCAAAATGTGACACAAGTAGAATGACGAACCGGTGCAAGGGTAACAACTAGTAGAAAAAGAAAAGAAAAAAAAACTCCCCCAAACTTAGAATTTTACTATGTATAAATTCTAAGTTTGGGGCTACAAGTTGTTACCTCCCTCCTTGCACATCCAATGCTTCTTCAAAGATCACCATTGCAACACTTGCTTCCCCTCTCCAAAGTTGGTTTTGCTTCCTTCTCCATTCTTCAAGATATGCTATCCATAGTACTTCTTCATCCATACCTACAAAATAAACCAAGCTATCAACACTACTAAAGCAATAAAAACATGAAAGCAATAAAACCTTGGGTTGCCTCCCAAGAAGCGCTATTTTTAACGTCCTATGTCGGACGGTTCTTCCTTGAGGGGAATATCAAGTCACCCCATCATCCTCCTTGCTCTTGCACTTCTTTCCCCATCCAAACTTCTTAAATCCATCAAAACATCCACAAGCTAGCCCATCCGGCTCTTCAATCATGTCATAGGAGGTTGATGCCTCATTCATTCCCAAGCTTGCACAAGTAGCTTTCTTTGATTTGGGGGAGTTTTTGAAGAAAACTCCCCCAAACTTGGCCTTCTTGCCCATCTTCAACTCATTGTCTTCCACCTTGGGATTCTCCTCCACAATATTTATCTTGGGCTCTTCTTCCACCTCCTTTCTCGTGGGTATTGGAGGATACTCTCCCTTGGGAAACCCATACTCTCCACTCTCATCATTTCGGAGTTTGATAGCTCTAAACATGTCAATCGTAACTATCTCTTGGTTCATTTGAAGCTCCAATTCTCCATTCCTCATATCAATTTTGGCTCCTCCGGTTGCCAAAAATGGCCTTCCCAATATCAATGGAATGTTTTTGTCTTCCTCCATGTCCAAAACCACAAAGTCTACCGGAAAGAGAAACTTGTCAATTTTGACCAATACATCCTCCGCTATACCCAAAGGGTATGTCGTAGACCTATCCGCCAATTGGAGGCTCATTGTGGTTGGTGTGAGCTCTCCTAAACCAAGTGATTTGAAGAGTGACAATGGCATGAGGTTGATGCTTGCTCCCGAATCACATAGGGCTCTTAATGTACCTCCATCTCCAATGGTGCATGATAAAGTGAAGGATCCGGGATCTCTAAGCTTTGGAGGTAGCTTAGCTTGAATTATGGAGCTACAATGTTCGGCTAAATGCACCGTCTCATATGCCTCCATTTCCCTCTTGTGTGACATTATCTCCTTCAAGAATTTGAAGTAATGTGGTATTTGTTCAAGAGCTTCGGCGAAAGGGATGTTGATATGGAGTTTCTTGAACATCTCCGCAAACTTGACAAACTTGCTATCCAAGTTCTTCTTCTTCATCCTTTGAGGATATGGGAGGGGCATTACATTTTTACTAAACAAAGGAGGGATTGCCTCCCCACTCTTCTTCTCCCCTTCTTTCTCTTCTTTCTCTTTCACTAAGCCATCTTCTTTGTCAACACCCTCGGGTGCCATTACCATTTCCTCCTCTAGTGGCATCCTTGGCCCATCGTAGCTCGTCCCACTTCTTAGCTTTATAGCTTTGCAATGCTCCTTGGGGTTGAGCTCCGTGTTAGAGGGGAATTGCCCCGGAACGTGTTGCTTTCCAATGGCATTAGCGAGTTGGCCTATTTGCTTTTCTATGGCCTTCACATTGCTTGCCACATTCTTGATCATCTCACCATGCTCATCAATTCTTTGTCAAGTCTTGTTTGCATTCTCCCTAGTCTCTCTCATGAAGTTCTTGGTTTCCCCCATAAAAGCACCAAACATGTCCTCCAATGACAACTTTGATGAAGACTCCACAATAGCTCCATCTCTAGCATTGAAATTTGGAGGTGGGATGATAGCATTCCTTGTGTTGGCATAAGAGAAGTTTTCATGGTTTCTCAAGCCGGGATGGTAATGATTTGGATTAGGAGGATTTTGCCTCTCATTCCAGCCTCTTTCTCGAAAATAACGGTCCCGTTGGTTGTTCATGAAATGGGCCTCCTCATATTGATCATTATTGGGCTCCACTAGTGCTTTGGCCGTCATCAAAGAGATTAGCTTATCCACTTTGTTGGATAAGTTGATACTTTCTTCCGAATTTTGAGTGGAAGCTACTTTCCGGGCTTGCCTTCTCTCGGATGGCCATTGGTGTCCGTTCTTTGCCATCTCCTCTAGAAGCACATAGCCTTCATCCGTCGTCTTTCCTAGCAAAGAACCTCCACCGGCCGAGGCATCCACCATCCCTCTCGTTCGATGGTCCATCCCATTGTAGAAGTAACAAATCAATTGGTCTCTTGAGAACCCATGTTGAGGACAACTCCTTATGAGATCCTTGAAGCGTTCCCAAGCTTCGGCTAAAGATTCATCATCGTCTTGCATGAAAGACGAAATTTCTCCTCTTATCTTGATGGTTTTGCTTGGAGGAAAGTACTTCATGAGGAAAGCGTCTACAAGATCGGTCCAATTTTTTATTGTCCTTAAATCAAGAGACATGTACCATTGCTTTGCACGATCACGGAGGGAGAATGGGAACAATTGGAGATGGATGTAATCTTGAGGGACACGATTGATCTTAACCGTTCCACTTATCTCTAAGAATTGAGATAAATGGAGGTTAGGATCCTCCTTTGACAACCCTCCAAATTGGTTGTTTTGAACCATCATGATTAGGGCCGGCTTGAGCTCAAAGTTATGAGCATCAACGGGTTCCCGACCCGCTCCTCCATAGGGCCTTGGGATAGGGCGGAAATGGTCTCTCAAAACTCGTTGATTCCCGTTTTCCTCCCGTTGCTCTACATTTCTTTCCATCCCAATGTTCTCTTCAACTCTACGACGAAAGTTGTCCCTTAGCACCCCTTGAGGTCGGTTACCTCCATTCCCGTTTGGTTCCTCAACTCCTTCCACTCCTTGATTCTCAAGTTCCTCGTCAACTTCTTCTACAACCGGATTCTCCCTTCGATTCATTCTTTCCAACTCTATTCTTCTCCTTTCGGCGTTCCTTCTTCGACAATTGGCTTCAATCTCCGGATCTAAGGGTAACACGTCTTGTTGGTTCCTCCTAGATCGTGTGATCATAAACCATGTCTATCAAAAGAACAAACGAGAGTGAGATATACAATTAAGCTCAAAGTAACAAACACAAATATTTTTTTAGATTTTTGCAAATAAAGAAAGCAAATAAATTGTCTAAACTAAAACTCTCCTAGCCTACACTCTAGAGCTCATAAACCTCCCCGGCAGCGGCGCCATAAACTTGATACACGCGTTATACAACACTAAAATAAACAACCGCAAGTGTACGGTGTCTATTGTAGCGTGATAAGCACGAGGTCGATCCCACAGGGAGGTTAAGCGTAAAAGTGGTAGTTTGCTAGTCGAGTTCTAAGTAGACGTGATCGATAATTTGAAAGTTATGAATTACTCTAAGATTACCTAACAATGTGTCACCAATAAGTAATGAAGAGTAAATACGAAATCGATCAACTAACATGCAAATCAAGAAAACAAACGTAAAACGAATGAAAACTCCAAGAAGGAAGGGTGGGTTCCAAGTCATATGTCACACTAAGGATTCAACTTATGATTAAGGGCTTAATTAAGTGGTGGTATGTTGATTACTATAAGGTTGATCACAAAATGGTGAATTAAAAGTTCTCTCGATCCAATTAATCCAAGAGACATATCATACAAACTAGCATCTCTACTAAGCATGCATAAGAAATCCCCAAAAAGTTCCTAAGATCATCTAATACCCTCCCAATAATTTATCCTCTCTCTCGAGTTCACAAGAATATTGGGTCGAATGCTTAAATACGATTAACGAAAGGGATTTCTCAATCCAATTTCAGTTAACAATAGATAAAACATACTATCATGGCCATTGACAACATGTTTTGCAATGAAAGTTAAGCATTCAAATAGAAATAGCAACACAACCACCAAATAAACAAGAAATTAATTCATAAGCATCATCCAAAGTATAAACATAGCCTTAGAACCACAAATTGTTTAGCTAACTACTAACATAATCAAATTACAAATGCCAAATGAAATAACTAAATAAAAAGTAAAAGAAAGAGAAAGCTTAGTCTAGAATGTGGTAGGGAATGGAATTTGGGAGCTATTGCATCCTTTCTTCCTTGATTTGGTGAAAAATTGAGAGAGAAATGGCCAAAACACCTCCAAGTATGTGTAACTATGTGTAGATTTGGGGGAGAATGCCTTGGATTTCAAGAAAGGGAGTTTATATAGTGTTTTGGAAGGGTTTGGATGGCATAATTGCAAGTTAGTCCCTCAAAAATGGCCAAAATGTGGAAAAGGCACCGAAAATGGGGTTGGCACGGCCGTGCACGGAGCACGGCCGTGCAAAACGGCAATGGAACGAGCAGGTGCTCGGCCGTGCTGGGCGAAAATGGGATCGGGGAGTGCTCGGCCGTGCTGGATGCTCGGCCGAGGCGATGCGGAGCAGGGGCGAAGGCGAGCTCGGCCGTGGCCTTGTCTCGGCCGAGGCGTGGTCGACCAAAACTTCTCGGTCTCGAGATGCAGGTGCTCGAGCGCGCAACTCGACCGTGGCCTTCAAATCTCGTCTAGGCAGCAGCTCGGCCGAGCAAGGTGCTCGGCCGTGCCCTCTATTCAGCCAAAATGCTTCGGTTTCGAGCACCTCTTGCTCGAGCACTCGTCTCGGGCGTGCTCTCGCTCGGTCGACTTCGGCCCTTTCTCGTTTCTTGCATATCTTTCGCCTCGGGTGTCGGATTGACTCGATTCCTTCGGCTAATCCACTCCATTTTTCGAGACGAATCCAACCGTGCACTCCTCTTCCTGATCCAGCAAAGTATGGTTGGTGTTTTGCTCCAAATTCCATCGTATTTCCTATAAAATCGACAAAACACAACCTTTCTCTCATTTCGGCTCAAACAATCATATTCAATGCATAATTCAATGAAATACACATCAAAACATGCTTCACATGTGCCTCTAAAATGTGTAAATTCCACCCGAATCACCAAACATGTACAACACAAACGCTCGTGCTGAATACAACACCTCGTCCTCGTTGTCCGAGGACATCATGGGCATAAAAGTCTCCCTTAGCCACGATAGCTTCACGGAACCCCCTCGTTGCCCACTTAATGCTTCCTTGGCTTGTACTAAGGATAAACCCAAATATTTCATCAAATAATCTGAAGCCAAGATATGTTCTTCGGACGTAGACTGCACCGGGAGACCATTAACTTTCAGATTCGTGATGCAACGGACATCATCGAGGGTGATTGTCATTTCCCCGAAGGGCAAGTGGAATGAGTTGGTCTCTTCGTGTCATCTCTCAACGAAGGCTGTGATAAGATTCTTGTTTGAATACTTGTAAGCCCCACGTCTAACATGAATCAATCTAGATCCTCTCAAAAACCTCCGCCAATGACGCCAATCTTCATCATCATCAAACTCCCAATGCAATAGTTTCGTCACATGACAGTGACACTTCAACACATCTCGCTCCTCACCCAACCATATGTATTTGGCTACATGCTCTTGGAAGCTTTTGAGAAGGGGAGGTGCGGTTACCAATGGTCGATCAACCGTCACAACTCTTCTTTCTTCCTCTCTCTTCCTCTTCCTCTTCCTCTTCCTCGTCCTGTCCATCTCCGTCATCGTTTCCCTCATCTACTTCCGGTTCTTGTAGAGTGGGCACCGGTTCTTGTGGAGTGCGCTGTTGAGGATTGGGCTCTTGAGGATTAGATTCTTGTGGAGTGGGCTCTTGAGGAGTGGGTTCTTGTGGAGTGGGCTCTTGAGGATTAGGTTCTTGTGGAGTGGGCTCTTGTGGAATGGCCTCTTGTGGACTGGGCTCTTGAGGAGCGGCCTCATCGCTAATATGTTGCTTCTTTTTTCTGTTGGAAGCAGTCGGTCGAGCCCTACTACCACCCTCTACAAAAACCAACACAAAGAAGCCATGTTCGAAATTAAAACCACAACAAAAAAGCTATGTTCGAAATTAAAACCAAAACAACCAAGCCATGTTCGAAATTAAAACACAAACAAACAAGCCATGTTCGAAAATTATATCAACACAAACAAGCCATGTTCGAAAATTACTACATGTTCGAAACTAAACCCAAAACAAATAAGCAATGTTCGAAAATTATACCAAAACAATAAACCAATGTTCGAAAATCATACCAAAACAAAAAAGCCATGTTCGAAACCTAAACCAAAACAAACAACCCATGTCCGAAATTTACTTCCGGACAAGCATCAAATGTGCGTAAAACCAGTAACAAACACTGCAATCGTACTAACCCATCAAAAATTAGATGCCTATTGGTTTATTTTCATCCTAACCCATCAAAAATTGATACATTCTACACATAAACATGATTATAACACAAAAAACCAACATTAACCAACCTTAATCAACACATGAAATTAACACCAAATTCAAAAAACAAATTCTAAACCCTACAACAATAAAATCAATGTTTCAACCAACAAAAATCGAAATTAAACATGCGTCCTACTCTTCTTATCAAATAAAAGCAAGAAAAACTAACCTTTACCCATTTTTGCAAAAACTAACAAAAAATCGCGTCCTCTTCGAAAAAACAATCGCATCCTCTTCGAAAAATCGCGTCCTCTTCGCGTCCTCTCTACTTTCTCGACGTCGCAGGGGGAGTGTGGGAAAATGGAGTGGGAGGAGTGCGAATTTTGGTTGGGGGAGATGAGAGGTTTGGGAAGATGGAGGGTGGGTGTACCCAATCGAGAGAGAAGAGAGGGAGAGGAGGGAGGGAGCGAATTTTTGGTTAAAGGAAGCGAGGGCATTTTTGGTTTTTCCAGGTGGGCGTCCTCATCCAAATGGCGTGTGTCCTCATCTCATGGGTGTACTCATAGGAACGCCGGGTGCCTTTAGCCGCGCCCTTTCAGCAATTAAGGCATTGCCTAGCCCATTTAAGAGTAATTGAGGCCCAAACCAAGAGGAGTATATGGGGTCCGACTATTTACACCTCCATTTGCATTGAGAACACTCCCCCTCTGGACGCACCCCCCCCCCCTAAAATCTGATGCACCCCCTCAAATTGTCATAAATGCCCTTCTCTTATGTAATTTCAATTACTACTCACACCCCCCTAAACCCTACTTTCTCCCCCAAATCCTCCATCTTCTTCCTCCTCCACCAGTTCTTCTTTCATCTTCTCCCCCACCCCTCACCACCACCGCCGGCGACCTGCCCCTCCACCACTCGTCGCCAGCGACGCCACCCCCTCCCTCCCTCGCCGAACCCGTCGCCCCCCCCCCCCCCCCCCGCCTGTAAAAAAAAAAAAAGAACAATTGTGGCCGCGCGCGGCCGCCCCGTCCATCGGCCGCCGTCCCCTCCCTCCCCCCTCCTCCTCCATCCCTCGCCGAGCCAGTCCCCTCCCTCCCCCCTCCTTCTCCCATCTCGATTTGTAAAAAAAAAAAAAATTACAGTAATCGGCCGCCGCCGCCCCCGCTCCCGTCCATCGGCCAAATCCAGGTTTTTTTTTTCCTTCTTTTTCTTACCTTTCGACCACTTTAGGTCGATCAAAATACACTCCGTCGACAACAGGGTGTCGACGAGTGTATTTTTGGTCGACCTAAAGTTGTCGACGAGTTTTTAAAATTTTTTTTTTTTTTCGATCAACAAATGTCGAGCATATACAATCTTGTCGACAAACCAGTGTCGACGGGAGTGAATATGGTCGACACTGGTTTGTCGAAATCTTAAAAAAAAAGTTGAAATTTTTTAAGTTGAATTTTTTTTGTTTGGGGAGAAATTTTGGTGTTTGGTGTTTGGTGGTGGCGGCAACGGCGGCGGCGGAGGATGGATAAAACTTAGGTTTAAAGGTGGGGGTGCATTTAGTAGTTTAATATGACTTAAAGGGTATTTTTTATTTTTTACTTCATTATTTTATTATTAAATTCATAGGGAGAGTGTTCTCAACGCAAATAGAGGTGTAAATAGTCGGACCCGAGTATATGCTGGAGAGAGGAGCAGCCCATTTCGAATTGGGCCCTTTTTATTTTATTTTCCAAAGCCTAAATTCTATTAAAACTTGGAAACCCATTTAAGCTGGGAGGGGGATTTTTCGTAGGAAAGAAGAAAGGCGGCCGTGGATTGAGAAGCAAGCAGCTGCCGATTTTCACACATACTCACACCTATTGAGAGATGTTTCTTCCATTGGAGATTCAAATGGTGGATTAGCTTGGGATTTTCACATTCCATCACCTGCACTATCTAAGCTTTCTCTATCCCTTTTATTTATTTAGTTATTTCTTCTTTTATTGAATTTGAGATTATGTAAAACACTTGGGTTTCAAGACTTGTAATTATTTGGATTGAAGTTTATGAATTAATATTTTACTTTAAATGGTGTTTGTCTCTTATTTGTGTACTTAATTATTATTTGAAAACATGTTATTAGTGACTATGATAATATGTTTTATTTATTGTTAATTGAGGTAGTATCGAGAGATTTATTCCATTAATTGTACATAAGCATGCAACCCAATATTATTATGATCTCGAGAGATGATTAATTATTGGGAGAGAATTGAATGATTCTTTGGGCTAATTTAGGTGATACAATATTTGTGAGGTAGAGATACGGACTTATATTGTGTTTTCCTTTGAATTAATTAGATCGAGAGATTAATTAATTATTCTTTAGTGATCAACCCTATAAAGACAAACTTAATTGTCATTTGAATGAGTCATTATTCATAAATGAATTTCTAAATATTGCATATGCCTTGAAACCACATTTTTTCTTGATTAGTTTTGTTATTTTCATTTCATTAGCTTGTTATTGATTTGGATTTGACTAGTTTTATTTGCTTTCTTAGTGACATTTATAGACAGCATTAGAATTAGTCTTAGTTTTTAAACCCTCCTTGCAAATCAATCGTGTCTAGATAGAATCGTGCCAACAAATATCACTTTTACACTAACCCTTCTCTGTCGGATCGACCTCGTACTTACTTCGCTACAATATACACCGTATACTTGCGATCGTGTATTTTAGAGTTGTAAAATACGTGAATCAAGTTTATGGCGCTGTTGCCGGGGAAGGCGTTTTAGTTCTAGAGTGGTAGTTGGTTTGATTTTAAGCTAGATTTTACTTGCTTTTGAAAAATCCTTGAAAACACCAAAAATATTTGTTTTTATTTTCTTGCTTCTAGTATTATCTTTGTATCACTGATTCTCTTTCTTGTCGTTTCTCCAGGTGAAAAAGGTTGAGCTCCTTTGAAGATATGAGTGAATCGGAGGCTATAGTGAATTTGACAACTCAATTGGTTAGATTGACGACTTTGCTAATTGAACGAGCTCCCAATTGGTTGTCAAGGCCAAGTTATGTGGAAAGAGCAAGTTTTATGGGCTATCAAAGAGAGATGGGCTATGGAGAAAGGCACTTCGGAAGTTTTCGTCACCACCATAATGAGCATTACTACCCGTGGTCGAGGGACCATGATGATTTCCATTATGCCAACACGGGAAATTTCTTTCAACCACCTTCCAATTTTGGTGTGCCCAATGATGTCATGGATGAACAGTCAAAAAGGTCAAGAATTGAGGAAATGTTAATTAGTGTCATGGGAGAAACAAAAAAATTCATGGGAGTGGTTGATGAAAGGTTGAACGAGGCGGATTCGGCCCTTGAGAATTTGGTGCATAGAGTAGAAAGTATTAAGGCTCGAATGGGTGACATTAAAACATTAATGAATGTGAGTGAGACTCAAGTTTGTCAAGAAGGTACCATTGAAGAACAAATTGAAGATGACAAGTCTCCATCTACTATCGAGTGCAACCCAAAAGAGCATTGCATCTCCATAGGCATACAAAGTGGCATTAATTTGGAGAAAGGTGAAAAGATGATTGAGGAGTACTACAAAGTTGAGCTCATGGAAGAATTGTCCAAACTTGATGCTAAGTGCCTTGAGATGAGCAAAAGAGCCAAGTTTGGGAAAACTCCCCCCAATTCTTCCGACTTGAGTGGTGAAACGGGCAAGCAAAGACTTTGTGATAAGAGTGAAGGCCCCAACGGAGTAGCCATACATTGTTTCGATGGACCCATGGATAGGATTGGATTCAAGAAGTATCGGGTCAAGGGGCAAAGTGGTGTGACTTGAAGAGTCAACAAGAGGGAGTGATGTCCGGCATAGGACGTTAAAAATAGCGCTACTTGGGAGGCAACCCAAGATTTTATTTGCTTTCTTTAGTTTATGCTTTTGTAGTTGCTTGATGGCTTGGATTTTGTGTAGGTATGGAAGATTAAATTTGGAGCACTTGGAGAAATGGAGAAGGATCAAGATCAATCATGATGTAGGAGAGCACTTGTGTAATGGTGATTTCTAAGAAGAGGTTTAGGATGTGCAAGGAGAAAGGTAACAAATTTTAGCCCAAACTTAGAATTCTTAAAAAAGTAAAATTCTAAGTTTGGGGGAGTTTTTTTTTTTTTCACTAGTTTGTTACACCTTGCACCGGCGCACCATTCTACTTGGGTTACATTTTGCACCGGCGCACAATTTGTCTCTTATGCTTATTGTGATAGTTGATTTGATCTTGAATGATTATGCTCTAGTTGATTGTGGATACATGGGTGTCATAGTTGTTCATTGATTTGTGTGTATGATTGAGGTGGTCGTTCTTTGGATACTTGATTCATGTATTGGTGGATTGTTGAGTTTTTGATGTGGTGATGAGTTGATTGGTGAAGTTTGAATACTTGCATGATGATGTGTTGTGTGATGATTGGTGTTTGTGAAAGTGTCCATATTCATGTTCATGTAAAACCGGTGAGCTTTTGAGCCTTTTGAATCGAGATATGAAATCGGTTTGATTTACTCTTGAGAGCATCATTCACAATTTTACATTCTAGAACTTGTCATTGGTCTTATTTGAAACTAGGTTGTGTGAAGACTTTTGAAAATGATATAAGGCCATCTTTGTTTGAATAGTCACTTAGCCAAATTTATCCTTACCAAATGTAATTTTATTCGTAGCTAGCCATTTTGAGCCTATTGACTTATATTTTTTTGGCAACCTACGTAAATTTAGCCTATTTGTCTATTTTTTCGAGCCTACCTTTATATGAACTAGTGGAGCGTAATTGTTGACAAATATGGTTGAGTTGAGCTTGAATGCAAATTTGGGAGGTTACTTGTGCCTAAGTGAAGGGGGAAAAGAGGAAAAAAAAAAGAAAAAGGGAAAAGAAAGAAAGAAAGAAAAAAGAGTGAGAAGAAAAAGAAGGAAAGAAAGATGAGTTGATGAATGATGCATACAAAAGAGTGGATGTATTGCAAAATTATCTCTTTTGTATAGCTACTTGGTAGAGCTTGAAAGAAAAAAAAAGTGTTCAATGGTTTTTGGTGGTGTAGAATGTGCTTAAAAGAGAACAAATAAGTTGTGGAAGTAAGAGATTTTGAGTTGCAATCCGCGCAATTGTAACTTTATCTTGAGAAGTTTTTTAGATGTGTCTATACGTCTTTATCTCTCGCTCTCCACTAGTTTATGAGTTACTTCATCCAAATCTACCCTACCTTGACCAAATAGCCTACATTACAACCCAAGAAAGTCCTTGTTGATTCAATTGTTGACACACAAGAATTAATAGAGAATGTAGACTTGTGGCACGCTTATGGTTTTGTATCTTTGTAAATTGATGATTGAGTGCATACACGTCCCACAGTGTTGAGAGAAACACTTCCTTGAGAGGAACAATGAATTGGGCACATGAACTTGCATCTCTCAAAGCATGACATGTTTGAATGTTTGTGGATTTCTCTACCTTGAAGCTTTGTTGTCATTGAGGAAATTTAACAATTTTGTCTCATAACTTGTATCCATTGAACATTTCATTCGCAATCATTTCACCCTCATATTTTATTTTTCTAGTTGTTTGGGGACAAACAACATTTTAAGTTTGGGGTGTTTGATTCGGGTGGAATTTACATATTTTTATGGCACATTTTGAGCTTAGTTTTCTTAGAATTTCATGCATTTATGACTCAATTTTGGCTAATTGCACTTGATAGAGAAAAATGTGGTGTTTTGTATATTTTGTAGGAAAAATGATTATTTTGAATGCAAAAACACTCACCTAATTTTTAGTGAAGCCAACGGAGGATGAAATTGAGATCGAGAGCAAAATGAGTAAAAATAGTGGGTGAAAATTATTTGGGCCAACAATTAAATTGTGTGGCCCATTTAATTAATTCTCTACAGCCCATTTTCTGCAAATCAAAAGCAGCCCATGTGCTACAACTTTTTTCAGCAATTAAGGCATTGCCTGGCCCATTTAAGAGTAATTGAGGCCCAAACCAAGAGGAGTATATGCTGGAGAGAGGAGCAGCCCATTTCGAATTGGGCCCTTTTTATTTTATTTTTCAAAGCCCAAATTCTATTAAAACTTGGAAACCCATTTAAGCTGGGAGGGGGGATTTTTCGCAGGAAAGAAGAAAGGAGGCAGTGGATTGAAAAGCAAGCCAAGCAGCTGCCGATTTTCACACATACTCACACCTATTGAGAGGTGTTTCTTCCATTGAAGATTCAAATGGTGGATTAGCTTGGGATTTTCACACTCCATCACTTACACTATCTTTTCTCTATCCCTTTTATTTATTTAGTTATTTTTCCTTTTATTGTATTTGAGATTATGTAAAACACTTTAGGGTTTCAAGGCTTGAAATTATTTGGATTGAAGTTTATGGATTAATATTTTACTTTAAATGGTGTTTGTCTCTTGTTTGTATGCTTAATTATTATTTGAAAGCATGTTATTAGTGGTCATGATAATATGTTTTATTTATTGTTAATTGGGGTAGTATAGAGAGATTTATTCCATTAATCGTACATAAGCATGCAATCCAATATTATTATGATTTCGAGAGAGGATTAATTATTGGGAGGGAATTGAATGATTATTTGGGCTAATTTAGGTGATACAATATTTGTGAGATAGAGATCGAGAGATTAATTAATTCTTCTTTAGTGATCAATCCTATAAAGACGAACTTAATTGTCATTTGAATGAGTCATTATTCATAAATGAATTTCTAAATATTGCATATGCCTTGGAACCATATTTTTTCTTGATTAGTTTTGTTATTTTCATTTCATTAGTTTGTTATTGATTTGGATTTGACTAGTTTTATTTGCTTTCTTAGTGACATTTATAGACAACATTAGAATTAGTCTTAGTTTTTAAACCCTCATTGCAAATCAATCGTGTCTAGATAGAATCGTGCCAACAAATATCACTTTTACACTAACCCTTCTCTGTGGGATCGACCTCGTACTTACTTCGCTACAATATACACCGTATACTTGCGGTCGTGTATTTTAGAGTTGTAAAATACGTGAATCCCTCGGTGAGAATAACAATAAATAATTAATGAAATCAAGAAAACAGAAAAAATAAAACAAATTATATAGAATGAAATCAAGAAATTATACACCAAAATAAATCAAATAAAATACTTAAAATGTCAAATTAATGAGTAAAAATAAAAGAAATTATATTGATCCTATTATTTCAAACATCATAGTGTTGGAATCGTCTCTTTATTTCACATTGTGCATGCACTCAAATTTTTTTCCTTTATTATGTTTAAACGACAACCATTTTTAATTCATGAGATTTAAAATGAAAAAATCTATTTCATCACTAAAATATTATAGACGAAATATAATTTTTATTATTGTTCTGATTATTAACAATAAAATAAAATATTGTGTTGCTAATATAGTGATAAAATATTTTATTTTTCTCTCAAATATTAAATCCACAAAATTAATTATGCAAAATTTTATTTTGTCGCTAAAATATTAGCGACGAAATATAATTTTCATTGTTGTTCTTATTATTAACAACAAAATAAAATAATTTGTTTTAAGTGTAGCGATAAAATATTTTAATTTCGTTGCAAATATGAATTCCAAGAAATTAGCCACAAAAAATATATTTCATCGCAAAATAATAGCGACTAAATATAATTTTCATTGTTGTCCTGATTATTAACAACAAAATAAAACAATTTGTTGCTAGTGTAGCCATGAAATATTTTAGTTTCGTCGCAAATATTAATCCCAATAAAGTAGCTACAAAAATTTATATTTCATCACAAAATTTTAGCGACGGAATATAATTTTCTTTGTAGTTCTGATTCTTAACAACAAAATAAAACAATTTGTTGCTAGTATAACGGTAAAATATTTTAATTTCGTCGCACATATTAATTGTAAGATACTAGCCACAATTTTTTTACAGCAAAATATTAGAGACGAAATATACTTTTCAATGTTAGTTTGATTATTAACAACAAAATAAAATAATTTATTGCTAATTTAGCGATGAAATATTATAATTACGTCACAAAATTAAATCCAAAAAATTAGCCACAAAAATTACAATTTCGGCGTTAATATTTTAGCGATGAAATATATTTTTTATGGTTGTTCTGATTATTAATTTGTATTGCTGATTTTTATGGGTTTTTTTTGTTTGCGTGGCGATGAAATATTTTCATTTGGTCGCCAAAATTATATCCACAAAATTTTCATTTTTCATTGGAAAATATTAGCGAAAAAATAATTTTCATTGTTCTTCTGATTATTAACAACAAAATAAAATAATTTATTGCTAGTTTAGCAATGAAATATTTTAATTTCATCGCAAAAATTAATTTCAAGAAAGTAGCTATCAAAATTTATATTTCATCGCAAAATATTAGCGACTAAATATTTTTAACGTAACCGATAATGAAGGAGCCATTAAAGCCTTTTCAAAATCAACTAAATTAACAATAAATGTTGTGTAAAATTTTAGTGGAATCGAAAATAGAAAAAGGAGAGGGAGAGAGTAGAAAATCTAAAAAAGAGGAGTGTCGATTAAGTGAGTGTTTGTAAACTCAGGTGGAAAGAGTAGAATTACATTTTTTAAAGTTGTCCTCTTACAATTTTAATTTTTAAAAAGTGTTTTTAATTTGTTTATAGAGTAAACATAAAATCTGTAATATCAAAGAAGGCGGGCAAGCATAGAGAGGGCTTGCCACTATTATTGTTGAGACTTGAGAGAGAGACAAGAATTTGAGCTGTGTTGATCAAATGATTTCATTTTTATGGTTTCATTATTCTATTTCTATATTTTTATGTATTTAAGATATATTATTAGTGAATGGGGCAACAAAATGACAAAATATAATAACTTTTAAAGAGATAGAAGTGTATACAAATAAATAGTAACATTATGCAAGCACAATTAATCTCAGGAGCATCTCGACTCAACCATGATTTAACTTGAACTCAGTAACTGTTTGCTTACATTATGCAAGCACAATTAGTCCATATTTAACATTTCCAGTATTAAAGGTATAATTTATTTAGTTTAAAATTTTATAATTTTAATTAAAAAAATACATTTCAATTTTTTTAATTTTAGCTACAAAGATATTGATGTCAATATTTTCAAGGAAAAAATGTATTACTCCCATACCAATATATGAATAGATTCCAGAATACTAAACAAGGGTCCAATATTTAAAGAGGAAGGGCGCAAAATCATGAATTACAAAAATTTCCTCTCAGGAAACCACCAAATAATATCTCAATCAATCGTCGTCTAGGTAAACATTGTCATACAAAACCTAATTCAGGACAAAAAAAGAACAAAAGAGAAAAAACTGCGAAACTGTTTCTACATTGTAAAACAACTCCCAAGAACCTAGAATTGCCCAGCAATGCATTGTGAGAGCAGAACATTTTCTTCCCTCATTCCTATGTTTCGTGGTTTATAAAGACACGATCATTTAGTCTTCACGCCTCGTGTTCCTTCTACGAGGAGGTGCAGCACCATCGTCATTCTTATCTTCCTTCGCCTCTGAGCTTCCCTGGTTGTTTGAGCTCTCGGCAACTTCTGGTTTCTTGGTCTCTGCTCTTACCTTAGCCTGAATCCAAAAATAAACTTTGTTAGTACAAATCAAAGAGTGCAAGAGAAAACAAAAATGAATTTAAATTTGTAAAGACTTACAGGTTTCTTTCCACCAAAGATGAGCTTAAAGAAAACTGAGAAGATAATGACAACAACAGCAACAAGGATTCCAATTGTGAGGTTTGCTTGTTGCTCAGCCTTCTCAAGCAAGTCCTACAAGAAACAAACAGGAATATATGAGGTAAAGTTCGATTAGTCAAAATTACTCGGTAACTTCCCAAATAGCAAATTACTTACCAGAATCTTGGGCTTGTGTTCAGCCAAGAATGGGACGTCGGCAATCTTGTAAAGGTAATTGAACACCACTTTCTGAGAGCATTAATAACAAAATGTAAAATTTTAGAACTATAATCATGTAGAAAAGCAAATTGTAACCTATAGAAATACACCAACAAATATTTAATTACCTGGTAGCCCTTGAGCCCATCAGATTCAACAGATTCTTCCTCTTGGTTTTCCTTCTCAACAGTGAATTTTGGTTTCCAGGTGGTCTCACGGTAGGATTCCGCAACACTCTCACTAGAAGAAATCAAGATGTTATCGAAAAGTATACCATCTTGCATTGTCCAGATTTCAATCCCAATAGCAGCAATGGGTTCAAAGTTTGGTCTATCAAGCTCAAAGAACTCAGGGTTATCAATCTCCCTTGGCTTCCAAATACCCTTGTAACTGGGGTTGTCAATGAGTGGAGCATGCCATTTTCCTTTGTAAGCAGGGTTCCTCTTCAATGGTCTCTTCCATTCGCCGCATCCAGGAGCTTCAGCACATCTCGGGTTATCAATCTTTGGTGCTTCCCACTCACCATCCTCCTCGTCATCCCAATCCTCTGGTTTTGCTGCCTCAGGATCATCAACCTCCTCAGGTTCATCATCCAACCAACCTTCAGGCTTCTCGGCCTCATCATCTTCAATTTCCATTGGAGCATCCTCATCCCAATCATCGGGTTTTGTGGCTTCTGGGTCAGGAATTTTAGCCCTCTCATCCCAATCCTCAGGCTTCTTATCATCTGGATCAGGGATAGTCTTGGAAGGGATAAGTGGAGGCTCAAAGTCGTCCTCCGAGAGGAAGTTGGCCTTCTTTTTCTCTTCCCCATCAACCAAGATCTTCACTTCATTATCGGGTTTCAAGATGGCTGTGTACACATGGGTCAATTTGTCAGAAGGAACTGATGGAGGGAACTTCAGATGATGTTCGACAAATTGTCCACTTTTGGGGTTTTGGTGTTTCAGAATGAAGTGAACCTTGTTTGTGGTTCCACATCTATCAGGACCAAACATTATTGTGTAAGGAGACTCATTATCGAATTCCTTGGGGATCCATCCAGCATCCTGGGGACGGAGATACTTGATATAAGCACCACCACATTCAAGTCCGTTTTGGAGACGGACCTCGTATTGAAGGACAACAGTTCCATCCTTGAGGTCCACATGCTCATCAACTTCCTTCACAATGGCATGCTTCCTAGCCTTCTCATTCACAAGAAGTCCATAATCATCATGCCCTTCACTTTTCGCATGTTTCCAAACACCTATAATCACAAGTAAAATAAAACAGTAAGCCGCTGGATTCATATAACTGTTAATACACCAACATATAATGGCAAGTCTTTCACAACCCTGAAGATTACCCAATTAATCATTCTCTCCAAACATACAATATATAGAAGAAAATAACTGCTTCAATAATACTTGCTGCAAAAGGTTAACTAAATTAGTCAAACAATTTACTAAATCGCACCGAACGCTCTTGAACAGTTGTTGAATGTAGAGATAGTTATAGTAAGGCCCCTCATTGAATAATTTTCTACTTTGGGCAATAATGCTAAATTTTAAAGTACATAAAAATATAGAAAAATATCTATTCCAATCGAATTTGATACACAGCGTTGACGAAGCTATCACTCACTATATCATTAGGTAACCATCTCAGAATCTCAATATATAAGCTAGAAAACGTCGAAATTAAGCTGAAAACACAAAATCTCTAGCAATAAAAGAAATTAAATGTTTTTGAGGGTGCATAGAAAACACCATCTTTATATTATCAAGTACGGAGTATAAAACAATTAAGAATTGATAGTTAAAATCATCGCAGATGCAATCAAATCTAACCTGTATATTCCGGCTTCTCTGATACAGCCCACCTCCCATCGAAATCCTCATCAAACGACTCGTAGAATTTCTATTAACAACAAAATCACAAACATTAGCATCAATTCAAATACACAAAGCAGATCTAACAGAACTTAAATCATACTGTACTAATTCATAGTACGAAATAATTATTTGCAAACAGCTCATCACCAAAAAACATAATTACCACGTCATCTGAAGCGTTGAGCTGAGAAATGAAGCAGGCGACTGAAATTAGCAACAAATACGCTATCCAAATCTTCCGATTCGGATACTCCATTTATAAGAATACAACTCCAAGAAACAGAGAAAGCTGATCAGAAAGAATGGAACAAAAATCCTCCAAAATCAGATAGTGGATCTGAATAGCGAAGATGAACTCTCTAGAGAGAGAGATAGTGTTAGACAGTTTTCAGTGTGGAAGAGCGTGTCAATGGGAGTGCATATATAGATCTGAGGAGATCAATTAGACTCGACATGCTTCGACCAATGATATTTTACGCCACGTGAACTGGACCAATGACAGTGCGCCGCGTGGCATTTAGTGACGAGTTCCTGGAAAATGATCCGTGTTGGGCCTTTTTTTAGCCGATGGGCCGGTTTGCGGGTTGACCCGTTTGTCTTGACTATACTTTTCCTCGTTTGATTCTATTTTTATTTCCAATTGCTGTGCCAATTGGTGGCGGATCTATTAATAAATTTGTAAAATTAAATTTTCCCCTACTATATTTTCTTGACTATACTCTTTCTAACTATATTTTCTATCTTCTAGTATAGTTTTACTATATATTAACGATTTTTTTTACTTTAGATTGTTTTGCTACTCATTTTATTTTTAACAAACACTATTCATAGCGAGAAGAATGATGTATTATTTTAAAGAAATTACAAAATAGAAATTATACCACTACTTTTATTTATAATTACAAAATTAGTATTTTACTTGAATATTTATGTACTTTTATTTTGTATAAATGTTAAGTACATGTATTTTTTTTTTAATAAAATGTCATACCCCAAATTTAAAACAGTCAATAATTCTTTAACTTGTAAGGTAAGAATCCAATATATATTTATTGTGTTTGTTGAATGCTTATTAGACTAATCAATCTTTATATCTTTATTCTATATACTCATGAAAGAACTCCATCAATAAAAATGTTACTTCCTCCATTCATAAAAAATAGTCTCACTAAAAGTGAACATATATTTTTAAAAAATTATAGATAAAGTAGATGAATTAAAAGTATTGTAGGGTATTGTGAATAAAATGATTGTTTGTGAATAAAGTTGATGACAATTTAAATAATTAAGTAATAGTTGAAGGTTATGATAAAATGATGGTTGACAAACTATATTTTATGGACGAAGAATATAAGACAAATTAAATGAAACTATATTTTATGCACAGTTGATATAATATGGAGTACATTTTTTTTCAATTATATTAATTTATGCTTTTTAATTATAATTAATATGACATTTCAATAAACATAATTAATAAAGTTCTAGTGAAGAAGATAATAAAACATATTTTGTGATTGTTCTATTACATTACCTTACATTTTCAGTTAAAGTTAGTATCACGTTCCACTCATGTGTCCAGTTGCATGGCGCAACTAGTGCACGGGAGTGATTCTTTATATTTGTATTCATTTCAACATTCAAACTAATGATCTATAAAACTCAACAAATGTTCATATACAATATTGCACTGACATAATATATGTACAATACAACTCATTATGCCTAGGTTTTTCACGTGATGATATGTCTTCTTCACATTTTCTCCATGAAGATTTCTTTCATAGCGTGCTCTCCTCTTTCTCTATGGTAATTTCTTCACCGTGCAACTCCATCTTCTTCACGCTCTTTCACGAAGATTTCTTTTTTCATGTTCGGGATTTTCTTCCTCCGTTCTTAGTTTCTTGTTTCCCACATCTTTCATTTTCCCTTCTTTTTTATCATTCTTTTTTTCAAATATGACTTTTTCGCACTTTTTATGTTATTGTTTATCTCTTTAAACCTAAGTATTTTCTTTGCATTCTGTACTAATATATTTGTTCATGCAGTAACACACTTTTCTTCATGTAGTAACAAAATTCTTTAATAATACATAATACTATATTCATATCTATATAATATTGTGGGCATACTCATGTGTTACCATATGAACAATTGTGTGTTATTTTGTGAAGTTTCATGTGTTACCATATGTTTTAATACATGTCATTTACTTGTCTAATATGAATAATCTTAATATACTTTCTTCGTCTCGATAAAAGCTACTCATGAGCTTTGGGCACCGAGGTTAAGAAACATGATAAAATAAATAGATCGAGTGAGAAAGAGAGAAAAATATAATGAATTATTGTGGGAGAGGGGAGAGAGTAGTTTTCAAAAAATTGGTGAATAGTTTTCATTGGAACAGACGAAAAAGAAAAGTTGAGTAACTTTGACCGGGACGGAGGGAGTAACTTTGTAGTTTTCATTGGAACCTGATCCACGTGTTGACCAGAAAACACGAATCTTGAACTGCAAAATTTGGAATTACCTTATTTGATCAAGAATTGTGCATGCAATATATAACGAATCACACTTTACTACACATTCAATGGAGTATGTGCAACTCCATTGTACTCATTACTTCCCAATATTATGATTAACACATAAAATAAGATTTTTATGCATAATTGCATACAAAATACTTGTTACTTAATTCTAAGGAACGAAGAACAATATAAACTCAAAGTATTTAATGGGAACCTATGTATATCAATACATTTTTTTACCTATCACAATATATGTTGAAAAAATTGACAGTTTCTGAACTCTCACGCCTCAATGGTTCCTCTTATCGTAGCTCACTAATGCCCTGATTAAAAAATACACTAATTCAAGGAGCCATTGAGGGAGAGAGATCAGAGAGAGACAATTTTTCTTCGTTGAAATTGCAAAAATAATTCATCTCAAAGGCTCAATCGCCCTATACAAAATATATATTTATATAGAATAGATATTTATTATGTTAGTGCGTGGAAAATAAAACAAAGGATGAATAGTGGCGGTGGGATGAGTGAAGGTTATTGTACTTGATGTTTATATATAGTAGTCTAGTCTAGGGTTAAATATTGCAATTCTTGTTATTTAAACATCTCACAAAAAAATTGGTTAATAGCTAGGAAAATAACGATGTAACCAATAGAAAGGAGCGTGGGATATTTCTTATGCACCAAGGGAAGTTGAAGAAAATACAAAGAAATTTTGCTTAGGTTTCCTTCTTTTTTCCAAGCAGTACTATGCTCAATTGCTTTGTGACGTGGTGCGTAGTTTCCACACCACAGCCTTTTATTCTCTTTTCGTTACTTTTTTCCTCCTTCCAATTGGCTTGTGTATGTCATGTAATATGTAGAAATTTCGTTTAGGGGTCAAGTTACAAATATTATAGAATAATTTTCATGAATAAGATGGAACAAAATGGCTTTTGGTTGGAATTAACAAAATATTTAACCGATCAAGTTCATAACATACGTAAATAGTGTTGATCACATTGTCGAGATATTGATGTTAAATGTTGGAATTTAAGAAAATTGAGGGATAATTTTGCAAACTTTTATGTATAAAATAAGATAATGAGTTAAACTTATGTGTATTTGAGTCAAAAAATTATGGCATGTAGAGATTATAAAAAGTTTTTCATTTTACGAAAAGAAAAGTGTTAAAATTATTGTGGAATTTAGATAGTATCAAATATAACTAAATCTTGTAAAACAGTCTCATGGAATCACATTTCGTAAACAAAATTCAAACTCACTTTTAAAATAATAAATTGCTCTGGGCGCCTTGATCATTGACCGTCTCACGTGAGACACTCTACCAATAGACATCTCAATATCTCATCATCAAATATGGAAATTTTATACGTACTATACTATTATCAATGATATGGCAAAAATGAATAGTTCCGCGAATAGGCTTTTGTCGCGCATTATTTGGCAAAAAGCTCACAACAATTACCTAGTATTACTCGAAACATACACATATATTAATACACATGAATACGCATCAGCATGTCTCAAAGCAGTTAGTCAGTCGACTCCCAAAGGGAATATCCAAAGGGGCAATCAAAATCTAATGTATAAGTCCAAGAATGATCATCAATTTGACAAACAATCTTATTTATCCATAATCATTGTCGTCATCATCAGCATTTTGCAGCAAGCATGGAATGGTGTGTACCTGCTAATCAAGATCTAGACTCTTTTTCATGGCTTCATAAACCAGATACGTAATGCTAGCTGACGGTATAACTTTAAGGAGGTTTGGGAAAAGTCCTTTGTAGAAACCTCGAACACCTTCATGGTGATACGTTCTCCAGAATACATCAGACATACTACCACCATATGCTGCACCTGAACTGGCATGCTGAGCTTGCATTCTGGAAAACAACACTTTTTTTTTAGAAATATATATAAAATAAAAGGACCAAAAAATTATGGAAGCATTTTTTTACTGAATGAATAACCAGGATGACGAATGGCTGTTTTTATCTACCATGCACAAGAGGGCGGAAATTTAGTACAAACAACTCTCAATGCCATTGGAGGATGAATTTTGCCAGAATCAAAACTTTGATACAATTCCGGAAGTCATGTGACCCATCTTTTGCAAAAACCTGACAAAATTTTGGGATTCCGGAAAATCTTTCCTTAAATTGCGCAAAATTCATAGTTTATTTTACTAAATTGCCGCCTTGGGTATAGGGTGGACTCAAGAAGATAAATAATGTTATTAAAAAAAACTTGATTTTCCCCCATAAATAACCAGTGGAAACGGCTGAATGTGCCAGTTACCTTGTTCTCACCACCTGCAATGGGTAAACACATGTTGCTCCAAGAGATCCCGAAATTGTCCCACAACTCAGTTGCACAAGAGGACCAGGTTCTGCATAATATCAATATGTAACTTCTCCAGTAATAATGATTCATCAGATGAAATGAAATGAAAACAAGTAAACAGAAAGAAACACATATCTAAATCATACCACTATCATGACGAATATATTTTCTGGACATATCTTTCAAGGTCTCGTAGGCAGCCAAGTCAATGCCTGCATAAGGTATAATTCCAAGAAGAGACGGTACCAACCCTCGGTAAAAAGCTCGAGGTCCTTCCCGAACCCATATATCTTTTGACAATTTACCCAGATTTGGAACACTCCCTCTTTCACAAACATGAGTTTGTAACCGAGTTTTAACAAGATCCATCGGGTAGATTGACGTTTGAGCCACTGCTCCAGCCAGTCCACCAGCCAAAAGTCGGCCAGGAGTTCCAATAACACCCTCATCGCCTCCAATGACGTTTTTCAACATTTCATAAACATAAAACTTGATTGCACTTTCAGGTGCAACTTTTAACACATTTAGTCCATTACCTCGAAAAAAACCTAACATCCCACCTTCTGTCCATATTCTTTTAACAGCAGGACCAATGGAAGCCCGTGCAGTCTGAACTTGTAACATGACCTTTAGGCGATCGAGAGGTGCAGTTGCTGTACGAGAAGCTGCTCCAGCAACTCCGCCGGCAATTAAATATTTTGTTGCATGAACGTGCTTGCTGATGCCTTCGGGAATCACGGTATGTTCACCGATATCAACGAGACATACCCTTTCCCAGTATCGGTAGATGTTTTCCATGGTGACCTCGTGTGGATAGAGCAGAAGAAAATCTCTCCATTCCTCGAATGTAATGATTCCGTTATTGTCTTTATCAACATGTTCGACAAAACTAGCAAGTTCATCATCATTGAGTTCTATCCCTGCAAAAACAAACTGTCATAACTTATAAGATGAAAACAATTTGTGTTACTTGACCAAGGAAATTATTCCATCTAAAAGCTAAATAGAGTACATGATATCACAGACATATAGAAAAGGATGCACAAAGAAAAACCAATGAGTTTCAATTCTATACATGATATAAAAAGACCAGTAGCTAGGAGGTATTTAGAACGGATTGACCTGTAGCAGTACAAAGTACCACTTTGAGTTTGGTCTGGTATTTCAGTATTTGTAACCTAGCAACAATTTAGAGGCGCAAAGGGGCAAACCTTAGCCACATGCCAAGATGAGGCACAAAAAAAAATGAAGATATGTGTGCCTTATAATTATAGTAATTTATGCTTCAGATTAATTTACTTGCAAACTAATCAATTGATTAGAAAAGATCAATATAAGCAATTATATATACATATAAAAACAAGTACTAATGAACTTAAGGATATGTTTTGGGGGTGGGAAAACAATGGTGTTCAGGAGGTGTTAATTTATATGTTAATCTATAAACAAATATTAAATCCAAAATATTAAAAAAGTAAAATGTTAAATTTATCTTTATGTATTATAATTATGCTAAATGGTTTTTTTATTATTGGGGTTCTGTAAAAAATGTTAAAAAAATTAAAATTAATAAGGAATGAGATTAAGCGTAAATTACTTTTCCTTGCAGTTCAGCATTTAGCATAAACACCATACAACGAAATTTCGGTATAAAACCATAGTATTACTTTATGAATACCTCTCCCAATAGAAGATATAGTAGTTTTTCGTAAGTAATAAACATCAACAAATGACGACACTGAGAATTGAACAAACAATTAATTAAGATCTAGTCTCCTTATCACCACAGAACAGAGAACTAGCAGGAGAGCATTCAGCTATCACTGCTGGTCTGAAGAAAAAGGGAACCGGTAATTATAATTTATAATCATAACCTAAACTGCCGGGTGGACTCAAGAAGGACCACTTAAAAATCTACTGTAATCTAATTATACTGCTTATGATCGACAAAAGCTAACATGATAAGTAAACAGATATATTAGGAAAGAAATGTCAAATTTGTAAACTAAATGATACTCAGAAACTCCTTCATAGCAAATCCAGCTTGGTCAGAGACATTGATGTAAATTGCCACGTGAAAGGCATATGCACATCACCGACTAAAAGTAGGCACAACAATCCATGTACGGTTTTTGCTCTTTCCTAAGTACATGAAAATGATGGAGAAAAACTGGTCTGAGTGAGAGTGGCAGTCTAAAAAATGAATTGCCTTGGCCTTTTGATATCTTCAGGAGCAAACCCAACAACTTATACGACTTAGATAAGTCTGACACGGTCAAATGGCAATATAACGTGCTATTAACATACAGATCATTCAAATGACAGTTAAAACTGCCACTGAATAAAGTGTTGTTAATATTAAATCTCTTATTCTGCTTTCATTCAGCAAACTACATTCATTAAGCATCAACTATCTGGAGCAACTTAAACCTTTACATCATGTAGTGACAACTGACAAAGATATAAATCCAAGTATACACATGTGCCTGCATGTTCAGTTGTTCACGCGAGTTTCCATGTGTACCATGAAGTTAAAGTACAAGTTGTAAGAATAGACTCAAATCACACAAGGAAACTACAACAGTTACTATTAGTTTCTTTTAGGCAAAGAAAGAACCTAACTAATCCATGATATTGGTTGAATGTGAAAACTTCCTATAATATACTAATTAAATGGCCATAAGTTCTCAGTGAAGCAATTGAACATCAAAGAATACAGACGACTTCAATGTGCGATGAAACCTTTCAAATAATGGTGTGTGTGGCTTATAAAAAATGTCAGGAATTTTCCACACCCGACACGCACACCCATACACGTAACACATGAATGAATCTTTAAAGCTTTAAGAAATTGAGATCTCTTCCTGTGTTTGCAAAGTTGAACATCTCATAGAACTGGAATGGATAGTGGATAAGAAACATGACCATGAAATCCGGAAATATGAATGCTTGTCTCTTTATAGCCAATGCTGACAAGAATAATTAACAAGCTACAACCATTTATAAACAACTTAGAGAAGAGATAAAACAATTTGATTGCAATAGATAACGAAAATAGAATGACTAGAAAAACATATATAATCTGAAATAAGTGATATGAAATTCAGTCCTGATATTTTAGTTCAAATGCATTATTGTTTCCATACTATATATACAAACTTTGCTTGATCTTGTACGAGTTCTTCTTTCTCAATGCATGGATTATAAAACGGAAAAACAGTTAATGTGACTTTTTACAGACAAAACACCAATAATGTATGCAATATATTATTATCAATTTCCTCTATTTGTTAAATCTAGCATTTTATCCGACTGTAATTCACACATACATACATACCATTATGCAGAGCCTACTTCAACTTAAGTTTGGCTTGAATATAATTCAAGCTCTGATCTATACTTCAGGTCAGCCAGAATTTGAATCATAGGAATCCTACTTATTGATAACTAAAAAAGCAGAGGTTATGAGCTTCCAGATGCTTACAGCTCATTAATAGCCCTGCATCATAACTCAAATATCCACCACCTAAGGATTAGATGATATCATGGACTAAATTTGGTAGTAATATTTTTTACAGTTAGAAGATTATTTTAGTTAACTCTGAACTGACGAGGTAGCTTAACAGAAATACATATATATAAACAGTTACAGAACAGCAATATCACAAAGTGTCAATAGTACCCATATCAATTCAAGCTGCAGAAAAGCTACAGTGAGAAACTCAAGTTATTTTTGCAGCCTTAAACAATCAACCAAATTAACAAAACGATCAGCGCATACAATTTTAAAAACGTGAGCATCAAATTCGCGATAATGTACCAGCTTTAACAAGAGCATCCCACAGCTCCTCAGGCAAAATACATCCATTGTGCTCCACGTCAATCGCCTGAAAAATCCTGTACAATTCCAGCTCCTTATCATCCATGTACTTTCTAAATTCCTGATAATCAACCCTTCCATCTTGATTCGCGTCGCAAACTTCCAACAGCTCCTTAGCGAACTTGTAGTCCGCAGGAATTTGCATTGCCGAAAGGCCTTTATCAATTTTAGCGTAGTCCAAATACCCTAAATTATTCGAGTCGAAGAAACTGAACAAACTTCGAATTCTGGAATCCCTCTCCTCTTTGGTTTCTCGCAAAGCGGATAACACATGGTCGAGTGATATCGGCCCGGGTTTCTTAACCGGATTGCAGCAATCGGATCGGGCCTCCGGGTCGTTATTATCGGGCGACATTGTTGCTGCAGCCGGAGCTGGGAAATTCGCATGCCTCTCGACTCCCGTAGACATAAATAATCAAAATAAATTACTGCACACACGCAAAATCTATGATATTATCTTCAAGGCATGGTACACAGAGAGTATGATTTTGGGCAGTCAGATCTGTAGAGAGAGAAAAAAAGGTTTTGATATTAATGGAGGAGAGTGGGTTATCGAGGTGAGGTGGGGGAAGAAGAATAATTGGAATTTTTTTAGAGGATCTTCTTCTCGAATTGAGGACGATCCGAATTGTTAATTGGGGCCTCTTTTTTGCGTTAAAATTTGAAGAGGGGTCAAATTCAATTTTAAACAGAACAAGATTTTTTTTCCTTTAATATTATAAACGTGTGTTAGTTATGAATGTAATGGACGTGTGTGTGGGTTTGCTAACTGCAGTCTGCATCGTAGCGTGCTCCTTCCGACGGCAGTTATAAATATAAATATTTTCTATTTATTTAAAATTTTTAATTATCGTAAAATTGATATTTATTAAAAAATTGAAAATATAGATAAATATACAATATATAGATTAAAATATTTAAAGAATATTAAAAAATATTTGATTTTTTAAGAAAATGTATACTATTACTGTATATTTTATGTAAATTTATTATATATATAAATAATTAAACTATTTTATTAAGTTTATGTATTAAAAGTTTTGTCATTAATTTTTTTATAATTTTTTAAATTTATTAATATTGAATGTATAAATACACTTAAATTTTAATGTTTTATTTGACCACAACATTTAATCCAATTTATTTGAGTCGTGTTCCATTTGTATAAGTGCACCACAATTGCATGTATCACTCTCTTCATAGATATTTCCACAAATATAAAATCTCAATGTTTTCAACCTTAATATAGTTATATCAATCTAAATGCATTTTACTATTTTTTTCTGTTTGGCATAGACTCACATTTCAAACAAGAATTGAACAATTTTTTATTTTTTTTGGCACTATTTATTTATTGAATTACTTGAAAAAAGTATAAAAGAAAAAAAAAAGGTTACAGATTGAATAGAATTGTAACGAGGGTCCATATTTTTTAGAAGGATAGCAATCGTAGTTATTCCTATAAAGTGTAATTATTTAATTGAAAACTAGTTCACCGTAAACTCTGTGCACAAAAAACTCACTCAACCAGTCAAGCACTCATTTTTCATACCCAGAGCAGAAATGCCCTTATGACTTGTGAAGCAATTGAAGGGGTCATTGCGATTTTTTACTCCTATTTTATTTTTGAAGCTTCCTTCTATTTGTGAAAATAATTAAATCTTTGGTCAATGTATTCGGACACGTGGAAATTGTGGATGTCCTTTATGGTTGAAAAATGGGCCCACATCTCGCTGGGCTAATTATAAGCTGACGCGTGGAAATGACAGACTCATGACTGTTGAGTAAATTACGGACGGTTTGTATGTTTTCTGATGTCATGGGCCGTATGATTTGGGAGTGAGGATTGCATGGGCTAATCTTATGAGATTAAATAGGTCTTTAATTTTTTTATTTTTTCAAATAAGTCTGTATTTGGAGTATTAAAATTGGAGAAGGAAGTCATTCGCTGTCCCATTTTATAAAGAAAATGGGTTTAGATGTAAGAAGGAACACAAAAATTATTCCTTTAATGACACATTAAATATAGATAATTAAGGTAAATTTAAAATAAAAATTTATTGATCAAATGCGAGTCAAAATGAGTTAACATAGATTAAACTTAATTAAAAAATATATTTTTTCGTTTTCAAGTATTATTTTACTACGTGACAAAAATATTGTCACTATAAGGTCAAAAGTATACTACAAGTTCAAAAAACAATATACTGTATTAATTATGTAGTAAACCACCGCTTGCGACCCGCAAGTTTTTTCAACTCGAATTCAAAATTTTGATCCACGATTTTTTTTTTTAATATCTTAATTAAACATATTCAAGTGTTGCTAAAAAAGAAATAGTTAAAGAATAATCCATTTAATCTGGTGTTCTAACCGCTTAAACTATCTTATTTTATCATCTACTAGTGTAAGACCCGCGAATTTCGCGGAATTGAAAAAAAATATATTATTATTTAATAAGATTTTATATAATTAATTATTTTAAAATATATTTGATGATAATTAATGTATTTGATAATTCATGTCATATTCAACAATATTTGACAATTGAAAAGACACTCTTGCATAAGTTTAGATTTAATAAGAGAATGTGTTGTCATTTGTGTATGATTGTAATATGTTAGTTTGTAGGGATGTGTTTATAGATAATATGAAAGCATTGGCTTTTATATCTAAAATTATATCAATTTGTATGTGAATCATTGTTTAATAATGTTTTTGTATATGCAGGTATAGTAGTTTGTATTTTAAAATGATTATAAAATTATAAAAAGTATACAAAAAAAATTTGGAGCAGGACATAGAAAATTAACGTCACTTGAAGGAGATAAAACAATGAAATTGAAATTAAAAGAATTACCTTAGAAATATTATTGAGTATACAAAATTATTTTTTGTTTAGAGAACAATTATGAACATTAAAGATGAAATTTGTAGTTCTAGAAGTTTGTAGAATAATATAGAGAACTGTTAATTGTTTATTTAAAATAATTTTCATAGTATATAGTATGTAATGACATAGATTAAATTCTGGTCTAATTAAAATGAGTGCATAAGTAATTCTGCAAGTACTTATGAAATAATGTACATAGAAATTTGAATATATGTAGTAACTAGTGTAAGACCCGCGAATTTCGCGGAATTGAAAAAAAATATATTATTATTTAATAAGATTTTTTATAATTAATTATTTTAAAATATATTTGATGATAATTAATGTATTTGATAATTCATGTCATCTTCAACAATATTGACAATTGAAAAGACACTCTTGCATAAGTTTAGATTTAATAAGAGAATGTGTTGTCATTTGTGTATGATTGTAATATGTTAGTTTGTAGGGATGTTTTATAGATAATATGAAAGCATTGGCTTTTATATCCAAAATTATATCAATTTGTATGTGAATCATTGTTTAATAATGTTTTCGTATATGCAAGTATAGTAGTTTGTATTTTAAAATGATTATAAAATTATAAAAAGTATACAAAAAAAAATTGGAGCAGGACATAGAAAATTAACGTCACTTGAAGGAGATAAAACAATGAAATTGAAATTAAAAGAATTACCTTAGAAATATTATTGAGTATACAAAATTATTTTTTGTTTAGAGAACAATTATGAACATTAGAGATGAAATTTGTAGTTCTAGAAGTTTGTAGAATAATATAGAGAACTGTTAGTTGTTTATTTAAAATAATTTTCATAGTATATAGTATGTAATGACATAGATTAAATTCTGGTCTAATTAAAATGAGTGCATAAGTAAGTACTTATGAAATAATGTACATAGAAATTTGAATATATGTAGTAATATATTAAAATTTGGAGTGAATAAGTAGAAGAAGTAATACTCCGTATACATTATAAATTAACATCGTAAACAGCATTGGTAGTGTACTTGCATGGATATAGATGGATTGGTGTTGGTTGCACCACTCAACATTTATATGGGCCTTATACAATGAGGACTGTATAACCATTATTTTACCCGCATTTAGGAGTCCTCTGTCATTTAAAACATTATTTTACCCGTATTCATGAGTCCTCTATCATTTAAGAATATTATAATTTCTACCTATTTTGAATTGCAGGTAACTGTGAATAAATCTGGATATGAATATCATTTACATACGACCATTTTACATGTTCATAGTATATAAGGACATAGATTAAATTTCAAAATGCAAAATTAATGTTTTTCAACTATATGGAAATAGAATAACTTTATGGAGGGTAAAATACAATGAAATCGTCAGAATATTTTTTTAAATATTAAATCATACAAACAAAATGGATAAAAAATATATTTTAAGATTTACTTAACAAAAAATTATCAACATTAAAGAACCATATAAAACATTGTCAAGAGAACATAAATATAAACAAACCTCATTTATAATTATAATTGAACTATAAATATATATAAATCAGATCTATCAATATCCATAATAATATAAAAAATATAGCTACAAATCTAAAAAATACATTTCCAAACAAAACACTTTTAAAAAATACATAAACATATATTTAACATGCACTTTTAAAAAAAATACAAAAAATACAGAAACATATATTTAACGTGACTTCTTTTTTCAATCAACTTTTCTCCATCTTTGGAATGAATGGTGTTATCCTCAGTACAGAAGATTTTATCTTGCCACAGTGGTTGTATCTTGATGAAGAATTGTTGCATTTGTATAGTTATTCCAGTTATTCTCCAAGTGTTGTTGAGAGATGTGGAATCTGTGTTGTTGAGAGATGTGGAATCTGAAAATAAATTTTTGATGAACCAAATGTTGAAACTGGATCAGTGCCCTTTAACCCTTCCTGTATGGTTAGGAGACGAAAGAAAAAATTATTTGTTTGTATAAGTAAAGAGAGGAAAAAAAGATAAAATAGCCGAAAGTATTTGACATGCTATGTTTCACAATCAACTATATTGAAGAATGTAACATCACCTTATCCAAATCAGTTAGAATTTCGAATGCAGATGCCTTGAACTCTTGTTCTCATTTTCTTCACATCACATCTTTCTTGAACTCTTATTCAACGTCCTGAAAATTAGAGAATACAAAAACATAAAATTACCTTAAATTATTTTTTCTTAAAAAAGAACTCATCTATCGAGTGAGAAGATGTAATCAAGGAATGTGGAAAATAGTAGATGCATTAAAGAAAAACAATTAAAAAGTAAACTAAACTAATTGCAAAGTTTTGAGAAAGAAAATTGTAAAAAGAAAAAAGAACCGAGAAAAAAAAGTTAAAAAGAGGGAGAAATATTTAAGGAATTTTTTTTTAAAAAAAATTAAAAAAAATAAAAGAATATTGAAGAAAACTTAAAAAAAAAAACTGTAAAAAGAATCGAGAAAAAAAAAACAGTTAGTAAAAAGAAAAAATAATAATTTAAGAATATAAATCTCATATTCATTCAATTTATATATCTCATCTAGAATATTACTTGATATATTGTTGGCAAGATTTGATTAGAAAATTTAATGTAAATTAAATAGAAAAAAAATTAATAGAGAATGTAAAAGGAATGAAAGATTAAAGAGAGATTCAAAATAACAAAGAAGAATACAATTGAATTGAAGAATTAATAATCATTGATTTTCAGTATTTCAAATCATTTTTGAAAAATTCTATCAGTAACGGAGGAGGAAAGAAAGAAGTACATTTTTTCTCCATTGGAATGAATGGTGTTATCCTCATCTTCAAGTAGTATATAAGATTTTATCTTGCCACACAACACTGACTAACAGAAATGATGCTGAAGATATGTACAGTTTCATAATTAGTGTGGTTGTACCTTGATGAAGAATTGTTGCATCTGTATAGTTATTCAAGTTATTCTCCAAGTGTTGTTGAGAGATGTGGAATCTGAAAATAAAATTTCGATGAATCAAATGTTGAAACGGTAAAGTGGCTTTTAACCCTTACTGAGACGATTTTTTTTTTATTTGTATGTATAAGTAAAGAGAGGAAAAAAAGATAAAATAGCCGACTTAAAGTATTTGACATGTATGTTTCACAATCAACTAAAACATTGAAGAATATAACACTACCTTATCCAAATAAGTTAGAATTTCGAATGCAGTTGCCTTGAACTCTTCTCATTTTCTTCACATCTTCCTTGAACAATCAACTAAAACATTGAAGAATATAACACTACCTTATCCAAATAAGTTAGAATTTCGAATGCAGTTGCCTTGAACTCTTCTCATTTTCTTCACATCTTCCTTGAACTCTTATTTAACATCCTGAAAATTAGAGAATACAGAAACATAAAATTACCTTAATATTTTCTTAAAAAAGAACTCATCTAGCAAGTGAGAAGATGTAATCAAGGAATATGAAAAACAATAGATGCATTAAAGAAAATCAATTAAAAATAAACTAAACTAATTGCAAAGTTTTGAGAAGAATAGCAGAGAACGGAGAGAAAGAAAACTGTAAAAGAAAAAAGAACCAAGAAAAAAAAAATGTTGAAAACAACTCATCTACCAAGTGAGAAGATACAATCAAGGAATCCGACGTCTAAAGAAAAACAATTAAAAAGTGAATTCAATATGTAAAGAAAAACAATTAAATCGTAAAGTTTTAAGAACAATAGCAGAAAATGGAGAGAGAACACTGTAAAAAGAAAAAAGAACTGAGAAAAAAAATTGAAAAAAGGAGAAATATTTAACGAAATTAAAAAAAAAAAATTAAAGAAATTTAAAAAAAACTGTAAAAAGAAAACCGTAAAAAACCTAGAAAGAGATAGAGGGGAGAGAAAAATAATAATTTAAAAAAACTGTCTAGAAAAGAGAGAGATGAGAGAACTGAAATAATTATTTTAGAAAAATATAAAATAAAACAGTATTAAATAAAGAATAAAGAATTAAAAAAAGAAAAGAAAAAAATTGTCGAGAAAAAAAAAAGGGGGAGAAAAGGAGTTGAGAAAACTGTAAAAGGAGAGAGAAAAAAAAGGGGAGAGAGAGGAGAGAGAGAAAAAAAAGGAGAAAATTTGAGAAAATTAGAAAAATAGAAAGACAAAAATCTAAGAAGCCACATAAGAAAAAAAAGATTCAGAAATAGTAATTAAGGGTAGATTTTACTCTTGCAGATAAGATATAGGGTTAGGGTATAATTAGAATTAGAATTAGGATTTGAGTAGATTAGGTTTAAATTTATAAATTTGTTAGAGGGTAATATATGATTTTCATAATTGGAGTAATAAAATAAAAGGATTATTATAAAATAAATCGCTATCCTTTTACTTTTTTTTTCAATTAAACATATGTTATTAAAATTTACAATTCTATACATAATTTTTTAAATTGTTGTAATTCTATCACTTAACTCTAATTTGACAAGTTCTGCAGAAAAAAAAATTATAATTCGTAATTAAATTAAAACAATAGTAAAAGATAGTGAATTTATTTGTAATTTTTTAAAATATTGATTTTCATGACAATATACATTGTCGGAAAATGGTCATGTGATATAATTGTATACTATTCAATTTTAAAACATTTATTGTAATTGAAAAATGTGAAAAACTCGTGATTTTTATGTAATTAATCCTTAAAAAAATTGGTGAGGGTATCTATCAGTTTTTCACTTTTTTAGGGGTGCAAATAACTGGAGCCTTTTGTGTAATATCTTTGCAGTTGCAGCCTTGCAGGTGCTTTGGCCATGGAATCAATCAGTGTCATACACTAATTCACTTAACATCCTATTGTCATATGCTTTGTGTATGCGTTCCAAAAAAAAAAAAAAAAAAACCAAAAATAACCATTATTCCTCGAGACTAACTCAAGAAATGGATGAGTTGAAAATCCATCCCATGGGTGAGGGTGATTATTAGAAAATAAAAATGTATATGAGACAGGTTCTTATTACATATACTCCGTACTATATATTTTGTATGATTTGTAGACTTTTTTTTTTTTTTGAAACAATACACGCTGATTAATTAAAAAATTTCAAGAAAAATTAAAATTTTTCAAGATCTTCTCCATGCCTGTTATGAGAAATGGTAGAGAAAATGACCCATTTGTGCTAGCAGATGAACTTTCCTATTGTTTTTTCGTGGTATGTAAATAAATTTGCACACTATAAATTTATTTTTAACGAGTTCAATTCTGTGGGCAATAGCACATTCTGGCGCCACCATTTTTCCATCGAGATTCTTTGCACAAAGAGAGATGGCTTGTAAGGAGTTTGTCTTGATTTCTATTCTATTTATGTCTTTGCTCAAGCCAACAAGATTGCTGTTTCGATGGCAATAAGTTCCACACTCAGGGAGCGTCCTTGGGAGTGAATTCTTTTGAAAAAAGAGTCAACAGTCATCTCTTAATTATTGAATAAAATATAGTCCACCCCATAATTTCGTAGGTCACTAATAAAGGCTTCGTCAACCTCGAATTAGTTTTTTTTTTTTTTTTTGACAGGTTACAAAGATTGAATGATGAAAAATCACATTCAAGCTCTTCAAACCGAGACAAATTCAAACGGCGTCGTTGTCACCTCCAATCGTGAGAAAGTAGATAAACGAGTGAATAATTTTGTCCGCAAAAGAAGCATAAATCTCAATTTCTTAAACCGAGACACCCCGTATCAACAAATCAAGAAAGCTAAATATAGAAATATAAAGACAAAGAATCACCGAGGGTCATATTCTTCTCACATATCCAAATCTCAAAAACATCCACGGGTCTCAAAAGAGAGGTCTCAAAAAAGGGTCTCAAAAGAGATGGGAAGCAGGAATCAACCGCAGAAAGGTTGGCAAAAACATCACCAGGAAACAAACAAAACTACATCAAAAAACAACAAGAAGAAACAACAGGAAAATAAATACTAGAAAATAAATATTAGAAAATAAATACATAAAAAGATAAATGGGATCGACATAAGACTCACCCGATCGGCCACCGTAGCGCCGTCAGGGAAGATCTATCCATTGATCCCAACTAAAATCCTAAAAGAAACTCTAACCCCACTGGATGATCTGTTAAGAAGAATTAAACAAAGCAGCGGTGCGGTGGGTGTTGCGGCTAGCGATGTTAAGGCGGCGCGACGAGAATGAAGGGAAAACTTGGACGGTGAATTAGGCGGTGGGCTGTTACTTGTGGTGTGTTGTTTTGTAGAGAAAAGGTGGAGAGTTTTCTCTTATATTTTTTCCATATTGTCCTGATTTTCGATCTCGAAGTAGTTAATAACATGATTTGCGAACTTATGATCCTATACGAATTATGTTTTAAAGTAAAATGACATAAAAATGCCTTATACAATAATTCATCAAAATATATATATATATATATATAAACTAATTTCACACCTTTCAACAATTTTAAATTTAAACCATGGTTGAAATCCCAGAATAACAAGTAAATGAATAAAAATATGATCATTTTAATTTTTAAATATATACTTGAATCTTCACCACATGTATAAGTGATTGGATTATAGTGAAAAAATCATTTTTAATAGAGCAAGCTTTACGAATCAAACTTCAATAATTGGGAGCATCGATCTATCGGCTTTGTCTCGTACTGATTCTCTAATTTCTCATCATTAAAGCCGAAGTAGTAGATAGTAGGATAGATTTTTACACACATGGAGTCATGGACTACATATGTCAGTATGTCACCCAATTAAAATTGGTCCATATAGATAAATTAATTCAAAATAATAATAATTTATAATTAATTGTCACGTCAAATATAATCGAAAAAAAAGTAACCCGGAGGCCGGAGTAGTAGATGGTACAAAAAATATCAATATTTATATATTTGCAAACCTCTAAAGTGCCACATGTCACCACCACATTTCTTCTACATCAAACACTTCTTAAAATCTCTCCATTTCAAAAATTCTCAACTCTATTCATTTTCAATTTTATGTTTTAATCCCCCACTCTAACTTTTAATCTCAACCTTACATCCTTATTCATTACTCCTATGTAAACCTCAACATTTTCTCATTTTAACCACTCAAGTTTTAATCTCTCTCAACTTTGTCTTATCCGAATTTCGCCGATCAATTTTTCCGGCCGTTTGCCTAGAAAAAATTTCGACCATCCATTTTAAATCTCACTCGATTCTCTCGATTTTGTCATCTCCTGTAATTTATCTCGTTCATCACTTATAAAGGATTTTGTCAAGACGGATTTTAATCTCTCTTGAGTTTTCTCCATTGATCTACAAAGAATGATTTTATTGGATTTGATGAAAGAATATCAAATTTAATTCAATTTGGATGAAGAATTGTAGACAAATAATGTCAAATGTAATAATAGCATACTTTGAATGAAGAATATCAACCCATTTTGTTTAATTTATGTTGTAATTTTTTTATTTTGTTGGCAACATTTACATATTTTTTTTATATTAAATATATTTTGAGACGGTGATAATTTAAATCTTTCGATAAAGTATATATTTGCCTACATAATCATTTTTGGGATAGTGTAATAAATCATTTATGGGATATGTTTTAAATCTTATGATATGCAACATATATTTTGGCAACATTCAATTTTTTTTTCCTACGTTCAACCGAAATTTACGTTAATTAATAAATATTTGCCACAATTTAAGTTCTCCATATGAAATAAATGAATATAATCTTTGTCACAATTTATGTTATTTGTCATTAAAAAAATATGTTAATGCCACCCAATAAGTAATAAATGAATTTAGTTTCAATTTACTTTAATTTACATTAAATAATAAATTTCATGTCATTATGTTAATTGATTCATATGACTTTCAATTTATAAATAGATTTTAAAATATTAAAAAACATATTACGAAGTATAAAATAATAAAAATAAATATTATCAGATAAAATAAAAGTATTCTCATGATTAAAAGAAATAGTAAAAGATGAAAGTTAATTGTTAATTAATATAGAATTTTCTGTAAAAAAAAATTAATATAGAATTTGAAACTGAATTATACTACATACCATCAACAAAAATTTGGTGGCACTAATTAATTATTTTTGTGGGATAAACATAAAATTAGTATTATTAGTTGTCATTAATTAGTGTGGGAAAAAATCGGTGCACTAATTTATATAGTCCCAATTTAGATTGTATATCAATCCAATAACGTGAAGGTTTCTATAACTTAATTGTGAAATTAAATTAATCATGAAATTTTAATTGATAGTAATAATTAATGTGGTCAATATTATGCCACCGAATTTTATATTAATTAAATAAGTAATAAATATTTGTCACAATTTATGGATAAGAATGTTAATTTGCCACAATTTATGTTAATTAATAAATTGTGGTTAAGAATATAAGTTCTTTTGTCATTGAGAAATATGTCATGATTCATAACACTTTACTTTTTTACATCAATGTCATTTATTAATTTACGTTAAATAATAATGAGTGATATTTGAGTTCAATTGATTATACAATTGAAATTGGACTCCAATAAATTTGGTCAAATGTTGATCCAAAGATAAATTGAATATTAAAATTCAAATGTATCTATACACTCAATTGTATGAAAGAATTTGACAGTAATAAATTATGTAAATATTATATTGGTGAGATATGTAAATGCTTGATTTTTTTATATCCACTCTCTAGAAATGATGTAAATATTGTTCATATTCTCATACTGTTATGTTTTCTTATTTTATTATGTGGTTTTTCTTCTGTTAATCTTAATGAAAAAAGGTAAAATAAATAAATAAAAATGAAGCAAGTTCCCCTAAAGTTTTTTTGTTGGACATACACCTCTTTCAGATAATATTATGTAGTAATACTAGCAAATGAAATTTAATTTTAAATTTAATTTCGTGAGTTTGCTAGCTCAACCTTTGTTGGGGATGATATTTTTTTTACTGTAATTTAATAAATTTGGCCACACTCTAATCCAGTTTTTTATTTTGTGAAATATTTATTTCAATTTCCAGTGTGGTTCGACTCTTAATAATGTTTAAGACTGGAAGTGAAAATTGACTATGCTTATGCGCAACAAATATGAATGGTGTTGAGTATAAAGTTGATGTGGACACTAAAATTGAGAGGAGTTAGATGATAAATGACATAATTGTATAAAACATAAAGTAACATTTTTTCCCTCTAAATTGTCTTATTCAATATTTTTTTTAAGTTCAGATCTTATGTTTTCCTATCTACTACGTTGATTTGTAATTAGTAACTCATCTTACTATCAATGAACTTGCAGGTGCAATTTATTGTAGAGAGATATCTTAATTAGGCTTGGACAGTGGGTAGCATGATACAACAGTACTATCAAGATGAATATTTCTTGCATTGTCCAAGGGCTTTGAGTTTTGATTTTTTTATTTATTTATAAAATATTTATTACTCTATATTTTATCTTTTACTGTTCGAATTTTTTAAATATATAAATCGACTAGGTATAAAAATACATAAATAACTACTTAAATTTAATACTATTATTTTATATTTCTCTACGACATAATGCACTCATTCATGAAAAAAATGAAGTATTATCGTACAAAAATATTGGAGGAGTGTGATAGGTTATCTTTAACTGGTGAACATTGTAGTGTACTACAAAAAATACTTGCAACTATATATAGAGGAGTGTGATACGTTTTAGTTTTATAAACTTTTATGATCAGTAAACAAAAATGTAGATTGAGTTTAAAAAGTAATGAGTAAATGTGTGTATATTTTGAGGGTGAAAGTTATGACTTATGACGATGCTTTCTTTTTTTTACTGTACAAATTGGTATGCGACATCAAAATATTGCAAGTGTGCAAATTTTTTAGGGACGGAAGCCTAATAGTACTCATTTATCAACTCTTATACTAAAGATAAAACTGATAATATGGGATGAGGCGCTGATGTATAACATATTTTAATCTGCAAAGTCTAAAAGATATAATTAGAAGTTTTGATGTTTGGACGTCTGATTTGTCTTTTGGAGGAAAGACAATCGATTTTGGTGGAGATATTAGACGCATTCTACCTATTATACCTAAGAGTTCTAGATCGATAAGTTATAGTTTACCCTACCATTACATCTCTCTATTTATGAAAACATTGTAAGGTACTAAAACTAATGAGGAACATTATGTTGCAGACTAGAAATTCTAACGATAACAACACTTCCAACGAGATAGTTGAATTTTAAAAGTTGAAGATGGTGATCTTAGTGATAGCCCTGAGAATTTTGCTAGAGGATTGATTTTCTTAAGAATAATTTAAATTTTACATATTTTGAATGCACGTAATCCAGTAATTGGTATACTGTAGTTGACAATATTTATTCTTATGTATTTGATAACTTTGGTACAAATAAGTATTTTGAGGATAAGGTTAATGTTCTCTATTCGAGTATATTTTTTTAGGTAAAGTCTAGTATGCACTCGAGTGCATGCTGTGCACCCTAGTCCATGTGCACTTTTCAGTTTACTGACTTACACTTTTTGGTAAATGGTGTTGCACTTTTCAATTATTACTTATACAGTTTAATAATTGAAAAGTGCAACACCATTTACCAAAAAGTGTAAGTCAGTAACTGAAAAGTGCAACATGGACTAGGGTGCACAACATGCACTCGAGTCCATAGCAGACCAACCCATTTTTTTATACATATAATCTATATATTGCTATAACATTTTATTTTTTATTTTTGAATAGAATAATAAATTTACAAACTATACATGTTTTAAAAATTACTTTTTTAATTAATAAATTTATTTCAACCCCGCGTAAAACGCGGGTCTTATACTAGTATATATATATATTAAAGTTACTATACTCAAATAATTTGACTTACCAAATTAAATAAATGTGCGTTTTTCCTATAAATTAAAGAAACAGAGTTAAATTTGTGTACATCTAATTGTAAAGTGACATTTTAGTGCAATTGGTTGCATCTATCCAATTGAAATTTGATTTCAATGAATTTAGTCAAATGTTCAATTAAAGATTCAATTAAATATTAAATTCAAGTGTATATATACACTCAATTGCATATGAAAATTTGTTTTAATTGTATATTACAATTGATGGAATATATTCCACTATATACTAATAGAGAGTTTTTTTGATGACGCATAGTCTTCTCCTTAAATTTGTTGATGTGTCGTCATCTCCTTGATTTTACATGATGTATCATATTTTTTAATGTCACTAGTATTTCACCCGTGCGATGCACGGCTTATGATGGTATTATTTAAATTAATTAGATTTTTTATATATAAAATATAGTACTCCTATAAAATAATTAGTGATGGTATTATTTAAATTAATTAGTTTTTTTATATATAAAATATAGTACTCCTATAAAATAATTAGTGATGTAAAGTAAAATTTATTTTAAAAAATTATGCTTAAATGTTTTAGCAGAAAGTCCAATAAATCATGTATATATAAATGGAAGTAAGTTATGTTTCACGTCATTTTATCATTGAATATTTTGAGTATTGTAGTAAGAACCAACACTTTACGTTTTTACCTCGCCGTAAATTTTTGCAACAGTAATCACTGCCTGCATGGTTATATGTTTAAAAAGAATTATATGCAAAACTATAACTTAAATGTTTACTAAAAATATCAAAGTTACTCTTATTAAATTAATAGATAGTTTGCTTGTAAAGGGAAATATCCATTATATATGTGAATAATATTTTGTTTTTTATTATGATACACTTACATTACAATCATAAATAGATAAGCTCTCAATCCGGTACAATTTTACAACATTCAAATTCACACTTAACACTAAGCAGATCATAATATCCAATAATAGTATCTCAATGACTCAGTTTGTTAAAATTTTACCTTCTTTGTTTATCGCAAAATAATTCAATAGCATCAAAAATTACAGAGGCACCAAGAGTGCTCCACGTCAGAACAGAAAGATAGAAATAGAGTCAAAAATCAAACAAAACCAAATAGAAAAGCAAACATATTGAAGGTAGACAACACGTCCAGCTTCGATTCTAAGGCTGATGTCGTCAACTGAGAAAGCGCCATGGACCGCCGAGCCATTATCTGTATTGTTGCAAGTCACCCAACTCCAAAACCGTCCTTTGATTTCGTCCAAAATTTTACCCACATCCCAAATTACATTTTGAAACACTTTCTTATTTCGCCAATTCCACATTACCCAGACCATACAAATCCACATACCCACAGCAAGATTGCACCCTCTGTTTTCCTAGGAATCCCAGCATGAATAAGAATTGTTGATGTATATGAATATGCATCAGAATGGTGATGCCTAGCCAATTGTAGCAGCCGTGTTAAACGCCATAAGTCTCTCTATTGCAATTTTTCTTTGTGGACAATCCTGCATACTCTAGAAAGGCATTTTAGCATCCTCTCGAAAAATGGTTCCTCCATAACAATCTGTTACAATTTTATTAGTCACGTCCACCCATAAACAATACAAATGTTTAGAAAATTAAAATTGACAACAAACTAAATTAACTAAAATTACAATAAAACACAACAAAAGTTGAAAAATACTTATTTAGAACCGGAACCTGCAATACAACGTCAAAAAAGACTCGAGACAGAGAAAAAAATAATGTAAATATTTTGGTTCTTGCAATGGATACATACCAATTGTTACCTTCACATGTACCGATTTTCAAGTAGTGGGACTCATACAACGCGTAAACTTTAATTCTCTCAAATGAAGCACATAAATGTTGAAGGGAAATATTATTTAAACTCAATACAATGCATAGGTCACTCGATAGTGATGCTCATTGCATGTTACTCACTGCATGTTATTAAGTGGAATCTCCACGATTTAACGCTGTCACTACTTGCAGCAGAGTGCAGAGGACCCCAGATTTCTTCTTCACAACTGTTGTCTACTAATGGAGATGCAACTGATAGTATTTCCACCACCTACTCCACCCAGTACACACATACCAACAAAGAAGTTAAAGATGAATAAAATGTAAATGAAACAATAAACAAAATAACACTAAGACATTTTAAGACAAATATATTTAAATTAGCGAAAAAATGGTATTAATTGTTTCAATATTTGTATAACAACCTAATAATAAAAAGCATCCATGAAATGAGTCTAATAAAAATACTAAAAATCAATTACTTACAATTTCAGCAGCTGCACAATCAGTTGCAGCCCAAAAAGAGAACCTTGTTTGCTTCCACATACTCGATGAAACACAGCATGTTCAGAGAGGATGAAAATGATCAAAATGACATTTCTGGCTGAAAAAAACCTAGCAACCAACACAATGCTTGAACAAAAGCGCCATACATAGATTAAAGCCCATCAAAATCAACGGAATCTGAACAAATATCCATCAGTATTTAGTGTTTAATTTATCCATCAGAGCAATAGTTAAACCTGTAAAATAAAACTGAAGATTCATGATTCATACAGATCGATAGAAGAAAACAATGAAAACCATAAGCAAAACAGAACAGGAAAAAATGAAATTGAAACACTAAAACATTATTTGAATGAAGCTATGGTATATCATTATGTATACTATGGAGCATAAGTGTTCTCTTAAGCTAGTTTAGTATATCATTATGCGCTGATTTCAATGAAACACTAAAACATTATTTGAATGAAGATAATTTTACAGGTTTTATTTATACCCAGTAGACAAATATTCAAGCAAAATAATCAAAATCACCATCCGCACTTCTACTTTGGAGCATAAGTGCTCATAATAATAGCCAACAACTATTTGAAGATAAATAAACTAAACTACTTCACTAACTAAATCTCAAATATATAGACTTCTGTTGCGAATACTGAAATCTCAAATATAGACTTCTGTTGCATCCCAATTTGAATATTATCTTCCATATATAATTCGATCGAAAGATTGAAAAAAGAATAAACTAAGACTGCCAAAAATATTTTAAAATAGTCTTGAATTTATAGAGAAGAAAAGAGAAAAATATGAAATTATGTGTATTTTGATTAGGAGTTAGGACTCGATTACAAACAAAATGCATACCGTCAAGTTCAATCGCCTCCACATTACCACAATGCCTTCCGAACCGTCTACAAAAATGATAAAGAAAAAAACCAAAAAGAATATCAAGCTTATGAGGCAAATCATAACAGTAACCCTTCTGGTATCAGAAACTAAAGTCGGCATAAACAAAAATGAGAGAGAGATGGGAGATATACCTTGGGAGAAGTTTGAAGATAGCAAGGGTAGCAACAGAACCCAGTATAACTCCAGCTCCAAGCAACACCAAATTTATGGACTTCTCTGCCATCACAAATGTGTATGCAGAAAGAGAGCACCGAAGCTCAGGGTTTGAGTTTAAAACAATACCGAGTTGAGCCTACATTTTGGGAACTGTAAAATTTACAACAGACATTTCATTTATAGAATATAAAACTCATTTACTATGGCAAACACTGAAACAAAACAAAAATTACACAGCCCCAAGGCCCCAACCAAGAAGAAAATGAAACAAAAATCGGATTGAAGGGAAATGTGTGACAATCTAGGAAACGTGAGCAGGGGCAGAACCATAACCTTCAAACTTCAACTCTTCTCCAAAGAAAAAAAAATATTCTTCTCAATAAATTAAACCTAATTAAAGTCCCAAGAAGAATTTCAATGAAAATTTAGGCAGATTTATTCAAATAAACTAAACCTGGTAGAGTTAAGGATCCATCTCTAAGTATTAAAATGACATCTAATGCACTAACCATTCGGACCCTTTGCAGCTCACTAAGATTCAAGAAATTATAGAGAGGGTGAAGAACTAACTATACCTTCTTTAATTTTCTCCAAGAAAGCAAATAGGGCTTTTCTCTTTGGTTTCTTCAACCACTGTAAGAATCCACAAAAATGAAAAAATTAGAAAAAAGTTACAGTAATCAGCTAAAAAATTGAACCATTTTTGACCCACCTTTTCCCAAATCTGTAAATTGATCTTTCAGCAAATAAACAAACAAAAATCATGATTGTAGTGACTATAGCAACTGAGGGTACTATCACACTTGTGTCCTGTCTACCGAGGAGCTTTAAAGGGGTCCCTGATCTGGGCGTGGCCATACAACCCTCCGGAAGTTCATTCGGCCCAAAAATTCGGTCGGGCCGCCACGACCCGTTTCTCCTACAGATCCAAACCAAACAGTGCGGCGAGGCTGGGAGGGGTGGGACGACGGCGACGACGCAGGGGAGGGACGTCGACCGCCTTCTTCTTCATGGCGCCGACGACGTCGACCGCCTTTTTCTTCAGCGGTGGCATCTGCCGACTTATGCAAACGGCGAGGAAGGTGGGAGAAATGAAGAGAGGGTGTAATGATGAATGGAAAGAAATGGATAACGCAAAATAAGGCAGAAAATGAGATTAATTCTTTATGCTGTCATTCAAAAAACTCTAGATGAAAAAGAGGAGTCCAAAGGCCAGAGAGAGTAGTGAGACGGTGGAATGAGATGTGAGTTGTGACTAATTCTTTATGGTGGGCCACACAGAAATAGTAATATTTTAATATAATTTGGGCGGGAACTTCTAGAGGAAGTTACTATTGTATTATTATATATATATAGATTATGTATGATATTGTTTAGGGTTGTGTTTGGATGGAGGGATTTGATTTGAGGAGGCATTTCAAATGAGAGGAGTTAAAAATAGATGGATTTCAAATGACATGGTTTTAGTGAGGATTTGAAATCTCTCACAATTTTAACTAAAACTTTGTGAACACAAATCTAAGTATTTGAAATGCATTCATAATCCAAACATGTAGAATGGATTTGGACTGTGAATTTGAAATCCATGAGCTCAAATCCACCCAACCAAATGGAGCCTAGGTGTCATTATAATTAATGCCGAGTTGATTTTAAATAATTATGATGATATGTTAAATATATGGTGAATATTTAAACATTAATAATTTCAAAAGAAAAAAAAAACTTATTTTGCCTTAAATTCTTTGTCCATCAAATGTAGTTTCATACACTTTAGGAAAACTATCACCCTTCAACTATCACTTAATTACTCAATTTGCCATCAACTTTATTCACAAACAATTATTTTATTCATAATGGACCCCACAATACCCTATAATACCCTTACTTTATCTATTTTTTTCTTAAAACTTGTGCCCCTCTACATTTGGTGGATAGAGTAATACAATATAAATTTTTTATATAATACGACGTGTTTGTGGATGTAAAATTGTAGTACTCCCTCCGTCCCTGAGTAAGTTTCCCACTTCTTTTTGTTGTTTTGATTAAGGAGTATTATAAAATAATAGATAAAGTATAAGTGATGTGATGGTGAGAGAGAAAATAATAGATGAGTATGAGATGAAATAGAATAAAATAATAGATAAAGTATAATTGATGTGATTGAGAGAGAGAAAATCATATGCCAAAAATGAAAAAAAATGAAATGGGAAACTTATTGTGGGACATTCATAAAAGGAAAGTGGGAAACTTATAGTGGGACGGAGGGAGTATTAATTATGCGAGTGTTCATCCTGTATCATAAATTTGACTTAATTTTAATGCAACATGTCAAAATTTCAATCGAACTATTAAAAATGAAAATTCGTGTATGCAATTGAATGCATACATACAAATGAATTTTAACGACATGATTGGTACGAAGGAATGAAGTAAGAATGAAATGTGCATTCATAATTATATTCCTAATCCTATGATTGGTAAAGTTTTATTGTATTGAATACTCATTTCATATGGAATGATTATTCCAAAAAATTTAAGAATAGTGATTCCTTCCCCCATTTTATCTATTCAATTCCTTTATGAAAGGTTATTCAAGGATATTTTTTAAAGAGTTTATTTATAATATGAGACAATATCTAAGACCCAAAAATAAAATGAGATAAAATTTTTAAACAAAACAATTAAGACCAAAATCAATTATAAAATTCCTAATATACCCTTTCTTTATTAAATCAACAATTAAATTCAATAATATACTCTCATATTATAATGTGTTTCAATCTCTACCACATCATTTCTCATTTTAAAACTCATCTCCCTTCAAATTAAAAACCCTACACCTCAAGCACGCGGCGGCGCAACCGGTCCCGACACCACCCTGTTACAGCGTAGCCACCGCCTCACCGGCTCCTTAAACGCTCCCGCAATCCAGAATCGTATTTGTATACAATCGAATCAAAAGAGCATCCATCACATCTGTTAAAGATCCACCGCCACAGTCTTTATTTGTTGTCAACAACTCGACCACGACGGCGTCGATCTGTCCAAGGTTCGGCCAGATCCGTCACGAACTGCCATTGTTGCACCAACAAGCTATGTAATTCTGTCCAAGGTTCGGCCAGATCCACTCGAATACGACGTCGTCGATCTGTTCAAGGTATGTAATTTTGTGTTTTAAAATTTGCGAGCTTATCTCGCAAGTGGGGTGTTTTGAAGTCATCAATCATGGGATTTCTCCAGATTTAATGAAGCTGGTTTTGTTTATTGTCGGTGGAATTTTTGTGATTGCACCGGAGAAGAAGAAAACGGTGGCAAGGTCGTCGGAGCGGTCGTACGGGTTCGAGGAGATCGTCCACGGTGAGGAGGAGATTAAAGATCAAGGTGAAGAATTTTTGTGGTGTGGAGATTAAAGATTAAAGATCAAGGTGAAGATTCTTGGATTCTTTCCATTTTTTCTATTTATTGCTTAGTTGAGAAGCTTCTTTGATGAAAATTTCATTGTGATTGGTGTCCCTCTTGAATCTTCATTTAGTTTTAATTTATGTAAATGTATTGTTTTTGCTAACATTACGTAAATGTTGAAAGTTCACACATGATTCATTGTATTTAATTGATTGTAAATTTGGGTGGAGGTGGATAGATTTCTTCTAGATCTAATTAGGTTTGAAGAAACATCTGTAATTTTCTGCAGAATTTATATGTTGAATTTTTTGGTTATATTGTAGTTTCTCGAACTTATGAGGTTTGACTTTCAGTTTGTCTCACTGTCCTCATTAACACTATGCAATTTAAATTGCTGCAGTGAAAAATTACGATCTAACACTGAATGCATTTTACTTACTAACTCGCTAAATAATGTCTTCTTTTTATCTATTTATTTGTTTCTGGGTGTCCTTTGATGAATCCTCTCTAACTTTATCAGGGAACTTAGATTTTATGTGTTTGTGTGAAAAAGAGGAAGATGTTTGTCTTGATTGCAACTGTATAATGTACAAGTTGAAGATCTACAACCTTATCGCTTTCATTGTGAAGTGATTTTGGTGGATTTTGAAATTGACTGTGTTATCATCTAAGATTCTAAGATTAGCGACGATGAAGATAATGAACCAAAGAAAAAAGAGGAGGGAATGTAAATGAAGGTCGTACTAGAAGTGAAAAGAAGAAATAACCATTGATGATTTGGCTAGTAGATTGATGAATGGGTATTGATTGATCAATTGTTGTTGAAGTCTTTATTTTATGCATATTAATTATTTTAAATATAATTACATATAAAGCATATATAATTATATGTACGCATATTTTATATATGCATTTAATGTATGCACTATTTTATACATATATCAAAATATATGCGTTAAATATATTCTTTTCAAATAGTGTTAAACTAGTGCACGACCCGCGTACTACGCGGGAATAATTATTTTCTTCATGTACATAGAGGCACACATGATTGAAATAGGTACAATTGATTGTAAAAAGAGAAAAAATCTAAAAAATAAAATGAGTTGCAAATTTCATAAATTAGAAATAGCAATTGATGATATGATCGAGTATTGAGGGTTGGATTGACATAACATAAGAGGTGTAGAAAATACTAAAAAAATGTAGAACTTTACAAAAACATTGCAGAAATCATGAGTAAACAAAATGAATTTATAAACCGTCTCAAATAAAAAGATGGATTCAAACGTCTTGTTTACCCACTCAAGTATTTCAGAGTCAATTTGGGCGATTCATTTTTAACAAAAAAAAAAAAAAAAAAAAAAAAAAACTATATTTTAATATTCTCTTAAAATTTCCATGTCAATTTAAAATGAATAATAAATCAATACTTAGTTATAGTTTTAAAATAACAATATGCTCTGAAATTAGTAGGAGTTTGATTGATACCTCTGTATTTCGAATCATGGAATTAGTAGGAGTTTGATTTTTTTTTTTATCTTTTTAATATCTTATAGTTTTCACATTAATATCTAAATAAATTTATTTTCACAGAATTTCGTGCGAGGTTAGAAATGGGTTATTATTGAGAAAAATATTAACTGTATTATACAGAAGCAAACCACAGTAATTCCTCAAACGCTGAAGAAATATAAAATTACCTAATTGTTCCGTAAAAGAAACAAATGTTGCCTTGTTTAACAAATCAATACCAATCTGAATTTCTATACGTGAAAAGAAACAGAGCCACCTGAAGAGAAATGAAAGAATAATATATAATTATTTTTATCCAATCCTTTAAAATTATAAACAATACCTGCATAAAATGTTCTTTGTCTCAGATGAAATTGCAGAAAAACAAAATGATGTTCTTTATCTCAGATTTGCAACAGCAACCGGAGCAGAAAATTCGGAATAATATAGGCAACCTATAATATACACAAAAAAATTCAGAATTACAAAATGAAAAGATCTGAAGAGAAAATAGAGACAACTTGAAGAAAAAGAAAGGACGAATAAATTTGTTAATAGATGATAAATTATGTTAGACAAATATAGTGCAGTGAAAAGATAGTTCGCAGTATTAAAAAAAAATGAGAGAGAAAAAAAATGTAGATATGTAATTAGAACATAAACAGAATCATGGAATTAGTAGGAGTTTGATTTTTTTTTTATCTTTTTAATATCTTATAGTTTTCATATTAATATCTAAATAAATTTATTTTCACAGAATTTCGTGCGGAGGTTAGAAATCGATTATTATTGAGAAAAATATTAACTGTATTATACAGAAGCAAACCACAGTAATTCCTCAAACGCTGAAGAAATATAAAATTACCTAATTGTTCCGTAAAAGAAACAAATGTTGTCTTGTTTAACAAATCAATAGAATTTCTATACCTGAAAAGAAACAGAGCCACCTGAAGAGAAATGAAAGAATAATATATAATTATTTTTATCCAATCCTTTAAAATTATAAACAATACCTGCATAAAATGTTCTTTGTCTCAGATGAAATTGCAGAAAAATAAAATGATGTTCTTTATCTCAGATTTGCAACAGCAACCGGAGCAGAAAATTCGGAATAATATAGGCAACCTATAATATACACAAAAAAATTCAGAATTACAAAATGAAAAGATCTGAAGAGAAAATAGAGACAACTTGAAGAAAAAGAAAGGACGAATAAATTTGTTAATAGATGATAAATTATGTCAGACAAAGAAAAATGTATAAGAATAATAATACAGTAATAAAAAAGAACGCTTAACTTTGTAGATAAGAAGAAGAAAATTGATGATAACCGTATGTCAAAAAATTTAAAATTTAAAAAATCATAAAAAAAACCGACTCACAGAATTGCAGTATTTTAAATTAGAGGCTAAAAGAGAATGACACGTCGGAGAGATAAAAACTCTCAAATAGATGAGATAAAGATATAATCACAATATCTTGTTTTACTACACAGTCAAATAATATGCATGTTATTAAAATAATGTATTAAAATCCCCCCAAAATAAAAATAAAAATATGTATTAAAATAATTTATCTAAATAAATTACAAGATTATTTAATTTTTATACTATAGATTTGTATTTTAATTATATAAAATTAAATATTAAACAATTTTAAACTATCAATAATAATCTTGGGCATATTGACATTTCCAAATATAATAAATTAAACATATTTATAAAAGTGGTATGCAACATATTTTTGCATATTAATTAGAATATGCAACAATTTTTTCTTTATGCAACATTTTTTTTAATGTCAATGAGAATATGCCGGGAATCGAATTTAGAGATTAATAATTTTTTTAAATTTTGGAAAGTTATAAATAGGCAGAATTTTAGAAATATTTTTACAGATTTTGTTTTTTAATAGTTGACTTTATAATAATAATACTAATTTTGCTGAAATTAATTTTTTAAAATTCGAAATTCATTTTAATTTTGAAGTCGGTAGATTAGGAATATTTTTTGTACAGAGATTCTTGAAGCCGGTAGATTAGGAATGATAGTTTTGAATTTAGAAACATAATTAACTCGCACAAATTTCGAGGATATCATATCAGCGGCATAATTTGAAATTAATTATAACATAAGGGCATAATTGTACATCTAAGTTGAATTTTGTCTTTAATTGAAACTCTAATAAAAATTAACTTGAATCTTAAAAATTAAGAGTGGATTGTCCTATAGTGTAACTTCCCCTATTTTTAATTATTTTGACTAATTTATATTCATTAATTTTTTAAGTTTACGTAATTATCCTCGATCTTAATTATTTTAATGATTTACTTTTTTTTTTTTTTGATTACAAGTTAAATAGGATATCATATCAGCGGCATAATTTGAAATTAATTATAACATAAGGGCATAATTGTACATCTAAGTTGAATTTTGTCTTTAATTGAAACTCTAATAAAAATTAACTTGAATCTTAAAAATTAAGAGTGGATTGTCCTATAGTGTAACTTCCCCTATTTTTAATTATCCTCGATCTTAATTATTTTAATGATTTACTTTTTTTTTTTTTTTTTGATTACAAGGTAGTGGTGCTCTTAACCACTTGAGCTATTTACTTGTTATAAAAAAATTGTAGTTGGTTTACTTATTAATTAAAATTATTTAACAACAACTAATTATAATTTGAAGCTAAAAAATAACTTTATAATAAAATATAAAATAATTTACATAGAAGAATATGTAAAAAATAATACTCCCTAGAAATTTTAAGTTTTGCGAAATTATTAAAAATTTACATAGTTTTTAATTAATTTATATATTTTTAAAAATAATACTACATGTTCAGAATAATTTAGTCATTTAAGATAAATTTTAAAAATTTCTTATATTTCATTGTAGTATATCAATCATAAAATTAGAATCACATTAGAAATATCTTTTCCATTCCTAATACCAATTACCATTCTTATTTCATTATTTTCCATTATCATTCTATTTTTGAATTCATTCAATTCAACCCTAATATCATTAATCGTACCATTCATGTGTTCAATCGAATTTTTAATCCGAATTAAATTAAAATCAATTATATGTACACAAATAACTCTTAAATTTATACCTTAATTGCATAATAAAATTATACCCTAAAATGAGTTAAAATTTAATTACATAATACAATTTGTTATAAAAATGTGTAATAGAAAGGAAAAGTAAAGTCGAAGCCATCAAAGCCACGAAGCCGCCGTTAAAAAAACTGTCGGTGGCCCCACCCAGCAAAGCTTCCTCTCTGTCTGCTTCACACACTGTCACTCCTCCCACATCTTCACTCTACCAAAGCTTCTTCTTCCTCTCAATTCGCAAATCAGAAAGAAAGAGAAAGAGAGAGAGGGCATCTTCTTTTCACGCCAATTCTCCCCTGCCCCTCTCTACGTTTGTTCATAGCAACACAACACCATTTATGCTGAAGACGGAAATCGTCACGCCCTTTCCCTGAATCCAATTAAAGGTTTCACCATTAGATCTTACTCTTTCGTTCCCCATTTATACTAGTTTTTGCCACTCGCTGCTCTCTATTAGGTTGGGCTTCCTTAATTTTACATCTGGGGACTTTGATTTTACTGATTTCTCGAACCATTTTACTGGGATTTTAAAAGGCTTTTCCTCTTATCCCTTTTAATTGATTAGCTAGGGCATTTTTAGCCAATCAGTGCTAATTGGATCCATGTTTTGTTCCATTTGAATTTTAAACATGAGCCTAGAATTTATTGTACCGCGCATTTCCTCTAGTTTGTATTGATTTGTTCTCCATTCAAATTGAATCTCTAGGGCGATCGGATCTGAAGAGGGGACATCAGAGTCACAGCAAAGCTGGCGGCCACACTAGGTTGGAGGGTTCCTGCTACCAATGGCAGCACCATTGCCTCCAATGAATTGGTAATTTTTTATTTTGAGGAAATTATATGGTAAAATTTATTTAACTAGTAGTTGCGAGTCACAAGATTGTGTAAACAACTCTTAAAATCTACTGAATTGCTTGGACCTAATGGAATTTTTCAACCTTTGTATGTTATGTTCAGATCGCATTTGCTACTCACAGTGAGTGTTCATGCTGCGGTTTGATTATTGATTGTTTTTTATTATTTGTGCTGTACATCTATGTAGGTTGAGATTTTTTTTTTGAATATAATTGTGCTAAAGACTAAAAGTTGGCTTGTTAGCTATCTAGAACATTAGTAGTTTGTAAAAAAATTACCGTTCCCAGAATTGCTTTCTTCTCAGTACAAGTCTTACATTGTCTGCTGGCTTGCATATTAAACAATTACTGTATCTTCTTATGCCATGAACTTTATGTATGTGTTCTTGTATATTGGTAGTTCATCCTTTCTCTTTTCTGTTGTAGGAGAGAAATGGGGAAACTAGACTTCATGACCCAGAGCCTCCAACCCCACATTCACTCGTGAAAATGAGTTCAAGGTTGGTCAGTCAGTTGCTTTATTTTGTTTGGTGCACATGATTAAGCTGGGTGTTTGTTTATGGATTTGATTGTATTTGACATTCAGTAGGTGGATTTGAAGAATAGTGAAATGTGTAAATGATTTTGTATATGTTTGAGAGTGTAGATTTTGTAGGTTTTTGAAAAGTAGATGATTGATTGCGTATTGGAAATTGTGTGTAAAGTAGAGGAGAGAGTGTGTTAAAAAGGAGGAGACAGATTGTTGAGTTGGGTAGATAATAATTAAAAAGTGGGAGATAGATGATTGATTGTGTATTGGAAATTGTGCTTGATAAAAGCTAAATAGGTGTATTATAGGAGATAATTTTATAGTATTTGGAATCCTATTCCAAAATCCGGTTTTACAAACTAGGATTTTGATTTGAAATTGAACTGTGGGCAGGGGCCTTAAACAGACATGGATGTTTTGAGTTGTTAGAATTCGTGATCTGGATCTCATGATAATCTGTATCTAAGAACCAGTACTCGTTCCTGAAACTATGCCACCTCTTTTGTTTCCAACCTAACCCTACCCTTAAACTTTAGAAAAAGGAGAAACTTGTCAGTTATGAGTCTATTATATCTCGCATAAACTAAATGGAGATAGTGCTGATTCACATCCATTTTAAAATAATCAGATGTTAAATTAAACCGATGGCATGCAGTTGTAAAAATATAATATCTGTAGCCTGTTCTCTCATTATATCTTTCATTATCAACAAATGCATTCAATCTTTTGATTTACTCATGATACCTCTAAGCATAATTGGTACAGCTCTGTCCATGAAATCAACATTGTGGGACTCGGATATTGTTCACAACACACCTTAACTCCCTAAATTGATCTAAATAGGGTTTTGTGAAATCTTACAATAATATAACATATGAAGTTTAATGAGTGGATGAACCAAAATTTAAGCTACTCTAAGTTCTACTAACTCCCTAAATTCGCTGGTCTCCTCGTACATGCTAGATATAGTGCTTATTTGATTATTCAAGTTTTATTGATCTCAGACGTTTGGTAAATTTGTGGTTGTGCCAACTTAAGTATTTCCTTCATGAGTAGCAATGATAGTTCTATTTAATTTTACCATGTAGAAAAATGTTAATATCATTTAGCTACTGCACTGGAAAAACAGTATGCTACTGTTTCTGATGATAGTCATAATGTCTATTTACCTGCAGAGATAGGAGTAGCATGGAAGACCCAGACGGGACTTTAGCAAGTGTTGCACAATTTATCGAGCAATTGCGCAAGAGTTCCTCATCATCACAAGAAAAAGAGAATTGCTTGGGAAAATTACTTGATCTAATTAATACACGAGAAAGTGCTTTTGGTGCCGTTGGATCGCATTCTCAAGCAGTTCCAGTTCTTGTGTCTCTTCTTCGGTCTGGATCACTTGGGATAAAGATACAGGCCGCTACAGTCTTAGGTTCTCTCTGCAAAGAGAATGAATTGCGTGTTAGAGTACTGCTTGGGGGTTGCATCCCCCCATTGCTCGGTCTTCTCAAGTCAAACTCAAGAGAAGGCCAAATTGCAGCAGCGAAGACCATACACGCAGTGTCTCAAGATGGTGCTAAAGATCATGTTGGCTCAAAGATTTTTTCTACTGAAGGAGTCGTCCCTGTATTGTGGGAACAAATACACAAGGGGATTAAGGCTGGGAACGTGGTTGATGACTTGCTAACCGGGGCTTTACGTAATCTTTCTAGCAGCACTGAGGGATTTTGGGCTTCAACCGTTCAAGCTGGAGGAGTTGATATACTAGTCAAATTGCTTACAACAGGCCAATCAAGTACTCAAGCAAATGTGTGTTTTCTCTTAGCATGTATGATGATGGAAGATGCATCTGTTTGCTCTAAGATCATGGATGCAGAAGCCACTAAACTGCTGCTTAAGCTACTTGGGCCCGAAAATGAAGCGTCGGTGAGAGCAGAAGCTGCATCTGCCCTCAAATCACTTTCTGCACAATGCAAAGAAGCCAGGGGAGAGATTGCTAAGTCCAACGGTATTCCCGTTCTGATAAATGCTACAATAGCTCCCTCTAAAGAATTCATGCAGGGTGAGTTTGCCCAAGCTTTGCAAGAAAACGCGATGTGTGCTCTTGCAAACATATCTGGTGGCTTATCAAATGTCATTTCCAGTCTTGGGCAAAGCCTAGAATCGTGTTCCTCTCCTGCACAAGTAGCTGACACATTAGGCGCAATAGCTTCCGCTCTTATGTTATATGACGATAAAGCTGAATATGCTAGAGCATCAGATCCCATGGAAGTAGAGAAGACATTGGTACAACAGTTCAAGCCTCAGGTACCATTCTTGATCCAGGAGCGTACAGTAGAAGCCCTTGCCGGTTTGTACGGTAATGGAATACTAGCAAGCAAACTTGCAAGTTCTGATGCAAAAAGGCTGCTCATCGGGTTAATCACAATGGCTACAGGTGAAGTTCAGGAAGAGTTGATAAGATCCCTCCTCGTTTTATGCAACAATCAAGGTACTTTGTGGCAGGCCCTTCAAGGTCGTGAAGGGATTCAGCTTTTAATATCTCTTCTTGGTCTTTCATCAGAACAGCAACAAGAGTGTGCTATTGCATTACTTTGCCTTCTGTCCCATGAAAACGATGAAAGTAAATGGGCTATTACTGCTGCTGGTGGTATACCCCCACTTGTTCAAATTCTTGAAACTGGGTCTGCAAAAGCTAAAGAAGATTCTGCTACGATCCTTGGAAATCTCTGTAATCACAGTGAGGATATACGTGCCTGTGTTGAAAGTGCTGCTGCTGTTCCTGCTTTACTTTGGCTTCTAAAGAATGGAAGCCCCAACGGGAAGGAGATTGCTGCAAAGACTTTAAATCATTTGATTCACAAGTCAGATACAGCAACTATCAGCCAACTCACTGCATTATTAATCAGCGACTTGCCTGAATCCAAAATTTACGTCTTAGATGCATTGAAAAGCCTGCTCTGTGTGGCCCCGTTAAAAGATTTGGTACGTGAAGGTAGTGCAGCAAATGATGCAATTGAGACAATGCTAAAAATATTAGGCTCCATCAAGGAAGAGACTCAGGCAAAGTCCGCGCGAGCTCTCGCTGGAATCTTTGATCTCAGAAAGGATTTGCGTGAAACTAACATTGCTCTTAAGGCTCTTTGGGCAGCAATGGAACTTTTAAACTTTGAATCTGAAAAAACCTTAGTGGAAGCCTCCCGTTGCCTTGCTGCTATATTTCTCTCAGTTAAAGAGAACCGTGATGTGGCTGCTGCTGCTAGAGATGTTATGCCTTTGTTGGTGTTGCTTGCTAACTCTTCAGTACTGCAGGTGGCAGAGCAAGCAGTTTGTGCGTTGGGAAATCTCCTCTTTGATAATGAAGCTTCAGAGAAAGCTGTCTCGGAAGATATCATTTTACCTGCTACTAGAGTTCTACGTGAAGGCTCAAATGATGGAAAGACCCATGCATCAGCAGCAATTGCTCGTCTTCTCCATTCCCGTCTCGTTGATTCTGCTTTAACCGAATGTGTAAACCGTAATGGAACAGTACTGGCTCTCGTTTCTTTCCTGGAAACTGCTGACAGTGAAAGTATTGCTGCATCAGAGGCATTAGATGCACTTGCTTTTCTTTCGAAATCAGTTGAAGATATTGGGCACGTTAAACCTGCTTGGGCTGTTCTTGCTGAATATCCGAGTAGTATTGCCCCAATAGTTTTATGTATTTCTGATGCCACCCCACTGTTGCAGGATAAGGCTATCGAAATATTATCCCGTCTCTCCCAAGCTCAGCCCTTAATGCTCGGGAACTCAATTTCCTGTGCTACTGGATGCATTTCATCTATCACTAGAAGGGTGATCAGTTCCTCAAATGCAAGGGTTAAAATTGGCGGGACAGCTCTTCTTGTCTGCACTGAAAAAGTCAATCATCAAAGAGTGGTTGAAGATTTGAATGGATCTAATTTGAGTGCTTCACTCATCCATTGTCTTGTTGGAATGTTGACTTCAAAGTCTTCTCAAGTCGGAGATGTGGACAACAAGGACATTGTAAGTGTTTCCAGGATATTTGAAGAAGAAGCAAGTAATGATGCCTCCGAGAAAAATACGTCGGTCATTAGTGGTGCCAATATAGCTACATGGCTTCTTTCTGCCCTTGCTAGTCACGATGACAGAAGTAAAGCTGAGATCATGGAAGCTGGTGCGATCGAAGTTCTTACTGACAGAATTTCTCAATCCTTGTCTCAGCATACTCTGGTATTCAACTTACTTCTTTGGCACACACCCACTCTCTTTCTCTGTGTTTTTTCCTTTTCTTAATGCACTATTACCTACCTGATCCTGGTCATCACCTATGAAGAAAGTCTTCGGCAATGTTTTTTTTTGGGTTTATAGTGGTTTTTGAAATCTAGGGGATTCTGAAATCCTGAGAAATAACAAGGTGTGTTTGTTTTGAGAATTTAAGCAGGGTGAGTTTTAACTTTATGTCAAATCAATGTGTAAAAGTGAATGATATTGTATTATATTGTTGTTGGGTGTGATTGTAATGATTATATGGTGTGAGTTATGATTTAATATATAAAAGTGTAAGGAGAGAGATTTGGTTGTATTGGAAAGTGTGAGATGGGTTTATAGGTGTTGTGTGGTGGCCGGTGGGTTTTAGAACTGGATTTCAAAATCCTGAAGTAGAACCGGATTTAGATTTGCATACCTTAACACCGATTTTCAAAACCCAAAAATTTGCTCGCATTTCTTATGAGGAATTATTTGTGATTCTTTTCTTAAATATTTTGCAGACTGATTACAAAGAGGATAGTAGTATATGGATCTGTGTGTTACTGTTAGCAATTCTGTTCCATGACAGAGAGATTATACGCTCAAATGCAACTATGAAAACTATACCAGTACTGGCAAGTCTGTTGAGGACAGAAGAAGGGCAAAACAGATATTTTGCTGCCCAAGCTGTGGCCAGTCTTGTTTGTAATGGAAGCAGGGGAACTCTTCTCTCAGTTGCAAATTCAGGAGTAGCAACAGGACTCATTTCCTTGCTCGGTTGTGCAGATGAGGACATACATGATCTTTTACAATTGGCAGACAACTTTGCTTTAGTTCGTTATCCTGATCAAGTGGCCCTCGAGAGATTATTTAGAGTTGACGATATCAGGCTTGGAGCTACTTCTAGGAAAGCTATACCAGCACTGGTCGATTTACTTAAACCTATTCCCGATCGCCCTGGGGCACCTTTTCTTGCTCTGGGACTTCTAATACAACTTGCTACAGATTGCCCTTCTAATCAAATTGCCATGGTAGAATCCGGGGCTTTGGAGGGGTTAACAAAGTATCTCTCTCTGGGCCCACAAGATGCATACGAGAAAGCTGCCACTGATTTACTAGGCATTCTTTTCAGCACGGCTGAGATAAGGAGGCACGAATCTGCAGTTGGTGCAGTTAGTCAACTCGTAGCAGTTTTACGCTTAGGTGGAAGAGCTGCTCGATATAGTGCTGCTAAAGCCTTGGAAAACTTATTTTCCGCTGATCATGTGAGGAATGCTGAGTCGGCACGCCAAGCTGTCAAACCTTTGGTGGAGATTTTAAGTACGGGTTTGGAGAAGGAGCAACATGCTGCTATTGCTGCCTTGGTTAGACTTCTGAGCGGGGATCCATCGAAGGCTCTTGCAGTTGCTGATGTTGAGATGAATGCTGTTGATGTGTTGTGTAGAATTCTTTCATCGAACTACTCAATGGAGCTGAAGGGGGATGCTGCTGAGCTTTGCTGTGTACTTTTTTCAAACACGAGAATACGATCTACTTTAGCAGCAGCTCGGTGTGTTGAGCCATTAGTTTCTTTGCTTGTTACTGAATATAGTCCAGCACATTGTTCGATTGTTCGTGCTTTAGATAAACTCCTCGATGATGAACAGCTGGCGGAGCTCGTTGCTGCACATGGGGCTGTTATCCCGTTTGTGGGCCTTCTCTATGGTCGGAATTATCAGCTCCATGAAGCTATATCTAGAGCTCTTGTTAAGTTAGGTAAAGATAGGCCTGTGTGCAAGATAGAAATGGTGAAAGCTGGAGTGATAGAGAGTGTGCTTGATATACTCTACGAAGCACCAGATTTCCTCTGTGCTGCATTTGCTGAATTGCTTAGAATACTAACGAACAACGCAACCATTGCAAAAGGCCCATCAGCAGCAAAAGTAGTCGAGCCTCTTTTCCAATTGCTGACAAAGTCGGAGTTCGGGCCCGATGGACAACATAGCACATTGCAAGTGCTTGTGAATATCTTAGAGCATCCACAATGTCGTGCTGATTATAATCTCACATCACAGCAAGCTATAGAACCCCTCCTACCGTTGCTCGATTCTCCAGCTTCAGCCGTGCAACAGCTGGCAGCTGAGCTTTTGTCCCATCTGCTTTCAGAGGAGCATCTTCAGCGCGACCCACTGACACAACAGGTGATACAATTCATTTAGTCTTATTATTGTTTTTGTAGTTTGGCCTTCTAAATAAAGTCTTAAATAAACAGCCTGTGGGCTTTATTACTTGTGGGCTAAGTTAGGGTTTATGTTTTGAGTCTTATTTATATTGTGTTGTTTTAGGTTGTTAGGGTATCCAGGGTGATTATAGAATTTAGGAAAAAGGAAATTGTTGCTTTTGCAGGATTTAATCCTGTAAACCTTTTATATTACTCCCTCCGTCCTCTTAAAAGCTTCCCATCACTTTTAGGCACAAAGATTAAGAAATATGATTCTTATAATATTTATAAAAACTTCCCATCACTTTTAGGCACAAAGATTAAGAAATATGATTCTTATAATATTTATAAAGAAATACGATATAATAAGTAGATGTATTAGAGATGATGTGATTGAAAGAGAAGAATATAATGAAATGTGAGAGAAGTTTATCAAAAAAAGGAATGAGAAGTTTTTATTTGGAGGGATGAAAAAGGAAAGTTGGGAAGCTTTTATTGGGAGGGAGTGAGTATATGTATATGGTTTTTCTTGTTTCTTGACTCTTTTACTCCATCAATAGGTGATCGGACCTTTGGTACGCATTCTTAGTTCCGGAATCCCGGTTTTGCAACAGAGAGCCGTGCGGGCTCTAATCAACGTCGCGATACTATATCCAAACGAAATCGCGAAGGAGGGTGGTGTAAGCCAGCTATCCAACGTCATACTTCAAGCTGATCCTTTACTCCCTAATGCTTTGTGGGAGTTTGCTGCTTCTGTTTTGTCTAGTATTTTGCAGTTTAGTTCTGAATTCTATTTGGAAGTACCTGTGGCAGTTTTGGTTAGATTGCTTCGATCAGGATCTGAGGGCACAGTTGTTGGTGCTTTGAATGCTCTTCTTGTCTTGGAGACTGATGATTCCACCAGTGCTGAATCAATGGCTGAAAGTGGAGCCATTGAAGCACTTCTTGACCTTCTTAGAAGCCATCAATGCGAGGAAACAGCAGCAAGGCTTCTAGAGGTGTTGTTGAATAATGTGAAAATCAGGGAGTCTAAAGTTACGAAATCAGCAATTTTGCCCTTGTCCCAATACCTTTTGGATCCTCAAACGCAAGGACAACAGGCGAGGTTACTGGCAACCCTTGCTCTAGGTGACATATTCCAAAACGAGGCTCTTGCTCGATCATCAGATGCTGTTTCAGCCTGTAGAGCTTTAGTGAATCTTCTGGAAGATCAACCTACAGAAGAAATGAAAGTAGTAGCTATATGTGCTTTACAGAACCTCGTGATGTACAGCCGATCAAACAAAAGGGCCGTTGCTGAAGCTGGCGGTGTTCAAGTTGTGCTTGATCTGATTGGTTCAAGTGACCCTGAGACATCAATACAGGCAGCAATGTTTGTTAAACTTCTTTTCTCTAATAACACCATTCAAGAATATGCTTCAAGTGAAACCGTGAGAGCTATAACAGGTAAAATCTCTTCTCTTCTCTCTTGAATTTTGGAGTTAATTTCGTAAATTGTCCTGAATCTTGGTTCGATTCCATTTTTTTTTTAACTTTATCAATTTTGGTCCTTTGGTGTTAATTTTGGTCCTTTTTGTAAAAAAATTTAAAAAATTCATTTTTTGGTGAGTAGAAGGTTGTGTCTTCTACTAAACTCCTCATCTCGTCCAGCCTGTTCTATTGCTACTTTCAATTTCTTAATTTGTAAACCACGACTCTGAGAATTTCGTTTTTGGTGGACAAACTGCTATTCATTGGCTGGGAGAATGTCGTTCTTGTCCGATTTTCGGTGAAGGTTGTGTATATACCAAACTCTTCGTCCTGTCTAACCCGTTCTATTGCTACCTCTAATTTTCAATCTGGTTCACAACTCTGGGAATTTTGTTTTTGGTGAGAGAATTACTGTTCAATTTTGGCCAAAGGTCGTCCCCAAATTGATTTGCAAAAAATTGAATTTTCCAGTGAAAATGACCAAAATTGATAAAGAAGAAAAAAAAATATTATTGTATTCAGGCAGAAATACAAAATGATGTGTGAATTTGATGAATCTGTGATAATAGTCAAAGATCTAATTTATCTATATTTCTCGTAGCTGCAATCGAGAAAGACTTGTGGGCAACTGGTGTGGTAAACGAAGAGTATCTAAAGGCTCTGAATGCTCTATTTGGCAACTTTCCCCGACTCAGAGCCACCGAACCTGCAACTCTAAGTATTCCTCATCTCGTTACTTCTCTTAAGATAGGGTCAGAGGCAACTCAAGAAGCCGCCTTGGACGCACTGTTTTTTCTCCGGCAAGCCTGGTCGGCATGTCCGGCTGAAGTTTCTCGAGCACAATCTATTGCAGCCGCCGATGCAATACCTCTATTGCAATTCTTAATTCAATCAGGGCCACCACGGTTTCAGGAGAAAGCTGAATTTTTACTCCAGTGTTTGCCCGGAACACTAGTTGTGATAATTAAGCAAGGGAACAATATGAGGCAATCTGTTGGAAACCCCAGTGTATATTGCAAGCTTACTCTTGGAAATACACCCCCTCGGCAAACCAAGGTATGAAACTTCGTACTCCTGATGTCTTAAAGAAAAGAGTCTCTCGTAAAACAAAGACACCCTTTCTTGAAAGTTGAAGTTTATCCTTAATTAAATTTTTTGTAATTCCTTAATGAAACAAATACTCGAGAGTTAAATGTGGTTGTATAAGTTGAACCAACAAATAAACAGAGGGGTATTGTATACCGAGCCTGTGGATTCAGTACACTCCCAGAGCTCGGTGCACTTTCCTTTCTACAATATTGTGTAGCGAGGGAGGGTAATACGGGAGGTAATCGACTGGTGTAGGATTTGGGGTGGGATGGGACCCTCAAATCACTTTTCTATTGAATTAATGCAAATGTCTTTCACTTTTAGGTTGTATCAACCGGCCCTAATCCTGAATGGGATGAGAGCTTCTCGTGGTCCTTTGAAAGTCCTCCCAAAGGCCAGAAACTTCATATTTCATGCAAGAACAAGAGCAAAATGGGGAAGGTAGGCTGACAAGTTTTTTGATGAATCCTTACATTTCTGATATAGTTTCTCTTACCTACCCTAACTATTTTGTTGCCTTATTGCAGAGCTCATTCGGGAAGGTTACTATACAAATTGATCGTGTAGTGATGCTAGGTGCTGTTGCGGGTGAGTATACTCTACTGCCCGAGAGCAAAAGTGGGCCGTCGAGAAATTTGGAAATAGAATTCCAGTGGTCTAACAAGGAGGAACAGGAGCAGGAGCAGCCCTGCTAAGGTACTTGGAATTTTACTATAAATGTATAAATCCGTACACAAATTACAGATTTTGGTATTTAATTTCTCCGTTATTTATCGCGCTCGTGTATATAGATTATTTTTTTGCAATCTTTTGTAGCAATTCTTCCTGTGAACCAAACGGCTCTTTGTCCATGTATTCTTTTGCAGTTCGAGTCTTTAATTTCCCTTTTCTCAAAGTGATTTTTTTATTTCCTTTAAGAATCTTTGTGGAGCAAAATCATGTAATTGTGATTATGGAAACGTATATCTAATTAGAAGTGTAATTAGATTGAGTTGCTCAAATATGTTTGAGTTTTATGTAGCTTTAAAGTTATGCGCAATTTTATTTTAATACTCAAATTATTTCATCTTGATCAAATGCATTTTATATAATTATGCAACTTATGTTTAGTATAAATCAAAATTTTATTCGAGTTTACAGTAGTTAGATGTCATTTTCCATCTCTATTAACACATCTATGGATTATATCATAACCATGAAAAAGCTTGTTTGTTATTTTGGACATTGGATTGAAAGTAATTGCAAAGACTAGGGACTTTTGGGGTAAGTTTTCTCTCCAAAGACAAGAATAAACAATCAACACTTTTTCATCTCAATTCTATTACTACCATGCTGATTGCTGACAGGAATTGTCAAAATTACATTAAAATTTGTGTTAATTGTAATAAAAACCCTCTACTACTTTTAATTTAAAGTTTCACATAATATGATCAACCGATATTTATTTGACAACCAAGGAAATATTCTTCTAATCCTTTAACTTAAGGTTGCACTATTATAAACAAATTTTAAAATAAAAACCCATACTCAAATTATTCTTTTTGTGTAAAACCAATGTAAAACCAAATCATTAACGAGTTGAATCCTTGATAGAACTAAATAATTACCAACTCTTTTTGTATAAAATGGTAAATGTTATTTAACCGATGATTAAAAGTAATGTAATTTGCACGATAATGTAAAAATGAGATAAATTGAACTATTTTCACACCACAACAACAAAAATCCTCATCATCTATTAATTAATATATCGTAAATAGTTGTTGCCATAGCACTTAGAAGAGAGTTGGTGATGACTCAATTAAGCAATTAGCAGGTAAAAGAGGCCCATGACTCCTGCATGACTCTCCACATTGCTGTAGTTAGAGACAAGAGTGAGTGTCTCCCCTGCTGAAATCCTGACCGGGCGAGCAGGTGAGGGGTAACAGGTAGACATCCCTACAATGTAACCAGCTTCATTTCCAGCTTCTTTTCCCTTACCGTAAGATGGATAGGATGAGCATATCACTCTTCCTCCCTGCACAACCCATCAATATAATTAATTAATTGGAAAGCATTAATATTTCTTAATTTATTTTTTGAAAATAAAATTTAATATATATAGGTCATGTGTGGTGCAATCTCGTGCATGGCTAATGTGTAATGTTGTCGATGCAAAATATACACACACTAAAAATGAAATAGAGTGAAAATACTAAATTTTGATTCTACTAATTGGATGTATGGTACACACTGATCCAATTTTGACCACGCCCATAAAAAGGAAAATTATTATTTTATTATATAAAGAAAAGTAGTAATTCATATTATTAGTATGTAAGCCGAACATTATTAACAGTACTTTTTAATTTACAAATTAATATTTTTCATTATATAAACTAGTAGTATTTCTACGCCAATTTTCTTTACTAACATGCACATTCTGTGCGCGTCCATCCGGTCTGAGGATGATATTTTATATAGTGATGATGATTTTGATAGTGTAAAATATTAGACAAATATCATTGAACTAAAAAAACTAAATTTTAAGTATAGAAAAATAATTTTAAAGTAAAAAAAATAAATTAGGTACAATTTAAGAGAAAAAATGTAGTATATTTTTTTTTCTTTTATATATAACAAATTGATGAAAATTATGTGAAGTACCTCTCCATAGAGAGCAGTGCCGGTGGCTCCGGCATGTTGGTGTCCAACTGCATAGATGACATTACCACCACGTGGCAAACTTATACGTACACTTCTTGAATGAATGCATCCCTTTTTATTCTTCCCCACACCACAAGATTCAACATCATATTCAACCTGTATAAATGTACAATACCAACCTTCAATCATCTCAATAACAATTTTTTTTCCCTTTCAAAGTACTAGTAATTGATAGTACAAGTCTAAACTTTATGCATAAAATTAAGACTACAATAACATCCACCACACATTCAAGTCATGTTACATGGACTAAGTCAAGTGAATTTTTAAACCGTATATCAACTGTTTTTACAGATCAACATGTGATTGGTAAACCAGAGTACTTTTTAGAGAAAACAGTTGATAATATTTAAAAGTAACATGTTGTGGACTGGAAGCAATTGGAAATGGACTCAAAAGTGTAATTCTCAATCAATGAAGACAATTATTGGGTTTGGACCATTTATTTTTTATATATTGATTTTACTATTAAGGGTTGGCCCATTTTACTATATTTATTTAGTTTTGGGCTTCACACATTTGAGCCCATAGATTTAATTGTGTTAGGGTTTAAATATTGAAAACATGATGAATGAAGGGATGCAAAAAAAGTTAATTTCTTCTCCCCAATTCTCTCTTGCTCTCTACTATTCTCTCCTTCTCCCTCACAATTATTTCTATCTAGATCAATTGTTTTCTTGTTTTATAAAATTGAGTGTGTTCATGACCATGTTCATGACATAACACACTCAATAATACAAAAACTAATTTAATGTGGAAAAAGATTTAGAATAAGTGAGAATTTTAAGAATAAATAAATATGAAAATTGATTTAGAATGGAGTGAGTAACCGTAATACAAAAACCCAAGAATTTTTTTATTTACGTTCCATAACTTTTACAATAACTTTTACAGTATCTTTTTTGAAAATCATTCGAAAAAAGATAAAAAATTACGTCCCATAAATTTGTAAATTGCTTAATTTACGTCCAATTTTTATGCGGATACAAAAAACGGCACTCACGCTTTTGTCAAGTCCGCATAAAAATTATGAAAAACCAATAGAAGTTGTAACGAGTCCAAACTTGAAAAAACAATGGCTATGTGAATTAAAAAATATTTCAATTTACTATTTATAATTTTTTTTTTGAATTACATTAAATACCCATCCCTTTCCTCCCCATGACTCGAATCCAGGATCTAACACCTAAGACCTAGGTAGTGGTGCTCTAACCACTTGAGCTAATGAAAAAAAAGGTGTATATTAATCAATTTACAAAATTATGAAACGTAATCAATTTACAAAATTATGGAATTTAAATTAAGCAATTTATGAAATTATAGAATGTAAATTAAAAAAATGTGAAAGTTAACGGACGAAAATAATATTTTCTCACAAAAAACCCAACCGGTGCAAAAAAAAAAAAAAGTGCAATTCCAAAAAAAAAAAAAAAGTTACTTACCCCACAAGTATGTAGAGCTCTGCCCCTATTGGTGGAAACTTTATCAGTGACATCAAGAACATAAACCCTAACAGGAACAATCGCTGTGGAATCCCAATCAACGTACTTCACCGTATACCTCATGTACAACTTTCTCTTCTTACCCACAAACCCTTGTTTCACCCTACATCTCTTCCCATCACGGCAACATAGGAGCCCGCCGTTATACCCTAACGGCAACGCCTCTCCCCCATCTAACGTCGTTACGTTGAACAAATTACACCGGCACTCCGTACACCCCATCCGGTCCACAGCGCCACGTGTGTCGATCGCGTGCACGTTAATCACCCACCCTTCTTTGTACCCGTCCGGAATACTGGACGGGTCCCCGACCTCGATTCCGTAGGGGTCGGGGATATCTGTAGCGGTCTTTCGGGTCTCTGCCCCGAGCCCGAAATACTGCGGAAACCTGTCGTCGCAGAGGCCGCTGTTTCTTACGATAGTGTGATTGTTTATGATATCTTTTGTGTTTTTGGGGGCGTAGTATCTTTGGAGGATCCAGTGATGGAGATAGGTTTCGTGGAGAGGGATTTGTTTGCCTGTTTCGTCAACTAAATCTGCGTTGAAACTTTTTATGGCAATATGGCCACGTGGAAAATCGAGGTTGTAGTAGTTTTTGTTGGAAGCGAGGCCTGGTTCTAGAACAATTTCAGGAGAGAGATAAACCTTGGTTTTGAGGGTTTTATAAGCTTCTGAAGAAGTTTGTACTAGTGCTAGGGTTACGATGATGAGGAGGAGGACAAAGAACGAGTTGGTCGTCTGAGCCATTTTTGTATACATCGATCTGCACATGAATGAAATGCATAACTTTTGATATACAACACTGAAATAGGAGTAACAAAATGAGTAACTTTTGATTTGAAGTGACAGAGAAAGTATTGAATACTACAAGAAAATTGATTTTTAGTGACATAAATCATGTCATTTTAGTTTCTCTAACTAAAAGTTTTTAATGATAAAAATTGACTTTTAGTAACAAATTCTGTCATTAATTCTCAATTTTATGGTGGTGAAAAAATTTAGTTAAACAATAATGAAAGAATTTTATCACTAAAATTTTATGAAATACCAACTAATTTAGTTAACATGCATGCAAAGTAGCAAATATTGAATGATTAGTTACATTCAAAATAAAGAAATTAAAGTATTACATACCCAAAGAATTTGTCGGAGGAGAAATAGCATAATGCTAATTTAAAAGTTGGTGTGGGTTTCTCTCTTTAAATAGACGTTCATAGTGGATCTCATGCATTTCGTATACATTTAATACATACGTGATACGACCAATGACTAATTTTGAATTTTCTTCAACCACACCTATAAAATGAGAAAAGTCAATGTTGAGGATTAATTTACACATGCAATTTAATCATTGACAAAAAGTTGGACTTCGCATTCTTTTTATAGTATAAATTATATAGTGAATGATTCAAGATTTCGATCTATATAACAAGACTAGTAGTTGATCCTAGGGTTTATTGTACCTTTTTCTAAAATAATGCTGATCTGTTTATTGAATTAATATTCTTATTTGTAATTATCGGAATTTATTTTGTAATTTCAAATTTTATTTACAAGTTTCAGAATTAATGTCGTAATTTTTAGAATTTATATTTATTCAGATTTATTTGAATATGTTTATAAATTTGATTCTCATAATGCCATAATTGTTTTGTGTGTGTATGTAGTATTGTAGTCCCTTGTGAAATTTTGCTACTAGTGGATATTTCACAAGTCCTTCTCTTAAATTAAAAGTCTAAGTAAAAAAATAAAATTTAAATATATAGTGCCCACCATTGTTCATATACATCTATTACAATGTTTATTCGCGCATGGGCCATTTTTCTAATTGATTTAGTTTGACCCATGCCAATTTCTTACATTATTTTAATAAATTGAACTTTATTATATATCTTAAATTTTACTGATCTTGAATTGATTCTAATCTATATACGTACTATAAAAGCCATATTGAAATTAAATCAAATAAATAATAAATTTATTATCATTATTTAAAAGAAATTTAAGATATCACATACAAAAAATACCAATTTTAGTCATGTAATTTAGGCGAGTCCAATTTTGATCCCGTAACTTTACACTGTCTCAATTTTAATAATTTTAATAGTATCAATTTTAGGCCTATAACTTAGGTAAAGTTTAATTTTAGTCTTGTAACTTTGCACTTTTTCAATGCTAGTCCGGTAACTTTACACTTTTTCAATGCTAGTCCTGTAACTATACATTAAAATTAATACATTTGAGACCAAAACTGAGAAAATACAAATGTACATAACCAAAATTGAACACGACATAAATTACATGACTAAAATTGACATTTTCTCTAACATAAGCGCTCTAGCTTTATTGAAATAAAATAAATAAATAATTTAGAGAAAATATCACTTTTAATCAGGGATCTTTTTTTCAATTTAGTCACCCATAATCAATCTCGAAGTGGAAGTGATAAATTCCAACAACAACACTTGGATCCGTCCCTGACGGGCTTGTAAAGAGAAATATTTTCCAATGGTCATAGCATACACTTACCGGACTCTAGGTCCCTTTTGTTCTCTATTTTTCAGACTTGTTTTTTTAGTGAATAAAATACTAAATATGTGATGATCAAATTTGAAAAAAAAAGGTAAATTTGGGTAACTAAAGTATATTTTCCCAATAATTTATTGTCATTAGTAAGAACTGTTTTAAAGAAAGAAAGTCCAGGTAAAGTTCATAGGAATTGAAGAAGCAAGCATTATAGTTAGTGTTGGTGATGGGTAAAAAAGAGAGAGCCAAAGAGAGAAGAGACCAACGGCGCCAAGAGATTTCTCTCCTCCGTACAATTCCATATCCCGATCACCAGAGGTAACAATCTCTACTCTTATTCACGAATTAATCCTTTTAATTCACTCTCAAACCGAGAGATTGCAATTAGGGAAACTGCGCAGACATTTATTTGTGGAGTAGTTCTTCAAAATTATTGTTGATTTTTATACATTATTTGTTACTGAGAAATTTGTGCGTAATGTGGTTGTTTGAAATAGAAGCTCAGAGCCCTAAAAAAGTATACACTAGTTTCCTTTGGTTGTTGCAAAATCACTTCAAAATTATCCATTTCTTGGAAAAACTGCAAATGCCATAAACCCCCCAAAACACCCTTACACAGCTTCCAAATTCTGACTTCTAGCTGCTTTAGATTTTGGAGATTCACCCACTCATCAACACTTAAACTGGTTCTAGTGAAGCCAAAAGTTGGTAGAATCAGCAACTATTTTCTTCACTTCAAAATACTATTTATTGTATGAAACTTGTGTGTTTAAGTGGCAGTAATGCTTAACATTTTCTTTCGTATATTGGATACATGGCCTCTGATCATGTACTACTGTTTTGCATTCACTCGAAGTACTGATTCTCATGAATAAGAAGGTTAAGGGGAGTGTTTGCATTCACAAGTGGTTTTCTTAAAATCACTTATTTTTTTCACTTAAAGTGATTTGTGCTGCTTTATCTAATTAATAAATCACTTTTAAGCTGATTTTGAGAAGCATTTCTACAACTGATTCTTACTAAAATTTTGATATTTAGCAAATACCTCCAATTTCGAACCATGCTTTACTTACTCATGGATATTTCTTCAGATGGTGGACATCCAACACTATTGCAGTTGTGACTGGTGCAAATAGAGGAATTGGATTTGAGATTGCAAACCAACTAGCGGTTCTTGGATTAACGGTTATTCTCACCTCTAGAGAGGCTAGTGTTGGAGAGGAAGCAGCAAAGAACTTACGAGAAGCAGGTCTCAACGTGGTGGTCCATCAACTGGATATTCTGGATCCTTCATCAATTGAGGCATTTGCTCAATGGATAAAAGAGACATATGGTAGTATAGATATATTGGTAGAGTGGCCTCTCCTATATACTTACGCTAGTAATTATTTTACACTACTGATTACCAAATAAACAATTTTTTTAAGGGTTAATTGTAAAAAATCATGACCTCTTCACATTTTATCAATTATAACATATGTTTTTAAAATTTTCCATTCTACACAAAGACTTTTTGAATTTTGCAATTATATCATATGACCATTTTCCGCCAACTTATGCTAATGTGGCAGCAGATAATCTTTGGAAAAATTGCAAATAAATTCACGACCTTTAGTTATTGTTTCAATTTAATCAATTTTTTTGTTTGTTTGTTTGTTTGCAATTTGATGCACTGCCACATCAGCAGGTCTTGCCGGAAAATTGACATGCGATAGAATTGAATTTTAAAGGTCATGTATCGAATTGCAAATTTTAAAAACATATGTTGTAATTGATAAAATGTGAAAATGTCATGATTTATTTTGCAATTAAGCCTCTTTTGTTTTTTTGACAATGTTTATTAGGGTGACTGTCTGCTTCTAGAAATCAGGAAATTTAAAAGAGATACTGATATATGGTCTTGCATGCATTACCTACTTATGTTGGTATGATTGTGACAAGACTCATTCCCCAAATTTTGGCTCTTGCCAAATTTATAGGAAAATTCATTTGTTATTACATATACTCACTTTCGAGCTGTTTAGTACTGTTGTCTATGCGTTGCATCAGATAATAAAAGAACATCTATTTGTGAGGTTTTTTGACACAATTTATTGAATACATGCAAACTTCTAGGTAAACAATGCAGGAGTAAATTTCAATACTGGGTCAGACAATTCTGTGGAATTTGCTGAAAGAGTTATTTCTACCAACTATTATGGGACCAAAAATATGATCAAAGCCATGCTCCCTTTGATGAGACCTTCAGATTCTTGTGCCCGTATTGTCAATGTCAGTTCTAGATTGGGAAGATTGAATGGGCGGCGGAATGTAAGTCATTTCTCACTGTTATGATGTTTGTTTTTCTCAATGTATGAGGGTTATTGTTTTGTTTGGTAAATGACTGAAACATACGCTGTATATGTGAGGGCTACAATCTAAATAGGTAATAAATCTTTGTGGATAATACATAACATCAAATACTAGTTCATTGAAAGGTTATTTTGTATAATGTTTAAGAGACCACTTATGCCTGTTTTACCTCTGTTTGGAAATTCCAGGAATAGCAAAATAGGATCAGAAGTTTTTATATAGTTGTCTGCTTTGTTAACACTGTCATCACAGATATGTATGGTGAAAACTTAGCTACCCGGTGACTCGTCTGAATTATAATTAGAGATCACATTATAGCAAAATGAGAAAAAAATGGTTGAGTTTTGGTTCTTATTTGGAGAGGCATCTACGAGTTGGTTATCTTAGCAAGATCCTTCAATCTTCTGCAGGCCCTCTTTGTTTAGAACATTATTCGATTGAAAACTTTTTTAAAACTTTTTCATTTTTTTTGTTAGTATTAATCCAAGGGAGGCTAAAGTTCATTAAATCTAAATTTTGTGTGTGACAATTATACAAGATTATTTCCCTTACCTTTTCTATCTCCAAGGCAAATAGGAGCAGTTGTATAGATTTAGAAGGCAATTGGTTATCAATGATAGGTGATATCTTCCACTAGCCATAGAATAGCAAATCTTCTTTGGAGATCTAATTACCGTGGAGAGGCCAAACGAAGATCACTATTGTCTCATGTGACATTGATATTGCTTGTGGAATGTTTTATTAGTCTGTAAGTTATCTCTATTTTGGTTCCACTCCCGTCGACTTTCACGAATTGAAATAGTCTCGTAACTTTCAGTTTTTGACATTTTGGTCCGTTAACTGGCCTAGGAGGTCAACCACATATTTGCCTCATCAAAATATAGAAAAATTGAATGTTGGAGGACTACTTTCAATTTGAGTAAGTCGACAGGACAAAAATTGAAATAATGATAAGTTATATGGCAGAAAAAACCAGTTTCCTTAATTTATCCAATACCAGTAATGACCAAATTTTGTTCGATTTGTGCAGAGAATTGGAGATATCGACTTGAGGAAAAAGCTGCAAGATGATGAATCTCTATCTGAGGAACTGATTGACCAGACAATGAATACATTCTTAAAACAAGTAAAAGACGGCAGTTGGAAAGATGGTGGATGGCCTCAAGTTTACACAGACTATTCTCTGTCTAAATTAGGAGTTAACGCTTACACAAGGCTGATTGCTCGTATGTTCTCCAATCAGCCTGAAGGCCCGAAGATACGTATCAATTGCTGCTGCCCCGGGTGGGTAAAGACCGCTATGACTGGTTGGGACGGGCATACAAGTCCTGCAGAAGGGGCTGATACAGCTGTTTGGCTTGCCCTATTACCAGATCAATCCATAAGTGGGAATTTTTTTGCTGAGAGACGAGAGATAAATTTCTAAGGTCGGGATGGCATATTGCAATTTGTTGCCATCAAAAGAATGGACGAGAGGTGAAGGAACACTGCTCGACGTACCTCTTGATGCAAGATTTTGGCTGATCTTCAGATATCTAAGTTCGTCAAGTATACTCGACTCAATATGAATTCTTGGATGGTTGCTGCCTTTCATCTTTCTCATGTAACCTTTCTCCGTGTGCTGTATTTTACATCTTGACAAAAACCTGAATGTACTTGATTAACAAATTTGAGATTCATGAACTTCGTTCATCCTATCTAATAAACTTTAATTGGATTTTATATACAAGTATTTTTTTTTAAGACTCGGTTTGTAAATGAAAGAAATGAGATGGGATTCATATGTGTACTAAATATAATTTGCCATGATTTAACTGGAAACTGATTTTAGGACCATCAAAAATATATATATATTTTAACTGAGTTCCTATTTGTGAATGGTGACAGTGTATATTTTAAAATTTAATCTTAAAGTTAGGCTTAGTCTCGGCCCATATATTTGAAAAAGATAGGCTTCTTTTGAAATCAATTAATTTTAGATTTAAATCAATAAATCTTATGCGCATGTGTGTGTAATATATTCGAGTTATCACATATTTTCATGGGTTAATTATTATTAAATATAAAACTTTGTTTTTGTTTTAAAGGATTACAAATAAATAAGTGATATTTATCGTATATATGTATCAATTTTTTTTTTTTGTTCTGGCTCCATGATCTTCATTTGTTAAAATTATACTAGAATTTTTTTTTAATTAATCTATTAGGGTTTTTTAATTTTAATTAATCTATTAGGGTACATCCTAAAACGCAGCACCACATTATGTGATATCTCACATAAAGGTTATTTAATATCGAGAAAAAAATCTATGTAAGAATTTGAAAATTTAAAATCTTAGATTAGTTAAATCAATTTAGAATAATTAAATTTGCATATTATTTTATTTTATATAACAAAAAATATAAAGAAATACTTGTAGTTGGGTTTGCAGGCACTTTGCATAGCCACTAAAATCTGCTAATAAGCGTATAAACACGTCGCCTGCTACAATACAACATATTCCCATTAATTACTCTCAAGTCTCACCAAAGTATTTCGAAACTCAAACCTAATTTCGACGCACTGAACTCAGCCTGCTCCGGCGACAACTCTACTGCCGGAAAGATTGCTCGGCCGTCTCCATCTGCCACACGCCGCCACAGTAGTCCTTCCTCTCTAAAATCCACGTAAATGGCGAGTTTGAGAAGACTTCTCCTATCAACCGTCCCTCGTATGATCAGATCCAGTCGAACCTCCGCTGAAGCCGCCGACGTTTTTCACAGGTCAATTTGAGCTCTGTTCACCATGTGTTTGTAAAATTTCTTCCTTGTTACTTATCGCGATTTTGTGATTAAACGACTTATTGGAATTGTGTAGGCCTGTATTGGGCTCCTTCTCGCGTTCCTATTCTACGACTGAAACCAAACAACCGTTCGATATTGATCTTTCCAGTGAAGAAAGCAAGAGAATCCTGTGTAACAGGTAGTCAATTTGAATTTCAAATTACCGCCTATATTTGAACTTCTGTTTCTGTTGCTTTACTATGATTTTGATTATGTGATTGATTTGGTTTGGGAAAATTCTAGGCTTTTGTACAGGAGTAAACAGAGGGGTTTTCTGGAGCTGGATTTGGTCCTCGGAAAATGGGTGGAGGATCACATTCACGCGATGGATGAAAGTGGAATTAGATCCCTCGGTCATGTACTTGATCTGGTAAAAATTTAGTACTTTTTAGTGTAAAAAGAATTGTATGTTTATTAGTAGTTTTTGAGATCACACTTTCATCAATTTTTAAAGGATGATTTAGGAACCATAGTTGATTGCTCAAATGATTTTAAACCCTTTGTTACCATGAACTACAAGAGAACATAGTTACACTACTGTATTCGTTTCTGTATGGAGAGAATTGGCAGTATATCATACTCACAATTCAACAGCCTAACTAAACGACTAGCATCTTTAGTTTTGCTGGAAAAACAATGTTCATAATTTCATATGCCTCATCTTATCTTGAATATTTTGCCTACATTTATGCTAATTGTATGGCCTATCAAGATTAAAACCTGAACATAGCTGATGGATTCTTGAGGCATTGGATTTAGACATATGAGAAGAATAATGGATATGAGTTGAATGTTCAATATCTTGTTTGAACGCTGTCTTTGTGTACGTAACTTAGGGGGCGATTGGTTCAAATTCTTCAATGAGAATCATCAAATAGTGACTTATAATAAGAATGATGGTTACATTGTTAGTGTATTTCTCTAATCTTGGAATAAGATGGGACAAAAAATTATTGTTGGTTGAGGAATAGTGGAATGTTTGAGGAGAAATGATTGGGGGTGGGGGGAGGGGTTGACGTAGTTAATCAAAATGGGGTAATGATTAACTTATTTTGAGTCTTATTATCTCATACGAAATATGATGAATGCGAATTGATAATCTTTTGTTCTCATGGACCACCACAATTACCTTAGTTTCTCATTAACTTCTTGAATTTTAATTTAGATGATTGCTATTTGGACTAGAATCTGCATTTTTTTTAACTTTCCTTTTCAAACTTGCTTGCTGCAATGTAAGCTAATCTGCGTTGCCTATAGCTTTTTCCCTTTAAAACATGCTTCGTGCTATGTGTTCCCTTTAAAACATGCTTCGTGCTATGTGAACAGTGTGAATTAATCATGATAATGTGTCTTGTTGTTAAGTTTTTGTAAGAATGAAACTCTCATAGAATCCCGAGATGCACTCCTATAACTTTTTCCCTTTAAAACATGCTTTAAAGTAGGTGGTATTTGATAATGAAGATTATCACAGATTTGGCATTAGTTGCATCTCATGTAACAAAAAACTTATCAGGACTCCACTAATTACGGTTTTCAAGTTCTCCATTTGATCCTATTTTTTCCTCTCACCTTCAGGAAAATCCCGATCTATGGAAATGGCTGAGTTGTCAGGAGTCACCACCAGAGGCATTGAACCAAAATCCCGTAAGACAAGAAAATAAAAAAATAGTTACCTTTTCTTTCTTGGGATAATGTCATTTTTTATCCCTGAAATTTACCTTTTTCCAGTTTTGGTCCCTCTTTTTCGCTCACTATCAAACTCGGTCCTGAAAATACACTTTTACCTTCATATTGATCTCATCGTTAGTTGATCGTCCACTGACTGAATCAAGTATTTGAGGGTGCTAAATGTAGAGTAATTAATAATTTTCAAATAATTACATTTAGCACCCCAAAATAGTTGATTCGTCGGTCAACTAACCATGAGACCAAACTTTTAGGGCCAAGTTTGATAGTAAGTGAAAGATGGGGACCAAAATTGGAAACAGATAAACTTTAGAGAACAAAAATGATATTTTTCGCTTCTTCTCAACCCATAGTTTGAAACTCGATTTTTTCTTAGGTTTTTGTGGCTCTTCGAGAAAAGGTCGTCAACAACCTCAACAATCATGCTGCACCTGAAACTAGAGCACCAGCTGGGCAGCCATGGGTAAGAGGCTGGGATGACTTCAAGAAGGGTAAAGACGGTCCTATCACTGGGAACCAGTAGCTGTTTCTGGGTTTAAGGTTTAATAATATGCTCCTTTCTATTATAAATAAATTATCATATGCAGTGAGAGCATTATGGCATTTTTATTTACATTATAATCTTAAGTCTATATTACTTTTAGGCATTAGCCAAAATATAGGTCTTCTCCAAATATGGGATGCATTGATCACGACGTTGCAATGTACGAACTGCTAAAACTTAATTTTGTAATTATTATATTAAATAAATAGTATGAATTGCCTAAGCTTTATTACCTCACTATTAGTATGAATTTCTAATTGACTCGTATGTGTGATTCTACAACAATGTCATAAAATGGAATAGGGCTACAAAAATGACTCCAATGGAATTATATCCAAGCGTTTTTGTGTAATTTTAAGAAGTAAAAAAGAGTCTTAATTTCCCACAAAATCTACTCAAAAAGTTCATCTATACGCTGAATACATCATTTAAGTAGAAATTGAAATTACTATAAAAAAAATTAAGTGGTATGAATGTATGTTACATGATGAAACACTCTTAACAGTTTCAAGGTCAATCGTATCTCTATAGCTACAAAGAGGGTTTCATCTTGCGTGTCACAACTCACAATTTACAGCTAAGTTCAGCAGATGATATTAAATTCAAAAAATAAAAAAAGAAATAATTTGATTGGAAGAGAGAAAATAATTTGAGTTTAGCAAAAATTGCATGGAAGGTGTATATTGAAAAAACAATTTTTTAGGAGAAAAAAGTGTAACATTTTCCATATCCAAGCTTGAAGCTTGCTAATAAGCTTTTCAGGCAATCGGTAATTCTGCAAAGTGAACGAACGACAAGAGGTATGTCACTTGACACTTATATTGACAAATTTTCCTGTGAACCATTTGCACACTGAATTTTATATTTTAATTGTCTAATTGGATTTGTGACCTGCGACTGCGAGGGTCTTCTTCTATTTGGGTTATATGATTTTTAATTTAATAAATTCTCTAATTAATGTATATTTATAATGAAAATTCTCGTGGCCTAATCCACCCCCCATTGCGAGTGAGACAAATGGTCAGAAATCGAATTACTATATACGAAGATGTAGTCAACACAAATCACTATCAATGACGATAATATTTGATTCATCAATCACATGGAAATGCTCAGGACATTAACCAAAGAGCCCTACACGTGTTCCATTCATAATACACATTCACCAAGTCCTTTCTTTGGAATTATTGGGACAGCATGGGCTCAAACTCTGACGAATATGTCCCTGTTGATTGTTGAAGCTACAGCTGGCAATTCGAGCTCAATCAGACATGAGCTAGACTATGAAATTACAAGCCCAAAAAACTCAGGTCTATTAAAAAACCCAATGTAGTTCTAAGATTTTCAATTTTGAAGTAAAGTTAATGTGTATAGTTTGGGCGTGAACCAGTAGACAAATTCAATTTCTGCACAACATTAATCTGCAAATTTTACCTTTTACAGGGCACGTAGACTCAAATAGATTTGAGATAATTTGAGAGATGATGCAATTAACGGTTCTTACAACTCAACTTCTTGGCATGAGTACAAAATTGTGGGTTCATTCAAATAATTTACACAACAAGTTGGTAGTACTCAACTATGAATTTTCTGGTCAAAGTAAAAACTATTTCAGGAAAATTACAGACAATATACATGTGAGTGCATGTGAAAAGCTTCAGTCCCCAAAGAAACAAAAGCATTGTAAGAACCCAACTTAGATTCTTCATTTCTTTTCACACACTTGTTCACATAATCAATCCAATAAGTAACCCAAAATCAAGAAATAAATACATAAATCAAAATGTTGTTTAAACTCTAGCAAGAGAAGGCATTTGATTGAATGAAAAAAACAAGGGGACATATGCTATTCTCCTTATTGATGAACATTAGGCAGAGGTTGATCATAATGGCGGCAGCCATGTGAGTGCAACTGGACTTCTTACTTTGTGCACCCCATTCTTCCATATTATGGATCCAAACTGAGGAATCGTTGCTCGAGTTTTCGCAATAAACGTAACCTTGTACGTTATCTTCTTGCGTTTGCTCGTGAATTCCAGCCTTTGCGGCTCGACCTTTACCTCTACCCCTTTGAACGGTGATATAACCGGGCGGTAACTAGAAACGGGCGGTCCCACGTTCGTCACCGTTCTGTAAAGACTCAAAACTGCCGTTTTTCCATTCTCTGGAAAAACGGCAGATATTGCAGGGTAGTTCAAATCCCCTGCATTAGCCAGAGAATGTTTGCAACTTCTGTTTGCGAATCTTGAGAAAACTAGGAGCTCTGATGAGGACGGCTGTTGAGCACACAGAAACTCAAAGTAGTCCTGAGCTCCTATATCATACACTAAACCGGGATCAAGAGCTTTCAACGGGTTTATGTGTCCTGCCCCGTGATCATAAGGCGTGGAGGGCGTAGCCGTGGACGCGTCTTTCAGAGGATTACGAGTGTTGTCGTGAATATAAGCCGTCGTCATCAACGCAGATTTGATCGCCGCGGGGCTCCAATCCGGGTGCCTCGACTTGATCAACGCTGCAATGCCGCTTACGTGAGGGCACGACATGGACGTCCCCGATAGGATATTGAACTTGGTTCGACGGTGATCCCAGGGCAAGCTCGACGGCCCCAAATCGCCCGTCCAAGCCGCTAGAATGTTCACCCCGGGGGCTACCATATCGGGTTTTAGTATCTCGAGGGATAAAATATTCGGCCCTCGAGACGAGAAGGCCGCCACCACTGGTGACGGCCTAATCCTCAACTCGGTCCCCAGAAACGCTAGAGTAGCGCTGGGTTTCCGGGTTGATGCAACATAATGTTTTATGAGCTTCCCCGCAGTTTCACCAACTGCAACTGCGGGGAGGAGATGGCAATCCGCCACCAGCTCCTCCCCATTCGCGGCGGTGTTGGCCAAAATCATGCCAACACCGCCCGCATCTTTCACCACTTGACCTTTCTCGACTCGCGGGCTGATCCCGCGGTCACAAATTACGATCTTACCAGCCACGGACCGCCGATCGAGCGATCCTTCCATGCACATCGAGCTCGGGGTGAGATCGGTCGAGTTACCTCCACTTCCAAGGTACACGACCGGGTACTGCTTGTTTATCAACAAGTTTTCCCGGCCTCTGTACAGTGAAGATCCGGCGAAACGCTCACCGGATCCTAACTTTACAGTAGCCGGGAAATCCCTATCCATAGTGCTAGCTCCGACAGTAGTGACCCACGGGGAAACATTCGTGAGACTAATCGGATCGGGCCCGCCGTTTCCAGCCGAGCACGAGACGAAAACACCCTTCTCCATCGCCCCAAATGTGGCAATCGACAAACTATCACGAAAATAAGACGAAACTCCACCTCCTAAGGAAATGGAGAGAACATTCACTCCATCAGCTACTGCTCGATCAACAGCAGAGAGTATATCCGAGCTAAAACAGCCCCCTTTCCAACACACTTTATACGGAGCAATTCTAGCTCCTGGCGCCATTCCTCGAGCAGTCCCGTAGCCATATCCTAACAGATTCGCCCCCCTAACGGCCGAGCCTGCCACCGTGGCAGCCGTGTGCGTGCCGTGCCCGTCCTGGTCACGTGCCGATTTGTACTCCTCCTGATCATTGATTCTTCCCGCAGCCGCTTCGTAGCCTCTGTAGAACGATCTAGCCCCCACTATCTTTCTATTGCAGTGGCGCTTTAAAAAGCCGCGTCCCGTTTCGCATGCGCCTTTCCAGTGTGCGGGGCTAGGAGTCATTCCGCTGTCGTTAAAGCTCGGGCTCTCGGGCCATATCCCGGTGTCCAGTACCCCTACAACGACCTGGGAGTGGGATGTGCTGTCGGAGAAAGTGCTGGAGCTGTCTTCGCGTTGGAGGCCGAGGAAGGTCGGGCTTCGCGTGGTGTGAAGGTGGAGTACCGTCTCTGGAAACAGAGCTGTTACTCCGCTTTCGTGGTACAGCCTCTCCGCTTCTTCGGCGGTTAGGCGGGCTGCCATCCCCTGGAAGGCCGTTTCGTAGTGGTAAAGTATTCTATCCGCCGCATCTTCGTAGACTTCGTTCTGATTAGTGGATGTTGATGTTACTGATTGTAACATTGATGAATACCATTGTTTATGGTCACTGAATTGTTGGGGCTTGGCGGATTTGTCAATGTGTATTATGTATGTTTTCTTTGTGGTGAGGGTAGTAGAAGCTGCTGCTACATAGGTTGAGAAAATGAAAAGAAGGCACCATTTTAGTGACATGTTAGTGGTGAATGAAGTGAGGGAGAAATTGAGAAAAGAAAAGAAGTAGAGATTTGAAATGTGTGAGGCATGAAGAGAAGTAGCTAAGGTTAGTGTGTGTGGTTGGGAGGTATTAAAGATGGTGGTTGTTTCATCAATGCTAGATTCATTGGAATTGGGTGAAATTTTTACTTAATGCCTTCCAAAACAAAAAAGTATGTTGTCCCACCATCCATTTGTATATTACTCCGTATTTCTAAATTCTGGGCACACAAGTTAATGAATATGATAAAATAATAAATGTATGTAATATAAAGAGAAAATATAAGACGGACTATGATAAAAAACCAAAATAAAAAGTTTATAAAAATAAAATGAGTGAAAAAACTAAAAAGGAAAATATAGTTGTACGGACAGAATATCAATTAAGGTCATATGATTTTAGAGCGACATAAAGGTACACATATTCTATCGAATGTATTGTTATTTGTTACCATGCAATTTCCAGTACATCAAAACTCTCCTATACAAATACTCTATTTAGGAATTCTACATTGCAATAAGTTTTACTCCACTCTGTTTACATGCGATGTGTTTGTTTATTTTTTACAAGTTTTAAGAAATATTATTTTTTTTTATCAATACAGTAGATAAAGTAAATTGAGATAAATTAAGAAGTGTGGTGAAGTATATTTTTTTAAAAATAAAATAAGCACATCATATATAGACAAAAAGAAAAATATCATTACAATAAATGTAAGATGACCTAAAGTATTTATTTATGGTTTATTGTGACTAACATCCTAGTTTATGATTTGTCACTATATCTTTCAACTTGCCAAGTAATAAAAATTAATTTGATGATGCTTTGAAAATAAGATTTTTTTTGTTTATGGATAGAGAATAATCGTGAGTAACAAAATATTTAAATTTCGAGATTTTTATTGATAACTTTCTTCGGTGTTCATTGAATTAAGATCTAGCATTAATGAAACATAACGAAAGAATTGATAAGAAAATGGAGAAAAATTCGTGGCATGAATCAAAGTTGAACTACCAAGCCTGCCCATATTTATTTTAGCTTTTATTACAAAACTCAACTCACAAAAACAAAAAAGCAGTCAATTAAATATATGACCCATTAATATACCAGCTGGAAGTCGACAGTGGATCGATGTGGCCGTTATGTACAGATAAGTGGTGTTTGCAAATTAAAAAAATTTGAGGTTGAATCACTCGTTTTTTAATTATCTTTTACAGTTTTTGGAAGGAAAAAAAAGTTTCTCAAAGCTGTTTTTATAGTTTTATAAACACAGTCTAAGTGAAGCCATATATTTAATTCGATCCATGAGTATATTACTGCAGAATTATTATTTTTGTTTAAAATTTTCTTATGCAACAAATTCTTAAGTGAAATGTTGTAATACGACAATTTGTGAGATGAATCCAAATTTGTTGGTTTTTAATTGATTACCCTCACCTTGAGATTTTAAGTTTTTTTTTTTTTTTCAACTATCTAAGTCGGTCCATACTTAAGTAACTTTGACCCATTTTGAATCAATCTTTGACTATCTATCTAAATCTCGTTAATTGTGCAACTTCAGTCTCCCACTCTTTCATTATTGTTTGGTGTCATTGAAGAATCATGAGGTATAAAAAGAGATTACTAGTAGTATCTCCATTAATATGAGGTCGCCTTTTTGAGTTACTAAGGCCTTTTGGAGATAACTCAAAAGCAAAACCGTGAGAGTTTGATTAGCCCAAAACAGATAATATCATACCAAGTGGAATACAATGGAGGATCCAAGTCCTGTCAAACTCTACGAGGGCTTGAGGATTTATAACTCATAGATTTACCTAACAAATGTCATCGTCTGTAGACAGAAATGGAGGTTCAAGATATGCTAATTAAGATGTAAAGGAGGAGAATTCCTCGAGATAAACAGTAGGACGAACTCATCCTTAGAGAGGCGGTCCAAGTTCAGCCCAATTCTACGAGGGTTTGAGGATTCATAACTTGTAGATTTATCCAACACTTATCAAGGTGATTTACTTTCCTAAAGGGTGATGGTCTCATGTGCTATCAAGACTAACGTTTTAACATTTTAAAAGAAATGAGTGTTAATTTGACTTAGTAGGTAACCCGTTTCTTTTCCTATTTCATTAGATGAAATTAAATCTATTTCTTGAATAGTTTGTGAGTGTCGACTTGAGGCGGTCCCTCTTTAAATATCACGAGATGTCTGCTATGAAAAATATTATTTTATTTTATTTAATTGTTATGGAGGTGGTGGATGAAGATAGTGGACATTAAGACTGTTGTTCATTTAAAGAAAGGTTGTGGTTTCTTGATGAGATATTTTTAAGTGGCCCATGTTATGTAGTACCATTTATTTGGATCTATTTATATCTTGTACTGTATTTAATGTTCATTGGCTACAGCTACCATTGTACTGATTTTAAATATTATTTGCAAAAAGTTAAAACAATTGCATGTATGCTAGCTGTAATTCTTTTGTTTTCTCTCATTACCAACATAAAGTTGGAAACAAATTAAGTGATTAGTATTTAAATATTCTTTATATGCGTCAATGAATGCATATTAATGTGGCTTATCCACACACCATTATGGCATGTCCGGAGACTTTACTAGGAGGAGCTTTGTGTGTAACTGTTTCACTGTGAAGCTTTCTTGAGATTTGTGTGTAACTGTTTCATAGTAAATCTTTTTCATTTTGAGATTTGAAGAGATTGAATGTAGTTTGTGATTGTGGGACAATAAACATCAAACATGTGAAGGCATTGCATGTGATGACACTCGTCGTATCCATGTCATTTCAATTAGTGCAATGCTTTTTTTTTTTTGGCTAAAGGAAATTTATCAATAAACGAGTACGTTCTCTTTAAATTTAGTAGAAATGCAATGCATTTGTGGTGTAACAATTATGAATGACAAAATTAAACCTAAATAGAAAGTTACCCATTTTCTTATATGAGACCGTATAAACTCATTGAACTATTAACTTATATTGTTAATGAGACTATAATAGTTCAGTCTTAAATTTTATATTTTACCATGAAATGCTAATTATTTATATATCATATAATCTAAATAATAGTAGTATATATTTGTAATGTAAAAATTTGTATGAGACGCGGGTCTTATAAACGTGATCAGTCTTATTTACTCTATTGTATAATTTATGTATTTATTGGGCTCAAACTTAATCATGTTTTAAAAGATATACATATTTTAAATACTAAAATGGAGCACACTCATATATGAGTCTGTCTCGCACCCAACTCACAGATTTCAATAAAATCATAAACTACCCATTTCTTTTATATGATATACTGTATTATTTAAATAATTTTGTAAATTTATGTATTTTATAAAAAAAAACTTTAAAATATATTTATTATTGGAGTATATAATTTCATACATATACTAGTAATATATTTATTATATACTAATTATTTTGTAAATTTGATTTATAGAAAAATTCCCTACAATACTCCCGAAGTAATAATATTTTATTGTTTTTTTTAAAGGTCAAAATGGATTATCATTAAAAAAACACAAAATGTACTCTGCTACATGAAATGTTTACAAGATGTATAATAAGTCATAATCAACTGTATGATCACCATAACCCCACTCTCACCTCTCAGAAATAGAAATTAATATAGTTTCAAAAACTCTGAACAATAGATCGCTATTAGAACTCATTCGGAATACACCTAACTTGAGAATGTTTTCCACTAGTACATGAAATTCGAAAAAATCATTAAAAAAAAAAAAAAAGGATCTTAGCCACTTCCACGAGAAAAATATAATACCCTCCAATTCGGCGTTGGCTATACACCCCTCCAGCTCTGTTAAGTATACTCCCCCTCTTCATTTATTAATTAAATATATATATTAAATACCCAATTTATCCCTTTATACAATATTTGTTAGATGAATACACCCCCTTAATCCTAAAAAAATAATTCTAACCATAACCCTAATTTTTGCAGCCACCACCAACCCTCCGCCGCCGACTCCCACCTCCAAAATAAACATTCAACATATTTTCTAACATTGAACAAAAAATAAAAACATTGACATATTTTCGACAAAACAGTGTCGATCGAACTAGTTTCGGTTGACACTAGTTTGTTGACGAAAAACTCTCTCGTCGACACTGGTTTGTTGACGAGAAACATTCTTGTCGGCAACTATTCATCGAAAGAATTTTTTAAAAAAAGTTGTCGACGATAGTGTATATTTTTTATTAACAGTTGTCGAAAAAAAAATAAAGAAAAAACCCTACATGTGTTGTAGACGGCGGCAGCTGGGTAGGGTAGTCGGGGCGGGGGCCATGCGTAGGGAGGCGGCTAGGGAGGGGGCCGCGCACAGGAAGGTGGCTGGGGAGGGGTCGCGCGCAGGGAGGCGGTTGCGGCGGGGGCCGCGCGCAGGGGCGACGACTAGGGGTGTGCATGGTTCGGTTTGGTTAACCAAACCGCGCGTAAATCGTAAACCAAACTATAAACCATTCTTTTTTTTCAAAACCGTAAACCAAACCGTATTTATAAAAACCATTCGGTTTGAAACCATAATAAGCAAAACCGTAGTTTTGCTTTTTTTTTTTTCCCCTATACACAATAATTAATAAAAATGTAAAACACAATCTCAATAGAATAGACAAATTGAAATCTCAATAATCCAAAATATAATTCGAATAGAAGAAATGCTATTACAACGTTCACAAACTAGTTGTTAAGAAATAACTAAATAACCACAAAAAGAAACAACAAACTTCTGTCTTCTTCGAGATTTTAGATTGTGAGACTGTGAGAGGCTGAGAGCGTCATGCACGTAGAGGCGCTAAATACTAAATAAAAGAGAATGAGTAGGGTGTCTAGCTTTGAACAATTGGGCTTGTCGACTTGAAAAATGTCTTGAGTTTACTAGTTCAGGGATTAAATAATATAGAGACTATAAATCTATAATATATATTTTTTTTATATATAAAACAAGTTCGGTTTGGTTCGATTTTTTGTGGTTTTTCATTAGTGAAAACCGTAAATCAAACCATACTAAAAAAAAAAATCAATTCTAAAAACCGTAAATCGAATCGTAAACTAAAAATGAACCATATTTAATGGTCTGGTTTGGTTCGGTCGGTTTGGTCGATCTGAACCATACTTTGCACACCCCTAACGACGGCTGGGGCGGCGGCGACGGTTGGTGGAGAAAATTAGATTTTCTTTTTTTAAAGAAAAAAGGAAGAAGAAAGATGGGGAAAAGTTGATATTAGGGTTTTAAATGGGGGAGTATATTTAATATTTGTTCATTTTAAAGAAAAGGGTAATTTGGGTAATTTTGAGGGGAGTACATGTAACATTTATTACCATATTTAGGGAAGTACATTAATCTGAAAAGTATACTTAACAGAGAGAGCTGGAGGGGTATATAGCCAACGCCTCCAGTTCTATTGACAACATTTCATTCAAGATGCGATTTATTTTATTTTATTTTAGTTGGGCCCCCCAAAATTTGCATGGACTTTTATACCCCTCCAGCTTCGCGACCGTTCGCAGCCGCAGCCCCTTCCCTCTCCCTTTCGCGGCCGCAGCTCCTCCCTCTCCCTTTCGCGGTCGCAATCCCTCCCACTCCCCTTCATCGCACCCAGCTACCCACGCCGTCGTTCGAAGGTAAGTTTTTTTTTTTACAATTTTTACAGTCCCCAAAAATTAGGGTTTTGAAAATTTAGAAAAATTAGGATTTTTAGTAGTTCGGGAATTATTTTCGAACATATCGAGTTTGTTTTGGAAAAAATTTCGAACATATTGCGTTTGTTTTGGAAAAAATTTCGAACAACTTAAGATTGTTTTGGAAAAAATTTCGAACAAGATGTTCGAATATTTTTTTCGAACAAATCTAAGTTGTTTTGAATTTTTTTTTCGAACATATTGGATTTGTTTTGGTAAAATTTTCGAACATGTTAAGATTTTATTTTTGTTGTTGAAAATTTGATTTTTTAGGATTTTTTATGTTTTGGTGTTGATGGTGGGAATCCAGAATGATTCGGATGTGAAATGATGAATCGCGTGTGAACCGGAATAGATGGGTGCACTCACTCATCCAGCGTTTTTTTTAAAAACTACAGGAAGGGTAAAAACGTCCTTTCGCACCACCTTTGGGACAAAAAAAATTCTCCGTGGGTATACTCATAGGAAATCCGGGTGCATTTAGCCGAGCCCTAAATAATAACCTAAACTTGACTGCTCAGCCCAACCCACCAAAATTCTTATATACTACAGTAATTTCTTTAAAAATTTGAAACTCTCCCAAGGTTTGCTATTTAAATTCTGGTTTATATATTACGGAGTATTTGTTAATTTATTATTTTAATTATTTCCCACAAATTTAATTCATAATTGATGTTTAAAATTAATTAGTCAATTATTAATTGATATATTTTTAGAATTTGATTTGTAGTTAAAAAATAAATAAAAATTATATAACTAATATATTTTTGATGTATATTGAAAAGGAGATGGTGAAAATGTTCAATCTAGAATCTTTATAAATAATTTTCATGACATATGAAAGAAAAACATTTTAAATTTTAAATTTTAAAAATTTAAATTTAATTACTTTTAAATTTTATTGTTGGACTTGCACCTTCCCCTCCCCCAATTGTTTCTTCTGGTCCGCCCCCTCATTAGACCGGTTTTAAGGTGCACTCAGCAATCTGCTCGGATCGTACAAATTAATTTGTCAAATTAATTGATTATTGAACCGAATACCAAAATTTAAAAATGTAGTCAACAATCTAAATTGTTAGCAATTTGAATCAAATTAATTACTGAAAAAAGCATTTGCCCGAATAGTTAGTTAGACTACACGTAACGATTCCTTAATAAGACACACCAACTATAATAAATGCATGTCTAGGCCAATTTATATAAGGTTTCAGTTCTATTTTTTAATCGGTCGGTTGAACCGTCATACCATTTTTTTTCCATGTCTACGTACCCTCTATGTTGCTACATTCTAGTATTCCTAGTTATAGATCTTATCGTATTTCCAAAACATATGCTTTATATAGGGATATAAACATACAAGTGATGAGATTAAGGTTGAAACTTTTCTTCAATGAATTTTTTATTTCACAAATTATGGTATCTTATCATTTTAGATGCATAATGCGTGCGTGTGTTCATAAATTAGTAAACAAGTTATAAATGGATTTTACATTAATAAATAAATGTCATGGAAATAAATAATAATGAGCATGGTACTTGGTAGTAATTAACGAAGGTGAATTTTTTTATTTATGGTGAATTCTTTTTTTTTTTTTTAATTTTAAAGAAGGCAGGCTATGCATAGTAATTAACGATGCATATACTATATATATATATATTAGGGTAAATTACCAAAACACCCTTTTAGGTTTATCAAAATTACCAAAAGAAGCCCCCGTGGTATGAAAAATCAACTACTCCTCTCTCTCACAATTACTTTCACACTTTTATATTTGATTCATGGGTTGGGATAAGGTGGGTTTAGATGTGGTGGGATATGTAAATCTAGCTTCATAAACCCAAGAGAAGACTAGGTTGTCTAAACCCATAAAATCTAGACCCCATGAAGCAAACATGCTCTTAAAATGGAAATTTTTTTATAAACTCAACCCTCACAATATCCTCAATTTTACACAAATGTCATTACTTTTTCTTCACACTTACGCAAAAGTCAACTCATTTTTTTACTTTATACATAAAGTTTTATAAAATTACCCCTCAAAACTCCACTAGTTATTATACTCCCTCCGTCTCTGAATAACTTGCATAGTTTGACCGGCACGTTGTTTAAGAAAAGTGAATTTAGTGGTTGATGATGTAAGATAAATGAGGGGTATTTTAGGTAATTTGATGATGTGTAAAGTTGATTTGATGATGTGTAGAGTGAAATGTATGGAAAAGAGGAGTGGTAAATTTGAAAATAAAATGATGTTGTGAGATTATTAATTTTGTGGGATATTTTCATATTAAAAGTGTGTAAGTAATTTTGGGAAGTAATCACGGAACGGAGGGAACACTTTTTTAATATGCGTGTCCATCTACCTATGAAAGTAATCTTGGAACGGAAGGAAGGAGTATGAAAACCTCGTAAATTTTATTTGACTGGCCAGTAATGCAAGATCAATGACGGAGCCACATAGGGCCCAGCGGGGGCAGTGGGCCCCCCACCAATTTTTTTTTTTTTATGTATATTTCTTTTGTTTTATAATTATTTGTATACATTTTTTTTTATTTGAGATGTTTCAAAATTATTTGTACACTCATAATATGTAAATAATCTACAAAATTAATATTCTCACTACATCATTTTATTTTTAAAATTGTCACTCATTTTAATCTACATTCTTCCCTACATTTCACTAATTTTTTTTTAACACCTCCTTAAATTTCTTTTATACCTCACTAAATCACCAAAAATACACCTCACTAAATTCACATTTCTTAAAAAGTGAACTTATCAACGTATTCAAGTCATTACGGAATGGAGGGAATATATTTTAAGTTATACATTTGTCTAATAATTTTAACACCGTTTCACCTATTATGAGTTGGAACAATCAAAATTTATAATGAATTAAATATAATATTATTTTGTCTTTATAGTAATGTAAATCGGGCCCCCCAATCTAAAATTCCTGGCTCCGTCACTGTGCAAAATTATCGATCAAACAACTCTTTATTTCTTTTTAAAGGATATTTGATAATTATTCAAATTACGAAATTATTTTAGTCATTTGAACAAACTCCAAGGGAAGTTTCTTAATTTAAAAAAAAAAAAAAAACATATGGTTTGGTTATGAAATAAATTCCCATAAAATTTTCTGTCTGCACTCTGCAGGCAGATTGGAGTGACCACCACGACTCTTAATTCATTAAATCCTGTAACTTGTAAGTGGAATTTCAATTTATTTGGCAATGTATGTTACATTCATGCATGAACATATGATTGCTATAAAACTAGAAAATTATTGTTATGTTTATCAATATGCACTTGCTTTAAAAGTAAATTGCCAACATGGATAGAAAATTTGATGAAAATATATTTTATTCTCCTGAAAATTTGCAAGAGAAAGATGAAGAAAATGGAGAGAGCTATTGGAATGATCATGTGGAGAAGAAGAAGGTTGATCAATTGAGACAGATAGTTGAAAAGCAGGATCCAAATTGCAAGGTACTACTAATATTTTTAATTATGCCTAAATTGTTTAGTAGTATTACACTAAAATTCATATGAAATCTTCCATGGAAATTGAATATATATATATGGGTACGTAATTCTGATCCACTTTCAATTTAAGTGGATCTCTCATTCTTTTCTGGTACTTTCATGACAGTTTCATACGGCTTCATTACATTTTTTAAAAAAAGTGTGTCCCATCTTACATGTAAAAGGTACTCCGGATATATTTTTAATTAATTCGTGTGAAATGGAATATTTTTAATTATTTACAGAACGTTGACGATCTCACACTAAGAAGGTTTCTTCGTGATCGTGAACTTGACATCGAGAAAGCTTGTGCAATGTACATGAAATACTTGGCGTGGAGGCGAACTTTTGTTCCAGAAGGTTCGATTTCAGCTTCAGAGATTCCAAATCAAATTGCACAAAACAAAGTCTGCATTCAAGGAACAGATAAGAGAGGGTGTCCAGTTATAACTGTTTTTGCTTCTAAACATATTCCCGACAAAGGAGCTGCAGGCATACATGAATTCAAACGTAAGTACTCCACTAAATTAATTCAATATGTAGTATGCATGGGATGGGACAACAATGTTAAAAGTTTAATTTGCACATTAATTAATCGTGCTTCAATTTTTCAGGTTTTGTGGTGTTTGTTTTCGATAAAGCATGTTCGAGGTAATTTAATTTTACTTCATTAATTTAACGAATAATACTCCTTTCGTTTCATAAAATTTGTCGCATATAATTAACGAACATATTTTTTTTAACACATTTACCCCTCATTAATTTTAATTTTTCTATTTTTCTTTCCTTTTTCCACCTTCATTTTCCCCTCTTCATTTGAACTTTCCTTCATCCTCACATACATAATCAATCTTTATAAATCCCCATAATCACTCTAAAATGAGAGAGTAATTCTATTGTCAGCATAATAAGTCCATAATATCTGCTACCAAATGTCAATATACTTTTGAGAGAATGTTAGAGAAAAAAATATCATTAATATATTTAAAAAAAAAAGATATTATAGAGATTAATAGGAAAAGTATAGGATAATCTATGGTAAAAATAGAAAAAATGATAATTTTTTTGAAATAATATTTAAGTTCAAATACAACTAATTTTACGAAACCGAGGGAGTGTTTTTTAAGTAATAGCTTGTGAAGTTATTGATGCTTTCGTGCAGGATCCCAGACGGACAAGAAAAGTTTATAGTCATCGTAGATCTTAAAGAATGTGGCTTTTCTAAAATAGATACTCGTGCATATATTGCAGCCTTTTCGCTTTTACAGGTTTGAGTGAACTATATATTATACTCTCTTCCTCCATCTATTTTATAATTTTTCAAAATTTTTAAAAAAGAATTAATGATTTATGTAAAAAGTGAAAGTTTGAGAATGGAAATGAATAGAAATAAAGTAATAAGTCAAATTAATATTTCATTTTTAGAAAATAAATTTTTTAATTAAACAGACCAAAAAAAAAGGGTTAGTCTGCTATGCACTGGAGTGCATGTTATGCACCCTAATCCATGTTGCACTTTTCAGTTTTACTGACCTACACTTTTTAGTAAATGGTGTTGCACTTTTCAATTATTAAACTGTATAATAATATTTTTAATAATAATTGAAAAGTGCAACTTCATTACTAATAAATGTAAGTAAGTAAAACTGAAAAGTGCAACATGCACTAGGGTGCATAGCATGCACTCGAGTGCATACTAGACTTAATGAAAAAAAAAATTGAGAATCATAAAATTGAATAAAAGATCGAAGTACATATTACGCATACTTTTGTTGTCGCATTTGCATATATTGTACTTGATGAAATACATCAAGTATAGTATAGTACTTGATGAAATGCATATATTGCATTTGCATATATTTGTTAAACTTATAGGGCTGAATCGTCCAACACAAAACAAACGAGCCCTTAAAAGGGAGAGTTAGGTTAAGTTTTCTAAAAACCTGTTTGAATGGGGTGTTAAACTGGAAAACTCATGGGGGCCACAAGCATTTGAATTTGGTTCTTATGAAATACACATTTTGATTTTTGTCTTATAAGTTGCCTAAATTTTAAATTCAGTCCAATTATCCGTCATGGCAGATAAATGAATCGGTCAAATCCTTAGCTCGTGTGCAATTCAAATCAACCGTGAATAAACGTGAATCTGCTCATGTGCAAAAAAATGCACGAGCTAAGAATTTGACTGGTCCATTTACCTGTAATGACGGATAATTGGACTGAATTCAAAATTTAGGCAATTTATGGGACCAAAATCAAAATGTGTATTCCATCATACCAGATTCAAAATCAGTCCAACTTAAAGGACTAAAAAAGCTTTAATCCCTTTAAATTATTATATTGAGTAATCATATTTATTATTTCACTTAACTTTATAGTATATGTTTATAAATTCAATCTATACTATTAAAAATAATACATATATGCATTTATTAATGTTTTTTGTTGGACTATGGCACTTTAAGAAAAAAAAATTGAGTGAAATATTTATTAATGCAAACTAAAAGAATTAATAAAAAAAATTAATGACGAATCACAAATTTGACATTTTTATTGTTCAATGATAGAATAAAGACATAGAGGAAATTATAACTTTTTATTGATAAAAATAATTTATTTTCAATTTGCATATAAAAGATCATATCTCTTCCTTATTTATTTATTTGATCATATTGCAATTTATTTATTTTATGACAGGATTTCTACCCAGAAAGACTCAAGAAAATGTTCTTTGTCCACGTACCATACATATTCATGACTGCATGGAAGATTATCAGCCCTTTTATCGATAAAACGATCAAGAAAAATGTTAGTCTTCATTTATTATACAGTATATTACAAACAATATGTGATTAATAAAATAGACCCCAACATTAATAAAATTAAATGGGAAAAGGTTAATATATGATTTAAATTATTCATGTAAAATTATAAAGAGTATGGGGATAGATTATTATTATTATGACTTTAATTAAGTATTAAACATGCATTTTATAAAGAGTACGTACGAGTCTTATATGAGGCCTCGGGCCTCCCACCGCGATCGGTGTTTCTTTTCAATAGAAATGTTATCTTTTAATTAATTTTAAGATAAAATGTAGTATAGTTTTTATTTCTTTTATAAAGTATGTAAGATCATGTTTAGTTTTAAGGCAATTTTTTTTAAATCAACACACTTTATCTTAAAATTTTGATAAAGTGATAGTATGATACACAGTGACACATTCTCACATGAATTTGTTTTTTATTCATTATCTTTTATACCTTCAAATTTAAAATCTTGCATCCATATTCATTGCATGGATATGTATTTAAGGGGCTCTTTAACGGTCAACCCAACCCTTTAATTTTTTTTATTTAGTCACTTTTATATTCAATAATTTTTTTATTTTGAGATTTGAACATATATATACTGCAGATCGTATTTGTGGAAAACAAGAAACTGCAGCATACTCTAATGGAGGAGATTGAAGAAAATGAAGTTGCAGAGATGTATGGAGGTAAACTGCAGCTACAAATACCAATTCAAGATGCATAACTCATGAGACTCGGAATTTTCGAATAAGAGGATTCAATAAATGTAATTTAAATTTACCTCAAAAAAAATATGTAATATAAATATATATATAGAGAAACAATATTTTAAATCAAAATGTTAAACTTAATTAATTACATCACATTTAAAAATAAATTTTCAATAAAACGTTATAGCTAGCATTCATCTTGGTACGCTCTTCATATTTTGGAAGTATTGTCCAATTTCTTTTATAATATATATCTATTGTCTAAGAATTTTATTAGATAATTATAATTAAAACTAAAATAGCTTCAAGTAGCAGTTAATTACAATAAACAATAAACCGAGCTGCAATTAAGTTGTCAAGAATTGTAATTCCAATTATTGCAAAAGTAATAATGTTAATGTATTAATTTACATATATAAAAATGTTTTTGTTCTTATATTAGCACTATGTGTATTTATATAATAAGAATTAATACATTAATAAACATAAAATATTAATGAGTTAATTCTATATTAATTCACGCTAAAGGACGTGAAGTAATATAAATTAATTAACTCAATATTATCTTTGAACTTTAAACTAATTAATAATTTACCTCAAAGTTTCAAAATTTATTTCTTTGAATGACCTTAGAATTAATTTGATGAAACATAAACTCAATAAGAAAAAAATAAGTAATTTTTAGTTCTGTAAGTTGGGTCATTTTTGTAATTAGGACACCCCAATTTCCTAAATAAAATTTTGCCATATTAACTTTTAATTTATTTTTTTTAGTTCTTTGATCAGGCACAGTCAGGGGTGTAAGTGAGTCGAGCCAACTCGCGAACTACTCGTGCTCGACTCGAAAAAATATCGAAATCGAGTCGAGTCGAGTTTTGAGCTACTCGAGTAATTACCGAGTTCGAGTTTATAAATACTCGGCTCGAAAGGCTCGCGAGCCTAATCGAGCTTGAACAATATTTATTATTTTGCCATTAATATATTATTTATATACGAGTAATCGAGTCGAGCTCGAGTTTATCTTAGAAAAAATATATTTTACAATTAATTTTGAAAATTATATAGGTAATCGAGCCGAGTTCGATTTTATCGAGTTTTTTATCGAATCGAGTTCGATCAATAAAACTTTAGGCTCGACCGAATCGAGTTTCGAGCTTCGAGTATTACAATCGAGTCGAGTTTCGAGCTCAACACTACTTGCTCGTTTACATCCCCAGGCACAGTGGGCTATTAACCGATTTTTTTAGTTCTTTAATCAGTTGCTCACCTGCTAGCTATAATCGGTCAAATGATATAAAATATTAAAAAAGAAAAAAAATTGAAAGTTAACTACACCAAAAGTCAATTTTTTTATTTTATTTTACCTCAACCTAAGCCGTTGTTGTGCAAAAAGAGGGAGATTTTATATTTTCTTCCAATCCTTAATATTTTTTATTTAATATAAAAAAAAGTAAAATTATTAATATACCCTCTTTTCTTTTTTTTAAATCTCAAGGGGCAGTGGCCAAATATTGAGAAAGGTCGAAATGAAATTTATATTTAAATGTGGGTTCCTATTCTTGAGTTGAGTGATGTAAACATATGCTGATAAAAGTTTAAACTCCATGGGTTACATCACTACATGACCAAATATTTCTGCAAAAATTTATGAAGTTGAATAATTATTGTTATGTATATGATATCATTAAGTCTAGTATGCACTCGAGTGCATGTTATGCACCCTAGTCCATGTTACACTTTTCAATTTTACTGACTTACACTTTTTGGTAAATGGTGTTGCACTTTTCAATTATTATTAAAAATATTATTATACAGTTTAATAATTGAAAATTGCAACACCATTTATCAAAAAATGTAAGTCAGTAAAACTGAAGAGTGCAACATGGACTAGGGACTCGAGTGCATAGCAGACCAACCCATATGATATTTATATTAAAAAATATATAAATATATTATATTTTTATTATATATATATATATAAAGTTTAATATTTAAAATGAGGCACGAGGCATGAGTAATATTAAGTCGCGCTCCACTCTAGAACACGGAATAAAACAATAAAAATTAAACAGCACGAGTCATAACGTTGATATTGTCATTCCTATGGGGAAATTGAACTTTTAGTCCGGTAGGAAATAGGTCTAAATCACTTTTGATCTTTTTTCCATCACTTTTAGTCCCATAAAATTACTTCCGTTAAGTACTAACAGAAAAGGTGAGTGAACTTCACGCACAGTCAATTCAATATATTTTTTAATTAAATTCAATTCAAAATTTTATACTATAATTAAAAATTAGTATAATACGGAGTATTAAATTTTCAGCCCCCGCCCATCAAACTCAGAACATTTTTTTTATATGGAAGGATTATTAGTTGTTTCGAAAATGAGAAGTCAAACGCACTTTCGCCTTCGTAATCTAAAATAGCTAGTTATTTGAATCGACAAAAATTAAGTATGAATGGAGCATTTGCCAAAATAGTTAGTTAAACTACATGTTCCCTTAACAGACAATAACACAGATCCACGAGCCGTTTTATTAAAATTCTTCAATAAAAATGGTAATGAAAGTTATTGATATGTGAACTGCAATGTAATTAAATTATATTGTTGGTGTTAAATTTCACACATTGTCATCACACATTACAAAATATTACTACATCAAGACTCTATGTACTTTGGGGTTTTCAGTGGCTTTTAAAAATCGATTTTTAAAATTTCAAGTTTTTAAAATTCGGATGAATAATAATATATGCGTTTCTTTTGAATTTTTAAGTTAGAGAGAATTTAATTTTATGTTAAATCAATGTATAAGAGTAAATGATGATGTTTTATTATATTATTGTTGAGTATGATTGAATTATATGAATTATGAATTAAATATATTAATGTATCGGGGGAGAGTTGATTGTATTAAAAATTTGTTATAGTCAATTTATAAGTGTTTGTATGTGTAATTTTCAAAATCGGTTTGGAAATCCCGGAGTAAAACTATGTTTTTAAAACACAAAGTAGACAGAGTCTAAAGGTAATTCTACATCAATTTAAAAGCTTCCTACTTTTAGGCCACCTAAGAACATACTATTTGGTCATGAATAAATTCCATTAATTTTTCTGCCTGCTTGGAGTGCCCACTTCAACTATTTAGTCCTTAATTTCCATTCATTAAAAGTATGCAGCCTTAAATTCTGCAAGCTGTAAGTGGAATGTCAATTCATGCATGAACATAACAGTGCTATAAAGGTAGAAAATAGTTGCAATGTTTATCAGAATTTTGCTTCAAAAGACTATAAATCCCACATGGAGAGAATAGTGATAAAGGAAGAAGAAGAAGAAGAATTTGATATATTTTATTCTCCTGAAAATTTTGAAGACAAAAATGATGAAGAAATTGGAGAGTATGATCATGGGGAGAAGAAAAAGATTGATTATTTGAGAGAGAGAGTTGAAAAGCAAGATTCAGATTGTAAGGTAAATTACATATATGTTTCATATTTAAAGGTTAAATTTTATTTCAAAATGACTAAATGTACATACTATTATAGCACAAAATAATTTAGATTGTAATCAAAATGAGTTTACAGAACGTTGATGATCTGACGCTGAGACGGTTTCTTCGTGCTCGTGATCTTGACAGCGAGAAAGCTTATGCAATGTACATGAAATACTTGGCGTGGAGACGAACGGAGGGTTCGATTTCGGCTTCAGAGGTTCCAAATCAAATAGCACACAGCAAAGTTTTCATGCAAGGAAAAAACAAGAGAGGGTGTCCAGTTGTAGTCATTTTTGGTGCTAAACATTTTCCCTACAATGGAGGCACACAAGACTTCAAGCGTACGTATTAATTATCATAAGCATTCGACTTTTAGATAGCTGACTTGCTCTCGTCCCCACCCAATTATCACAATTTATTAAAAGGGTTGAATTTTTTCAAGAAAATAAAAAATTAAAGGTTGTTATCATTATTTTCTTACAAATTCTGCTAAATTTCCAGGTTTTGTAGCGTTTGTTTTGGACAAAGTATGCTCGAGGTAATCTAATTCTGCTTCATCTTTCCTGCTCCAAAAACTATATAAAGACTCTGAGCTATTTAGATTTTTTTTTTTTTTTTTTATGGAAATTAAATACACATCCCTTTTTTCCCCTCCCCATGACTCGAACGCAGGACCTAAGGCCTAGGTAGTGGTGCTCTAACCACTTGAGCTATCCCACTTTGTCTCTGAGCTATTTAGATGTGTTTGCAAAACTCAATACAAACCTTAGAATCACTATAAAAGCTGTCACTAACAGCTTTGAAAAAAGTGTTTCTGGAGCACCTTGTAGAGTTTCAAAACAAGCTCTTAATCAAGTCGGTCATCATACAAACTTAATTGCACAAAACAGCGAGGGGGTTTTCGTATTGTAAACTAATTGATTACTATCCACCAGAGATGGATTAGTACAAAAACCGATTAGTTCAGATGGTAATCGGCAAACAAATACGTAGTTCATATAGTAAAATCCAGAAACTACATAATCTTTTCTTTTTTTAAAAACACCAAAAACTACACAATTACTTACACAAGTTGTTGAAGCATTACCAGGATCCCTGAAGGAGAGGAAAAGTTCACGACTATTATAGATCTCAAAGGATTTGGCTATTCTAACGTTGATATTCAAGCGTTCGTTGCAGGTCTACCGATTCTACAGGTGTGTGTGAAATAGTAGCATGTATGTATAGAAGAAGATAATTCAAAACAGATGACCATATATCAGTATATGCAGCAGCTGACTGTGATTCTGTACAGGATTACTACCCAGAAAGACTCGAGAAAGTGTTCCTCGTCCACGCACCTTTCGTATTCATGGCAACATGGAAGATTATCTACCCATTTATCGACAAGAATACCAGGAAAAAGGTCAGATTTTTCACTTTCATTCTATTTCCAGACATGTTATGCTACATGATCTCATCGATCTGATGTCTAGAATGTATAATACAGGTCGCATTTGTGGATAAAAAGAAAATACGAGATACTCTACTGGAGGAGATAGAAGAAAACCAGCTTCCGGAGATTTATGGAGGCAAACTGAAGCTAGTTCCAATTCAAGATGTCTAAAATACCAATGAAATATTTACACACAAGACTTCTGCAAAATAAGGTCAAAAAGAAATATGAAATTCATATTTATGTGGGTTCTATTCTTGAATGTAATAATGTAAACATATGCAACATCTAAATATTTCTGCAAATATCTTATGATGATAGTGGAAATTCTTATACAGTATAATTTTTTCCCAAACATCATAAAATATATTACAATATAGAAGTCAGAATCAACTTAAACCTAAGTTTCAAGACTCCACAATGAATAATATTGTGGGTTCTTAACATGCTCGCAAGGAAGAGCGATAATTTCTCTCATGACTGAAAAAAATGCTTTATTTAAATTTTAAATTATAAAAAAAAATATCAACTCACTGCTAATCATGATGAATGAGCAGGATATCTAGATGAAACATCAGCCCATGTGCTGACACCATTAGTCATCTGATTAACCAGAGATGCCACCTCGTCCAAATTAACACGAATCTGCTGCTTGCTATCTCGTTCTCGGACAGTAACTGAGGATGTAGAATCTACTGTAATGGCGAAAGGAACTCCGAGTTCATCAGTTCTTGCATATCTCTTTCCTATTGATGTACCTGCATAAAATAACATGTGATTAATATAATTCTAATAGTTTGTGAAAATAGTTTTCTAAGTCCTATAAGTTACTCTCTTTTTTTTAATTTTAGTCCTGTCAACTTTCATGAATTGAAAATAGTCCTGTAACTTTCAATTTTTCGACATTTTGGTCCGTTGACCAACTGTAAGAGGAGAGACATCTAGTTGACTAATCAGGCTTTGCCATGTGGACAGATCAAACATTTCACCTACAGCCAATTACCGGACCAAAATGTTGAAAAGTGAAAGTTACAGAATATTTTCAATTTGTAAAAATAAACAGAATTAAAACCAAAATAAGGATAACTTACACTAATTGGAGCGGGAAAGTGAGCTCGGCTCAACTCGTAAAAAAGTCCTATTGAATCGAGCCTAATGAAATTACAATAAAAACCTAAGATATTGAGTCTAATGAGTCGATCTCGTTAGTAAATCGAGTATCTAATGAGCTCAAGCCCGACCCGTTTATCAATATAAACTAGCCAAGTTCGACTATTTTCCCTAATAGCTCTTACATGACTGAAAAAAACTATTTTCCTTAATAGTTACATGTACCGACTTGAAATATTGCTTGCACGTGGAAATGTAACATTTATGATTGATTTGTAATGGTGGAAATAAAGCATTATCATTTAAGTTAATATTTTCCTAAACTATACCTGTCACATCGATCTTGTACGAAATCCCGAAACCTCTCAATGATTTAGCAATTTGTTCGGCAACTTCCTCGTAATGTTGGTTCTGAACGAGGGGAAATACAGTGCATTTGATTGGAGCTACAAGTGGAGGGAAACGGAAGACATTCACTAGTTCATTGCCATCTTTACTAGGCCTCGTATAAAATGAATGCTCATAGAGACAGTATATGATCCTTCCAATCCCAAACGATGGTTCAATTACCGATGGTGTGAAAACCCTTTGATGTTCCTTTTTCTTCTCTAGGGAGATTGACACCATATTACTCTTTATAGTGACAACTTTGTCAAGAGTACAAACATCGAACTCTGCCTCTCCCTTGGCTTCCAATGTCGCTTTCATCTCCATAGCTTCTTTAGTTCTCATAGCCTATTTACAAACACAAGGATAAATTTACAATTTTTTAAAAACCTAATTGGTGTCCATGTACCACACAACTAGGCATCTAAAATTTATAAAACAGAATAGTTACAAACTATAAAAACAAAAAAAAATATTAGTACTCTCGTAGTTTCAAATACCTCCAATGCTTCGACCACCATCTTCTGGTTACCCCTGAAAGCAAGGCCCAGCTCCTTCTTAACTGGTGATATGACGAGTTTCTGAAGACGGACAATATTAGAATAAGTGCTTAAAAACTAAACGTGTAATTCCATTAAGAGCAAGAATTTAGAAAATAGATTTCTTATGAGCATAATCTTTTTGGAAACTAAAGTCTTGGTATCGATAACAGTGGGAGGAGAGAGAAACCTCCACTTCTATAGGTTGCTGATGCTTTTCATAGGCCACCAGTGGTACACCACTTTTCTCCTGCAAAAAGAGAAGTAAAAACCTTGCATTCTCACTGCCAGATTATAAAATACAGAAAAAGTAGGTCTCACCAAAATACTAATTTATACAGCATCATCAGAAGAATCACACAATTGTTTTTAGGGTTAATTGCAAAATAAATCACGGCATTTTCACGTTTTTCAATTGCAAAATATGTTTTTAATATCCTATTCTCCGGCAAGTCCTCTGGACGTGTCAATGAATGGAATTGCAAAAAAGATAAAAGGCTGTGATCAAATTGAAACAATAACAAAAGGGCGTAAATTTATTTGCAATTATTTCAAAAAAAATCTGGCTGCCATGTCAACACAGTTGCCAGAAAATAGTCATATTATATATATATATATATACACATGTGTGTGTGTGTGTGTGTGTGTTAATTGAGAAAACATGGAAATGTTGTGATTTTCTATGCAATTAACCCTAGTTTTTTACAGAAATGGAATGAGGTACATCATTTAAAATGGAATGAAACCCCACCACCCATGTAAACACAAAATTAGCAAATTCAGGATAACTCTCTTACCGAATGCGCATGCAAATCATATGCTGATCTATCAGCAACACCAACACATTCAATCCAACCATATGAGCTCTCAATTTCAGCATCCCAACAGTCAGCAGAATAGTGGGCCATCTCATTTGCCAGATGTTGACGGAAACGAAGCCGGTCTTTATCAATTCCGAGTTGGACTAAAAATAAGTATACCCTCCCAATGAAATAACCGAGTGTTTCATTATTCACAATCCCCTGAAACAAAGAATCGAAAGTGGTATTAGCCCAGTCAAAGCGGACAAGAAAAGGCTAGATGATTGGCTTAAACAACCTGAGAAACTGCTTCTCCAATTGAAATTCTCCTTGCAGATCGTCCAGAAACCTGATCTTCTCTTGGATACATAAATAATTCCAAGTTTGAAACTTCAGAAAATTTAGCATGGGACTTGTCTTCAGGATCAACAAAGTGTTCAATCTCAGCCAGTGTAAATTCGCGTACCCTTAAAAGGCCTTGCCGTGGGGAGATCTGCAAAGTTCATGAAATTATAAATTATCATTGGTCAACAAGAAGTAAGAGAAACACATATATAAAAAAATATGCAAAAATGAGATTAAACTCTCTAAATTTTAGGCACATATATATATTCTAAATTGCAATTTCCCAAAGATGCTGCAAATTTATTTTACTGGTCCCCATGAATCACAGCAGATAACAAAACATGCAACCATCTGAATTAAAGTTGAATACAGTATTTTGTGGTGCATGCAACATATTAACCATTATGATAGTAAACTAGACCTCATTTCTAAAAGCTTGACCAATCTGTGCAGCTGCAAAAGGAAGCTTGTTGCCATTATAGTAGTATAAGTCCTTAAAGTTCACAAAAATACCTTGAGCCGTCTCAGGACGCATGTACCTGCAGCAAAGTAGCCATTGGACATGAATCAAAGGGTATAAGTGGAAAACCATGAAAATCGAACTTCTAACTGTAGAATGCATTCTCTTCTCACCCGAGGCTTGATCCAGATGGCCCAATTGACGTCTGAAACATAAGATTAAAAGGATAGGGGTCAGAGAGAGAGTTCCTCGTATCTGGAGAAGTAATGCCATATTCCTTGATCTTTGCACCAATTTCCTCCACAGAAAAGTCGTCCAATACAGCAAGAACGTGCCTCAGTTCAGCTACCTTCTCAGCAGTAATTTTTTGGTCTTTTTCAAGTTTGTTTTTGCAAAAATCTTTGAGCAAATGATCTGCTCGATAACAGGTTCCAGTTTTTTCATCTTTAACCATAAGGTCGGTGAACTTATCAACATGACCTGATGCCTTCAGTACAACCTCAGGTGTAACACACGGGCAATCAATCTCTAACATGTTCTCTTCAAGTACAAAATGCTGAAAAATTGAAACTGCTTTCGAATAAATCCCAATGAGTAAGGCAGCTAAGGATTGTAGCCATAAAAACAGAGCAATTAACTCACAACCAAAAATATTAATGTAAACTAATTAGCATCAAGTGAAACACGAATTCTCTAACTATATTCAGGACCCCAAAAACAAATACCATAACCAAACTTAAATTGGCAGACCTGACGCCAGAAAGCAAGGACATTGGCCTTGACAGCACAACCAGGGGGGCCATAATCGTAAAGTCCAGCAACTCCACCATAGATGTTGAACGAAGGGATGTAAAACAGACGACGCTCTAGTGTGTTAACTACAGCCTGACGAAATGTCTCCCTGCTCTGAGGTTCTTGTGCAGCATCAAAATATTCAGCACAAGAACAAGAAAAAAAGATAATCTCAGTTTACCAATTGTCATCAACATATTTCTTGATTCCAGAAGAGTAAAATTAAACTACATGCCACACAATTTATAACAAATGGAACCATGAATCATACAAAGGTTAATATAGGAGACGGAAACTAAATATTTAAAAAAAAAAAAAAAAAAGGCAATCATTATTAACAATTGTACAAAACAATATAAAAAAACATGATCCCATTTTAACCATTTTACAAAAATTGATTCATGATCAGCATAACAGTTTACATGTCAATGAAGCTAAAAGAAAAATACAAGATTAATAACAAATTATGCAAAGCTACAATTGAATTTCCTTCTAAAATGCTAGTAAGAGAATAGTTAAATCCGGCACACACTTTAACAACAACAAAAAAAAATCAGTAGAAAGCTAATAACCTGTTCTAGAACAAAGAGTTTGAGGTGAGGAAACAGGTGAATAAGGTTTGGGGGTGAAAACGTGACTCCGGCGAAATGGTGGCCTTAGAGAAAATGCTGGCCTTAGAGAAAATGCTCTCCTCTTCAAAACTTCCATTTTCTACCATTAACTTCGAATTTTTAATACCTAAGCTTTTCGGCCCTCTTCTCAATTTCGTCGATGTGTTGTTTTGCATCAAATAGGTGATGTTATTAAGCAGGATGATGTAGCTTTCGTCCAATTTCTTCAAAGGACCTACGGGTAAGTTACTAAAGCGTAGAGACGATGGAGGGCAAAGAATCAGCTACCATCGATGACGAAATGTATGAACTGGCGGCGGAGCAACTGCTTCACGGTGGGAGTGCGGCGAGGAAGCGCTTTGCTGCTGGTTCAAGGAATTTGTATTTTGGGCCGAAATATAAACTTGGCCCATCAATATTCAAGATTTATTTTATTTTATTTTCTCGAAAAATTGATGGAGTATAATATTAGTTCAAGAATATTAATTTAAATTTTTATCCGTTTTGATTTTGAAAAAAAAATGTTATTGTTCACTCATTTTAAACAATAGTTAAAATAGTACTAGTACGTTCTCAAGTCATAAATTTCCTCTCCCTTCTCTCTACACTGCCCACCGATTAGCTTTAGGAAGAAGCTATCTTCCACCGCCTACCACCGCAAAATAATCCACCGCCTACCACCGCTTACTGAAAAAGAAGAAGAAAGCAGCCGCACTGCTTATTGCACCGCCGCACCGTTTGCCGCGCCGCCGCGCCGCCGCACCGCCTGTTGAGCTCCTTTACTCCCTTTCCTACGTTGTTTTTTAAATTTATTTGGATCTTAGAGTTTATTGTTTCGGTTTTTAGTGGGATCAATGGGTCTTCCCTACCCGATGGCGCTACGGTGACCAATCGGGCGAGCGATCCATTGATCCCGTTTATTTTTCTGTTTGCTATTTCTGATTTCTTAAAATAGGTTGTTTAGTTTATTTTTGCATTTCGTTTTTTTTTTCCTGCTTTCTTAGGTTAGATTGTTTAGTTGCTTGCAGTTATTTTATTTTCTGCTTTTATGAGCGCATTTTGCGTTTTTTTCCTGTCCCTTTGTGGATTATGCTGTCCCTTCGTTCGTGGAGTCCCTTTGTGGAGCCTGTCCCTCGTGAAGTTTGTTTATGTCCCTGCGGTGCTGAAATCGAATGTTATGGTGCTTGGTGGCTTTTGTCCTTTTATTTTCCCTATTTATCATAACAATATAGACTACCTTAGTGTGAGGTTTGTCCTTATTCTGAAACTATTTTGAATCATGTCTTTATTTAAAAAAACACTAGGTGAAATGATCTTTTATGTGAAATCCCCTTGTTAAAATAGTGGACTGTGCATTTCTCATGGGCAATGAGTACACTCGTGTCCCCACTTCTCACGATTGGAGCGGGTAGCGACATCAATTTGATCTGTCTTGGTTTGAAGATCTGGAGCATTGAAAAATATCTTTGTATTTGATTCTGATCTTGTAAACCTTAAAAAAAAAAAAAAAAAAAAAAAAAAAATTAAACAATAGTTAATTAATTGTGGAGCATAATAAATAATAATATTACCATTTTTTAGATTTAAGGACATCTTTGTCCTTCTAAATAGAGGAGAGGAGACAACTATGCGTATTGTTTTCTACAAATAAAAATGATACATTTAGCCCAAAACAAAAAAAACATGTAAACGATGTTCACAATTGATATGAAACGATACATGCAAATTGCAATCCTCAGTCAGAACAATATGGTAATTTGAAGGTAAATATTTTTTAATTAAGAATATTATATATAAAAAAAGGTGCAATTTGGGTACTATGTAATTTTGCACCACCCCTTTAAATATTTTAGGAAGCATTTTTGCTTCTTACTTCTTTTTTAAAATTCAACCTCACAATCAATTTTTCAATAAAAGGTATTTGACACACAAACAAAAAATTGTGTAACTACTGAAGGGTTGAGAATTATTTTATAAATTTCAGTGAATAAAGTATCTCACTAAAGTATAAAAATGGATTAAATTGAGTGTAAAAATAATGACTTTCGTGTAAATATTTTTAATGTGAAATTTATGAAGATTTTTTTTTTTTTTTGAAACATGTAAACAATTGAATAACAGATAAATAAGACAAGTATACAATTGTAGAATGGAGAGTAGGGTTTTTTTTCCAATAAATTAATATGTCTTCCACAATTGAATAAGTAGTTAATTTTCTAGGACTCCAAAAAAGTAACCAGTAAACTAATGCCTCCCAATTGTCAATAATGTCGTAAAAAGTTTTAGTTGAATATAGATATTCATATAAAAAAAATCTTTACATTAACACATTGAAAAAGAAATCAGTGAACTCATGCCTCCCAAAATTGACAGCATACAGTAACATAAAGAAATACAACCCCAACCAAATGTACCGATTTGACGTACAATTAGCAAATGTGTAGCCAGCGTATAAAACCCTCACCATTGATCAGGACGAATGAGTCGGGTATCTCCACTGTACATCGGCCCATGTACTCACACCGTCAGTTACCTCTTTCACCAAAGACGCAACCTCGTCCACATTCACACGAACCTGCTGCTTGTTATCTCTTTCGCGAACTGTTACTGAGGTTGTTGAATCAACTGTTATGGCAAGAGGAACTCCGAGTTCATCGGTTCTTGCATATCTCTTTCCAATGGAAGTGCCTACATAGTACCACATATAAGAATAGCTCTTAAGGACATGTTCACTCCATTTATTCATCAAATTTTATCAGATACAAAGTTGATCGAGTTCTATCAATTCAGAGACTAAAAATTTAGAAAAACTCATCAACTAGGGGTCATAAAAGTTTTTCCCTAACAATTCAGGTCCTGAAAAATAAGAACCTACCAATTCGATACATGAAAGATAGAAACAATCAATTTACGACCGATGCATGTTAATACCATGTTTGACATCTAATAGTTTCTTAGTGTCCTAAATATTTTTATAATCACAATTCAAAAACAAAAAAAATATAGTATTATTTCAGAAATGAGGGTTGTGATAGGCATGTGACAGCCGGCATAAACTTAGTCGCATCACTGTGTCATGAGCAAATTATTGATTTGTTGGGGCATTCCCTAAGCACGTGGAGAAGATAAATTTGTGTCCACGACCCAACGTGATTCCATTATTGGCTCATGTAGTCTACCAAATTATTTGGGATTAAAGGCTCGGTTTATTTGTTTATATTAGTTCACGCAAACAAGCAGAAAAAATAAGAAAAGAAAGTAAGAATTTAAAAAAATTATGTATATAAAATTAGACTATAAACTATAGGATACCAAACAAGGTTTTAGAATTTGCAAGTCCTAATTGATACTCTATCTTTCAAGCCTCAAATTGATGTTTCTAATTCTCCAGGTCTCAAATCAATAGGAAAAGTCTTCAAGCCCCTAATTGATAATTTTACAATTTTCAGGTCCTAAATTGACAAAATTCGTAAATTGATTTAAGTTAGATGGCATTTTCCTAGGCACATACCTGTTATATCAATCTTGTACGTGATCCCAAAAGCAGTTAAAGACTTGGCAATTTTCTTGGCAACCTCCTCATATTGTTGATTCTGAACCAGAGGAAATACGGTACATTTGATTGGAGCTACAAGTGGAGGGAAGCGGAAGACGTTCAGTTGTTCGTCCCCATCTTTACTAGGCCTTGTGTAAAATGAATGTTCATAGAGACAGTAAATGATCCTTCCAATGCCAAAAGATGGTTCAATCACTGATGGTGTGAAAACCCTTTGGTGTTCCTTTTTCTTCTCTTTGGAGATCGACAACATATTCATCTTTATAGTCACATCCTTTTCGAGAGTACAAACACGAAACTGTGCCTCTCCCTTGGATTCCAACGTCGCTTTCATCTCCATAGCTTCCTTTTCCCCCATAGACTGTTTCGGAAAAGCAAATGAGAAAAAACTTTTCAAATAAAAGTTACATAGACCACATTCATTTCTTAATGCAGTAGATTCATAAACACAGTCTGTGCACGGATGTCACAATTAAACAAAAGATTCAAAGTTAGTTAATATTAAGTTCCACAATCTCTTGAACACTTAAATATGCCGTCAGCCTTAAGCAAACAGCATCTCCAAATGGGACTCTTATTAAGACGGACGCGGCCCTTTTCCATATATCCAGCAACGGTAAACAAGAGGAAAAAATAACTATTTAAAAATATAGCTTACCTCTAATGCTTCAACCACCATCTTTTGGTTACCCTTGAAAGCAAGACCCAACTCCTTCTTAACTGGAGCTATGACAAGTTTCTGATGAAAAACAAACATCAGAAACAAAAAATGACAACCAAAAAAAGGGCAAAACCATCAAAAGGATTGTTTAGAAAGAAAAGAGAGAGAGATGGAGGCAAGAACAGGGAGGTTGATCTACACCACAGGTGCAGCTCCCAAGTTACTGAAACCACAAGCAATAGCCTGTCAATGACATTGATCCTCAAATTTAGATCATCTGTAGGAGCCTCGCATGAATGCCATGTCTTAAAATACACATGTGTTTCGATTTCAGTAACTTGGAGCATGCTAAAAGTGATGCAGAATAAATAAACTAGGGGAGGGAGGGAGGACAGACCTCCACTTCTTTAGGTTCAGCATATTTCTCTTGTGCCACCAAGGGTACACCACTTTTGTCCTGCAAAAAAATTTTTTTTAACATAGTCAAAGCATTATGTGTGGATATAAAAGAGAATACGCCACCCCCTTTGAAAAATACCAGTCATATAGTAAAACCAACACATACTCTAAATATTTAACCCAAAATTATCACTTGATATAAACTTTAGGAACCAAAGTACACCAAAAATATTTATGAAAAAGACTTCACCCCTCCAATGAAAAGTATAAGTTACACAAAAGGAATGCAAATTCAAAAAGACTTTTACCGTGTGAGCACGCAAATCAAATGCTGATCTGTCAGCAATACCAACACACTCAATCCATCCATAAGAGCTTTCAATTTCAGCATCCCAACAATCTGCAGCATAATGTGCCATCTCATTCGCCAGATGTTGGCGGAACCTTAAGCGGTCTTTATCAATTCCAAGAAGGGTCAAAAACAAGTAAACTCTCCCTATAAAATATCCGAGTGTTTCATTATTGACAATGCCCTGAGCCATACAAGATAAGTAGTTGGTGTTAACAAAGAGAACTACAAAAATAAGATAGGAAAGAGTGAGAAGCTCAACAAATAAACCAACCTGAGAAACTGCTTCTCCAATTGGCATTTTCCTTGCTTGTCGTCCAGACACCTGGTCATCTCTTGGGAACATCAAAAATTCCAACTTTGAAACTTCAGAAAATTTAGGATGGGACTTGTTCTCAGGGTCCACAAAGTGTTCAATCTCAGCCAATGTGAATTCACGGACCCTCAAGAGACCTTGTCGTGGAGAGATCTGCAAAATCCAAAGATGTCAAGCACCCAAGTCGGATTGTGAATATAAAAGAATCTCATATGCTGTGACACATATTTAATATCATAATTCTGCTCCAATATAACTCATGACAATGTAAAAAATCCTCAGAGCACAATCCCCAAAAAAATTATTTTTTCATTTTCTGCCTTCTTGCTGGCGACTTGTGAAAAAACCAGACCTTCACTTTAAGTGTATAGGTGTTACATGGCACCTTTACTTATTCAAGAAAATATAACATAATGTCCACACATTTATTACTCATAAGAATAGAGAAAAGATTGCAAATACACATTAACGGAATTTTTAAGCCAACAAAAAAAAAATAGGGAAAACAAAAGTTAGCTTGCACACTACTGAGCAGTAAGAGTAGTTCCACACTTCCACAGTATCATGTTTCAATGTTCTGCCATCATAAGTTACAAACTGGGTAAATTAATCATCCAATAACATTGAAAATATTATACTTAAATCTCTTGAAAGTTGACACTAATGCTGGCAAAACTAAATATTTATGTCATGTACTGCAATGTCTACATTCTCCAAAACCTAAAGACTACTGTTATCTAGTGACACGATACTATTCAACCATATATCTTACACATCAGATAGCAAGTCATATGATCACTTTATGTCCAGTTTACTACATCATGTGAGTCAGACTACAATGCAAATACAGTAAAACCATCATTATGATAGTATATAAAACCTCATTTCGGAAAGCTTGGCCAATCTGTGCGGCGGCAAAAGGAAGTTTGTTGCCGTTGTAGTAGTACAAGTCCTTAAAGTTGACAAAAATACCTTGAGCAGTTTCAGGACGCATGTATCTGCACCAAATTATAGATTTAAAAAAAAAAAAATCAACTGAAGTAAAAGATACACAAGGAGAGACAATTAACCCAGTGGAAAATGTAAATGTTCACACATATATATAGCGAGAGAGATAGAGATATATAGACTTGAACTATGAAAATGCATTCTCACCCAGGGCTCAACCCAGATGGCCCAATTGATGTCTGAAACATTAGATTGAAAGGATAGGGATCAGATAGACTGTTTTTCGTATCTGGAGCAGTGATGCCATATTCTTTGATCTTCCCACCAAGTTCTTCAGAAGAGAGGTCATCCAGAACCGCAAGCACATGCTTTAATTCTGCTGCCTTCTCTGCAGTAAGTTTGGGGTCTTTCTCAAGTTTCTCTTTGCAATGGTCCTTGAGCAAATGATCTGCTCGGTAACAGGTTCCAGTCTTTTCATCTTTAACCATAAGATCAGTGAACTTATCAACATGACCCGATGCCTTCAGCACAACTTCTGGAGTAACACATGGGCAATCAACTTCCAGCATGTTCTCTTCAAGGACAAAATGCTGAGATAACGACACAAATTTTATATCAGAATTCAGTTTAGGCAAGGGAACAGTTAATTAAATAACCAAATGCACAGACTATTAAATAATACATCACAGTTCATTTACAGAAAAGAAGAAAATATTCCACTATGTCAGTGTACATATTGCAGAAGATTAAAGTCTTATCGGCATACATCCTAGTAAGAAATCTAATGCAAAGGGTATTATAAAGGTTGGAATGATCAAGCAGGCTAAAAAAATCAGTATTTATACAATCACTGAACAATCAAAAGACGGGCACTGAACATCATTACATGAAAATACATAGCCGGATTTTGCAAGCTCTTTGGAGTAATAAGTAATGAGACTCTACACTTCACTTCACTTCCAAGCAAACAAACTATCAAAAAGGTCAAGAGTGGCAGAATACTAACTTTACCCTAGCATTCTAATACACACACCAAAAAGAAAACACTCTCAGAGAGTCGCCCACTAAGTTCTGTTTCTAGCAAAAACTTCTGCATGTGCACTCGATCCTCTCAACCCAGGCCATCATAATAAATAAACAGTCTAACGATAACCAAACAAACCAAAACCAGTTCACAAATCAAAATCATCACTGTATCATCTCTACAAGCACATCTACCCAAATTTAACAATACTCACATCTATTCTCAAAGGATAAAGCACCACAAAGTATTAAAAAAACGAATCAGAGACAAAAGCAACCAAATATTCCGATCTAAAATTCGGTGATGTAAGAATTTCTACAGTATGTAAAAAAAACGCTCACCTGACGCCAGAAAGCGAGGACGTTGGCCTTGACGGCGCAACCAGGGGGTCCATAATCGTAAAGTCCGGCGACGCCGCGGTAGATCTTGAACGAGGGGATGAAAAATAAACGGCGTTCGAGAGTGTTAACGACGGCTTGCCGAAATGCTTCCCTCTTCTGAGCTTCCTGTGCGGCGTCCATTTCTAAATTCTAAGCAAGGTTTCTTCTGCTAAAGCCCGCCGTTTTAGTGTGTGTAAACAAGTACTTGTATTTAGGGTAAATTGCGTTTGTGGTCCCTAAAGTTCAACGAATACTCTAACTCGGTCCTTATATTATGTTGGCTGCGGTTAATCATACCCCATAATTTCTCATCACCACATTCATAAAACGAGTATAGATTTACCCAAAAAAAAAAAAACGAGTATAGAAGGTGTAAATGTGTAACAACTATAGTATTTCTTCCATTTAAAATTAATAAATATTTTCTCATTTATGTAATTATTTTCACACTTTTTTTTTCGTAACATTTCACAATCACACCCTTAAAAATAAAAAATTATTATCTTCAATTTTATACAAATACATAAATATTTATAAAATTACTCCTCAAAATTCTCATTAAATTCATTTTTCTTATTTTGTGAAATAAATTTTAGGAGGTGAAGAGTATAATTTATTTGAATAAAGTAAAAGTTTTTAAAAATAAATATTTCCATTATAAAAATGTGCAAATTAAATTTACACCGATTAAAATGAAATTAAATTTATGAAGTTTGTGTGGTTGTGTGACTATGATTGATATTTGCAATAAAAATAAATTGGAAGTTGTTTTTTAATCTTTTAGAAGTTCTCATGTAGAAAATTCACTTTAATGTTGGTAATTTTTACTTTTTCTTTTATTTATCGGGTTACGACTTGCAAATTATTTTGGACCAAATAGACATTAGGCCAAAGTACAAGGGTTTATGATAGACTAAAACAAAATTACATTGATATTTATAGATAGTGATATACGTGTTTGTGTAGGGACGGGAATAAGAAAAAATCAGCCACTAGATTTTTTGGACAGAATTAAATTCCAACTGGGGTGGACTTCTTTTTATTTATTTTAGGGGGGTGGACTTTCTAATTTCTTTAAATTTTAAATTCATACATAAATTATTACTCCGTATTTTTTAAGTTTCAATTTTATTTTATGTATTTTCAGCATAACATGTTGTTTGAAATTAAAGGAACAAATAAAAAGCATTCATTTCTCTGAAGTATTCAACTTAACTGGATTGTGTTGTTTTTTTCGACTTCATCAGTGCATGTCTAGTATTTATTTGTAATATAATTATGATGTCATTGGTTCTAAAATAAATAATGACGTCAATTTATGTTAGTGGAATGTACAGTATAACGAATATTGAAATAAAAAGTTATTAGTATTACGACAAAAAATTGATATTTTTTGTGTGAAAAAAATTATACTCCACATTTAATATAATTTTTAACACCTCCACTTTTTTTTTTTTCATTATTCACATTTTTTTAATTAATACTATTGGTATTGTTTTATCTCCATCATATAATCATCACTTATTTATTTAAAACATAATTATTTTATATATAAAAATATTTGTTAAAACACGTGTGTAGTAATGGATATAATGAATTTGGATGTATGAAGTAGTAACTATTCTGAATAATTCCGGATACTTTTGACATTTTGTATTATTTTATTGAATTGATATTTTTATCTCTCCCCTTTGAATGTCCTAAGTCCTAACTATTAGAGTCGCATTACTTATTAATCATAATAACATGTAAAATTCTCATATCCACGAAAAGTGTGCTTAAATTTTTTTAGCACAAGTTTTAATAAAATAGATAAAATAAAAATGTTGTGGTAAGGTAAAGATATCGTGATTATTTTCATTAAAAAATAAATATACGGTTGATAGACAAACAAATAAGAAAAATGAACATAGTTTTAGTAAACTAAAAAAATATAATAAAAGTCAGCATATCAAATGAAATGTAAAATGCCATTTGCATTCCATTTAAGTACAAGTTCTTACAAGTTTGTTTTTTGAGCTTCTCTAAAATGGCTTATATCAATGAAATTATCACTACATCCTCATATACATTTTAATCCTCCCATATTTATTCGATTTGAAATGTTATTTGACACTCCAACAATCTTTCCATTCAAATAAAAATCATTGAGTATTTGAGTCTTTCCTCAAACGATATTCATCCCACCTAATCCACATAAACCTCATCCTTCAGTGCTTTTTTTTTTTCGTTTGATACTATCCTCCACGTTGTTTAGTCTGGAATCATGGATGCAATCGTTTCCTACCAACAACGACGCCACTTTTTAATTATGAAACACAATTTAAGGCTAATTCTTTGTGCCTTTATTATTTGAAACAAGCAAGAAATGACACACTCCAATGCTATAGATTAGTACGACCAAATTACTTATGAATGAATGAAGTCGTTCATATATTTATTTCCAATTTTGCGATTGAGATAATTTATTGAATGAAATTATGATTTATAAGGAATGATGATTCAAATAAATAAATAAAAAATCACTAATTTCAATCCCTAGTTTTAACTTTTAACCAAGGGTTCAATTTTTTAATATAATTAATAGTATAAGGAGTAACTCTCAATAATATATTAATAATAAAATTATTTAATAATAAATAATAAGATTATAATTTATAATAAAATGAGTATAATATAATTTAATAGAAAAACAATAATAATATTCTTATTTAAAATATACATTTATATTATAAATAATAAAATTAATAATAATAATATTTTTTATACCAATTATAATAATTATTATATCAATAAAAATAATTAATTATAATCTATTTTATTTGTCACTGCAAAAGAAATGCAAAGTGGGAGACCTCTCTATTAGAAATCGAGTGGAGCTAAACTTCACTATTCACCTAATTGGAGTACTAATTAACTCCACCTCTATTTCCCGCCAAACAAGGAGCCGATGAATCGCCGGAGTTCCCGTCGCTCTTACGCCGCACCGCCGCCGTCAATCGGAGCTGTTCAATCGAAGCTCATGCGGATCGTCTGCCGCCATGAACAGCTCAAAGTCTCCTTCCATCAGTTAAATTTTCAAGTCCGAACTGGTTTGCTTGAGGTATAGTTGCAATCTGTTCATTTCCTTTATTACCTCTAAATTATCGTTATATCGTTTTATCTGAAACTCGGCTGTTATTCTCTTCAAGGCGGAAGATGTATTCGCCTCCCTGGGTCTGCAACTGATGAATTTGGTGGGACTGAAGACGAATGAAATGGCTGCGGAGGGGAGATTCAGCACCATAGTCACTTCAGTTGATAACTCCCATTCTCAGGTAATTAGAAAAATATATCTTGAAATTGATCAGTTTTCGTGTTTGAGTGCGCACAAGTTCCGTCATAATTTGCTGGAATCGAGTCGTTATATGAAAACGGCATACTTATAGGTGGATTCACGGTTACTCGTAGTACCTTGTGCAGATACTGTGAATATCTCTGTGGACACGGCTAAAATTTATGATATGTATCCCGTGTAAATGTGCCTTTCTGAAGTCTATGGCTATTTTTTGCTGATTTAGTTATTTGTGCTTGTGCCTCAGTGGACTCGAATGTGAAAGTTTTGAAGAGGTCTGTGGAGGCTTGATCCCATCTGTTTATGTTCTTTTATTCAATGAACATAATAATATAGCCAGGATCTGTGTGGCAGTGAGATCATAATTAAATCAGTATGTGTGATTTGAGATCATATGACCGAACAAGTAATTCAAAATTAAATGGTTTATGCTGGAAAAAAAAAAGTATGCAAAGCTGAAAGTCATCATGTATAATTAGGACGCCTGTGGAGGTCAAAAATAAACAATTGAACTAAATCTCGATAGAGCTATAGTTAAAGAGCAAATTAATACATGAAAGGCTCAAAACCAGCAATTATCACTGGTCTAGCACTACAAAAAAATTGATGAATAGTTGCTTTGAAGTATGTAAACCTTTGAGAGCCTAATTGTCTTGAGGCTCTACACAGACTTTTTCTGATTAGTCCTCTGTGCTTGTATAATTTGTTGCTATGGAGGTAGTCTGTGGTCCTGCAATTCTTGTGTGTCAGCAGAATGAAAGTTTTGAGATGTGTAGTAGGTTTGATCGCTGCTGTATAATGTCATCATTATGTAGTAAGGATCCGTTTAGCAATTAGAGCATAATTAAGCTAATATTCACGATAGCAAAAAACAATGAATATATGAATTTCTCAAAATCAGTACTTACTACCTAATACTACCAAATTGATGAAAAATAATATCACTGACTGAAGAATGTAAACCCTCACAAAGACTCCTTCCCACCATGAGATGAAATTACTTTTCTGAATTAGAGCTCTATTATCTGTACGTTCTAAGTGGGCGCCTGCTTTAAGGGCTTGCATTTAAAAGAAGAATACAAATCATCTTAAGTAGTTTCTGGATTTGATATGTGGTGAATGCAACTATCTGAGGGCAGTGGAAGAGGAGAGTTGAGCTTATATGTGTAAGTTTCCATTTATTATCAAACGGAGTATGCCAAAGCACTGCATGCTTTAATCTGAATAAAAGATCACTCTTCAGCTAACAAACTATTATGCCGGTGTGATCACTTAGCTGTATAATTTGATATTATGCACCTTTAACCGCAGGAAGAACACTATATGAATAAAGCCATGCAAGCAGGGAATGAGCTGATAGAGAAACAGAAACTGGAACTAATGAAACTCATCACCCTTCTCAAAAAGATTCAAGCTCAGGTCAATTCAAGCCAAAAGGGCATCATTCAGAACCTAGCTGACCATCAAGCTTTCATGAAAAGTTTCTACCTCAAAGCAATTTCATATGTTTTATCAATTCATCACTCGGACCAGAGCAATGACCTATCCCGTATGATGCTAAAAATCCTTAAAACCTCATTTGATCACGTAAGTGCTGCCCTTGGATCAGTAGAGGCTGGAATAGATGACATGATTTCTGAACTGGCTGATAAGATGTGCAATCCCATGGTTGAGTATGTCAACGGTCTTAAAGTTGAAATGAGAAATGGAACGTGCTCATCTTTACTGAAGGTCGTTAAAGAGATGCACGAAGCAATGCAGGTTAGGGGACTCGAGTTGGAGGAAGCAAGAAATCAAGCAAGGTTAGCTCAAGAAAGTAGGGTTGAAGTCTTGAGCAGGTTAATGAAATCTGAAGAAACGGCTAGGAAACTGACGATATCCCTAGGACATCTAACAGGAGATAACACAGCACCAGAGAAAAACTTTACAGAGGAAAAGGTACTTTTCTTATCATCCATTTTTCTCTCAGGGGGTGTTTGTTTATGGATTTGAAATCACTAGGTTGATTTGATGAAGAGTAAAATGTATATTTGGATTTTGTATATGTTTGAGAGTTAGATATTATAGGATTTGATAGGGTATTGAAAATATAGGTGATAGATGATTGATTGTGACTTTGAAGTTGTGTGTAAAGTAGGGGAGATAGTGTGCGAAGTAAAATTAAGGAGAAAGTGTTGAGTTGGGTAGATACTAGATAATACAGTAATAATTAAAAAGTGGGAGATATATGATTGAGTAAAAAAATAGTAAGATGGGTGTATTCTATAGGATTATAGGATTTGTAATCTTATTCCAAGATTCGGTTTGACAAATCAGGGTTTGGATTTGAAATAAAAATGTGGGTGGAGGCTAAACTAACACACTCGTATATTAGCCCAAGATAGATAGGTAATCAGGCATAAGATAGATGTCTAATCAGACCTAAAATAAAATTAAAATCCAACACACAATACACTCAATTGTGTGTATACCAAATGACTGAAAGACACACCATTTACGATTCAATCTGGGTCAATTGAGATATCCGGGGCTGACTATAAATATCTCAACATATCTATCGAATGCGGGTAATAGTTTAGATAGGGGAAAATGCATAAGTTAACCAAAAAAGAAATGATAAAAAGGAAAACCACCAAAGAAAAATCAATTTAAACATTTTTCCTTCCCATTGAAAGGTCTCTCTTTTAAGAATTCCTTAGTCCTTACATCTATGCAAGTAACCTAATGATTTTTCATTACAAATTCAATTGTCACTAATTTTCCTTCAAAAAAATTGTTAGATTCACATGAATTATGAAAAATAAATGAATTATAGTTTCCCATTTTAACCCTTTATGATTTCTGTAAGGTCTACTTGTGCTAACCAACACTGTTCTTTTTCTTTTGTTGCTCGGAAGTCTTCAAGTATGAAGGAGGACAAGGGTAAAGATGACAACTTATTATGGGAACTACTTCAGAAAAAAAGGAAGTCCCTCTCAGATAGTCCTACTCCTGATGGACCAAACAAGCTTCTAGGCGTGATAACATGCAGCAAAAAGCCTTCTTCGAGTATGATTATTCCCTCACACAATCGCGCGCCTATTACACATTCTCAATCAAAAAGGCCTCATCGACAGTCTTCACTCATCAATTCCAGGATGCTATTATGTTCTTCCCCTTCAGCAACTACTGACACAGCTGAACGTGGCAAGCGTGTGACTCCCTAACTTTCAAGCCTAAAGGCATTCCCTTTTCACAACCGATTCACTCAGATAAGTTGATAGTTGGATTTTACCTTTCACTCGTGATGTTTTAATGGTTTTTAAAATTTGTGAATGTATAGGATCCCATTGCTACAATGTTCATAATGGTAAACTAAATATATAGCAGCAGTTGAGTTTCTCATAATTTGTCTACTTGTTGTCGATTATAGGTACCGAATTGAAATATATATTCATCACACCACAATGACTTCATTGTTCTTGTTTCTTCTATTAGTCTGCTTTATTTCATTTCATAAATATGAAATTGTAAAGCGTTGAGCCCAGTTTGCTGTAGATTATGGTAAATTTTAGTTCACCCTAGTATGATAATATATGCGTGAAAAGATCACTAGGGACAGCCCTTATTTTTGCTAAACGATTTTTTCTTTGTTGCATATAGTGTTTCATTTTTCATGTTGTGTCGTATATAGAAGTGACGTCACATGAGGTGCTTGACAAACGATATTATTTGTGATAAAAGATTCGGATTGCTACTTATTAGAGCAACTCCAGGAATATATAATGCATTATTATGTATTGTAGCAAGACTATTGAATGCTCTCGCAATTGTTTATACAATTATTTTTATGCAAATTATATTATATTAATTTTTATTTTAATTATTTTTGTGGGAAGAATATTCTTATTCAGGTAATTAGTACCATTGTTACATAATTTAAATTCTAGTTGTAATATTATGATGAATTTTAATTTACATGAATTTCATTCAATTTTACCTTTTTTTTAAAAAAAATCGATCGACATTTAAATACATAGCCAAAATCAATTTTTATTAAAGGCAAAAACTTGTGTGAGACCTTCGTGAGACGGGTCTTATTTGACCCATACTCTCACCGTTAAAATATTTGAAAGAATAGATAGACCAGAAACCGTCCCTTCCTGTATCTTGCCCTCTTCTTCGAAGTTTCTGTAATGGTGCCCCTCTACCCCTTTATCACATTTTTCTCTCTCTCTCTTCCTGCTTTCCCCTCTTGGGAAGTTCATGGACGAGAGAGACACTGTCAATAGAGAGAGCCTCAACCTTCGGCGAAGTGAAGCAGCTGGGCTGCGGCGGTGATGAAGGCAGAAAGGGCAGAGATTTCGGCGGCGCTGAACAAGATGAAGGAGACTCGTATGGATGTGGAGAAAAAAATTGCGGAAGGAAGAAGATCGAGGACAGCTTTAAAAGGGTTGGCGAGTTTGAATGAGGAGACTGTGAAAGCTCTTGATTTGCAGATTGCTAATCTTAGTGATGAAATTATCCCTTTTAGAAAAAGGGTAACTAAATTAAATAAAATGTTGATTTGTGTTGTGGTGTTGGGGCTAAATTGTGAATTTATTTGGATGATCCCCAATTTCAGATTTACTTTACATCGATTACAAATACTGGAAAATGAATGAATATGGCATATACAGAGTACTATTTATTTAGCTTTGTGTTTCAAAAATTCTTGGATTATTGTTGTTATTAGATTTCAGTATGGATTTTTCTTTTCTTTTTTTACAGATGTGTATGATTAGGGTGGTTTTGGGATTTATGTTCTACAATTACTAGATAGAATTGGGTGATAATGATCATTAACTTATTTATGCTTAAACATGCTTAGCTGCTCCCATATTATACAGGCTAGATGTTTACTTCATTTATTGGGATATAGGGGAATTAACATATTGTTGGTAGGTGAAACTCCTAGAACAACTCTGCATTTATTGTATTTTTTTTAGGGATACATAAGAATTTAATCACTACTGCTCAACTAAAGAAGCAATCCTATGCTATCAAAAGAGACTACTCCACTTCAACCATGCGAAATGGTAGAGTGCACCGTCTTTTGTGTCAAATTATGTGCTTTCTTGTTTTTTTGGGGGGGAAGGGGGGTATGCGCTTTCTTGTTACTGCTTCTAGGGATATACTTGAATTTGTACACTACAAATTCTCGTGTCTTTTGTTGAATTCTAGTAGCAATGCTCATCTCTGGTGTCAGCACACTACAACTCGTTGAACAGAGGCTTATTGCTTGTTGTGAATCAAACTCGACCACAAACCCTGTCCATTTTAATGTCATTGCTTCCGTAAGAGCTCTCTCAATTGCTTGTAACTCCACGCCCAATGCGCTCCATTTTGGGGTAACTTTTTTCGAGAAACTTGTCACAATCTATCCTTTTTCATCAACCCCAATTCCTCCAACCCCGTAATGCCGAAGATCCTAATTGAACGCTCCGTCGATCCTCATTTTATTGTATTGTTTTAAAGTATAAAATCGATTGATTATAAAAAAAATCTAAAATTGAGTTATGCAACTGATGAAATTAGTAAAAATAATCATTTTCATCAACATATCATCTCATTCATTAACTAATATTTAAAAAGTGACCATGTTTATACAAAAAAGTGATAATATTTAAATAAAAAGTGATAGTCACTTTTAATAAAAATATTATCACTATTAGCTAAATTTTAGTATTATTTTTAATAGTGATAATTATATTAAATAAAAGTGACAACAATTAACTCTAAAAAAATTAACTTGGTAAAGATAGCATTGTCCACTCATATATTCTCATTCTCTAACTCATATTTGAAAAGTGATAATCCTTCTACAAAAAATGATAGTAATATTTATGTAAAAGATAATAGTCACTTTTCATAAAAGTATTATCATTTTTAAGATTAGCTTAGATTAAATCTAGATTAACTATATCTTAACTTTATAATTTATTTAATAACTTAGATTAAGGATAGATTATTCTTTAGAATTTAAAAAGTTTTTAGATATCATTCTAATCTAATCTAATCATTATTTACTATCAAACATAGTCTAGCTAAACTTTTTATCACTTTGTGGATAGTGATAGTTGTATAAAGTGACAACAATTAACTATGAAAACTAGCACAATTAGTAAAGACAATCATCTTTCACTGACATATAATTTCATTTATTAACTCATAACTAAAAAGTGATGATGTTTATAAAAAAAGTGACAATGTTTATGCAAAAAGTGATAGCCACTTTTAATAAATACATTATCACTTTAACTAAAATTTCATCATTATTTTAATAGTGATAATTATATAAGTAAAAAGTGACAATAATTAACTTTAAGAACTAACACAATTACTATACATAATCATGTCCACTAACATATAATCACATTCATTAACTCTTATCTAAAAAGTACAATATTTATGCCAAAAAAAAAATGTGACAATGTTTATGTAAAAAAGTGATCATCTTAAAGTAAAAAGTGATAGTCACTCTTAATAAAAATATTATCACTTTTGGCTAAAATTTTCATTATTTTTCGATATATAAAAAACTCTTATTATTATTATTATTAAAATATAAGAACTCCTAGGCCCAATTCAATTAAAGCCCATGTAAATCGGCAACCTGACTTACCCAATTCGCTAATGGGATCACTAAATATATGGGCTTCAGCATTTTTAATCTACCTGTTCACCCGCTATTGTATTCTGGAAAAAATGGGTCAAATGAGGACCCGTCTCACCAAATAAGATCCGTGAGACGGTCTCACCCAAGAACTTCCCTTTATTAAAATAATGCATTTTGTTTATAAATTAGTATTGTAGCATAATAAAAACAATCAATCCATTGAGGATGATGTGGGATTAATATTTTGAACATTTTACACATTTCAAAAAAAAAAAAAAAAAGTAAGAAGAGTATATTTTGAGGGGAAAAAAAAAACCAATCCTTTTAACCATTAACATCTTAGAAGATTTCACAAAGTCATTATCGCTTAGTTTTTTATTTTTCGAGAATATTTTAGCAAATGAATTAGTTGTTAATGTTTCTTTAGTACTTTTGGTGATTCCTATCCCCGTCATGTTCCTGGGATTATTTACAAATGGTATTCAAGCTCTGATTTTTGCAAACTAGTCCAAAAACTTTGTAATTTGCTCCCTCTAATTCACACGTAGTAGGGATAATATTACGACATACTTCCTCCGTGTTCGTTAGTTATTTATTTAGTGTTGTTTGCACACGTTTAAAAAAAAAAAAAAAGAACGGAGTAATATTTAATGTATAGTGATTAGTGAGGTATTGAGATAGAGAGATATTATTATCAAGGAAAAAAGTAGACAAGTAGGATGGTGCTGTCAAAAATGAAAATGTAGCTTTAACGAGAGATCACTTAAAAAAATAAAATTAGTAATTTACGGTGAAACAAGGGAGTATTATATATTTATGAAACTTCCAAAAAAACTCCAATAAAACAGGAATTTCCATTCATTCAAAATCACAAGCCATTTCTTCTCATCTCCTTTCCACCTTCTCCCAATGACTAAATCACCTGCACACCATACAAGCAACTTCCTTCTCTTCCAATACCCACAATTAAACTTCCAACACATATGTGTTAGTAATAGTACTCTCTCCTTCCCAACATTTTTTTTGTATGGTACGGAGTTTAAGAAAATAAAATATAATGATATGTAAAGTAAAATAAAGGAAGAGTTTATTGATAATTCATTGATTAAAATGGATGAAAATTTGACTAAAATTATAAATTTAGTTAAATTGTGGGCCCAAGTAAAATAAATGAGGAGTATTATTGATAAAAAATATGTGAGTTATTTCTTTTTTTTTGAATATGCAAATAATGTTGGAACGTCCTGTTAAAAAAAATGTGCATATAACCACGGGATGGGGGGAGTATATACTACCTACAAGTAAGAAAAACTTAGTACTGCGATATTTATACAATATCACATGCCATGTCTCCCAAGTCCCAACTATATGATGAAGCAATTTCCATATGAGAATTTCTCATTTAATGTAATTCAGTTGATTCTTTTGATTGTGGGATGGTCGAATTTTTCTTGCTCCACTTATTGACACAATTTTTTTTTTTTTTAAATACAATCTTATACTCCTTGTCAATATTTTATATGAAGTTGTTAAACAAAATATCCTGAAATTGATTGATGTGCCTAATTGTGTTATACACGACTTTTATATATAGAAATCAGCTTTTAATTCTAAATTAATTAAATTAACCTCCAACCAAATCCGGCTTTTTTAAGAAACTTATGGGACATTTGAAAAACTTATGGGGGACGGAGAGAGTAATTGTTACTCCCCCGTCCCGTGATTATTTGCACACTTTTTTTATTGGAATGTTTCAAAATTATTTGCACACTCTTAATATGGAAATATCTCACAAAATTAATAAACTTACAACATCATTTTATTTTCAAAATTGTCACTTCTTTTTTCAATACATTTCACTTTACCCCTCATCAAATCCACTTTACATCTCATCAAATCCACTTTACACCTCATGAAATAACCCAAAATATCTTTTATTTATCTTACATCATCAACCACTAATTCTCATTTTCTTAAAAAATGTGTCGGTCAAACTATGCAAAACATCGTGAGACGGACACAGAGGGAGTAAAAAATATTTTCTCCATCCATGAAAAATAGTCTCATTTACCTTATATTCTTTGTCCACAAAATATAGTCTCATACAATTTATGAAAACTATCACCATTCAACCATCACTTAATTACTTAAATTATCATCAACTTTATTCACAAACAATCATTTTATTTACCATGAACCTCACAATACTCTACAATTGTCTTACTTTATCTACTTTTTTCTTAAAATGTGTGCCCTACTCCAATCCAATGAGACTACATTTCATTAACGAAGGGCGTGTGATAAAATAATTTTGACCGGAAAAGGCGATGGCGACAAATATGGCATGCTTAAGTCTAATCAATCAAGACTTGAAATGAGACTATTGAATTGAATGTGGACTGAATCTTATCACTTTACTACAGTCTGCAACACATATAACTTGCTGACAAATTTTCAAATAACCCCTCCACCATCTTCAAATTTATGTTTTCTGGCCCCTACCTACTGGCTCTATTTTCATCCTAATCAACCCTAATTAAAACTTAACCAAACAATAGTCCACTTGTTCCAACTCTTATAAATTATTGAAAAGGTGTATTTTTTTTATTTCGTATTTTACAACAAACAATATATGATCTTTTTATAATATAATTACACTCCTAATTAGTTGTTTAACGTGATAAAGCGAGATAATGTGTCAACTTTTCATTAAGAGTATGTTTGTTTTGGGATTTTGAGTAAGATGAGAGATAACTTTATGTCAAATCAAATTGTGTAAGAGTGGTTGGATGAGATGTAATAGTAGAATGTAATAGTATGATGTATAGGTATTTTTAAGGATGAGTGTAGGTGAATAGGAAAACCCGGATGTAAAATTCCGAAGTAGAACAAGAACGGGGTGAGTCCCAAAATAAACATGCCCTAAACGTTCATCTTCGTAAAACAGAACAAATCCCTTGAATCATGGTAGAAAAACTTATTGGAAAAGATAAAATATGCTTGCCTCTCTCTTTGGTTGGGTTGCTCACATAAAGTATATTTGTTTTCTTTTTTACTCATTCCTTTCCATAATAAGTTTTATAAATAGATGGATACGCATTACGCATATTAAGAAAGTGTAATAATGAATTAACTTTTATTTTATAATATCATTTATGTAAAATTAAGAATATTATGAAAGTGAAATTTATAAAAAATATGTAAAAATTATTGTACAACGTCATAAAAAGAAAAATATAAAAATTATTGTGGGAGGGAGTGATTAAAAAAATATAGCATATCACCCTTATTTTTCTTCCTCTTTCCACCTTTTATTTTCCTTCATCTCTTTTTTCTTCTTTCTAGTTAATTAAATTAACCTCCAACCAAATCCTAATTTAAATTCAAAGAATGGCAAATATAAAGCTGCTCCATATGTCTGTTGTCTCTTTTCTTGCGAGACGTAGGAACAACTTTATGGAAAAAAGGCCACGTTTCCTACCTACTATCTGCAACATCAAGTCAAATAGGTACGTAGGCGTAGCTGTCAATTTGGATTCATAAAGTATTATACTCCCTCTGTCCGCTATAAGTGTTAAATACTTACCAAAAAAGGTATGAAAAGCTTATAGGCGGATGGACAAAAATGGTAAAATGGGAAGCTTATAGACGGACGGAGGGAGTAATAATATTTACATGGGCTAGTCTTGGGTGAGACCGTCTCACAGAATGAGATCCGTGAGACGGCCTTTATATATAAAAAGTGATAATGTTTGAGCAAAAAGTGATATTCACTTTTGTTAAAAATATTATCACATTTTACTTAAACATTATCATTTTTTTTACAAACTAAAATCTGGAAAAAAAATATGAATTATCCTACCCAGAATTTTGAAATATGGGTTAAAAGGACCCGTCTCACAGAAAAAGATCCGTGAGACGGTCTCACACAAGTTTTTGCCTATTTACATTATATAAACATTGTGTCCTTTTGTATTTACATTAATAGTGTACATTTTATTTCATCTTTTTAAGTTTGTATTAAAACTTATAAATAGGGGTGTAAATGTTGTAGTAAACACTTGGAGATGGAATAAAAGATTTCTATATTATCTCTTCATCTTGTTTACTTATGTAATATATGAAGTTGTACTTTTAAATTGTTTCAACACGATTTTAATTTTTGATTATATATTTAATGTAGTTATATCTATTGAACATGTCTCCAGAAGTCTTTTTTTTTTTTTTATGGAGCATGTCTCAGAAGTCATAAGGAGTACTTCCTCCGTCTCACAGAAATTTGCACACTTTTCATATATGGATATCCATACCAATTTGCACACTCTAAAAGGAAATATCTTCACAACCCTCACTCTTGAAATATACTCATATTTACCCATATGCCATTACTTTTCCACACTCAATCTACTTTTTACTTTACTTTATTCATAAAAGTTTACAAAACTACCCCTCAAAACATCAATCATTACACATTTTCTTACCCATTTCTTAAAATGTGTGCCGGTCAAAGGGTGCAAGTTCCTCCGGGATGGAGGGAGTATTACTTATGTACCATTTGTGAGGAGAAATCATTCTTTAGACAAATACTCCCTCCGTCCGCCTATAAGTTTCTCATTTTACCATTTTAGTCCGTCCGCCTATAAGCTTTACATACCCTTTTTGGTAAGTACTTTTTCTCTCTATCTCTCTCCTTCTTCCAATCACATCACTTGTACTATATCTATTATTTAATCACTTTTCTTAATCTATGTGCCAAAAAATAGCGGGAAACTTATAGGCGGACGGAGGGAGTAATAAATAATTTGAATGGCGTGTGTTTTTTAAATAAGGCAAAAACCAGGCCTGCTCATGAAAACGTATTTTGCATAAATGGAGTTAGGTTCAAAGGGCTTCTGCAAAAAATATTTATTTCTTTTTTCTTGAAGGATTTTGTGCAGCTTTATACGCTACAATCGTACTTTCTGAAGATGTTCCTATCTTGGCCAATGAGGTTCCACCAGAGGTATTACTATTCTTTGCAGCTAGCTGGCCTATAACTAGCACAAAAAATAAACTTGCTACAATTCTTTCTAAACTACTATTCTTGAAACCCACCAGAGGTACTACTATTCTTGAAAAAAACTCTCCAACTTCATAGATGGCGAACAATCTTCACGAGAGCTTGAGAAGAGCGTCTCGCAGCAGCTAGATGATAATGTATGTATGGTTCACTTTATTTTGTAATTGTATGATATGCTAGCTAGATCATGCTAGAAGAAGCTAGGAACCAATAAGTCGATCTAAAACTTGATATTTATATTTGGGTAATTTGATGAATATTTGTTAACAGCATGTGACAAGAATTAATAAATTGGTATTTTTTGCACTTTGCCTCAAGAGCCTAGCTGCTAGTATTTGTTCTTACATATATTTATTGTTACAAGTATTAATTCTTATACTTTGTACTATATTTTACATGATCTCAGGATGGGAAAGCTTTATACAAAAACCTCCTGCAAAAACTTATTTATAAAATGGACCTTCAATGTCAATAGGATCGGATATGGCACGGATCTTGCTTCCACCTTTCCGGTCCATTGTAATTATAGGTCCTGATACTTTTATAGGATTCGGAGCCAACAAAAAGAAGACAGTCGAGCCGACCAAATTTGCCTACCTTGCCCTTGTTCACAAATGGTAAGAAAAATCGTTTATTCTTATGATTAAATATTATTATTTAACAACTAGTATTAATTATTGATTTGTCAAATTGCACCTTAGAAATTTTGTTTTAAAGTTCGTACATGTATAATTAATTTAACAACTATTTACATGAAAGATGAAGATAAAGACTTGTCAACAACAAATCTTCGCGAGAGAGAACGAGAGCTTGAGAGGAGGGTCTCGCAACTGCTAGAGGATAATGTATGTATGTATGGTTCACTTTATTTTGTAATTTTATGATATGCTAGCTAGATCATGCTAGAAGAAGCTAGGAATCAATAAGTCGATCTAAAACTTGCTATTTATATTTGGGTAATTTGATGAATATTTGTTAACAGCATGTGACAAGAAATATTAAATTGGTATTTTTTGCACTTTGCCTCAAGAGCCTAGCTGCTAGTATTTGCATAAACATATTTCTTATATTGTTATTAAATTGTTACAAGTATTAATTCTTATATTGTATTTTACATGACCTCAGGAGGATGAAGGTGTATACAAAAATAAACTTATCTATAAAATGGACCTTCCATGTCCTTTCTATTGGACAATCGGATATGGTACGGATCGCTTGCATCCACCATTTCAGTCCATTGTAACTATAGGACCTGACACTCTCACAGAATCCGGAGCCAACAAAAAGAAGGTAGCTTAGGCGAGTGCGACCAAGGTTGCCTACCATGCCCTTGTTCACAAATGGTAAGAAAAATCATATTAATTTATTCTTATGATTAAATATTAGTAGTACTTAACAAATAGTATTAATTATTGATTTATTAAATTGCACCTTAGAAATTTTGTTTTAAAGTTCGTACATGCATAATTAACTTAACAACTATTTACATGGAAGATGAAGATGAAGATAAAGACGAGGAGAGGAAGAGGACTTAGCTGAAGTTTCACCGTGAATGTTCAAAAATATTAGTAAATGTTAATTTTGTTTACTATGAATGCTATGAACCATTTAAACACTTCCTACATGTTTCTTTTGCCATGTAATTTCAAGAATTCGTATATGTTAATTCAAGAATTTGTCTTCCATGCATATTCATAAATGTTGAGATTTTTTTTATATAATTTGTGTTACCCTGATGAAATATCCAATATTGTTTGTCTGTCATTATTTGTGATAAAATATTCAGATTGCTATTTGCTGGAGTACTTAGTTATGCGCTTTGCGCTGTACTTTTTTAATATAATGGGTGGTATATATGAGCATATTGAGTCGGACGTATTGAATAAAATCCCAGGGTTATGTCTTTTGTTATATTATTATTTGATTTTCCTTTGGGCTTGGGGGTCTTAAAAATGGTTCGGGTGGGGGTTCTATTAAGAATAAAGAAAACGATTGTCAATTTTAATTTACATGAATTTCATTTAATTTTACCTTTTTTTTTCTTTCAAAATTCGATCGTTATTTAAATACATAGCCAAAATTGTTACTCCCTCCGTCACGGGAAAGCTCCCCATGAGCTACGGGCACGAGTTTAAGAAAAATAATATAATAAGTAGATGTATTAGAAGTGATGTGATTGAGAGAAGAATCTATATATATAAAAGGAGGAAAGTTCTCTCCTAAGATTGACACGTGGCTCTCCAGATCTTGACATGTGTACGCCACATCATGCCACGTCATTATTTAATTCCCTTTCTTCTTTGTGTGTGTCTTCTCGCGTCTCACCATCACCGTTTCACCTTTCACCGTGTGTTTGTCTTCTCGCGTCTCACCATCAAGGCAGAAGAGAACAAATAGGCGAAGTTAGGGAGACGTTTGAACCAAAAATCATCTGAGTGTGAGGGAGGGAGCCAAAGAGATTAGAGTTTGTTATTAGGAGTATTATGGTATTACTGCACGCCAGCAGAGGTGAAGAAGGAGGAGGAGAAGAAGACAGATTGTTGCAGCAGGGAGAGGAACGAGGCAAGACGAAGAAGGGTATGCGATTGGGGAAGTACGAATTCGCCAGAAATCTGAAAACCGGTGAACCATTTGCCATCAAAATATTGGAGAAGAACAAAACTCGCGATCTCAATATCACTGATCAGGCAAGCCAGTCTTCTTCTACGCCTATCCTTTTTTTTAAAAATTTTCAGATCGATTGCTTAATTCATATATGCGTTTCTTCTTCCTTCAAACTCGGTTACCTGCATAATTATTGCTAATCCAGAAATTTAACATCATGTCTAGATCTGATAGCTGACCCGCGCGTATTTTGCCTCTTTGTGATTAATTGAAACTGAGTATGTGCCCTAATTCATTGATCCATTTGTACAAAATTGAATTCATGTTGAGTCCATTGTTTTGTTCATTCCGTAGTGAATCTTTTGGATCTAATGTGGGGGATATAGGTTATTAGTGTATATAATAATCTTTCACCTCTCAAAAAACCAGTCCTAAATTTGATGCCACGTCATGTTTGTACAGATATGAGGAATTAAAAAAAAACTTTTCTGTTGGTGTTGGCATTGGTTTAGTTGGATAGTGTCGATTGTATAGAATTTGTATACAATCACGACACCTTCTTGCTCAGATATTCTCTTATGTCCTCATTGTTTAATTTAAAGTGCTGAATTAATATTTTGATGTGCATTCTAGAAAGAAAAAAAAAAATCCCTAATAGAAACTTTTGGTTTTCTAACATGAACTACTCATCCAGTGTATTGCTTAAATTCACAGGGCCCCCCTTTTGATCGATCGGATTTCTATTTCTCTGCCTTCCAGTTCGTTTGTCTTCTCACAAAGGGAAAGTATAGATCAACTCCTGAAGAAAGAGGGGAATCCAGGTTGAACCTTCGTGAGCAACTTATGTTTATATTTTCGTGAGCAGATGGATTTGAGTTAGTAATCGCTTGTTGAGGTTTAAAGGAGAAGAAGTAAATTAGAGCAATTTGAAGTAATCTATTTACTACACTATTTTCTTTCGTGAAATTGAGTGTATAATAAAACTCAAATTTTAGTAGTAATATAATATAAATTGAATTGATTTATATGATGATCATTGAAATGTTTTGTATAGTACTTGAGACTATGTGTGCAATGATGGAGTGAGCAACGCCCATCAGGTGTTTGACATAATGTCGAGGGAAATTTAGTTTCTTAATTGAGGCTTTGTAAGAAGGGATTCAACTAACTAATTGTTTGATATAATTCTTATAAGATTTTTGTTATACCTAGTCAAAGAAGTCAATCTTTGACAAGTCAATCCTAGTCACAAGCTTACGTGGCGAGGACCAGTCAACAAAGTCTTGCGACGACTAGTCAACAAGACCAAGAAAATGTAATAGAATAGATGTATTTAAAATATTTAAATGCTCGCTCAAAGGAGTTGACGAGCACCTGTTTTAGTTAGCTGCTCGCCCAAGTGTGTGGGCGAGCACATATCTATCTTAGCTAGAATAGTCTTTGAAGCCTTGGGAGACAGCATGGAGCGTGGCGACCACACTCCTCGACATGGTCCTCCGGCGACCACCGTAGCTCAGCTCCTCGGCATCTCGGCGAGGACGAGCACCAAAGGCGGTTTAGCATTAAATGCGCCATCAAATCACCTTTTCGGGCAGAAGACAGGTCCAATGAGGGCGTGCCACGTGTAAAGGGCGGGCAGCCCCTAGAAACCACTATATAATGCCTAAAAGAGGCTCATTTGTAGTGAGGTTACACATTCCACCAAATCACTCAACCCAAAGCAATAAACTCTCCCAAAGCTCTCAAGCTTTTAGCTTCTCCAAGAAGCTACTTCTTGTGTTCTTGCTTGTTCTTCTTTAGATCATCAAGATCATCACATAAATACTCCCTAAACACGTAATAAACCCCCGATCATTATACATGTTTGTCTCGTGCTAACAAATAGTCCACATCCGAATCAACCATCAAAAGCACGTACAACATTTGGCGCTAGAAGGAGGGGTCCTTTTACGTGTTCTTCATCTCAGTTTCGTCCGATCATCGAGCGATCGGTTAGCAAACTCCGTTTTCAGGTTTTTAATCGGTAGTTCCACCTTTTAAAGCTTTGTTTACGTATTTCCGTGTTCTTCGTGTTCTTGAATATTTACGATATTCGAGACATATTTTGGAGTTTGATCTCCGTGTAATTCGTTTTTAAGCTTTAAGTTGTTGTTACTTACTTCTAAGTAGTTGTAATAGCACGTTCTTCTGCGTAAGAACTCTAATCTTTCGTTTTTAAGCGTCGAAAGCTTAAGAACAGTCATATCTTTGTAATAATCCCCAGAGACACTCTTTAAACGATGTCTCACCATACTCCACATGACGGAATCTTACCGTCCGGAGGGAACGAACCCCTTCCGACGCCGGTAAATCCGTTTGCAAACTTGAACGTAGGGGACATTTTGAAAGATCCCCAACACTTGAAAGACTTTTCTGACTTCCTCATGGAGAAGAGGAGGCAGAATGAGAAAGAAGAGCTAGAGAAGGCCAAAGATCAGGCCTTCGACAAAGCTCGCAAAGCCAAGGGGAATGAGGACAATCGTTCCTATCACTCCTCTATTCACCCCCAAGACAAGGGGAAGGATAAAGCGGCCGAGTACTCCCACAATAGCCACACGGGGGACTCGCGACACCGAGATTCGGTTTTCAACCGGATGGATGACAAAGATAGAAGGGCTCCTCGCCGAGTACCGTTCAATGTGGATGGTCGACCAGGCAGAGCCGACCACCACCGAGATCACGCTGATAAGAGAGATCAGGGCGATAGAGTCTCAGCTCTTGATAGAGTGGGACCAGGGAAGGGTTCGCGAGCTCCTGCGAAGAGTTATCGCAGCCGCCAGTCTGAGAGACATTCCCCCAGGCGATCACGTCATGATGATCGCCCGGCCGCATCCCAAGGGAGCCGACGCGACGAGGTCGTCGTCCCCCGAGCACAAACTGCCGAGGAGGGGCAAATCGCCCAGTTCCTCGAGACCCAAAAATTAATGAAGTTAGAGATGGAAACTCTGCGAGCTGAGGTGGTCGCCTCGAAGCTAGGGACCACCCCACCAATCACTCTGCCCGCACCTCCTTTGAGCGTTGCAATCATTACCGCCCCCATTCAGAGAAAGATTCAAATGCCCTCCATGGCGGCATACGACGGAGCATCCGACCCTAGAGTACATCTGTCCAAGTACTCCAACTATATGGCCTCAATTGGGGCAACGGACGCCACACAATGCAGGAACTTCTCCCTAACTTTGGGAGACCGGGCTCACCGATGGTACACAACGCTGAGTCCCGGATCTGTCACCTCATTCCTTGAGCTAGGACAACTTTTTCTGACCTACTACGGGTCCATTGCTGCTCGCCCAGCCTCAAAGCAGCGTTTGGCAAACGTTCGCCAATCTATAAATGAGTCGGGCAAGGACTTCATCGAGCGTTTCGATAGGCTGGTGATTGATGGGGAGGCCGTGAACGATGAGACGAAACTGATCTCAGCTGTTTTCGGTTTGAGGATAGGTACCAAGCTTTGGGAATCTATCCATCTTACTTTTCCCAGTTCTTATGCGGACTTCCGCACGAGGGCTGGAAACTTCATTCAAATGGAGGAAATAATGGACGCCGCTAAGGCTAACGAGCAGCCGGAGGCGTCCAAGAGGGTCTGGCCCAAGAAGAATACAAACACAGGGGAGTCATCCCAGCCCAAGAAGGCGACCACTCAAGCTGGCAGTGCTCGCCCAGCGAATTTCAGGCCTTTCGAGGAGTCTCCTGAGATCATCTAGTTCAGAGAATCTCTCTCTCTGGATCCCAGGGGTATTTTCAATGCAGTTAGGGGAAAGAATCTGCTCCCCCAGGCCAAGCCAATGCATACAAATGATGAAAAACTGGATGGTAGCAAATTCTGCGACTACCACAACTCCATTGGCCACCACACCAATGGGTGCCGAGACTTGGTGAGAAACCTTTTCAAGCTATACAATGAGGGCAAGCTCGCCCAGTTCATCAAGCCTCTCGGAAATGGCGACAACAGGGGGAAGAAACGTCGCGACGACGGCGACGACCTGCGCCAACAACTGAATCGTCCCAAGCTGACTCCTCCCATGCCACAACATGCTGGCGGCGACATTGATAATGTGGGAGGAGCCTGTATGGTGATAGAAGGCCCTTTAGGGGGAACTCAGTCTGGGAAAGAACTATCTGTTCGCCGGGCTCAGAGCGAGCAGCGAGCACTGAACAATGTCCATCAGGTGTGCGTCGCTCCGACTGCCGAGAAGCCTCTATCTCACCAAATCCTTTTCTCGGACGACGACCTGAACGGCGTGGTGCACCCAAACAATGATGCTTTGGTCATCACGGGGAAGATCATGGGAACCAACGTCCATCGCATGATGGTCGACACTGGGGCATACACCAACATGCTCTTCAAGCATACTCTGGATGCTCTCGGTGATTATGCAGCATACATCGAGCCTTGCGATGATATAATCGTAGGTTTTGGGGATACGCGCAACCTTCCCATTGGGAAAATCAGACTATCCTTGGAGTTGGCATCGTCGAAAGAGCCAGAAATGCACCATGCTAGGCAGCTCGACTTCTTGATCATCGACATGCCATCGTCCTACAACGTTTTCCTCGGCCGACCTTTCTTCAACGAGTTCAAGGCGGCCGTTTCTACTTATTACTACTGTGTAAAATTTCCATCCCCGGCGGGAGTTATAACCGTCAAGGGCGATCAGACGCGGGCGAGGGAGTGTCTTGTCCGTTTTGCAAAGCGTCATTCTAAGGAAAGTACTATGATTGGCCAGTATATTAAGTGTCAAACACAAACAGAGCAAGTGAACTACTTGGAGGGTCTTCCTAGCAAGTACCGAAAGATTGAAATTGGGGAGTGCAGTCATAGTTTCGACGACCACCAAGTGGAGGCGAACGAGCACGCCTCCATGGAAGTGGACGACCACACCCCAATGGATATCGACGAGCAGACAGTCTCGGGCGACCAGCTCCCCGACGACCAGTTGCCAGAAAACTTTCCAGATCTGGAACCTAGGTTAGGCTTTCCAGATCTCGTAAAAAAAAACGACCGGGTCGTGGAGGTTGTGTATAGACTTCACAGATCTAAACGACGCCTGTCCGAAAGATCACTTTCCGATGCCCCACATTGATCACCTAGTAGACAATACAGCGGGGCACGAGATTTTAACTTTTATGGATGCTTTCGCAGGCTACCATCAGATCGCGATGCATCCCGACGACCAGCGGCATACGGCCTTCATGACGGCCACCGAAATGTACAGCTGAAAGAGAATGCCTTTCGGTTTGAAAAACGCGGGGGCAACATACCAAAGACTGGTAAACAAGATGTTTGATAAACACATCGGCGAGATGGTGGAGGTCTATATCGACGACATCGTTGTCAAAAGCTTGCGGAAAGAGGATCACCTACACCACCTCGCCATGACATTCGATATACTGAAGGAGTACAACATGAAGTTAAATCCGAAAAAATGCAGTTTTGGTGTTAGCTCAGGAAAATTTCTGGGGCACTTGGTTAGCCAGCGGGGCATCGAGGCGAATCCGAGTAAAATTCAAGCAGTCATTAACATGCAAAGCCCAAGGAACGTGAAAGAAGTACAGAGGTTGACAGGGTGCCTTGCATCGCTGAACAGATTTATTGCACGAACGGGCGATCGTTGCAAACCTTTTTTCGATGCTCTGAAAAAAGGGAGGTTCGAATGGACCGATGAATTTGAAAAAGCTTTCAAAAAGCTAAAGGAATACCTTTCGGATCCGAAGGTCCTATCTAAACCAGTCCCCGGCGAAATTTTGTATCTGTACTTGGCGGCCACTGACTGTGCGATCAGTTCAGTGCTCGTCCGAGCTGAGGGGAGCACACATCTGCCCATCTACTACGTAAGTCAGACACTGAGAGATGCGGAGTTGAGATACACTCCAATGGAAAAATTGGCGTACGCACTAGTCATGAGCGTCAGAAAATTAAGGCAGTACCTGTTCGACCACGAGGTGGTCGTCCTCACCACCTTTCCACTCCGACGAGCACTGCATCGTCCGGATACCACTAGAAGACTTTTGAAATGGTCGGTGGAAATAGGGCAATTTGGGCTCACCTATGCACCTAGAACGACAATCAAGGGACAAGTGCTGGCTGAATTCATTGTAGAGCTCACTTTCCCGGAGAAAGTGGACGAGGGAATCGAGCTTCCTTGGACACTGTTCGTCGATGGTTCGTCGACGAGCACCAAAGCAGGGGCAGGAATCGTCCTCACCAGCCCAACCGGACAGACGTTTGCTTCGGCGATCGAGTTCGAGTATCGGGCGACCAACAACGAAGCAGAGTACGAGGCTCTGGTTGCAGGAATCAAGATGGCTATGGCCGTGGGCGCCAGAAAACTGAATTTTTTTTCTGACTTTCAGCTGGTTGTATGTCAAATTACGGGCGACTACGAGGCTCGCGACGATCAAATGATAAAGTATCAAGAGCTAGTGAAAGAATTACTCGAGCAATTTGATCAATTCCACATCGAGCAAATCCCTAGGGAGGAGAATACGCAAGCAGATGCGTTAGCTCGGCTGGCCACTTCAGAGGGGGAGGCAATATTTTCAGAAGCGACCATCACTAAAATTTCTTCCCCATCGGTGAACAGAGGTCAGATTTTGCAAGTTGAAGCGACCTGCGACGAGGACTGGAGATCGCCGATCATAAAGTACATCAAGACCGGCGAGCTCCCGGGGGACAAAGTGAAAGCGACCAGATTGCAGCTCAGATCCGCAAGGTACACAGTTATTGGCGACCAGCTGTACAAACGGGGTTTTTCAATGCCTTTATTGAAATGCCTCGGAGAAGACGAGGCGAAGATCGTCATGTACGAAATCCACGATGGATCATGTGGAAATCATACAGGGGGGCAAGCGCTCGCTTTAAAGATCATGAGGCAAGGCTACTTTTGGCCAACACTGAAGAAGGATGCAATTCATTACGCCCAGGCGTGCAAGAGATGTCAAGCTTTTGCACCCGCTATTCACTCACCTCCAGACGAGCTCATCTCCGTCTACAGCTCTTGGCCCTTCGCGAAGTGGGGCATCGACATCATCGGACCTTTCCCGCCTAGCGTCGGGGGGGTAACTTTCGTAGTCGTAGCAGTCGATTACTTCACCAAGTGGACCGAAGCGAAGGCATTGAAGACCATCACAACGGCCCAGATGACAAGCTTCATTTGGAAAAACATAATTTGCAGGTTTGGCCTACCACGAGCAATAGTGACCGACAACGGGCGTCAATTCACAAGTCGAGATATGCTGGATTTCTACTCAGATTGGAACATCAAGAAATTTTTTTCAACACCCTATCATCCACAATCAAATGGTCAAGTAGAGGCGATCAACAAAATCATCAAACACACCTTGAAAGCTAAGCTAGATGGATTGAAGGGCAAATGGGCGGACGAGCTGCACATGGTTCTGTGGGCATATCGGACGACCACGAGGAATTCTACTGGTGAAACTCCTTTCGCACTCGCGTTCGGAACCGAAGCTGTCATACCAGCAGAGGGGCAGGTCCCAACTTTTCGAGTAGCAAATTATGACGAGCAGTTGAATAACGATGTACAGCTCTCCGATTTGGACTTCCTAGAAGAGCGAAGGCTAACAGCGGACGAGAAGAACGTGGTGTACAAGCAAAGATCAGAGCGCTATTACAACACCAAAGTACGTGCTCGCCAATTCACTATCGGCCAGCTCGTACTTCGGAGGGCGACGGAGCAGTCCATTGGCATACTTGGCCCGACTTGGGAGGGTCCGTACCGAATAACGCGCACACTCTTGAACGGATCGTACGAGCTAGAAGATCTAGAGGGCAAGCCGAGCAAGTACCCGTGGAACGCGGTCAAGCTGAAGAAGTATTACCAGTAAGTTTTTAATTTTTTCATATTTGTATAGTTTGTATCTAGTGATCATTTCAATACAAGTACAAGTTTTAAATTTCCGTCAAGGGCTGGATAAGTTTGAATTTTTTAGACAAGGCTCTGCGTAGCCATCTAGGAAACAAAGACGAGCACTCTTTTAACGATGCTCGCAAGGTAGTGGCGACGACGATCACTACCTACCAAACAAAAAAGAGTTCAACCGACGAATGGTTAACTCTAAAAGACGAGCACTCTTTCTTAACGATGCTCGCAAAATAAAGACGAGCACTCTTTCTTAAAGATGCTCGCAAGGTAGTGGCGACGACGATCACTACCTACCAAACAAAAAAGAGTTCAACCGACGAATGGTTAACTCTAAAAGACGAGCACTCTTTCTTAAAGATGCTCGCAAAAGGCAAAGACGAGCACTCTTTCTTAAAAATGCTCGCAACATAAAGACGAGCACTCTTTCTTAAAGATGCTCGCAAGGCAAAGACGAGCACTCTCCCGCAAAGATGCTCGCAATAAAAGTACTTATTAAAAAATGCTTGCAAAAATTAATCATAACATAAATCGAAAAGCACACATCATAAGCAAAAAGTTTATTCATTGAAAAGCCTTAAAGGCTGAAATTACAAAAAGGCCCTAAGTGGCCGAACAGTCCTAAGAAAAATAGAAAATACAAGTAAACTAAGCTACTGGAGCATTCTGCTCGTCGGCAACATCCTCCTCGTTCACAATCTCCTCGGCAGGAGCATCCTGTTCGCCCTGTTGAGGTGGGGAGTCTTGTGGAGGGTTCGAGAAGAGGACCGGAACACCCAACAGTCGAGGGAACAGGAGTCCCAACTCCATCAAAGGAAGCAGAGGGAGTTCTGTTTCCGGCTGAGGATTCTCCTTCATAAGGAGGTCATCCAAAAATCCGCCGAGCGGAGTCACATCCACTTCCGGATGAACGTCCAGCAATCGATGAATGAGCCCGTGGGCAGTAAGCGCCACCGATAGCATGGCAACGCCCCCAGCGAGCTCATTTGTCTCATCTCGCTCATTGGTCATATCGACCAGCTCTTGCCGGAGAGTAGCCAACTCTTCTTCATCAGCTGCAGATTTATTTTGGAAAGAATTTACCTCGGCGCATTTCATTTTCAGCTCATCCTCGACAGCCTGGAGGCGAGCACGGAGACGTTCGATCTCTTGAAGATCTTCTTGATCTTTCTTCCGAACCATCTCAAGTTGGGCCTCAGAATCGGCCAACTTGGCCTCAAGGTCGGTCACCTTCTCGGAAGCGACCCCCAACTGCCTCTCAACAACGGCTTTGGCCTTGGCCATTTGGGTGAGCCTTGCACTCCTCTCCTCGCTGACCTTGCGACTCTCGGCGACCTGGACCGCAAGCCTCTCGAGGGTGTATGTGGCACGGGTCATATCGATGGCGGCCAGTCGCGCGTTCTCTAGAGAGCTCTTGTTGTTCACCTCGTCGATTAGCGTGGTCGTCAGCGACCGGGGTACATTCCTCATGACCCTTGCGACGACCGGGTCCAGAGATTCTTGAGGGGCCGCATCTCGCGACCGGTAGAAGCCGAGGAGGTTGTCGTTGTAAGGTTCAACGATCGAGTTTTCGGCAACCCTAATGAAAAAGAAAGAGTAAGGAAAAGGTACTTGAAAATATTCTAAGGCTTTATTGATTATAAGCTTACCTGGCAACCCTTGCGGCATCCCAGCCGAGTAGTGTGTTGTCTCCCTGAGCTCTCTCCCCGGCCGACGAGCTCGTTGCAGTCTCTCGCGACCGAGTGCTTCGGGGAGGAGGGGATACGACCCGAGTAGGGGGAGGAGGGGATACGCCTGAGTAGGGGGAGGCGAGCTACCCCTCGGCGGAGGAGATCTCCTCGGCGAGATCCTCTTCTCGGCAGCAGGCGGGCGAGAAGTACCTCCTCGAGTTGTTCTAGCAACTCTCTTAGGTGGAGCCCCCGAGGTCTCCGCTCCCTTCCTTTTCTTTTTCCGATTCCATCGACTACCTTGCGCTCGCGCAGCATCCTCGCCTGTTGCATCATCCTGCTAAATGTTATGCGATCAACTTCGACGGATGGAGGAAGGTAAGTAACAACTCTCTCCGGAACCACTACTAATAAAGAAAGACGAGAAGTTAATATTTTACGAGGAGTAAATTCAAAAAAAAATATAGTTAGAAATATGTTGATACCTGGAGGGAACTCTCGAGTGAAGTGGTGAGGAGGTACTCTGAGACCTGCTCGCTCACGCATACACTCCCTGTTCAGAAAGCGACAAGACCTCTCCAGGTAGCGACGATTGAGAACACAGGAAATGTGATATTGGAAGAGAGGCGTAAGACGGTGCTCGGCAGTCTTCTTGCGAGCAGTTTCACCTACAGAAACGAGGAGTTAGTCAGTATAGAAAGAGCGAGCAGAAATAAAAGTAACTTACCACGAATTCTTTGATACTCAGTATCAAGGGGAATGCGATCAGAGGAGCCATCTGGCCTCACTGGACTTTTCCAGTCCCCGGCTACCCACCACCAGTTGGTTTTCCAATCTCTAACCTTGTTGGGAACCCCTTCAACCAATTTAAAATTATCTCGGCCCCTCACGTAAAAATATCCATGACCCACGTTCTCTCCGGCCTCGGCCACCTGAAGGAGATAATTGATCTATTTTGGGCTTAACCATGTGTTCCGACACCCATTCTCGACCGCCACCAGGCCGAACAGTGTAAGAATGCCGATCAGGTTCGACCAACCATTCGGCAAGATTTGAGAAGGGGCCACCTTCAAGAAATGTAGAAAATTTGAGATACTGGGGTGCAGGGGGAACCTCAGCCCTGCCTCCATCATGCCGATGTTGACGGCGACCATCCCTTCTGGCGGCTGGTCGGCCCTCTCATCCGGGCGAGGAACAAAAAAGCAGACATCGGCCGGCAGCTGGTACTTCTTTCGGGAATTTTCTAGCTGGGGCGAGGAGACTGTGCTCGCATACTTGCTTGCTTCATATATTGACTGGAAAGCTTCTCGGTGCGGGCGAGGAACCTCTCGAGGAGGATATTCACAGAAATATTTGTAATAGGCCTCCCTCGAGACCTCGTCGCCATCCAACCTCTCCCTACCACTTAAAATGTCATTTATGCTCTCTGCATACTGAACAACTTCCTCGAAGTCCTCGCGGAGACTCCTCGTCAGGGTCTCCTCGACTTGGGCAGTATCTAGCTGTTCGCCCACCCCTCGATTCAAATCTGGATCGCGCAGATCTGAGTCAGTCTCTTCGACATCCCCCTCCTCGGCATCGTTGCCGACATCATCCCTGTCAGATTCTTCGAGCTCGTCGACATCGACGACCACTGCCTTTCCTAGGTTTCGGACTCCAACGTTTATGGGTTCAGGGGAGTGGATCCTAGAGTCCGAGGAGGATGCCCTCTCCATCAAAGCCACAGAAACGAGGAGTTAGTCAGTATAGAAAGAGCGAGCAGAAATAAAAGTAACTTACCACGAATTCTTTGATACTCAGTATCAAGGGGAATGCGATCAGAGGAGCCATCTGGCCTCACTGGACTTTTCCAGTCCCCGGCTACCCACCACCAGTTGGTTTTCCAATCTCTAACCTTGTTGGGAACCCCTTCAACCAATTTAAAATTATCTCGGCCCCTCACGTAAAAATATCCATGGCCCACGTTCTCTCCGGCCTCGGCCACCTGAAGGAGATAATTGATCTCTTTTGGGCTTAACCATGTGTTCCGACACCCATTCTCGACCGCCACCAGGCCGAACAGTGTAAGAATGCCGATCAGGTTTGACCAACCATTCGGCAAGATTTGAGAAGGGGCCACCTTCAAGAAATGTAGAAAATTTGAGATACTGGGGTGCAGGGGGAACCTCAGCCCTGCCTCCATCATGCCGATGTTGACGGCGACCATCCCTTCTGGCGGCTGGTCGGCCCTCTCATCCGGGCGAGGAACAAAAAAGCAGACATCGGCCGGCAGCTGGTACTTCTTTCGGGAATTTTCTAGCTGGGGCGAGGAGACTGTGCTCGCATACTTGCTTGCTTCATATATTGACTGGAAAGCTTCTCGGTGCGGGCGAGGAACCTCTCGAGGAGGATATTCGCAGAAATATTTGTAATAGGCCTCCCTCGAGACCTCGTCGCCATCCAACCTCTCCCTACCACTTAAAATGTCCTTTATGCTCTCTGCATACTGAACAACTTCCTCGAAGTCCTCGCGGAGACTCCTCGTCAGGGTCTCCTCGACTTGGGCAGTATCTAGGGATGGCAATTTATACCGAACCCGTGGTGATCCGCCCCGCTCCCGTCCCGATCGGGGCGGTTTTTTAGTCTCGTTATCGGGTTCGGTTCGGTTTTCAGGGAAAACCGAAGAACATTAAATCGGGGACGGGGCGGGGACGGTATTTATATACACCGCCCCGCGCCCCGCCCCGAAACCGCCCCGATATACATTATATACATATTTTTTTATATTTATGTATGCACATATATCTATATATATTTTTGTTTTTTCCTTTTAAATGTTTTTTTAATAAATAGTTTTATAACATAATTAATTTTTAATAATATAATAATTTTTTTTTAGAGAGGTATAATAATTATTAAAATAGAAAAATAATAATTAAATAAATAATTCGGTTTTCGGGTCGGGTCGGGGAAAACCCGATACCGATCGGGACGGGGATGGGGATTTTAAAATTTTCCCCGTCGGGGTTCGGGTCGGGTTCGGGGACAAAAATTCCCCGTCGGGGCCGGGGCCGGAGGAGGCATAAACCGGCCCCGCCCCACCCCGTTGCCACTCCTAGCAGTATCTAGCTGTTCGCCCACCCCTCGATTCAAATCTGGATCGCGCAGATCTGAGTCAGTCTCTTCGACATCCCCCTCCTCGGCATCGTTGCCGACATCATCCCTGTCAGATTCTTCGAGCTCGTCGACATCGACGACCACTGCCTTTCCTAGGTTTCGGACTCCAACGTTTATGGGTTCAGGGGAGTGGATCCTAGAGTCCGAGGAGGATGCCCTCTCCATCAAAGCCACAGAAACGAGGAGTTAGTCAGTATAGAAAGAGCGAGCAGAAATAAAAGTAACTTACCACGAATTCTTTGATACTCAGTATCAAGGGGAATGCGATCAGAGGAGCCATCTGGCCTCACTGGACTTTTCCAGTCCCCGGCTACCCACCACCAGTTGGTTTTCCAATCTCTAACCTTGTTGGGAACCCCTTCAACCAATTTAAAATTATCTCGGCCCCTCACGTAAAAATATCCATGGCCCACGTTCTCTCCGGCCTCGGCCACCTGAAGGAGATAATTGATCTCTTTTGGGCTTAACCATGTGTTCTGACACCCATTCTCGACCGCCACCAGGCCGAACAGTGTAAGAATGCCGATCAGGTTCGACCAACCATTCGGCAAGATTTGAGAAGGGGCCACCTTCAAGAAATGTAGAAAATTTGAGATATTGGGGTGCAGGGGGAACCTCAGCCCTGCCTCCATCATGCCGATGTTGACGGCGACCATCCCTTCTGGCGGCTGGTCGGCCCTCTCATCCGGGCGAGGAACAAAAAAGCAGACATCGGCCGGCAGCTGGTACTTCTTTCGGGAATTTTCTAGCTGGGGCGAGGAGACTGTGCTCGCATACTTGCTTGCTTCATATATTGACTGGAAAGCTTCTCGGTGCGGGCGAGGAACCTCTTGAGGAGGATATTCGCAGAAATATTTGTAATAGGCCTCCCTCGAGACCTCGTCGCCATCCAACCTCTCCCTACCACTTAAAATGTCCTTTATGCTCTCTGCATACTGAACAACTTCCTCGAAGTCCTCGCGGAGACTCCTTGTCAGGGTCTCCTCGACTTGGGCAGTATCTAGCTGTTCGCCCACCCCTCGATTCAAATCTGGACCGCGCAGATCTGAGTCAGTCTCTTCGACATCCCCCTCATCGGCATCGTTGCCGACATCATCCCTGTCAGATTCTTCGAGCTCGTCGACATCGACGACCACTGCCTTTCCTAGGTTTCGGACTCCAACGTTTATGGGTTCAGGGGAGTGGATCCTAGAGTCCGAGGAGGATGCCCTCTCCATTAAAGCCATGGCCAAACGGTCTCCGCCGCCGGAATTTTCAGAACCACCCACCAACTGCGGCGGACCACCGTCGGAACCACCACCGGAGCCACCACCAACCTCCATTTTTTCTTAGAAATGGGGGAAGAAGAAGTTTTAAAAGAAGAAAATGAGAGTTAAATACCTTTATATCGATCGAAAACCACCCAAACACGCCGAAAAAGCTTGAAGTAGAAAGCTTGGAAGAAGGCTCGAAAGGATTTCAAAAGTTGCAGAATTGTGAAAGTGTTTTTATGAGGAAGAAAGGCCTATTTATAGGCAAAATTGTGCAGGGACCTATGTGCAAAAAACGGGGTCAAATTCATAATTTTCCCGAAAATTTGGGCTCATTTCCGAATTTGAGTTCGGCAAGTGGACCCCACGCGCGACCTTTGAGGTCGGCACGCGCCCCACGCGCCAAATTCAAATTCTTTGCGCCGCCCACGCGTTTGACACATGTCAGATCCGTCATTATGAAAAGTTGCTTCGATAATCGTGCTCGGCGCTGGAGACGAGGCGACCGCCTCCATCACACGTCATCAAGATCTCAAATTTGTTTGTGTTGTCGAGAATAATTCTTACCATCCAGGGAGACGAGCATACTGCTTGCCTTACCATTCTACGAATACGAAGAAAGGCGACCAGGGGGCAAATGTTATACCTAGTCAAAGAAGTCAATCTTTGACAAGTCAATCCTAGTCACAAGCTTACGTGGCGAGGACCAGTCAACAAAGTCTTGCGACGACTAGTCAACAAGACCAAGAAAATGTAATAGAATAGATGTATTTAAAATATTTAAGTGCTCGCTCAAAGGAGTTGACGAGCACCTGTTTTAGTTAGCTGCTCGCCCAAGTGTGTGGGCGAGCACATATCTATATTAGCTAGAATAGTCTTTGAAGCCTTGGGAGACAACATGGAGCGTGGCGACCACACTCCTCGACATGGTCCTCCGGCGACCACCGTAGCTCAGCTTCTCGGCATCTCGGCGAGGACGAGCACCAAAGGCGGTTTAGCATTAAATGCGCCATCAAATCACCTTTTCGGACAGAAGACAGGTCCAATGAGGGCGTGCCACGTGTAAAGGGCGGGCAGCCCCTAGAAACCACTATATAATGCCTAAAAGAGGCTCATTTGTAGTGAGGTTACACATTCCACCAAATCACCCAACCCAAAGCAATAAACTCTCCCAAACTCTCAAGCTTTTAGCTTCTCCAAGAAGCTACTTCTTGTGTTCTTGCTTGTTCTTCTTTAGATCATCAAGATCATCACATAAATACTCCCTAAACACGTAATAAACCCCCAATCATTATACATGTTTGTCTCGTGCTAACAAATAGTCCACATCCGAATCAACCATCAAAAGCACGTACAACAATTTTATTTCCTTAATTTATCTTTCTCTTCCTCCATGATCAAGGTACGTGGAGGTAAGGTAATTTGTTTCAGTCTTCATCTCTTTTACCGGCGTACTCTTTCCTCTATTTGTGCACAAATTTCAGTTCTGAACTTCTTTCATTTCTACATTTTTCACAAAATATTTGATTGAAATATGCAATTGTCCATGGTTTAATTTTTTTTAACTGTGTTTTAAATATCTCTTCAAAAGGATTCTTTTTTTTGTTACAGAACATTTTGGTTTTTAGTGTCCTGTTTAAGTTGGAATGTGGGGATCTAGCCAGAAATCGTTACCTTTCAGCTTCTGTCTTTTTTATTTCTTTTTCCTTTTCCAGTTCAGCGCAGAGTCGGCAAATCTTGTTGAAGAATGCAAGTTGAAAGTTTCATATGTTCCACCCCCACAACCACCTTCACCAGTGCGAGAGGGATCAGAGGAAGGCTCCTCCCCAAGGGCCTCAGTATCAGATAATGGAACTGTGAATCAGACTTCTGATTTCAACACTGTAAGTATCGCGATATTGAATATAACTGCAAAGATGCAGATTTTCTAACCATCAATTATATTCTTAACAAGTTGTATTTATTTTTTAATTTACACGACTGCAGGTGTCAAAAGGATTTCTTGACCAGCAGGAAAGCTCCACAGAGGTTATATACATGTTATTAATTTGATATATTCATGTTCCTTTCCCATGTCTTAATTTCTCTTTCTTTGCATAAGCTGGTTTTAATATGTATGGTAAATTTTCATGTTTTTTTTCCTTTTTCCTGAGATTGATTATTTGGTTGGAAGTTGTAAAATAAGCCTTGATCTGAGATTAATCGTAGTGATATATAAGTCTTGAGAATTCACACAAAGCATTTTCCTTCATATGAATTGTAAAAAATAAGGTAAGATATGGTAATCAGTTTTTTCTTTGAATTCATGTTGAGTCCATTGTTTTGTTCATTCCGTAGTGAATCTTTTGGATATAATGTGGGGATATAGGTTATTAGTGTATATAATAATCTTTCACCTCTTAAAAAACCAGTCCTAAATTTGATTCTATCCTAACTGTTTGTACAAATATGAGGAATTTTAAAAAAGTTTTTCTGTTGGTGTTGGCATTGGTTTAGTTGGATATTGTCGATTGTATAGAATTTGTATACTATCACGACACCTTCTTGCTCAGATATTCTCTTATGTCCTCATTGTTTAATTTAAAGTGCTGGATTTTGATGTGCATTCTAGAAAAAAAAAATCCTTAATAGAAACTTTTGGATGAAATTAATTATTATCTTTGGTATACCTTTTGATGTCCTCAAATAACTCTTGTTGATTCATTTTATTGAGTTCAGTACTCACCAACTTGTGATCAATTCAGGTTACTCATTGACATCTTTTGCCTAATTTTTTTTAACTATTCTTCATTTTTGGGGGTTCCAGACTGGTCTTTCAAGTTCGGATAGAGCAAAGTTGCCACATTTGTTGAGATGATTGATTACATCCCGGTAATAAAATTCTAATTGTAAGCATAACTATTCTCATTTATTTTCCAGTTTCGGTTGAGAATGGAAAAACCAGTCCTAAATTAGATTCTATCCTAACTGTTTGTACAAATATGAGGAATTTTAAAAAATCTTTTCTGTTGGTGTTGGCGGAGTCGGAGATGGTGGCCTCAATGACTATTTCTACAGAGCCAAAGGGGAACATGCTCTTTTCTCGCAAATTGAGGTATTGAAGAGGGTAATATACTATTGTTGATGTTGATTCTGAATGGTGTGTCTGCTTCTTATGTGTGTAAATTGGGGAATCAAGGTGTGTCTGCTCTTATGTGTGTAAATTGAAGAATCAAGGTGTGTCTGCTCTTATGTGTGTAAATTGGGGAATCAAGGTGTGGTTATAAACTTTGTTGATAATTTAATTTCATGTGTTGTAGAGCATGTCTTAACTTGGTTGATGCAAATATCATTGAATATTTCTGCTTCTTTATGTTATTTTAGGCCTTTGAGTTGTTTGTTTATCTTACCAGTAATTAAATTAATTGATCCATCTGTACAAAATTGAATTCATGTTGAGTCCATTGTTTTGTTCATTCCATAGTGAATCTTTTGGATCAAATGTGGGGAATATAGTGATTTTAAATCTTATAAAGTCCGGCAAACCATGTCTTTTTTCCGGGGTTTAAAACATTTGTAACTTGCAGTACCTTCTTGGTGGGCATAAGGATGTTAATAAAGATAGCAGCAACTGACTTTTCATGCTTTATTATGGGAATGGGAAATTTATAGGTTACTGATGTGTATCCTGTGAGGTGAATATTATCTGTACCAGAAATGAATTTTTCATTTCCTTCTGTTACTTAATTCATCTGTTTGTTTCACAGGTTCTTTACATAATTTTGTTTCTTCGGGCAAATAATCAGACTGAGAACCTTATTGAGGTAAGTCTCAGCTACTTTGATTGCATCATTTTTTTGGGAACATGATACATACAACATTTATAATCTAAAAATAGGTAATGTTATATGCTGTAAGTAATTGTTAACTTCTTAAAAGTCATTTTAACCAAATGAGCATTTTCTACTTTAATTTCGGCGAGTTGATACAAGGTAGTTCAATAAAATTGTTCGGGTGAAGGAACTGATACTCTTGATTCAACTTTCTTGTCTATAGTTTTTTTTAAGCTATCCAAGATTTTATTGATGTTCTTTGTATTTTGAAACCATCTTTGTGCTCTTATATATATTTGAGTTTGGTAACACTTTGCTCTACTTAGAATGGTGCATTGTCAACCTCTTATTCTAATGTTTGAAGGTGGGTTTAAAACACAATAATATAATATTATTATGAATCTATTATCGATGGAAAAAAATACTGTTAATTTTGTAGTCTGTTCTTCTACTTTTACGATAATTTCTCGAATTCTGATTAATATTCACATATGGTCCTGCTTCTTTGTTTGTTTTGCAGGAAAACTGGATTAAACATAAAAATAGATTTGAATTCCATTTAAACTCAGTGCTACATGGAGTTGGGATATCAAGGTTTCAGATATAATGGAGTTTTCCCACATATATATTATGTGTGTATTTAGCTTTCTAAGTAGGTGACTAGAATGTGATAACCATATGACACTAGAGAAGAAAGATATATAACACATGCTCTTGATGCATAAAATATGTATTTGAGTGCTTATGCCTTCTTTTGAATGCTCCAATGTTGTTCGTCAAGCTTCATTTTCTTCTGTAAATTAAGCCTATGGTTAAAAACAATAAGATCCTGATATCAAGATTTTCAGAAAAAGGAAACTAATTTTATACTCCAATTGAAACCTTTTACACGGTTGAGAATTACCTGTCAAATTTTTTATGCCATAATTAATTAAGTTCCATTTTCACCACCTTTATCGCTTCTGCTGCCAAGTTTTTTCTTCCAATTACTTAGTCCTGGAGAACTGCATGATGGTATGAATCGAAGTGTTCTAGATTTGGATGTGATGTTGGAGCAAATTCCAGTTTGTAGCACTGGTAGAATGTTTTACTGTCAATTATTGTTTTATATTCTTATACGAATTATTCATTTTAGCTTGTGTTGCTCGATGTATATCATTTTTCATTAGGTGGGTTTTTGTACTGTTCAATATACAAAATTAATTCTTGGTTTGTGCAGATAAAAAAAAAAGTGGAAAAATTTGAAAATGGAAAGAATGCAACAAAGGAATATATATAATCACGAGGAAAAACGTAAGGAGAAGCATAAGAGATTTTCAAAGAGGAGGAAAACAAGTTTTGTCAGAATCGCATCAGTTCTGGTAAATATATTAATTTCTAAATTGGGCTTCCAGTTCTGCCTTTGGATTCCGTTTTCACGATTCAATTGATTGGATTTAGGTTTGATTACAACCGCAAAATTGTTTTGTGCAATTACTCGAGTTTGTTTCTGTATTCAATTCCTGTTTTAAACGAATCCGGTTTGAATTTTATCTAATATTCTACTGAGTTTGGTTTCTAATTCTTCTGATTTTCATGCTACCTGTTTGTTGAGTCTGTTGGAAGAGAATTTAACGGTTAAGTTTCATTTCTAGAAGAGATTGACGTTCGTCGTGATACATGTTTTTCCATCACCTACACAATACAATGGATAAGAATATGTGCACCTCAGAGTTTCTTTAGACATACAATCAGTAAAAGTGACCAAGTGATAAATCAATTACAATGACAACATAGTGGGTATCTCATTCATTGTTCCTCACTTTCTGCATCTTCAACTGAAGGTGGGATCATCAAGTTGATGTATCACGAGCGCAGGAAAGGGTATGTATTGCTTATTCGTGGCAATATCACTCTGCAATGGAAGTTGTCGGCAGTCTTTTTATCCAGACATTGCCCAATTTTTGCCATTAAACGCAAGGTTAGGTTTTACTTACATAGGGTTCATTTCTAAATTTAGGAATTCTTCAAAAATGATTAATGGTTAAATTTGGTGTTCAGGCATTGATCCCGATATCTAAATCCAGTGGGATATACGGGAGTTGATCCCTACAAATTGTATGTCACGAGTCCTCGATCGAACTTTTATTTTGTTTTCTGGACTGCTAATAATAGAGAATCATGAGCTAAATGAAAGTTTATGAAGATATCTGGTATTTTGATGGATGTTTGGGATTGGAGTTTTCACCATTTTAATTGTCAATATTCAAAATTATTAATTTGTATTTGATATTTGTTTTTATGGTTCTTTACTCATTGAATTTTCTATATTAGGATCTAAACTGAGCTCATTGAATTAATTTGGTTTGTGATGAAACCTTCATCTACAAACTATATTGTAGTTTTGATTTGAAGGCGATGAGATAATTTGTAAATACTTTAGGGCTGCTGACACGTGGCACAATATAAATCTAATCCTGCAGTTCTCATCTTTCATTCATTATGTGTCTATTCTGTTTCAATGACAATGAATATTGTGTCTTTGTATTATCTTTCAATTATTGTAGCAGAGATTGAGCAACTATGACCATCATTGTCGCCGTAATTCGGTAGGTGCAAGTGACGAGGAGTCCACAGGAGAGGAACACCAGGCTAGAGAACATGTGACAGAGGATTTGGAATTTGGCACGTCAGAAAAAGCAGGTGGGTTTCTTTAATCAATTTTTTTTCTTAGCGATTTTTTAATTAATGGGGAGGATAGAATAGGCGATTCCTGCTGAAGGATGGCAAGTTTGTGAAATTATTGGTGTTTGCTGATTTCAGATCGTTTTTGGGTATTAAATTATTTATTTCAAAGTCACTGGTTTGAGTTTTTGTATAGTTTTGAGATTTTTCTTTGTGTTTGTTTTTTGTTACTGCATGCAATTGTAGAATATTTGGAGGTGAGAGGTTAATATGAGTCAAGTATATTTACGCCAGTGCCTCCATTTTCTTACCTTTTGCTAGAGATCATCCAATATACTTTCGGTAGCGGAATGTGTTTATTGCTCCAAAGATGTTATGAGACTACTATCTTTTGCAAAATTACCGCAGCCTAAGTGTCTCTCTCATTCATTTGCTTTGCATATGTGACATGGCAATCTTTTTCCTTAATTTAGTTGCTCAATGTGCACACAGAATTAATGGTTTCTTCCTTGATTTTTTTTTTGGCTCAATGTTCGACTTATTTCATACCAATTACTGTATGAGAACATTTAAAAAAAAAAAAAAATCCTATATTAAAAGGTAGACAAACAATGTCAAATCTATTAGAATCCAATTTTTTTAGACGCATTGGATACATTTATATTGTTTCCATATTGATAAATTTTCAATTTAATCACCTCCCACTACTTTGGCTGAATTCCTTTCATTGACAAATAATGTATGTAGCTTGTGAGAGAAGAAGCCCAGAGAAAGTCTTGAACGTGAAAGAGGTCGCAGAGAAGCAGTTGTTGATTTGTCTGAAGAGTTATCAGAAGGGAAAAAAGTAAACATGTTTACCTTTTACATCAGTCATTGAACGTGTCTGGTTTATAATTACATAGGTGCTCATTTACATTCTGTGTTCATGCCGTATGATTAGTTGAAGGTAGAGGTAAAAAAGAGTGAGGGCAAGCCTGAAAAAGAAGGTTTCCAAGAAGAAAGAGGAATCAAGTGATGATTCATACGATGATGAAAATAGCTCTGATGAGGATGTTGCTGCAGCAAAAATGTGAATAACTTTGATGTTATACCTAAAAAGGGCCCTGCTGCTGTCCAGAAGAAATCTGGACAAGTTGTGACGATTTCTGCACTGAAGATGATGCTCCTCGAGCAAAGAAAGCTCATGTACATGCCCCAAAAATTGATTTTGTTTATGAATTCTATCCTTGAGATGTTCAATTATTTTGGGGATTCTTCAGGTAAGTGGTTCTTCTGATGGAGGTTGCAAATGATGTGCTGATTTGAGATTCATTTAGCTTTAAAAATTGTAAAGTTACTGGCTCATTCTAATTGAACAGAATCCAAACATATGAAAACATGAAATATGAGAAAAATTATTCAAAATGAAGCAATATTCAAGAGTTTTAATAAGGGTATTTGTTTATTCGATTAAAAAATAATTTAAAATAAGCCCGTGCATCGCACGAGTAAAAATCTAGTATAATTAAATGTGAGAGGCAAAAAAGGGATGGAGAGCTTTCTCTGGGACAGACTAAAATGGAAAGTCGGGTAGCTTTCTCTGGGACGGAGGGAGTATTTTGTTTATAAATTAGTATTGTGGCATAATAAAAACAATCAATTCATTGAGGATGATATGGAATTAATATTTTGAACATTTTACACATTAAAAAAAAGTAAGGAGACTATATTTTGAGACAAATAAAAAATGAGTTGCCATTATTTTGGGACTGAGGCAATACTAGAGAACAGTCCGCATTCCATAATCCATAGCATAAAACAAATAGCTGTTCATTCACAATCATCACCCGATAGCGAAATGGCTTACAATGGGATGTATAATTGACAATTCAACGAGTTTAATATCAAGTCTATGAATATCCACAATCGTACACTTTGTGGATGATTTGACTACTACTTGTTGGCAAATGGAGGAACATCACCTCGCATAACCCTCCAGGGCCCATGATAGAAGATTGGCTTCATTAAAGGAACTTCTGCTCCAGGGTGTTCATCCCAGTATCTCTCCTGCAAAATTAATTTGAAAGCCAAAATACGAGGTCAATTCACGAGCCAACTAACTCAAGATTAAGACATGTATAATTGTATTGCAATATTCAGAATACAAAAGGGATATATATAGGCAATTGTAGCAACAAAGTGTTATGACTTGGACACAATATTGTCAGTGATGATACTGTGATAGTAATGAAAGTGAAACACAACTAATTGGAAAGAAAAAAAAGTCATCTGGAATTCAATACCTAGAAATAGACCAATATTTCTTCCAAACACTTATATCAAGGGACTGGAAACAAATTCATCAATGCAGAAGCATGTTTACTCTATTCTATTGGCGTCCATAGAAGCCCTAACTCAAAGAAACTGGTGTTCCGTGCTTCCTCATCCATCTCACTGTGTTCGACGAATTGAAGAGATGGGAAGAGAGATGAGCAATACGACGTCGAATCAAAAACAGCTGTCTTACACGGTCGAGCAACTCGTGTCAACCCCGATATCCTACCTGATCTCGAGAACTACGTCAATGAACAAATGTCATCGCAAACCTACAGCTTGGATGCAAATCTTTGCCTTCTGCGTCTCTACCAGTTTAAGCCAGAGAGAATGAATACTCAGATTGTTGCTCACACTTTGATCAAGGCTCCGATGTCAATGCCAGCCCCCGATTTCAGCCTCTGCCTCTTTTTAATTCCCGAAAGAGTGCAAATGGAAGAACAATTCAAGACTCTCATTGTTCTCTCGCACAACTTGGAGACTGCTAGATTTCGTCAGTTTTGGGATGAAGCTGCTATGAGCTGTCACATATTAGAGGTTGTTCCAGGTTTTGAGCAAGCAATCCAAGGATATGCAGTTCATGTCCTTTCATTGACTTATTAAAAAGTCCCAAGGCCCATTATTGCTGAGGCAATCACCATTGAAGGGCTAGCTCTAGACAAGTTTATTGAGCACCATGTTGCTAACTCTGGTTGGGCTATAGAGAAGCATCAGACCAAGGGCCAACTTGTCACCCTTCCTCGTAATGAGTTTAACCATCCAGAGCTCAAGAAAAATAATGCAGATGCCATTCCGTTGGAGCATATTACCCGAATCCTTCCAATCCTTGGCTAAGACCAGTGAGCGAGCTTAAATTCTCATATCTTTCATGTTGGGATATGCATTTTTTAATTTGCTTGTGGATGCACTGTATAACATCAAAATTTACCTGGAATTACAATCGTCTCATCTGGTTGGACCTCTATGTTTTGACTCTAGTGCAACACTTTTAAATCTCTCTGTTTACTCTTTTCTACTAACTATAAAATGATCTATTTTCAACCGAGAACAACACGTTCTTCCAAACAGCTATATAATGGACAATTTTGAGCATCAAATTAAAACAAATTCAAGAATTGAGCTAAATTTACTATATATCACAGCTATAAAAGGCTTCCAAGAACTACAAAAAATGATTGCCACTCTAATACTTGTTTGTATGCGTCATATTTATTTTCATTCCCCTAAGATGGTCGAAAATAGAACAGAATCTAATTCAATACATGATGCATAACATACATTTTGACTGCACACACCTCAGCAACAACTGTCCCACAAATTTCAGTTTCTATCTCTAAACAGCAACAATGATTGCCACTCTAATATTGTTCATATGCTTCATATTTATTTCCATTTCCCTAAAATGGCCTCTTATCTTATTTACAGTTGAAAACAGAAGTTTAATTCAACTATCCCACAAATTTCACCTTGTATCTCAAAAGAGTAGTAGTTTGTTTACCTTGTAGCATTGCTCAGTGATTGCAGCCCCAATAACCCCTGTATAGAAAGCAGAGACATAGATGGTGATTAGGGGCGTAAAAGAACGTGGGCGTTTGTACGGCTCAATCATGTTCCAAAGAAGGAACCTCTCCCACTTGTTGTTATGATAATCAGTGTATTTCCTCCACAGATAGCTTCCTATTTTTGCCTTCGATGCCATTGCAACCTACCCTAAACCTGTGGTCATTAGGAATCAAACAAACATGTAAATTTCCCCCCAAAATCGTTTCAGAAAAAGCTGTTCTGCTGTTTATTATAAGCAACCAATGTTCCAAGACTCATTCAGTCAATTCAACAAACATGTAATGTGCAACTTAAAACAAGCGAATTGAATAACATCCGTGCGTTCAATTTTGAAAACGTGAAGGTTTCAATCGTTACTTACCGGTGTCTGTACGGAAACGTCAGGCAAAGGCGAATCTCACCGCAGAGATTGAGGAGAGCTGCAGGTTCTAGAATAAATTTTAGGAGGTTAAATAAATTATTAAAATTATTTTTCAAAAAATGAATATTAATGCCATTTATTTGTGGAAATGTGGAATACGCGATACATCATACGCCTACAGGAAAAAGAAAGAAAAAAGAAAGAGGGTGATCACGATAAAAAAAAAAAAGAAGAAAAAAAAAGCAGGCGATTTGAATTATTTTTATTAAATAATGATCCATTTTTTAATATACAAAATACTAATATTCTTAAATTATAAAATATTATATTTTAAAAATATTATTATTTTTAAATTCACTAAAAATAATATTTTTATATATTTTATCTAATAAAATTAATACTCTCTCAGTATCATTTTATTAATTTTTTTCCATATATTTTACTTTCGTTCATCCACGAAAAAGGGTTTAACCGAGAATTGAGGGGCAAACTGGAAATTTCGAGAATGTTTGACGTGGCATGACAAATTTCGCCCAGTTACTATTAAACGGCTAAAATTGAAATATTATAAATACGAATACGAATACGAATACGAATACGAATACGAATACGAATACGAATACAAATTGCAATCCTCAAATTTCATCATTGTTCCCCAAGAAACACTTTCTCTCTCTCACACGACATCGCGCAGCCCCTCACACAGCCATCCGTTCTCTCGCCGCCGTCGTAGCCTCTTCTAAGTCCCCAATTTCAAGGTATGAAATTTTAGATTTGTACATTTTGGTGTAATTTGTAACTTAGCAAGATTGAATTATTTATTTGATGTCTTGGTTTTTATTTGTTGTGATTGTGCTAATTTGTGAAATATATCAGCGTTCTTATCGTTACCTAATTGAAAATCTCTCTTTTCGAAAAAAATGTTAAATTTAAGAAGGAAAAATAAACGAAATTCTTATTTTGGTTTGGTTTGGTTTCGGTACAGATTCTTGACTCTGTAACGTTTCTTTTTCTTCTTTCTACAATTTATTATTATCGTTGTTATATTGATAGCTTTTGTTGGACAGTTTATAATTAGTTTGAAGGTTGGCCATTAATTTCCTAGTTCCATACTTAATTTCGAGCTAAAAATACGATGTTTGAATTTATTAAGATTCATAAATAATGTACTTAGCTGAGTTTTGAGGTCATTTGATGTTTATATACGTGTGTTTTAGCTGGAGGAAGCCAGGAAGGGGAGTATGTGTTGAGTAAATTATGTCCAATTAAGTTGGCAAATTTTGTTCCCAATCTTACATATGGTGATGTTGTATGAATCTTAGTTGCTTCTTATTTTCTTGATGTAGGTTATTTGGAATTCAAATATTATCGGGTGATTGACCTCGTTAGCTATGGTATGTTCCTGCTCCGATTAAATTTTATCTCAACCAATTTGTAATTGGATTTATGTGTAATTTGTTGGCTAATGTCTCAGAATGCCATAAGCTCTTATTTATCTTTAGAAATATTTGTGGGTTCTTATGTCTTATTAGAATATAATTCATCCACCAATCCATACTAACAACAAGTTGCTTTTTAATTGTCTATCATGCATTGCACCGTCAGGGGCATGGAGTAGTTAGTTATGCTGAAATGTGCAAGAGATGCATGTGACTGTAGAATACTTTGATGCTTATTTAATATTTATCACATTTCTACCTATTAATGGTTCGTATTGTTTTGTTGCTCTTAGTATGTTGGTTTAGGATGTTAGCATCACACACTTCATGAAACATATTACCAATTCAAGGTTGCATGAGATCAAATTAGAATGATGTCTCTGATTTGGAATTGCTCTAGGTTTCCTGAGTTTATTGCACAGTACTTAGTGTTTGTTCTTTCTCCCATCACATGCTTAACTATGGAGTTAATCTTTTGACTGCTTAATTACAAAAGTTTTGACTTTTTTATTAATGTTTTTTGATAGGACAGTGTTTCTAATTATTGTCTTGCACTTCTAATTCATGGTAATTATTGCTCATTGCCTAGCCTTTTAGTAGTGTGCATTTAGTTTCTAGAAACCTCGTTAGTTTTTAGCTGTTATAGTTTACCATGGAGTTCTTTAATTCTAAGCCAACCGGATATTTGCAATGAAGAAAAATACTATAGTTGAAACTCTTGTGTTATTCAGTCCACAAATACTCTCCTATTTGAAAAAATATTTGATATTGTAACTTCGTGCTTGTTGCATCTTAATGTTTCAGGCTGCAAAGATTCTTGCCAACTTGATCATCTTGGGCGGTGGGGTAATGGTAAGAGCAGTCGCTCAAGCATACCGTCAAGCACTTGCAAGTAAGTTTTTCCTTTGGATTGTGATTCAATTATGGCTGTTCTCAAATTTAGCATCTCAGCTTGTGAAATCGTCGGGTCGTGATCTGATTGCCAAATTGTGTGGATCTTGATTAATTCTTTCACTTAGTACACATTACGGTATTTCAAGTTGTCGGATGACTGTGCCCTGTTCTCTTCTGGGTTAGAGACGATGATTTATATCAAGTTTTACTCTTAGAAAGAAACTTATTATTTCATAATGTATTGCAGATGCCTCAAAGAATGGTGTTGCTCAAGAAGCAGTCAAACGAGGCAGTAAAATGATGACTGAATCAGAGGCAAGGCAAATCCTAGGCGTTTCTGAGAATACAACATGGGAAGAGGTTCTGAAGGTTTGTTTGTCATCTTGTTTATGTTGCAGTTGGTCAAGAAAGTTGTTTCATAGTTCCCCTATTCCAAAAGATATGGTGTATAACTTGATATTTTTTTCTTTTAATTTTCTCAGAAGTATGATACCTTGTTTGAAAGTAATGCTAAGAGCGGGAGTTTCTATCTCCAGTCAAAGGTACACAGAGCCAAAGAATGTTTGGAAAGTGTTCACCAACCGAAAGCGCAACAAAAGAGTTGAAAATTTCTTTTCAGTTTATTGAAGAGTGCCTCTCGCTCTCCTCTCAATTGGGGATCCCGAATAAGCTGAGGATCTTTGTACGTGTTCTCGTCCGTCTAGTTTCTGGTCGTTAGTCTAGTTTTTACTAGGTATATGAATATACAGTAAAAAGTTAAGTTAGCCTTTCAAGTTATAGTCACATTGGATGGGATGTCCACATTATATACCAATTGACGAGGAACTAATGTTCGTATATTGTGAACATTGTTAGTCTCTTGATATCATGAATATATATATATATTTTTTGCCTTAGTATTACATTTCTATGGCCCGTGGGATCCATTGACCTTACGGTCCCTAGAGTATTTGCTAAGACTTACAAATGAGATGAAGTTTTACATACTCTATTACGATTTACGAGTCCACGATTTCAAGTTCATGCAATAACATAATATATGTGTTAAAAGAGAAAAAAGGCATTTGAGAACTATGATTTTTAAACATCACCTTGTTGCAAAAAAAACTTGCATAAAAGAACCACACAATACCCTCCAAGTGTGATTTCACTCAAACAGAGAAAATATAGCTCTCCCAAAGATTGTTGCTTATTTTCACATTCACAGGCTATCAACTTCATGTTAAAAAAGACTCAGCCCCGTATCAATGATACAACACTATAAAAGTAGCTTAATACGAAATTCTCTCTCAGCTTCCTTCCAACTAGGTATTACCAGATTTAACTAACCTTCAAGAAACAGGAGCATATTAATCAACTGCAAAAATTGTTTAGAAATGTGGGTACGGGGATCATCCCATTCCGGCAGACTTCTTATCCGAGCTTTCCAGTTCCTCAACATGTTGATCTGCTTTAGCATTTTGTGAAGCTGCAAGTTTTTCTGCCTCGGCTTTCTCAAGTAAAGCATGTCTTTGCATGGTTGCCATCATCTCTCTCATTGTCTTTTCTTCTCCATCGAGCTGGGCTTTCATTATCATTTCTGCTTCGTTGTCGATTGGCTTGAAGTAATCTTCAATGGCTGCCTCCTGTTGACAATCATCTATTACTCAAACCAACCAACTGATACAGTGATACTATAATAAGAAAATAGATGTTGGAGAAGAACACTAAACTACGTAAACTCTTCCTCTGCAGGGTACATAGATTTTCTTTACTTGCATTACTCTTGTAGGATTCTAATTGTTTATTGTGGAAAATGATATTAGTTGGGCAGCTCCCAGTTTTTTGTTCTCTGTAGGAAGTTAGGTGGTCAATGAATTATACATTAGTTTCTTTATTTGGTTTATTGATGCCCATAGTTCATGAACTATGACACACAACACAACACACTGTATTGTATAGTTTTCTCCTACTTTACAGAATATCTACTACTCAGTTTCGAACCCAACAGTTGTTAATCATAGATTTCATTAGCAGTAAGGCGTAAGCCGAACCACCAAACTTCATGAGGGAAAAAATTGCAAATATTTGAAGGAGAAAGCATTTGATCTGATGAATAGACATAGAAGAGCATAAGAATGTACTCGACAGCCAATAATGTAAAATGTGCCTCATCTCATCCAGTTTTTTCACATAAATTAACTAATCAAGGGTTAGTCTTTATCGTGATTGAATAATAGTCTCACAAATAGAAAGTTTTAGTACCAGTTCCCTAATGTAACTCCTCATAAGACCAAGTCTAAGATCTTAAATATTGATAAGCACACAAGCTTAACACTCTACCACATTTTTAAACTAGTCGAAGTAATATTAGCCTATACAATTATGATTATTGGATAAAAGCAGTGCACCTAAAGTAAATTCGTGCAAATTCAACCAAGCGAAAAACTTACGGTTTCCTCTAACTTTTTATTCAAAGCTTGCATCTCCTCAACCATCTTCCGCACCTCTGATATAATAATTTGTTCAGGGACCTTACAGAGAGCTGCTTTCCTCGCTTGTGCCTTGTCAAATAGAAGGAATTTAGAAGTAAGGAAGGAGAAAAACATGAACGCATCATCACTTTCTCACAAGTGCCTGTTTCATAGTAACATATACAGTATAAACTTTTAACATCCAACTCTATCCCAGTTCTTGCATTTTGAAATTCTTACAGGGGTAAGACTACTCATAATGCTCATATGAACACATTCCGAAATGTAAAACATTCAAGATATATATTCAAGCAAAATTACACAAGTATACACACAATAACATTGTAATCTAAATCACTGGCAGATGAATAATTTTCACGATAGCCAATTTACAGTACATTACCACCAATTGAATGAATTCTACACGCGACTCAATCAAATTGACACCCGCGCCACTAGCGAACCAATTTTCTCAACACGATTTTCCGTTAAATTTCTACTATTTAGGGTGAAAACTTTCCTCTGGATCTCATAACAGCAAATTAGCTATACATTGCCCCATAAGAAAACAATACTACTACTCAACGACTTTACTTGTGAATTCGATTTCGAGTGATAGAAATACAAGATAAATAGAGACCTGTTGGAGGCGTTGCTGGAGTTGTATTCTGTAAGATCGGATTCTGCGCTCTTCGTAACCCGATAGAACCCTAACATAGAACATAGCTCTTTTGCCGAATTCCAATAATTTGTCCATTTTCCTTTTCTGTTACAGTTTTCTGTCTTCTTTTCTTGCGGGATATTTTTTTTTTCCTGTATCAAAAATGAAAATCGAACGCCACCATTAACAGATCATTTTCATTGAAGAAGAGAAAGATGAATTGGTCAATTTTGCGTGTGTTGATACAAGCGAACAAGGAGATGCGAAATTGTGAATTTTTTAAGATGCCAATTTTATTTTTAATCGGAATGTTTTACAATTATTTATGCACTAAAAAAAAAAAAGCTCCATCGTAAATTTCCTCTTCAATTAATTAATTTGCTAATTTTTTTGGGACATATGCATACATTCGATTAATCGATTCAGTTAATTTATTTATTATATTTATAAAATTTTATAAAATTATCTATAAACACCCTACTCATTACTACTTTTTTTTTATTAATAATAATAAAAAGCTATAAAGGTTTATATCTTAGCCTTTTTAATAATAATAATAATAATTAAAAAATTATACTCCATTATATAAGACGTCACATAGTATATATTAGTATCATAGTATGTGATAATGTGATTATAGACTTTTAATCTTACTCAAATCATGTTTTGTGTCTATAATTATCGTTCAAAAATTGCTCTCAGTTGGTAGGCATAACAAATCCATTTAATACCTGTCTAAAAAAAAAAACCATTTAATAGGCATCACACACTTGCCACTATAAGTACTATTGTCAATGTGATTTTGTAATTTTTTTGGAAATTCAAATAGTTCACCACATAGTACTATTGACAAAGAATAATTAATTAGTAGCCACATATATACTTAATTAGTAGTCATTTCAAGTTATTTGATCATTTAATTGATTGTCTTGACATTATTTTAATTAAAAAAGTTCCAATTTTTTCTTGAGAAACCCGTTATGGTGTATTCATCTAAGATTCTGTGTACTTAATTTGGCAAAAATAAAAACAATTTGCCTCTTATCACCCCTTAATTAAATAAAAATACTGGTTGTTAATTTTTGTGGGGGAATATTCAGACAAAAAAAATAATAATAATAATGCGTTTGATGAAGATTCACGTCACATTTTGTAATTATGAATAGACATCTAATTCGTACTAAAATATTACATGTTGCACATAAAACAGAGAATATTCCAAAATCCATGCAAACTAGTTGGCCGAAAAGCAATTCCGACAAACGTCAAAAAATAAAAAACGGAAAATCGATCTGTTGTCGAAAAAAATGAGGTGTTATGCTACATACTGAACAATTAAGAATGGTTTTGTTTAAGGACATCACATATATTTTCCATCCCAGTTTTATGAAGCCCGACAAAACGAGGCATGATTCCGTGGTGAGATTAAAAAGACCTGACCAGGAACGATGCAACTGTCGGACGAAACTTGATAGGCGCATATATAAAAATAACCGGGCCGGGGAGAAATGTATTATGTACAGATGTACAGTTGCAGATTTGATTATACACTTGGAACGATACCTCGAGCCCGCACATACGTCAAAAACTGGGTTGGTAGTTCTGCTAAAAGTGATTCAACAACAGAGCTCTCTCTACCTGCAATTAATACAATCCCATGATGATTAATTGTTTTTGACAAGTTTCTCCCAGATTAATGAATAGTTTCTTTCGTGACTTACTCTGTACTTCGCGGAAAGGGACGAACTGGACTATATCGCGTGATGCAACCCGTCCACTTGAACTTTCAAGTCTCTCCCCTTTATCTGCATCCAATATCTGATAAATGATTCACAAATATATCAGTATTCCACAAAATACGCAACTATTGGACACAAGATATTAGTACTTAATTACGAAAAAGGAAGAAAAAGGATATTAATACCTCCATTTCCTTAAAGTCAGCTCCCCCAACCCCAACAATAAGTATGGACAATGGCAAATCTGACGCCATTACAAAAGCATCCTTTGTTTCCTGGAGGTCCGTTATCACTCCATCCTATAAAATAAGTACCGCAAACAACTAGTCAAATTAGGATACAATCACACATTTAAATTATACCCATATACATTTCCTAAACATGCCCAAACCCAACTCTTCTAACAAGAGTTGATACACTCAGATTTAAATATGAAATCAGGTAAAACTACGCTGCCTATGATTCTGAAAATTTCTTTCCCAAAAAAAAACATTGAGAATACTACAAAAAGTAAAAGATGAAGCATATTTATCTTTAAGATATACCGTGATAATCAACAACACGAAATACTTTCTTTCATTTCTTGCAACAGATGCACTAGCTATCTGTGCAGCATGAGTGACTACATGTCCAAACAACGTTGGTCCTGCCAGTGAGACATTAAAAAGAGCACTTGTATATGCCGTCATAATCCCATGGATTCCTTCAACCTAAAAGGAAAGGAAACTGAGAATGCTCAATAATGACAACAAATTAGGGAGAAAATGGAACCTTGTGAACAGATACTTGATAAGTATGTAGACACAATTGAGGCTCACCTCACAATGGTTATTGCTGCCACTTAAGTTGAAGCAATGTGATACGGGACCATCGATTGGTCGTGCTCCAAAACCCCAAGCTGGAAACTTTTTGTCAGAATCGTAGAACTGCAAGACTCCTCCGACATCCAAAATTGCCTAAACTTAGATAGGACAGATTAGATTTTAAAGTTTTACCACTCAAATCCAAGAATTTAAATCTTCAGTAATGATCACATCTTACTCTCTGATACGCATTTGGCCGTCCTGATGGATCAATATAGTGCAATGAATCAGGTAGGCGAGGATTACCATTTGAAGCTGAATGGTAACAAAAATTAGTGAAAAGGAATTATATGATTAGGACTATGCACTGATGTGCAAATATAGCGTGAAACATAAGTTGAGGAAGCCAAAAATTTAAAGTATTAGCATTTTTTTGCTAAAAAGCATAAAGTATCAAATCATACTCGTTCACATAAGATACTACAAGCACTTTTAATTACTTGCTATCACTTGCTATAATAAACTTTGTATCAGCATGAACCGTGCAGACTTAGTAAGTATGGACGACATTTTCAGGGCATAACAGAAAAACCCTGAGATATATGAAACAGTGGGCACAACAGCAGGCAAGCGAAACTACGCAAATATCCTATATTTTTCCACATGCATCAAAATCAATGCTTCAATTTGCAACATTTTTAAAGAAACCCTTAAATTTGCTTCCTTTCAGGCCATACACTGACTCATTCAAACAGACATAAATATTGTTGAAAGAATAATAACACTGGCATCAAATATCCAGACGCACCGACTTCCAGTCTCAACAAAAGTAAACAAAGTTTAGAAGGCAGTAAAATCCAATGAAAATATATGTTAAGCGGAGATTCAAAAAGCATACCGGTGAAATCAATTGCAACCATGAAATTGAGCTCATAACCTCCAGCCAAGTAATCGAGGAATGTATGCTGTATGTTCTCAGAATATGTGTCCACAAATAACTGACTCTTTAAGACCTACATAGCAAAATGATACAAATAAGAACCAAGACTTACATGCTCACACAAAATTCATCTTGAATAGTATGACATATTACCTTGTTTTGGTGATTTTGCCCAACAGATGCTGGTATATACATATTCTCTCCCGTTCCAACAGAATGCAGCTTTTCTAATTCTGAAAGTGATTTCTGAACTTTTCTGAATTATTCAGGTCAGGAACAGTCAAATCAGAGTAAGCTTGAACACTTAGTAAGCAAAATATGGAAGAAGTAAAACAGTTACTTACCCCAGTAAATCATGTTTTCCATTGCTGTTGAAGTTAAAACACTCAATAACTAACGGGCTGTCCTGCAATAGTTAAACCTCATTAAATTGAGATGCCCATACGATTGCTGAAAAAGGATAAAAATATGGATAACTGAAAAATAACTCAGGAACAAATATCCAGAACATTGTGCCTATTTTCCATAACAAGCTTGGATGGAAATCCATCCAACAATTCTTCCATTGTCTTTATTAAATGCTTCATTTGGATATATTTTAGAAAATCTTGCAAATGCTTAGTAACTTAGAAAAGATGTACCTTGCTTCCTACTTGCTGAATGCTCAAGAAAATTTGTTGCCATTTTGGATTGTGATCGTTTTTCAGGACTTCAGTTTTGCAAACTGGAATTAATGCGTTCTCTGTAAGTTTTGATATTACAAGAAAAGGATCCTGGAAAAATCAAATAGCACAAATGCTTAGAACAAACTTTTTCGACGCCATATAGGAGTAAAGGAAAATCAGGAGGAAGAAACTCATACACTTTTTGAGAACAAATCCTTGGCTTCCAAGTCTGAACATCTCAATATCAACTCCGCTGTAGTTTTTGATACAAAGCTTTCTTCAGCATAAACTGTGAGCTGACCACATTTTCGAGTATGAGCTGGGACAGAAACTTCTTCACGTGCAAGATCTAGGGTTAAAGTCCTGTATGATTTTGTCACAATCTACAAGAACGAAAATGAGGAAAAAAACAGACCAAGTGTTAGCGCTGCTAATATAGAAAAGCTTTTTAAGTATATTACCAGTGCAGAAAGGTAGATGAGTATAAAGGATAAAGAAGGTACAGGAACATAGTTGAACTATGCTTATGTCCAAGAATGCAGAGGTGCAAGGCATTTGAGTCATGGGGATAACATAATCATACAAGTATCCCACTATCACAGAAATTAAGTCCTAGAGCTACTACATATGATGATAAACAAACAAACCTCAGATAACGTGCAGCTAGCCTCACCAAGAAACTGCTGCTCCTCCAGCTTAAGTGCCTAATCAATGAAAAAGAAAACATTTGATGCTAACTCATTAATTAAAATTTATCAGGCATACATAAAATAAGTCATATGCATCTCTACAAGTGAAAACCGCAAAGAATATAGCAGTAATGGGAGATATGAAATAATAATAATAAATAATATTCAGTGAGGTTTCTGTTCTTTGTTATAACAAAGTCATAAACATGGGCATTTGATATACCTTCACATCTATGCCGTGGAACTGAGTGTCAACATCATAAACACGAAACCTGTATGGAGATCAGTGTTTTGTAATCAATAAAACCAAAATAGACATAAAGTAGGGTATAATAGTTACAGCCGCATTTAAACTCACACCAAATTCTGCACTCTCTCAAATTGATAGGTAACAGTAAATTTTCGAATCCATTTGGGACTCAAGGAATTCAGAACTACTTCTGTGCGGCCAAGCTCTTGAAGCAAGCCATCACTTCCTTTGATATAAAGAATCACCATAGGATCACTCTGAAATTACATGAGTACAGTGAGTGGAAAAGGTGAAACAACAAAAGTTTTTCACAATAGACTAATGAAATAAATCATGTATGAAAAATATCTAGAGTAAATAAGGGGCATATCATATCCAGAGAAGCTGGATGCAACGAAGAAGTAATTTTAGAAAAAAGTTTCTGCACGGCATAATTATTCAACAAGATGAAATTGTTTACATTAGTTTAGAAGATGTATTACTATTACATCAGTTCAGTAGATTGATCACAATTCTAAAGGTTCAGTCTTGGATTAAACAGTTGATCAAATTGAATATCAGTCGTTAGACTTGCAAAAACCAAAACTAATTACAATCAACAAATTCAAGCTGATGCAGGGGGGAAAAGTTCATAATGAATCATTCTGAAGAAGAATAAATATATATAAACAGAAAGGGACAGGTAGCCTAAATTAATTATATAGAGAAGTAATAATTCTCTTCTCGGATAAATAATAACAAACCTTGGAGAGCACATCCAGATCACGCAAGTTTTCTGCAGATAGAGATACCTGCAAAATATGTAAGTCTTAAACCGGAGCTTGAGGTGTCATCAATGAAATAGTTAGCTACAACAGGATGTCTTATAAAACTTTATACGAGTTTGGTATGGCATACGGGATATGTTTCATAGCAGAGAATAAATATTTTGGAATTCGCATAGCAAGTAAGAGTGGTTGCATCAAGTCCTCTATCCACTCTATGGAGCTGAATCAACTGATATTGAGAACTCATTTGCATAATAAAGTCGCTTTCCAACTTATTATGGATTTATACTCTGGAGTGGAGAATGAAGATCACTCTGAAGAGAAGCTCGAAATATGGATTCAGGTCAAGTCTTGATTCGAAAGCTTTATTGGTGTTACTTAAGTACTAAACTTGCTGAACCTAATCTTCAGATATATGAATTTTACTCAAATGTGAACTTAATCAATTACAGCATGAAGAAAAAAATAACTAGCCAATTCCCTTCATAAGATACCTCCAATCTCATCAAGCTTCACCAATTTTCAGTACTAGTATCAATAAATATGTTGCATTATTTGATGCTGTGGCACAATTAGTTCCAAGAAGCAATGCTTAAGCATTCCCTCCTTCTCAGCACTAGTTACCAACTCTCCCAAACACCACCTCCTAGTCCCTACTTGCTCTGCTGTAGTTCCCAGTGCATACAAACCTTTAAAAATTAAAACCAATAACTAAAGCTGAATAAAATATGTGGAGTGATATCCTAATCCAATAACTAAAGGTGAATCTGGAGTGAAGCACATATATAAACTCAATCTACTTCGAACTTCGTCAGAAGCTACTGTAAGATTTTAACTACAATCAGATTGCTCGTTCTTACTAATTAATTCCTCAATCCGCAAATACCATGCCAAAGAGCGCACAATACTTACAATACGAAGAATCAATCTTACTTGCAGTACTCCAGATTTCAACTAGCTACTAACTACAACATCAAAACCTAAAGACAGACACACACCTAACTGCAGAAACATAAAGCAACAAATGGTGAAAACCGATGCCATTTACAGATGCATATTCAATAATGAAATAACTAACACGGACCTCGATCTGAGAGAAGAGTCCATTATAGCCGCGAGACTTGAGGAAGGCGTCAACGGCGTCGTTTGGACCGTTAGCTGCGGAACTAGAGTTGGTGCCTCCGACCGCCGACTTGCCGCCGGCCACGTCGGAACAACAATTTCCCATCGCCGGCGTCGCCTGTATGTGGGGAAAAGCTGTAAAGATAATAACTAATTAAATAAAGATAAATTTACTGAGTTATTCGTATATATATAGAGCCAGTTGAATGGATTTTTTATTATATTTTTTTGGAAGGCAGTTGAATGAATTTCAAAGTGTAAAGAGAGACAGAGCTGACCAAAGAAAGAGGTGAGAGAGAGTGTAGCTGTTAGTAAGGTAGGACCCACCTGTTTATATATTTACACCGTTTTTGTATTGTAAAAAAAAAAAGCATCCAAATAATATACTGCTTTGTCCCGGGATTATTGTACAGTTTGATCCACGCATTTTATTTAGAAAATGAGATTTAGTGATTGATGATTTAAAATAAATGAGAGTATTTTAAGTGATTTTGTGAAGTGTAAAATGAATTTAGTGAGATATAAAGTAAAATTTATGTAAAAAATGAATGATAATTTTAAATTTAAAATGATGTTGAAAGAATATTAATGTTGTAAAATATTTTTAAATTAAGAATGTACAAATAATATTAGGACATTTCAATAAAAAAATTGTACAAGTAATCGAGGGATGAGAGAGTACTCAGTAGGATTAATCCCATCCTAGATCCTACTCATTAGTTATTTGTTACATCATGTGAAACGACCGCTGAGGCTGAAATTCAGCCTTAGGCTCCCACTGCATAAGTTATATTCCTTCCGGTTCCATACTTGAAGATCCAACTTAATTGAGCACTGATTTTAATGAATAAATTGTTTATTGGTATTTTTTAACATAAAGTGTGGTATTAAAAAAAAATTTAATTTTATAAATAGTAATAAAGTTATTTTTTAGTGTAATAAAGTAGTGACATTTGTTGTAATATTGTGATGTTTTAAGTAAATTGTTTTAAAATGTTTTTGCTATTTTAGGTAAGTGTCTTCAAGCATGAGACACCCAAAATGATAAAATGGGTCTTCAAGTATAGGAGGGATGGATTATACTGTATACCCTTCTAGGTCATAACGGATAATGTAACTCTACCATAAACTTGCTACTTCCATTTTTTTTTAGTCAAACAATTCTCTTACATTGCATTGTACTCCGTATTTTTTTTCTCTCAATCACGACATCTTTAATATATTCACTTATTATATTATATTTTTTAATCTTTGTGCTTAAAGCTCATGGATAGCTTTCACCGAAACAAAGAAAGGAGATTGGATTTGAGGTGGAATTAATTAATAAAAAATGCCTGTCGAATTTTAAATTATTTGTAGAGTTTCAACGATCGAGTTGGATCCCATGTATGCAAGTGGGATCGGGTCAGTTATTTCCAGCTCTGTTTTCATAAGATTAATACTTTACCAAATACATGTCTCAGACTACTTGTGATCACATATGCAAACTTTGTTTTTAAACATTTTCACATCCAACCTCTAAAATATCTTAGTCTACTTTTAATATTTTAAATATAGGAGGATCTTGTATGGGACTGTCGAACACGAAGTTTTAATTTTTTCGAGTACAAATTTGTGTCATTAAATCCACTGATATAATTCCGTAAATTCAAAGTACTTATATATTTTGATTAATATCGATATTTATAAATTATGACCACATGCAACTTAAAAAGTGTTGGTCTGCTATGGACTCGAGGGCATGTTATGCACTCTAGTCCATGTTGCACTTTTCAGTTTTACTGACTTACACTTTTTGGTAAATGGTGTTGCACTTTTCAATTATTAAACTGTATAATAATATTTTTAGTAATAATTGAAAAGTGCAACATCATTTACCAAAAAGTGTAAATCAGTAAAACTGAAAAGTGCAACATGGACTAGGGTGCATAACATGCACTCAAGTGCATACTAGACTTTACCACTTAAAAATTCAATCACAACTGCAACATCTTATATGAATTTTGTTAAGATATGCATATATTGGATTAGAACAACAACGCGTATACATGAAAAATTATGGTAAAGTCTAGTATGCACTTGAGTTCATATTGTGCACCTTAGTCTAAAGAAAAGTGTAAGTTATTAAACTGAAAAGTACAACACAATATTACTAAAAAGTGTAAGTCACTGTAACTAAAAATATTATTATACAGTTTAATAATTGAAAAGTGCAACACCATTTACCAAAAAGTGTAAATCAGTAAAACTGAAAAGTGCAACATGGACTAGGGTGCACAACATGCACTCGAGTCCATAGCAGACCAATCCAAAATTATTGTGTTATATTCATGGTTTAAACTTTTCTAATGCGTACAGTATTAATGAGTTTTCAAACTCTAGATATAAATAAAATAATTTCCACGCCTCTTCAAAGTTTGGATTTTTAGTTGAAATTCATTTTTTTTAATGATATCAGAACGTTTAACTAACCTCCACGTTCTAAGTTCAAATCACACTGAAAGTAATTGCACACGTATTAAATTACCCCGTCAATGAGTCATCTCCTCTCTGAATAGAGTTGAGAATTGAGACGAAATTCTTTCAGTTCAGAAGTGTTCATTGCAAATAATAATTTATATTTACAATATTGAAAGATGAATATAATCAACTAACATTGTATGATGCATTTAGTATGGCATTATCCAAAGCAGATGAACATGTGCAGGGATGATGGCTTTGATCCTGATGGGTGCTTCATTTATCACATGATATGTCATATGTCCTCCCATGCAAATGCTTTTTTAGCCTAATATAATACATATCCACTTTGTTCCAGAAATGTTTGCACCACTATGTGGGCACACAAAATTTAAAAAAAAGTATAATGAGTGGAACGTTGAGGTCTTGAGAGGTAATTTTATAAACTTTTATTAATAAAGTAAAATAAATGATTGGATTGAGGGTAGAAATAATGACAATTTTGTGTAAATACCTAAATATTATGAGGCTATGATTTATGAAGAAGATTTATTTTTGGGATGTGCAAACAAATGTTTAACAGACGAATAAGGAAATAATGCAAACAATTGTGGGACAATTTTTTTTTTCTTTCAAATTTTACGGTATAAAATTGCAGGTATCAATTAATTAAGTTCCAAACTTGATTCGTTTAAATATATCGGCTTGTTGAGGCTCTAACTTGATTCATTTAAATTGATAAAGGAGTTGAGCTTAAGCTCGTAAAATATTTGATTTACTAACGAGTCAGCTCGACTCGTTAGATTCTATGTTTAAGGATTTTTCTTATATTCCTATTATGCTCTCGTTAGCTAGACACAATTCGACTAGTTAGGCTTGCTAGCAAGGCGAGTCAAACTATATTTCTAGCTCGTTAATATAATTAAACGAGATTAAGATCGAGTCGATAAATGCTTGAGTCGACTTCGAACTTCGAGTGCTCGACTTGACTCAAATAACAACTCTTACGCTAATCAAAATCTCATCACTATGCCTTACATCAAATATTTAAAAAAATAAAAATAAATAGAAAAAATAAAATATAAAATCCTTATATTTGCAAAAACATAAAAAAAGTGGAATCCAGTTCCAATTAAATTAAAATACACAGACCCAGATAAATGTTTCTCCATCAACATTTTGCATGCTTTTGAAAAATTGAGTAAAGCTTAAGCAACACGATTTTGGAAAAAAGGTGGGTGAAACGGGTAAATTAATTAGCGACTTTGCAAATACTTTTGGGGACAAAGCGCTTTTTCTTTTATTTTTTGGTTGCGATTACTTTAACACTTTCAACGACTTCAAACACAATAAATCATCAACAACGAAATCGACATCCTTTTATTGGTGTAATATATTGTCATCATTTAATTTCAACAATTAATTATTATCAGATTGAAATTCTCTATTGAAATCGATATAGTAATTATAAACTTAAAAGATACTAATATATTTTAGTTTTTTTTTTTTTTTGAGAAATAATAAGAACAAGATATTTGGTTGCATGCTAGAAAATGAAACAAAAAGATATATATAAAATATAATGTACAGTTAATCAAATTAAGTGTATTTTTAATCTCTAAATTTTATTCGTAATTATTTATTCTTTCTCTAATTCTTCAATTAAAGAAATACATTTAATTCAAAATAGAGATTATATTTTCCATATACATATAATATGGTCAAAGTGATGGACACATTTTTAAATTATTACTATTATATATCAAAATCAACACTGTTCTCATTTTTACTTTGTACACTTTTGTCCAAACTTGCACACAATTTTCAATAAACAATCAATTATTTATCAATTTTATTTTCAATATAATTTCCTACACATCTACATACTCTGAATGTATACAAAATTCAACTACACTTTTATCTGTGTGTCTTAATAGTGGAAGGGAATGTATGTCATTTGGGTAATACTCGTTTTCAAAAAAGTATCATAAAAAATTATAAAAATATCATTTGAGGTTGATAAGTGAATCAATAAGCTATGTTCATGATTTTATAGATGGTAGTCAACTTGTATTTAATTTAATTATAACCAAAGAAATTAAACACCCTCTCTGAAGTTTGATGACAAAATTAGTGTAATTATTAAAATTCAATTACTCATACGTATATATTGCTTAAAATTGAAAATAAAAAATTTGATTTGACTCGACTTCTTTTATCCCACCACATTTGACTCAGAATAAATGAAATGAGAATAGTTATGAGGACTACAAAATGAATTGTACTATTTATTAGTATTAGTTAACTAAAAAAACAGCCCAAAGAGATGATAATTGAGGATAATTATCACAACGTAACATGTGCAATTATTGATTTGCCATGATCTTACATGTTTTGTTTGTTAGTTATGGATTAGTATTTGTTCTAAAAAATGTCCCTACTGGACTACTAGATTTGGAAAAGTGCCACGTGAGTTTTATTTTTCCTCTGTCCTAAAAAAATATTCAAGAACTTTTGGGCATAGTTTAAATTAAATTGAGCAGTTCAAATAATTATGAAACTAATTCATTTCAAGAGTTAGTTGTAGGACTAAATCATAAAATTAAAAAAGTTACTGGACCAATTGACTTTAATCTCCCATTGTTGTTGCCTTGTTGATAGAAATTTATAATGATAATATTGTTTGAAGTACACCTCCTCTGATCGAGGAATAATTGGTTCTCTTAATCATCACATTTTGGAGGTTGGTTCAATAAATTCAACGCAACTGTTCTATTGTCAGAAAGTATTTGGAAAATTGGGTTAGCTCAGGGAAACATAATACAAATTTTTGGAGGTTGTTTTATTATATTCCTAGAGCAAATTGTTTGGGCTAAACAAAGTACCACCATCTCTCTCTCTCGAATCTGTTAATTGGCATATTATGTGATTTTCTTTGAAATTTTATATTTGATAATTTTCATTATTTAGTTTTTGAGTATTTTTTTGGGGGGTTTGAGAGGTCATCTCCTTTTTTGTTGTGATTTTATAGAGATTATACAAATAAAATAGGGTGGTATATGATACAATAAAAATCTAAATAGCTAATTTAAGTATAGCAAAGAATTGTATGTAATATATGTATTTTGCAATACTTAAATAATATGCAATGTAGAACTGATATAATAAAACATAGGTAATATGGATCTGATATAGTAAAACACATTAAAAAATTTAGATCTTACATTGGTAAACAGTTTTGAGAGGCCTAGTTGTTATTGGCAGCCATTAGAATCTCATGGTATACAATATTTTTTGTATAGTTAGTACTTGGTGCAATTGGTGTTGTTGGTCTAATGAGCACTTTCAATTGGTCAATAGTTTTTGCTCTTGACAATGCTACATATAGTTGACCATGTGAAAATACAGGTTCTTTTAAATAAACACCAACAAAATCCAAAGTTTGGCCCTGCGCTTTATTAATAGTCATTGCATAACATAGACGAACAGGAAATTGTTTTCTTTTGAACGGTACAGATGAGAAACTATCCTGTGGAGCTTCTAATGTTATACGTGGAATAAATACAGTTTTTCCTGTGTGTGTGCCAACTGAAATTTCAGCATAAATAACATTCTTGTCAAAATTTTTGCAGAGAAGTCGTGTACCATTACAAAGACCTTCAGTTGGATTAATATTTCTTAGTAGAATGATTGGTGCATTTATTTTCAAAGTCAGTTTATGTGGAGGAAGCCCTTGAGGAGTTAAAGAGTGGAAAAACTCTTGTTGGTCAGGTACAATATAAGTCCCTGTACTTTCATCACAACTAAAATATGTAGTTTCAACACCAGGAAATCTATTTATTAAGACATCATTTATTTCATGGACAAAGTCGTTTCTAGTAGTAAGTATAGCTCGCTTCACAAATAAAGAAAAATCTAAATTATGATCACTAATATTTGGAAATACATAATCTATTAATGAATTTAGTGATGTAATGTCATCCGTAAAAGGAATGTTGATTCTAGATGGTATTTTGATTTCATCTTTTTCATTAGTGCATTCAATTCCATCACCTAGTTTTAATAAATAAGCTGAGAAATCGGGATCAAGTAGTGCTCTCATATTTTGCTTGAGTTTCAGCTTTTCAAATTGATTCCATAAAGGTGACATGACAATGGAAGCATCTATAATATCGTCTTTTGAACCTTTAAGAACAACGGGTAATGTTTGACGAAAATCTCCTCCAAAAACGATAATTTTTCCACCAAAAATTTTGTTAGAGTTCATTACATCTTTTAACATTTCGTCAAATTTTTCGATAGTGTTACGTTTTGCCATTGTAGCCTCATCCCAAATAATCAATTTTGAAACCCTTATCAAGTGAGCCAATGAGCTTTGTTTGCTAATATTACAAGACTTATTGTCATTTTCATCTAAAGGTATTTTAAACCTTGAATGTGAGGTACGTCCTCCTGGAAGTAATGAAGCTGCTACACCTGAAGTAGCCGTAGCAAGTGCAATATGACCGACTGATCTTATTGTTGCTAAAAGTGTTTTATATAAAAATGTTTTCCCTGTACCTCCTGGACCATCGACAAAGAAAATGTTTGGTAAATTATTATTAACAAGGTACATTATTCTATCATAACAAAATTTTTGTTCTTCATTTAATTGTTCCACAGCGGAAAAATCTTCATTAGGTGTGATTACATTTTGTTCAGTTTGCAGGTCTTTCTCTAAACTGTTATTGAAGCTTAACATGATATCATCATCTTTAGGGAAAAAATCAGCTAGTGTTTTCCCCATTGAATAAAGATTGTAAGCAATGATATCTAATACTTTACGCCTAGTTATTGTGGAGCTTAAAGTTTTGTTCCGAATAAAATCTTCTGAGAGTAAGTATTCAAACTTTAGCCACAATTCTTTGGGGCTTTTAGGATTGCAATAAACAAGGACTGTAGCAAATAATTGGCGTAAAGCTAGATGTGTAGGAAATTATATTGAAAATAAAATTGATAAATAATTGATTGTTTATTGAAAATTGTGTGCAAGTTTGGACAAAAGTGTACAAAGTAAAAATGAGAACAGTGTTGATTTTGATATATAATAGTAATAATTTAAAAATGTGTAATTGATGATAGATAGGAAAGTTGTGTTTGAGAAAAAGTAAAATAAAGTATAATACTGTAGATATTATAAAGTTAAATGTTAGGTTGTATTTGATCGAAGGAGTTTAGGCATGAATTTTAAATTTATAATTTAAATTCAATTCAAAAAGTATACGAATGAATTTTAAATACTTAAACATCTTTTTTTATAGTTAAAATTCATAGGATTTCACTAAAATCATGTAATTTAAAATCCATCTATTTTTAAATCTTTTCATTTGAAATATCTTCTCAGATCAAATCCTCGATCCAAACACAAGCTTAGAGAATTTGAAATCTTATACGTACTGAAATCCAGATAAACAAACATGAATTTAAATTTAAAATAATAAACGTGACATAGAAAGTTGTAATCAAACTGCATTTGAGGGATAAATGGTACATGTACTTGTAAATATTGATTGGGTGTTGGGGTTAGTACTTAATTGAACATACACCACTAATAATAATATTATTTTGTAAGAACTAATTCCTATAGCACAGAAACTTCACAAAAGTAGGCTAAACAAAAGATCAAGGGGATACATGGGGAAAATAATAGGTGTAAACTATATCTTCTGCATAACTTCCCCAAATAAATCTACAACTGCTTTGAGAGAGCCCCCGCACCAAATAAAAGGTTCCTTCTCGAAAACTGTTTGCGAACATGCCCCAAAGAATAAGTTTATATGAGCATAATTTTGTTATAAAGTAGGAAGAAAACAAAGTTGGTGCAAATAAGTGAAGAGGGGATTTTAACCTGCAGTGCATATACAGGAGTAGATTTGGTAGGTAACGTCTTCAATGATCGGAGTCTACCCGCGCCTCCACTTTTGCTACTAAAAAACCACCACATTATTATATGTGAAATGAAATGATAACAATCACTAAATAAATAATTTGTTATATCCCAACTATGCTTACATGTCATCTATTTTTGGGCTTGTGGCCACATCCCATATTTTAACGGTGCAATCAGCAGAACCAGATGCTACAAGTGAACCTTCACAGCTGAAAACACATTTCGTAGTTAAATGCCTGAGAGAAGCTTTGCCTTCTAACACACAAATTGTCCTTAAATTGAATATGAAATGTAGAAACAATTGTTCTACTCACTCTTTTATAAGATTGGTACCTAACCTTCAAGTTAATATCAAGAATCATCATGTAACTTAACTAGTATCCAATTTTAGTCTTGTAAAATTTTCAATTTTGGTCCTTTTGGAGTCAAATTTGATTCTGTATGTTTTTTTCTTTTTTCACGTTTGGTCCTTTTTGTGAGTCCAACTTTAGTCCCATATGTTTTTACTTTTTACTTATTTGGTCCTTTTGAACCGAAATCGAAAAAGTAAGAACATATTAGTACAATACTAAAATTGGATACGGCCTATACGCTTATAGGACAATCCTTGATATTAACTCCCTAATCTCCTTTATTTGTAAAAAGAGTTTTGACTTTGTAAATTTAAAACTTGAAAAAATGAAAAGGTCCGTACCTGAAAGCAAGTGACCATATGCAAGAGCCATGACCAACCAAAGGGGTAACACAGCGGCCAGATGCAAGATCCCACATCATTATCATACCATCTTCATCACCAGATGCCATATAACGACCATCGGGCGACATTGCCAACGATAAGATCATGCTTCTATGACCAATGAAAATTCTAACACACTCCCCACTCTGGACATCCCATAGCCGCGCTGTTTTGTCACTAGATCCAGTAGCTATATAGTTGCAGTTTGGATGCCATTGCACACACTAAAACATGGAACGGAAACACGTAAAATTTAACTAATTAAACTAGCAGATAGATGATACAGTTTAGCTATACAACATAGTTATCCCAATCATCAAGGAAAACAGACCTGCAATGAATGATGCAAAGAGGTTGTGTGTGTATAAAGAACAGAGGATGAAATACTTACATCTACATCCGATAAATGGCCTGCCATAATTCTTAGAGGTTGTATTCTGTCCACTGACCAGATCCTTGCTGTGCGATCATGCGAAGCACTAGCAAAATAGTGCCCTAGTGGACTAAACTGCATGAGATTATGGCAGATGCACGAGGCTATAAGTCATCCGGAAAAGGTGATATACGTTATATAGAAGTGTACTACTCATTGTGAACCAATGTTAACATATCAGCATTGATGAGCAGAAAAAACAGGTAAATGATTGGAAAACAGATGCTAGCAGAGATGAAAACAAGTGGAATTTCAAAATATTTGAAGCCGTTACTCCTACCTGTACATCCCATACAGGGTAATTGTGACCCTTGTAGCAAACAAGATTTGCATTTAATTTTGTGCTCCACAGTCGAACTGCAATTACATGGCATTGGGCACAAATCAGATTAGAAAGAAAAACATAGAGAACAAAGCAAAACGTGATAGGCAGCAACAACTTACCTGTAGAATCTGATGAAGAAGATAGAAGAAAATCCCCAAGTGGACTAAAAGTAGCAGAATGAACAGGTCCAGCATGACCTCGAAATAATGTGTAAGATCTTCCCCCAGCATTAGAGTTAGCCTCACTGGAAGCCAACTCAATTTCACCCTGCGAAGGAGCTGGTAGTCCAGAGTCAATATCCACGGCCATTGATGAACAAAGATACATCTTTTAAACTAGAAACAAAATTAAATTGCCTATACAAAAGGCCATAGGGTAAAAAAGCACACATGCAAATGATAAATTACATTGCTTTCAAGTTAACATTTAAATGCATGGCAAATTCAAAGAACGGAAAAGGAGATGGTGCATAAAAATAAACCAATTCAATATATCTGAAATTTCACTTAGTCTAATGAACTTCTACTTCTTTTTTTTTTTTTTTTGCCTGTTGTCTGTGTGTGAAAGTCACCACACAGCTTGTCTCGGCAAATTAATTTAATGCCTTGACAAATATAGCACCCTAGATGGCTACATGAGGATCTAAACAGGTTTGATAATCGTAGTTGAAATTATAATAGTAATAACAATAATAATAATAATGTTCACAGTTAAAAAGTAACTGTTTCAATGGATGAAACTTCAAAGTAGCAACTAGCAACAGAACAACATTGGAACACTATAGTTGAAGAGCCAACATCAGATACAGAATCAGAAGTTTAAATACATAAATGACTGTTTGATAATCATGAGCTCATGATTCTTATTTGAATCCCTAACACATATTACTATGAGGGAACATAGGTATGAGAAAACTATAATATTAAGAAATTAAAATCTTAAACCAAGGCTCACAAATGAGACAGCTTTTAAATTCCTAACCATACACGAGCCAAGCAAAACAGTGGAGTGCCAAATGTGAAACTCAATTGAGCTTGTAATGACATTATGATTATATATTTGTGTTATGCATCAAATAAAATTACAAACTACTCCAGATACATAATACAAGTCAAATAAAATTATAAACTACTCCAGATAGTCAGATACATCATACGGAGTACAAGATTATATTCCTATACAATTCATTGTACACAAAAGAACAAACAATCCCTTAACTAATAAGAATGCAACTCTCAGAAAACAAGAGAATTTAAATGTGTACATAATCTTTTTTGAAAAGGTTGAGGGAAATAAATAATCAACTTACAGTTCACATTTTGTTGCCCAAGCTTTGCCATGTCCCAAACCTGTTAATCTTGGTATTCAGTAAGCATATCAATGAGAACAACAAACAAAGGTAAAAACTACATAGAAAAGTAAACAACCTTTAATGATGAGTCTGAGAATCCACCAGCTACCATTGACCCATCATGAGATATTGAAGCACAATTCAAGCTGAGATAAAAATAACAGTTTCCCTGAGATCATCATAATTCCCACACGCACACAGGCACACATATACATACTATATACACACCCAGAAAATTATTTTTTACTCTGTGGAAAACATACCTGTCATGAGTGTTGATAAATGTATAGAAGCTGATGGATGGCAATGCCATGCTACTCAACTGCACACGATTTCTCAAGTCTTCAAGAATAAACTGTTCCACCTCTATCGGTCTAAAACAAAAGAAGAAAAACATAAGCATAATAATCAATTAAAGCATGGCAAATTCTTCTATGCAATTGAGTGTATACAGTTGGATTTTAATGCTCAATTTACACAATTTAATCTTTGATCCAATATTTGACCCAATTAATTGAAGCTCAATTTCAATTGTATAGGTGCAACCAATTGCACCCAAGTATTACTCTTAAAGCATTTAGTCAATCCTCCTAATTGGCAGTCAATCATTAAAATAAATAAACCAAACAATTACCTAAAGCTAGACAAGTAAATGAAACATTAGTCCTCCATACCACAACCTTAACAGATGAACTATTCTGTGCATGTACTTAAGACAAGGTAATCTAAGACAGAATCGCAAAAGCAGTATAAATATCTATACCGAATTCTGAAGACTCGAATGAGAAACTTCAATTCTGTGACACAATAAGAGTAAATTATATTCAAGACTCGAATGATCTTGACTATAAAATTGTAGTATTGTTTTTTTGGGAGTGTCACTTGGGCATCAATGTGGTTAAGGTCATATATTACAACGGTGAATTATTATACCAACTTAGCATGTAATGAATACCCAAAATTTAGGAGAACATACAAAATGTAAAATAAAATGGCTGCCCTAGAATGATCAAGCTACGATCTACCATAAAACAGACAATAGGAATAAAGAACTGCACAAGGTCATTCTAGAATTTACACTACTGGCAAGGCTAGCTCAGGTTTGACACGAGGCGCCCCAGACACTGCAACAGTCTCTGATCGATGAGCTTTTGCTGTAGCACCAACGGCCTTATCCTTTTTCTGTTTTTTATTTGTAGTCCCTTGCTTGCCACCATCAAATCTTTTCTGTACACAGAAAAGAACAGTAAAAAATGTTGATGAACTAGGAAAATGCTCACTTTCTACCAGGATTAAAATTTGAGAGAACTATGAAAACATTTTAAAAAATTACCTTATTTTCTTCCGGTTCACCTTCTCTCGTTTCTCCATCAACCTTTTCAGAATCCATATTAGAAACCCCAGTCTTTTCCAACTTTTCTTCAAAAGAATCTTCAAGCAGCTGCTACAATAATGGTAAAAGAATTCCACCATAAGAGACTATTTCAGCAAACATATGTCCTGTCCTAAAGAAAATACATGAGAAAAAAACTATACTGATGTAGCGAAAAAAACGAAAAATATGCAAGTAGTAAAAAGAAAACCTCAAAATGTTCACATGATCAGTCCAAACAGTTGAATTTATATTATATATAACAAAATAAAAATTGGTACAGATGATTGATCAGTTCACAAAACTCAAGCAGAATATAGACAAGCAAAGTTCACGCTTCTACACTACCAACACAATGGCTCAACCAGCTGAATGATAGATATAGCAGATTGAGTGGGAATGAGCTCCAATTCATTTAAAAATAGCTAAAGCGTGAGATTGTGAAAGTGATAAATCAACTAGTGCCAACCAAGTGCTATAATTGACTTATTACTCATAGTTGCATGATCACCACTGTATTTTAGAACCAACAACAAGTTGCAAAGCATTACATTGTGAAAGCAATGAATCAATTAGCACCAAGTAACAGAATTAACTGATAACTCCTAGTTACATGATCCCCAATGTATTTTACTTTCAGAACCAGAAACTCAATTACAGAGTTTCATCAATTCTCCAAGAAGTGTTAATAGATAACATATGTTATCATCAGTTGACTATACATTCAACAGAATATTAGAGCAATTGTGTTCCCACTAGACTAGCATGATACTCTGATAAAGCAAACATAAAGGGAACTCTGTGAGTTTCATATTCAAATCAAGGACAAAAAATAATGAGAGAATAAAATATGTGTCTGTCTTTGTTGCTGACTAACCCCCCAGTGAATTTCTTTCTGATTTATCAGATTAGCTGCATCCTGGCCACTTCCAAAAAGTGTAACATATTCAGCATCATCAGCAATTGAGGCTGGTTGCCCAGGAGTAACTGTAAATCGAATTACCAGTTCATTATGCCCACATGAAAATGATACGCAAAAATAAATAAATAAAACAGGAAAGTTAAATATGAAGAACAAGTAAAAGGAAACTGAACCTTGAAAGTTGATGTGCTCATTGATGATTCCAAGCATCGTTATTGACTGAGACTTGTGTAAGTATTGCAGAAGTAGGTCATAGGAGTACTGAAATGAAAAATTGAAAAAGTAAGTACATCCAATAGTCCCTATAAATAATATCGACATGAAAAGAACAACGTCAAATTTCTTTTATATAACACAAAAACATAAAATAAAAAATTAAACATATCTGGGAACATTTATATATGTTGTAGTTGATGTTAAATCTAAAAAGAATGAAACTCTACCTATGCACCAATAACTACTCAAACATGCCTTCCTCTGCACTTGTAGAACTAATTCTTACCATCATAAATTTGACACAAGAAAGTGGAAAAACCCTTCAATTCCATCATAAAAAACATAAATCCTCTTTTTTTTTTTAAGATCAAAGGCCAAAGTTTTTGCTTTTAAGTAGAAGATACTGAGTTAATCATGATTTGTTAATCTGCTATTCTGAACTGTATGCATCAATCTCGCACATAAGAATTCTCCTGCTTTGTTCCCCTTTGGAGCATCCTATGTTCTGATATATCAAAAGCTTCTACAGGAAAGCATTCATATATCTTTGTTTGTCTTCCACCATGCAATCGTCATTATTGAAGCCCATACTCGCAAGTTATGGGGTCAGCTACTTGGGTATTTGTTTTTCAAGTGGCAAATATAATATTTATATATATATATATATATATATATATGCGCGCGCGTGTGTGATGAAAGAGAGAGAGAGAGTTTACTTGGCAAATCTTAATGTTCACTTTGCTCTGCCTTAAAGAATGTGCAAATTCCATTTCCTGCATTAAAAAAAGAGAATTATTAGTAGAGATTGTGCTGAATGTGCAAACTTACAAATTTGAGTCGTCGTTCAGGGAAGTGATGGACCTCCAAATGTGAAGGAGAAAGAACACCTTCTAGTTTCTGGAGGTCACGTGAATGCGCCATTTCATGATCCCCTCGAAAGCTATTAAAAAAACCTCGAGCTGAAAAGCAAAGCTATGATTTTAAGGGGTTGCACACATGAAATAATTTTCAAAAAGAGAAATAATAAACTAACTCACCTTCCTGAATATGACCCTTTGCAACAAGATCCATAAATCCATGGATGAATACTGGATATAAGACTCTAACCAACTCATGCTGCATAGCCATACGAACAGTAAGCATTGTTACATATTATGAAGGGTAATCAACCGTAGATGGTTGAAATAACCATGCTGCCAACCTTTGGAGACTAATAGACGCATGCAACTAATGCTATAACAAACTGAAATGAATACCACATGCAAAAGTCAACTTTATCAGAAGAGTTCTTGTAGAAAAAATTTAGTGTAACCAGAAATAAGAAACAAATACTGCTATCTGTACTCTGCAATAAAAGAATGCAGGACCTATTGACCATATAATGACATAAGAGTACAACTTGAAAAGCGTAGATAAGAATATGAGGAACTACTCTTCGATCCTGATCTACCTCTAGAACAACTCACTTCACTTTTGATTTCCATGTTACAATTTCTTCCAATCCTTTACGTTTTATCTTCATTTTGGGAATGATTTGTGAGAAACTTCTTAGCCCAACTAAACACTCAAACCAGGTCCAATCATGAACCAACCTTCGAATTTTCATGTTGCTATTGGACTCTAACATCAATAAAACTACTGTTTGTAAGAAACCACTTTGACCACAAGAATATGCATGATGATTCAAGGATAAAGATATATGATTGTCTTTCTTTCGTACCTGACTTCTTACTTCCAAACTAGTCCCCACCCTGTCATGCAATGCCTAAGTCAAAACTAATATTCATGGCCCATAAAGCCCAAGATATCTACACATGCAAAAACAATATCCTTTACGTATTTTCAAATCTCAGATAATAAGGGAGTCGCAACCCAACATACAATTCTTCGAATCCTTTTCAGAGCTGCTCCGTGGCCTCAATTTGAACGTGTTTTTTTTATCTATGTTGCTCGGACTCTTCAAAACTAGAGTACTATCTCCTGAGGATCCAGCATGGGTGTGGGTTGGAAAATTTTATTTTAAATGTAACTTTTTAAATGTATATATTATTAGGCATATCCCCACACCTGAATCCTAATTTTGGATCTTTTTTTTGCCGTGTCCACATATACAAATTTCAGGAATGAGAGTCGGACTTCTTGATATGCACCCAAGTCCAAGCAACATAGCGTGTAATAAACCTATTCTAATTAACTAATTACATCCAAATAAAGAACGTGCCACTTAAATTCAAACACTTGTTACTTTCCTTAGTAACTCCCAAAGATAATGTTGTTTAGTTTTCTATGATACACATGATGCATGCTCCATAGTTCTTAAATTGATTATAATTTATAAGTCATATACACATAAAATAGAGCTAATGAAGTAGTAACATTTAAGAAAGTGGAATTTTAAAAGAAACTTCAAATATAGCATTAAATAAATGTGTGCATGATCAGCTAAATAGTGATACCAGAAATGTCTACGAGCAACATTTAAGTGTTCGCTGTCATACAGATTTTCAATTCTAACATCTCAACACAAAGCAAAAGAAGTTTGTGAAAAGAAGTGGTAACCACCTGGTATTTATCCAGGGAACTATAAGCCCACGACCGAAGCTTGCTATACCTTTCTTGGTACTGAGCAGGGCCATCAACTCTGAAAACCATGAAACTAATTATTACAATAAGCTCAGTAGCTCACTCACAAACAATATAGACACAATAATACAATATCATCAAATATTAATGCACAGAAAATTAGAAAGGGTGTATTAATTTTAATATTTCCTCAAAGGTAAATGTAACCAAATGATCATCACAGGTTATCATCTACACTGCTAATAAATCACAGCGAACAGTCTCGTAACACTCATACGTGAATATATGCACTTAGAAAAAAGGTAGGTAAATTCTGTAGTGTTATCAAACAAAATTTAAAATAAACAAAAAAGTTGAAAACAAAAATACTGCACAATTAACGGAATACGGAGAGAAGGGGTAAAAAATCAATACTCAGAGAAGGCGAGGATTTGTTTAGCAATATCAGGGCCAATTTCTGCAGTGGAAGAGGCGTTGCTGTGCTGCTGCTGCTTCTCTTGCTGAAAAGCGAGTCCTGCTTGCTTGAAGCCCCTTTTATCCAAATACGCTAATACCACTTTATCGATATCCTCTTGGTCCATATCTCTCAGCCGTAGATCTGTTGTACGCAAACTACTCAAAACACCAATTTTCCAGTTAGAAATCAAAATCCTCCACAGATTTTTCAGTTCGAAATCAAAATCCTCCACAGGTCTACAGAGTGTCTTGAGACTTGAGAGCGGTATTCATCTTTATTTAATGTAGAATAAAAGGGAGAGGCCACATCCCGGCCCAGTGGAAAAAACCTTGTACAAAAGCCCAACAACTAAAAGGGCCTAACTAAATGAACAGATGGCGTGGGGTATATACCTCTCCAGCTTTGTTTAATGCACTCCCCCTTCCATTTATTAATTAAATATATATGTAAAATATCATATTTACCCTTTTAGTAAATTGTTATAAATACATACACTCCCCTCAAAACCCTAACCCTAATTTTGCAGCAACAGCTGCCGCCCCCTCCAGTCGCCTTCACCGCCGCCATCCACCTCCACCACCAATATATTCATGAAAAAAAAAAAAAAATCGACCAACCAATGTCGATCGACACTGGTTTGTCGACGAAAAATACCCTGGTCGAAAATATTGTACCGAAAGAAAATAAAAAATTAATTTTCGACAAAAAATGTCGACCAAAAATATTATGGTCGACAAGAGAAAAAAAATATGAGTACATTGTACGTACAGAAAGGAAAAAAAAAGAGGAGGGCGGCGTCGCTGTTTGTTACAGAAATTAAAAACAGAAGGGGCAGGTGGCGGCGGCGCTCGGTGAGGGATGAGGGTCGATGCGCCGCCTTCTGAGGGAGGAGGGCTTGGGCGCGAGTGAAGGCGAGCACGCCGAGGGGGAGTGCGACGACAAGGGTGAGGGAGGGAGAGTGCAAAAAATGAAAAAAAAATGGGGAGGAAAGGGAGAGGCAGCGAGCGGGTTGGACATCGAGCGGTGGCGACGACTGGAATGGTGTTGGGGAAGAAGGGTTTAAGGTTTTAAATGGGGAAGATATAAGAGAGCGTGTATTTATCTTACATAATTTTAAGATAAAGAGTATAATAGGTAATTCGAGGGGAGTGCATCTATCTCATATGTGTTTTGAGGGGAGTGTGTTTATCGGGGGCGTGCATTAAACAAAGCTGGAGGGGTATATACCCCACGCCTGAACAAATTCTTGTTGTTTTAATTTATTTCGTAAAGGGTTTGACTATATACCCCTCTAGTCTTGTTAAATATTACCCCCAATCTTCGTAACCCTCTAATGTGTCACATGTTAGATGTACTTCCCAAAAACCCTGTTATACCCTATTCTTCCTAAAATTAATTTGATTCATATACTCCCACAAAACCCTAATTTATTCTTATTTTTCTTCACCTTCTTCTTCCTCCCCACAACCACTCCAACCCTCTGCCCACGTCGCCGCTCGCTACAGCCGCCCACATCACCGCCCTCCACCTGAATTTATTTTTTAAGTTCTGCAACTTCGCCCACCCTTCGCCCCCTCCAAAGTCGCCCATCCTCCTTAGCACACGTCGACGTTGTCGTCTCCTCTATACGCCTCCATCTTTCTCGTTTTTTTTAAATTTCAGTCGCGACGTCGCTGCCCAAGCCTCCCTCACCCAAGGCCACGCCCCTCCTCCCTCGCCCAGCCGCCGCATGAGCCCTAAACGAAACACATGTTTTTTTCCTTTAATTTTCAACAAAAAGTCCTCGACAATAAACACCATCGTCGACAACAATTTATCGACGATAGTGTTTATTGTCGAGAACTTCTTTGCGATTTTAAAAAAAAATCGATTAATGGTTGTCAACAGGGGTTTTTCGTCGACAACCCATAGTCGAAAATATACCCTACGGTCGACAAACCAGAGTCGATCGACATTGGTTTGTTGAAAATTGTAATATTTTTATTTAGATTTCTAAGTTTTTTTTTTTAAATCTAAATTCATTTTGATTTTCGGCGCTCGGCCGCAGGAGTGATGAAGGCTGCCGACAGGGCGACAGCGGTGGCTGCTACGTGCAATTAGGGTTATGATTAAATTTAAGAAGTGTATATATACTAAAACGGTAAATTTGACATTTTACATGATAATTAAATTAACAAATGAGGAGGGGGAGTATACTAAACAAAGCTGGAGGGGTATATAACCAAACCCTTTCGTAAAAACTCTATAAATTAATGCTCTTAGACCACCAAAATTTATTAATTAAAAGAGTTATTAATTTATAATAAAATACTTCATTTACAAATTTTATTTTATATACAATTAAACAGTCTTTAGAGTATCTCTCACTTGTTCCTGAAAGAGGTGATGTTAAGTGACACAAATCAGCAAAATCTTCTAATCTATAAATATTTTCGATGAACATGTAGGTGGTGAAAGCACTCGAGAACTTCGAAATTTGATTAAGAGTTAGCTTATCGCTATGCAATGGATGTAGAATATGTTCTGAACCGTCCTGAATAAAATGTAGTTGCACAGTTGTTGACTGATGAATAAATTATTAAGAGTGTTATTGCCTTATTGGAATTAATAATTATGATGGAAATGATGATGAAAGTTATGTCATGGAGCCCCATTCACGAAACGAAGTTTAAAGTGACAATCACATTGAATAATTTATTGTTGAGCTATTAGAAAACGACACCAGAAATTCTTACAATGATGAGGAAAGTTAGAGACGAGATTCAAGGTGAAATTGATTTCAACAAAAAAAACAAATGTTTCTTGAATCATTTTTCAAGAAACATTCATAAATCGGGCATTAATAAGGTAGTATATAAGGAATTATTAATTTATATTTTATGTGGGGTCTATAAAAATTATAAAAAATGTATTCTCTAATAATTTTAGCGAGTTTATTAATTTAGCACCATATCCCTGAATCGGGACCGACCAAAAATATTAACTTAAAGAGTTTATTAAATAATGTATTAATTTATAGAGTTTCTCTTGTATTATTGATATTGATTCCTATTGATTTAATTTAGTTTGGGATTATAGATTGTTTACTAATTTCGAATTAGATCCAAACGGATTACACATTTTAATTTCGATCTCCAATAATTACGCTTAAATTTTGAAAATGGTTATTGTACATGTAATAACAAGTAGGGGTGTGCACCAATCCAAAACCGGACCGGATCGGAATCGGTTTGGACCGGGATCGGAATCGACCTTAATGGTCGAACTAGAGCTGTCAAAACGGGCTAACGGGGCGGTGCAATCCATAATCCACCTCAACCCATCATTTTACGGGTTTTGGCGGGCCGGTCCACGGCGGGTACGGGTTGAAAAATACTCAACCCAACCCATGGCGGGTTACGGGCCAGCCCACGGGCTTTTTCATAATATATATTTTTTCACATTTATTATTATAATAAATTTTAAACAATACATAAATAATTACTAAAAATATATAAAAAAATAAAGTATGAATAATTTTGAATAGTCTTTAATTAAATACACCACGTGAATAATTTTAATCTCTTATAATAAAAAAGTAAACCTCAACCAAACTATCAGTAACAATTACGGAGTATCAATTTATGAAAGTTTAAACCTTAATATTGTTTACATTCTTATTCCAAAATCTCAATTTTGTTTAATATGATATTTTGTAATTTTGTATTTTGATTTAAAGTTGAATTGAATTCATAAATTTATAATAAAAAAAATTAAAATTAAAAAGCCCGCGGGCCAACCCACCAAAATCCAAAATCCATACGGTCCAGCCCATACGGGCCCACATTTTAAACGGGCTTGTATTATTCAATCCAACCCACGTTTTTAATAGGCGGGGGCAGATCGATCCAATGGGCCTAGCCCATTTTGACAGCTCTAGGTCGGACCGAGACCGGACCGGAATGAACCGGTCTAAACTTGGATCGGATTTTAATTTTTAAATTTTTTTTTTCAAATTTTTTTTTCATGTTTTTTGAAGTAAGAACAAAAATGATGAATTTGTGTATGAAAATTTGTGTTAGTTCTTCATTTGAGATCAATTTTCACCAATGTGAATTTTATTTACAATATTATTAATGGTATTTTGACACTAAAAGTAAATTGATTATTTTTGTTCAATTATATAGTTGAAAAAATGTAATAAATCTCAACACTTTTACTTCACATCCTCACCAATTATTTGATTCTAAGCATAGTGAAAGAAATATTTTCAAAGTTTTCAAATTAACAACCCTATTTTTATTTACTTTATAATAATTAAAGTTGTATATTAGAAAAATATAAAGAATATAAATAAAAAAAATTCCGGTCCGGGCCGGTAAATTCCGGTCTTAATCCGGACCGAACCGGAATCCCGGAATCTTAAAATTCAATGGACCGGAGACCGGAAACTAACCGGTTCCGATCTTTTTTCCGGTCCGATTTTTTTTTTTTTTGCACATTCCTAATAAAAAGTCACCCATCAGGTCAACATGTAGATCTGTTATTCGAGCTGAGCTAAACATTTACAAGCTAAGAAACGAGCTTGACTCGACTCATTAACGAGCCTATCGAGTCGAGTTGAGTCTAACGAGCCTACTGAAATCAAAAGAAAAAAAAAATATCAAGCCTAACGAGTCGAGCACGAGCCAACTCGTTAGTAAATTGAGTATCTAACGAGCTCAACTCATTTAACGAACGAGCCGAGCTCACGAGCAGCTCGGTTTGTTTAACAACACTATCAACACATATTTGAATTTTTTTTTTCCGTGATGTGTGACATTTTTTTAAATTTTTTTTTATTACAATAAAAAAAAAAATTATTTATATTTATTAGTTAAAAAAATGTGAATATTAATTAAAATTCTAAAAATTTTGAAAATAAATAGAAAATAAGATTTGGTAAATAACTTTTCATTAAATGTGAAAAATTATAATATGGAAAAAATAAAAATAAATATATTAGCTAGTACAAAAATATGTGAACCCACATATTTATAATACTAGTTTTAAATAAATATACTTATATTTGTTGAATTAATTTAATGATTTCAAGGGTTTTTGAAATTATTAGAGTTTAGTGATTTTAGGTGTCAACACATCAATTTAATGATTTTAGTGCCCAAATTTCAACAAAACCTTATACTCCCTCTAATCCACCCCTCGATTTTTTATTTTTCTTTTTTAACTCTTTTTGAACGTCTCATCTTAAACTTCTCATTTATTTTTTTAATATCATCTCATTATCTCTCTACATTTTTTCTTTATTATATCTCTATATTTTATCTTTCTAATCTCTCTCTACCTCCATTAAATATTATATATTTTTTTTAAACGTGTGCAAACAACAAAAGTAAAGCTTAACTAGGGATGAAGAGACTCATTTTTTCCTATTAAGAAAAGGGAGTAAAATTTGGAATTGGGGTGAAGTGTTATTACCCAATGTTGTATTTGAATTGATTAATTGAAAAAAAAAAAATCAAATACAAATCAATCTAAACAACCACTAACTATATAAAGTGTGAATTTTCAAATGACATCATTTGAAGCTAGACCAGTAATGTGAATCACTTCCTTTATGTTTCTTCTCTTTTTGTGACCTTCTTTCTCTTCCTCTCAGATTGAGGCTCTTTTGCTTTTAGCTCGTTGCAAAACGACCTCAGGGAGGCAGCCAGATGATCATTACGGTGTGCTAAAAACAATCACAGATCAAATGAAAGCCATCATTAATGTAACATAGGACAGACTCAGAAAACAAGGAATCCATAGACAGAGTGGAAGGAGAACCAATACAAAGTTAAAGAATACACAATAAAGATTTAGATTCACAATAAAGAGCTAGATCTTTGCAGTTGACGCTAAAGTCATGCAATCAAATTGTGATGATTGATCCATCCTGTGGTTAGTATTGAATTAATTGTCATGGACTCATGGGAATCATGGGATTCTTACCAGAAAGTATGACGTCTTCCATGTTAACAGATTTGCGACCGCCATGTTGCGCAAACAATTCAAGGTCCTTTGCCAACTGTTCTGCATTTAACAAGATACAAATTTCAAGCCTTTTCTTTTCCAAGTGTTAAGAAATTTTGTTTTTAAACAAGTTCACAATTTTTTTAGACTCTTGGAAATATTTAGAAAACCAAAAAATAAATATGGCTAAATACAATTCAGGTTTATAGCTCAAGTAAATACTGGGAGGCCGTCCCTACATGAAATGACTACAGTTTTTTGAGCAAACAGGTCTAATTCAGCTAAGTGGTCAGCTGGCTTATTAAACTCACGATTCAATCATTGTGACCATGAACTCGATGTCAAGAAAGAGATGTCTGATTTGTAACAACGGAAGCTGGACTTTCCAGATCCTTGTTACCCTGATTAACAAACCATAATGTCCCATTCTGAACAGTCTATTGCATGAACCGACATCATTCATTTATAACTGCTGCGTGAGTGTTGGTTGTCAGATTCGGGACATTATGGTTTGCTCATTAGCTGAGTCTGCAAATGAAGTTGAATATACTTAAGCATAGATTGAAAAGGTGGAAGAGGATCATCTCAAGGGGAGGTTGGATTGGATCACTTGGATAGAGAGGGTGAAAAGGCCTAAATTAGAAAAAAACGCAGATGATCAAGATCAACTTCTTGATCAAGGGATTAGAAAGAAAAACAAGATTTTGTTGCTGTTCCTGCAAATGAGGAAGAAAAACAAGATTTTATTTGTTCATATGCTAATTTTGTTGGTGAGATCGTTATGTTCTGTTCGTATTTCTTAACAATAATATCTGTATGGCTTGTTTGTCAACTCCAGTTCAAATGTCTATATATCTATACAATCAACACTTTAACTTTATTCTCAAAGCAAAGGAGGATGCAAGGATGCAAGGACGCAAAGTTTGTACCAAGGATTATGCATTTACTGGCTAGTCACGTTACATGGGAAATACACAATATAAACTAATTGTCCATGTTACTTATGCTTTAATTCCACGGATATACAATGACACAGAAAGAGATGAGAGAGAGAGATATTTACGGGCATATTTGAAGACTAAATCGGAGATACAGGACATAATTGGCTGAGAGACTTCCATGCTATTCCGCTTCGCTGCACAGAAAACTCCATACTAACAGTTACAATGAAATCAATCTAATAAGTATAAGCATTACAGTGATTGTAGAGATTGAAACCTTCGGCTTCGGCGATGGAGATGGTACAAAGACGAAATCGATCTCTCAACAGCTCACTCGCCGTTTCTTCTTCTCCTCCTCCTTGCTCCTCCGCGTCGCTCGCCATTTGCCCTCAACTAATAATTGATCGTAGATTGGTGTTTCGGAAATGGAAATCTCGGATTTTGATTTCTACTTTCTAGGGCTAACTCGATTGATTAGGAGGTTGGGAAAACAAATTGCGCGGGAATTGGGAGAGCCGAGAGGTGTAAATGGAGCGAATTAAAATCGCACCCCGCAAAAAGCGACTTAGACACCCGGATTCTAAAATGTTCATCTTTTAGTCCATACGTCCCGTTTATATAATTCAATTCCCTTGTTCACATGCTTTTGTCCACTTTCTCATGCAAGTCGACATTATTATAGTCATAAAGTTGTCATAGTGATCAACTTTATTCACATAATCTTGTCTTTAATCACTATGTTCATTCTACGTAATTCAATTATCTTGTTCACATGCTCTTATCCACTTTCATATGTAAGCCGACATTATTATACTCATAAATTAAGTTGAAGTTCCATAAATTTATATGTTAAATAATAGAGTAAATAAGATACTCCATATCTCATGAGACAATCTTATATGAGTTTTTTATTTTATTTATACTAATATGTCAAAAAAACAAAATCTCAAAAGATAATGGGTTGATACAATTACTAACTAAATTTACTTTTATAAGCTTTAACTTCTTATAAAATGTTTCAAAGAGTTGTGAAATTAAATTTTAAAGTAGTTTATAAGTTGTTAAAGTTATTTTAGTATCTCAATTTTTTTTCCAAAGGATAATGGTTGAAATAATTACTAGCTAAACTTATTTTAATCATTTTATATTTTATCATCTTGTAAGTCTTACAATCATTTTTTAAGTAGGTTATAAACTTTTAAGTGTTTGCTAATAAAACATTTTTAGATAATTTAAGATAAATATTTTTATTTAATAGCAAATTAAATCACATCTTTCACTGCAATCAACACTTTTACTTAATAGAATAAAATTTTAATTACAAATTAAATCACCATTTTTTTGCTTAATTTAAATCTAATCTAAATTTTTGGATAATTATAAATAAATTATTAACTTTAAATGTTGGGCAAATTAGTCTTGTGGACACTCTCATTTTTGTCAATGTATCACGTGACTTGCCAACATAACAACCCCTAATCTAGCGACATCATTTTTAAAGTTGTCGGACGTCACATTGGCAAGATATGTCATACACGAACAATAAGAGGACAACTCAAAAGACTAATTTATAACAATACGTAAAATTGATGATTTATTTATAATTACTCAAAGTTCAGATTAAATTTCAAGTAAGCAAAATGTCATGATTAAATTACAATTAAACTTAGAATAAATTGGTTGCATGCATACGAAACAATCTCGTACAAGTTTGTGTCTTACATGCTATCATAATAACACTTTAAAAGCTTATAATCAATGAGATTGCATTATTTTGAAATACTCATTCAGGATCCAAATGAAATAAAGTCTGGTATGCAGCAATCAATATACCAATAAAAACTTTTGTAACTGCAGTTTTATCCTGAAACTAAAATAGAAATAGATATTTCCATCATTTACTAAGCATTCAAGAGTATTTGCTAATTTTCAACAAACTTTATAAATAAATTATAAAATCTCTTCAACTTAATGTGATTTTATTACATTTTAAAATTACAGCTACCCCTTTAATGTGCAAACATGCCATAGAATTGATAGGTATTGAAGAGCGCACACACAGAGTAATCTGGGAGTCTCAGAATGATAAAGCTGCATGCACCGTTTTGATTCACACCAGATAATGCAATAATGTTTGCTCAAATCATAAGAGCAACTTGTTGGGTGCATATGGTTTCAAGAACATCACTGACACTCACACAATTCGAATAAACGAGAGGGGAGATAAAATAGGCAGGTGACAGGATCAAAATTAATCGGGACAGTGTGCCTTAAAAAGATATACAGCTCAAATACTCAATCAAGAAAGTAAAATTGAAAGCCTCAACATTCAAAACCCTGTATAAAGAATGTTCCCTTTAAGGACAGTCAATCAGTAGGACAGAAATTCAGACAATGTAACTTAAAAAGATAAAACATAAGGTAATAGGCCTTTATTAGGATACTCAATCACTAAAGAAAATTCAGTAATGGGACAGATTTTGTAAGAAATTTGGGTAATGTGTCTTCAATCCTATAATAAAAGGCTCTTTCCCTTTATTAGGATAGTCAATCACAAGGATAACAAAGGATATAAAACATAGTTAAGACCTTTGGAGGAAGACAAACTTGGATCTATTTCAAGAAATTACCTTCAGGTCCCTGTGCAGCAAAAGAATGATGGCGTCAGGATCGAATGAAACGAATGGAAATGCCTCATCTTCAGTTGATGTGGTTAATGGACAGCAAACATCTATTGAAAGGAGTGATGATAAGAACAGGACACCAAGGCATCCTCGATGGACTCGAGAAGAGACACTGGTCCTGATAGAAGGAAAGAATCTTGCAGAGAGTGTAAGAAGGGGTCGGAGATCGAGCTATGGTTTTGGAATGGACCAGGTTGAGCCTAAATGGGATGCTGTCTCGTCTCACTGCAGACAACATGGAGTGAACCGGGGGCCAGTTCAATGTCGTAAGAGGTGGAGCAATCTGGTTAGTGATTTCAAGAAAATAAAAAAGTGGGAGTCTTGGAGAGAGAATGATTACTGGATGATGAGAAGTGATATAAGGAGAGAGGAAAAACTCCCCGGTTTCTTTGACAGAGAGGTGTACGATGTTTTGGATGGTAAAGAATACATGAGAGCTGCAGATCAGCTTGCATTGGTGACAACAATCAATGGTGATGATTTAGATGGTGTAGAGGTAGAAGATGAGGATGAGATGGTGGACAACGAGGATGTTGGAGATGGCTCGTTTTCTGAATTTGAACAAGTGGAACAAGAAGAAATTCGGATTGGAAACGAAAGAATTCAGACAGATGGTAAAACGACTACGATTCCTTCTCCAGTGCCCATTTCAGGTACATTATACTTTGAATGGTTGCCTTTTTACCTAACTCAATGTTGCACTAACCAACTATTTATTCAGCAGACAAGACTCCAGTTTTTTGGTACAGTTTTTTCACAAATTGACAGTACTAAAAGTTTCCTGTTTTGGCAGAGATGAAATGTCAGCCATTTCACAAGGCAGATTCAAATCAAGGTAAAGCATCATTAAATATTCCAGTAAAAAAATATTTAGAAAGAATATTCAGATAACTTTGATTTGGTTAAATAATGAAACTACAAACAAAAGGCCTGCCTTCCTAAATCTTAGAGGGCTGTTATTTGAACGAGCCTAGCCGAGTCACGTCTCTAATCCTTTTGATGTGTGTCTGTCTTTCGAAGGTACAACGAAGAAAAGACAAGCAGGCACACATTTCAGGACAGGTCCCGAGTTTCAGGAGGGCGTGAAGAAAGGAAAGCAGTCATCAACTGACTGTCAAAATATTGACGTGGAAGACATATTAACGAAAGCTCTAGAAAGAAACACTAATCTGCTGAATGCACAGCTTGAAGATCAAAAGTTGAAATATCAATTGGACAGGGAGCAGCAGAAGGACCAGCACAACAGTTTAATCACAGCTCTCACCAAGATGACTGATGCTCTTGAGAAAATTGCCAATAAGTTATAACTGCTAAGTAATGTACGTATCAAGGTTCCTTCGAATGTTCTTGCTTCCCACCTTATCACATTGTTATCTTAAGTTCGTGCCTAGGTTCCAGATTGCGTATTTTATCATTGTTTACATTCTTACCTTGATGGATTTAACTCATCTATATAACCTTTTGAGATATTGCTTCTGCTACTAACTAGCACCTGAGAGATTTGACATAATCGATAACAAGCATGATCAGGAAACACAAATACAAGGCCAGATGTCAAAGAAGATAGCCCAGAAAAGGGACTTTTAAGTAAATCGAGCATTACTCAAGATGAAGAGAAGAACTAGAATCAACATAAGAGACAGTGAGCATTACATTTTCAAGAATATATGATAGGCTTAATTGCTGCTAAAATAACCACCTTTTCGCAAATTGCAATCTAATCTAAACTTTTGAGTTTTGACAAATAAGACTTCAATTAAAAAAAAAAAATTGCAATTCGAACTTCTGGGCAGATTGAGCTTATGTAATATGTATCAGTCGTAACCAGTAAATGGTAAACAGTACTAGAACCAGAACATACAATATGCATCAATTAGTAAATGGTGAAAACTTACACACAGAGAACAATCGTGTAAACAAGCAAAATTATTGCAAATAAAAGGTTAAGCACAATCTATTTACTATACACAGCATGAAGTATGTAAGAATGAGAGGACTTTCCATATTTAGCAACTCAACAAGACGGTGCAAAATCATATCTAACCTCACTTTCTGCACTAAGCAGGAACGGCCTCAACGATTCTTGAAAAGTAAAACTGTGTGGTAGTTAGACCTCTCTTCCTTATTTTCCACCCAACTTTTTGCAACGCCCTCTCAACATCGGCCTCAGCATGAAGATATGCTCTTGTAGCCTTTGAAGGCCCAGGGAACAATTCTCCGACTCGCTTCAAAAGATCATAGTAAAATGTTTTTGGAGCAAAACTTAGAATCAAACGATTTTCAGCCAGAGAAGCAAGATGTGCAATCATGCCATCTGCTTTGTTTTGTGGGTAGTGTATCAAAACATCTAAGCAGACAACTGTATCGTACTTGCCATCCAAGCTCTCCAAGTCCTTTACTTCAAATTTTGGCAATATTAGTCCAGGAGGCAGCTTATCCTTGCCGTTTAAAAGCCCTTCTCTTACCTACATCAAAATTGAATGAATTATTTAATTTTCTTCTGCTGTGTTCTTTGGATGAATAGATGGTTTAGGAAGTGAAGTCCAGATCAGAATAATGTTTCTCCACAATGCTATATAAGTATATAACCAAACATCAGTTGTACAAGTGAAGTGCCTTCGAAATACAATCTTTCTTGATTGATGAGGTTGATTATCAGAAACTAAGACCATAACTAGATGGAATCTTAGAAAAAGTGAAAACACATTCTTCTGAATCGCCAGATGGAAAATGACACTATTAGCCCCAAATTGACTCAAGATTACACTCTCCCCACTCCCAACCTCTCGTTCGTTAAAAGTTCATTTGAGCTCAGTTCGATATAGATACCAAACATGCTTAGACATACATTTATGCTAGATACAGTATAAAACTCAGCTCAAGCTTCATAAGTAAATAAAGATAAAAGAAGTGTAAAGATGTCAAGCTACTCGAGTTCGACTCGATTAAAACAAGCTCAAACTTGAATTTCGAAGCACGTTAACATTTCAAACAAGCTTGAACTACGAGAACATATCACTAAACTCACAATCAAATCTACTCATCAACAAACAATGAAATTCCCAACAACTATGAAAACAAACAATACAAACTCTCACCTGCTTCTCAGCCTCAGAAACCATGGAGGCTGAAATATCACTCGCCGCCACAACAGCCCCTTCCTTTGCCAGCGGAATCGACAAGCAACCGGTCCCACACCCGGCGTCGCACACCGTAACCCCACTCAACGGCCCCTCATCCAACAGCATCTTCATCACATTCTCCACAGTTTTGGCGTGCCCAATCCTGATATCCTTCTGCACTTTATTAACATCATCAGTATCTCCATAAATTCTCCGCCACCGCTGAAACCCATCGTTGTTGAAGTACTCCTTCACCACATCCTTGTCCCCTCCGCCCACCTCCTCCGCCTGCATTTGCCGCCGCTTTTCGGGGTCGGACAGGGAGAGCACGGCGGCTAGTGCGGCCACAGACCCACCTCCTATAACTGCGATTGCTGTGCTGTCAATGGCGTCGGTGACCGCCGCAACGTCGGCGGCGGCGGGAATCGGCGGAATTGCGGCGGTTATGAACAGGGGCTTGCTCCGGTGGGGGCGGTAGTGTGGTTTTGGGAGACTGAAGTGGATTGGTGAGTATATAAGTGAGGAAAACGCCATTTTGTGGCTGCTACTACAAACTTTCAATGGAAAGTTGCAATTTTTAGCAGCTTTGTTCTTGCAAGAAGGCGGGAGAGTGGGAGTTGGAAAGAATGATAATGCAATCTGGTATGAGGATAGGATTATCCGATGTGTGTTTTTGTGGGGCCCTTTGTTTTCAATGGGTGTTTGGCGATGGGGTTTTGCTATCCTAGGATATGGTTACTTTGTTAGATTATACTCCCTCCATTCCGAAATTACTTGCATATAGTTTGACCGACACGTTGTTTAAAAAAAATAGATTTAGTGGTTGATGATGTAAGATAAAGGAAGTGTATTTTAGATAATTTGATAATGTGTAAAGTGGATTTTATGATGTGTAAAGTGAAATGTATGGAAAAAAAGAGTGTCAAATTTGAAAATAAAATGATGTTGCGAGGTTATTAATTTGGTGGAGTATTTCCATATTAAGAGTGTGCAAGTAATTTTAGGACGTGTGCAAGTAATCACGGAACAGAGGGAGTAATTAACTGTGTGAATTCTCTTTTCTTTTCTAGTGTCATTATTGGGCATGTGCTATAGTTTATTACTCTTCCACTTTTTGGCCCATGACACATGTTTTCCATAGATAAGTCTGATACTGGGTAATGAAATAATGTTGGCAGTGTAAAATAATTAAATAAGTTCAAGTTCCCAATTCCATTTTCAAGTCAATAAAATACCTTTTCCTCTTATTATTAGCGGTAACCATTATCTGCTATACGTTGAAGTATACGTTTTGTCATTTATTACCAGCTAAAATACAATGACAATGACAATCAGATAACTAGAGATTTGTCCTCATTTCTTTGGGATTCTTGGGTTGATTCGTGGTTCAAGATTCGTTTTTTTGTTCTGGGTTGGAGTGTTTTTGTTAGTCTTGAGTTGGAGTGTAGTTGTAGCTACCTACCATGGCGGTGTTTCGTGTTTTTCTGGTGATTTTAACTGTGTGTTTTATGTGTGTGTTGGTGGAGTGTAAGTACATGGTTTACAACACTTCAGGAGGTATTGTTCCTGGAAAAATTAATGTTCATTTGGTTCCTCATACGCATGATGATGTTGGGTGGTTGAAGACCATTGATCAGTACTATGTTGGATCCAACAATTCAATTCAGGTAATTCATAGCTTGTCAACAGAAGCTTATTTATATTTTAGCCATTTTGTTGGAATGAAATAAATTATTTTGTCAGAGTTGCTATGTACCTGTTATGTTATCCATAATTTTTTTTAAATTTTGTAATTATAGACTATGGAATTTTGTGAGTTGAAAGAGCTGTGTTGGATGTGTGTAGGGAGCGTGCGTGCGATATGTGTTGGATTCGTTAATTCCAGCATTGCTTGCTGATAAAAACCGAAAATTTATCTATGTCGAACAGGTAACATTTTTGTGATGTGTTTTTGATCCATTCATTCATCTAATTAGTCGATGAAGTTGTTTCTCATATGTATGTTTCTTTTACATTGTAATAGGCGTTTTTCCAGCGTTGGTGGAGAGAACAGAGTGAAGCTATGAAGAAGACAGTCGAATCATTGGTCCATTCGGGTCAACTTGAGCTCATGTACTAACTTATTGTTTGTTTTCCAACTTGTTTTGTTGTAAGCAATGGTGGTATTTGGATGGTTGGTGATAGTTTTTTCTCTTGATTATGCTGATGTAGAAATGGTGGTATGTGTATGCATGATGAGGCAACAACACATTACATTGATATGATAGACCAAACAACACTAGGCCATTGGTTTATCAAACAACAGTTCAATGTCACTCCTAGAATTGGTTGGCAAATCGACCCGTTTGGACATTCTGCTGTTCAGGCTTACCTTTTGGGAGCAGAGGTATTGTTCGTTCTATATTGGAATTATTCTGTTATGATGGAGTATTTTTTTTCTCTACATGTATTGGAGTAATCAAGGTGCTTTTGTTGGGATTTAGGTGGGATTTGATGCTCTATACTTTGCTCGTATTGACTATCAAGATAGAGCCAAAAGGAGAGACGAGAAGAAGCTTGAATTTGTCTGGCAGGGTTCCAAAAGTCATGCTTCTTCTTCCCAGGTTTATCTCAAATTTCGATAATCATTATTGTGATTCTCATAACAAATGGTAACTAATTTGCTTTCTCAGATATTTGCTGGTGCTTTCTATGAGGGGTATTACGAACCTCCTTCTCGTTTTTATTTTGAAGTCAATGATGTTTCCGCTATAGTAGTCCAGGTAAATCTTTTAGAGGATAATTTTTTCGTCCCTTCAACTGTTGCCTAACACCGTTGATGTTATTGACCAAAGGATGACATGGACCTGTTTGATTACAATGTTCACGAGCGTGTCAACGATTTTGTAGCTGCTGCTTATTTACAAGTAAACTACCAGTACTTCTTAGTGTCTTTCTTTGGATAAATTGTGGGCTAAATTATTCAGATGATAGAATTACTTAGGAAATCATCTTAGTTTATGTGATATTCACTGCCCAGTTGATTTTATTTTATTTGTAGGCTAACGTTACTCGTTCAAATCATGTCATGTGGACTATGGGAACAGATTTCAAGTATCAGTACGCACATCCATGGTTCTTGAATATGGACAAGCTCATACACTATGTGAATCAAGTTCGTATTTTCGAAACTATTTCATCACACTTCCCATTAGTTGATGATTGCATTGCAGTTGGTGGGTAATATATGGTCTTTGAACCTTGTTGCAGGATGGGCGTGTCAATACCTTTTATTCAACTCCATCTATATATACGGACGCAAAACATGCTCTGAACGAGTCGTGGCCTCTTAAATCTGATGACTTCTTCCCGTGAGCTCACGATTACATATCTGTAAAATTACATATTATTCTACTTGAATTTTGTAGTAATATTGATGCGATTCGTTTATCAGATATGCTGACCGTATAAATGCTTATTGGACCGGATATTTTACTAGTCGGCCTGCCCTCAAAGCATACGTTAGAGTGCTGAGTGGCTACTATTTGGTATGCAGTAAAACTGTTTGATAGAATGTTTGAATCTAAAATCTCATTAGACTCTATACTGGATTAGGCAGCAAGGCAGTTGGAATATTTTAAAGGACGAAATAAATCCGGCCCAACAACTGACTCTTTAGCTGATGCTTTGGCAATTGCACAACATCATGATGCAGTTACGGGTACTGAGAAGCAACATGTCGCTAATGACTATGCAAAACGGCTTTCAATCGGTTACAAGGAGGTTAGATCTTCTCCACACTCTCACACATATATTGTATTTACAGAAACTAATCTAGTGTTGCATATATGAATTCATGCAGTCTGAGGGTGTGGTAGCAGCTTCCCTTGGTTGTATGACACAATCGTCGTTATCTTCTGAATGCAAGAATCCTGTCACAATCTTCAACCAGGCAAAACCCCGTAGATCTTCACTCGAAGTTGATCATAAGTTATTTAAATGGATGGTATTAATATGTTTTGTGTTTCCAGTGCCCACTGCTGAACATAAGTTATTGTCCTGCAACAGAAGTTGATCTTTCTCTGGGCAAAAAAATAGTGAGTATTAGTTCTATTTGAGAATCAAACTATAATCTTATTTTAGTTTATGACTCACTGCTTTCTATCTGTAGGCAGCGGTTGTCTACAACTCTCTCGGCTGGAAAAGAGCAGCTGTCGTCCGTGTTCCTGTGAGCTGAACAGCATATTTGTCCCACTAAATCAAGAACAAAAATGAAGAAAAATAATATAACTTTATGTATCCATTTGATGCAGGTAATCGACGAGAAAGCCACTGTTACAGATTCGACTGGAAAATTAATTTTGACGCAGCTTCTTCCGATAGTTAATGCTTCAGCATCAACACACAAATTCTACACTAGTGCGTATACGGGTGAATCCCCTTCCACAAGTCCCAAATATTGGCTTGCATTTACAGCAGTAGTTCCGCCTTTGGGTTTCAACACTTATGTCATCTCAAGTGGTCAATGTGAGCCTCGTCTTTTTTACACAAATCAAGTTTTTTAATCTATGTAATATTCATATGTTGCATATACAGCTTCTGGATTAATAAAACCAATATCGTACATGCTTGATGGGACTCAAACTGGTGCCATAGAAGTAGGGCCTGGCAACTTGAAGCTCATATATTCTGGAAAGGATGGAAAGCTTACACAATACACTAACGGAAAAAACTCGGTATGCTATTACAAAATTAGCCTCATCTTCACCCTATGGTGAATTTTACACAAGTGATTTTCAGTCTAATTTTTTTGGTAATTTGTGATGAAGGTCAACATTCCTTTGAAAAAATCGTACAGTTATTATGTTGCGAGTACTAACAAACGTCAGGTGAGATACACAGTTTAGATTTTCCTCCCAAAGTTGATGCTTTGGAGTTTAATTAACCATTAGTTTTATTTACTTGTTGAAGGCTTCGGGAGCATACATTTTCCGGCCTAATGGCACCATCCCAATACAGCCTGATGGGAAGGTATTTATTTATGTTACATTAAGTGATCTGTCTTGCTGATTTTTTTTTTTACATCTGCATGATCAAGCAATGATTTATTTATGTATATTGTAGATTCCACTTACAGTTTTTAGAGGACCACTCTTTGATGAAGTTCATCAGACGATTAATTCATGGATATATCAGGTTTGCAGTAGATTAAACATATATACACTTTGGAGAGAATACTGATAGATTAATACCACAAGATAATGCTTTATTCTTAACATGTTTTTTCATAGATTACAAGAGTGTACAAGGAGAAGGAGCACGCTGAGGTTGAATTTAGTGTAAGTTGTGTTTTATTTTTTTACTTTATTTGTCAGCTAAAACAAGAAAAGTACAGGTGATGTATAAATCCTGAATTTCAGGTTGGTCCTATACCCATTGACGATGGAATTGGGAAAGAAGTTGTAGCTCAGATAAAAACAAATATAGGAAACAATAAAACATTCTATACAGACTCAAATGGACGTGATTTTATACAACGGGTATGTAATGTGAATCATGTTTCTGGGAGACTTATCACTTATTGTTCCTTGTTGTTTTGCATAGATTCGAGACTACAGAGCTGATTGGAACCTTAAAGTGGACCAGCCAATAGCAGGAAATTATTACCCTGTATGTTTCCATACTATTTAAATGTCGAAGGATCTATTGAATCATACGAGATCAATTCACCATTTTATCGAAAAACTGACAAATAAGTCTAAGTACTTCCTTTGATCGACTATTCGTGATAGTACTTTTGTTTCAGATCAATCTTGGAATTTACATCAAAGATCAGGACACAGAGCTGTCAGTTTTGGTTGATAGATCAGTTGGAGGATCAAGTGTTGTTGATGGTGAAGTGGAGATAATGCCCCACAGGTTATACATATCTATTTATGAAAATCAGTTAGTTACAAATAGACTTGGACATAAGTTAGTAACATAAGGCCTCGTTTCGTAGGAGACTGCTCCACGATGATGGTAGAGGTGTTGACGAGGCTCTAAACGAAACAGTCTGCGTTCAAAGTACATGCACTGGTTTAACTGTAAGTAAACTGTTTAAAGTTAAGATTAATAAGTATATACTTTCCTTAATATCTCTCATGTACAGGTCCAAGGGAAGTACTATCTGAGATTTGATCCACTTGGAGAGGGATCCAAGTGGCGTCGTACATTCGGACAAGAGATATACTCGCCGTTTCTCCTAGCCTTCAGCGAGCAGGTAAACGAAACCACCATATTCCATCTTCTTGACGATTGTTTCAGCTCTTTTTAATTCTGTCATTGCATTCATACACAGGATGATAAGTGGACGCATTTCCCAGTATCGACTTTTTCAGCTATGGATGCTTCTTATAGTCTACCCGATAACGTGGCCATATTAACCCTCCAGGTAAGCAATGTTTGCATTATTATACAGTTGTTTGGTGTGATTATAATGATTGGATGATGTGAGTTGTGATTTAAATATATCAGAATGCAAGAAGAGATAATTGATTGTATTGTATAGTCTGATAATAGGTTTATAGTGAGTGTTTGCAAATCCTAAAACTGGTTTTTAAAACTCAAAACAAACATTGCGTTGAACATGGTGGGCTATAGCCCACCCTGATTTTAGGGAAATATATTTATATATAATAAAAATAAAAAACTTTACAGCCAATTAACTTTTAAACTGCGAAATTCTGTACGCATAGAAAAGGTATTTATCAAAAACTTATTCACTTTTATTATATTATTTGTAAAATATGAACATATAATTTAAATTTTCAATTAAATAATAAAACTTACTAAATTCCAAATTTTTAACTTCTAATGTAAAAAGGCATATTAAATTCGAACCAATGACTTTCATATAGATCGAGTTAATTTTTTTAATAATGAGAGATGTTTACATCTGTATTTTTATTTTCTAATTGTTGTTGTTTCATTTTTAAGGGCATTCTTGATACCCTTCAATAATAAAATTTTTTTTTATCGTTTTCAAAAATAAATACTTAATTGGCTGAAATCAATAGTAGATTTAAAGATGAGATAGTGAAACTTCTTAAGCTTAGGGATGCATTGAATCTAAAAAATAACTCCAGATTGTTTAATGTGTATTTTATTTATAATCAAGAAATGATCGAGACTTGAATTGAAGCATTGCAAATTTGATATGTCTTTTCAAGAAAATTTTCATTTATATGTCATTTTTAGAAAGTTTTCAAAATTTGTCAACTATTTGTGTACTATTTCAAAAGTTATAAGATTGATTCACCTTGTTTTGACACATCATGTTACCACTGCCACGACCGAACACACATGTTTAGTTATGAAAAATGACAAGAGTGTTCTTCGAAATAAAATGGAGAGTATATTGAAAGAAAATTGTTTGAAGACATTGATCCTAATTCTATTATCAATAAATTCTATCGACTAAAAAGTCGTAGGGCACAATTTATGTAAATGTTTTTTTTATACGTGTTTTATTTCCGACTTTTAGCCCACCCCAAAAAAAATTCCTAGCTCCGCCCTTGGCGTTGAATGTGTGCATGATGATTGTCAAGATCCTCAAATTTTGTAACTGCATGTATTTTTTTTGTTAATGTCATGGCACTTTCTGCTACCTCAGGAGCTTGAAGATGGAACTGTCCTCTTTCGATTGGCACATTTATACGAGGTTTTATTTCTTAAATCATTACGTATAAAGGAAACCGCTGAGGCTATATTCGCCTCAAGAACTTACCTTGTTGTTATCTTTCTGGTACAAAATTATTAGGTTGGAGAGGATAAGGATTCATCAGTCATTGCAACCGTAGAGTTAAAGAAAGTTTTTTCAAATAAGAAGGTGAGTTAAACTAATAATGTTGGTTATTGTAATAACTCCTCTTCTTCAAATGTTGTTACTAACTAGTCTCAAACTTGTTCGTAGCAGATTGACAAAATCAAAGAAATGAGTCTATCTGCTAACCAAGAAAGGGAAGAAATGGAAAGGAAACGACTTTCTTGGAAAGTAGAAGAAGGTTCGGATGCAAAAACGTATATGGATTCTTCAAGAGGGAGCCTCGTAGATCCTGTAAAGTTGGTCGTTGAACTTGCCCCAATGGAAATACGAACCTTCATCATCGACTTCACCTCAAATTCTATCCGTCACAAATGGGGAAGATGAGTATCAAAATAACCTCAATAAAGGTAGTTATGATGAAGCGAAATAGTTGAAGTGATTAGAACACTATTAGTTAGATTGTGAGATTTCGAATTTAAAGGAATGAACAACTTTTTTTTTTAATTCAACTAATTAGTTGACTAAGTAAAAGACGAGTTGTTTGTAATCAAAAGTTTAACTAAACAGTCTAAACTGCAATAAATCATCATCAATTCTCGTCGATGGTTTTCCTGTCTTTTCACTTTTAATATAAAAATAACATACGGAGTATAAAATTAGTAGTAATATTTTTACAGTATTATTTTATTTTTAAAATTGACACTTATTTTGAATCTACATTTATCATTTATTGTGTTCATATAATATTATTTTTCTAAGTTTACTTCAATGCCATTTTCTTTTTTTGACAATACTTCAATGCCATTTTCAGTTGTTAAAGACATTACAATTTACAACATCCAATTTGATATACAGGACCCTGGCACCCCAACCCCAACCCCACCCTACCCTACCCTACCCTACCTTTCTCTTCTATTAAAATTTACAGGTTAAAAAATTAAATTAAGTAATTTAATGATAGATTAGTTTAACACATCATTAAGTTTATAGTAAAATTCATTTTTAAAAAATATTTTTATTGCACTTTTGATACTTATATATAAAAGTGATTATATATATATATATATTAATTACAAAATTGAACTCAACATAATTATATCTATATTTGAGACTACTATTAATAAAACAATGATCATTTTTATATTATTTAAGTTTTTTTAAACAATTAACTCATGTAGCAGTGTTATATAAATAAATAAAAAATGAGGTCTTAAAAAAAAAGGATTTATATAAGAAAATATAACTAATTAATAGTAGTTTAATTTGATTAAAAAATTTGTACATAGTCACATTAAACAAAATAAATAATTAATGTATTTATTGTTTAATAATTTAATTTGCTAATTAATATTAATGTATTTTGATGAAAACATAATATACATAAATATCATAATTATACATATGTTAGTCGTAGAGATGTCTATCGGGCTAGCCCTACAGGGCTACGGGCTAAATGAGTTAGGGCCTTAACCGGTTCATATTTAACGGGCCTACAATTGTTGGGACCTAACCCTAACCCTAGCGGGCCACGGGCTAAACGGACCACTAACGGGCTACAATATTTTTTTTTCTTTTAAAATTAAGGGTCTCAATTCACACGTCCAACAAGCAAATAAAATAGAAAAATACATAATTAGTTAATGATCAGTAAATGAGAAAAAAAAAGTATAATTTAAACACAATTCAACTTATTGGTCCTTAATATGACCAAATAAAGCTAAACAAATATCATAATCTAATAAAAAATAGTAATAATGACTAATGGATGCTAATGGGCTTTATAATGCTTATAATTATGGTTATTGGTCAAATGATCCAAAATTTGTTCTTAGGTTATTTACTAAAAAAAAAAAAAAAAAAAAGGTAACAACTCGGGATAGCGGACTGGCCCTGTAGCCCTGCGGGCTGGCCCGGTTTAGCCTTAAAAAAACCCGATTTTAAACGGGTCTATAATTCATGAACTCTAACCCTGTATTTTTCAGTGTTAAACGGGTCAGCCCGGTTAGCCCGGCCCGGATAAACATCTCTCAGTTAGTGCAATCATTAATTTTTTTGACCCCTGATATGGAGTTTTGAATTCGTCCATGTACAGTTGTACAGATAGCTTGATTAATGAATGAGATTAATAGGAGTACATTTTTTAAAAATAAGAACATTGACTAATACATTAACACAATTGGTGCCCGAATAATACCCGATAATATATTGATTTTCATATGTTCCAAAATCTGGCCAGGATCATCGTGTTCATAATACAGTATTTTAAAATTTAATTAAAAAATAAATCGAATCCCTTATTAAAATATTTTCGGGATTCCTTTTTAAATTGCAATCTTTAAAATAAGGGCCAAATAACTTAGAAATATTATTATTCTGAAAATGAAATGTAATATTATATAAATTTATTTTAAATTATTATTAATGTCAAATATTAAAAATATATTATTATTAATTATTATTAAAATTATATTATTTTTATTATTAATATTTTAATATTTATTATTGATAGGAGAGTTATTATTATAAATATATACTTGTTTTATCATTTATTTTATTATTTATAATAAATGTATATTTTAAATAAAAATAATATGTTATTTTTTAAAATAAAAATATTATCTTTATTTTTAATATTGAATAAATTAAAAAATATTATTATTACTTATATTATGATAGGGCTAGTCTTATGTGAATCATTTCAGTTATTCACATTATTTATAAATACACCAAAAAATCCACATTTTTTATAAATACATCCACTGACAGTTCAATTCACACCCATATTTTTTATAAATACACCCACTAACAGAAATTATATTTAGTCGTCTTCTCCGAGCAGTTTTCGGCCACTCCAGGCCGCGGCCAAACGCTGCAATTTACAACGGCCTTAATCTTTAAATATTCTTTAATAATTATTATGGATCAATGTTATTTAATAATATATGTTACTATATGTTATAATATGAGTTACTTAATCAATAAAAATTCTAAAAAAAAATACTACATAAAAGAATCGGTATTAATAAAAATTATATGTTAGTACATACTACAGTTTGAATTACTACGTTGAATATGTGTTTGCTACCATATGTAACTTTATCAAATGATTTGCATTACAACATGATTATTGTGTTTACTACATGCGATAATATATGTTACTACATATTATAATGTGAATTACTACATTAATAAAAACACTAGAAAAAAACGTGTTACTAAATAAAAGAATTTGTATTATTATATAAAATAGTTTGTGTTATTACTACATAAAATAATGTGTGTTACTACATATTACAATTTGAATTACTACATTTAATATTATGCGTTCGACAATAAAATAAAAGATAAAAAAATCACAGAAACGGTAAAATAAACAGGTTAAAATTTTGGTCAAATTTAGAACACAAGCGGTCAGTTGACAAGTAAATTAAGATTTAACCAAAATTTATTTTATCAATAATATGTATATATATATTATTAATTTATATATATATTAATTCAGGAATATTCACGGATTTGATCCATCCATTCTCAATACGGGGCAGATCCGACTTGACCCAAAACTCGTGGGGTGGGGCGGGTACCCGCAGGTCGGGTCAATATTGTCATCCTTACTTCTTCTGACCTTTCGTCTTCAGAGTTCTCTGAGAGAATCCGTTGAAATCTCTTTTTTGTTTAGAAGAGATTTTAGATAGTGCAATTTGTTTATATTTTTTAAGGTCCAACAAAATTCATAGAGTATTAAAATCCATAAACTCTTGAATACCTAAAGTTTTTAAAGACTTTTTAAAATCCTTATTGAATACCTCATGATTTTTAAAGACTTTTGAAAATTCGTCTTTAAAAATCCGAATTGAATACCCCACACTTTGAAAGTCCAAAAAAATCATAAATAATCCACAACCAGTACACCCCTTTAGTCTATCCCAATCAAAGAAGAAAATCTCTCCACTTAATTTGGACAATATTTTAGAGTTTGGAAGTAGTCTATCCCAATATTATTAAAATTCTTAATATTTATATTTAAGTTGTATTTCATTTGCTTATATATTTTTAGGGAGGGGCTATCAACACCCCAAATTGTGTTATTCCCACCCCAATTGTTATACACACCCCACTTAAATTTAAAATTCAATTTAAATTACTAAATATACCCCAATTTATTCATTTCCTATCATTTTTATTTTAAAACTTAAAATATTTATCCTTCTTAACTAATACTATACACACCCCATCCATTTAAAAAAATTATCCCCTCTCTCCCTCATCAACACTCGTGTCTTTTTCAAAAAGAAGAAAGGGAGAAAAGGTAATTAAAACACAATTAAAAAACTGCACTATACACAGACTATACGGTCATAACTTCATGTACACACATGGAAGTGTTCGGTCAGTACCTAATGTACGACTATGAATATGTTCGGCCAGTACACAATGTACACATCCATGTGCGTTCGACCAGTAGTGGACGTACACCACTTAACCAAGCGTTCGGCTGGTTGTGGCCGTACACTCACAAATGTGCACAGTCAATATGTACGTATGTACAGTGATGTGTTCGGCCACGATTTCGGTCGTACATGTCACGACTGCTACCACTAAAAAAACTGTATAAAATGTAAAAAAAAGTATAAAAATGTAAAAAATATTAGACAAATACTTATGTGTACCAGTTACATACATGTAACTGGCTATTTACACTCCTTTTTTAATAAGTCCACACTCCCTTCTTTTAGACACTTATGTGTACAAGTTACATATATGTAACTAAATTCAATTTTTTATTATTAGTTATTTACCTTATTTTTTTATTAATTTCACCCCAATTTTTTTAAAAGAAAAATACATGTAAAATACTATATTACCATTTTATCAATTAAATTAAAATATAACTCATTAAAATTATAATGGGGTAGTTAGTATATAGGACATTTCACCTATAGAGTTTAAAAATAAGAACAACTTATTTAAAAGTTAGAAAGAAGGACAATTGGGTATATAAATGTACAACTTTAACCTTACTTTCTAATTAAATTTGAAAGTTGAATATTCAATTACTACAAAATATTATATTCAAATTAGTATTTGTTAAAAACAGTAATTATCTAAAATCGGGGTCAATTAATACTCTAAAAAATTCAAACATTCCTAAAACAGAGCTAGAGTAATGATGATTGAATTAAAACTGATGGATGGTAACTTTCCATGAAATGTAACTGGTAATAACTGCCCATAATTATGATTGATAAATTATAATCTTTTAATATTAATTTTATATCTGTATGCATTATTTTAATAAGGAATTCGTTATTCTGGAATTAAAACTTGTGGATTGTAACTTTCCATAAAATGTAACTGGTAATAACTGCCAATAATTATGATTGGTAAATTAAAATTTTTCAATATTAATTTTATATTTGTATGCATTATTTTAATATAAGATTCATTATTATGATATGCCAGGATTTTATTCGTCTTGAGAAGAAAACATTATATTATGACTAGAGTTAACTATATCCATCCCTAATTATTGCATATATTAATGAATATATGCTAAACACTTATTGCATAGGTGTAAATATACATTGCATATATGTTAAGATTGTAAAGCATATGCAAATAAAATATCCTCTAAAAAAAATATGGAAAATAAAACATAATATATTTGGAATATATCTTGCTCAAATACTATATACTGTTTAACTAGTATTTGTAATTACAAATTATTCACAATATTAGTTAACCACTATTAAAAAATGTATGAAATTATATTTAGTACTCCATATTACATAATAAAATCTATTTAATATATGAACAAAAGATTATATATTAATAAAGATTATATATGAACAAAAGATAATATAAATATGGATATTTAATTCAGATACAAATTCGATTCATAAGAAGACTACTGAATATATAATAATGTGAGTAATGAATACAAAAATAAATGACCAGTCCACCTTAATCAATATGATTAACCAAATAACACATTACAAAATTTAATTGTAGAAGGACAATGAGAAAATGTATACCTCAGTATATTAAATTGATATTTATTAAGAAATTAAGAAATTTGAATGTCATAAAACCATAAAAGTGGTAAAACACCAGTACACCAGATGCTGCAACAAATAACTAAAAATTATAAACAAGATAACACATGTCTATCTTAGAAGAAGATAATATGAGACACATGCCGATTATTTCATTAACAATGTCTTCGAACTTTGAAGATTGTTGAACACGGATCAACTTGGTTTTATCCTCGAATTTGAACTTTAAAATAACAGCATATTCCATCTCTAATTTTGTAAATTAGCTTCTCCAATTAACTCCTTCAATAAAGCTCTAAATCGCATAATATAAAATAGTGACGATGCAGAAATTGCATATCAGACTTAAAATTGCATTAATACAACACCGATTAAAATTGCATACCTTGATAATGGAATGATTATCGGATAAGATATTGCAGATCAGAAAAGATCGAAGATCGGATGATACAATAGAACCCTAAATCGCATAATATAAAACAGTGGCGAATTAGAAAAGATCGAAGATCGGATGATACAATAGAACCCTAAATCGCATAATATAAAACAGTGGCGAATTAGAAAAGATCGAAGATCGGACAGGGTATAAATTAAAAGAACAATGAACCAATCGAATTATTGATTATTGAATTAAAACAACACCGAATAAAATTGCATACCTTGATAATGGAATGGTTCTCGGATGAGATATCGCAGATCAGAATTAACTCTATTTTGGGCAGTTCGGTGATGATCGCATATCGAAGATGGGATTTGCAGATCGAATTATTGATTATCGCAGATGAGATTTGCAGATGGAATTATTGCAGCAACACCGAATTCATACCTTCAAAATGGAATGATTTTGGTATCGAAGATAGTGCAAATGGGATTTGCAGATCGAATTATTTATTATCGCAGATGGGATTTGCAGCAACACCGCGTTTGTTGTGATTATATCATTGTATGAAAGGTTTATGGTGGTAACACTTTTTCTTCTTTCATAATCATGGTGGTAAGGTTTATGCATGGAGAAGGGTTTTAAGAATGGTGTAATTTTTTGTTGTAAAAGTAAAAATAGATGAATGAGGGTTAAATGGGGTAGAATTTAAGTATGAGGTGTCTTTACTATTATTAGGGATGTGTTTAACATTTAAAAGTCTTTAATATTATTAGGGGTATGTTTAACATTTTTAAATGATTTAAAAGGATATTTTAGTAAATTTCTATTTTTGTGCAAAAAAATATGGGTGGAACTAGAGATGTCTATCGGACTGGCCCTAGCCCTATAGGGCCAGCCCTACAGGACTACGGGCTAAACGGGTTAGGGCCTTAACCGGTTCATATTTAACGGGCCTACAATTGTTGGGACCTAACCCTAACCCTAGCGGGCCACGGGCTAAACGGGCCACTAACGGGCTACAATAATTTTTTTTCATTTAAAATTAAAGGTCTCAATTGACACGTCTAGGGGTGTAAGTGAGTCGAGCCTACTCGCGAACTACTCGTGCTCGACTCGAAAAAAGATCGAAATCGACTCGAAGTTAATAGAGTCGAGTCGAGTTTCGAGCTACTCGAGTAGCTACCGAGTTCGAGTTCGAGCTCATAAATACTCGGCTCGAAAGGCTCACGAGCCTAATCGAGCTTGAACAATATTTACTATTTTGCCATTTATATATAAATTATATTTATATACGAGTAATCGAGTCGAGCCGAGTCGAGCTCGAGTTTATTTTAGAAAAAAATATGTTTTAAAATTAATTTTGAAAATTATATAGGTAATCGAGTCGAGTCGAGCCGAGCTCGAGTTTATCGAGTCGAGCTCGATCTTTAAAATTTTAGGCTCGACCGAGTCGAGTTTCGAGTATAACAATCGAGTCGAGTTTCGAGCTCAGCACTACTCGGCTCGACTCGGCTCGTTTACACCCCTAGGCACGTCCAATAAGTAAATAAAATAGAAAAATACACAATTAGTTAATAATTAGTAAATGAGAAAAAAAAAAAAAAATTTAAACACAATTCTAGAACTCGTTGGTCTTTAATATGACTAAATAAAACTAAACAAATATCATAATCTAATAAAAAATAGTAATAATGACAAATGGATGGTAATTGACTTCTTAATGCTTATAGTTATGGTTATTGGTCAAATGACCAAAAATTTGTTCTTAGGTTATTTATTAAAAAAAAAAGAAAAAAAGTAACAAGTCGGGCTAGCGGGCTAGCCCTGTAGCCCTGCGGGCTGACCCGGTTTAGTCCACGGGCTAACCGGTCCGGGTAAAAAAAGCCCAATTTTAAACGGGCCTATAATTCATGAACCCTAACTCTATATTTTTCAGGGTTAAACGGGCCAGCCCGGTTAGCCCGGCTCGAATAAACATCTCTAGGTGGAACCGTGGAACTACACAATTTGGGTGTTGATAGTCCATTCCATGTTTTTATCTATTGTGTTTTGTAATTTAAATTTGTAATTTTGTTTTCTATTTGTAATATGTATTTTGTAACATGTAACATGAGTAAAAAAAACAGACGCCGTCGGCCTGACAAGTGGTGTGCCCGTCGCGATGAAGAAGACGGTAGCGGGGGGGCGGTGCGGCTTCCACCCTGACGATCAACGAAGCACCGCTCTCGTATCGGAGTTGGCTTACCTTCCGCCGTGATTTTGAGCGGCTAAATCCTTTTTTTCTTGGGATGATTTGCGGGAATGGGTGTGGTTTGGAAGGAAAAATGGAAAATGACAGCGGTGGTTAGAATTCCTGGGTTTGTTGAAGGATAAAATTGAAGAAATTGGATTATTATGAGATATACTTTAACAACGTTTCATACTTTCTCTTAGGTTTCTGATGCATGGTATATTTCTGTTTGATTCCACCATAACACTTATAATAGAAATGAAATTTATATACTTCATCTCAGAAAAAATGGAGCAGTAGATATTTAATTTAGAAGATGATTCCTGGAAATGAAACGAGGACCCATTTTAAACTCACCTTCTTTCCTCTTTTACGGCAACAAATGCATAATCGGTTAATTCACTGAATACTTTATTATTTTTCCAAAGTCCTCTTCCTTTTTTTTTGGCCCAGGGCACGTTAATGCATGTTTTCCATAGATAATGCTGATATTGGGTAATAAAATAATGTTGACAGTGCAAAATGATTAAATTAGTTCCATTTTCCTCTTATTATTAATGGTAACATGATCATATGTTGATAGTATATACGTTTTGCCATTTATTATCAACTAAAATAGACTGACAATGACAATCAGATAACTAGAGATTTGTCCCCATTTCTTCTCTGGGATTCTTGAATTGTTTCGTGGTTGGAGATTCGTTTTGATTTTAGCTCGTCTTGTTCTGGGTTAGAGTGTTTATTTCTGAATATTGAGTTGGAGTGCTGTTGTAGCTACCATGGCGGTGTTTCGTGTTTTTTTGGTGATTTTAATGGTGTGTTTTATGCGTGTGTTCGTGGAGTGTAAGTACATGGTTTACAACACTTCAGGTGGTATTGTTCCTGGAAAAATTAATGTTCATTTGGTTCCTCATACGCATGATGATGTTGGGTGGTTGAAGACCATTGATCAGTACTATGTTGGATCCAATAATTCAATTCATGTAATGCATAGCTTGTCAACAGCAGTTTATTAGTAATATTTTGTGATTTTGTTAAAATGAGATAAATTATTTTGTCAGAGTTGCTATAGGAGTACTCCTTATGGGTTTTTTTCATTAAAAATTTTCTGATTATGGACTATGGAATTTTGTGAGTTGAAAGAACTGTGTTGGATGTGTGTAGGGAGCATGCGTGCGATATGTGTTGGATTCATTAATTCCAGCATTGCTAGCTGATAAAAACCGAAAATTTATCTATGTCGAACAGGTAACGTTCAATTCATTTATGTAATTAGTCGATGAAGTTGTTTCTCATGTGTATGTTTCTTTTACATTGTAATAGGCATTTTTCCAGCGTTGGTGGAGAGAACAGAGTGAAGCTATGAAGAAGACACTCGAATTATTGGTCCATTCGGGTCAACTTGAGTTCATGTACCAACTTATATTACATCGTTAACTAATTGCTATTTGTTTGTTTTGATCAATGGTGGCAATTGGATGGTTGGTGATAGTTTTTCTCTTGATTATGCTGATGTAGAAATGGTGGTATGTGTATGCACGATGAGGCAACGACACATTACATTGATATGATAGACCAAACAACACTAGGACATTGGTTTATCAAACAGCAGTTCAATGTCACTCCTAGAATTGGTTGGCAAATCGACTCGTTTGGACATTCTGCTGTTCAGGCTTACCTTTTGGGAGCAGAGGTATTGGCTCGTTCTATATTGGAATTATTCTGTTATGATATATTATCCTTCTCTACATGTATTGGATTGTTGGGATTTAGGTGGGATTTGATGCTCTATACTTTGCTCGTATTGACTACCGGGAGAGAACCAAAAGGAGAGATGAGAAGAAGCTCGAAGTTGTCTGGCAGGGTTCCAAAAGTTGTGCTTCTTCTTCCCAGGTTTATCTCAAATTTCGATAATCATTATTGTGATTCTCATAACTAATGGTAACTAATTTACTTTCTCAGATATTTGCTGGTGCTTTCTATGAGGGGTATTATGAACCTCCTTCTCGTTTTTATTTTGAAGACAATGATGTTTCCACTATAGTAGTCCAGGTAATTCTTTTACAGGAAAATTTGTCGTCCCTTCAACTGTTGCCTAACACTGTTGATGTTTTTGATCAAAGGATGACACGGACCTATTTGATTACAATGTTAACGAGCGCGTCAATGATTTTGTAGCTGCTGCTTATTCACAAGTAAACTACTTCTTTACTTCTTTGGATAATTTATATAAATCAATCATCTTAGTTGATTTTATTTTATTTGTAGGCTAACGTTACTCGTTCAAATCATATCATGTGGACCATGGGAACAGATTTCAAGTATCAGTACGCACATCCATGGTTCTTGAATATGGACAAGCTCATACACTATGTGAATCAAGTTCGTATTTTCGGAACTATTTCATCATACTTCCCAGTCCCTCTTGGGTGGGTAATATATGGTCTTTGAACCTTGTTGCAGGATGGGCGTGTCAATACCTTTTATTCAACTCCATCAATATATACTGATGCAAAACATGCTCTGAACGAGTCCTGGCCTCTTAAATCTGACGACTTCTTCCCGTGAGCTCTAGTTAAATATCCGTAAATTACATATTATTCTACTCAAATTTTGTAGTAATATTGAGGCAATTCGCTTATCAGATATGCTGACCGTATAAATGCTTATTGGACTGGATATTTTACTAGTCGGCCTGCCCTCAAAGCATACGTCAGAGTGCTGAGTGGCTACTATTTGGTATGCTCAGAAACTGTTTGATATCTAGTCCGATCATTATGGTATGTTTGAATCTAAAATCTCATTAGACTTGTATACTGGATTAGGCAGCAAGGCAGTTGGAGTATTTTAAAGGACGAAATAAATCCGGCCCAAGAACTGACTCTTTAGCTAATGCTTTGGCAATTACACAACATCATGATGCAATTACGGGTACTGAGAAGCAACATGTCGCTAATGACTATGCAAAACGGCTTTCAATCGGTTACAAGGAGGTTAGATCTTCTCCACACACACACGCACACATATATATATATATATATATATATATATTTTGTATTTGCAGAAACTAATCTATTGTTGCATTTATGAATTCATGCAGTCTGAGGGTGTGGTAGCAGCTTCCTTTGGTTGTATGACACAATCATCATTGTCTTCTGAATGCAAGAATCCTGTCACAATCTTCAACCAGGCAAAACCCCGTAGACCTTCCATTCTATTTATTGTTATCTTTTGTTGTCTATGAATATAAGGCGTCACTAGAACCATGCATAATTATAATTTTCATTTGGAATTCTTTAAATGGATGGTATTAATATGTTTTGTCTTTCCAGTGCCCACTGCTGAATATAAGTTATTGTCCTGCAACAGAAATTGATCTTTCTCTGGGGAAAAAAATAGTAAGTATTAGTTTTATTTGACAATCAAACAATAATCTTATTTTAGTTTATATGACTCACTGCTTTCTAACTGTAGGCAGTGGTTGTCTACAATTCTCTTGGCTGGAAAAGAGCAGCTGTCGTCCGTGTCCCTGTGAGCTGAACAACATATTTGTCCCACTGAATCAAGAACAAAAATGAATAAAAATAATAAGTATCACGTTATATATCCGTTCTCTGTAACCTGATGAACTTGATGCAGGTAATCGACGATAAAGTCACTGTTACAGATTCAACTGGAAAATTAATTTTGACGCAGCTTCTTCCGATAATTAATGCTTCAGCATCAACACACAAATTCTACGCTAGTGCATACACGGGTGAATCCCCTTCCACAAGTCCCAAATATTGGCTTGCATTTACAGCAGTAGTTCCGCCTTTGGGTTTCAATACTTATGTGATCTCACGTGGTCAATGTGAGCCTCATCTTTTTTATCGAATCAAGTTTTCTAATCTATTGAAGTTTAGTACATAATTTGAATTTTCATATGTTGCATAACCAGCTTCAGCTTCAATAAAACCAATATCATACATGTTTGATGGGAGTCAGACTGATGCCATAGAAGTAGGGTCTGGCAACTTGAAGCTCATATACTCTGGAAAGGATGGAAAGCTTACACGATACATTAATGATAAAAACTCAGTATGCTCATTACGGAATTAGCCTCATATTTTTGTTTGTCATCTCATCTTCATCCTATTGTGTATTACTGTATTCTTAGTTAAATTTTGTACAGTCTATTGATTTTTTTTTTTTAGTGAATTAAGATCACTTCCCCAGCATTTAAAAAATAAATAAAGTAAGTCTACTCACTCCCTTTTAGACTATGTCTTGACCAAAGCACTAAAGTGTGCTGAAGGTTTCACTCACTCTTTTGGATCGGGTTCGGGTATTAATTTTTTCTACCTGAAATTTTGGGTATCCGAATTCGGGTGCACGAACTCGAATTACCTGATCCGATAGGCACACCCCTAGCTGAAGTCAAAAGAGTACTGCTGTAGCCTACTAGTTGTCATTCTCGTTTCCATTAAATATCTTAATAACTATCCCAATACACTTCGTTTCTCATCTGTGTGTTATAAACTATTTAAGGTATGATTAATAATATGCATAATTTGTAATGAAGGTCAACATTTCTCTGGAGCAATCGTACAGTTATTATGCTGGGAGTACTAACGGAGATCAGGTAAGACACAAAGTTTTGATTTTCCTCCCATAGTTGATGCTTTGAAGTTTAGTTAACCATTAGTTTTATTTACTTATTGAAGGCTTCAGGAGCATACATTTTCCGGCCTAGTGGCACCTTCTCAATACAGTCTGACGGGAAGGTATTTACATTCCATTAAGTGTTTTGTCTTGCTGATTTACATTTGCGTGACCAATCAGTTTTATTTTTGCATATTGCAGATTCCACTTACAGTTTTTAGAGGACCACTCTTTGATGAAGTTCATCATACTATCAATTCATGGATATATCAGGTTTGTAGCAAATTCAACATATATACATTTTGGAGAGTATGATACTAAATTCGGAAGTATGTTTCCAGATGGCTAGTATCTTACTCTGGTTTGTGACTGCTAAATTGGAATTATCTAAATGTGAAACTGTATGCAAGTTCACAAAGCGAAATGTCCAAAAAAAAGTTAAGGAGCTGGAAATAAGAAAGAATGTTCTGGATTTTGCTTTATTCTTATGCAGACTGTTTAACATGTTTTTTCATAGATTACAAGAGTGTACAAGGAGAAGGAACATGCTGAGGTTGAATTTAGTGTAAGTTCTATTTTTTACTATATACTATTTGTCAGCTAAAACAAGAAAAGTACAAATTTGAATTTCTCATGTCTGAAACCTTCCTCCTTACCTGAATTTCAGGTTGGTCCTATACCCATTAATGATGGAATTGGGAAAGAGGTTGTAACTCAGATAAAAACAAAGATAGGAAACAATAAAACTTTTTATACAGACTCAAATGGACGTGATTTTATACAACGGGTATGTAATGTGAATCATGTTTCTGGGAGACTTATCACTTATTGTTCCTTGTTGATTGATTTTATAGAACGGGGTTTGTTGTTCTGCGTAGATTCGAGACTACAGAGCTGATTGGAACCTTGAAGTGGACCAGCCAATAGCAGGAAATTACTACCCTGTATGTTTCCATAGAAGCCAACACACACTATATTTTTTTTTTCTTTTGCTGTCATTCGAAAAAGATTCTCTCAATAACTATATCTTTTCCTAAGGATAAAAAAGTGATGAAAGCTCAAATCGTAATCCCATATATCGAAGGATCGATTGAATCATATGAGATCTATTCACCATTATATTGAAAAGATCCGTGTTTCATGTGTATGTGAGAATAAACTGACAAATAAGTCTTAAGCACTTTCTTTGATCGGCTTGTCGTGATAGTGAGTTGACTAACAGGGTATTTTAATAATTCCTGAACTGGAATGTGAGTTTGTAATTTGGCTTTTCTTTCAGATCAATCTTGGAATTTACATCAAAGATATAGACACGGAGATGTCAGTTTTGGTTGATAGGCCAGTTGGAGGATCAAGTATTGTTGATGGTGAAGTGGAGATAATGCCCCACAGGTTATATATATTTATGAAAATCAATTAGTTACAATCACCACCAAATAGACTTGGATATAAGTTAGTAACATAAGACCTCGTTTTTTAGGAGATTGATCCGTGATGATGGTAGAGGTGTTGGTGAGGCTCTAAACGAAAGAGTCTGTGTTCAAAGTACATGCTCTGGTTTAACTGTAAGTAAACTGTTTAAAAATTGGCTTAAGCTGGCGATTGATAATATTGACTGATTGTACATTTATTACATTAAAAAGATTAAATTACTTTCCTAATCTCTCATAGGTCCAAGGGAAGTACTATCTGAGATTTGATCCACTTGGAGAGGGATCCAAGTGGCGTCGTACATTTGGACAAGAGATATACTCGCCGTTTCTCTTGGCCTTCAGCGAACAGGTAAACGAGACCACCATATCTACCTTGTTGACGATTGTTTCAACTCTTTTTAATTTGACATTGCAATCATATATACACAGGATGATAAGTGGACGCATTTTCCAGTTTCGACTTTTTCAGCCATGGATACTTCTTATAGTCTACCCGATAACGTCGCAATATTAACCCTCCAGGTAAGAGTGCATGGTTTAGGTTTATAGTGATTTTTGATCGGTTTATGAAATTTAGTGGATCTTGAAATCATGATAATAGTAATATGTGTGCTTGTTTAGGAATTTTATGTAGGGTGAGAGTTAGGTTTATATTAAATCAATGTGTAAGAGTGAATGATGTTGTATTATTATACTGTTGTTTGGTGTGATTATAATGACGGGATGATGTGACTTGTGATTTAAATATACTAGAGTGTTAGAAAATAGAATTGATTGTATTGTAAAGTGTGATAGTAAGATTAAAGGTGTTGTAGTGAGTTTTTTTTTTTTTTTAAATCGAATTTCAAAATTCCGAAGTAGAACTAGATTTATTGCAAATCCTAAAACCGATTTTTAAAACCCGAAACAAACATTGCCATGAATAAATACGTGATGATTTTCAAGATCCTCATTGTAATAGTATGTATTCTTTTTTCTTTTTTTAACTTAATGTCATCACACTTTTTGCATCCTAAGGAGCTTGAAGATGGAACTGTCCTATTTCGATTGGCACATCTATACGAGGTTTTATTTTCTTGAATCATTTCGATTTTAGTTACGTATAAAGCTCAGTCAATACAAAACGTTATTTAAAAGGAAACCGTTGAGCCTATTTTCCACATGTTGCTTTCTTTCTGGTACAAAATTATAGGTTGGAGAGGATAAGGATTCGTCGGTCATGGCAACTGTAGAATTAAAGAAAGTTTTTCCAAATAAGAAGGTGAGTTAAACTAATAATGTTGGTTATTGTAATAACTCCTCTTCTTCAAATGTTGCTACTAACTAGTCTCAAACTTGTTCGTAGCAGATTGACAAAATCAAAGAAATGAGTCTATCTGCTAACCAAGAAAGGGAAGAAATGGAAAGGAAACGACTTTCTTGGAAAGTAGAAGAAGGTTCGGATGCAAAAACGTATATGGATTCTTCAAGAGGGGCCCCCATAGATCCTGTAAAGTTGTTCGTTGAACTTGCCCCAATGGAAATACGAACCTTCATCATCGACTTCACCTCAAATTCTATCCGTCACAAATGGGGAAGATAAGTATCAAAATAACCTCAATAAAGATAGTTTGAAGTGAAGTAGTTGAAGTGGTTTAAACATTATTACTAGATCGCGAAGTTTTGAGATTTCAGCAATGAGGAGGGGTGATATTTTTTTTAATGTTCAACCAATTAAATTGAGTTAACAAAGTACTTCGTAGAAGACAAGTTTAACTAAACTACAATAAATTATCATCATCAATTCATCATCCATGAGCTTTCCCTAGTCACCAACTTTTCAATATTTATTATGTTAAAGTTTTGTGGTGAGAATGCAAACACCTTTAGTGGGCTAATACGAGATTGAGTATCTACCAAATATATTTTTTACTCATTATTCTAAATATATTCTTTATAATTAAAATATAATATTTTTTAAAAAAATGTATAAAAAAAAGTGAGCACACTTTTTATGGACAGAGGGAGTTCTAGAGAAAAAAAATAAAATATAGTGCGTCTTATGCGCTCCCTGACCATTTAAAACCGTTTTGGTAAATGCCAACGGTAGAAAAACTGAAATCTAATTTTCAAAATCATAAAAATCTCTAAGTAAACATACTCAAATGGATGTGACAGAAACTTGTATGATAATTTTAACAAAAATTATGTAAGACAATCTAATACATGAGTCAAATTCTTATCACACATAAATTATAAAATTTATGCGTTTATAGCTCTATTCAAACCGTACTTTAAAGTAATTTAAATATTAAATTGGAGCTATGTCTCACATAGTGCACGACTCTCTCAATAGATTTTTCTAGAATCAAATATAGAATGCTCTCTATACTACAAAATTCTACTTTTTTTTTCGTCTATTTATAAGTTTTTCATTTTGCCATTTTTATTCAATCGTATATAAACTTTTCATATTTTTTTGACAAATATCTTCTACTCCCTCCGTCCACTAAATGTAGTTCCACTGAAGATGACACATATTTTAAGTAAAATATAGATAAAGTAAGGGTATTGGGGTCCATTGTGAACAATTTGAGTAATGAAGTGATTGTTGAAGGATGATGATAAAGTGGTGGTTTTCATAAAAATATATGAGACTATAGTTTATGAACGGAGAATATAGAGTAAATGAGGAGTAATATTTTTTACTGTCTCTCAATCAAACTATTGTTTTTACAGGCGTAAATGCATCTGTAGATAATGCTGACACTGGAGTAATTCTCATTCCTTAGTGGCTGCAAAATAATTAAATAAGTTCCAGCTCCAAGTTAATTTTCAAGTCTACAACTTATCTTTCTCTTATCATTAGCGTTAATCCTATGTGCATGTCATTTTTGTCATTTTTTACCAACTATATTCTATTGACAATGATTATCAGATAACTACAAAAGGATTTGTCCCCATTTATTCATAGGAATTGTGGTCGATCATTTTTTTTATTTTATCTTGTCTATTAATTTACTACTATTGAGTTCAAGTGCAGCTGTAGCTGCTTCCATGGCGGTATTTCATGTTTGTATGCTGGTTTTGAGTCTGTGTTTTGTTTGTTTGTCGGTGGAGTGTAAGTACGTGGCTTACAACACTTCAGGTGGTATTGTTCCCGGAAAGCTTAATGTTCATCTCGTACCTCATACTCATGATGATGTTGGCTGGTTGAAGACCGTTGATCAGTACTATGTTGGATCAAATAATTCGATTCAGGTAATTCGTATTAAATGTGCAGTGTGTTGTTAAGTTACTTTCGTGAGTATATTGTATTTACTGAAATGAGATGGTTCTTTTTTCTTTTTCAGAGTTGCTATGTTTTTGTATTATGAGTGTTTCATAATTTCTCTTGATTCACTTGTTGTATGAATTATGGGATCTTGCGAGTGAAAATGTTGTGTTGGATGTGTATAGGGAGCATGTGTGCAGAATGTGTTGGATTCATTGATTCCAGCATTGCTTGCTGATAAAAACCGGAAATTTATCTATGTCGAACAGGTAGCTATATTCGTTATATGTTTAGTTCATTTATCTAATTAGTCAATGAAGTTGTTTCTCATATGTATGTTTCATTTACATTGTAATAGGCGTTTTTCCAGCGTTGGTGGAGAGAACAGAGCGAATTGACGAAGAAGACAGTCGAATCACTAGTCCATTCGGGTCAACTTGAGCTCATGTACTAACTTATATTACATCGTTAATAACTAAAATCACATTATCTGATCAGATGGTTTGTGATAATTTTTCTGATGCAGAAATGGTGGCATGATGAGGCAGCAACACATTACATAGATATGATAGACCAAACAACACTTGGCCATTGGTTTATCAAACAACAGTTCAATGTCACTCCTAGAATTGGTTGGCAAATTGACCCATTTGGACATTCTGCTGTTCAAGCTTACCTTTTGGGAGCAGAGGCATTGTTCTAAATCCAATCTCTTCAAATGTATTCTTATACGAGTGTCTAAGCTTCTTTTGTTGGGATATAGGTGGGGTTTGAGGCTTTATACTTTGGTCGTATTGACTACCAAGATAGAGCTAAAAGGAGAGACGAGAAGAAGCTTGAAGTTATCTGGCAGGGTTCCAAAAGTCGTGCTTCTTCGTCCCAGGTTTAACTCGAATTGCAGTATCATATTCGTGAAACTCGTTATTATGATGTTCATAACAGATGATTTTTTTTTTTTTTTTTTCAGATATTTGCTGGTGCTTTCTATGCTGGGAATTATGAACCTCCTACTGGTTTTTATTTTGAAGTCGATGATGATTCCCCTATAGTCCAGGTAATTCGTTAGACGAAAATTTGTACCTTGACTCTACAAGTACTGATACTGTTGATGGCTCTTGACCAAAGGACGTCATGGACCTATTTGATTATAATGTTCACGAGCGCGTCAATGATTTTTTGGCTGCTGCATATGCACAGGTAAATTAGTTCTTAGTGTCTTTCAATAGCATTTTTAAGTTTATGTGATAGTCATGCCCAGTGGATTTTGTTTGTAGGCTAATGTTACGCGTTCAAATCATATCATGTGGACCATGGGAACAGACTTTAAGTACCAGTATGCGCATACCTGGTTCAAGAATATGGACAAGCTCATACACTATGTGAATCAAGTTGGTATATTCAGAATTATGTCTTCAATGGCAAATGAATAACATTGCAGTGTGTGTGCGTGTGTTTATATTGTGTTCGAACATTGTTGCAGGATGGCCGCGTGAATGCCTTTTATTCAACTCCGTCTATATACACTGATGCAAAATACGCTCTGAACGAGTCCTGGCCTCTTAAATCCGATGACTACTTCCCGTGAGCTCAAGTTACATATAAGTAAAAGTACATATTCTTCTACTTACATTGACACAAGTCCTTTCTCAGATACGCTGACCAGATAAACGCTTATTGGACTGGATATTTTACTAGTCGCCCCGCCATCAAAGGTTTTGTCAGAGTGCTGAGTGGCTATTATTTGGTATGTCCAGAAACTGTTTGATACCTTGTCTAAACTAAATGTTTGAATGTGACTCGTATACTTGTTGATTAGGCAGCGAGGCAGTTAGAATATTTTACAGGACGAAATAAATCTGGGCCAACAACTGACTCTTTAGCTGATGCTTTGGCAATTGCACAACATCATGATGGAGTTTCCGGAACTGAGAAGCAACATGTTGCTAATGACTATGCAAAACGGCTTTCAATTGGTTATGAGGAGGTTAGTTCTGCATATATATGTTTGTATATTGTATTTACAATTTGTAAATTCATGCAGACGGAGGATGTCGTAGCAGCTTCCCTTGATTGTATGACACAATCGTCGTTATCTTCTTTTTTTTTTTTTTTTACAAGTTAAATACCCATCCCTTTTTTCCCCTCCCCATGACTCGAACCCAGGATCTAAGGCCTAGGTAGTGGTGCTCTAACCACTTGAGCTATCCCACTTTGTCATCGTCGTTATCTTCTGAATGCACGAGTTCTGTCACAATCTTCAACCAGGCAAAACCTCCGAAACCTTCCATTCTATTTCATATTATCTTTTGTTATCTATGAATACATGCTTTATTATTTAAATGGATGGTATTAATATGTTTTGTCTATCCAGTGCCCACTGCTGAATATAAGTTATTGTCCTGCAACAGAAGTTGATCTTTCTCTGGGGAAAAAAATAGTAAGCATTAGTTTTATTTGATTGTATTCATTCAAATTAAACAATAATCTTATTCTATAAGGCTCTTACTTTCAATCTGTAGGCAGTGGTTGTCTACAACTCTATCGGGTGGAAAAGAACTGCTGTCGTCCGAATCCCTGTGAGCTTTGGATCATGAACAAACATGATGAAAAATGATTACTCTATATGTCTGTAACTTGATGAACTTGATGCAGGTAATCAACGAGAATGCGACTGTTACAGATTCAGCTGGAAAATTAGTTTTGACACAGCTTCTTCCAATAAGTAATGCTTCAGCATCAACGTACAAATTCTACGCCAGCGCATATACGGGTGAATCCCCTTCTACAGGTCTCAAATATTGGCTCGCGTTTACAGCAGTAGTTCCGCCTTTGGGTTTCAACACTTATGTCATCTCAAGTGGTCAATGTGAGCCTCCTCGTTTTACACGAATCAAGTTTTTTAATCTATGTAATATTCATATGTTGCATATACAGCTTCTGGATTAATAAAACCAATATCGTACATGTTTGATGGGACTCAAACTGATGCCATAGAAGTAAGGGCTGGCAACTTGAAGCTCATATATTCTGGAGAGGATGGAAAGCTTACACAATACATTAATAGCAAAAACTCGGTATGCTTATTACGAAATTAGCCTCGTCTGTGTGTTGTAAACTAGTGAAGGTACGATTAATAATATGCGTAATTTGTAATGAAGGTCAACATTTCTGTGGAGCAATCGTACAGTTATTATGTTGGGAGTACTGACAAAGATCAGGTAAGGCACAAAGTTTTGATTTTTATTCTTCTCAAAGTTGATGCTTTGTAGTTTAAATAACAATTAGTTTCATTTACTTGTTGAAGGCTTCAGGAGCATACATTTTCCGGCCTAATGGCACCTTCTCAACACAGTCCGACGGGAAGGTAGTTAGTTACATTCCATTAAGTGTTCTCGTCTTGCTGATTTACATTTGTGTGACTAATCAGTGGTTTATTTTTGTATATTGTAGATTCCACTTACAATTTTTAGAGGACCACTCTTTGATGAAGTTCATCAGATGATCAATTCATGGATATATCAGGTTTGTAGCAGATTCAACATATATACATTTTTGGAGAGAATGCTAATACTTATTGATATATTATGATAAATTAATATGATGCACTGTTGCTGCCTTAAAGAAAAATCCCAAAATATTCTTTCGTAGATTACAAGAGTGTACAAGGAGAAGGAACATGCTGAGGTTGAATTCAGCGTAAGTCGATACTTTTGCTTTACATTATCTGTCAAGAAAGTAAATTCTGAAATTCTCTTGTCTGAGGCCTTATTTATCCTGAATTTCAGATTGGTCCTATACCCATTGATGATGGAATTGGGAAAGAAGTTGTAGCTCAGATAAAAACAAAGATAGGAAACAACAAAACATTTTATACAGACTCGAATGGACGCGATTTTCTAGAACGGGTATGTGACATCCAATTATCTCTGTATGTTTCTGGCATTTGATGCATAGATCCCTGTCAAAGCCTATTATTCATTGTTAATTGCTTTCAATTTTCGTGTGCGTTGTGTTTTGTTGCATAGATTCGAGACTACAGAGCTGATTGGAACCTTGAAGTGAACCAACCAATAGCAGGAAATTACTACCCTGTATGTTTCCATACTATATACTATTGCATGTCATTTTGACTTTTCACACTATTTGCAATTTAAATGTCGAAGGATCTATTGAATCAATAAGTACTTCCTTTGATCGACTAGTCGTGATAGTACTTTTGTTTCAGATCAATCTTGGAATTTACATCAAAGATAAGGAGACAGAGATGTCAGTTTTGGTTGATAGATCAGTTGGAGGATCAAGTGTTGTTGATGGTGAAATTGAGATAATGCCACACAGGTTATATCTATTTATGAAAACCAGTTAGTTACAATCACCACCAAATAGACTTGGACTTAAGTTAGTAACATAAGACCTCGTTTCATAGGAGACTGCTCCACGATGATGGTAGAGGTGTTGATGAGGCTCTAAATGAAACAGTTTGTGTTCAAAGTACATGCACTGGTTTAACTGTAAGTAAACTGTTTAAAGAATAAGTGAGATAACATTAAGATTTTATTTACATTCCTGATCTCTCACAGGTCCAAGGGAAGTACTATCTGAGATTTGATCCACTTGGAGAGGGATCCAAGTGGCGTCGTACATTCGGACAAGAGATATACTCGCCGTTTCTCCTAGCCTTCAGCGAGCAGGTAAACGAAACCACCATATTCCATCTTCTTGACGATTGTTTCAGCTCTTTTTAATTCTGTCATTGCATTCATACACAGGATGATAAGTGGACGCATTTCCCAGTATCGACTTTTTCAGCTATGGATGCTTCGTATAGTCTACCCGATAACGTTGCAATATTAACCCTCCAGGTATATTCTCTGAATGAATACTACATGATGATTGTCAATATCCTCAAATTTTGTAACGGATGTATTTTTGTCTTTAGTCTTGTCCACTTTCACGAATTATAAATAGTCTCGTAACTTTCAATTTTTCGACATTTTGATCCGTTGACAGTACTAAAAAACTATTTCCTCCTTTTTTTACTCATCATCATCATCACACTTTGTGCTGCCTCAGGAGCTTGAAGACGGAACTGTCCTCCTTCGCTTGGCACATCTATATGAGGTTTTATGTTCTTAAAAAAATCATTCAAGAATGGGGCCTTTAAACTTTGTCAATACAAAACCTTATTTAAAAGCAAACAACTGAGTCTGAGTTTGCTTCAAAATCTTACAACTATTGTAGGTTGGAGAGGATAAGGATTCATCGGTTATGGCAACCGTAGAATTAAAGAAAGTTTTTCCAAATAAGAAGGTGAGTTAAACTAATGTTGGTTATTGTAATAACTCCTCTTCAAATGTTGTTACTAACTTGTTCCTAGCAGATCGACAAAATGAAGGAAATGAGTCTATCTGCTAACCAAGAAAGGAAAGAAATGGAAAGGAAACGATTGTCTTGGAAAGTGGAAGGTTCGGATGCAAAAACGTATATGGATTCTTCAAGAGGGGGGGCTGTTGATTCTGTAAAGTTGGTAGTTGAACTTGCTCCAATGGAAATACGAACCTTTATCATCGACTTTAGCTCAAATGGGAAAGATGAGTAAGGAATCTTCAAAATAAACTTCAATAAAAGAGCTCAAATGCTCCTTATTTTGTGTGATTTGTCGATGGGAAGCTGCGTTTAACTCTTTCAAGCCTCGTTAAAACATAAAATAGTTGGTAGGTCCTTGGACCAGATACTGAGACTTTAAAAAATAGTCCCGAAATTACTCAATTGTCGTTGGAGATTGATTGCTATATGTTTGATTTATATTCAGAAAATCTAGTTTGGATTATTGTTTTGGTTTATACTGTAACTGTGTGAATAGATCAGGTAGAAATATGGTTCAAAAATCCTGATAATAATTAAAGTTAAAGTAATTGAGACAAAGCTTTTATATTATTTGAAAAAACATTCTTAGTTGAATGTTCCAATCCATGTAGCACCAGAATACTCAAATTTATATTAAGTCATATAGACAATATTCCAGTTTTCTGTTTTAATTTTTTAATTAATCAGGGCTGTACACAAATGTAATGAAGCTAAGAATGGAGTATTAAAGATTAAATATTTTTTGAACGTCATTTAATCAACATACACAAATAAAATATATGGTGGAGTATTAATTTTATTTAAATTTCAGAAATAAGTTGGAAAAAAAATGTACATAAGCAATACTTTTTTAAACAAAGAACTCCTTCATTTATTTGCACAATAAATCAATAGAATTGAGAAGGTCATCCATAAAAATTGGAGATTCGACCCAACTATGAGAACTCTTCAAACCTCGAGAGCTCCTAGCAAGAGAATGTGTCACAAAATTGATATTAAGACTAACCACTCTAATCTCACATAAAGGAAGATTCAATATTAACCCCTTAGCCACATCAATATAGTTTTCAAATGTCGAGAATATAGTCTGACCACTGCTGATGGCATCAAACACTCATTTAGCATCCATCTCGGTCACTGCCCTCCCCATACCCAACTCCGACACCCAAGATAGTGGCTCGACAACACCCCACGCCTCACCCTCATCTACTTCCAACAGACTTGGTCGCGTGATAATCTTGCAAATAATAAATATGCCCTCATCATCGCGTGCAAGTGGTGCAATTATCCCCACTCCCATCTCCATTGTGTCCTTAAAAAACCATGTTAATTATTACTATAATTAGATTCAATTAATCAATTAAATAAATATTTAAAGTATCATAAAAAAAAGTCTATAATTACAAAATAACAGATAAATAGTGTTTAAAATTGAAAAAAAAAAACTACTATATCAAGTATAAACTAAACCACATAAAATTATGTATACTGTTGTGATTTTGAATCCACTTCTCACCTCCGTCGTGCCTCGTTTCTCCGCCGTCTATTGTTTTTCCATATTTATTTGTATTTACCATTTTTAGTATAACTAAAAGATACTCCCTCCATTTTTTAATAAGTGTCACTTTAACATTTTTCAACAAATTAAGATATTAAATTGTGGTCAATATTACCCTTCATTAATGATAAATAATTTTGATATTAAATTTTTGTTTAATAAAGAATGTGGTCAAGAATGTATGTGTTATTCATATGTACAATATTTATGATTTTTCCATGATTTATGCTACTATATTAATTGAAATTGAAGGCAAATTATTTTATAAGGGTAAAATTGTCAAAATTGAAGAAAAAAACATAGAATGACACTTATTATAAAAATAATTAAAATGACAAAGTGACACTTATTTAAAAATGGAGGGAGTATATGATAAATCAGAAAAAGATGATGCAAAAATAGTTAAAATGACAAATAATTTAAAATAAAATATACTCCGTAAAATTTAAGAAGAGATTTATTATTAGACTAATAGAGTATTGTATTAAACAACAACGGAAATGATATAGAGCCCACCAATTGTGCCCACCAGTTTTGCCCACCGCCCACGTCAATAAATTCTTATTTATATTTAATTTAAACTTAATCTAATATCAATATTTTATTTTTTTATCCATATCAATATTTTAAAAAATCTTTTTTTATATTTAATTTAATATTATCTCTATCAAATTACGCTAACTAACGCCATAAATCTTTTCTCAAATCTTTCCATCACCATTAATTTTTTCTCAAATCTTATATCAATATTTTATTTTATGCGTAACTAACCCATAAATCTTTTCTCAAATCTTTCCATCACCATTAATTTTTTCTCAAATCTTATATCAATATTTTATTTTATGCGTAACTAACCCATTAATCTTTTCTTAAATCTTTTCTATCACCATCTTATATCTATATCATTTCCGTAAAAATGACTACATTAATTTACATAACTCTAAACCTCTAAACTCATAAACCCTAAAACCCTAAACCCTAAAACCCCTAAACCCTAAACCCCTAAAACCCTAAACCCTAAACCCCCTAAACCCTAAACCCCTAAAATCCTAAACCCTAAAACCGTAAAACCTAAAATTCAATTAAGATTTGATAATATATTAATATTACATTAAACTCACGCCACATATAAGATTTGAGAAAAAATTAATGGTGATGGAAAGATTTGAGAAAAGATTTATGGCGTTAGTTAGCGTAATTTGATAGAGATAATATTAAATTAAATATAAAAAAAGATTTTTTAAAATATTGATATGGATAAAAAAATAAAATATTGATATTAGATTAAGTTTAAATTAAATATAAATAAGAATTTATTGACGTGGTAATGCCACACATATAGGCGGTGGACAAAACTGGTGGACACAATTGGTGGGCTCTGTATCATTTCCGTATATTTTGAATAATGTTTTGCAATAAATGTATTTTAGAGATTTACAAGAAAATAAAAGCAGACATAAAATTTAAATAAGTTTACCCCTTTCAATTAATTTAAAGAAAGAGTAATGATATATTAAAATGTAAGAGATAATTTGAAAATTAAAATTGTGAGATAAAATTAAAAAAAAAAAAAAACTATCTTTGACGAGTGATTCTTTTGATTGTCACATTTATGAATATTTTATCTAATATTAATCCATCACACAGAACGCAAGAGTAGAGAGACGACAATTTTGGCGTTACAATTTACAGAATCCCTATATACTCTCCGCCGCCGAAGACGCACCTAGCGTGCGTGGAACCGCCGGAATATTCCTCCATTTGCCTCTTCGTTCCCCATTTTTATCGAACTTCATCGTTTATTCAGATCTCAAATTCAATGGTCAAGGGAAACGATGCCGCTGCTATGGATGTCGACGATCAGAACTCAGCCGCCTCCGATCAGATCAGTAACCCTAAATTCTCCATTAATGGTGCTTGCCTCCCCTTCTATATGAAAGATTTTGTTTATGTTATGTATATCGATGGGTTTTCTCACTTGGTGGGGAAATTTCGCAGTGTTGCAGCTATTGAAGTCAGCTCAAATGCAGCATGGATTGCGCTTCGGTGATTACACTCGTTACAGGTATAATTCAGTAGCTATTGCTTTTTCTATGGTGTACCTCTAGATTTGTGTGTGTGTGAAATGTGAATATATATACACGCTCATATAGCTCCCAATGAGCCTGTGCTAAATGTTGGATTTCTATGTATTTATAATTTGTGTACGGGGAACTGGCTGTTTGGCTGGGAAGTGGTTAAGAAAGGTTTAATTGTTTGGGCATTCCTCTACTTTAATTGAGGTTGTTTCCCACTGAGATTTATTGAATTTGAGTGTTTAGGAGGTACTGCACTGCACGATTGCGCAGACTATACAAATCCTTGAAATTCACCCATGGCCGTGGAAAATATACTAAGAGAGCCATAACTGCATCCACAGTTACCGAAGTCAGGTAAGAATTTTATTGAGCACAGTTTTATACTACATCCGTCCCACATTTGTTTGCGCTAAATGACTGGCACACCTTTTAAGAAAAAAAACATAATGAGTAGTGTGTTGATGGGTAAATTTGTAACTTTTATGTTTAAAGTAAAGGAATTTGTCGTATTGGGTATATATATACCATATCTTATTCACATAAGTATTCAGACGTATCCTACATCCATATCTAATTTCAGATCATTCTTAGATGTGTCAATGTTTCCTAGTTTCAGAAAACTTGAGAGTCGAACTTCTGGGTATGCACCCGCGCCCGAGCAGATTTTGACATAATATCTCTTAATTTATTTTTTGAAAACAAAATACAAGTTGTCAGACTTTCACAATTATCCTAAATCCAGTTTGTGCACTAGAACCTCAGTCAGATAAGCTTAAGACTTTTTTGTTGGAATCTACTCTGCACACCCTCAGAAAATGGAAATTTGTCATGTGTTGCAGATTGACATGAAATAACTGTTGATCTAGAAACTTAGCAACTTGAGTCCGTAATCCATGTAGATTGTACATCCTTATAGAATTTCCCTTTTAGTACGTTCCAGTTTATTATTTTCTTTATTTTTAAAGTAACTAAAACAAGAGGGAATTTCATGCTTCCATGCAGTCCAAGGAAACTGCAAGTAAACCCTTCTTCAATTAATTATTTAGTTTGGTCCTTATTTGCACCCTACTATAACTTCTGGCCTATGTGTGATGTATGCCAAAATTCCTGTTCAGAAACAAAACATTTATTCTAACGCTGGGAAATAAAACATGCATAGTTGATTAGCTTAATTCTGTTCTGTGTGAGGCTTAAAAACTGATAAACATTTTGACGTATTCCTGCCTTTTGTTATATTTTTAATATTCAGAACTATTAATTTTCCTTTAATTGGCTGATGCTCCTCCAATCCAATCTAGGTATCTTCATTTAGTTCTTTATGCTGCTGAAAGAGCATGGAGTCATGCAATGGAAAAAAAGACCTTACCAGATGGCCCAAATGCACGCCAGAGGAGCTACCTCATTGGCAGGCTAAGGAAGGCAGTAAAATGGGCTAGCCACTTCCAAGAGTTGTGTGCCTTCAAGGGAGATTCAAGAACATCTCTGGAAGCAGAGGTATGAATCACATCTTTTGCTTTTCAATGCTTTATTTTAATCTGGGTAAATAGTGTTGGTTTGTGCTGTACAGTGACCATATAGTTTTTCCTTCTAGAATGATAAATTGTTCAATGATTTTGAATAACTGTACTTTTCTACCTAAATTTGTAATATTGTTTTGACAACAAGTTTTGTAATATTGTTAGATCACTGTTCTATTAAAAAATCCCAGTTAGATGTAAAAAGATCTTGTGACAAAACAAAAAGTTTTCTGTCCATTTCAACATCTGCTTGCAAAGTTTAATAGGCTTGTGGAGTTGTAATGTTGTTATTATGGGATTAGGAGCAGTGTCAAGAACACTTCATGAAAATACTGTGAAAATAATTCAATTACTCGTCATATTGGAAAACATGGCTGAGTAATCTGTAACATTAACTGATTGCCACTTGACCAGTTATGTCAGATTGAGCTCTGGCTGCAATTTGTTTCCGAAGCATCAATTTTTAACAAGCTGGGGTTGGGATGGGGAGGCTTGACTTGCCTTTGTACTGATTTCTAGAAATCATTCTTCATTGATTTTTGTTCAAATGTATGCCAGAAATCTTTATATAGCTTTCTTTTCAGCTTCATTTCTAAAAACAACATTGGTATGACATTGTCGCGTTTTACAAAATATGTTATTTCTGATGGAGAAGATTTTCCCTCTATTATCCAGGCTTATGCCTCTTACATGAAAGGGAGTTTGCTATTTGAAAAAGATGAAAACTGGGACGTTGCACTTAAGTGCTTCAAAAGTGCCAGGTACATTTTATCTCCTAGGAGCTTCTTTATACCGAAAATAAATTGTTATTCTTATCCTTAATGAAGTTAATTCTGTTATCATTTGTTCTTTGCTTTTTCATTCTTTTGTACCTCCTCTTTGTGTATTTTTAATTGTCCTAGAAGTGCTGTAATTGCCATCATTTGGACATGTTTGATTCTAGCTTGCTTCTTTGATTTGATAGGGCTGTTTATGAGGAACTCGGGAAGTATGGAGATCTAGAAAATCAAGTTTTATGCCGGGAGCGGGTTGAGGAGCTTGAGCCTAGTATAAGATATTGCCTGCACAAAATTGGTGAGTCAAATCTACAAACTTCCGAACTACTCCATGTAGGAGAAATGGAAGGACCTGCTCTGGATCTTTTCAGAGCTAAGCTGGAGGTGAGTCTATTTTCATCAAGTAGGCAGTTTGTGAAGCATTTAGTTTGCTACTTAGAATACTATAATTTCTAGCAAAGTAGATGGCCTTGACTTTTTCAAGTCATCTTTGTAATGTAGCCAAAGCTATGGGTGAATCTCCTTTAAGACTTATTTTGATTTGTATTCATCTCCAGGCTGTCATGGCTGAAGCTCGATCCCAACAGGCTGCATCAATGAATGAATTTAATTGGCTTGGTCATAGATTTCCTATTTCAAATGCAAAGACCCGGGTCTCCATCCTTAAAGGTTGGTTTCTTTTAGATGCATGAGTACCATAGCTCAAAGTACAGACATTTTTTTTGTGGTTTGTTTTATTTTCATTATTTCTCCATTATCTTGTCTTTTCTTATTTTCATTTTTTTGTGGTTTGATGGTAGCACTAGAAAATGGCTTTGCATAAAGGCATATTATGGGGGATTCTGTGTCTCCATATAAACACAACCAAGTCATATACTAGGAAACCTTGTTATCAGCTTTTTCTGTGTGGTATGTTATGGTTGGTCAGCATTTGGGGAATTGGTGGATGGTAGTAAAATGCTCTTAATGTAGTTTGATATATTTAAAAGAAATAAAATAAAGAATTCTGGACATGATATATTAACAATTAGTGAGATCCACAATGTTAAAAACTGGAGGTTTATAATCTAAGGCTTATGCACTACAACTCTGAATATCAATTTGACCACTCTTTAAACATATCTGGGTCTGGGGCCTATTATAATTCCTTGATTTGGTTTTGGATCATTGACAGAAAATATAGCAGGTCACATGTCTTTTCGGGCCAGAAACTTAATCATCATGTGATTCTATTGCTGCTGGTTATTACTGTTGGATATCCAAGACTTAGTTGCTATTGCATCTATCCTTGTATTTTGCAATTTTTCTTCTTGTGAGCATGGGCTAGTTTAGATTTTGAAGCTGATTGGAACCCTTTGTACAAATTATAGACTTGTGTCGTGTATGTTTACCGTTTCTGCATAGCTGCTACCCTGAATATGCTGCATGTATGTCAGTTGGATTCTATAGTTCTATTCCATCTTCAGTTTAAATACATTAATTGTTGAACTTGCATTTACCAAATCTCAACCTCTTTATGCATGACCATAATTCATCAGCTCAGGAACTGGAGAAAGATGTTAATGGTTCCACCGCAGATTCAGTACCTGCTGAGAAAAAACTGGCCATATTTGACAAAATTTTTGCTGCTTATAATGAAGCCAGGAGCTGCATACGAAATGACTTGGTGAGGGTTGCTCTGAAGTTTTACTGATTTATGTATTTGTATGTGTAGGAGACGGATTTTTAAAACATTAATCGGGGTGTTTTTGTTGAGTCTGATTCAGGCGTTTTCTGTGCTTTAGGCTAACACAGGTAATTCTGAAAGCATGAAAGATGACCTAAGTGGCCTTGATAAAGCTATTGGTGCTGTCCTAGGAGAGAGGACCATTGAACGTAATCAGTTACTGGTGCGTTTGGCAAAGAGTAAACTTAGTAAAGTTCGTGATGACAAAAATGAAAAAGTCACAAAACCTGAGGAGCTTGTCCGATTATATGATCTCCTGCTACAGGTTAGTACCCAGCTGCTGATACTATTTTTGTATTAACATTAACCTACACATTAATGTTATTAACGAAAATGCTAAAATATAAGTTCACTATATTTTATATAATAGCAAAGCTAAAGTAATTTCTTTCTTTTTCACGCAGAATACTGCTGACCTTTCTGATCTGGTTAGTTCCGGAAGAGACAGAAAACCCGAAGAAGTGGCCTTTAGTGAGCAATGTGAACTGAAAAGTTTAGTTTTCCGAGCAGAAAGGTTTGCCCCTTGTATCTCACATTTTCCCCCTATACCACTCCTTTCTAGTTCTGACCCTTGGTATCATGAAATTTACTTTTGGGAGCTGATACTTTTTTAAATTCTCTAGGGTGTAATAGTTTAAAAATTCTTCTTTGTTTATCAATATACTGTTCCAAATTTGTTGTGGGGCTGTCTTATTAAATTTGAATATGCCTTCCTTGTAAAGTAAAAAGATACGTCAGTTTGTAAATTGTAATGAGAGTATATTTTTGCCTACCCTTTGATTTATTGCAGTTAAGAAATATGTAGGCCACTAACCATTTCATTTTCTAGTTAGTAAATCCATGAATTATGAGGCAATTGTCGAATTGTCTTGATTCGTTGTAATTTTTTAGTATTAGTTTCCTTACATGGTAAAATCAATAAATACCTATATTTTTTTGTATGACAACTTAAAGATCCCTCTGATTTCTCTGTCCATAATTTTAGCTTTGATTCTAATTGCCTCTTAACATTCTGGACATGGACCTCTTCTTCAATTTCTTGTAGGTGTTTTTACTTGGCAAAATCCTACAGTTTGGCTGGAAAAAGGCCGGAAGCATATGCGTTGTACTGCAAAGCTCGCTCTCATGTTGAGAATGCTGTTAAGAAGCTACAGAGCTCAACCCATGCTGATCAGGTGCAATCCTATACCCTTTCTTCTTTAAGATACTTGTTTTTATTTGCAATGTGCTTGAATTAAGTAAGCTTCACCCAATGTAAAGCCTTCCTTTTGATGTCTAAACTGGTATCTTGGTGTATATTATTACAGGTTGCTATCAATGAGTTGACTACGCTTTACAATGAATGTCGATCCAACATTTGCATAGAACACGCAACTGGAATTATCGAGGAGGAGAAGGCTCCTGAAAATCTTTCTAACCAGATTTCAAATATCTCTCTAACAGGAAATAATAAGAAGGTACATAATGCTACTTCTGTTTTTTTTTTTTCTTCCGCATGGCTCAATCTGGAAACTAAATAATTATTTTCAAGTTCTGGTATATCTTTTTGTATGCTAACTTGTCCATGAAATTGGTAATAAAATCTCTTTTTTCACTTGTGTTCAGTTGACCTACTTCATAAATTGTGTTGAAAAATCATTTACCTTCTAGTAATAGAAATTTGCTAGAGTCTATCGATAAAAGAATAACAATGTGCTGATTAACATATTTTCCCTGAAATGGGTTTCAGAGAGGCAACATAATGGGCCCACTTTTTCCCGTTTAACCCACTTGGGTGGTGTTTTGCTACGCAGTGGGGCAGAATCACTTTTTTCCAAATGCTACTTGACTGCTTTCGGAAAAAAAAAAAATGATTCTGGAAGCTGACAGTAGAGTATGCGCAAACACACCCGAATCCTCTTTTCTCACTCTTCTACACATGACAAAAATATAGAGGAACTAAATCCTAAAATTTTAAGACTATATTGTTTATATTTATTCGTGTCATGTGCTTCAGCTTGGAAAATTGCTGATGGAGAAACTAGATGATTACGAATCAGCTGTTGGTGAGCCCACCACAAAGTCGATCGCGCGCATTGAAGCCTTCCCACCCGCATTCCAAGCAGTTCCGCGTAATCCAATTGTTCGTGATCTTGCGTATGATTTAATCGAGTTCCCGTCACTGGAAAATAAGATGAAGAAGGAAAAGAAGGGATTGATTAGTAGGTTCTGGGGATGAGCATCTCTTTTCTTACATATGCCTGCCTGGGTTTGTACACTTTTGTAGACTCTCTAGATTGTGCCCTTTTTACAAATTATTATGGCGTTTTCAAGATTTTGTGAGTTTTTTTTTTTGGCTTTTCGAGGCTGTCAAACTACAGAATCTTGTGAAATGGATAGTTAATTTCCTTGGACAATTTTGGAATTATGAGATCTGATCTAAAATGTCGTACTTTAATTTGATCGAAAGTATGTATGATATTATATGAATTTGAACTTCGTAATAATGAAATTTCTGAGGTTATGCGATTGAAAATTCAATTTCGGGTTTAAAGTACATAATTCATGGTTTAGGTTAATATGCATTGCATGATTCAGAAATTAATAATGTGGACTATATTATGATAGTTTCGATACACTAAAATCTCAATTCTCTAGGGTGTTGCTGAGGGTTGTCAAGTTTCGTAGACTCGGAAAGTGGGGGGGTTTTGGTAAAGTAAAAGTGTTTTTAGTTTCGATTAGAAAAGGATAATAAAATGTGTTAAAAAATAATTTGACTTTTTGTTGAGCTTAATTAATTAAGAAATCCAAAAAGAAAAACACTAATCTAAATTTATTTGTACTAGGCTAACCATAGTGTAAGATAGAAATTATATAAAATACAAGACAAATTCATATATGCCCCATTTAAAACTTTGGCCCTTAACGAGTTAAAATTATGGTTCAATTATATCAATTGCATTATATAATTAAATGAGTGTGCGCCAGATTATAAATTATGTTGATAGGCTTTAGAACAAAGCGTATGCATTTTAATTTTTATGTGTAATATTTTTATGAATGATAATTGATAACCCTCAAAATAATGATAATAATATAAATGCCACTTTGCTTTGCCCTCAAAAAGAGGTTAGGTTGCATGTGAGCTTTAGTTTGTGTATTCGGGTGAAATGTAGAGATTTGAACCCTCGTCCCTCAGCCTTGATGAAAAGAAGCCAATTACTGATTCTGATAGGTAAAGTCTAGTATGCACTCGAGTGCATGTTGTGCACCCTAGTTCATGTGCACTTTTCAGTTTACTGACTTACACTTTTTGGTAAATGGTGTTGCATTTTTCAGACCCACATCTTGGGTTCTGATCCCGGTTAGGGATCTCTTCTTCTCAATATTTTCTCCTGAAAATATTTAAGTTTTCAGACCCACATCTTGGGTTCTGATCCCGGTTAGGGATCTCTTCTTCTCAATATTTTCTCCTGAAAATATTTAAGTTTTCAGACCCACATCTTGGGTTCTAATCCCGGTTAGGGATCTCCTGGTCTCGGACTCAAGTCTTGAGATCGTGTGCTCTTGGTCCCGGACTCAAGCCCTGGGATCGTTTCTCGTCCTCAGAAAAAATTGAAATTTTTTCTGAGTATGTGTTCTTGGTCTCGGACTCAAGTCCTGAGATCGTTTGCTCTTGGTCCCGGACTCAAGCCCTGGGATCGTTTCTCGTCCTCAGAAAAAATTGAAATTTTTTCTGAGTATGTGTTTTTGGTCTCGGACTCAAGTCCTGAGATCGTTTGCTCTTGGTCCCGGACTCAAGCCCTGGGATCGTTTCTCGTCCTCAGAAAAAATTGAAATTTTTTCTGAGTATGTGTTCTTGGTCTCGGACTCAAGTCCTGAGATCGTTTCTCGTCCTCAGAAAAATTGAAATTTTTCTGAGTACATGTGCTCTTGGTCCCGGACTCAAGCCCTGGGATCGTTTCTCGTTTATACTCCGAATATGAGGAGCAGTACTTGCTCATTCAGAGTCCTATTTTATACTCTTATATGAGTGGTTTATACTCCTCGGGGAGTTATTTATACTCCGGAGAGTTCTTCTCTGATCCAAGCTCAGTTCGTATTGAGGCTAATAGGATGTGATTCTCAAGCACATAATTAGAACTCCAACCTTTTTTGTATATGTTGCTCCGAAGTAGTGGTAAAGAGAGACTGCTCTCATCAGTTCTCTGTCTCATTGGGATCTCCACAGTACAAGTTATTACAAGATTAAGAATAACTAAACACAATATTCAGAACAAGCAAATGAAATTTCAGCACTGAAACTTGCCTGATCTCCTCTAACAATGATATGCTTAACTTACTTACAACTCAGAGGCGAGTCATTTCTTTGTCGCCTTTCTTCATTATCTTGCATATTCCTCTTGGTTTCCCTCTTCATCTCTTCTTCTATCGTACTTTCCTTATCTCCTGAGACTTCTTCCTCAGAATCAGAATTCTTTTCTTCTCCATTTCTTACATTAGGTCCAGGATCTTTGCGTGAACACCCTCGCGAACAAGGGACTGGATATATTCTTCTTATGAGTTACCTTTTCTTTCTTCAGCGATGAATTTGACATCCCTCTTCACAAGAGAGTTCACAATATTCTCGAGATTTCTCCTCTGAGAATTCTTGCTCTCGACCTCTCAACAACACGTCTCACAACAAAAAGGTTAAGCAACAATCTGTGCAAGGGTTTTGATACATGCTTTTCCAATATTTTACTACACATTCATCACAGAGCTGAACATCACTGCCAATCTTAATGTATGTTTGACTTATTTTCAGAGCATAATTAATAAATGATTACTAATGCGAATATTATCAAAGATTCACAACTCTCTTGAGCATTTCATCAAGCATGTAGTGAGCATATAACACAATACATCAAAACAGGGATAGAGATATTCATATATGAAGTTAATGGAATCCGCAAGCAATATTCAAGGTGGAGTGCAATATCAAATTACACAGGCATGCCCACCCACAACTTCTCAAGGCATATTTACATAAGAATTCATCAAAGAGGCAATAAATCTCTCAATTTCAGCAAGATGGCCGAGATGGCTGTGAATATTATTTCTAGAAATAATGAGATATCATCCCACGTCAAAACACATAATACACCCAAATGTAATCATCATTGTTTGTTGCTAATCCGTCACAAATTTTTGCAAATTATAAATTTTTCAAGGTTAACATGAAGGTTGTATGTTCGAAAATCTAAGATCAAGGTAACATGTCATCAACAAAACTGTCTAATGCACACAATCAAGAAGGCATATCCACACATTCACAAAATCTATTCAGCTCAATTGCCTCGTGGAAGCATCATTATATGTAAAAGTAGTGAGTGGGTTTGAGGAGATATCACCTCAAATATTGATACGCATATCCAAAAACTGATACAACTTTGGGATATGAGGGGCCGAGCATACAAGGGTTGAGCCCTCTGGATTCTTGCATAGTTCCAACTCCTCTGTTCAAGCCCAAGGTAGGTGGGTTTTCACGACCTTGAGGTCACAACTGCCAAGCCCCAGTCCACAATATAACGCTCCTGTGCATAAAAGTTTTCTTGAGATTCAGGTTGTACTTAGTAACTAATAAGCCCAACCTGATTCACAAATTCGAAAAAGAGCAAAGGGGTTAAGATTCCAAACACCCAGCTAAACAAAAAGTTAGAAATGAAAAACTGAGAATGAAATTCTCCCTGTCCTCGAACTTGGAAGTTTTCTGGATTTTCAGAAGTGCAAATTCAGAATTCAGGGCTTTCAGTTTTGGGGACGATCGAGCCCCACCCCGTGCACATCTATTCAATGGTGAAGCTACGCCGGCAGTTCGTGCACGAGCGTCCAAAGACTCGATGAGGGCGGCGCCACCAGCGAAGGATCTGCATTCTGCAGTGGTTCATCCTCGGCATACGGCGTTGACCTCATCCTCGGCATAACATGGCTCGCCACCCTTGGAGATGTTCGCATTAACTGGGCGACCATGACGATGCAATTCGATTATTGGGGCCGTCATGTAACCCTGATCGGCGAACCCAGCCCCAAATTTCATCCGTTTCGGCCGCAAAGGGCGACCCATCGGACCAATGCTTCCTCGCCTTTCCCCTATAATTAACGTGCATATCGACTCGTCCCCCTATCGAGCTGGCTGTCCAACATCTCCTCAACTCATCCCCCACGGTTTCCGCCCCACCAACCGGCCTCCCACCCCGACGCTCATGCGACCATCGCATCCCTTTAAAACCTGGCTCTTCGGCTTCCCCCGTGCCGCTATAGTGCGGCCCAAAAAGACGAGATCGAGAGACTTATTGTCGATATGTTGTTCAGGCCTTGGCTGCGTAAGTTTGTTTTAGTATTTTTCGACGATATACTAATTTACAGCCCTTCCTTGCAGGACCACCTAAAGCACCTTCGTTCAGTCCTTCAAGCACTGTCCGCAGCCTCCTTCACAATTAATCCCAAGAAGTGTGCTTGGGCCCAAAATTAAATTGAGTACCTGGGTCATATTGTAGCTTTTTTAGATATTTAACAGGGTCATATTGTAGCAGCGGACGGCGTTCGGATGGATCCGTCTAAAGTGGTGGCCGAAGCTGCCCAATTTCCAATTCCAATTCCAAGTGACTTCCAAAAGTGAAGTTCACAACGACAAAACAACCCTCAACTAACAAGAAGAACTCAACTAACTAACTGACCAATATTTCCCTCATCAGTAATATTCCCCTCCACTGCCTTCTTATTCAGATGTTTTAATCATAGTCTTATACGTACATATTTGTTATAATTCTTCTAGGAAATGGCAGATCTAGATTTTGAAGATCCTTTTTTCACAGAAGTAAGTTTCCACTATCATTTTTTATTTCTTTCTCGATGTTTTGTAACACACTTAATGTACGTAGTAATAGTAATTATTTTTTCGCCTTATGCAGGCGCTCATTTTTTGGCCACGGAGTAGTCCTGGGTGTCTTCCAACTCCTAGAAATCAATTGGGCACAGGTATTACTGAATTTATTTTGATTGTTTGAATTTTTAAATGGTGAGATTCTAATTCTTTTGCTTTTGCAGGGGCTTGTGTTGCACTTGCAATAGTTACTTCTCTATATGGGGAAATGTATAGAGATGGCAAAGACCTGTTTAGGGATAACCCACATTTGGTCCAAGAACTCTTGGAACCCTCTCTTCCTTCGGCCCAAGAACTCTTGGACGTGGTTACGGACCAGGAATTTGGTATGTCTTTTGAAGCTGGATTTGAGTATATCATTGCAGATGGTTTACTTTTAGAGAGGAACTATCCTTGGACGGGACTGAAGAAAAAATTTGAAATTCCAAATCATCCAGAAATGGTAAGTTGAATAATTAACTGTTTTAATATTTTACGTTTACATTTCATAAGTTGAATTGCTTAAAAAAATTTGCTTTTGTAGTTAACTCTACTTTGCCTCAAGAAATACTTCACTGTACCCCATTTGAGTTTTGGCCATTGCAACCACGGTGCTGGCCACGGAAAGGTTTATTGCTTGGGTGAGTTTAATTTTTGTTCTAATTTGTTTCATCATTAATAATGAGAAAAATTAACTTTTGGTTCCACATTCACGGCCCCCTCGTATTTTTTGTTCCAACATTCTGAATTTTGATCTCGAATGAATTTAATTATATTCTTCTATAACTTAATCGCACAACCTCTAACAGTAAATAAAATTCTAAAAATTAATTAAAAAGGTATAAAAATTTGATTAAAAATAAAAAATTCTAAAAAATTAAAATCTTGTTAGAATTAAAAAAAAAATGTATTTCTACCAATAAAAATATTATAAAATTTAAAAAAAAAATTCTAAAAAGAGTAAATTTAAAATTTTAAAAAATCTAAAAATTTCATTAAAAATAAAAAGATTCATTTACTCTCACACCCCCAATAATCACTTTATTCATAAACAATAATTTTATTCATAAATGGACCATCACAATATTTCATCATACCTCTTCCATATATCTACTTTACAATAAATTAAATTAAATATTCATTAAAACTTGAGCACAAAAAATTATAAAATGTGTTAAAAAAAATATTAAAAAAACATAAAAATCTCATTAAAATTACAAACACGGGAACGGGATGAATGAAGTAATTTTTTTATTTACACATTTTCTATTTTTAAAAAAGTTAATGTTTATTTCCAAAATTTTCATATTTTTAGAGTTGTTAACTTTAGGCTTTAGTAGGTTATTTTTAATTATAATGAGTTTTTCTGATTTTTAATAAACGTCAAAATGGAACAAAAAAGTATTGGGACCAAAATCCCTAACGGTTAACACTTTAGGACCAAATGTATAAAAAAAAATTCATTCGGAACGAAAATTTAGAGTGTTGGGATAAAAAACATGAGGGATGGTGGATGGTGGGACCAAAAATGAATTTTTCTCCATCATTTTAAGTTTAAGGGTGGACTAGCTACTAACACCCCATAATTAAAAAAAATAAAAAATAGATGGGTATAAAATGAATAAATAACTATTATAAAAAATTGAGGGTAAAAGTAATTAAAAAAATAATTAGAAAATATTCATAATTTTTATCATACTTTTATTAGTTATGTAATCACATTTATTTGTGGATTTGACCCTAGGATCGAGAAGGTATTTTTTCTTATACCGATGCGGAGTTATTTCATCTATCTGACTTAGAGGCACAGTGCAACAAGCACGCGGTGGTTCTTGTCGGACACGGCAGAGAAGAGAACAAAGAATATTTTATTGCAATGGACACGGAGTTGGACTACTACCCTCTACATTGCACGCACCGCGGTTTTTTGAAGATCGAGAAAAAATCTCTTTTTTACATTGGATTCTTTCCTGGCATGATCACTTTTAAAGATTTTCCTAATCCGATAGTCTGCATTTAAGAGTTGTTGGATGAAATGTAGAGGCCTCTGTTTACTCTATTTGCTTTCTTAACTCTCTCCGAGCTTATTTTTGCTTCTTTGAATATTTGGTTGTAGGCCGAGTATCCCTTCTACTTCGCATTTCCGATATATACCTATTCGCTTTGACTGATCCACACCTCATGATTTTTATGGGTATGGCTAAACAAGTTTCTTCCGGTAGATAATGATTTTTTTTTAATCTACCCTTAATTTCTATTTATGAATTCTCCCTCTCCTACATGTCATGAAAGAGAGAAAAGTGAGATAACACATAGGTGAGGTGAATATTTAATTAAAGGTAGATTTTATTGGGTAAAAAGCCAATTTAATCCCGGTAACTTTTTATCTTTTCTAAAATGGTCCTAAAAAAGTGAAACATACTAATTTAGTCCCAATTTTTTAAAATTTGTTTTGTTTTGGTCCAATATTCGCCGGAAAGATGACTGGACGGTTCTATTCAGCCTAAAAGTACTGACTGTATAAATAAAAAATAATTTTAAATTATTTTAAAATCCATACGTCATTATTTTATACTATTAAACTAAAATTAACTATTCTAAAAACACAAAAACTATTACTGTGTTATCTACCCAAATCAGTGAATCACATAACCCTAAACCAAATTCCCACAATTAACGTCCCCTTAAATAATCTCATAATTACTCATGTTCCATATTAGATTAAATAAAATTAATTTATCACGAATCTCTCAATCTCATCACGATAGCTAAAGGCAAATTCTTCTCCAACGGCTTCGACCTGGCTCACGCCCAAGCCGTCGGCGTCAAGGCCGGCTCCGCCAAAGCCGCGCTCATTGAGCTCGGCCGAATGGTGGACCTATTCAAGGAGTCATCGTCGATCTCCTCTCCCTCCCCGTGCCGACTATAGCCGCCGTCACGGCCACGCAGCCGCCGTGGGTATGATGTTGGCCATGAGCCACGACTATTGATTCATCGAGGGGAGTGTTGTACATGAGCGAGATGGATAGAGGTATGACTCTACAGGATTATTTTACGGCTTTAATTAGGGAGAAAATCGGATCGAGCGGGAGGTGGTGCTGAAGACGGCGAGGATTAGAGCGGAGGCAGCGGTGAGGATGAGGATTGTTGATTCGGCGTACGGAACACCGAAGGAGGTGGTGCTGCGGCGGAGGAGCTGGTGGAGAGGGGTGGAACGGCCAAGCATGTTCAATTTGGGGATTTAATTTATGGTTAATGTGATTTGGGGAAGATAAAGACAGTAATAGTTTTTGTATTTTTTTTAAATGAATATTCACTAGGATCTACCATTTTCACCCCCTAAGTACTTAAAACTTCGAGAAATAATTTGAATTTCTTAAAACTTCAAATTTGATGTAAATGCTCCAATATACCCTTGAATTTGAGTAGTATTTCCAATTAATGTTATCTCTCCTCTGTTTTGCTTTATCACGTACTTCCATTCTCTCTCTCTCTCTCTCAAATTCAAATTTGTCTCTCTCTCTCTTTCTCTCTCAAATTAAATGCCCGATTAGGTTAGCAGCTCTCTTCCGGCGACCCCTTGGAGGCAACCCACAGATCTCTAGTTTTGAGTTATTTTATCAGATCGAGATGGCGAAGGTCCTCCCACGAGTCACCATGTTGAACGCAAATCGATTGGCGCACTTATCGACCACTATAGACTCTGCGACCGCCGTCGTTTTAGATCGTGGGCCAGACTCTCCGTGCGCCATCCGCCGCCGTCACATAGCCATGTCATCGCCTCCGCGAGCATCAACGTGTGCTGCCGACTCTGGATCTGAAGAGCCCGGGAGAGGGTGAACGGCGTGTACGAAGCTAAGGCGGCGGCGCAAGAACTTGTTCCGAGGGTGAGGCTAGAGACGACGGAGGCAGATCGCGAGCGGTGGTTCCATCTGACGAATCTACCGCTGTCGCATGAGCGACGCCCTTCCCGTTCAGTGTAGAGCCATCTGTCCATTTCCAAGGCAGCGGAGCTCTACGCGTTTTCCTGATTTGGGGTTTCCGACTGGTGGTGTTGCTGCAACGGAGGGGCGGCGGAGCTCTGCGCGTCGTACCGTTACTGATTGTGGTGGTGGTGCCGACTGTGTTAGTGTTGTCGGAGGTCTACCGTTGCCGGCGATTTCCAAGGCGAAGGCGGCGGCCACACATGTCCTAGGGTAGAGACTAGGGTTCTATCCTCCCAATGGGCTTACTAATGGGCTAGGGTTTGTCAGCCCAGATGTGCACCCCCAGTTTCAGTTAATACACCCCCAATTAACCCCCAGGATTCACACCCCAGTTTCAGTTAATACACTCCCAGTTTTCAGTTTCAGTAAATTGATACGTATTTTTGTTGTATATGTATTGATTTTGTTTCCAATTTCAAATCCTAATTTGGGAGAATTTTTTTGTTCTTGAATATTTTTTAAATCCTAATTTATATTTTCAATAGTTTTATATTTCTTAAATCCTAATTTATATTTTCAATAGCTTGAATAATTTTTTTAAATCCTAATTTAGTATCAATAAATATGCATTGTTTGTTATTAGTATGCAATTTGTTATATGCTTATGCAATGTGTATATGTTATATTCGTATGCAATGTGTATGAGTTATATGCAAATGAAATGAAATGCAATGCAATCTGAATTTTAAAAAAAATTGAATAAAAAAACAAAAACAAAAAATCTTAATAAAAAATCTGATTAAAATATTTTCAATAAAAAAGCATAATAAAATTTAAATAAAATATGAATAAAACTTGAACAAAATAAATAAACTGAGTAAATTATAAATTAAAATTCTGAACAAAATTTGGAGATTAATTTGACATAAATAAAATATTAGCTTTGTAAAAAATTTGCCTAATTATTTAATTGTACTGAAAAAAATTATATAAGTTAAATTCAAAGGAGGGGGGGAAGTTTGAAAGTTTTGAAAAAATTCACAATGGGACAAAGAGGGTAGATGAAGGGCATAATGGTCACTTTAACTACACCTTTATAGATCTTAGTATTAAATTTTTTGAATTGTAGATAGTATATATAATGGGCTAGAGCCCATTGTAGATATATGTAATTTTCCCTTTTTTTAATAATTAATTTTAGTTTAATAATATAAAATAAAGACATGGATTTTATTTTATTGTATTGAATTTTAAAATTATTTTTTATTTATGCAGTCAGCACTTTCCGGCTGAATAGAACCGTCCAGTCATCTTTCCGGCGAATATGGGATCAAAACAAAATAAATTTTAAAAAATTGGGACTAAATTGGTATATTTAATTTTTTTGGGACCATTTCAGAAAAAATAAAAAGTTACGAGACTAAATTGACTTTTTTCCCGATTTTATTTGTCATGTTAGTATCTTTCCAAGTAGCAATTGATGTATGTTGATAATTGTTGTTATCGCTACTGTAAATTTTGAAATCTCTTTTCGGTTAGTTATGCTGGTTTACGTTCGGACTTGGATAAATGGCAATTAATCGATTTATATTTTATAGTATGTGAGTGCCTAATAATTAATTTGTTTGTATAATTAAGCTACCTTCACGATTTAGTGAAATTTACAGATTTTAAAACTTGGATTCTGTCGATTCCGAGCATTCCACCGCAAATCTATCTTCTAGCAGCACTACTACACATTTAAGCTTGAAGAGCTGCACTTGAAAAACTCTTTTTTCAATCAGCTCTCCAAGTGAACACTTGGAGAACGGTTTATAAAAAAAAAAAAAAATAACATAGAGAGCGGTTGAGAACCGCACTGCAAGTAAGCTTAGATAGCGGTTCATAACCGCTCTCCAAGCCCCAATTCTTGGTCAAATACCCTAAATCCCCTAAGTCAATTAATTCTACGCGTTTTCTCCCCTAAACCAACATTTTCTCCTCCACATTCGAAGCTGGGTTTCTCCTCACAATTCACGCGTTTTCAACCTAGCTAATTTCTCCCCCAAATCAACAGTCGTCGTCGCCGTCGCCTCACTCTCTCCCTCCTCGCACCATCGTCGTCGATTTCCTCTCCAGCCGTCGCCGTCGCATCGCTTCCTCTCCTGCGTTCCGTCGCCGTTGGTGTTGCCGTCGCCCAGCTCGGTAGCTCCCACTCCGGCCCGCTGCTGTAGGTACGTGTATATATATATACAGTTTCTTTGGTTAAATGCTCTCAATCCCCCATTAATTCACGATGCGCTTTATTTTCTCCCACAAATCGAATTGAAGCTGGGTGTTCTCCCCAAATCCCACAAACGCATTTTTAACCTAAAATTCAAAAAAAAAAAAAAGGAGTACATTGTGAAGCCAAATCCAAAAGGAGTGGCGCGCTGTTCTAAGGCAGAAGGGCACCATTCACGTAAGTTTCATTTATTGCACTTTTTTCTGCCAATTTCTAATTTTATTTGAGGTTAATTTGATTTGAAGTTTTTAAACATTTTTTATTACCAATTTCCAGTGGCTGTTTTCAATGCCATGGTTAATTCTCTTGGAAAGGCCTAATAATTTGACTCTGCTTTGTGCCTAGACACGGGCGGTTTCTAACCGCCGAACCGCCGAAACCGGCGGTTTGGCTAACCGGCGGTTTCGGTTTTGAAACCGCACCGTAACCGTAATTTCACGGTTCGGTTTCGGTTCCCCCAAAGTGGAACCGGCGGTTTCCCGGTTAACCGGCGGTTAACCGGGAAACCGGCGGTTATTTATTTATTTTTTTTTAAATTTTTTTAATATTTTTATATACAAATATTTAAATTTAATACTGAAATTAGATACATATAAATTAAATACTTAACATTTCACTTAAATCTTAACTTAATACACTTAAAAAAAATAACATTTAACATTTAGCCATTTAGGTTTAGGACTTTAGGCTAAACTTAAGTCTTAAACTCTTAATTCTTAAAAAACAAACTCAACAAAGTTACAACTTACAAAATACAACTTACAAGATAAAAATAAACTAAAACACTTCAAAGTTCAAATACTTAATTAGTAAAATTACTAATACTTAATTAGTAGAATCGAGGGGGAAGTCCCAATTGACCCAATGCCTCCGGATGAACTTTTTCAATGTGTGACTTGAAAACTCCGTATCCTCCACCGCGCTTAAATTTATATTTTTTTTGGCAATACTTGCAACAAACTTCACGTGAATTGTCTATTGGATTTGTATCACTCACGTGAAAGTGATTTAGCAATTTGGAGTGAGGAGGGTGAAAGTTTGGTTGAATTCGTGGCGGCGGTTGATTGAATTCTTCTTCATCACGTAACTCACGTTGACCGTTTGTAACTCCGGATGATCCTTGGGTTGCCATTTGAAAGAGAGTCTTTTGAGAGAATAAGAGAGAAATAGATAATTGATATAACTTATAACTTATAAGAGAGTTGAGGTGTGAAAAATGAGAAGAGAAAATGGGGTATTTATAGGTGAAAAATTGGGCATTTTCGGATTTAAAAAAAAAAAAAAAAATTCCGGCCAAACCGGCGGTTAAACCGCCTGTCCGGTTAACCGGCGGTTAATTATTCAAAAATCTGACCGTTGGCGATTCAACGGTCCAGATCATCTGACCGTTTGAATCTCAACGGTCCAGATTAAAAGCGTTTTTAAATTAAAAAAAAAAAAAATTACAACGGTAATAACCGGCGGTTAACCGCCGGTTCGGTTAAACCGCCAGTTTGGCCCGGTTTCCCCAAATTTGAATTTTCTAGCCGTTGGAGATCAACGGTCCAGATCATCTGACCGTTGAATCTCAACGGCTACGATTGATCTGGCAGTCGGTTAACCGCCGGTCCGGTTGTAACCGGCGGTTTGGCCGGAATTTTTTTTTTTTTTTTTTAAATCCAAAAATGCCCAATTTTTCACCTATAAACACCCCATTTTCTCTTCTCATTTTTCACACCTCAAGTCCTCAACTCTCAATCTCATCTCTTATCTCAATTCTCTATTCTCTCTTAATTCTTATTATCTCAAATTCTCAATTCTCTCAACACAAGTCTTCTCAAATTTTTATTTTCTCTAATTCTCTTTCTCTCAAATCTCAATTTACTAATATGTCTTCTTCAAGATCATCAAGAGGAAAGGCTATCGTATCTTCTTCACAACAACCTCGACGAAGACGCGTTCCATTGTTCAACGACGTCGATGAAGAAGATCAACATATGCGTAGAATTCTTGGTGACGATATCATCGACCACATGAACGAAATTGCCACCGATGATGATGATGAAGAAGAGGTTGAACGTGGTCCAACTCAAGAAAGTGCAACCGAGTATCCACCACCTTCGGCTTCGGCGCCCTCAACCGAAATTCCACCTCCTACTTCTTCTTCACAAGCTCGAAGTTTTAAATCCGAAATTTTTGCACGTCACTTTCAAAAAGTTCCAACCGGTGAGGTCGATAGATTTATAATTCATTGTAATTATTGTCCAAAGGAGTATAAATTTAAAAAAGGAGGAGGATATGGTACCTTCAAGCTCCACCTGGAAAACCACCATCCGGATAAAATGGGAATTACAACGAGCCAAACGCAACTACGAGGATTTACCGGGTCCTCCGGAGGAGGAGTTCAAGGTGAGGTAAGTAATCCGACTTCTCTTTTTAAATATGATCAAGCATATTTTAGAAAAATGTTAGCTAAAATGATAAGTGTTCAACATCTTCCTTATAGTTTTGTTGAAAATTTTGCTTTTAATGATTTGGTACAACTTTCACTACAACCAAGCATGAAAAAATTTTCTCGTTCTACGGTTACTCGTGATATTGCTAATATTGTTGGTGAATATAAACTTGCTTTGATCAATACTTTTCGTTCACTTAAGAGTAAAGTTTCTATTTGTTCCGATATTTGGAGTGATAATTTTCAAAAACATTCATATATGGGAGTTACTTGTCATTGGATTGATGATTCTTGGACATTAAACAAAAGATTAATTGCTTATAGGGATTTTGATTGTGTGCACTCGGCCGATGCTATTAAAAAGAAAATTGTTGAAATTTTAAAATCTTATGGTTTAATTAACAAAAAATTTTCAATTGGTTTTGATAATGCTAGTGCTAATAATGCTAGTATCGAACAACTTCGCATTGCATGTCAACCGTATGTTGGTGGAAAATTTTTTCATATTAGATGCATGTGTCATATTTTAAATTTATGTGTTCAAGATGGTTTAAATGCTTTGAGAATTTATATTTCTCCTATTAAAGATGCTATTACTTATTTGACGAGGCGTAGTAGTTTGATGAAAAAATGGAAACATTTTTGTAGAAGTAGGAATGTGCATCCAAAAAAAATTTCTCTTGATGTGTCAACAAGGTGGAATTCTACTTATAAGTTGTTAAAAGAGTCGGTTGATTATAAAGAGACTTTATGTGATTTTTTTGAAGAAGAAAAATGTGGTTTTGGTTTACTTCCTGAAGATTGGAATCATTGCATAAACATAATTAAGGTTTTGGAAACTTTTAATAATGCTACTTTTGCTATGTCTAAAGTTTACGAACCTACTTCTCATTTGGCACTTGAACATTGTCTAAAAATTGTCAACGTTTTAGCACGTTACAAAAACGATCCAATATTATATCTTGCTATTGCTCCTATGTTGGAAAAATGGAAAAAATATTTTGCTATAATTCCCCCTATATTTTTAGTTGCTAAAGTTTTTGATCCTAGATATAAGTTAGATGGTGTTAAAGCTATGTTAGCCTTGTATTATAAAAAATTATATCCTATTGCCGAATTTCCGAATGATCAACCGAACACCGATCATTTCATATTTGAAGTTCAACAACTTATATTATCATTAATTAAGGAGTATATGGATACACATGGTTTATCCAACCCTAGTCATAGTTCTTCTTCTAGTTCTAGTGCTAGTTTTAACGTACAAAATAATGATGACGACATGGATGATGATGATGTTGATAGCTTTCTTTTTCAACGTAATTGTAAAAAATCAAAATTTACTTATACTCAAGAATATGAAAGCTATAAAGCGAATACATCCATGGAAAATATGGAAGGAGACTTTGATATACTAAGGTGTTGGTCGACGGTGACTCAAGTATTTCCGGCAATGTCAATGCTTGCAAGAGAAATTTTAGCGGCTCCCGCCTCAACCGTTGCCGTTGAGCAAGCATTTAGTGTAGGAGGTTATACTTTGGATGCAACAAGATCCAATATGACCGTTGAAAACGTAGAGAACCAATGTTTACTTGATGATTGGATAAGAGCCGAAAAAAGAGCCCAATCGTTAGAAGAAGATAATGAAGAAGACGAGGAATGGACCTCTACGGGCGGAAGTGAAGAATGAAGAACCTCCTTCAAGTTCAACAACAACGAGGTAAGTTGAGGTAAGAGAACTACGTGGACTTTGATTCCAATTTCCGTTGAATTTGGATACGTAGGCAACTTAATTTAAAATTTTTGAACTTAGAATTTCTAAGTTTAATTTTTTAAATTAAGCTCAAGTCCAATTTCTTTTAACCCCTCCCCAAAATTTCAAATTGATTGTAAGTTGTAAGTTGTAAGTTGTAATTCTAAAGTTTTTAATTTATATAAGTTTGATTTAGTTTTTATAAGTTGTAAGTTGTAACTTGTAAGTTTTCTAATGTAAATTATAATTAATTTATTTTTTTAAGAAATAGGCCTAAGTTACATTAAATTTATTCTCTTAATATTTAATAAGTTATAAGTTAAAGTTATAAGAATATAAGTTATCGACTTAAAGTTATAATATAATAATTTATAAAAAAAACGATAAACAAAAGTTAAAACGAGTATAATTTTAATTTTAAGTTGTACAAATAATTTTAACTTAAAACGATCGAAAAAAGAGGCGAAAACGATCGAAAAAAGAGGCGAAAACGATCGAAAAAAGAGGCGAAAACGAGCTTAAAAAAAAAAAAAAAAAAAAAAAAGAAACTAACCGGCGAACCGCCGGTTTCCGAACCGAACCGCCGGTTCAAAAACCGTAACCGTAACCGGCGGTTCGCGGTTCGGTTACGGTTGCCGAAAACCGAAAACCGTAACCGCCGGTTTCTAACCGAAACCGGCGGTTTTCAACCGCTGCACATGTCTATTTGTGCCTTATACTTGACCAGATTGAAGGAAATCCGAGCGAAAGACCTGATTTCGATACGTTTGTTGTCTTGATTAGGAGATACTCACGCGCAGGTAATGTTTCTCTTATTAAGCTCATTTACATGATTTTTGAATTATAATGTGGTATTGAGACCAACAATTTTGAATGTACTTTTGATTCTGTTTTATAGTTTGTAATATTGCTTCATGTTGTGGACACGGGTTTAATTTGATTTGAGGTCAATTTCTGCATTTTGTTATTTGAATTGCAATGGAAGAGTGCTCTGTTTTTTAGACTTTGTTGATATATTGGGAGAGTGCTCTGTTTTTTAAATTGAGTGATTAATGTCTATATATATATATATATATATATATATATATACTATACATGTTTCATATATATAATCCACCAAATTAAATTGCGTTTCTTAGACACAAAGGAATCACTTTATTTTTTCTTGAAATTACCAAAAGATGATATCTATTTGATGGATTTTTTATTTTTTTAAGTTGTGTAAATTATTAATTTTAATTTGAAGTATATATATTATTACGATTATGTACCATATATATGTCTTTTTCATAGGTTTTAAGAAATAGTATTTGTTTATGAACTAACAGCAAACAAAATAATTGAGTAGTGGATATTTTAATATTTGAAAGCTGTTTATGCATGACTTGCCAATTTTTCAATTTTTTTTTTTAAAAATTAAATCACAATTAGGAATATATAATATATATACTGTAATAAGAGAAGAATATTTTGTGTAATTTCGATCCATGTTTGTTTTTATGTCTTTAATTTAAAGGCCTCTGCATATTTCAAAAATAATTTGCAAATAAATGTAAAAAGAGAAGACGTAATTGTTGAGTCTTTCTCTTTCTAGTCTTTTATTTGATCAAATTAGGTATTAAAACATGGGTATTAATCAATAAATTATGTCCCCTCAAATACTCTATTACAGTAGTATATTATAAATAATTTGGATAAGTTTTTTTATATATAGAATTGAAATCAATCATGTTGAATAATAGTGGGGCGGTGTACTTATCAAATTAATAGAAAATAATTATAATAGTATTAATGCATATTTATAATTGCTAATTATATATAACAGGTTCCGAGCCAACGTGATACTGTCCATTGTGGACATTTTGTATGTTGTTATATTGAGGATATAATCACGACTTATTAAACGACGATTCCTAACGGGGTAAGTCAATTTATCGATTTATTTAAATTATTTTTGATTGAATAAAAATTCATATACTATATATCTAACTATATTGATTGATCGTTGTTTGCAGTTTATCTATAACCGTCCGCTCAAGACTTACAACGACAAAAGAATGGACAAATGGAAAAAATATTGGACAGAGTACCTTTACAATCGATTTTTTGTAAACGTATAATTAAATTAGTATAACTTTTGGTAGAATGTAATATATTAACTTATATATTTGTGATGATATTTCATGTTTTTGGTGTATTGGACGTATGTTTGTGTACGTTTATTTATTTGATTTTTTTCGTATTTGACGTATATATATATTGTAGGGATTGGTCTTATATTATTATTTTTTTGTAATTTTTTTTATTGATAATTTTTTTTCAAAATTGTGTGTGTTGAAAAGTGTAAGTTAATATTACTAAAAAGTGTAACACAATATTACTAAAAAGTGTAACAAATTTTTTTATTAAAAAGTGTAAGTCACTATAATTGAAAAGTGCAACACAACTTTTAATGAAAAGTATAAGTCATTATAACTAGAAAATGCAAGTTGGTATAACTAGAAAGTGCAACACAATATTATTAAAAAGTGCATGTCAATATACTTGAAAAGTGCAACACAATATTTTAATGAAAAGTGTAAGTTATTATAACTGAAAAGTGTAACAAAATACGAGTAAAAAGTGTAACATAACATTACTAAAAAGTGTAAGTCACTATAACTGAACATATTGTTGAAAATTGTAAGTCACTACAACTGAAAAGTGCAACAAAATATGACTAAAATGTGTAGCTAAAAAGTGTAAGTCAGTGAAAATTGTTAGATGTAAGAGTTGAACCCCAACATAAAAAAGACTATTCTCAACCGTTTAAACTACATAAATTATCATACATTTTTTCGCGTATTTTATTTTTATTATCAATCCTACCAATTTTTTAAAATTTACTCAATTCCTTAAAAAGAATTGAGTCTACAAGAGACCTACCCATATTGTAGTGGTATAATTAAGTTTTGATTTTGTATCAAGTTAGATCGAAAAAAAAAATATATTACTTAGAGAGCGGTTTTGAACCGCTCTCCAAGTGAAATTAAAAAAAAAAAATATTTAACATAGAGAGCGGTTTGAACCGTTCTCCAAGGTCTTTTACTTAGAGAGCGGTTCATAACCGTTGTGTAAGGTCTCCACTTGGAGAGCTGTTTTAAAAGTTCTCCAAGACCCTTTTTCAAAGCTCTCCAAAGCCAATTCTGTATTAGTGCAGTCTGGAGTTTGCGGACAAAAAATCAATAAAATGCCGCTGGAAATTGAAGAAACGGAAACGTGATAACAAAGAATTGGGAAGAAAGTGGGAGTGCACAACTTACCTCCAAAATCGCAAACTATTCGATCAGAGTCGATTCTTCATTTACGTATGTTCGTCAATTTGATAGAATTGTAGTTTCACCATTCCATTTTTTTCTTTTTTAGGGTATTCATTTAATTTGAGAGCCTGCAACTCAAGTTACCATATCCATCTGTACCTTTCTACTAAAAATAAAATTTCCTCGTTTATTGTGAAACATATAGCAATGTGTGTGTGAAGATCCAGATTGAAACTTGAAAAAGAACCAACTTTCATAGAATATACGAATATTTAAAATATATATATATATATATATATAGACTTGACTGTAGGATTTTTTATTTTTTATTTTCCGAATTGATTGTAGTTTAGGGGGAAAAAATGTATAGTTGATTATGGTGACGGACCCGAAATTCTAAACTGGAGGGCTGATTTAAAATAATATAAAGATAAAACAATATTATATCTAAAAAAATCATTATAAAATTTTCAATATATTTCAATTCATTAATTTAAATTTAACTACTTTTGTTATGCTTTAAAAGAAATTAGTTTTGATTGCTCTAACTTATAATAGGCGAAACAATGTTAAAATTTAAGTTGCAACTCCGCTGAGATATTAGCCACTATTAGTCAAATGAAGAAATTAAAGTATACCCCCACTCCATTTCGTAATGCAAATTTAGTGCTGGAGTGTGAGATCAAATACGTGAGAATCATTTTAGATTATTTACTGAAGTATAAAAGAATTTGTACGGTGTAAAAGAGAATTTAGTAAGATATAAGAGAAAATGTGGATCTAAAATAAGTGATAATTTTAAAAATAAAATAAATTGATATAATGAATGTATTTATTTTTGAAATTATTTTTATATTAGAAGTGTGCCAGTAATATTAAAATATAAAAAAAAACATATAAATAATTATAGAATAAAATATATATATAAAAAGAAATTGATGTGGGGCTCATTGCTCCCGCTGGGCTCTTGCTGCGTCCGTCTCTGGCTGATTAGTAGTATATATGTATGTATTTTACATGTATACATTACTCTTTGAATTTTCTTATCTCCCTTGTATATATACATTATGATGCGACATAATGGTGCAGGTCCAGAAAGGAATAGCTACTGACTGAGACCAAAATAAAAGCTGATCACTTCCTTCTAGGATCAGGACCAGAAAAGTCTCTACCCATAATATAGGTCATGATTTGATCAGATCCCTCCAAGATCTGATCTGATACTAATACCCTCATCTCGGACATGACCAGATCTTATGGACCTGGACGGGAGAGTAAGGTCGTCGTTCGGTCTTCCTCACGTAATCAGGGCCAGGATGACAGATTATCTCGATTGACAAGGAGGAGCAAGAAATCTTGGTATGTCAGAATATCTCTGCAAATGTGTGCGCACCACAGAGTCGTACTATGACGTGGCACTATTTGTAACAAACCCTAGAAAGTATAATTACCATTCTACCCCTCAGGTATAAAGTATATAAATCATCTCTCCCATTGTTACACTCCTAAGCTAACTCTCACAGAAATACACTTTATCTCTCTATTATTCATCATCTTCCTCGACTGACTTGAGCGTCGGAGGTCCGTCGCCGGACACCCCTCCGGCCCGATTTTCGTGCAGGTCCTGGGAGCAATCATTATCCTCCATCCTCATCAATCATTCAAATACTCTTAAGGAGCTCATTCAGGTATCTCTGGTTATAATCTTTCTTTGATTGAGTCCTTATCAGTCACTCCTACGGATTTGATAAGGTCTCATCACATTACATTTTCAATTTCTAACTTAATGCTTTCCATGGTTTACTATATTGAATTGACCCCTAATATTGCAGGGTCACTACAAAATAATGGAGAAATGGGGACGGGGAAGGCATCGGATCTGCCATCACTAATGATGAAGGCAACGGCAAAGGGGACGGCAGTGTGCCGATGCCAATATGCTCGATGCTATTTAAATGGCATCGAATTTGGGGAACACCGTTGCGTTTTGGCAACGGCAGGTGGCCGTTACCTTTTGGCATCGGCCCCACTGCCGTTGCCATTTAGCATCGGGGGGCCCGTTACTAAATTGCATCGGGGATACTGCCGTTACCAAATTGCATCGGGGCCACTGCCGTCCCCTTTTCGCATCGGGGTCCACTGCCGTCCCCTTTTCGCATCGGGGCCACTGTCGTCCCCTTTTTACCGTCGCCTTTTTATTAACATTTAAAAAAGGCGAATCTGGGTTTCGAACCTAGGTATCAAGGGTACCAACACCCACCCACATTCAGCTCATCTCTTGATTTAGACGTGTCCTTTGTTTTCCCCTCCACATTCATCACCGTGTTGAATACGTTATCAAACACATTTTTCTCAATATGCATCACGTCTAAATTGTGTCGTATCAACAAGGTACTCCAATACGGCAACTCCCAGAAAATGCTTTTCCACTTCCACCCTCCAGAAAGTTTTTTGTTGTGAGCCTCAGCACCATCATCTGTAACCTTTCTATATCCCAAATGATCAATTTCGTATAAGAGACTTGCACCCGTTCGAATAGGCGGTGGATCATCTGTGACTACTACTTCGGCCATGAATGCAGTTTTATTCGTTCGCCACGTGTGATTCAGTGGTAAGAACTTTCGGTGGTTGTCGAACCACGACTGCTTTCGACTTTTATTCAAATAGAATGCATCGGTGTACTCTCCACAATATGGACAAGCAAGCCTTCCGGCTGTACTCCAACCAGACAACATTGAGTATGCTGGGAAGTCACTAATGGTCCAGATAAGTGCAGCTCGCATCAAAAAGTTTTGCTTTCTAGCAACATCGTAAGTTTGCACCCCATTTTCCTATAAAAATCTCAAATCTGCTATCAGTGATTGCAAAAACACATCAAGTTTGTCCTTCGGACTTTTAGGCCCGTGCACGAGAATCGAAAGAAACATGAATTGATCCTTCATGCATAACCACGGGGGTAGATTGTACGGAGTAAGTATAACTGGCCATGACGAATATTGTTTTCCCATCATTCCAAACGGTGCAAAACCGTCTGTGCTCAAGCCCAACCTCACATTCCTAATTTCAGATGCAAAATCAGGATACGAACGGTCCAAATGCTTCCAAGCCAGCGAGTCTGCCGGGTGACGCATAACACCAGAGTCATCAGAAGCGCACGAGGCATGCCATGTCATATCCTTCGCAGTGGCCTTTGACATGTACAATCTTTGCAAACGAGGAATTATAGGAAAGTATAACATCTCCTTAACCGGACATTTCTTTTTCAACCGACCATCTACATCAACCCTACTCGGCTTATACCGTGATCGACCACAAATCTTACAAAAATCTAGTTCGCTGTCTGCACCCCAAAATAACATGCAATTCTGTGCACAACAATCAATCCTTTCTACCGGAAGACCCATCCCACTCATCAAATGTTTGGTGTCGTTAAATTTCTTGGGAACCTTATTTTCGGGAGGACAAATCTCACGAATCAACTCAACGACCTGGTTGTATCCCCTTTCAGACAATCTGTTTTCCGTTTTAATGTTCAACAATCTGGAATTGAATGACAACTGCGAATGAGATTCACAACCAGGATACAAGTCTTGGTCCGCTGCACGAAGCATGCCGTAAAACTGTGCCGCATTCTCGTTAGGGGGTTCTTCATTAAGTGCCTCCTCTTCCACGTCTATTCCAAAATCAATGTTTGGGCCACCCATTAACTCTTCTACCATAGTGTGGTACGAACTAGGTCCCGCTAGGTCAACGTCGTTTGAAGTTGACGCATATTCATTAGTGTTTTGATATGGACGTGGACCCCAACTCTCTTCCCCGTGATAAATCCAATTATAATAATTCAGTGTAAAACCATTTCGATATAAATGAGATTTCACTTCATTAGGATCTCTATAAGTTTGATTTCGACATCTAGCTTTCGAACAAGGACACCTAATTTTTCCTTCCCAAATCGAATTCGGATTACTAGTAGCAAATTCAATAAATCCATTTACTCCACTAACAAATCCGGGGTTCATAATCCCATTCACTAATCTTGGACTATACATCCAACTACGACTTGAATAATCCATGTCAATCGACGTCTACAACACACAAACAACCAACGTCTCATTTCCTCCAACTCTATTAAAATTAATTAATATAATTCTAAGTATATTCTAATAATTATTCTAACACCCTAATTAACAAATAAATTCATATATAGACATATAACACAAATATAATTCTAACACCCTAATTAACAAATACATTCATATAACTTAATTATTAAAACATACATATAAATACATGCCTAACACAACATAATTAACAATTTATAAATTCTAACAATTAACACATGCATGCATAAAAATTAACAATTCTAACAATTTTATATATACATACAACATATATGCATATATATACTAAAACTATATATACACATATAACTTCAAATTTAACCAATGAAAACGAAAAAAATTACCGTAGAAATGCTCCCGTCGAAGTGTAGAACACAAATGGCCAAAAACCGAGTTCGATCCGCAAACGAAGGTGATTTTTGAGTGTGGAGGTGTAAAACTCGAAGCTTCAATGGAGGTGTGGGGGTGCGCGGCTGTTACATTCTAGAAGAGAGGGGTTTGGCCAATTTATATTCAATTAGGGCGACGGGGAAGGCAACGGGTCCACTGCCGTTGCCATTTAGCATCGGGGGGGCCGTTACCAAATGGCATCGGGGCCACTGCCGATGTCATTTCACATCGGCCATTAAATGCCGTTACTAAATGGCATCGGGGCCCACTGCCGTCCCCTTTTCGCATCGGCTATTAAATGTCGTTACCAAATTGCATCGGCCCGCCTGCCGTTGTCAATTGCCGTTGCCTTTTAACCAATATTTTGTAGTTGGTGGGGGAAGGGATAACTCACCCCGCATTGAAAAGTAAAAAAAGGATACAATTTTTCTTTCTGTTGTACCTGTAGAGAAGTTAATTACGAGTGAACATAACATGCATTTTTCAACATCTATCTAGGGCCAATGGATGTGCACCTTCACATGATTCGCACTGTACAGTTCGAATCTCTCATTACTTATGCATTCCCATGGTTCTGGTCCACGAAAAATGACCATTTTCAGCTTCTAAGAACAAAGTAAATGATTTGTGCTTAAATAGAATGTGAGGCTTAATTTGAAAATAATGATAATTGATTGTTTAAACTTGCTTAATTATTGGTAAAACTACCTGTGCTAAGACGATTGTAATTGGAATTGGTATGTGTCTAGAAGTTTGCTCATTTGTGTACGTTAATTTAAAATTAGTATTTAGGGATAGATATGCTTGGTGGAGAATATAGTATACTACTCTTCAACATAAAAATAAAAACTACAACCCTTCCTTCCTCTATGATTCTCTAAAGTTGGCGGAGAATGTATATATCATCATAATTTACAAGATGAGTTAGCTAATATGTTATGTCTTTTTTAAAATTCGATTTATTGAATTCATGTTTTGTGTTGTTTTGGAGGGAACATTAGAATTTGGATCAGTTGGAGACTTTGTCGAACAACCTGAATGCAAATACCCAATGCACCAAAGATCCTTCAAAGTCTATTGTTGCCAATATATATATAATTAATTATTATTATTTTTTTTTGTTTAGTATAAGTTAGGCCTTTGTATACTAATTATATCTAACTCTTTTGTATCTTAGCATATTGATTACTTTTGTGAGATGATATGAGTTGGGGTATTTGAAAGTGATTCAAGCTTGCTATTTTATGACATGACTTTGAATGTAAAAATTGATTCATGTCGCTGGCTTCTATGGTAAATGTGAATTAATAAAAAAAATCACAATTTAATTAGTTTATTTAATTGATCTATCCAAACCATCCATCAATTATTCAATTGTTTCTTTCAAATTCAGTTTCTACCCATGTTTACTACTATGTTGATGTTTGTGTTTGATGAAGAAGGAAAATCATGTTTAATGAAGAAGGAAAATCATACAAGTAAACTATAAATGTTGTTTACAAGTGTTCAAGTAATACTTACTCTTATTCAATCCAAATTGTAATATAATATGTACGTGTTTAAAAAAAATTACATTCAAAAAGGAATTTGGATGCAATTTCTTTTTAAAATTTTGCGTAACTGAAATGTATTTTTTAATACTCGTCTCTCAAGTGTAAGAGGGTCCTCGTAGTAAAAGTAAGTGTCCGATTAAATTATCGAACCACGGAATTAGTTTGCTTGTGTAGCCTTAGTGTTGTACGTCGTTACATAAATATAGTGATGAAACACATGGGTGAGCAATAAATACATTAAAGTGTGAAACACAGGGGTGAGCAATAAATACATTAAAGTGTGAAACACAGGGGTGAGCAACAAATTAAAGTGTGCACTAGCCGAAAATATCCACATTATTTGTTTACTATTAAGTATTGATTTAATTTAAATATGTTTGGAAAAAAATACTATTAGTATTTTTTATTTTATTTTTAAACAATTACTATTAGTAATTAAAATATGAAAATTAAATGTAATGTTCGAATATTAATTTAACTTGTCAATTAGCAATAATCCGGGCCAGAAAAATAAATTGCATTCAAATATTTGAACTACTAACCTGATATATTTGTTATTTTTAAAGTCTACATGATGTGTTAATTTATACACATGCAGAATTAGCAATTTGGGGGCAAATATATTTACTGTTTTGTTGGGTTTATTATGAAATCTGAATGAAGGGAAGCTCGTGAAAGGTCTCATGTTGAAGAATGGCAGGCATAAATTTTGACAATACTTAAAAAGGCTACTGCAAAAGCTAAAGAAAAATTTGAAGCCGAAGTAAATGAAAAATTATTTGCACTACCTGATACTGAAAGAGGCTCAACTGAGGCTCGTGAAATGGTTGCAAATTAATGAGGTTCGTCGAAGTGCTTTATACAAATAATCCGTAATTTTATCATGACATTAACTTGGGAACTTATTTTCTCTTGGAGTATAATAAGCCTTCTAACCTACTATTCTAAGACAAAATCTTGTTGAGATTTGTTAGGATATTTAGAATAGTTTCATTGAATTGAAAGTGACCTTTCATGTATATATATATAACTAATCAAGAGTAGTTATCAAGATTAGTTAACCAAAATAACTAACTAACAATTAAACTAACTAATAATGTTAACACCCCCTTAAGCTAAACAAATGGGGACATACGCAAAATTTGGATCTGAAGAATTCAAATAACGGACGAGAAAGGTTTTTTGTGAAGATGTTAGTTACTTGTAAGTTGGAAGGCACAAACTGAGTAGATATGTGACCAACGACGACTAACTCCCAAACGAAATGATAGTCGATGTCTATATGTTCGACCCTTTTGTGTGCGACAAGATTCTGACTTAGAAAGAGAGCACTTTTGTTGTCGCATAGTAGGCGAGGAGGTTCTGTGGGTAAGGGCGGAAGCTCGCAAAGGAGAGAAGTAACCCAGATGAGTTCGGATGCAGTATATGCCACTGCTCGATATTCGGATTCACAGCACGATCTGGATACAGTAGGTTGCTTCTTAGCACTCCACGAAATAAGGTTTGAACCAAGAAAGATGGAGTAACCATACGTAGACCGACGAGTGTCTAAGTAACGAGTCCAGTCGGCATCGGAGTAAGCGATGAGATAAGTTGGTCCGCGAGAGAAATCAAGATTGTATTGGAAAGTGCCTTTGACATACCGTAAAATGCGTTTGACCGCCTGGAAGTGATTGACCGTTTGAGAGGATTGAAACTAGCTAACGGTGTTGACGGCGAAGGAGAGGTTTGGTCGTGTAATTGTTAGATATTGTAAGGCGTCAACCAGGGAACGGTATTGAGTGGTATCTGAATGAGGAGTGTCGAGGACACGGAGATGGTCGGTTGAAGTGAGAGGAGTGGATACCGGTTTAGAATTCGTCATGTCGGCACGGGAAAGGATATCACGAGCATATTTGGATTGGCTGAGAAAGAGACCAGACGAGGTGTAAGTAATTTCTAAGCCTAGAAAGTAGATGAGCTTATCGAGATCTTTGATGGCAAACTTTTTTTTGATGCGAATAATTAGGCGAGCAATAATGGAGTCGTCATTCCCAATGATGATGATGATGTCATTAACGTAGACGAGGAGGTAAAGGGTTGTGGTTGCCTGATGGAGGAAAAAGAGAGATATGTTAGATTTACTTTCAATAAAGTCTAAGGAGAGAAGAAAAGTGTTAAAGCGAAGAAACCAGTCCCTAGGTACCTGTTTTAAACCGTAGATAGCCTTATTAAGGCGACAGACGTAGTCTGGGCGAGCAGGGCCAATGTGACCAGGAGGCTGCTCCATGTAGACCGGTTTAGTGAGGTGACCATGAAGAAAGGCATTATTAACATCTAATTGGCGAAGAGACCAATTTTTTAGAATGGCAAGGGAGAGAATGATGCGAACAGTGGAAGCTTTGACGACCGGACTGAAGGTGTGGTCGTAATCAAAACCAAGAAGTTGAGAAAACCCTTGAGCGATGAGGCGAGCTTTGTGGCGATCAATGCTTCCGTCAGATAGATATTTGGTTCTGAACACCCATATGGAGCCTATGACGTTTTCAGTGGAGGGGCGAGGAACAAGAGTTCACGTGTTATTGGAATGAAGGGAATGGAGCTCGGAATCTATGGCTGCGATCCATTCCAGGAATTTGGAGGCAGATTTGAATCACTTTGGCTCTTTAGTGGAGTGAATGGAGGCGAGCAAGGCATTAGTGGCGAGGAAGGAAGCATTGATCGAATGTTTTGGTTTGAAGATGTCATCCTTAGATCGAGTGCGCATGGCATGAGTTGGACGACGAATGTCATGTCGCTGAGGTGGAGAGCGAGCAGGAGGATGGCGAGGAGTAGGCGCGGGAGGTAGTGCCGGCGGAGGAGCAGGATAAAGGAGAGGATCATTCGCGGATATGCAGACAGAGCATGGCGAGGAGGAGCTTGGAGTAGATGGATCCATGTATGTGGAGATATCGAGAGAAGTAGGCGAGGACGAGCATGGTTCCAGTGTTTTGAAAGGAAATCTTTGTTCGTCAAACTGGACATGACGAGTAATATAGATGCGAGCAAAAGAGGGATCCAGACAGCAGAAGCCCTGATGGCGAGAACTGTAGCCAATGAAAACACAAGGAATGCTACGAGGAGATAGTTTGTTAGCAGCATAGTCACGAAGATATGGAAAAACTTGACAATTAAAGACATGTATATTGTCAAAGCGAGGAGGAGAGGAAAAGACAAGTTCATGAGGAGTTTTATTATTTATCACAGAGGAAGGAAAGCGATTAATAAGATATACATTTGTGTCAAAGGCCTCAACCCAATATTGGGCAGGGACCGAGGAATGAAATAGAAGAGATATACCTGTTTCAGTAATATGACGATGCTTTCTTTCCGCTCGGGCATTTTGAGCAAGAGTGTAAGTGCTGGAACACGCCGGCGAAGGCGGTCCGTCACCGAGATCGTTGTCGGATGCCAAACGTATAAAGAAATAAAAACCTAAACATGCATCTAAAACAAAGTGTAGATTCGTTACCCTTGGAGATCGAGGCGTTGATTCCAATCTACAGATCTTCTAGTCTGTCTCCCAACTTCGCTCGAACACCGGGTGGACGGCGTGCTATCAAACGTGGAGAAGGTGCCTCAATTTCGTCTCCTTGAAACCCTAGCCATTTTTATCAATTTCGTGTGTGCTAGGGATTCAAAACTGACTTGAGGCTCCTATTTATAATCTCCATAAGTTTCATGGGCCAGACTAGGGATCCATTAGAAGGTATAGGGCTTGGGCTTCTTACAGGCCCAAATACTCTTATATTCAGCCCAGAACTTATAATTTGGCCCGAGAACATTAATTCTCTAGTGGAATGAATTAAACTTTATAACTCCCGTCCTATCCCGAACCGAATCAGGGCTTCTATTAGACTTTATAATTTCCCGTGTTAAAGATATTGCACGTCTATTAATTATTAAAGCTTCAGACTTCTTTAAATAATTAATCTCTATAATTCCTTGAGTAGTACCACTCAACCTCATTTTCATACGGATTAAATCCACCTGCAGAGTTTTAGTACGACAATCATTTATGAGTTTCCTCAAGGGGACGTCATCAGCCTGGATGTCCAGACACGGTGCCCTAATGCCAATAAGTAAACATCGTGCGAGCGATGCCACTACCCAAAATACGGAGCGTGAAGAATCTACCAAGATTCTCACCTATGGTACATCAAAGTAGTGAACAAGCACCCCACACATCTAAATATCACACTTAGGGTTAAGAATCATAAAAGTCACCAAGACCTTTAGTTCTTCATAACAATCAGAACAGAAGAACATGTCTTATTTATGATCCATTCAGTACGCCACAGCGCACTAGTACAAACTAATGACCAAGATAAGCCACTGACAAGTTTATACTACAACTTAAACCAATAGTTGTGTCTAGAACTATCTTAGTTGTGAATATTATTTATATCTTACAAGGAACTGACAATGTGATTTTCTGTGTGACTACAAACTCACCACATCGTCTACAATGTAAGATAAGCAGACATACAAGTAATCACAAAGAATGCAATAATGTGAAAAATCATTTATTTCAGATAATAAGGAAATCAAATATACATCCATAAAAGTCCACTAAAAGTTTGCTTTATTGTATACACCAACAGTAAGGACAAGACATAGTGTGAAGAATATCATTTTGCGAGAACAATGTTTGAAGTTTATTATTAGTGAATTCAGTGCCCCCATCAGAATGAAATCTCTTAATTGTGGTACTTAGTTGATTTTTCACCAATTGTTTAAATTGGACGAACACAGAATAAAAGTCAGGTTTTTATTTTAGAGGATAGAACCAAACAAAACGAGAGAAATCATCAACAAATATAACATAATATCGATAACCATAACAAGATGTAGTTGGGGAGGGACCCCATAAATCACAGTGAACAAGATCTAACAAAGAATGTGCACGAGTTTTATTTATATAAAAAGGTTGACGAGAACTCTTAGCAAGTTGGCAAGAAGTGCAAGATACAGGAGCAGGGAGAACAGAGGTAACAGAGATATGTCCTAGGCTAGCGAGCAGTTTTACATTGCTAAAATGAGTATGTCCAAAACGATCATGCCAAAGTTCATAAGAAGCCCTCGTTTTATTTTTAGTATAAAGTGTAGAAACGAAATAATTAAACAACATGTCCAAAATATAAAGGCCATTTTCACGGCGCTCCCGGGCGAGCAAGGTCCCTGTAGCTCGATTCTGAATTTCAAATGAGGAATTAGTAAACAAAATAGACACAAGATGATCAGATGTGAGTTGACTAACATATAATAATTTTTTGGTGATATTAGGGACAACAAGAATGTTGGAGAGAGATAGAGAGAGGAGGAGAAAGATTTAGAACCAATGTGAGTGATCGGCAGAGAATTACCATTGTCGACCACAACACGATCCGAACCTGAGTAGAGAGACGAGGAGTCGAGGGCGGCAGAAGCTCCGGTGTCAATGTACCAGTCTGAAACGTTGGAAGTAGTAATCGAGTAGTAAGTCGGTATGGACTTTACACAGTTGGATTGACGAGCAGGAGGAGCCGTATAGCGTTGAGGACATGAGTCAACAATATGACTATCAAACTTGCATATTTGGCATCGTGGAGAGTAGCGACCACGACCGCCAGAGCGGCCTTAAAAGCGACCAGGCGAGGGAGTGCGACCAAGAATGCCACATCCTCGACGAGGAGGGCAAACAGTTTGGGCGAAGAACGAAGGAAGAGTAGGAGCTAATGTGGACGGACCATTGAGGGTTCTTGTAAAAAGATCATGAGATTCAGCCATGGCGAGGAGATCAGAGAAGCCAGGAAGAGGGGAGATATTGATTTGGGAGGTGGAGAATCCATGAAAATCAGGGCCAAGACAACGAAGAAACCAGTGGGATTTGTCCGTGTCATCGAGAACACGTCCCATGGATGATAATTGATCGCATAGATTCTTGAATAGGATGCCATACTCGGCAACTGTGCGATGACCTTTTTTGATAGTTTGAAGCTCATCTTTGAGACGGATTTCGCGAGACTTGGATGGTTGATTGAATGTAGTCGCAAGATTCAACCATATTTCTGCCGAAGAGCAGCAACCAACAATAACGGTCATAGTTTCTTCGGTTAAAGTGGATGTCATGGGCTTAATTTAGAAAATTAACACATTTGGGTTTGACCCATTATCTCGTAGCCCATTTAATTAATTAATTTTTACTGGGCTTTATGTTCTTAGCTCATTTGCATTTTAATTATGTAATTTCTTCTAGGTTTAAATATTGTAGTAGGAATGAAGAATGCAAGCACAAAAAAATACAGTCTATTCTCATCTCTCTCAAATCTTTCTTCTCTAACCTTTCTCCATATCTCTCTTTTCTGTCTATTCAATTATTATTCCAGAAAATCATACAAAAAATATATGGATTTCAAGAGTAGTGAAGAGTTCACTACAATTGGTATCCAGAGCCACCACTTCTTTGGCATGGCAAAGGTGTGCGATTTACCTAGACAAATTGTGAAATTTGGGCCTAATTTACATGATAAATTAGAGAAGATAGATGACAGTCTTGGCCATATTACCGAAATTCTAGCATCGATGCAATTGCAATTGTCAACAAAGGAAAATGCGTATTGGAAGAAGAATCGATAGCAGAAGAACCTTGTTCTAATGGGTTTGAGGAAAAAGAAACTAGCGATTTGTTGTTTCCTAATTCCTCTGATTTGGTCGATTCCACTAATACCCTCATTTATCGTCACCCGCAGGAAAAAGAAACTGGCGATTTTTTGTTTTCTAATTCCTCTGATTTGGCTGATTCCACCGATGCCCTCATTTATCGTCACCCGCGGCAGAAACCTATTGAATTCACTCTGGCGGATACACTTACAACCTACCCATCACCATATTTTGGGGCCTATTGAATTCACTCTATTGATCACGGCTGTCGAGAAGAGGTATATGTACAACCTTTTATTTTTGCTTCGATTACCAACAATTAAGTTAGGATTTGCTTCTCTACTTCATTTGAAACACCAGTACTAGATATGAAGTATGATGAGTATTGGTCACCTCTTATGATTTCATCCTTAATTTCCTATGATTATATTTGCCTAAGTGTGAGATTTAATATGCCTTTTAAAAGTGAGTATATGTATGCAGCAATGCGGTTGAGAATGAGTATATATTACGTTCATGGGAATGATGGAGGTGACAGGCTAGAATCAAAGAAAACAATAGAACTATATGCAGTTTTGGTTCAGATGGCAAAAATGGTGTCAAATGATACTAAGGCATTAGTGGTGGAAGATTCTTCTAATGGATTAGTGTTGGGATATGAATCCTAGAACAAGTTCTAAATGATGATAAAAGATAAAAGATGAAGTTTTGATAAGCCAAAGGAAGACTTGAATATTTTCTAAGTGTTGACTGATCTAGTCTAGTTGAGTTGAAGTCGTCTTGTACAGATCAGTAGAGTTCACAAGACAAGTACTAGTTTTATAATATAAGTGTTATGAAAAGATAAGTACGATTTATAAGTACTTCATATTTGCTATTTTGTATATGTTAGATTGTTATTGAGCTATGAATAATTGTTGTATAGAGCTCATGTTTTTAATTGTAATAGATAGATTCTTTGTATAGTTTCTAAGTTTACTAAGCTTTATAACAAGAGCTTAATGTAATGTAATAGTCTTGTTAGGATTAGATGATAGGACTAGAATAGTTCTATATTGTAATCTGAAGAAGTCTACTGCACAAGATAAGTAGAAGACGCAGTCTACTACTACTGGACAAGACAGGTACGACTCTACAAGACAGGTCAATTTGAAGTTAGTTACAGAAGCGTGTTGAAGATAAAGTTTGAAGGAATTAGTTAAGGAATAACTAATTAACTGAAGAAAAGCAGTTAAAGGATATGAAGAACAGTTACAAGTTAGTTTTCAAGAAAAGGTTGTTACAAACTGAAAGTTCTTGAAATTAGAAGTCTATAAATACCCCAAGGTATTCAGTCGTTAAAGAGTACAGAGACTACTGAAATATTGATACTACAACATATTGAAGCATTATTGAAGATTCAAAGAAGAAGTTTCTCTCAGAGATTGAAGTTCAGAAAGAAGCTACGCAAGACAAGTGAAGATCGAAGAAGGCTACTACTGAACGAAGAGAAGTTTTATTTTCGTTTACTGTTTTCAAGTTGCTAGTTACTTGTAAAATAGCTAGTAAGATCGAAGATATATCTGGAGATATAATCGAGAAGATCTAAGTCTTATTTCTTGGGACTTAAAGCTACAAGAACATATTGCTCGATTGGAAGAGTTAATAAGAATTTCACAACTGGGTTTGTGAGAGTGGATGTAGACAAGTTGTCGAACCACTATAAATCTCGTGTTTGATTTACTTTACTGTTTTGTTTGTTGTTTAATTGATTAACTGTTTACTTGTTAAACATACATAACTGAACAAGACTAGTTGAGTAAACTACTGAAACAGAGTTCTCGAAATAAGTTGAGTATAATCTTTAATTGGGCTCATTGATAATTTCATATTCCGCACATTGCAATTCTGATATATCGAAAGATTTTAGAAAAGTCTATTCACCCCCCTCTAGACATTTTCTTTAGCTTCCCTCGATATCAACTCAACTTAGGGACCTACAAGTGGTATCAGAGCAGTAGTTTACGAACTGCTGTTTCTTGATAACCAACTCAAAGCTTAGGGTGAAGTCTGGGTCCGTGTCTGTATTTGCTTACGTGCTCTCATTTGCTATTGATCATCGCTGTTGAAAATATCCGTTTCTTGATCAATTCTTGACCTATTTGTTACCTGATCATAAATCTATTTAGCGCTGATTTACTTGAAAAAATCATGTCTCTTGAAATAAGTGCTAACAAGTTGCCTAAGTTCCAGGTTCAAGACTATGACTATTGGAAGCTAAGGATGGAAGCCATCTTCAGTTCCACTCACGACTTAATGATCTCTGTCATCACTGAAGGTCCGATAGTGACCATGATCCCTAATACTGCTGCCCTTGACACAAATCAACCCGTGGGCACACTCGTCAAGAAACCAAGGTCAGAACTAACCTCAGAAGAAATGAGACAGAATAATTTGGATAGCTTGGCTAAGAATTACATCTTACACACTCTTCCTAACGAGTATCTGGGAAAAGTGTTAAAATGTAAAACTGCCAAAGAAATGTGGGATCGCTTAGCTATCATTTGTGAAGGGACATCCCTAATCAAAGAAAGCAAGCTTTCTACAGCAGTCCAAAGATTTGAATCATTTCATATGAAAGCTGGTGAAACAATAGACCAGTTGGATACTCGGTTTACCAAAATCATGAATGACTTGGAAGTCCTTGGCAAATCTTATACTCCACGTGAAATCAATCTTAGGATTCTCAAAAGCCTTGACAGTCGATGGAAAATGGTAAAAATGCTTGTTAAAAATACCCAAGATATAGACGTGTGAACAGCAGAAACCATGTTTCAAACTCTAAAGGCCCATGAGTTTGATTTAGACGAAGATGAACCAATAGTAAGTAGTGACAGAGAACATGCTGTATCTAAGAACGTTGCTTTTAAGGCTAGTTCGTCTAAGGTAGACAGGTCGAAGTCTAAGACTAGGTCTACTTCTGTGAAAGACGAGTTAGATACTGATCTTAGTCTGAAGGATCAGGTAAGCCTCATGGTTAGAAAGTTTGATAGGCTGAATAAACATTTCGGAAGATATAAGAAGTTCTATAGAGATCATAGAGGGTCTGCTTCTAAGAACTCGTCTGAGACCAGACGAGACCGAAACTCGTCCGAAAGGAGAGACGAAGTCTCGAAAGGTAACAGACAAGATAGAGAGTCTGATGGTAGGAAGATTACTCGTTCTGATAGACGTAATAAACAAAGGAATGACTCTCCTATTAAAAAGGCTACTAATGATCTCTTGTGCTATAACTGTGAAAAGGCAGGTCACTACATATATGAATGTCCAGACCTGAGCACTGATGATCGAGAAGAACGCAAAGCACGAAGGGAAAGAAGATACAACCGTGGTAAGAAAGCAATGATGGCCAATGATGACTCTGATTCTGACTCAGACGAGTTGCCATCATCCTCATCTAGCTACCCGTCTGAACCAGATCACGATGAAGCTTTCATAGTAGATGATGGTCTATGCTGCATGGCTAAAATCGACCAAGAGGTATCATCTGCTACTTCTTTTCAATCTTGTGATGAATCAGAATCTGATGAAAGTGACACTGCCAGTAGCAAAGTAGGGAGTAGCCTTCAGCACTCTACTAGTGCAGTTGAAGACGACCTCCTACTTGCCAACAAGGCAATCATTGAACGCTTGCAAGAAGAGTTGAGTCAACTCAAAGACAAGTGTGCATTAACAGACAAGTTGTATCAAGACCTACTTAAGACACATGCTACTGAGAAACATGAATTCAATGTTCTAAAAGGTAAGTGCAAAAAGCTTGAAGAACGTAATAAGTTCTTAGAAACCGAGGTTGTCACTTTAGACCTTAAACTTACTGACCTGGTTAACTCTTCTAAGGTTAACCTTGAACTGTCAGATAGGTATAGGGCTCCTGCTGACAAGACAGGCATAGGTGCTGAGACACCCAGCTCGTCTACTCAAGTTCCTAAGAACCCTACTATTTTCATCTCAAGCTCTTTGACTAATGATAAAGGAAAAGGACCAATGATATACGATATTGATACTCCATCTAAAGGTACTGTACCAAAACAAGCTCGAGTTAACATTCCAATTACCAAAGGAGGTAAAAAGAATGGTAACAACAAGCCTGTTCAACCTAGAACTAATCTTCTAAAGACCACTAATCGTAGACGACCCAACCAAGTCAGATACGAGGATTGGTATCCCGAGGAGACTAGTACTAGACAAGTACAGACTAGACGACAAGAGTCTAGACCTCCTTTCATAAGGCAGTCTCAACTCTACTCATCTAGACCTAGACAGGAAGGTCCAAAATATCGTACACAAGCAGTCCTATATCCTCCACCTTTGTCATATGATATCGAAGGAGAAGAAAGACCTAAACATGTCTATAAACCGTATGGACCTAATGCATATAAACCCTACTCTGACTATCATAGACAAGTGCCTGCTCAAGTAGAGATCAAGTCGAAAGGCTATCTCCAAAGAGTAGACCCGAACTCGACTGATAGGCCAGACAAGGACAACAAGGTCTTATTTTGTAACAAATATGGTCGAAAGCTCAAAAGATCAAACTTGTTCAGGACTCCAATGTACATTTGGATTCCATTGAACTCGACTAACCCCCCAGGACCCCAATAAACAAGGAGGGTACCTAAATTATGAAATATCATCTGATGCAGGGTCGACTCGATCTATACAAGAAGGGTGGCTCAATAGGAGAAACTTGGTACATAGACAGTGGCTGTTCGCACCACATGACTGGTACCAAGGCTCTCTTATCAAGCTACCATGAGCAAGAAGGACCAAAAGTGATATTTGGTGATAGCTCCACTGCTGTTACTAAAGGATTTGGTTACATTCGGAATGGAGACATAGAGATACAAGATGTCTCATATGTTGAAGGCTTGAAATACAATTTACTCTCTGTTTCACAATTCTGTGATCGTGGATACAAGGTGCAGTTCAAGAGTCGCAAATGTGAAATCATTGACAAGAGAACACACACAGTCTTACTGGTCGGCATAAGACAAGGAAGTGTGTACATAGTGAACTGGAACAGTTGTCCGAGGGACACCTGTCTACTTACTACGAATCCTAAAGAACTTGGCTGGCTCTGGCATAGACGCCTCTGTCATCTAAACTTTAAGGTTCTTAATAAGATAGCCAGAGACTACCTTGTGGAAGGTATTCCCAATGAAGTCTACTACAAGTCACATGTATGCACGTCCTGTCAGAAAGGTAAACAGGTAAAAGGTTCCTTTAAATCTATTCCAACCCTCTCAACAAGTAGAGTTCTTGAACTTCTACATATGGACTTACATGGCCCAATAACTCCTCCAACTTTGAACGGTAGAAGGTACACACTTGTTGTGGTAGATGACTATTCTAAGTTCACTTGGGTAGTCTTCTTACACAAGAAGAGTGATACACAAACACTACTACCTGATTTGTTGAAGAAGATACAAGTTGAGAAGAATCAGTCCATTGTCAAGATCCGTAGTGACAAGGGTACTGAATTCATTAACTGCTATATTAAAGAATTTTGTTCTAAGCGTGGCATCCAGCATCTTACTAGTGCAGCAAGGACACCACAACAAAATGGAGTAGCAGAACGAAGGAACAGAACTCTTAAGGAGGCCTGCAGGACCATGCTGACAGAGTATAATACGCCTCAGAAGTTTTGGGCAGAAGCTATCAATACTGCATGCCACTCACAAAACAGAAGTGCTATCAATAAAGCACTAGGTAAGACACCCTATGAGGTATGGAAAGGTCGAAAACCCAGAGTTTCATATTTCCATATATTTGGTTGTAAGTGTTTTATCCATAACAATGGGAAAAGCAAGTTGAATGCATTCGATGCTAAAGCAGACGAGGGGATATTCTTAGGATACTCCTCGACTAGCAAAGCATTTAGAGTATTCAACTACTCAACCCTTTGTGTGGAAGAAACACCACATGTAGTTTTCGATGAATCTCTACAGGACTCGTCTACCGACCAGATCAGTAAGAAGGTAACTGATCTATCAATCCAAACTGACCAAGAATCAGAAGTTTATGAATCTGTGCAAGCCTATAACCCGTTCATGAAAGCTCTCGAGTCAGATGATCAGGAGAAGGTAAGTGCTCAAGGTAAATCTACTAGACCAGTTGACATGCCTGAACTAGTCGACTCGTCTACTCCTAATAAATCTTCTGATGATAATGACATTGAAATACATGATGCTATAGCTGATCTAGATGATGATACTATGCTTACGAAGACTAGAAAAACATGGAAATCTGCTCATGATACTGAAAACATCATTGGAGACTCTACAGTTGGTGTAAAGACTAGACGACAACTCTTTGAGTCACAAGAACAACCTAGTCCATCTTTGTTTTGCTGGTGTTGTTTCCTCTCATCTATCGAGCCTAAAACCATTAAAGAGGCTTTAGCTGATAGTAACTGGATCATTGCTATGCAAGACGAGTTGAATCAGTTTGTTCGAAACGACGTCTGGGAACTTGTCGATAGACCGAAACATCATAACGTAGTTGGAACTCGATGGATTTTCAAGAATAAGAAAGATGAGAATGATGTAGTTGTTCGTAATAAGGCTAGATTAGTAGCTCAAGGCTATTCACAAGCTGAAGGCATAGATTATGATGAAACATATGCTCCTATTGCTAGACTAGAAGCCATTCGATTGTTCCTTGCATATGCTGCTTACATGAAATTTACCGTATATCAAATGGATGTTAAAAGTGCATTTCTTAATGGTATTCTTGCGGAAGAAGTGTATGTTGAACAACCCCCAGGTTTCGAAGTCAAAGGCAACCAGGTATACAGATTAAAGAAGGCCTTATATGGACTAAAACAAGCTCCAAGAGCCTGGTACGACACTCTTTCTCAATTTCTATTAGAAAATGGTTTTACTAAGGGCAAGGTCGATAGAACCTTGTTCAGAAGACAAGAAGGAAAAGACATTTTACTCGTCCAAATTTACGTAGATGACATCATTTTTGGTTCACCTAACAAAAAGCTGAGTGAAAGTTTTTCAACACTCATGCAAAGTAAATTTGAGATGTCTATGATGGGTGAAATGAACTACTTTCTTGGACTTCAAGTAAAACAGACCCCAGAAGGGATTTTCATAAATCAAGCAAAGTATACTCGTAATCTACTAGACAAGTATGGTATTAAGACATGTAAATCTTCTGGAGTACCTATGCAACCTACTTACAGGATGGATCCAGACGAGAATGGTAAGTGTGCTGATCAAACTCATTACCGTGGTCTTATTGGTTCATTACTGTACTTGACTGCTAGTAGACCTGATATTGCATTCTCTGTTGGTGTATGTGCTCGTTTTCAAGCTAATCCAAAAGAGAGTCATATGGAAACCACTAAAAGGATATTGAAATATTTGAAAGGAACCATCAATAGTGGTATATGGTATCCTTCAAATGATGATTTATCTCTAAGTGGCTACTCTGATTCTGATTTTGGTGGTTGTAGAATAGATAGGAAATCTACATCTGGTTCTTGTCAATTCTTAGGCTCAAAACTCATTTCATGGTTTTCGAAAAAGCAGACAAGTGTTGCTACCTCTACTACTGAAGCCGAGTACATGGCTGCTGGTAGTTGTTGTAGTCAATTATTATGGCTTATTCAACAGCTTAGAGATTATAATATCTGTGAATCAAATGTTCCTATTTTCTGTGATAGTAACAGTGCAATTGCCATTACACAAAATCCTGTTCTGCACACACGTTGTAAGCATGTTGATGTAAAACACCATTTCATACGTGATCATGTAGAAAAGAAGGATATTCGCATGGAAAAGATTCACACTGATTTTCAAAGAGCTGATATTTTCACAAAACCATTAGTTGAGGCCCGATTTCGTGAATTATGTATTAGTCTAGGACTAATTGATCTTGATCCTACTAGTATGTAGAAATGTACTAACCAGACAGGTACAGTCCTAAGAAGAAAGGAGAAGTAGACAAGCTACCACAAAAGCGCAGAGCACTCTTCTACTCACTCAACAGACAGGTATACAAGGTCAGACAAGTTGACCAAACAACCCGATGAGGAAGCTGGTAAAGCTGAGGGTAATACTAAGGGAATAAACATTTAAGGGGGAATCTTTGATTTCTTAAAGAACCTTATGATTGACTCTTAAGTTTGTTAATAGTCATCTTGTTTGATCCTTGACCTTTAAGCTAAATTGTCAGTCATCTTATGAATTTTACTCGACTATCTGTCACTAAAAATTAAGACAGGTACAAATAATCGGTTGATGTTAAAAATAGACAATCACAGTCGAAGGGAGAACTCGTCTTGTGCAATCAAGCCTACTCGACTTATGAAGATTAGGCCTACTTATCTGTTCTGGATAGACTCGAACAGACAAGCTAAGTGTTCCTTTGATTAAAATGTGTTGAGTGTTTATTCGAAACAAATTAAGGGTGATAAAGTGATTTGGTCTTACTAAAATTTGAATATGTTAGAATTGGATTTATACACTCCCATTTAATGAGGTGTATACACTCAGTTCGCGCCAAATTCGACTATGTTAGGTCAGATAAGTACACTCCTCAATTCTACCAATAGGAGAGGCGGATCTCAACTTTTACAAAATCAAATCACATTTTCTTCTCGGTTCCGTAACCGAATGCCAAAGGTCCCGACCGTTGGATCTAATCCCTCGATCCTGACCGTTGGATCAAAAATTCAGTTTTAATCAAAACCTAACTGTTGCACACATCTTACCCCACGTTTTCATAACTCTGCTACTTGCTAACAGTTGATTTCTTGCATAATCTATTCTCTTATTCATAACAAATCATTCACCATGTCGATTCGATCTATTTTCGATGTAAGTACCAACATTCAGAAACCATTCGATCTAGGCAAATACATCAACGACAACAAAGTGCATGTTGAACCGTCTGTATTCTTTAAAGGAAATCACAAAGAGGGTAATGCAGAAATTTTGACCAAATGCACCAGATGCGGTCTTAAACCCTACTTGGAGGCGTTTCCTCAAGTCGTTTTGGAGGAAGAAGTTTTGGAATTCTATGCCAACGCCAACAGACGAGGAGATATTATCGAATCATTTATTGGTACAAGCCGAGTGGAAATCTCTCGAGAAGTTCTGTTTGAAAGATTGAAGCTGCCCATCGGAACGATTGATGTGGAAAAGTATGCTGAAGGACAGGAGATGAGGTATATGAGCATCTTCTGTGGAAAGAAGATGAGGCTGAAACCTGATGGCAAGGCTCCGGCAGTTAAGAAGGTCGAACTCTTAGAAAAGTATCGCACTCTACTGGACATAGCTAGCAAGATTCTACTATGTGCCACTGGGTCTCATGACTCAGTTACCCAATCCAAGACTAGGGTAATGGCAGCAATATATGATGGAATTACTGAGGGTAATTGGTTTAAGTTGATAGCTGACAGGATGATGTACTTCGAAAGAAGTGTTAGAGTGGACGTTGATACTCGAAATTGGGTAGTGTCACAAGTGGTTGGATATGGCAACAAGTTGAGTATCTTACTCCCGCTTTTGATGCCCAACAAAACTGATTGGAGCAAGGGAAAGCCCTTTCATCCTCTTAAGTTCTATTTGAAGAAAGAGGCACTGAAGGAGGCTGCTGCAAGGCCGGCTGCCTCAAGACGAGTTCAGTATGATGATTCTGATGTTTTGCCATATGCGAACTCATCTAGCGCTTCAGAAGATGGGTCAGAAAAGGAAGAATCAGAGGAAGTTGCAAAGGCTGAGTCTAGTTCAACTGACTCGGAGGAGACTCAATCAGAAGAGCAGTCTGATCATCAGAAGGAGTCAAGTCAAGTTCCAGAGTTATATAAGCTAGTAAGAATTGGAACACCTCCGACATCAGAAGAGTCGAGTCCTCAGGTTGGTACCTCTTCTCATGATTTGTCAATACCTCTCTCTCTCCCGACTATTCGAACCAAGGCTAGATCACATCGATCTAGGCCTCGACCTGTTTCCTCAACCTCACAAGTACTGGCAGCACGACCGCTGAGAGCCAGTCATTCCCTAAACACTACAATAATTGACACAACTGATACTCCGACGGTTGTTACACCAAACCTAGACACATTACAGCCCCCAGAAACCACAGTCCAAACTCTCTCCCTACCCTCAACAGAATATGTTGAACCTCTTAACCCATCTACTTCAGAACAGACGCCAGTTGCCACTGCAACAACTGAGATAGGGACCCCACCTACTCAGACCCCGTCTGAAGTTAGATTCGAATCTTTGGTTTATTATCCCATGAGTTTAAGAGAAAAGAGAGTCCGTTCGAAGATGAGCAGGAACTTGAAGAAGCAACTCTCGTCTATTGAAGTCGACTATTCATCAGAGCAGTTTGAAAAACTTCTAAGAATATGCACTTGGGTGGCATTGAAGAAGTCCGGCACAGATGATCTTTTCGAAGTCATCTTAGGAAAAGGAGGCATTTCAAACTTTATGGACTGGGAAATGGAGCAGAAGGAGAACAGTGGTGTTCGAGACCACTCAGAGTTATTTCCGGCTCATGCCATCACTGCTCTTGCAAAGAGATTGCTAAACATTTCTGATGACTTGATGAGCTCATAATCGAAATTTGATGTGGGTGTTCAAGTTTCGGAATCAGATTTTGAAGATGATGTGGTTATGGTTGAAGCCTCACAAGTTGAAGAAATCCAGTCTACTGATCCTATAGTGGATTTAGACAATGTCTCGGACCAGTTGAGAGGCATTGTGTTCAGATGTCAAGTAGATCATGCTAACAGTCCAAGGTCAGATTTTGCTTTTATAAATCGATATACTGATGTTTTACTTCCCATTGAACTTTGTGGATACATGGAGAAGTTGCACGCCTTGTTGAAAAAGGATTTGGCTGATGCTGCAAGGAGGGCTCAGGAAGCCAAGTTAGCTATAGTGCCTTACTATCCTTTCCCAAGTCTGAAAGCTATAGCTGGAAGTGTGTTTCCAGAATCAGAAGTAGTGGAAGACGAGGTCTTAGCTACTGCTACAGAAGGTCAGATACTTGAAGCAGTATCTGGTGCTGATGATGAGATCATGGAAGAAGCTACTCATGTTGAAGTTGGACATTCGTCTCAAGCAATCCCAGCTGCTTCAATAAATGAGTTGAAAGAAGACTTGAAAGGTGTAATCAAGATGTCCATTGATGATTTTCTCAAATCCGAATTAAAGAAGACTCTTGTTGAACAAAACAGTGTTCTTGTGACAAGTTCAAAAGAGATGATCTTGAATGAAGTCAACCAGATAGATGCTGAATTCAGACAACAGATGTTTGAGCGACTTGAAGGATTTCTCCAGGATCAAGTTGAGTACTCGGAGAAAAGCTCAGTCGATTTTGCTCGTGTATTAGCTACTGAGTCCAGGAAGTTGGAAAGAGTTTATAGAGCAAGAATCGAGGTTGCTGATGTTCAAAGGAAAGAAGCCTATGATCAGTTAGCACAAGCTAGAGATATTATTCGTGCTATGACTGACGAGAACAAGAAGTTACGTTTGACTGCAACACATTTTAAAAATGAGTTGAACTTGTCTACTCAAAAGCTGGAATTGGTGGCAACCAAGCTGGACAAGTTGAGTCAAAATGGTTCTCATGAAAGGCAGATTGAAAGAGCTACATGCCTTATGAAGCAAGCTATGTATGAAGAGATGACTCGTTTTACTTCTCTTTTCTCTCTCCAGGCGACTGATGAAGCCAAAAAGGGGGAAGAGACAAAGGCAAGTCAAGTTAATGTTGTTGCTGAAGGTGAAAAAGTTAAATCCAGTGCTGAACCAGAAACTGCTGAAGCTATGCAAGATCTCAGAAGGCTTAAGAGAGGCAAAGGCAGGTTGGTTAAAACCGCAGAACTCGAGCAAGCTAAGGCTGAAGCAGATGAGTTGAAGAAGAAGGAGAAGGGCAAAGCAGTTGCATCTCCTGAAGTAGAAGTTCAGACTCGACTGGTATCTAAAAGGAAATCTATTCATATAGAAGAACCGAACGAGGTGGAAACAACAACAAAAGTGAAGAAGCAGAAGGTTGTTGATCCAAGTAATGAAGCTCATTATGCAAGCAAGAAGAAGGTTGGAAAACATATTGAGAATTTGCAGAAGTTGAAGGCAGATGAAGAACAGATGGAAGATCAGTTCATTGACTACTTCATAGATAAAGAACATCGTTCTGAATGGATGAAAGTGAAGAGGCAATGGGAACTTGATCACTGGATTATTCGGAAGTATGGTGATTCTGAAAGTCCAGATGAGCTATATTCAATGTTTGATAGGTTTATGGAAGGCCAGAACAAGCTACTATGGCATCTTATCTTAAGGATATCTGCTGGAGCGAATTTCAACATTCTTATTCCTGAATTTCCAAAGTGGAAATGTCCCATGACAAGCTCTGGTAGAAGAGTTGATTTCAACCAGATCAAGAAATTTGAAGAAGAGCTGTTAGATAAAGAGAAGATTGATGATGAAGACCATATCAGTGTTATTCACAGGAGACTCCTTGATGCATTCTGTGTTCCTAACCCAGAAGGAGGTACTCTTTCAGATTAGATTATCTGCTCTGATTACTTAGTTTTTTTTGCTCTGATTCATAGTTCTTATTTTGATGTTAAGTATTTGTAATATCTACTGATCTTGTTTCAAAATGAATGAAAAGATAAAGTACTATTTGATGTTTAAATACAAGATAACTACTTAACTAGTCTACTATTATGAAAAGATTCAAGTAGTTTTGGCTTCATCAAAAAGGGGGAAATTGTTGGGATATGAATCCTAGAACAAGTTCTAAATGATGATAAAAGATAAAAGATGAAGTTTTGATAAGCCAAAGGAAGACTTGAATATTTTCTAAGTGTTGACTGATCTAGTTTAGTTGAGTTGAAGTCGTCTTGTACAGATCAGTAGAGTTCACAAGACAAGTACTAGTTTTATAATATAAGTGTTATGAAAAGATAAGTACGATTTATAAGTACTTCATATTTGCTATTTTGTATATGTTAGATTGTTATTGAGCTATGAATAATTGTTGTATAGAGCTCATGTTTTTAATTGTAATAGATAGATTCTTTGTATAGTTTCTAAGTTTACTAAGCTTTATAACAAGAGCTTAATGTAATGTAATAGTCTTGTTAGGATTAGATGATAGGACTAGAATAGTTCTATATTGTAATCTGAAGAAGTCTATTGCACAAGATAAGTAGAAGACGCAGTCTACTACTACTGGACAAGACAGGTACGACTCTACAAGACAGGTCAATTTGAAGTTAGTTACAGAAGCGTGTTGAAGATAAAGTTTGAAGGAATTAGTTAAGGAATAACTAATTAACTGAAGAAAAGCAGTTAAAGGATATGAAGAACAGTTACAAGTTAGTTTTCAAGAAAAGGTTGTTACAAACTGAAAGTTCTTGAAATTAGAAGTTTATAAATACCCCAAGGTATTCAGTCGTTAAAGAGTACAGAGACTACTGAAATATTGATACTACAACATATTGAAGCATTATTGAAGATTCAAAGAAGAAGTTTCTCTCAGAGATTGAAGTTCAGAAAGAAGCTACGCAAGACAAGTGAAGATCGAAGAAGGCTACTACTGAACGAAGAGAAGTTTTATTTTCGTTTACTGTTTTCAAGTTGCTAGTTACTTGTAAAATAGCTAGTAAGATCGAAGATATATCTGGAGATATAATCGAGAAGATCTAAGTCTTATTTCTTGGGACTTAAAGCTACAAGAACATATTGCTCGATTGGAAGAGTTAATAAGAATTTCACAACTGGGTTTGTGAGAGTGGATGTAGACAAGTTGTCGAACCACTATAAATCTCGTGTTTGATTTACTTTACTGTTTTGTTTGTTGTTTAATTGATTAACTGTTTACTTGTTAAACATACATAACTGAACAAGACTAGTTGAGTAAACTACTGAAACAGAGTTCTCGAAATAAGTTGAGTATAATCTTTAATTGGGCTCATTGATAATTTCATATTCCGCACATTGCAATTCTGATATATCGAAAGATTTTAGAAAAGTCTATTCACCCCCCTCTAGACATTTTCTTTAGCTTCCCTCGATATCAACTCAACTTAGGGACCTACAAGATTAGCTTTTGGAAGTTGTGATGAGAAATTATATAAGAAAATTAGTAGTGTTAAGAAGGTGAAGTATGTGAAGGTAATGACCAAGGTTTTTGTTGATTGGTTTCTGTTTTCTTGCATTTTGGGGTATTTGATTGTAAGAAGCTTTGAGCATTACATTTATTTGTATGGACTCATAAGTAGGCTTTCCATGAAAGAAAAATGATGTTCAGTTGAGAAAAAACTTCACGTAATTTGCTTGGGTAAAATGCTAATAGATTATGTGCCAACAATTAGTGAAGTTTCATTTGTTGAAGCTCCTTCCTTCAACAAAACTGCAAGTGGTGCTCTTGTAATGGTCGTTGTTTGTGTAACTAAACTCGGAGGTTCTTCATCTTTTATTAAAAACGTAGGCAAGGACAGTTTTGGATATATGCTTTCTAACATGTTGGAAGAAAACAAAGTTGATAATTTTTGTGTGCGATTTGACATTGATGCAAGGATTGCACTGTCATTTATCACACTAATAGCATATGGTGAGCATCAATTCATGTTCTTCCGTCACCCGGGTGTTGATATGCGTCTACAAGAGTCAGAACTTAACGTGAATCTTGTTAAGAAGTCAACCATTTTTTACAATGGTTCAATTAGTTTGATCAAAGAACCATGTAAATCCACCCAACTTGCTACCATGCGCATTGCTAAGAAATCTATTATCATAGGGCCTTCGACAGATGCTATTTGGAAAGGCATAAGAGAAATATGGGGTCAAACTGACATTAACAAGATATGTGAAGAGGAGATTTTCGTCCTAGCTAAAGGGTTGAATTCCAATAATGATTATGTGGTTTTAAAAAAGCATTTACATCCTAAACTACTTCTTTTGCTTGTAAACGAGGAGGAAAAGCAGTTAGGAAGGCTTTGTTGTATGAGAACGCATGTGAGGTCCTCACTGTTATTCAAGTTGGCACAAGTATCATTTTGTCTCTCAAATTTATGTTGTCAATTAACGGTTCAAGTTTGGCTCTTGTTGGATTATTAGTGATAAGAAGTCTGTTCATTTCATCTGTTGGGTTTAATATAGTTCTTGGGCTCAAAGCAATGCAACACTACTGCATATCCTCTAAGCAAGGCAACACTGCTGCATATCAAAATCATTTCTATCTTAGATCCTTCAGGACAAGGATCTCAAAAACGGGGGAGTATATTGTCATGGGCTTAATTCAGAAAATTAACACATTTGGGTTTGACCCATTATCTCGTAGCCCATTTAATTGATTAATTTTTACTGGGTTTTATGTTCTTAGTCCATTTGCATTTTAATTATGTAATTTCTTCTAGGTTTAAATATTGTAGTAGGAATGAAGAATGCAAGCACAAAAAAATACAGTTTATTCTCGTCTCTCTAAATCTTTCTTCTCTAACCTTTCTCCATATCTCTCTTTTCTGTCTATTCAATTATTATTCCAGAAAATCATACAAAAAATATATGGATTTCAAGAGTAGTGAAGAGTTCACTACAGTGGAGACCAAGAAGACGCGAACAATTTGGTCTCAAGAAGACCAAGAAGCATGATCGGGATTTGTCTTGGAGCGGCCATCTTTGGAGATGGTTGGCGGCGGGGCCGGTGAGGAACCATCAACAAATGTAAGAAACTTTTGAGTGGCCAACAAAGGGTGAATTTGAGCGAACCACGTAGGATAGTTGGTCGATTTCAGTTTAACGGTGACGAGATGAGTCATAGCATATGTAAGGTGATTTTTGAATCGAAAACAAAGGTGGTTGTGGTGGTGTTGGACGATGGATCCACCATGAAAGAAAGAAAGAAAGAAGAAGAAGAAGAAGAAGAAGAAGAAGAAGAAGAAGAAGGAGAAGGTCCACCATGAAAGAAAGAAGAAGAAGAAGAAGAAGAAGGAGGAGAAGAAGAAGTACACTCAAGGACTATAAACCTCCCCGGCAACGGCGCCATAAACTTGATTCACGTATTTAACAACTCTAAAATACACGACCGCAAGTATACGGTGTATATTGTAGCGAAGTAAGTACGAGGTCGATCCCACAGGGAGGTGTAGTGTAAAAATGGAGTTTGTTGACGGAATTCTAAATAGACGATGATCGATTAAAGAGAATGGTGTGATTACCCCTAAAATTGCCTACCAATTTGTTACAAATAGACAATGAAAAGAGTAATATAAAATCGATAAAATAGCATGAAAACCAAGAAAACGAGGTAGAAACGAATGAAATTCAAGTATGAGAAGGTATGTTCTAAAGCACATGTAATACTAATGAATCCATCTATGATTAACTATCTACTTAAGTGGTGTTCATGCTTTGTCTATAAGATTGATCACATAATAATGAATTAAAAGTTCTTTAAATCCAAGTAATCCAAAGGAAATACTCCCTCCGTCCCATATTAATTTTCATAGGTAGATGGGCACAAATATTAAGAAAGTGTAGTAATGAGTGGAGTTTTGAGGGGTAATTTTGTAAAGTTTTATGTATAAAGTAAAGAATGAGTTGACTTTTGTGTATGTGTGTAGAAAAATTAATGGCATTTGTGTAAAATTGAGGATATTGTGAGGGTGGAGTTTGTAAAGGGTTTTCCATTTTAAGAGTGTGAAAGTTATTGTGGGACGTCCCAAAAAGGAAAGTGTGAAAGTTATTGTGGGACGGAGGGAGTATCACACAACTTAGTATCTCTACCTAAATTGCACAATAAAACTCAATCAAGCTCCTAGGATCATCACACATCTTCCTAATCATTGTTCATCTTTCAATCTCACAATAAAATTAGGTTAAATGCTTGCAATCAATTAATCAAAGTAGATTTCTCAACCTAATTCAATTAACTAGGATTAACATATCACTATTGTACACTAATGACATGCTTTGCAATGAAAATCAAGCATCCAAATAGAATTAAGCCACACAAACACCAAATAAGCAAAACATTAATTCATAAACTTCAACAAGAGTATTTACAAGGCTCTAGAACCAAAAGTGTTCTAGCCAATCAACCACATAATCAAATTACAAATTCCAAATGAAATAACTAAATAAAAATAAAGAGAAAGAGAAAGCTTAGTCTAGAATGTGGTGTAGAATGAAAATTCCAAGCTATTGAGTCCTTCCTTGCATTAATTGATGGAGAATTGAAGAAGATATGGTCAAATCACCTCCAAGTGTGTGTTACTATGTGTGGAATTTGAGGAATTGGGGAAGAGTGTGTTTGATTTGAAGAATGAGGGCTTATATAGTGTTGGGGTAGGGTTTGGATGCCAAAATTGCAAGTTAGTCCCTCAAAAATGGAGAAAATGGCCAAAAACCCCTCGAGGAGCATGTGACCCGGCCGGGTGGATTCTACCCGGGCATGCCACCCGACCGAAATACGAAGCTATAGGTGAAATTGGCTTGCCCGGGTGGAATCCACTCGGCCAGGTCGATTCTACTCGGGCAAAATACGAAGCTCTAGGATGGACAGAGCTAGGCCGGGCTAAAACCACCCGGCCAGGTTGATTCTACCCGGCCAGGTTGATTCTACCCGGCATGCTTTTTCGTCTCTTCATATCTCGAGCTTCCGACTTCCGATTGACTCGATTCTTTTTTTCATTCCACTCCATTTTTCGAGACGAATCCAACCGTGCACCCCTCTTCTTAATACAGTGAAGTATGGTTGGTGTTTTGCTCCAAATTCCATCGTATTTTCTACAAAATCGACAAAACACAACATTTCTCTCATTTTGGCTCAAATTATCATAATCAATGCATAAATCAATGAAATCCACATCAAAATACGCTTCATATGTGCCTCTAAAGTGTGTAAATTTCACCCAAATCAAGAAGAAGCAGAAGGAGAAGAAGAAGAAGTTTAATTAGGCTGATATCATATGAGGTATTTAGAATAGTTTCATTGAGTTGAAAGTAACCTAAAGGTCATGTATATATACAAGAGAATAGTAACTAATTAAGAGTAGTTATCAAGATTAGTTAACTGAGTAACAACTAAACTAACTAATAATGTTTGACAAAGATTCATAAATTTGGATTATTTTCATCAACATGGAGGCTTTGTCTAAGAAATTCAATTGCAAGTGTTGAGTTGAGTTCATTTAAGCTCGTGCAAAATATAATATAATCAATTGAATTATGTCTCATTTATAACATAGTCATTTATACAATTGATCTATGCGTCATTTTTCCGGCCATTTGTTATTTCTAATTAAATCCGAAAAGAATTGAAAATTATTGTACGAATTATTTTGTTATTAGTTGCAGTATTTTGTTTGGCCTTTTTAAATGTATGAATTGTTTTATTGGCCCAAATTATTGTACGAATTATTTTGTTATTAGTTGAACGATATAGTTACTTAAAATATAATAAAAATATATAAGTAATTATTGGTTCACAATAAAAATTATAGGTTGTGTTTTAGCTGCCTTTTATTTTATATTTTAACCGATCATGTTTTTTTTATATATTAATGTATTTCATGCTAATTTCACCAAGTTAAAATTCTAACAAAAATTAAATTAAGATAATTTTAAATATTTGCGGTCATAAGCCCGGATTCGGATTACCCAGAAAATTTGCGGATCGCAAACAGGTGGTTTACTACATGATCAAAAAATTATTACTACAAGGTCAAAAAATTATCACTACAAGGCCAAAAATTTAATACTACATGTCAAAACATTCTGTAAATTCACCCAAAAAATTAACTGTCCAGAATATTTTTGAACATGTAGTAATACACTTTTGACCTTGTAGTGATAAAATTTTGGTCTTGTAGTAATATTGTTTTAGTCATGTAGTAGCCGAATAAGTCAGAATTGTTTTAGTAATTTCGCTAAAAAAAAAATAAGTGTCCTGAATATTTTTGAACTTGCAGTAATACACTTTTGATCTTGTAGTGACAAAATTTATGTCATGTAGTAACATAGTTTTGATCATGTAGTAAGATAATATTTTACAGCGAAAATAAATATTATAATTAAGATTGACCCGCTTTGACTAACGTCACGAATTTTAACTTAATTGATCAATATTGCATATATTGCATATAAGTTTTTGTCATATTCCTGTACTTTTTTGTAATATCACAATATAGATAACATCTATTTAAAAAATAATAATAAACTAAATGATAAAAAATCAATAAATGAATTATGAATACCGTAACTTCAAATTTCCGTCAAAAAATATTAAAAAATAATAATTAATTAAAAAAAAATTATTATACAGCAAATTTCATTATATTGTAAATCGATGTTCAATTCTAACAAATTATACACACAAAGGCCATGATAAAAGTATTGGGTTAATTTCTTGTGGTTTGGAAATGCTGCACAAATTTATTTTAATTTTCGTTTCGAAATTGGAAGAGATCCTCTGTAGTTTATTAAATTCGACGAGCTCTACTTTTTTTTTAGAAATAACTTATCGATGGTATACATTTTTATCAATATTTGAAAAAAAAAAAAAAAGTAAAAATAGAAGAAATAGGTGACAACGTCAATTCATTTTTTAAAAATTGGAGAATACACTTAATTTATTATACTGTGTATGGGAGTTTCGTGCAATTTCAAAATCAAACTATATAAAAATTGATTTAATTCATCCTTATCTTATATCGAAGAACTAAGTTGATCTATACAACTTTCAATTTATAAACCTATCAGATTACAAATTATATTACTAACAAATTACATTGTTTTGCCATCAATATTAAGGAGGTGGGTATCCTTACAGATGATATCACAATTGTTTCTAAGATATGAATCCAACATGTGTATCTATCACGTGTCGTGTAAAATGATGTTGAAAGACTTAATAAAGGTGTACCCAGGGGAGAAAAATTTGTCTTCCTCTTATCTATCTGCAACAAACATTCCGAGATTTTTTCCAGGCCCGAACCCACGATGCAGACTATAGGTCAAGGTTAAGATCTTCTTATTTGGTGGTTTTCCTTATCATTTAGCTCCGGTTTTTGGGGAAAGTCATGGGAATACTTCATAGTTTCCATATGCCCCACTTCTAATTCGTTCAACTACTCCTCCAACTGCAAAAATGGAGGGAGTTAGTGAAGATATTTCCTGGACTCCATTTTGGCTTCGGCCCAACTCTTGATAAACTTGTATAATCATATATAATTTTTCGACTTCAAGCACCTATTTTATGGGTTTGAGGCTTATGAGGTCCCAAGGCTCGTTTACTCCAAAACATGTCTAATAACTTGGTCATTAGCACATAAATCACAGGATAGGCTTATTATGAAGCTCCATCGGTGCTCCATTAAGTCCACCGTCCATTTCAAGAGAGAACGAGTGCAAGCCAGCTCCAATCATCTTTCTAATGAGCTTTTATCAATTATATCAATAGATTAAGTCTCTCCATCCAGCCAACCCCTGCCCTCTTCTCCCCATGCAGCCAGATAGACTCTTGCCACTTCCATGGTAGACCTCTTTTTCTCTTCTAGTGAAACTACCTTGACTCGGCTACTTTTAGCTCGGTTTCTGAGACTTCCTGTCTTTATGAAATCTCTAGACCAAACTATCTTCATTGGCTAGTCGATAGAATTTATCGATACTAGAATTAGAATTGTATTCAAACAATTTTATTTCAATATAAACCGCCATAAAATTCAATAGATAATTCAAGTCTCTGACAAATTTTTTTTTTTGAGCAACCTGACAAATTATTTATCAATTGATCAGCATTTATTTTTTGAAATGGCAAAATTTTTATTGAAGGTATATCAGGAATACCCCATTAAAAATGAAAAATAATTAGATAATAAAAAATACAGATGTAAACACATCTTATTATTAATGATATCAACTCTATCTATATGGAAGTTATTGATTCGAATTGATATGCTTTTTTACATAAGTTTGAAATTGAAAATTTAATTTAAGGCTTGTTATTTAATTTGAATTTTAAATTAGGTAAAGAATTAAATAATCCTAATTTACAAATAATTTAATAAAAATGAATTAAGTTTTCGGTAAACTTTTTTTATGCTTTCAGAAGTTGATTTAAATTTGTTTGGCAGTTAAAATAAATTAATTAATATATATATATATAATAAAAAAATTCATAAAATTAGGGTGGGCTATAACCCATCGCCCTAGTGAAGATCCGCCCTTGTCCATTGGTGTCCACCTTCCATCATTAGAGGCACACTTTCCTGGGTTCATTGCCTTCCTCGAATCTATTGTTGGCTCTTTACCTGCGTTTTCGTCTCCTACCTCGTTTGTGTTTGACTTGGTTGGGCAGAGCGCTTCGGCCCCGCTCACTATTGTGTTGCCCGCCTTGCCTGTTGGCCCCTCCTCCACAAGTCCAGTCGTTTTCCAAACCACATGCGCCCGTGTAAGAAGGGGGATTATTTCACGATTTCGATCGATAACGCAATGTTACAGGTTGGTGTGAATGTATTCAAGGATGCTCTAATTGGTCGCTTACTGACTCCTCGTGACAAAGCCTCAATCCTGTAAGATGAGTTGTCGAAGAGGCTCGTTGAGACATGGTCCCTACAAGGGAGTTTGTTTGTTGTTCGAATTGGAAAAAGATTTTTTGTTCTCAAATTTCACTCTTTGGAAGAGCGTGACCAAATTTTTAGGAGACGGGTTTGGCAGCAGGGCCCAGGTTCCATTCGAATGCAAAACTGGCCTCCCAGTTTCAATCTGAACTAGGCCTCGACTTCGACGGCTCACGTTTGGGTATGCCTCGTCGGCCTTTCAATTGAACTTTGGCTGCCCACGGTTCTCTCGGCTGCGGACTCGGCAGTTGGCACGCTCGTTAAGTTGATGGTCACACATCGACTAAGACCATGACACGGTATGCTAGAATGGATTGAGGTGGATATGAAACGTCCTCTTTTGGAGCGACTGGTCCTAGAATATGGGGATCGGTTTGTGATTGTGGAAGTGCTCTATGAGCAGTTTCCAGAGTTTTGGAGCCATTGTAAGGTGGTTGGACACATGATTGCACGTTGCATTAAGGGACAAATGATTACTGTGAAAATTTCTTGAAATTCATATGTTTATTTTACATAATTTTAAGGATTTTGTTGCATTATTCACACTAAATTGACTAATTACACTTGAAAATGAGAAAGGGGGTGTTTTGTTAATTTTGTAAGTAAATTGAACTTATTTGGAAGCAAAATACATGTCTAGAAATTCATGAAGTCAAGAAGATAATTGCACCATTGGATGTGTCTCAAAAAAATGAGTGGAATTAAAAAAGATTCAAGTCAATCGGAGGTCGGGAGCTCAAGATATGATCGAAACTAGAAAATGTGAAGTTGCGGTAGAATCCACTCGGGCAGTCGAGTCAACTCACTCGGTTGACCGAGTCAACCCTAATTCTAAAATAGTTTCTGGCATTCCAAATCACCCGGGCAGCCGAATAACCTGTTTCTGCACAAAATTCGAAAATTTTAAAGAATTTCAAGGACTTAAGTGTAAAATACATCTCAAACACTCCTCCAAGCTATTAAAAGCACCCCCAATCAGATTTCAAGGGCTTCCAACTCATTTTTCACATACATGCAACATAGGGATAAAGAGAGGAGTATATATGTTATGCTTTCTTAGCTTGGAATTTTGAGAATTTCATTTTCATGTAAAAATGGAAGATTTTCAAAACTCCCAATATGGTATTTTTCTTTTATTTAAGCTTTGTTCGGTAAATTTCATGTTTATTTCAATTTCTTTTGTTGTTTTAGCCATGGGTGTTTCTTTAAACACCAATGTCCTAAGTTTTTTTTTATGCTTTGGGTGTTCAAAACTATGTGAATATTGGGTTTTGGAATTATTAATGCTTTGTTATTGTTGATATTTGAATTATTATTTCTCTTATTGGGTATTATTGGTACTTTGCGTATGAACTTCTATTAATCCGTATTTAGATGCATGTTTAGCGTAGACGAGAGTTACATGAACATGTTTATATTTATGGTGTGAGGTGTTGGTATGCAAATGTATTATGTTGGTCATGAATGGAGTATGACACAAGTGTATGGGGGGGAATGCACTTGTGTATGCAAATTCTTTTCTTTTCTAAAAACAGTTTGACCTATCAGGGAGGTTGTCTCACAACAGTCCTAAGTGGTAGCTTTAATAGATACTTAACCTACTGAAAACTATGAAGTGATCAGTTGGATAACTATCTAAAAGAGTTATTAAGTGCGGAATGTGGTTGGTCTTATCTTTGAAAGAATACTCCAAATAGTTTCTGAAAAACCAGTTGATCAGGGACTTTGTCCAAAACACTGTTTTGTTCAACTTTGCTGAGATAAATCTTTTTAGTGTGATCTTTAACAAGAATGTAAGTAATCAATTAATGTAGTAAGAAAATAACACAGCAAGTTATAGTGGTTCAAAGACTCAAGCTCCTACATCCACTTTCCCTGATTGAACAGGATAATTCCTTAAACCTGAAATTAACTTGTTTTATAGTGCCAAGGTGCACTGATCAACATCACTATCTTAGTGCTTTGATCCCTAGGATAATCTGAGTCCTAGTGCTCAATCTCTCTGAGTTAAGACTGTATTTACACTTAACAGTCCTTAACTCCTCACTTCTACAACAAACTCTACTTCACTCAATGAGGTAAGGGTTTGAGGTTTTGGTTCCAACTAATTGAGACACCCTTTACAATAAGTACAGTGTAAAGGCTTAGGATATCTCAGTGCTAAGCTTGGGATATTACAAGAGTGGCTTAGCTTTTGAAGTGATCAGGAAACTTGGGATTGTTGAAGAACAACTTAGGTTTCCTTTGATTGCTTGATAGTAATTTGATAGCAGATAGTTGGATACTTGAATCCTTGGATCACTTCTGAATTTATAGAACAATTTGATCAACTATCCGTTGGAGAGATAGCATTTCAAATTGTCTATTTGCAGCTCCATTGAAACGGCTATGAAGCTTAACCTTCTATTATCCACTGTGTAAAAGGTTTTTCAATGGTTGCTTGAATGAATGTGTTGACTTCTGAAAAATGCGGCTGAGATGACTTGTGTCAGTTTCCAAATTTGCACATTTCCCAAGGTTGATTGTGGCAGACTTTGTACTCCACCAACGGTCAGATGGGACAAGTGCCCTGAACATTCCTGCTGCAAATGGAATGTTCCTACATTCATTCAATTCTTCAGTCTTTATTGCTTCTAAGTCTTCAATGTTTTGTTCAGGGTTTGATAGTAATAAATGCTTCATTAAATTTGTCTTGCCTCATTCAATGCTCTTGATCTTCAAGTCATAAAGTTGATCTGATATAGTTCTTATCATTACCTTGCAGCTTGACTTCCTCTCTTTGATCATTCAGCCATGTTGTCCTCTTCAGCATACTTGACTCTGTAGAATCAATAGACTTGTCTTAATACACTTAAGCACAATAAGCTGTCTAACATTTTCAGCTTTGGACAACTATCCTGAACTAGAAATCTCACAAACATTCTGAGATTAGACTTAGGCATTTCTACTGTCTCAACTGTCCTGAGACAACTAGACTGATGCTTTCTCATTTGTATCTCAACTAATTTGAACATCATCAATCAGGGGTTTTGGTATCTTAATCAAAATCAATTTATTTCCCAACATATTAGTTATATTTTTAATGCGTCGAGAGAGAGTTAATCGTATTAGAACCTCATTAAGAGACATTAATTGCTTGAATGGTCATTTGAGTAGTTGGTGAGGTTTAGGAAGAAACCCTTATTACCGGGTTTGGAAACACCTTAGACTTAAGGCTACATTACCCGAAGGGAAATGGTTATCATCCTAACATTTAGATGCTCTTAGAAAATTCTAATTGAAGCATAAACATAGTAAAAATAATTCTACTCGATTCCACTAGGTAGAGAACACCTGAAGCATTCACTCACACTTGCACCTCTCTGAATTTAGTCTGTAGTTGTTCCTTGCTTTGTTTGTCAATTTCTTGAATTAGTAATCAAATTATTTACTAAGTTATGTAATTCTTCTTCATTGTTATTTTCTTGTTTTAGTAGTTTAAATTACTTGTTAGCTTCTAAATTGGTGTTTGATTTAATTTATTGCAACTTGATAGTCACTTAGCTTAATTTTAGAAATCCAATGTCTGAAATCGTAGATACATTAGGTATGACAACACACAATTCTAGGGACTCATTGCACTAGCCCACCTCTCGTGGTTCGATACTAATTGGTCGAAATACTTCCATTACTACTATGAACCCTTATGCTTGAGGGAAAGTAGTTTGTCAAATTAATTTTCTTAAAAGATCGTTCAAGTCAATGGCATCGTTGTCGGGGAGGTGACGTAGTACTATTAGTGGGACTTAGAGTTAGTTGAGTACGAGTGTTAGCTACATTACTTGCTTTATTTTGTTTTCTTTTTATTGTGAGATTTTGGTACTTGGTAACTTTTGTGGGTGTGCACTAAATTAACTAGATGGATGGATATGATCAATACCCGTGGAATCAATTTTATGATCAAAATGGTATGGTTTATCCTCCACAACATTAAGATATTGACTATGATAATTGGAGGAGCTTTGATCACCATTATCAAATGCAATAAGTTCCCTCCTATTATCAAGGATTCAAGATTGAAATAACAAGGATGTCTCATCCACTTTTCAAGAGACACGCCTGAACTACATGGATGTGCATTATGATCAAGAATATGATCTACACAAAAGATTTGAATTTCATAGAGTTTTAGAAGGAAATTGTTATGATAGTGAGAGGTGCTTTGAGTACGATCATCAAATTCAACCCGGCACAGAAGACGGTCGAGGCCTTCCCCTTCGTACCTCCGGCCTCGAGTGCCCCCAAGGGATCCTTCCTCGGCTATCGGAGTCGATCCCGTTAAGCAACTCCTTCTCCAGCCTCTACAATATCTGTATAGATGAGCCCTCGGACAACTGTATGTAGTTTGTGGCTGCTGCGGACAACAACACTCAGGATTTGGTGGTTGCTGCATTATTGAAGCCGCCTGCTGCCGACTCACCTACCCATGCGTAGGCGGTCTATACCCGCTCCACGGAGAAACTCAGTTGCCCCAGGGTGCCTGGGGGAGCTTATCTCATCAATAAATTCTGGAAAACGCTATCGATGAGTTCGAGGTTGGAGCCTACGAGGACTACACTGGCGGCTCATCGACAGGACTTTTTACCCATCATAGGTCCTCCATCCTGTTTCGATTTCTTTACTTTTTATCAGTTTTTTTGGAATTTTTTATCCTTTGATTGGTAGGTGGGATTTCAAGGGTGTACCATTTTCCTTATCCCTAATTTTTTTCCTTTATAGGATTCCCGAGCAGAATTTCGATGGCACCCCGACCTCTGGTTCGTCTTGTGAACGTATGGCTTTAGACTTTTTTTTCCTTTTAATACCCCAACATTTATTCTCTCTTACATTTATGAGTATTTAGAAAATAATTTTTTTTTAAATAATACTAAAAAATTATACTCCTTAATTACGGGGGTGTTGACGTGTCCGGCATTAGTATAATATGACGACGGTGAAGTAATAAATTGCAGAGTTGTGTATTTTGTGTAGTGGGCCCGGCCTATTGATTAGTTGTAACAATCAGAACCCCCATCTCTTCCCCATTGTGTCTATCACAACCAGAACCCCTTTCTATTGCGATTTGCGATTTGCGATTTCTGGATCGATCGTTTCATATACGATTAAGAAGTATGTCCGCCTCAGAAAAGAAAATTGAATCCACAAAACTTGAAACTCCATATGTGCAGCGTTCGTTGAATGATGTGAAGGTAAATCAATCTGGGTCGAAGAATAATGCTGCAGATTCCAGCAACAACAGGTATATAATTTATGTTCAACATTCATTCGTATTTTTAATTGTCCATACGAGTTTCCAATCTTAAAACTACCTAATGATCATATAATTACAATATTGATAATTCGGGAGTTGTTCTTCTAAATGATAATAGGCATTATTATGTTAATTTTATGGAGGGATTTACAGTTGTCGTCTTGTCTACATTCATATATATTTTGGTTCATGAATATAATAGTAATTTTATTGCTTATGCATCTAATCATATCCAATTTCATTCTGGGATGCCATGATATATATATATATATAAAATCTTTGAGCTAGGTTGTTTAGATTCGCAATCAGCAAACAACTGAACTAAGAGAAATTATAGTACTTGTTTATCTCTATTTATTTAGCTTAATTTCTTTGCAGTTTTCTTATCCAAAAATATATGAAATTTTTTTATCATACTATTGATAAGTTACTCTCGATCAACCACAATAATTGATAATGATTTTTTGAGGATTAGCTCATGGTATTTACTTTATTAGATTGGTACTTACTGTAGGATGATTTATTAGAAGCCGTGAATGGAAATTGGCAGGTGGTTATTAGACACACACTTAATTAGGTAAACTTCCCTCAATCACAAAATGAAAATCTTATGATAGGCCTAAATGAATGTTAGCAATTAGCTCTCTCTTGCAATCATTGAATTAGCTAGTTCGACACAGAATTTATAATTAACAACTCAATACATTCCATCTTTTATATTCAACTACTAGTACTAACATTTAGAGATAAATGAAATTGTTGTCAAATTACTCGAAATTGTTGTCAAATTACTCTTACACCTGCCCTTTAATTCTTTGTCCACGTTATTTCAATTATACAAGCTGCAGGGTGATTTTCCATATTTGTTCTTATGTCTTGATCCTTTTTGTAATTTGTACACAATTAGCAATGATATATTTCACTGTTTTGTTGTGTTTATTATAAAAATAATCTGAATGAAGGGAAGCTCCTGAAAGGTCTGATGCTGAAGATCAGTGGGCACAATTCAGTGCAATACGTAGAAAGGGTATTGCAGAAGCTAAAGAAAAATTTGAAGCTGAAGTAAATGAGAAATTAGCTGCACTACCTGATACTGAAAGAGCTTCTATTGGGGCTCGTGAAAAGATTGAAAATGAGCTTCATCGACGTCATTTATTAGAATACTTCTTCAAAAATCGGTAATTTTATCGAGCCATTATCTTGGGAACTTAATTGTTTTCTCTTGGAGTATAACAAGCCTTCTAGCATACTATTCTAATTAACACAAAAACTTGTTGAGATTCATACATTTGGATTATTTTCATCAACATGCTTTATTCTTTACTTGTTAAATTGCTCTCGGGGCTTTGTCTAAGAAATTCAGATGCCAACTGAATTTTTGCCCTCACAAAACGGGCAGCGAAATTCTAGTCTATCAATCTTATATGATACTTGAGTTGAGATCATTTAAGCTGGTGAATAATATAATATAATATAATCAATTGAATTATGTCTCATTTTTTTATTTTTTTTTATGGAAGTTAAATATCCATCCCTTTTTTCCCCTCCCCATGACTCGAACCCAGGACCTAAGGCCTAGGTAGTGAATTATGTCTCATTTGTAAACATTGTCTTTTGTATATTTATCAATTGAATTATGTCTCATTTTCCCGGCCATCTGTTATTTCTAAATCCGGAAACAATTGAAAATGGTTTAGTCTAGTATACACTTGAGTACTTTTTTTTTTATTATTATTATTATTATTATAAAAATAATTACATGACCTATAAAATAGCTCTTTTTTTTTTCTTCATTTTATTTCTTTTTTTTTTTTTTAATTTATTTTTATTTTTTTACCCTTTTTTTTTGTTTTTACTTAAAAATATACGCATTCTCCATTTAGATTAAATTTTTAAGAAAAAATTTTATTCAATAAAAAGTGCAACACAAAATTACTAAAAAATGTAAATCGATATAACAAAAATGTTTAACACCATATTTACTAAAAGTATAAGTTAGTATAATTAAAAGTGAAATATGACTGAAATGTGCCATTCGATATTGCTGAAAAGAGCATCACAATATTAATGAAAAGTGTAAGTCAATATAACCAGTTTAATAATTGAAAAGTGTAACATCATTTTATAATTCATGAAAAAATACAAGTCAGTATAACTGAAAAGTGCAACATGTACTAGAGTGCACAACATGCACTCGAGTCCGCAGATCAACCCATTGAAAATTACTGTATGAATTATTTTGCTATTAGTTTCAGTATTTTGTTCGGCCTTTGTAAATGAGTATATGAAGGGTTGGGGTATATACCCCTCCAGCTTTATTTAATACACTCCCCCTTCATTTTTTTTAATTCAATATATATATGAAATACCAATTTTGCCCTTTTACAAAATCATGTTAGATACATACACCCTCCCTACAATTAAAACACAGCTCTAACCCTAATCCTAGAACTAGACATCTGCCGTCGCTGCTGCCGGCGCCGCCGACACCACACTTCGGTCGACACTGGTTTGTCGACCAAAAATACTCCGATCGACACTGATTTGTCGACCAAAAATACTACGGTCGACCCTGATTTGTCGACCAAAAATACTACGGTCGACCCTGATTTGTTGACCAAATTTCGAAAGAATTTTTTTTTAAAAAATTAAAATTTTTGACCATTATTGATCGACCAAAGATACTCTCGTCGACAACCTATTATCGACGAGAGCTTTTTTGGGCGATCAATAATGGTGAAAAAAAAAAAAACAAACCTGGGGTGGCGCAATGGTCCGAGCGCTGGAGTATTTTTGGTAGGGCCGCAACGATCGAGGGATAGCCGGAGCGGCGGCATCAAGCGAAGCGAAAGAGAAGAATTAAAAAAAATGAGGAAGATGGGCGGCGGCGGAGGCAAGGGGGGTGGAAGGGGAGTGTGACGTCGAGGGGGGAGTGAGGGGGAAGTGCGACGGCGAGGGAGTGGAGGGGGAGAGTGTGCGACAGCGAGGGGGTGAAGGGGGAGAGCGTGCGACGACGAGGGGGTGGAGAGGGAGATCGACGGCGAGAGGGAGTGCAGTAAAGGAAAAAAAAACGGGGAGGGGAGGGAAAGAGAGATGCGGCAGAGAAAAGAAATTGGGGAAGAGAGGAAAGTAGGGTTAGGGTTATAGGGGTGTATGTATCTATAACATTTATAAGGGGTAAATATGGTATTTCATATATATATTGAATTAATAAATAAATAAATGAGGGGAGTGTATTAAACAAATCTGGAGGGGTATATACCCCAACCCGTATATGAATTGTTTTATTGGGCCAAACCAATGAAAAATTCATTCATTGGAGATGTTCTTTTTTTTAGATTCACTCATTGGAGATGTTCTTAGTTGAACGATATAGGTATTTAAAATATTATAAGTAATTATTGGTTCATAATAAAAATTATAGGTTGTATTTTAGCTGCTCTTTATTTTATATTTTAACCGATCATGTTTTTTTTTATATATATTCCTATACCTTTTTTTGTAATATCACAATATAGATAACATTTTTTTAAAACTAAATGAAAAAAATTCAATAAATTAATACACACAAAGGCCATGATAAAAGTATTGGGTTAATTGCATTGGAAATGTTGCACAAATTTATTTTATTTTTGGTTTCAAAATTGGACGAGATCCTCTGTAGTTTATTAAATTCGACGAGCTCTCCAATTTTTTTTTTTCAAAAAATGAGTTATTGATGGTATACATTTTTTCAATATTTGAAAAAATTTGTATGAAAAATAGAAAAAATAGATGACAACGTCAATTCATTTAAAAAAGCTAAAGTATCAAGTGTACTCAAGTATAAAGTACACCGTGTACTTGATTATACTTTGATTGATCAAACTTTGACTTTTTTTTCAAATTTTTTTTTGAAAAAGTATATGTTAGTATATTGAAAAGTGTATCTTTATTTTTTTAATGAAAAGTGTACGTTACTATATTGAAAATTACAATATTATTTTTAATAAAAAATGTATGTTATTATAACTAAAAAATGTATGTTATTATTACTGAAAAGTGTATGTTATTATTATTGAAAAGTGTATGTTATTATAACTGAAAAGTGTATGAAATATTAATGAAAAATGTATGTTTTTTTTTTTTTTTTGGCGTAATGAAAAATGTATGTTATTATAACTGAAAAGTGTATGATTTATTAATGAAAAGTATATGTTATTATAACTAAAAACGGTATGTTCTATCAATGAAAAGTGTTAAGTTATATATTAATGAAAAGTATATATTATTATAACTGAAAAGTGTATGATATTATAACTGAAAAGTGTATGTTAATATAGTTGAAAATATTATTGAAAAATGTAATTTTTCTGTGTTAAATGCTTGCTTATAATGAAGTCAAACAGACTTGAAGTGCATTAGGGATAGATCAGTTGATATGCATAACTTTAGTCCATATCAACTGGCATTGAGCATTTAGCTGATTGCATTATGTGAACATCATCTGATCAAGGCATATAAGGGTCTTGTCATCTGATTTCACTCATGGACTCTATTTTCAAGGTCTTCTTGTTATCGGTCTTCTACTCTTTAAATCTTGAACAAGCGCGTGTTGTTCCAATATAGTCTTAGCTGATCACATTCGACTAAGACTAAGAACTAAGTTGATCTATACAACTTCATATTATAAACCTATCAGGTTACAAATTATATTACTAGCATATTACATTGTTTTGGTAATCAATACTAAAGACGTAGGTATCCTAAGGTATCCTAACAGATGATATCACAATTGTTTCTAGGGACCTTCTACATGTAGTCAGGGTGCCGTAACGTGTCGTAATGACTACCGTAGTCAGTTAATCTAAGCCATTAAAAATCTAATCTAAAGGTTTAGATGTGATGACCTGTTACCTTTTATAAATTTTACGATATGTATTGTCGTAATATGTCGTAAATTTGTATTTTCTATTAAATTAAATTAATTAAAATATATTATTGTAAATTTACATTTTTATCCTTATACAATAAAATAATTTATTACAACAATTATCTACACCGGCTAATTTTATGAGTTCACCCAAAACCATTTTTCACCATAGTTATCTGCACCCATTCATTTTATGAGTTCACCCAAATCATTTTTTACTATAGTTATCTGCACCCATTCATTTTATGAGTTCACCCCCAAATCATTTCTTTTTTACAACGGTTATCTACACCCGCTCATTTTATGAGTTCACCCCCAAATTATATTTTTACCAAAGTTATCTGCACCCGCTCATTTTATGAGTTCACCCCCAAATTATTTTTATACCACAATTATCTGCACCCGCTCATTTTATGAGTTCACCCCAAAATATTTTTTTTAAATAATTACATTTAAAAGACTATATTATTTTTTTATTAATTAACACAAAATATAATAAAATCAACCCTAATTTATACATTTACAATCTACAACCGAGTCATTGTCGAGTTACCGTCGATTCACCACCAAATCACTCATATTTTTAGAAAAAAAATCGTAAAAACATAATTAAAAAAAACTATCGAGATTAGGCACAAATTTCAATTTTTATTCCAAAATAATATTATATGTATGATTTTATTATAATCCCTTCGTCCCAGTGAAAGCTCCTCATGAGCTTCAGACACAGAGGTTAAAAAATATGATATAATAAGTGGATGTATGAGAGGTGATGTGATTGAGAGAGAGAAGAATATAATGAAATGTGAGAGATAATAGTTTGACAAAAAATGAATGAGTAACTTTCATTGTGACAAACGAATAAGGAAAGTTGGGTAGCTTTCAATAGGAAGGAGGGAGTAGTCGGTAATACAACAAGTAATAACCGGTAATACCATAAACAGTAATCAGTAATACCATTAACAATAATTAGTAATACCATTAATATTAATCAGTAAAATTTTATACAATAACAAATAATTTCACACATCTAATTATATTCAATAATACAAAAAATAATTATCAGTAATATCATGAACAGTAAGTAGTAATACTATAAACATTGAATAGTAATATCTCATACAATAACAAATAATTCCACAAATCTAATTATATTCAATAATACCAAAAACAATTATTAGTAATACCATAAAGAATAATATGTAATACCATAAAAATAATAATAATCAGTAATAAATAATTTCACATATTCAGTAATACCACAATTAATAATCAATAATCAATAATCATTAATATTAATTCAATAGTGTATTAATAGTAATACCGCAATCAATAACTAGTAATACCAGTATCAATAATACCAATAACAATAATACCATAAAAAAAGTGGAGAGAGTGCAGATCGGAGTGTACTAAAGAAAATAGAGGGTGCACATTACCAAGCCCAATTGAAGGAAACCCTAGCCCAATGGGAGGGCACCCTAGGTCAGTAGTCGTCGCTTGGGATTTCATCAGCAAGGTCACCGGCTCCGAGTGTCGTCCGGTCAGAGATCTATCAGCAACATACTCACAGTCCTCCGTCGGGCCGTCGTCAGCCGGAGGAAGAGGCTGCGCAGGAGCAGGATGAAGAAGACGGATGAAGCAATGTAGCTTCGATTTGGACAGAGATGAACAACGAGAGAGAGGCAGCGTCGATCCGAGTGTTGCACGCTAGCGCCGTTGATGTAGGAGAAGCTCCTGAATCGCAAACGCAAGGGAGATTGATCGAAGCAGTCGCGTCGGTGGTCGAAATGAGGAGAGGATTTCGGCCGCCATGGATCGTAGTCGAGATGGAAGATTATGTCGATTGTTATGGAAGTGAAGAATCGCGATTGCGATTCGAGGAAGGGTCTCGGGCTTCAGCGGCCGAGACCGAAGCGCCATCGTCGCCGTCGAGGGGGTGGTCGAGCATGGTGGTGGCTGGGTCACCCGCCGACATGCATGGATTTCCGGCAGGTGCTTTACTCATCAAATTAAAATTAAAATTTAGGTGCATCGCCGATCGACTTTAATAAAATTATACTTATAATATTATTTTGTATTAAAATTTTAAAAATACACATGCAAAAAATGGAAAAGAAAGACAGTAAAATTTAAAAAGGAAAAGAAAAAAAAAACAAGGAAATAAAAAATTTGAAAAAAAATTGAAAATGGGAAGAAAAAAGTAAAAGAGGAGGGGGAAGAAAATTAAAAAGAAAAAAATTGAGATTTGTGGCTAATTTCGATAGTTTTTTATTAATTATATTTTTACGGTTTTTTTTTTAAATATGGGTGATTTGGTGGTGAATTGATTTTTTAGAGTTTATTTTATTATATTTTGTGTAAAATAATAAAAGGATAATATAGTCTTTTAAATGTGATTATTTTTTAAAAATATATTTTGGGGTGCACTCATAAAAAGTGCGAGTGCAGATAACCGTGGTAAAACAATAATTTGGAGGTGAACTCATAAAATGAGCGAGTGCAGATAATTGTGGTAAAAAATAATTTTGGGGTGAACTCATAGAATGAGCGGGTGTAGATAACAGTTGTAAAAAAGAAATGATTTGGGGGTGAACTCATTAAATGAGCGGGTGCAGATAATTGTTGTAAAAATATGATTAGGGGGTGAATTCATTAAATTAGCGGGTGCAGATAATTGTAGTAAAAATATGATTAGGGGGTGCACTCATTAAATTAGTGGGTGCAGGTAAAATATAAATAAAATTTAAAAAGAAGGGTAATATAGTAAATAACAAAATAAAATTTAAATAATGTTAAAAATAACTGAAACCTGTATGACAGGTAGCCGGTCGTTTTTACTGTTACGACGCCACATGGCGCGATACGACAAAGTGACTGCATATTCACTTGGTAAAATATGACTACCGTAAAAAAAGCCCTTGTTTCTAAGATATAAACTTAAAAGTTCATATCCAACATGTGTATCTATCACGTGTCGGGTAAAATGATGGGGTAAATTGCATTTATAGTCCCACAAGAATTCCCTCCCACGAATTTGGTCCTTTTATAAGCAATTTTGGTCCCATGTGATTTTGTCATCCAATTTTAACGGATAAAGAGAAGTGATTGACACGCGCCGTCAGTTTTAATATTTTTTTTTTTAAATATTAAAATTATAAAGTGCAAATCTAAAATAAATAAAAAATTAAAACCTGCATTTGTCGTCTGCGCATATCCCTAGCCCCTCCTCCCTCCACATCACCACTACCTCCTCCCTCCACACCACCGTCTCATCAATTTCATATTTCGACAACCAATTTTACACTGATTTTTTGCAATTTTTTTTAGAAAGGCTTTTTGCAATTTTAAGTGTGAAATTTGGTGTTTATGTTTTGGACGGGGGCACGGGGCTAGTGAGGGTGCATTGAGGCGGTGACCGTGGTGGTATTTTCACGATTTTTCAGTGATCTTGGGCTCTAATTTAAGGCTACTATTGATTTGTTCTGTTTTTTTATCTGTTGGGGTTGGTGGCATCGGTGACCCATGGATGTGTAATGTGGTTTTGGTTGAACCGGATTCAGCGAAGCAGATTTATTTAAACCAGATCCAGAGATTTGATTTTGAAAGGAATTTTTTTTTTTTTTTTTTTTGAGAGACCTTAATTTGTGAGATGAATTTTTGAGAGTAATTTTCGATTTTTAGGGGGATAGCAAGGTGGCGATGAAAATTGGGAAGAGGTGGTGGCGCCGACGATGACAACGGTGATGACAGTGAGATGAACAGGGGAGGGAGAGGTAAATGACTGATATACATTTTTATTATTATTATTATCTTTAATTTTAAAATTTTATGGAATTTTTAATTTTTAATTTCAATTCTTCAAAATTTACTTAAAAAAAATATTACTGATATTTTTTTTAATCTATTTGTTAATTTTTTTTTATTTTGTATTTTGAATAATATGTAGACTCTATATATAATTGTTTTTTAATTTTCAAATCCACATAAATTATTGCTCATTATTTTTTATTTTCAAATTCTAGTATTTGATTTGAAAAAAAAATATACTCCCTCCGTTCAATTTTATTATTCCCACTTCGTGCTATCCAATTTTTATTATTCTCATTCCCTTTTTAGAAAATTTACTATTTACACTACTTTATCTTCACCCTTCAACAATCACTTATTTACAATCACTTATTTACATTGCCACTAACTTTATTCATAAACAATCACTTTATATATTTCAACAATCGCTTATTTACATTGCCACTAACTTTATTCATAAACAATCACTTTATATATAAATGAACCCCACAACATCCCACCCCCAACTTATCTACTTTATACATAAACTACTATTATTCCTTAAATCATGTGCCAAGAGAAGCGGGCATATTGAAATTGGACGGAGGGAGTATTACTTTTTGTAATTTTAAATTATATACAGATTATATATATTTTAAAATTTTCGGATTTTACATAAAACTACTACTATTAGTGTGAAAAATTAACTTTTGTATTTATTTTAATTATATTGAAATTTTGCATAATATTTTATAATTAATTTGTAATTTATGAATTCATTAATTACATAATTAATTTATTTTTACAATAAATTTTAAAAATTAACGGTAACTGTTAAAAACTTAACGGTTGGGACCGTTTTTATAAAAAATGGAACAAAAAAAGAACATGGAACCAAAATTATTTGGGAAAATTACATATATCTACAATGGGCCCTAGTCAATTACATATATCTACAATCCAAAAATTTTAATACTAAAATCTACAAAGGTGTAGTTAAAGTGACAATTATGCCCTTACTTTACTACTAAAATCAAACTTCTCACTTTTCCATTTTTTCACATCATTAATTAATATTATTATTTTATATTTGTATTCAAATTTTATTCAAAAATTATGAATATAATAATTCTTTTGTTCAGATTTTTTTTATTCCAAATTTTTTTAACTTTTCTTTCACTTTTTTACATTTTATAAGATTGAGAAATTAATTTTTCATTTTTTTTCTTTTTATATTATATTTGCTTTTATTCAAAAAATATTTACATTCAAATTTTAAATTATAATATTATTTTTTATTTCTATTTTATTTAGATTTTTTACTACACATTGCATCCCAACAACAAATAATGCATACTACACATTGCATATTAGCAATAAACAATGCATATACCAAGTGAATAATGCATATTTACAACACACATTGCATACTAACAACAAACAATGCATATACCGAATGAATGATGCATATTTGTAACACATTGCATACTAGCAACAAACAATGCATAAATTATGCACATTCACAACGGCCATACTAAGGCCTTAATCTTCACCTAGATTAATCAAACCTCCCAAAAAAAATTAATATTAATTTCCTTATTTCACAATGCACCATCTAATATCTCAGATTTATTCAATAAGGAGAACGTGTATACGTAGATCCCAAATTTCCTTAACCATATGAAAAGGAGGATTGTTCTTCAGCACCAACGATTGCATCTGAAAGAAACTTGACAACTTTATCTTGGGAGAGAGCCTCTTGACTTCCTCAGTTGTAGTTGTATAGATGTATATCTTCTTCACCATGGTGCAAAATTCACTAAAAAAACATTTGTTAGAAATATTCAATATAAAATTAGCATCTTTAAAGTATTACACAATCAAGTGAAATTAATTCATACGAGGTCACTCAAGCAAGTACAATGAAGATTCAAAAGAGGTAAATTAATTGGTTTACAACAACAAGAGGCACAGAGCACAAACCTTTCCTAAGCAAGGGTAAAACAATTTTGAAATAAATAGAGTATACAATTATCGCAAAAAAAGTAGGGGTAAGATAATTCTAAAACAATTAAACAAATACAGTATAAAATTATCTTTCCTAATCAATTCCCTATGTTTTAGGCTTTTCTCACTATCTTTAACTACTGAAGATGGTTTTTGAGCAAAGCACTCTGTTTTGAGCAAATACACAAAAATTTCATAAATTTAAAAAGATCATTAAAAATACAAATCATTAAAAAATTCAAAGATATATCATAAATTTCCAGTTTCGAAGCCAAAAAACTATATTTCCCAGTTGCAAAAATAAAAAGACTCACTGTTACAAATTTCGCAGTTGCAAAAATAAAACTCACTGTTACTGCAGTCAATTTGGATGACACCGCTCGCGGGGGAGAGGTTAGGGTTTCGCGGCGGCCCCTCCATCTTCCATCATCGTTCTAAAAAACAAAGAAGCCCCAAAAAAAAACTATTATGGATGAAGATCTATAAGTAACAGATCTACACATTGTCAAAATTCAAGCATTTTTAGGTACAGATCTACACCTTATTTTGAGAAGTACGCCGGCAAGATCGCACGTCGTATTGGTAGCGGCGACGGATGGCTCTGCACTGACCGGGAAGGGTGTCGCTCATGCGACCGCGGTAGATTCGTCAGATGGAACCACCGCTCGCGATCTGTTTCGGATATCACCGCCCAAAAATTTCATCACAGATAGGCAGATAGATCTGTTTCAGACGCGACGGCGCAGTGCTCGGCACCTCCGGCTGCGCCGTTCCTTTCGGAAGCGCCACCACCATCGTTCATTCCGTCAAAAGTTCAAAATGAGAAGAGATAGTTACTCCCCCATTAAGTCGGTTAAAAGTTGAAAAATAAGATGAGAGAAGATTTGGAAGAATTTTGTTGTTATCCGTCGGCCCATTTTCACATAGAATATAGAGAGATGGGTGTGTCGTCGTCTGGTTTAAAAATGAGATAAGGGAGAGTGGATTTGAGAGATTGAGTGAGAGATAAATTATGAGCTATAAATTGATAAGAGGGGTTTTTGAATTTACAGAGAAAGAGAAAGGGAGATTTTGATTTTGAAGGGGAGAATAGAAGTGATGGGAAAAAGCAAAACAGACCAGAGTAGGGATGGCAAAATGATCTGCCCCGAAGTCGACCCGCCCTGCTCTGAGAGGTTTAGATCCGCCCTGCTCTGCCCCATCCTTAAAACAGGGCAAATCTGCCCCGCCCCACATGCAGGGCAGGCATGGATATATGTATTATAAAAATCTGCCCTGCCCTGCCCTGAATATAAAAAAATAAAATTATATTAATATATATTAATATAAAAATTATTTTTGATTGTTTTGTTTGGTGTTAAGTATTTTGGATATGATTTACTGAATTTCTAATGTTTAATTTTAATGTTTAATTTAACTGTGGATTTTTAGTATTTATTTTATTGTTTAATTTAATTTAATTTGCATATTTTACTTGAACTTTTGGAGTGCATGGGGCAGGGCAGGGCAATGACTTGCACAGGGCATGGCACGGAATGTTGCCCCGCAGCAGGTCGCAGGGCAGGGCAGATTTGGATATTTAACTATCTGCCCTGCTCTGCCCCATTGCCATCCCTAGACCAGAGAGAATATTAACTGGGAATACACTCAAACACAAGGGTATATTCGGACTTTTGCATAAATTTGGTAGATTTTAGTAATACAAATTATTTACAGTAGATTTAGGTGAGGAGCCTTTATTTCTTGTAGGTTTCAGTGAATATTCACAAATTATTTTTGAAAAATTATCATGGGACCAAAACTGCAATTTACCCTAAAATGATGTTGAAAGACTTAATAAAGGTGTACCCGGGGGAGAAAAAACGGTTTTCCTCTTATCTATGTGCAATAAACTTTTCGAGATTTTTACCAGGCCCGAAACCTAGACTAGGTCAAGGCCTTATCTTCTTATTTGAAACATCTTATTTGGTGGCTTCCCTTATCTTTCAGCTCCGATTTTTTTGGGAAGTAACAGGAATACTTCATAGTTTTCATCTGTCCCACTTCTAATTCGTTCCATTACTCCTCCAGCTCTGAAAATTTGAAAATGGAGGGAATTAGTGAAGACATTTCGTGGACTCTGACTGCATAGCCCATTTTGGCTTCGTCCAACTCTTGATAAACTTGTATAATCATAATTTTGGGACTTCAAGCACCTTATTCATGGGCCTGATGCTCACGAGGTCCTAATGCTCGTTTACCCCAAAACATGTCTAATAACTTGATCATTATCACATAAATCACGGTATGAGCTTATTATGAAACCTCGTTGGTGCTCCATTAGGTCCACCGTCCATTTCAAGAGAGAACGAGTGTCAATCATCTTTTTAATGAGTTTTTATCGTATATCAATAGATTAATGAGGATAAATAAAGAATAATGCTCCATCCATCTCATTATTAATTGAACATTTACAGTTTTAATATAAAATTATTTATTAGTATTAAATGTGATAAAATTGACTTTTAGGATGAAAATTTCAAAAGAGAATATTTTGTTTGTATGTAAAAAATAATGACGTGAAGTGTAAATAAGTAGATATTTTAGGAAGATTTTTAATGGAGTAAAAAAGTATGTCACAAATGTTCAGAAACTAGAATTTTTGACAAATATTCAAATAATAATAGAATATAGGGAGAGTGAACAATAATAATATTATCATATCAAAGGAAAAAAAAAAGTATTTTCTTTTGGATGACACATTTTGTACTTATCAATATCCATCTTCAAATGGGTTGGTCTACTATGAACTCGAGTGCATGCACCCTGACTTACACTTTTTGGTAAATGGTGTTGCACTTTTCAATTATTATACTGTATAATAATATTTTTAGTCATAGTGACTTACACTTTTTAGTAATATTGTGTTGTACTTTTCAGTTCAATAACATACACTTTTCTGTAGACTATTGCACTCGAATGCATACTAGACTTCTCTTCAAATTCCTTGAATTCTATAAAATAAAGATAAAATCATTTTTTGAATTCGTTCTTATAAACCAAACCGTTCTCTCCCCAACTATTTTCTTCCCTAACCTAATGCGATTTGTGGATCGTTTAATATACGAATAAGAAGGTATGTCCGCCTCAGAAGAGAAAATTGAATCCACAAAACTTAAATCTCCATATGTGGAGGAGCATTCGTTGAATGAAAATCAATCTGCAGATTCCACCAACAACAGGTATATAATTTATGTTCAACATTCATTCATATTTTTAATTGTCCATACGAGTTTCCAATCTTAAAACTACCTAATGATCATCATAATTCGGGAGTTGTTCTTCTAAATGATAGTATTATGTTAATTTTATTGAGGGATTTACTTGTAGTCTTGTCTACATTCATACATCAAATTAAGGGAAAGTATTAAGTCTGTTGGTTCTGAATATGTATAATCATACTATTTAATTTCATTCACCAAAATCTTTGAGGTTGTTTGTTTAATCAGCAAACAAGAGAAATTATCTCTGTTTAATTTTAACATACAACTAGAGTTAGAGTATTTTGTGGATTACATTTACAAGAGGTAATTGAAAAGGGAACCAGTTAATACTTACTGTATCATTTTGTGTAGGGATATATTGGCTCTACATTTCTTAGGATAAGTATATGTGTTTACACGAATCTATTCTACTCAATAGCCCCTAATTTTTTTAGCAATAAAATCTTTGCACTTCTCTTATCCAAAATACTCATATGAACTACCCTTTGCTAAATTTTATCATACTATTCATAAGTTACTCTCAATCAACCATAATTATTTTTTTGAGGATTAGTTTTATCATACTATTCATAAGTTACTCTCAATAATGATTTTTGAGTTGGTCTCCTGTGCACAGCGTGCACGTGTACACTAATGCACAGACCAATCCTATATCTATTTATAAAGATAAACATAAATAATTAAGTAATGAATGTTCTAGTGGTTATAAATACCTTTTTTTTTTTCTGTTTTTTTTTTCCTTTTTTTTTTGTTTTTTTTTTTCGTTTTTTTTTCTGTTTTTTTTTTCGATTTTTTTTTTCAAACTTGTTTATTTTTTCATTTTATTTTCTGTTTTTTTTTTTCGTTTTTTTTTCTGTTTTTTTTTTGAAATTTGTTTATTTTTCTGTCGATTTTTTTTTTTTCAAATTTGTTTTTTTTTCGTTTTTTTTTTTCGTTACTCACTTCCACTTTTTAATAATAATAGTCTCTACTTTTCATTAATAAAATTTGCATTTTTCACTAATAATAATTATCACTTTTCATAACAATTTCAAATTTGTTTTTTTTTTCTTTTTTTTCGGTTTTTTTTTTCGTTTTTTTTTTTCGTTACTCACTTCCACTTTTTAATAATAATAGTCTCTACTTTTCATTAATAAAATTTCCACTTTTCACTAATAATAATTATCACTTTTCATAACAAAATTTCCACTTTTCAATAATAATAGTTACCACTTTTCAATAATAAGAATTACACTTTTCAGTTAAAATATCTACCACTTTTCAATAATAAAAATTACATTTTTCAGTTAAAATATCTACCACTTTTCAGTAACAAAATTTTCACTTTTCAATAATAAGAATTACACTTTTCAGTTAAAATATTTATCACTTTTCAATAATAAAAATTACATTTTTAAGTTAAAATATCTACCACTTTTCAATAATAAGAATTACACTTTTCAGTTCAAATATCTACCACTTTTCAATAATAAGAATTACACTTTTCAGTTCAAATATCTACCACTTTTCAATAATAAGAATTACACTTTTCAGTTCAAATATCTACCACTTTTCAATAATAAGATTACATTTTTCAATAATAAGAATTACACTTTAACTGAAAAGTGTAATTCTTATTATTGAAAAGTGGAGATTTTGTTACTGAAAAGTGGTAAATATTTTAACTGAAAAGTGTAATTCTTATTATTGAAAAGTGGGAATTTTGTTACTGAAAAGTGGTAACTATTATTATTGAAAAGTGGAAATTTTGTTACTGAAAAGTGGTAACTATTATTATTGAAAAGTGGAAATTTTGTTACTGAAAAGTGGTAATTATTATTAGTGAAAAGTGGAAATTTTGTTACTGAATAGTGGTAACTGTTATTAGTGAAAAGTGGAAATTTTATTAATGAAAAGCTTTATTATTGAAAAGTGGAAATTTTATTAATGAAAAGTAGCAACTATTATTATTGAAAAGTGGGGGTGAGTAACGGAAAAAAAAAACGAAAAAAAAAACAAAAAAAAACGAAAAAAAAACGAAAAAAAAAAACAAAAAAAAAAACTAAAAATTTTTTTTTTGAAAGGACTGTAATTTATTAATTAATTAATAAAGTAATAGATTATAAATTAATTAATTAATTAATAGAAAAAAATAGAATTATAACTATAAGTAGAGAAAAAAGGATAATAAGTTAGAATAGGAGGATAAGGACAAAAGCATGTGCACCAAACCTGGTTTGCGTGCACATGGTGCATTTGAGAATTTCCCATGATTTTTTTGAGGATTAGCTCATGGTATTTACAGTACTTCATTAGATTGGTGCTTACTGTATGATGATTTATTACTGTTGAGATGAATGGAATAGATTAATTGAAGGGATTATTTTTTTATTAACAATGAGAACGAGTATATATAGATTACATTATGGGCTATTAGGTTAACTATAGATATGGACTTTTAGGTTAACTATAGACCCAGGCTTTAGATTAACTAAGGCCAAAATATACAAGGAAACAATAAACTTTAATTTATCTCTAATACACAATATCCCTAATAATTACAAGCGTGAATGGGAATGGGCACACTTAATTAGGTCTCAAATCCCAAATGAAAATCTTATGATAGGCCTAAATCAATGTTACTTACCTCTCTCTTACATTCTTTGCCCTTTAACTCTTAGGACATCAATGAAAATCTTATGCAGGCTGCATTTCCATATTTGTTCTGTCCAGGATTGCTATATGTCTTGATCATTTTTGTAATTTGTACACAGAATTAGCATATGGGGGCAGATATATTTCACTGTTTTGTTATGTTTATTATAAAAATAATGTGAATGAAGGGAAGCTCGTGATGCTGAAGATCAGTGGGCACAATTCATGGTAATATGTAGAAAGGCTAAGGCAGAAGCTGACACTACAAAAACGCTTGTTTATGCCGACGGATGTATACCGACGGATTTCCTTTCCGACGGCTGTACCGACGGATTACCGACGGAATTCAAAGTCAGAAGACTCTGCCGACGGAATTCAATTTCCGTCGGCTTTCCCGACGGGATACCGACGGATATGCCGACGGACACTCAGAACTCTCTACACGGTGTCGTTTTTGGGTCACCGGCCGACGGATTGTTCCGTCGGTATTGTAAATATTCCGTCAGTAACCGACCCGCATTAACTAACCGCCTTCTTGATCGACTCCCAAAATTAAATGTGTTCATTATCGACGGAAATATCCGTCGGTAACCGACCCGCAGTAACTACCATAATTAATCTGGTCATTATTTCCGTCGGTAAAGGCAATTTTTTTTTGTATATAAACTGAAGAACAGATTACAGAAACCCTCCCTCCTCCCTCCTCCCCTCCTCCCTCCTCACTCTTTCCTTCTTCATCTTCATCGCGCGAAGAAAAGGCTCGGCCGAGGTGATCTCTCGACTCGATTAGAAAATCTATACGGTACGCTTTCTTAATTTGTTAGTAATTAATTTTTAAGTTATATATGTATTGCCTATAATTATGAATTAAATTGCATGTGTTAATTTAAATTGTTATATAGATTAATATGAAATTAATTGTTTGTAGTTGATGTATATAGTTAATTATTTTGAATGTATGTAGTTGATATATCTAATTAATTAGTTGATATTGTAAGTGGATAATTGCCTATATGTATAGCTAGCTAGTTGATGTATATAGTTATTTATAATAAATTGATGTGATTTGTTAAGATCGATATTGCATGTTTTGCATAATTGATGTTATATATATAATTGATATTATTGTTGAATTTGCATATACGTTGGAGTGGAGTTAATTACATAATTAAATTATGATATTGTACGTTATAATTAGCTAGATTAATATTGTTGATTTACTAATTATGAAATTATTGATTAAATTAGGGGCTTTGTTAATTATATTAGGAAATTGTTATTTTAAAGTTAGAAAAAATTGTTACTAAATTTATTAGGTTATAGATTGTTAATTAAAATAGAAAATTGTTAATTAAAGTTGAAAATTATTGAATAAATTAGTTATTGTTGAATAAAATAGGAAATTAGTTATTGTTGAATAAAATAGGAAATTATTTATTAAAATAGGTTATTATTGATTAAATTAGGTATTGTTGATTGAATAAAAAATTATTTCTTAAAATAGGTTATTATTTCTTAAAATAGGTTATTATTTAGGGAATAAATTTTAATTTATTACATTATTGTTTTTTATTAAATTAAGAAATTTATTATTAATTAATTAGTATTATATATATAATTTATTAATTTAAATGTTTAAATTAAATAGATGACTGGAAATGGTGCTGGTGCCTCTGGTGGCTCGGGATCTCACGGGGCCTCCGGGTCACGTAGCCGATCGAGGAAGAGTCGATCCAAACTTAGACCCGAGGCGCCGGCGCCTACACTGTCACGAACACCATTATCGTCGCCTCCGCCACCCATTCCACACCCGTCGCCTGATCAGTCGTCGTCTCATTCGTCTGTCCGGGACCATCCTGCTGTTCCTGCTCAGGATGGCCGGGAGCGCGTTTGGGCTACAAGTGGAGGAGTGTAAGTAATTAAATACTTTTATTGTTTAATAATTAATAATTAATTAATTTCACATTCGTTTTAATTTATAATGTGTTTTGTTTGTTAATTAATGTCACAGATTGTTACCTAGTAACGAGGTCTCCAGGGCATGCACGGTTGCTTTTGGCTCTTTACCGATCTCTGCGGGTGCATATACCTGGTCGAAGGTCCCAAAACAAAAAAAGTTGGCGTACTTCGAGGAATTTCAGGTAGTAATTAATTACTTAATTATTTAATTAATGTTTGTTAATTTGTTCAATAATAAACAATTTATTATATGTGCAGAAACAAACCACTTGGGATCGGAATATGTACTCAGACCAGGCTATGTTCAAGTATTTCTGTAAATCGGCGCAACAGCGGTATAAGGATTTAATGTACGAATGGAGAATGGCATGGCGGCGCGATGGGACGACGCAGAGCTTGGGTAAGGATGATAATGATGTTGTGTTGTGGGATTCATTGACGAGGGAGTGGCTGGATCCGGAGTACATCAGGAAGTGTGAGATTGCTAAGGCCAACCGGAGATCCGACGATGGGGGTGGGATGTCCAGGCATCGGACTGGAGCCCGGTCCATCCTTGAGCAGTCGATGGTCATTGTAAGTGTTTGACACATCCCCTTTAGGAACCAAAATTCATCCGGAGTACAAGCTTGTGGATGTTAATTCGAAAAGGAAGTATAGCGGGGATGATCCGTTTGTATTTGCCTCTCAGGTATCTCAAGTCTACTACTGCACGTATCCAGGAGCTGGAAAACGTAATAGATCAGAATGGCACGCTGTTTGCAAAGTGAAGGCAAGGTCAATGGTGGAGGTCCCCCAAAAGGAAAACAACGATGAAGATGAACCTCCGTTTCAAATGGAACAAATAGAGAATCAAACTGAAGTGTTTGCGGGAGATTTTAATCTTTCGGTAGACTTGACGGCTGCAAATCCACAATTGATTGTTATTGAAAACGATAGTGGACATGACGAGGGGGAGGATGAACATGACGAGGGGGAGGATGAAGAAGATGAGGATGAAGAAGATGAGGAGGAAGAGGAAGATGTGGCAAATAATGAAAATGAAGACGAAGATGAAGATGAATATTAAATTAATGTAACCTAGCTATTTTATTTTGTACAATTTATAAGATTTCATTATTTATCATTTGGTTATAACTTATAATTTAATTATTTATCATTTGGTTATTTTATTAATTAACTTATAATTTAATTATTTATCATTTGGTTATAAAAATCAAATGGCGACGGAACATATCCGTCGCCATTTCCGTCGCTAACGGCAACGAGCCAAAGCCGACCGAAATATCCGTCGCCATTTCCGTCGCTAACGGCAACGAGTCAAAGCCGACCGAAATATCCGTCGCCATTTCCGTCGCTAACGGCAACGAGCCAAAGCCGACCGAAATATCCGTCGCCATTTCCGTCGCTAACGGCAACGAGCCAAAGCCGACCGAATTATCCGTCGCGATTTCCGTCACTAACGGCAACGAGCCAAAGCCGACCGAAATATCCGTCGCCATTTCCGAATATAAATGTAACTTTCTCTCATTTCACGCGTATTTTCCATCCCCCTCTCTATGTCTCTCCTTCTCCCTCTCCCCCTCCCCCACTCCGACCGTCTCCTCCGCCACTCCGACCGGCTCTCTCTATGTCTCTCCCTCTCCCCCACTCCGACCGTCTCCTCCGCCACATGCTGCCCCTTGCCCACGTTCGCAGCGGCGCCACCCCCTTCTCCGGCCGTCCTCACTGCGACCGTTCGCCCATCCCCACCGTCCGCGACACCCTACCGTCCCTCCCCGCCACGCCGCCGTCCAAGTCAGGTGAGCAAATCCCTTCTTTGTTTTTTTATTGTGTCCGATTTCTTTTCTAAAAAAAATTAGGGTTTTGAATTTTTTTTGTATTTGTTCGAAAATTTTATTGTGTCCGATTTCTTTTCTAAAATTTAATCTGTTTTTAAAAAAACTTTGAGGGAACGATTTAAAAAAAAAAATTATTCTATCCCTTGCAAACACAAATTAAAAAGAAAAAAAGAAAAGCCTTAACAAATTTGAATTATTGATTTATTTATTGTACTCTAAATCTCTTATCTTTGAACTACCAGCATGACCGAAACTATGCTAGCCTAATGAAGTTACTTGATCTCTGTTGAGGTATGTTCAATTTTTATGATAATTTAATTTATGTTTAAATATATAAAATGACAATTGAATCTTGATTCTTTGGAATTGATTTTGAAATGGCAGGGATGGAGTCGAGTCAGCGAAGGACAATTTAATATACTCCACGGTACGTATTAATATACTCACATTCTTGTTAAATTATTTCTCATATAAGTTTTTGTTAATGTTTACTATGTTGTTTTAATATTTCACAGAGCTTTTTCAAGCATTCTAGTGAGGGGTATAGTTGTCATAATCAGTAGCAAAATTCTATTTGCTTCTTACTTGATCGATCCTCTGCCAATTCCGGAACACCATTCGATGCCTTAGCACGATTTTGTTTATTCTGTTGGATGTAATGTAGATTTGTGTATTGAATTATTTAAGCAATTTTGATCGTGTATTGAATTTTGATCGTGTATTGAATTTTAAGCAATTATGTAAGCAATCGGGATCGGGTCGGATCCCGATCGCAAATAATTTTTTTTTTTTAAATTTTTGGTACTTACCGACGGACTATTCCGTCGGTGTAGCGTCGGTAATACCGACGGGCGAGCCGACGTAATTCCATTTTTTTAAAAACATTTAATACTTACCGACGGAAAATTCCGTCGGTAAATTAAAATAATAAAATTTAAGTCCAAAATATACCGACGGATCTACCGACGAAAAATTGATTTGGGATCCGTCGGTAAAGGCGACCCGGTTTGAAAACTTGGTTTGAAAACGGGTTGGCTTGACTGCCGACGGAATTGAATCCGTCGGTATAGGCGACCCGGTTTGAAAACGGGTTGGTTTGAATCCGTCGGGAATCCGTTGGCATATACCGACGGACGCATATTTTCCGTCGGTAACCACTACCGACCAATTCATTGACGACGGATAAAATCCGTCGGTAATTTCGTCGGTAAGAGCCAATACCGACTGAATATCCGTCGGTATAACCGTCGGTAAAACACCTCTTTTTTGTAGTGTGATGAAAAATTTGAAGCTGAAGTAACTGAGAAATTAGCTGCACTACCTGAGATACTGAAAGAGCTTCAATTGGGGCTCGTCAAAGGGTTGCAGATGAGGTTCGTCGACGTCATTTATTCAAATATATATTCAATAAAAATCCCTAATTTTATCGATCGAGCCATTATCTTGGGAACTTGTTTTCTCTTCTAGCCTACTATTCTAACACAAAAACTTGTTGACATTCATAAATTTGGATTATCCTTTACTTGTTATATTGCTCTTGAGGTTTTGTCTAAGAAATTCATCTGCGAATCGACGACAAATCGTCCCCGGACGACGAAATTCTAGTGTGTCAATCTTATGTGATACTTTAGTTGAATTGAGTTGGGTTGGATATAATCAGATGAATCATGTCTCATTTTCCCGGTCATTTGTTATTTCTAAATTGGGAAACAATTGAAAATTATTGTATGAATTATTTTGTTATTAGTTTCAGACTTTCAGTATTTTGTTTGGCCTTTTTAAATACGAGTAGTATAAATTTTTTATTGGGCCAAACCAACGAACAATTTATTCATTGGAGTTATTCTTAGTTCAACGATATACAGTAGTTACTTAAAATATAGTAATAAAAAATTATAAGCAATTATTGGTTCATATTGAAAATTATAGGTTGTATTTTAGCTGCTTTTTATTTTATATTTTAACCTATCATGTTTTTTTATAAATTAATAATATTGGGACCATGAAATTTTATTAATTTAGAGAGGTATTAATTTATCGATAAATTAATATTTTATTAATTAAAAGAGAGTCTTTTTAAATTCACTAAATTTAGTACATATGTATTAAAAATAAATGAGATTATATATGTTTCATTGATTATATTCATGTATCAACCAATTTTTTTGTAACTAGTTCATGTATAATATCAATTCATTGTATACAATTAACTATTATATTCACAGACGAATGCATCAATTCATTGGAATTACTTAAATATACATTTTTACATTAATTCGTTGCACTTAAATTACTATTATGATCAATTAAATATATTCATGCAGGATGAATGAAACATATACTATATAAATCTCAATATGAAAATAAAGTAACCGTCATGTTTTCTCATCTAAAAGACATCACAAAATCATTCATGAATAATCAAATGCGTAAAGCATTATGTGAGTATTATCTTATTGAATTTGATGATTTTTTATAAAGGCCCAGGTCGGGATCGAGGTTTTACTGTATTCATATACATTTTTGTAATATCACAATATGGATAACATTTATTAAAAAAAACTAAATGATAAAAATTCAATAAATTAATACCGTAACTTCAAGTTTTCGTCAAAAATATTAAAATTAATAATTAATTAAATAACTATTTTTAATATACTACGAATTTTATTATATTAAATTGTAAATCGATATTCAATTCAAACAAATTATACACACAAAGGCCATAATAAAAGTATTGGGTTAATTGTATCAAATCTTCCCGTGGTTTAAAAATGTTTTTACAAATTTATTTTATTTTATTTTTTTGAATTGGATGAGATCCTCCATAGTTTATTAAATTAGACAAATTCTCCTTTCTTCTTTTCTTCCATAAATTACTTATCGATGGTATACATTTTTTTCAATATTTGAAAAAAAAAATGGTATGAGAAATAGAAGAAATAAGTGACAAGTTAATTCATTTTTGAAAAATAGGAGAATTCACCTAATTTAATAAACTATATGGGAGTTTCGTGCAATTTTAAAATTACAAGAGAATTTTATTCAAAATTTAATGCCAAAACTTCAATTTTACATCAAAAATATTATAATTAATAATTAAATAATATTTTTAATATAATACAAATTTCATTATATTGTAAATCGACGTAGTTTAATAAATTCAACGAATTCTCCATTCTTTTTTTTTCAAGAAATGTCTTATCAATTGTATACATTTTATTTGGAAAAGAAATGGTATGAGAAATAAAAGAAATAGGTGAAAACGTTAATTCATTTTTTTAATGGAAGAATTCGCTTAATTTTGATGTCATTAATCCTTAATCTTATATGGAAGAGCAAGAAAAATAGTACGGTACTGTAGTTAACAAAAAATTAGTAACAAAAATTAGAAAAATATTTCATATATATCCAAAAAAAAAATGCATGGTCAATAATCAAGATCGGTGGACCCAAATAAAGAAAAATATCGAAATAGGAATTTTCTTTTTTATTTATTCATTCATTTATGCTTTTCGAGAAGAAATCGATATATTTTTGGTATGTATGCTAATTGGAACCATTTATTTTTTTTCATAATTCATTATTCAGATGTCCATAATTACTCATATAAAACATTCAATGCCAAAGCGATTAATCAGGAAAGATCGAAAATATATATTTAGTACATGCGAAGAAAAAAAAAAAGTAAAATGAGGAGGTAATATCAATTTCCAACCTATGGAACTTTTACCATTTGAAAATTATACCATTTTTTATTTGATTGCAATTTGTAGATTACAACTTGTGTTTGACTATTTTATTAATTTGTAATTTTGTACAAAAAATAAAAAAGTAAAAACCATTGTAAAATGTATTGTGCAAAAATTAACCAAATTACAGTCAATAGATTGCAATCAGATAAAAAATATAAAGGTTGCAAATTGATAGAAGTTTTATGGTACAGGTTACAAATTGATTAAACATGATATGAAACTTACGATATCTTCACATTCAATTAGGGTTTCATTCAAATCAAACTACTCGATTTGAGATCGTTCAATAAAAATTTATTTTAAACTCATTTGAAATAGTTTGAGTAAACATTTATGTTCAGTACTGTTTAAAATTTATCTCAAACTCAATAAACAAAAATGATAAAATAAGTGTAAAATGTTCATATTATTCGAAGTCACTTATAATCGGTTCAATTAAAGTTCTTTCAAGTTCAACTCGATCAATTTATTATCAAATCTTTTTATGGTTTGTAAATGTTGCACAAATTTATTTTATTTTAGGTTTTGAAATTGGACGAGATCTTCTGTAGTTTATTACTCCGTATTAAATTTGACGAGCTCTCTTTTTTTTCCAGAAATGACTTAGTGATGGTATACATTTTTTTCAATATTTAAAAAAAATAAAAAATGTTATGAGATAGAAGAAATAGGTGACAATGTCAATTCATTTTAAAAAATAGAAGAATTCACTTAATTTAATATACTACATGAGAGTTTCGCAATTTCAAAATCACAAGAAAATTTTATTCAAATTTTATAAAATTTGATGCAATTCATCCTTATCTTATATCGAAGAACAATAAAAATAGTACTCCCTCTATCCTAGAAAATTTTTCATACTTAATATTCACCTACTTTTTAAAAAATATTATAATAAATGAAATTTTGAGGTATAATTTTATAAAAAAATAAATAAGTGAGTTGACTTGTGTGTATGTATGAACTCTAAAAACAATGACATTAAATGTAATATTATAAATGTTGTACGGATGGAATTTCTAAAGGACTGAAAAAGTAGGTGTGAAAGGTATTATGGAACGGTTGGAGTAAGTAACAAAAAATGAGTTTTCGTGATCATCATTGACGATGATGTCTTATATTTATAATGATTTGAATCAACTAGTCGTTGGCAAGCTAGCCTTTTTGAATCTGATCTTCCATTTGTGGAATGCAATTTTCATGGTTTGATCGAACGTGGTGTTTGATTGTTATTTCCATATTTTAATTAAATACTCCCTCCGTCCGTCTATAAGCTTCCCATTTTACCATTTTGGTCCGTCCGCCTATAAGCTTTCCATACCTTTTTTGGTAAGTACTTTTTCTTACACTTCACTTTTTCTCTCTATCTCTCTCCTCTCTCAATCACATCACTTGTACTATATCTATTATTTAATCACTTTTCTTAATCTTTGTGCCAAAAAGTAACGTAACACTTATAGGCGGACGGAGGGAGTATGCATTTTAATGCTCATGTACTTGCACTGCGCCGACTATGACTTGTGTCAGTCTAAGTCAACTCAATAGACGTGTTGTCTTCTTTTCATTGGTTCAGGTGGTTGTTAGACTTGTTCAACGGATTTATAGAGCGGATAAGAATATCAAATTAGCTGAGTTAAACACATTCTCTTTATCTTCTGAATTGGTTTCTTCCCTTTGAATAAATGCTTGCTTCTAATAAGTCAAACAAACTTGAAGTGCATTAGGGATAGATCAGTTGATATGCATAGTTTGAGTTCATATCAACGATTTTTTACAAACGTTCAAATAATAATAGAAGGACGATTTTTTACAAATATTTAAATAATAATATAAAGGAGAGAGTACACAATAATAATATTATCACATGCTCCCCCAACCAACCCCAAGCCATCCTTCAATATATATTTATATGTTAATATTAAAATTAAATATTTTTTTAATTAAATACAATTAATGCAAAATTAATTTAATGTATATAAATCATTTTAGTAGTGTGTTTATTGCAAAAGTCTTCTAAAAAAATTATGTTTACACTTTTAATAGTTATATATAAAAGTGATTATTTTATAGATATTTTAATTGTAAAATTAATTTCAAAATGATTATATTTTATAGGTTTGAGACTATTATTGATAAAGCGATGATCAATTGGTTATTTGAAAAACTTGATAATTAATTTCAAAATGATTATATTTTATAGGTTTGAGACTATTATTGATAAAACGATGATCAATTGGTTATTTGAAAAACTTGATAATTAATATTTTTTTATTCATGTATAGTGTGTTTGTTTATTTTTGTACCATCAGTTTTAATTAATATTGTTTGTTTATAATAAAATAGATATATAGAGGAGATAAAATAAGTGTGATTAAGTATATTTAAAATAAAAATAAAAATTAGACACAATTTATCACCCTGTAGTACTCACTTGCCATTTTATCATTTCTTCAAACTAGTATTTATCCCGTGCGATGCACGGTTTATAAATTAATTTTAATATTTTATTTGAAAAATAAACGTTACAATAATATTGGATAAAATTAAGATTTATAAAAAATAATTAATAAATATTCATTTTGTATAATCTTTAATAAGTATTTACAATAGTTATATTTATAGATACAAAGAAGAAGCATATCTATAAAATAGACATAAAAATTTGATCAAATATACTAAAAAGATAAATATGAATTATAATATTATATTTTTAATAGAGAATAATGAAGAAATTTAAAAAGAAAAATTGAGAGGAGAGAGAAAATGAAAATAAAAAAAAAGAGAGAAAAAGAATTTTAAAATATGATATTTTACTATGGATCCCACAAAAAGTAATATTTTACTATTACAAAGCAGGAACTTCTCAAGAAAGCTACTAGTGTTATTATATATGGTAAAGTCTAGTATGCACTCGAGTGCATGCTGTGCACCCTAGTCTATATGCACTTTTCAGTTTACTGACTTACACTTTTTGGTAAATGGTGTTGCACTTTTCAATTATTACTAAAAATATTATTATAAAGTTTAATAATTGAAAAGTGCAACACCATTATCAAAAAGTGTAAGCCAGTAAACTGAAAAGTGCAACATGGACTAGGGTGCACAACATGCACTCGAGTTCATAGCAGACCAACCCATTATATATATATATATATAGATAAAGATAGAATTTTATACTCCCTCCATTTCATAAAGTTTGTCGCATTTGGTCTTTATTTTTGTTTCAAAAAGTTTGTCGCTTTTCCTATTTTTACCACGAATTTTCCTAAAATGCCCCTTTGTAACTCCTACAATATCACTTTTAATTGGAAATACATTAATAATTAATTTTCTCTCACTTTCTTTAAAAGGCAAGAGTGTGATAGAAAGAAAAGGTCAATGGGAAGAGGAGCAAATTAATAAGGGATAAACGTGTCAAAAAAATATGTTTCTTAATCTTATACAAGGGTAGGTCTCCTGTAGAATCAATTCCTTATAAGGAATTGAGTCCATTTTTAAAAATGGGTAGGATCAATAATAAGGATAAAATAAGCGAAAATTATGTCACTTAAATGTTTTGGCCAAAATGGTTGGGCATAGCCTATTTTATTTTGAGGTCAAGTGTTCAACTCTCACATCTAACAATTTTCACATATATTTTTTTAATTATAAAAGTGCATGTTGGAAATAAGTAAAAGTGTAACGTGCATTTTACAATTTTTTTAACATGTTATTTTGCATCGTTAGGTTATATATTTTACAATTTTTTTAACATGTTATTTTGCATCGTTAGGTTATATGGTGTTGCAATAATAATTTCAGTTATAATGACATACACTTTTTAGTGATATTATGTTACACTTTTTAGTTTCAATAATAATTTCAGTTATAATGACATACATTTTTTAGTGATGTTATGCTACACCTTTTAGACATATTTTGTTGCACTTTTCAGTTGTAGTGACTTACAATTTTCAATAATATTTTCAGTTATAGTAACTTACACTTTTTAGTAATGTTATGCTACACCTTTTAGTCGTATTTTGTTGCACTTTTCAGTTGTAGTGGCTTACAATTTCCAATAATATTTTTACTTATAGTAACTTACACTTTTTAGTAATGTTATGCTACACCTTTTAGTCGTATTTTGTTGCACTTTTCAGTTGTAGTGGCTTACAATTTTCAATAATATTTTCACTTATAGTAACTTACACTTTTTAGTAATGTTATGCTACACATTTTAATCGTATTTTGTTGCACTTTTTAGTTGTAGTGGCTTACATTTTCCAATAATATTTTCACTCATAGTAACTTACACTTTTTAGTAATGTTATGCTACACCTTTTAGTCGTATTTTGTTGCACTTTTCAGTTGTAGTGACTTACATACAATTTTCAATAATATTTTCAGTTATAGTAACTTACACTTAATAATGTTGTGTTACACTTTTTAATAATATTGTGTTGCACTTTTTAGTTATAATGACTTACATTTTTCATTAATATTATGTTGCACTTTTCAATTATAGTGACTTACACGTTTCAAAAAAATTATGTTTCACTTTTTAGTTATATTGACTTATATTTTTAGTAAATATTGTGTTGCACTTTTCTGTTATATCGACTTACATTTTTTAGTAATATTGTGTTGAATTTTTTATTGAATAAAAAATTTCACTTAAAAGTTTTAATCACTCTAACGGAAAAGTGTAAAACATTTTCACTTAAATATTAGATAGTGGAACTTAATATTTTTTTGTGAATTATTTATTATTTTATTATATATAATTAATAAAATAATTTATTTAACGAGTTAAATGTTTCACAACTCATTAATATATAAATATTTTAATAAATATGATAGTAGTTTAGATGACGAGTGTAAATTTTTTAAATTTTGAGGTAAATGGTTCAAACCCTCCTTCAAATAAATTTTTAATTAACATTTTTTTTAATTAAGTTTAATTAAAAAAAGAAATTAATTGATTCAGCTGGAATCATTGAGTTTAATAAAAAATAAAAATGAAAATAGATTGATGCAGGCGGTTGGCTGTTGAGTTTAATTATAAAAATAAAAATAAAAAAACTAAATTGATATGGGTCGGGTCAAATGGTTTTAATAATGGATAGGACTCAATTCCTTATAAGGAATCAATTCCATACAAGACCTTGGCCTTATACAAAATGACAAATGCGACAAACTTTTTTAGTAGGAGGAGTACCGTCTTTCACTTTCTCTCTCCTCAACAATTTTCTTTCTTCTTATCTCTTCCCTTAACCTAATGCGATTTGTGGATTGATTTGTGGATCGAAAAAGAAGGTATGTCCGCCTCAGAAGAGAAAATTGAATCCAGAAAACTTACAACTCCATATGTGGAGCGTTCGTTGAATAATCGCAAGGTAAATCAATCTGCAGATTCCAGCAACAGGTATAAGATTTATATTTCTAATTCTTTTCAATCTTAAACTACCATAAATAATGCCTAATGATATTATTTGCCAACATCTGTATGATAATTAATTAATTCTGGAGTTGTATTTTGAGTTCATCCTAAATGATAATCTCTCGAAATAGGCATTATTATGTTAATTTTATGGAGGGATTTACTTGTAGTCTTGTCTACATTCATACATCAAATTAAGGGAAAGTGACATATGTTGGTTCTGAATATAGTAGTAATTTTATTGCTTATGCATCTAATCATATTCAATTTCATTCACCAAAATCTTTGAGGTTGTTTAATCAGCAAACAACAGAAATTATACCTGTTTGTTTATCTCCATTTATTTTCATACAACTAGAGTTAGAGTATTTTGTAGATTACAAGAGCTAATTAGGTTCTGAAATTCCTTGTGCGGCTGCTAATTGAAAAGAGAACCAGTTAATACTTACTGTATCATTTTGTGTAGGGACATATTGGCTCTAAGGTTTGTTAGATTAACATGGATTAGGCTTGATTGACTTTTTATTCCCGACTAATCAAACGTTTGGTTTGATTGACTGTGGCCCGGGTTTAATGCAAGACCCGCTAATTTTTTACTATTTATCATGCATTTGTGGGACTAATAGTCTTAGGGGAAGGGTGAGTTAATTTGTCCAATGTTTTCTCAACCATCAACCCAAACTAGCCCTAAGTGTCTACATTTCTTAGGATAAGTATATGTGTTTACACGGATCTATTCTACTCAATAGCCCCTAATTTTTTTATCTTTGCACTTCTCTTATCCAAAATACTCATATGAACTACCCTTTGCTAAATTTTATCATACTATTCATAAGTTACTCTCAATCAACCACAATAATTGATAATGATTTTTTTTTAGGATTAGCTCATGGTATTTACTACTTTATTAGAAGCGTGAATGGGAATTGGCAGAGGTGGTGGTTATTAGACACACACTTAATTAGGTCTCAAATCCCAAATGAAAATATTATGATAGGCCTAAATCAATGTTACTTACCTCTGTCTTACAATCATTAGTTAAGACATCAATGATTGATAAATTACTCTTACACCTGCCCTTTAATTCTTTGCCCACATTTTTTTTATTATACAAGCAGGGTGCATTTCCATATTTGTTCTTATGTCTTGATCCTTTTTGTAATTTCTACACAGAATTAGCAATTTGGGGGCAGATATATTTCACTGTTTTGTTGTGTTTATTATAAAAATGTGAATGAAGGGAAGCTCGTGATGCTGAAGATCAGTGGGCACAATTCAGTGCAATACGTAGAAAGGGTATTGCAGAAGCTAAAGAAAAACATGAAGCTGAAGTAAATGAGAAATTAGCACTACCTGATACTGAAAGAGCTTCAATTGGAGCTCGTGAAAGGATTGAAAATGAGCTTCATCGACGTCATTTATTAGAATACTTCTTCAAAAATCGGTAACTTTATCGAGCCATTATCTTGGGAACTTAATTGTTTTCTCTTGGAGTATAATAAGCCTTCTAGCCTACTATTTTAACACAAAAACTTGTTGAGATTCATACGTTTGGATTATTTTCATCTAACATGTTGTTTTATTCTTTACTTGTTATATTCCTCTCGAGGTTTTGTCTAAGAAATTCAGCTGCGAATCGAATTCTAGTGTGTCAATCTTGTACTTGAATTGAATTGAGTTGAGATCATTTAAGCTTTTGGATAATATAATACTATAATCATTTCAATTATGTCTCATTTTCCCGGTCATTTGTTATTTCTAAATTCGGAAACAATTGAAAATTATTGTATGAATTATTTTGTTATTAGTTTCAGACTTTCAGTATTTTGTTTGGCCTTTTTAAATATTATAATTTGTTTTATTGGGCGAAACCAACCAACAATTTATTCATTGGAGTTATTCTTAGTTGAACGATATAGTTACTTAAAATATAATTAAAAATTATAAGTAATTATTGGTTCATAATGAAAATTATAGGTTGTATTTTAGCTGCTTTTTATTTTATATTTTAACCTATCATGTTTTTTTTTATATATATTCCTATACTTTTTTGTAATATCACAATATGGATAACATTTATTTAAAAAAAAAAACTAAATGATAAAAATTCAATAAATTAATACCGTAACATCAAATTTTCGTCAAAAATATTAAAATTAATAATTAATTAAATAACTATTTTTAATATACTACGAATTTTATTATATTGTAAATCGATGTTCAATTCAAACAAATTATACCCACAAAGGCCATGATAAAAGTATTGGGTTAATTGCATCAAATCTTCTTGTGATTTAAAAATGTTGCACAAATTAAATTTATTTTATTTTTTTCTAAATTGGACGAGATCCTCCATAGTTTATTAAATTAGATGAATTCTCCTTTCTTCTTTTCTTCCATGAATTACTTTTTTAGGGATGATATACATTTTTTCAATATTTGAAAAAAAAAATGGTATGAGAAATAGAAGAAATAGGTGACAAGTTAATTCATTTTTAAAAAATAGGAGAATTCACCTAATTTAATAAACTATATGAGAGTTTCGTGTAATTTCAAAATTATAATAGAATTTTATTCAAAATTTAATGCCAAAACTTCAATTTTACATCAAAAATATTATAATTAATAATTAAATAAATATTTTTAATATAATACAAATTACATTATATTGTAAATTGACGTAGTTTATTAAATTCGACGAATTCTCCTCTTTTTTTTTCAAGAAATGTCTTAACGATTGTATACATTTTATTTGGAAGGGAAATGGTATGAGAAATAAAAGAAATAGGTGGAAACGTTAATTCATTTTTTAAAATGGAAGAATTCGCTTAATTTTGATGTCATTAATCCTTAATCTTATATGGAAGAGCAAGAAAAATAGTACGGTACTCGGGTACTGTAGTTAACAAAAAATGAGTAACAAAAATAAGAAAAATATTTCATATATATCCAAAAAAAAAAAGGCATGGTCAATAATCAAGATTGGTGGACCCAAATAAAGAAAAATGTCGAAATAGGAATTTTTATTTATTTATTTATTTATTTATTCATTTATGCTTTTCGAGAAGAAATCGATATATTTTTTGGTACTATGTAATGTATGCTAATTGGAACCATTTATTTAATTTTTTTGTTTTATAATTCATTATTCAGATGTCCATAATTACTCATATAAAACATTCAATGCCAAGGCGACTAATCAGGAATTAAATATCTCGAAAATATATATTTAGTACATGCGAAGAAAAAAAACACATGTAAAATGAGGAGGTAATATCAATTTCCAACCTATGGAACTTTTACCATTTGAAAATTATACCATTTTTTATTTGATTGCAATTTGTAGATTACAACTTGTGTTTGACTATTTTATTAATTTGTAATTTTGTACAAAAAATAAAAAAGTAAAAACCATTGTAAAATGTATTATGCAAAAATTAACCAAATTACAGTCTATAGATTGCAATCAGATAAAAAAATACTCCATAAAGGTTGCAAATTGATAGAAGATTTATGGTACAGGTTACAAATTGATTAAATATGATATGAAACTTACGATATCTTCACATTCAATTAGGGCTTAATTCAAATCAAACTACACGATTTGTACTGTTCAATAAAAAATTATTTTAAACTCATTTGAAATAGTTTGAGTATAAATTTATGTTCAGTACGATTTAAAGTTTGTCTCAAACTCAAAAAACAAAAATGATAAAATAAGTGTAAAATGATCATATTATTCGAACTTAAATTGTAATCGGTTCAATTAAAGTTATTTCAAGCTCAACTCAATTCATTATCAAACAAGTTCGAACATAAATTTCAAAACTCGATAAAATTTTAATCAATTTAAACTGACTTGACTAGTCCCATGTCTAATTGTATGTAGCATGCATTATTACAAGGAAGATGAGTGGTGGTCTCAATTCTCAACAAATGTGTATGGACCATTCTACCCTTTTTTTTTACATGAAATAGAAAAGGAGGAGACCCCACTTTCCAGTTAAAAGAATAAAGTTCCTCCTACAACTAGTACAAAGACTGACCACACAAATAACTATTCTTCGTCTTTGAAAGGCAAAATATATTAGGTGGGATTTTGAAATAATTATAATTTCTATTTTTGTACCATCAACTAATATATCACCAATTCCAATGCATCACTCTATTTTCCATCTTGTGAACCCTAGAGAACTTTTTTTTTCTTTTTTTTTTGGTATTTTTTGTGCTATTTTTGAACTAACCAACATCAAAATTTGAAGGTCATATATTTCGGGGTTTCGTAAATACTACTCCCTCCATCAAATGAAGAAAGTCTACGATGCTGCGGAATATTGAGCATTTTAAGAAAAATGAACTATAATAATTAGAGTGTTGATCAAGGGTGATTTTGTAAATTTATATATATATTGTAAAAAAATTAATTGAATTGAATGTATGTTGAACTATAAAAGTAATAAAATGAAGACTATGTGTAGACTGTGTAGTATATGGATTATTTTTCATTTAGAAATTATACAATCTTTTATGGGACGTACAAGAAAATATGGTACTCCGTATATGGTAACTTTCGTGGGTAGAAAAGGCTTCTTGAGTTCAATTTACACTAAAATTCATGTACTAATTAACTACTAAAACAAGTAGAAAATAAACCCATGCACAAATATGATTTTTTATTAATATTATTATTATATAAACAATGAAAATTGTTTACTTAAGATTCGTAGCATATTCATTTTTGTATTATCGTTCACGTCAGTCGTGAGGTCAAAAAAATATATATTATTGTAAAACAATTGCTTAAGATAAATTGCTTAAGATAAATTGAAAAGTTTGTTCTCTTATTATTATAAGAGCAAAAATATATTACTATAAGAAAAATGATGTATTATTATTAGAGCAAATATATATTATTGTAAAACAAATAGTAACACGTATTTATCTCTACAATAACATAGATTTTGGAGTTTTTTTTTTTTTCCTTTTCATATATAGTTTTGACCCGGTTTCTTTTTTCTAACATTTCCTTGAATAGAAGGAACATTAAACACAAATTGTTCTCATTAATTATATATATATAAACATTATCTTTGTAATATATGATTGGTGCCGCATCACATCATCTTTAGTCGTCCGAATTGTTTTTTGAATTTTAATTAGAAAATACATTAACAAACACGCTTATTTAGTTGTTGAAAAACTAGCTCGCAATTGTCATAAGACAATAAATTAATGAGTAGCATTTGTGTAATATACATTATATATATTAAGTTCTAGAAATTTGAGAGTTTATCTGTAAATTTTTACTTCAAATTTCAATGTATCTTAATATGAAATTTTTTATATAATTTTTTTTATATTTAAAACCAAATTTGGCTTCCCTCTATTTTTATGGTAATTTTTTTATGTATTTAAAGTATTTAACAGTTGTATCATTCTCTCACGTCTTCTGTACGCATATGATATATGGATCTAACTACTTAAATTTCAAATTTTTAAGAGTTGCCTCTTAATTTTAATGTTATTTTCTTTTTTAATAGTATTTTATTTAGTCTTAAACAATATATTTTTTATTAAAAAAATATTTTAACAAACTCAATTTATTATTATTAACAATATATTTTACTTATTTTTATTACAAGCTCATAGTTCAAAATTTGACATTTTATTTTATGGGGGGAAGATAGTGGGGCAGATCCAAATCCGGGCCCAAAGTGAGTCTGCTCCGCATGGTCCGGGTCTAGACTCGATCAAGCGGGTATGAAAATGTGTCTTTTTTTTTTTATCGTCTCTGGTCCATCATACATAAATATAATATTTTATACATGTGTTTATTTATAAACATATTAATGTATATATAATATTTTATACATGTGTTTATTTATAAACATATTAATGTATATATGTTTGTGTAAAAATATTATATATGTATTTTTTTTTTAGTATTAGATAAAAATGAAATACTACTACTCCGTATTTAAAAAAATTATATATTTAAATTTCAATTATTTAATGTCAAAATAAACATATTAGGCATATTAAACTTAATTTAAAAATAATTTTAAAAAATTAAGCGGGTTGGATCCAACGAGTCCTCGTGCGACAGAGACGAAGTGGATCCGTTCCATGAATTTTTTAACGGGACGAGTTCTGAAACAAAACTAACTTACTATGTTATCATCCCTAGATGTGTCGGGTCTCGTCTCGTCTTCTCCCATCATCATCTTTAAATAAACAATAATGATAGGGAACATATACGTGTTTTCCATTTCCCACTATTTTCTGGAAATGATAGAACAGATTTTGTGGAGGTACAATGCACCACTGCACAGTGTTTGTTTGTACATTTTGAAAGTTGTCATCACAATTTTAATAAAGTAGGCAAATTTTTGTGTTCAATTGATCGAATTTTAAGTTTTTAAAATATTTCATCGATTGTCAATTGAATTTTTAAAGTTAAAATTGTAGATCACATGTATCAATTTAGTGTACACAAGTATAACTCATTAGAATTTATTCCATCAATCTATCAGTATTTATTCCATCAATATATCCATCTTAAAATAATGTGACTTTTTTTAATTACTTGGTGCATTTTATTTATTGATTGTAAACTAAAAAAAATAATCTATAAACTATTGTTTTCACGTGTATTAAGTATTGAATGTTTTTTGTCCTATTTTCATACATTCATATTCCATGTCCATTTTGTTCACATGTTGCACAACCGTTGTTATTCCACCTTAGTGTTTGAAAATATAGTACTCGTATATTTTTGGGAATTTCAATTTTTTTTTTACTATAAATAAAAATAATTGGGAATTTGGTCTATATCTAGTTCTCAAATCAATTTTAAAAAATTATTTCATAAATTAAAAACAACAATGATCACTTGTATTTTTTTTAACATAAAATTAAATGAACTCTTTAATTCAAAATAATTAAGGTATGCTACACGAACCAATTGTAGAACAATGTTAAGTTATATGCATGTGCTTCCATCTCTAAGTAAAACTTAAGAATATATGGGTACTAGTGTAGAACTCGTGTATTACACGGAATTTTAAATATATTTTTAAATATTTAATAATAAATTTTTATTTATTTACTTAATTTAATTTTTCAAAATTTTATTTTGTATGATAAATTATTATAATTATATTTTAATTTCGCAGAATTATAGTAATTATTTTGTTAAAAAATTTAACATTTTTTTCAATTATATTTATTATAACGTTGTATTATAATATAAAAGTTTAACTAATATAATATTTTGGGTTATACAAAATAATTACATTTATGTTAGTTAATTTTATAAAGTAAATTTCAAAGAAAATTTGTGAGAATCAAACGAAATGAGACGTTGACATTTAATAAATATGAAAACAACTTTTAAAAAAATTATAAAATTTCGGAAACAAACAATTTAAGTAATATTAAAATAGCTCTTAATAATTTGCAAGTCAACCTTCAATATCAACCACAACACCTTACATTTAATAAATATGAAAAAATAACTTTAAAAAAAATTATAAAATTTCTAAAACAAATAATTTAAGTAATATTAAAATAACTTTTAATAATAAATGGTAAGTTACCCTTCAATATCAACCACAACACCTTAAATAAATATTTTAGTTAATTGCAAATTAAATCATAACATTTTCCTCATTTGCAATCTAATCTAAACTTTAAGTTAATTGCAAATAAATCACAAACTTTAAATATAATTGCAATTTAGTCTTTTTTACAATTTTAATTGTGTTCGAATCTAACAAAATTTAGACTTCTTAATGAAATAACAACACCTTAATAAAACAATATTGTTTTTCAATCAAACCAAATATCAAAAGGTATGATTTAAGGACAAAGTAGACTTCTAAGAAGTCTAATTTGCAATAATATTTAAAGTTTGTGATTTATTTGCAATTCTTTTAAGGTTTAAATTAGATTGAAAATGAGCAAAAGGTTGTGATTTAATTTGCAATTAACTCTTTTTAAAATTAACAACTTCATTAAATTATGACATATAAGTCAAATTAACCACAAAATGACACATAAGTCAAATTAACCACAAAATGACACATCATCAATTTAAACTCCCTATTAGTATATAATGGGATTTCTAATTACGTCTTTTTTAATCGTTCTGACTTAAAAAGTATCCAGTTCATAAATAAGAGGGCAACAAAATTAATATACAAGAAGTTTATAGTTAGTGCAATGCCACCATATATATTATGGTATATGTATGTATGAAAAGAATATATATATATATATATATATATATATATGTTATAGTCTAAGGAAAGAAACAAAAAGGGGTTGTTCCTAATTGGACCATCGCACGTTGGAATGTTAGACTAGAAAAACAAAGACATTATTATACTCTAGCTTGTATGTTTTTTGTATGATCTCCCAATGTACTGTAATAAATAAATAATTGAGCAGGCTTAATTTGCTGCTTATAATCGATTTACTAATTAAGGTTACTACTTACTAACCCTAATGAAAATACAATAAAATAAAAAGGTTTCATCATCCATAATTAAACTGGTACAGTTTTTAATATTATATTACTCATCAACTAATACTGCATTTTTTACACAGTTTCACGTGTAAAATATTGTAGTATAAATTGATAAATGCATTAGTCGTTGTACCGTGAAACGGGTGCACACATATATATATATATATATATATATATTTCTTGTAAAATGTGATACTTGAATAAACTCTAGATCTTTACACATGCATATTTCTTTTTTATTACTAAAAGGTCAAGACTATATTCTTAAAAAAATGAATACGATGAATGCACAATCTCAGTGTCATTTGGTTAATCACGAAACACTTACTAATAAATGAATCTTGATATGGAGACATAATTCGTACTGTTTATATATGTACGTATATATTTTGTATGATATTATAATTAGTAACTCTTTTTAAATTTTGTTTACTTATTTTATACTCCATATATACAGACAAAATTAAAGCTTTAAATGCATGAAACATGAGTAAAATTATTTGAAATTTACTTTTAAACAATAGTAATAATATTTTATCAATATTGATGTAAGTCATTGTATGGCCACCTACCGGCCATGTCATTATTACCACAAAGTTTAATTATGAGACTTAATTAATATTAAAATCGAGTTAAAATAATGTCTAATCAACCACGTAAGAGTGATTTTGTGCTAAATAATTAAGATTATCTTGTACCTGGAATATGAGTTGTCTGATAGTAATTTGTTGTCTGCCTTGTAGAGAACAAGAATTATCCAAATATATACAGTATGACCCAATCATATTAAAATATGAAGGGAAAAAAAAAAGTCGAATCACATGGATATTCAAATTCCATAAAATCTGAAGTCAAATATATGAAATTGATCTCAAATACTCTTACACTTTAATTAAATGTTTACGAGTATTATTTTAACTTGTTTTCTACATTTCTTCATAAATTAAAAAAATAAATAAAAATCTCCATCAAGCTCAATTACTCCATTATTGATCCAATTCCCAAGTATACGCGTAATGCTAATTTTAGAAAGTCGTGTTGGCATTCAAAGTTTGTCTTTTTCATTCTTTAAAAAAGTGTTATATATACACAACTACAAGGTCAGATAAATTACCATGTCAAAAAAACAAAAGGTTAGATAAATTACGTTTTATATTACGACTTACGAGACAACAATTTTGGACTGATATTTGTGTTCTCATGGAAACTTTGATTTTATGCATGTATTGACCAATAGTTGGATTAACCATTGTTTTCAAAATTAATTTACTAATTTATGATTTTTATATGGAAATTATATTACTCAATTGGTTGTCCAATTTTTTATTTTTTTTTAGTGTTGGTAGTCTCAAACACGAGGAAATCTTTTATAAAACCAAGAGTACTTCCAATGAAGATATATATAACATGACGATAGTTTCCATTAATTAGCTTCCGATTTTTTTTTATTTTTTTTTTTACGGATTAAAAAAAAAACTTGAAATAGTCAATGCAAATACTCTCAATTTGTTTTTTAAACTAAAATAACTTCTTCTTTTTTAGTGTAACAACTAGAGATGTTTATACGGGCGCTAACCGGACTGGCTCGTTTAACCCTGAAAAATGTAGGGTTAGAGTTCAAGAATCATAGGCCCGTTTAAATCCGGGTTTTTTTTACCCGGACCGGTTAGCCCGCGGGCTAAACCGGGCTAGCCCGCTAGCCCAAGTTGTTACCTTTTTTTTTTAATAAATAACATACGAACAAATTTTGAGTCATTTGGCCCATAGCTATAAATATAAGTATTAAGCAGTCCATTATCATTTATAATTAGTTATTATTACTATTTTTTATTAGATTATTAATTTTTTTAGCTTTATTTGATCATACTAGGGACCAATGAGTTCTAGAATTGTGTTTAAATCATACTTTTGTTTTCTCATTTACCGATCATTAACTAATTATATACTTCATTTTTCTATTTTATTTTCTTGTTGGACGTGTCAATTGAAACCTTTAATTTTAAAAGAAAAAAAATATTGTAGCCCGTTAGTGACCCGTTTAACCCGTGGCCCGCTAGGGTTAGGGTTAGGTCTCAACAATTGTAGAACCGTTAAGTATGAACCGGTTAAGGCCCTAACCCGTTTAGCCCGTAGTAGGGCTAGGGCCAGCCCGATAGAGATCTCTAGTAACAACAAATGCATTTTAAATATAATTTTTTAAGGAGTTTTGTTGTAGTAGAGTAATAAATTGACATAAAATAACTAAGTAACATTTTTGTGAATGATACTCGAATTTTTTTTATGTGAACTTATAATTATAGAAGTTTTTCCCAAAATAATCATGTTATATATATTTTTTAATAAGAAAACAAGAAGAAGGAGATATTGATGACTTATTATTAAATTTGTGATTTCCTTTTATTTTAAGCTTGGTTTTAGTTTTTACTCTCTTCAAATCATTCAAATATAACTACCCATTTAAATTTATTTATATTGATGAATTTTATGTTTCATATAAAACGAATTCACAAGATATGATATATATGGTCTTATTAAATATTAAGGAGATGTTTACTTTTAATTTTAAAAATTATGTTTTAAGTTTTAAGATTCTACACCTGTTTCATTTCATGATTTAAAAATCGGTTTTTAAAATCCATTCAAATTATCAAATATATTGATTTAACATAAAGTTAAATCAATATAATATTACTTGAATCATTATAATATTTATTAGTTAAAGTCTAGTATGCACTCGAGTGCATGCTGTGCACCCTAGTCCATGTGCACTTTTCAGTTTACTGACTTACACTTTTTGGTAAATGGTGTTGCACTTTTCAATTATTACTTATACAGTTTAATAATTGAAAAGTGCAACACCATTTACCAAAAAGTGTAAGTCAGTAACTGAAAAATGAAACATGGACTAGGGTGCACAACATGCACTCGAGTCCATAGCAGACCAACCCTATTTAATACTACAATAATATAATAATACTACAATAATATAATAATACAACATTTAATCATTACACAATCAATTATTCATTATAATCTCATCGAAAAATAATATAATACCAGAGTAATACAATTTCATTCAATCTTACACATTGATTTGACATAAAGTTAAATCTTGTAGTACTCTCTACGTCTCCGAAAAGCTTGCGGAAAATCTTGGACACATGATTTAAGAAAAAAGTGTAATGATAAAAGTGTTGAAGGGTAATTTTGTAAACATTTATATATAAAGTAAATAAAGTAGTGGATTGAGGGTATGATGGGTCCAAAAAGTAATGACATAAAGGGTAATATGTGTATATTGTGAGAGTGTGAATTGTGATGATTACTCCGTATTTCTATTTTGGGGTATGCAAACTTTTGAGAGACAAAAAAAAAAGTATGAAAACTTTTGAGGGACGGAGGGAGTATTATTCAAAAACTCAAAAGAAACACACATATTACTATTCATCGAAATTTCAAAATCTCAAAATTTTAAAAATCGATTTTCAAAATCACCCAAAGCCCAAAGTAAACATCACCTAAGTGCTAATAGATTACTCGAACTTAATATATGATACTATTAAATACTCCTATAAATTAAAAAAATTATGACCGGATCCAGACCCAATCCATGTTGGATAGGTCTAATGTAGACTCGAGTTTGAACTCGTTTCATTATCATTCCAAAAGATTACCATCAATTTTATTTTCCCTTATATAAAAAAGATCAAAATGTTTCATCTTCATTAATGAATTGAATATTAACTAAATATGGATCAAAATTACTGTTTCAATCCGTGACCAACATTTTAAACGTGTTTGTGTATATTTGACGACAATCATTCTAAAATAGATTCGCAATATTTTATGCTTTAAATTAATACGGGAATGTGCAATTGTATATTTAGTCAATTATATTAGTAACACATATCTTTGATGAAATTTATAGACTTAAATTAAGTTTGCCATATCTGAGGTAAGTTTTCTAAATGTTACGTTTCAAAAGTGATAAGTAAAGTTTTTAATTGAAATTATATCACAAATTTTTTTATTAATAGAATATGAATAATCACATGATACCCAAAAAAAAATAAAAATCAGTTCACTTGGGTGAGAACGTAATACATAGAAAAATAGAAAACTAGCCATTATGACCCGAAAATAGAAACATCAAATTTAGTGATCAAACACTATAAGACCATATGAATCAAATTTCAAAAACTTAATAGATATATTAATTTTAAAAAACAAAAAATAGTAATAATGTGATTTATGTAAATAAATAAGAATAGTTAAATATATAAGATGACAAACATAGTTTTAATATTTTGAAATTCTAAATTCATAATTTCACCATTTTCATAAAATTTGTGGCATTTCTTATTTTATGGAGTATAAAATTAAGAAACATATTTTTTTGACACATTTATTCCTTATTAATTTTTCTATTTTACATTCTTCATTTAATATTTCTATCATTAATATATTTCTAAAAAAAATAGATATTAATATGTATAGTTCGGAAAAATATTGTTAAAAATAAAAAAAATGACAAATTTTTTAAAATAAAAATTTAGATCAAATTCGATTTATCAAACTGGGGAGTATCTATCTAAGTTGTTGATGGAAAAAAAAAATACTACTACTAATAGTTTTAAAAACTCCTCAAAACATATTTTTCCTAAACGGTGATACTAGCGCGATTAAAAGATATTTAATTTATTTATTTGGACTATATTACTCTCATACTTTCACACCTTTCTATTTAAAATGTTCAACATTACTTTCACACTATTAAATGAAAAACCTTTTATATACTCTATTCTGACAATATTTTCAAATTTAAACAAATGTCATTAATTTTTTCTGCACATACTCAAAATTCAACTCAATTATTTATTTTATACATAAAAATTTATATAATTATTCTTCAAAATCTCCACTAAATTCATTTTTCTTATTGCGGGCGTGCCACTTCATATGTGAAAATAATCATGGAACCAAGTGAGTATAAAACTTTGATTTAAAAAGATAATTTTTTAACTAATTATTAGGAAAAGGAATTGTCTAGTGTTTAGGTGTAGAGGAACCGTTGATTGGCTTGTAATTAGGAAACAAAAAACACCAACCACTAGTGACGTTGATGTTCCAACAGCTGGCACAATTCACGGTGCAGATGCACCATTCTTTTCCCCCTCCTTATATTTTCACTTTTTTCAGGTAAAAATAGTTTTTTTTTTTTTTTTTTTTAAATTCATTATCTACAATAGTGTATGAGGAATTTAATACATAATTTTTTAGTATTAAATAAAATAGACTATTAATTTTTTTAATAAAATACTGTAATAAAATTGAAATGTGATGTAATTTTAAAATATTTAAAAAACAAAGTTTAAAATGAAAAAATAACTTTATTATTAAATTAAAAAATAATGAATTAAATTTAAAACGACCATTTATAGCACATGATGAATAAAAAAATGGAACGAACACATTATTTGACAAATATATACTCCATATCTCTACAAAAGATTTTTTTTTTCTTTCCATTTGTCTCGGAAAATAAATTACGGCACACTTCTCTTTTAGAATGGATATTTTATCCAAGATAGTCAATGCAACATGTTTTTTTTATATACAATATTTATTAAATGAGGTTCATCAGAAATCGAATGCAGAACGTGTAGACGTAATCTTAAAATTCTAATACTATAAAAAAAAAATTATCTCATCTAAAAATTTAAATATGTAATAAAATTAAAACGAAGTGAAATACTTAAACGATTAAAGTACGTCCAAACTCAAAATTTACTTGTGCTCTTTTGATTGAACTACTCATGCAAGGAGGATATATTTGTCATTTCATAGTGATGTTAATTTTTTTTAATTTCAATAAATATTTTGATAAAGTATGGTCCAATTATAAAATAGGTAGAAGAAATTGATAAGAGAGGGAGGACAAATGGAGTGAGTGGAGCCACATTTATTTCCTAATTTGTGAAGTCTATTTCTTCATGTTTGGCCCAAGATGGCTCAATTGCATTTATGTAGAGTTGAAAAACACTATTCCATTTATTGGAGGAGTGTTTGCAAAGGAGTGTAAAATACTCCAATGAATATTAATTAATTTATATATAAAATTGATAAATTGTAAAATCAATTATTTTTTCCTATTTTTTATAAAAAAATTCACATTTACTTGTTTGTTATTCTAGAAAAAACCTCTTTTTTTCTAGACTACTGTGACCTCATATTTTCATATCACATCAACTCAATTTTTTTTATTCAAATCAAATCACATCAATTTCTATTTAATGTATTATTTTATCATATTTTTTAATAAATATGTCCAAAAGACATGAGAGGTTTTCTTGGAAGTGAATGGATTATGGAATACTATAAATCAAGAATTACATTTTTCAATTATTTGAAATTAATAACTCCTATCTCAAATGAAATAACCAATGCTTTAGGAGAGGGAGTTTGTTTCTAATTAATTCATGTTTTCTCTGATTTTTAGATTGTCTTAATTAATTATTTCTCATTTTCAATGTCTTTCAAAAATCTGTCTAATTTTTAAATTGTCATCTCCTCAAACTAAAGGATGATGTATTTGTCCTTTCATAATTCATAGTCACTCTTAATTTTTCCCTGAAATTCTAAAACATCCATTATTTATAATTGAATCGGATTAATAATACAATTTCATTCACTTGCACATAAAATTAAATCACGTTTACTCTACAAACAAAAAAAACTATATCATTTTAATATTATTGAAATTTCAATCACTACTAAATTTAAAAAATTGATTTTTTAAAAGTCGATTAAAAAAGGCCATAAAGAAAAGAAGAATGAAAAGGGGGACCAATGAAGAATGTTTTAAAATGCATGATTACATGGTTAACACTTTTCATGTATTGGAGGTCTCTAAGTTTACTTTGAATTTAGCTAATTCTCATTATTATTCCTTATATTTATAGAAAATACTTATTTTAATAGTATAGTCATTAGTCGGTCCCGGCCCTTCCAACCACAAAAGTGACATGAAATAATAATATAATTAATAATTAATTATACTTAATAAACTTAAGCTAATCACCAACTCACCAAGTTAGGAGAAAACTGTTGAGTTGATGATGCTTATATTTTATTTAAGAAAAATGTTTGTCAAACTATCATGAAAATATATCAATAACTTATTTGATCCTTGAATTGACCAAACTTCACAAATAGAATTAGCTTGATTCATATACTTTGAGTAGTTTTAATATTTCTTGACAACAATGAAATTGCTTTTAATGAGTTAAGCATGCATGATTCTATTTTCAAGTCAAACGTGAATAGCGTTGTAATTGAATCGAATTGAATTAACGTACATGATTGTTCAAGTTCGTTTAAAACACGATTGAGCGTCGAAATTTATGCTTGAGTGTGTGCAGTTATTCAATTTATCGTAGAGCTCTAGTTAGTTATTTTGTACTTTTGTGTTTGTTTTTTTTCCAATGAAGTGTAGGACAACGTCTCATGCGTGAGGCGTGACATTTTTGTCTGTTTTTTCTGTACTTATTTTTTTTCAAAAGAATTTTAAAAATATACGAAATGTCACGCCTCATGCAAGTTTTTGTATTGTTCTAGAGTGTATACTTTCTTATTTGTTGAGTTCGAGCTCCAACCAAACTTCACGTGATTAAATATAAAAGTTTATTTGAATTTATTTAATAACACATAAAAGTTTATTTGAATTTATTTAATAACTATGTTTAAATGAACTCAAGAATTTCAAGTTGAGAATCAAATAACTTGATTTAATTTTTAACCTCAATATTTTTATCTAAAAAATCATTTAATTATATGTATAATTAACTTAAATTATTCTCCCTCCATCCCATAAAAATAAGTATAATTATTTTTGCAAAAATTTAGAAATGTAAGTTATTATAGTTAGAACATTACATTTTTACTTTGTTTTCCCATCTTGCCGTTATGCCTACTAGTTTTTCAAGATAATTTTTAGTGCCTAAATATTGATTTGAAAAGTTTTCAAAAAAAAAATAAAAAATATTGATTTGAAAAAGAAAAAAAAATGTCAAGTAGGGTTAGGGATAAAAATAAAATAAAATTAACGATGCATTAAATATAATAGCTGGCCTATTTTTGTGGAACAATAAAAAAAAAGTCAATTTTTGTGAGAGGGTAAGAGTATATATATATATATTTAATGATCTCACTACTCACCACATAACACTCTAAACACACTTCATAACTTTTTGTAAAGAAAAAAACATGTATAAAATAATTAAGTGTTACTTATAAAATATATAGATAAATCAGCATTCCACTTTAAAACGTATAAAATATCTAATGTAATCATATAGGTCCATCGTACAGATTGAAGAAGGGACAATTACAATTTTAACCGAATACACAGTGGAAACAATAATGTTAATTTTTTTTAAATGCAAATATCATGCAAACATTTTCCTAATAATCTTCTTGCATTTTTCATTATTGTTACATGAGAAATAAGTTTGACTTTGACTAATCGCAGGACACATTACCAGAAAATAGAAAGAAGAAAATGTTTTAAAACGTTAAATTAGGTAATTAAATTAAATTTACCAGCTATTCAGTAGCTAACCAAACCTACTTGAGAAAAATGTCCATTTCATTAATCAATGAAATTAATTAAGGTTAATTAATATTTGTTGCATCCTAATCTGACATTAATAATTTGACCCTAAATCTCAACAATGCAGATTATTATCTTTTCACTTTTTAAATAGAGAATTGATAGCTCAAAATATTTAATTAAATTTTGCTTTACTCTTAAAACACAAATTACATTATGCTTATTTTCAATTCAACCCACTAAAATCTATTTTTTAATTAAGAAAATTCTTTATTATCATCCCCTAAAGTTAAGACAAGTATGTTAGAAAGTGAAAGGGAGAGAAGATTGAAGAGATTTTATTTTTTATTTTTAATTAAGGGTAAAATATCACTTATTTTGATATAGAGATAGAGAGTATCTATATTATGTCTTTGAGAATTGAAACAAAACATATAATTAAATGAAGAAATGCAAATAATATTTTTGAAGTAATTTAGAATTCATCCAAGATATGGTGAGTTTTAAATTCACAAAAGTTATTAAAATAATAATGAAGAATTTTAAATTTGAGTCAATTCAATAAATTAAATAATTTCCCTATTTTAGATTGAATTCATTATGGTATATTCGTTAACTCGTTTCTAAAAAAAGAAAGGTGTAAAAATTTATGTGGGTAACTAATAACAAATGTATAGTATTCATTTTCGATCGAAAGAAATGTTAAGCATGCGACCACTTTGACCGTGTTCAAACACTAAACTTGACGTTAGATCAAAGTGATCGAACACTGAACATGACGTTGTAGAATATTTAGCCCGGTGAAAAAATAATGGAGTAACCAACCAAGTCTTGTTTCTCTCTCATCAACTATTGGCGAACAGTACTTTCCATACCTTTTAAGCTCCCCATGCTTGAAGATATACTTGCACACACCCAAAAAAACTCCACCAAAAAATCTCTCAAGATATCCTCCTAATTCATCTTACCTCTCTCTCCATAATTATGTCCGCAATCTCGTAATTCTCTCAATACTTGCTTTTTATAGCTTGTTTTCCGGTGGAAAACTTTCTAATTTTTTTGCTAATTTCTTCTGCGCTGTGAGATGAGCGGCCTTGTTTAGAATTATCTTGCTATGGATTCTGAGGTGTTGATTAACGGGTACAACGACAACATGGACAGTGATCTCCGGCCGGAGAAGGTCAATTCCGACGCCGGGAAAGGTAATTTGGGTGTAATTTTAAGATATTTGTTTCTTTTCAACTCTTTTCGCTGGACTCCAGATTTTACTTGTTAATTCATTTATGCTTTTGCAGTGGATGCCGAGAGAGCTTTATACACAGAACTATGGAGGGCTTGTGCGGGTCCTCTGGTGACCGTTCCTCGTGAAAATGAGCTTGTTTTCTATTTTCCCCAGGGTCACATAGAACAGGTTTTTTTACTTTTAATTTTCCATTTTTTCTGCAATTAATACTTTTCTGAATGCGCGATTCACGAAGGGGATGAGGTTTTTGCTTGATCTATGATTCTATGTTAGTCATAAATCCTGTTAATTTAACATCCAGTTCTGGATTTTCTGCCATTAACTGGTGGAGTATAATTAATATGAGTTGTTATACAGAGTGAAAAAAATTCTCCGCGTAGATTTGAAAATTTTGAGAAAAAATCTACAAGTGTTTGGTTGAAGAGGGGTTTCATTAAATTTTAATTAATATTTCCAAATCAAAAGGGTTTTAAGTTTAGCCATCTGCTCATAGTTTGTGTGGGTGTTTGTGAGTAGGTGGAGGCATCAACAAATCAAAGCTCAGACCAGCAGATGCCGGTGTACAATCTTCCTACTAAGATCCTTTGCCGAGTTGTTCATGTCCAATTGAAGGTACTTGCCATTTTTTGTTCTAAACTTTGTGCAAATTGTTAATTGAGCTACTGGATTTTCAGGATGATATATAAATGACATAATGCTCAAAAAGTCCCTAGACTATTAACTTTTGCTTTGATAGGTTCCAAAACTATTTTATGTTTTATTTAATTCTAATTATATATCGATATTTTTTCCACAAGTCATTTTAGGTACCCATCACCTAATTATGGGGTTTAAAACGATTTGCACTAAACACATTTGGATATTAATAAAATTAATGTACATACTATTATTTGGTGACACTATTAAGATAAATTGAAAATTTTCTTCACTTTTCATCTTGAGAAAATTTCATATTTTAATACTTGAAGGACTTTTTAGAATAAAAGAATAGTTTAAGAACCTATCAAAACAAAAGTTGATAGTTTAGGGATCTGTTAATGCACTATGCCTATATAAATTGCTTCTTAAGAGGTTTTTGTGTTTTGTAACCTTTTATTATGTTGTACGTGTTGTGTGATTAGGCTGAAGCTGATACTGACGAGGTGTTTGCTCAAATTACTTTGATGCCGGAGTCTAATGTAAGCTGATCTGTGCTGCTTTATGTACTTCTCTCAGTTCCGTATTTTGGTTTCATTTTTCTGGAATTATTTCGTAATTCAATTTTCTGTTCCAGCAAGATGAGAATGCAGTTAAGAAGGAATCACTTCCTTCTCCACCACCACATTTTCACGTCCATTCTTTTTGTAAAACTCTTACTGCATCAGATACAAGCACTCATGGTGGGTTCTCTGTGCTTAGACGACATGCTGATGAGTGCCTGCCTCCACTGGTTAGGATGAATCTGGCTGAAGTCTATTTGATTTTCTAAGTTCATTTTGTGGTGTTAGTTATGCGTTTCTGTTTTCTATGATAGGACATGTCAAAGCAACCTCCCACTCAGGAGTTAATGGCCAAAGATTTGCATGGAAATGAGTGGCGATTTAGACACATTTTTCGTGGTAAATTTGCAATTTATCTCAGTTCACAGTGTGCTCACTTTTTCATGTTATCTAATTTGTTTGATTGAAACAAAAGGAAAAGGAAATGAATTTTATTGAAGTCTGCAAATTGTTTGACTTTTTTAGTTTTCTTAGGATGCCTTATATGATACTCCTTCCATTCCTAATTATCTGTTTGATTCTATCCAAAATGTTGTTCCTAATTATTTTCCAGTTTCCTAATATCAACAAAAAAATTCCCCTTTTTTCCACCAATACCCCCCAGATAAATACCAACCATCTTCTCGTAATATAGACTTATTTAATTGTGGTCTATATGATCATCAAGTAGTAATATATAAGCGTGTAAAAGTCTTTTGATATACTATGGATAAAATCAGACAGATATAGGAGTGGAGGGAGTAGTTATTTTGGTTTAGTTTCGGAGTTTAGGGAATCAAAAGCAGTTTTTTGGTTAAAGAAGTGAAAATGGGTTTTAAGAAATCTAGTTCATTCAAAATACTGTAGAGTTAATGAAAAAGATAAGAAGATACCTGTTAATACTAATGTTTGATTCAGAGAGATCAATAAATAAGAAGATATCATTCACGCAGAGTATACAGTTTCCTCAAAACACATTCAATCTTCGGGAAATTATTTCCAGTAACCTCTTCCACTTAAAATTTTGTGTGAAAAAAGGGTCATTTAAATAAAAAATTAAGAAGGAAGGCCTTTTAAATGTGGTTTTATGTTGACTAGGCCCTTTTAATAAAGATCCCATCATCTTCCTGAGAACTGTTTTTTTTTTTTTTTAGTGAGTGTGGTTTTAAAAAAAGTGTACCATAAGCATCAAAACTAAATGGAGATTTAAACCCAAGTGTACCTCACATGCTAGTATATTGCTTATATTGTGTAGAAATTCATGTCTCCTCAGGCTAGTAATTTTGATGAATTTTCTGAATGTCAGGTCAACCACGGAGACACCTCCTTCAGAGTGGTTGGAGTGTCTTTGTTAGTTCAAAGAGGCTTGTTGCTGGGGATGCCTTCATATTTTTGAGGTTTGATACTGTTTTTCTTATGCCCCCTACCATATTTATACTAATATTCATGATGCCAGATATGAAAATGTTACACATTTTCAGAGGTGAGAATGGAGAGCTACGTGTTGGAGTTAGACGTGCTATGAGGCAACAGGGTAATGTCCCTTCGTCAGTCATATCTAGCCACAGCATGCACCTTGGTGTCCTCGCAACAGCTTGGCATGCCATTCAGACCAAAACCATGTTCTCTGTTTATTACAAGCCCAGGTATGTGATATATCTCCCTCTCAAATTTTTTCGCATGCGAATGATTGTTGATTCCTTAATCAACTTTTAAAACATATTAATGTGCTAATATAGGTGAGCTGTCCTTTGTTTTTCTGCGCCAACGATATTTGTTATTGTACTCCGTAATAAAAATTGTTTGCTGCTGTCAAAGATGTGGGGTTTAATAGGGTTAATGCCTTTTAGGAGTGGTTAATAGTGTATGTATGGTCACTCTGGGTTCTTATTTATGTTATATATGTTACAGAACAAGCCCGGCTGAATTCATTGTTCCGTATGATCAATACATGGAGTCTGTAAAAGAAAACTACACCATAGGAATGAGATTTAAAATGAGATTCGAAGGTGAAGAAGCTCCAGAGCAGAGGTATGCAGCAATAGCATGTCTATAATGTTAAATTGTTAATAGGTTCTACCAACAATTACAAAAAATTTGTTTAATGTTAATCTTGTAGGTTTACTGGAACTATTGTTGGCATTGAAGATGCTGATTTAAAAAGGTGGCCAGAATCTAAGTGGAGATGCCTTAAGGTATCCTTCTTGGATCCAACTAAAGTTTGGACTCTTTACTAATGTTTTTCAATCTGTCATTTGGGCGTTTAGAGTTTATTTCATAGTTCTCCTTTTAAGGTGCGATGGGATGAAACTTCAGCAATTTCACGGCCAGATAGAGTTTCGCCCTGGAAAATTGAACGCACTCTCTCTCCACCTGCAATGAATCCACTTCCAGTGTCCAGACCTAAAAGGCCTCGATCAAGTGTCATACCCTCATCATCTGAATCCTCTGTACTAACTAGGGAAGGTGTGTGCATCACATTTCAGTTTGATTGATGAACTTTTATGACATCTAAATTTTGCTATAAGTGAGTCTGCTTAATCAATCATATCTGGTACATTATAGGTCCATTAAAGATTCCTGTAGACTCTTCGCCTGGGTTTCAAAGGGTCTTGCAAGGTCAAGACTTACCGGCCTTTAGAGGCACTTTTGCTGAGAGCAATGAGTCAGACTCTTCGGAGAAGCCAGTGTTGTGGAAACCCTCATTGGATGATGCAAAAATTGATGTTTCCACTTCAAAAAGATATGAATCCGATCATTGGCTACCCTTAGGACGCCCAGAGCCATCATTCACAGATCTACTATCAGGTTTTGGCTCAAAAATTAATGGCGATCAAGCAATTTATAAGCGAGCCCAAGAACACGAAGCAAAGTTTGGCTTAATCGGGAACATTTGGTCTCTAAAGCCTCCTAGTCTCTCACTTAATATTATGGATTCTAGCTTGAAAAACCATGTGCAAGGTGCTGACACTTCTTATGAAACGTTTGGAGGATTTTCAATGGCTCCTGATCTTAGAGTTGATAATCAGCAATCAAATTGGTTGATGCCCCCGCCTCTTTCGACGTACCTTCAACCTTCTCAGTCTAGAGAGCTGATGCCGAAGTCTGTATTAGCACAACGCCTTGAATCTATGAAGCCAAAGGAAGGGAATTGCAAGCTCTTTGGTATTCCTCTCATAAGTAGGTCAGAATCGGAGCAAACATTATCACACCGAAATGTGATGATTGATCCATCTAGTTGTATGCAAAATGTGGCTCATTCTCATCAATACCCTGCATTTGATTTTGATCAACGGCCTGATCTATCAAAGGGATCGAATGTGGCAGATCATGGAGTTTCCCCTATCGAGCAAGAAAATCATTCTCAGATCTTCCCTTCAGTGGCAGATAGAGAAAACAAATGTCATTCTGTTTCCGCAAGGAGATGCACAAAGGTTCTCTTATCTGGGACGTTGTTAATATTTCCTCTCAAGTTATAATATCATTTCTCTTTTTCTGAAAAAATCTCTTGATTTCAGGTTCATAAGCAGGGTTCCGCCCTTGGTAGGTCTGTGGATCTTGCGAAGTTCAACAATTACGATGAATTGATTTCTGAATTGGATAGTCTCTTCGAATTTAGTGGCGACCTCAAGGCTAGAAACAAAAATTGGCTAGTGGTATATACTGATGATGAGGATGACATGATGCTTGTTGGAGATGATCCTTGGGAGTAAGATATCCTCCAAACTCTCTAGAATACGTAGAATTTTAAATAGATGAAATTTTGTATGAGACGTGATACTGTTGCAAAAGTATCACGTCTCGTACAAGTTTTTGTGTTTTAAATATATCTTGCTAACCCCAAATTCATTAATCATTATAATGGTCATTGGATGTTCATTTCTCCTGGCTCCTTTTGAAAACAGGGAATTTTGTGCCATGGTTCGTAAGATCTTAATCCTTACAAAAGAGGAAGTGCAACGTATGAAACCAGGGACCTTAAACTCAAAAGGAGAAGAAATTTCTTCGTTCGCAGAGGGCGTGGATGCTATAGTGGAGAATAATTTGCCATCATTGAGCCCGGGCGATTGCTAGTTGTTGTCTCCTATCCTGGTAATTATCTATGTTCACTATAGAATTTTCTTGTGCAAAAAGCTATAGTTTCCGCAACTTATCAATTAAAATGGCATATAATAATGTATGCATGTCTTAAGAGACTTGAGAAGGAATAAGTATATATATTCCTTTGTGATAAGGGGGTGTTTGTTTATGGCTGCCCACCCCACTTTATTTCAAATAGAGATCCAAATCCAGATACGCCTTTTACTATTTATCAAATCCACCCATTGGATTTAAAAATCCATAAACAAACAACCCCATTACCACAATTGTTATCATATTTTCTTTCCTCAATGGTCATATGCAACGTGTTTTGAAGTGCGTTTTCTTGCTATGCAACTACACAGGTATTGGTTGAGGCAAAAAAAAGAAGTTATGATCCACTAACCGTAGAGTTATGGGGACGTTGATTAGTGAAATGCGGTGGATTCCCTTCACCATGGTGCCTGGATTCCCCATATATTTAGTATTTGCAATTTTGAACCTTTTTCTCAGGTCAAATATACATAGTATACACTACGTTATATAAGCATGCTACCTGCCACCAATCACTCAACGTCTTATCGTCTCAATTCCTGTGCATCGTGTTATTGCAGAATATAATCTACGGTATTAAGTATGTCTTGTTTTCTTACATAGTATATTGCCGGCATTAGTATGGTATGAGTACGTGTATTTGTCGTGTTAAAAGTTGCGACTTTGTTTACGGTTGACATTTCTTGTGGTTCATTGCCTATTAGTGTATAATCTAGTCACTTTTGTACAGGTAATAATTGATCAAGTATTGTATTTTCTTGTTTGGTGCAACTTTCTCTTATGTTCTTGTGTAGCGTAAAGATTATAGAAGGTAATGGAACTATACATCCAGAAGGTTGGTTTGCACAAATCAAAATAAACATTGAGCGAAATTACTGGTCAGAATTAAAGCATTTGAATTGTTAAATAATATTCAGATCAATAATTTGGGAAATTTGTATAAAAATGTTTGTGATTACTATATTATTTTCTGTTCACTCTACACATTTTTAGAATATACAGGGCACAAGCTTTTTGTATACTAACAAAAAACACGTTTAAACTAGTGAGTATGGTAACGGAAAGCGAGACTTTTGAATGCTTAAACGATTTCACACTACCATTTTTCCCGTTCAAAATAGTGAGAGGCAAGAATTGGTAGTGACGTAGAAAAGTAGGCTTGTTGCATTGCAATCAAAAGAAAACAAAATAGGGTTGATATTTTCAGTTCCCACCCCAATTCCTGGGATCTCAACTTGTGGCCCTACTTACTCCACATCCTCTAATTTCATTTTCTCCCCCTACAAGAAGAATTCAAAAGGAATTTTAATACATAAAATTAAAATTGATAAGGAAAAACACAATGAAAATATATGTGTTCGTCGTTAATTTTGGTGAAAATTTGAAATAAACTTTAAAAAGACGCGACAATGTTGTTCTACAATATTCATTCAGATAAATGACCGTCTAGACTTACGTCGAATTTCATTTCCGTCTAAGCATGTCGATTTGAGGAAAATCAGATTGATTATTAGCCATTTAGGCGGCTCCCTCACCGATATCTACATGACTGGTTTTGATTGGAAATTAAAACTGAGATGCAATTCAATATAGAGTAAGTTTCTTATTAGGTCGGGTTTAGCACAAAACTCTAGTCTCTATTACAAAATACAGGTATTTCAAGTTTAAATAACTGTCTAAACAATCAAACATTAAATTTCATGTTAAACTCATATATAGAGTACACAGTATAAAATTAATAAACATTTTTTTATACATTTATCCCTCATTAATTTTTCTCTACGTCTCTATTTTTTTTTCCCACTCTTTTCCTTTGATCTATCCAAAAAAAGGTCATTAATATATTTCAAAAAAAAAAGTTATATTTATTTAAGATCAAATGCAATAAATTTTATAAAATGGAAAGTGTAATATATAAATATAGCCCTCGATACAATCTTCAATATATTAGGCATGGATAATAATAGTGAGAAGTTAATAATTTTTATCATTATTTTTCTATTTATTTTTTTCCATAATTGCGTTGTTTTCACGTGCAACTAAAAAAAGAAAAATAAATAAGAAAAAAAGTTCGAGAAGTATGTGCAGCGTAGAGTGAATGTAACTGGAGGAGCCACGCAACGCAGTTATTGACTTAGGAGATATTTGTGGGTGTATGACGGTGCACCGTAGTAAATGGAAGTAGCGTATAAGAAAAAAGAATCGAAAATATTCAAAGATAAAAATAAAAATACAAAAAATCGGGCAAGAGAGAGAATTGGCGATTATCATCCACATCTATCCATCTATCTATATATCATCACTTGTATTTCAGCCTTGCACTCTTGCAAATCCGGCCGACCTAATTCGGGGTCTCTCTACTTTCTCTCTCTACACAACCAAGGGGACCCTTTTGTTACCTCTTTTCATCATTTCTGTTGAATTGGGATATTCCTTAATCCTTCATCCAGGTGAGGTATCCTTGATTTGTCCACGTCTCGGATTCAATTTATGAGCCTTTTCTGTAATTTGAGGCTGTTTTGGAAAGAATCTGCTGTTTAATTGTTGATTGGATTGACTTTGTAAATTGAAGTTAAGGTGTTTGTTGAAATGACTACGTGTAATCCGAATTTGTTTATTTTCTGAATAGTGGTATGATAACTGTTTCTTAGTGTTGCTGTTGGCTTTAGTTAACGAATTTGAGCTTTTATGTTTCTGGATTTGATTCCGGTTATTGAATACTCTAAGTATATTCTTTACTTGCTCAAATTTAATTCTTATTGATCTATGTATTTTTTCTCTAACATAATACTGGTTCAAGTGTTGATTATATTCATACTTCTTGGTATATATTTGTGTGGTCTTGATGAAGCTCAGAAAACCAAATCTTACTACTTTGTCATTCAATATTTTTTTGTTTCTTCTCCCAGTTATCTAATTGCTTTAAACATACTTGTAGATCCTTGAGGAAGATATGGCGCGCGTTTTAGTTCAATCAACCAATCTGCCATCTTCAGTTGGCTTGACAAACGGTGCACAGTTTGAGAGCTCGAACAGAACTAAAAAAGCATCTACAATGCTCTGCTGTTCACAGTCCACACCTGCAAGGATGACGAGTTTTGCAGGCCTGCGTGGAGCTAATGCTTTGGATATGTTGGTGCAGAAAAGTGGTCTGTCACTCCAATCAAAGGTGGCTGCTTCCACCTTTAGAAAGCGAGGGAAAAAACAACAACGCATGGCTCCACGAGCCATGTTTGAGCGTTTTACAGAAAAAGCAATCAAGGTGATTATGCTTGCACAAGAGGAGGCAAGACGACTTGGCCATAATTTTGTTGGAACCGAGCAGATATTGCTGGGGCTTATTGGTGAGGGCACTGGAATCGCTGCTAAGGTGCTCAAGTCCATGGGAATAAACCTCAAAGACGCTCGTGTTGAGGTGGAGAAAATAATTGGACGCGGTAGTGGTTTTGTGGCTGTGGAGATACCATTTACTCCTCGTGCAAAACGTGTTTTAGAACTTTCTCTAGAAGAAGCTCGACAACTTGGTAACTTGTTTTGCACCTTTTTAACTCTTGTTGATTATTGGTGCATGTTCTTATTCTTTATTCATCAGCGATGTTGTTTGCTGAGTCTGTAGCTACTACTGTTTAGGTTTCCTCTCTTTATGGCTGTAACCATTAAAGCAGATTTAAGGGGGAGCTTGGTTCAAAATTCCTGAACGGGAATGATAACGGCGTAATTGTGATGGTTAATGAGAACAAAATATACATTCCCACTTTCTTTTTTTGTTTTTCCATTTTCTATAAAGGAAATACTACTCACTGTCACACTCTCTCTACTTTATTTCTACTTTATCTCCACTCTTAAACGTTCACTTTTTACATAAACAATAAATTTTCCTTAAAAATGGGAATTATAAAAATGGATGGAGGGAGTAATTAATTCACCTACACTGTACTTCTTACAGGGTAATGATACTCAAAATAAGTTAATCATTCTTCCCTCCCCTCCTATGATCATCCTTCCTCAATCATTCCATTATTTCTCAATCACTGATCCATTTTTGTCCCCTTAATTCCAAAATTAGAGCCAAAACACTGATGATGTTCCACCGTTTCCATTTAATAATTTGAACCAAGTGCCTCCTAAATGTTTGCTTATTATTCTTTTATATTACCGCAATGATGCAGTTCTTGTATTCGGTTTATTCAACGTGGTTCATTATTGTCACTTTCCTGTTGATTCAGGCCACAATTACATTGGATCGGAGCATTTGCTGCTGGGATTGCTCCGTGAGGGTGAAGGTGTGGCAGCTCGAGTCCTCGAGAATTTAGGTGCGGACCCCAGCAACATTCGAACTCAGGTAAGTATTTCTACTTTTTCTGCAGTTTACATACTTTCGATTACTTTGCAACTGAAGGAAATCTTTTGGACAAAGTAGGTTATCAGAATGGTCGGTGAGAGCGCAGAGGCTGTTGGAGCTGGTGTTGGGGGTGGCAGCTCAGGCAACAAGATGCCTACACTTGAGGAGTACGGTACCAATTTGACCAAGCTAGCTGAGGAGGTAATATTTTTACAATTTTATTATTTTCTGATGTTAAATTATTATTATTGAGGTCTAATGTGAGGTCATCAATCATTGATAATTTCAGGGTAAGCTAGACCCTGTTGTTGGAAGGCAGGCTCAGATCGAACGTGTCACTCAAATTTTGGGAAGGCGCACGAAAAATAACCCTTGCCTCATTGGAGAACCTGGGGTTGGGAAAACTGCCATTGCTGAGGGCCTAGCCCAGAGAATTGCGACTGGAGATGTTCCAGAGACGATTGAGGGAAAAAAGGTTAGCTTGTTGACAGTCTTTATTATGAGAACTATTGAGAATATCTGAGCTAGTTTATTTTTCCTTTGAGCAAGTTGGATTTTCATCACATGCTGATTCCTCTTTATGCTCTAATTTTCCGTTTCTCTTATGGGAACATGAAAATTCTTATAATGGTGATCTGTAGCCACAAAGAGAAAATGCCGGCTTAAATTTAGTTGGTCTTCTGTTTTGATGCATTAAAATTTTGAAAATAATGTTTTGATGTAAGTGGTATCTGTTTTTATGCTCTACTTAACCCCCCCCCCCCCTCACTGTATGGATGCGTGATTCTAATTGTGTTGATTTGGGACATGAACAGCATAGGCTGGTCATAATTAGCTGGTCTTCTCCTTTAATGTTTTAGCCAATTTGTTTTTCAGTTAACCGTTTCTGTTACACTAGCATTACAATTTTCAAAAGTAGTTTGTTTTGGATGATTTCAGGTTATAACTCTAGACATGGGACTTCTTGTTGCTGGGACAAAATATCGTGGTGAATTTGAAGAAAGATTGAAGAAGCTTATGGAGGAAATTAAGCAAAGTGATGAGATTATACTCTTCATTGATGAGGTGCACACATTGATTGGAGCAGGAGCTGCAGAAGGGGCAATTGATGCTGCAAACATATTGAAACCTGCATTAGCTCGTGGTGAATTACAGGTTAGCTGAGACATAAGCCAACATATCTAAAAAATATACTTAGATAGGCTTTGGGTTTCATCATTGGATCTTTGTTGTGACATTATCTTATTTCCCTTACTATAGTATTTATCTTCTTCGTTCTTTCTCTTCACCTCTACTGCATCCTTGTGGTGCAACTAAGTTTTCCTTCAATCAAGTCAGAATTAGTTTCTGAAAATGATGGTAATTTTTTATTATCTAGTTGTTTGTTGAACTGATATAATTGCCAATATTATTTATTAATACCTTTCCTTGTTTTTAAATATGCAATCTCACTATATTGCAAATTTTATGTGAATTAACATCTTTGTGATATATGTGCAGTGTATTGGGGCCACTACCCTGGATGAGTACCGAAAACACATCGAAAAAGATCCAGCTTTAGAACGAAGGTTCCAACCTGTCAAGGTCCCAGAACCAACTGTTGATGAAACCATTCAAATTCTTAAAGGGCTTAGAGAACGTTATGAGATACACCACAAGCTTCGCTACACTGATGAGTCCTTAGTTGCTGCAGCTCAGCTGTCCTATCAGTATATTAGGTATGGAGTTATCTAGTTATTTGTCAATCATTTGATTGTTGTGCATTCTTTGCCACTTGCCTATGAAGTGGTTGCATGGACTATGAGCTCGATTTAGAAGACGTTAAGCTCCTCTAATTTTATTGGCAAAAACTTGTGTGAGACCGTCTCACGGATTCCTTTTAACCCATATTTTAAAATTTTGGATAGGATAATCCATTTTTTTTCCAAGCTTTTTGTTTATAAAAAAAAGTAACAATGTTTAAGTAAAAAGTGATAATGTTTTTAACAAAAGTGACTACCCGTCTCACGGATCTCATTCTGTGAGACGGTCTCACCCAAGACTAGCTCAATTTTATTTGCTCCGGAAATAAGACATCAGAGGCTTATAAACTGGCTTTAAGAAAGCAAGGAAACCCCACCTTTTTTTGTTTGGATATAAGATGTTATTTTGAGATGCCCCGTTACATATTAGACGTTCCACCATAAACAACTTACTTTATTATGAGATATAGCATTTTATAAACTCTAAAAACTTAAGATCATCACACTTTCTTAGCTAAACACCATGTAAATTGTGCTTACAGTATAATCGCCTACTCAGGTGTATTATTCTTCCTCTACTAGTTTATGCTAGGCATAATCTCATGCACTCCAGTTTCACGGTGCAACTGTAAACTAATACTTTAGTGAATACAACTAAAACTGTTTAGTGAAATAAAACAACTATACAAGACTGTCTTATGTAAGAAGTCTGTTTCCAATCTAGATACACCTGCACTTAGCACCTACCACTCTGTCCTTAACTCTATATCTGCACATTTCAGTGATCGCTTTTTGCCCGATAAAGCAATTGACTTGGTAGATGAAGCTGGCTCCCGAGTGCGACTTCGCCATGCTCAGGTACTTTCTTGGAACTACAAAAATCATTATTCACATTGCAATGTGTAATTATGGTTTTGTCCTATACAGCTACCCGAGGAAGCTAGAGAGCTTGAGAAAGAACTCAGGCAGATAACAAAGGAGAAGAATGAAGCTGTTCGAGGTCAGGACTTTGAGAAGGCAAGTTATTACATCTTTATGACATCTATACCCTTTTGTCATTATTGGATAGTTGTATAGATCTCTATATATAATTGGTTCATGAACTATATACTTCTATTTAATTTTAGGCTGGAGAGCTACGTGATAGAGAAATGGATCTTAAGGCACAGATATCTGTTCTCATTGACAAAAACAAGGAGATGAGCAAGGCAGAAAGTGAGGCAGGGGAAGACGGTCCAGTTGTAACCGAAGTTGACATTCAACATATCGTTTCTTCTTGGACCGGTATCCCAGTCGAGAAGGTATCAACCGATGAATCCGACCGTCTCCTGAAGATGGAGGAGACTCTTCACAAACGGATCATCGGGCAGGACGAAGCCGTCAAAGCCATCAGTCGGGCTATCCGCCGGGCCCGTGTTGGGCTCAAGAATCCCAACCGACCTATTGCTAGCTTCATCTTTTCCGGACCAACTGGTGTGGGAAAATCCGAACTAGCAAAAACATTGGCTGCCTACTACTTTGGATCTGAAGAAGCCATGATTCGTCTCGATATGAGTGAATTCATGGAGAGGCACACAGTTTCAAAGCTCATCGGTTCACCCCCCGGTTACGTTGGCTACACCGAAGGCGGGCAGCTGACCGAGGCCGTTAGACGTCGCCCATACACTGTAGTGCTTTTCGACGAGATTGAAAAGGCTCATCCCGATGTCTTCAACATGATGCTTCAAATCCTTGAAGACGGGAGGTTGACCGACAGCAAAGGAAGGACAGTAGATTTCAAGAACACGCTTCTGATCATGACATCGAACGTGGGAAGCAGCGTGATCGAGAAGGGAGGTCGTCGTATAGGTTTCGATCTAGATTACGATGAGAAGGACAGCAGTTATAACAGAATCAAGAGTTTGGTGACAGAGGAGCTGAAACAGTACTTCAGGCCTGAGTTCTTGAACAGATTGGACGAGATGATCGTGTTCAGACAACTGACGAAGCTGGAAGTCAAGGAGATTGCTGACATCATGCTGAAGGAGGTGTTTGAGAGGCTGAAATCGAAGGAAATTGAGCTTCAAGTGACGGAGAGTTTTAGAGACAGGGTTGTCGATGAAGGGTATAATCCAAGCTATGGAGCTAGGCCTCTGAGAAGAGCTATTATGAGATTGTTGGAGGATAGCATGGCAGAGAAGATGCTTGCGCGTGAAATCAAGGAGGGTGATTCCGTCATTGTTGATGTTGATTCTGATGGGAATGTGATAGTCCTCAATGGTGGGACTGGTGCCCCTCCTGAACCATCTCCTGAACCGGTGGTTGTGTAAATTTAAACTTTCCTGTGGCAGTAGACTGTCCATCAATCGGAGATTATCGAGCTCCGTCTTGGGAACAGGGATTATATCCAGCAATCGATACTGATCGAGATAATAGCACGTTGTATTAGGGATAATTTTCTACACAGTTGGATGTTAATTATTGTGGGATTTCTTGTTTCAGTTGAAATAATTATTCTTCATCTTTGTAATCGCTGTTTGTTTTGTTATGACATAATTCTGTAGCGTTACTGAGAATTGCATTGTCAACAGTACAGGGTAAGGCTATGGATTCTTGTAAGTTGTGCCTTTGGTTGTTTATATTGTGTGTTTGAAATAGTAGTGAAGGCAAAACAAGCTAGTTAGTTTTACACTATAATATCATAATCTTTGCAGCTACTTGTTGATCAATTAAGAATTTTTACTCCCACCTTGATTTTGTGCTTTTGTTTTTCTGGGTTTTTCCAATAAAAACAGAGTCTATATAACCAAACAATTCTTTGATAACAAAAACAGACGATGGTAAATCTCATTACTCAAAAAAATCCACATGAAAATGAATTTAAGCAGTCGATAATCGATCAACTCAAGAAGGAGGGCTGGTAACAATTTTATCGATGAGATCAGCAGCTTGTTGGATGCAAGTAATGTCGTCCTGGTTCTCTTCTTGCACAGTGATGTCGAATTCTTCTTCCAGCCCCATTACTATCTCCACCTGCACATTATCAATCAATATTCGAAAACTAGAAATCGGCTAATTATGATTGTTGTTTGTTTCGTTTCTTACAGTGTCGAGAGAATCAGCTCCGAGTTCTGCAAAAGTAGTTTGAGGGGTGAGTACTCTGTCATCAGGTAATGCCAGTTGCTTCCTCACTATCTTATACACTTTCTCCACTGTTTCTTCCTTTGCCTACACCATCCATCCATAATACTCTCTCAAATCTCAATACTCAATATATACATACATACAGATTAAAAAAAATGTGATCCAAGAATGAATGAGATGGATATATAAGTATCATACAGCACGAATTTGGTAACGCGATGTTCTGATACTAGGGAAATTGCTTGTCCTGATTCCCCATCCCATTGACACCAATCTTGAACTTGTCACCATCTGTATCAACAATAGTACAGAGAATGTGAAGTTATCAGCCATCAATTTTTTAAGGTTTGTTTATTTCTGTCAAGGCAGCTTCAATCAACCTAGTCTGGGAATTTTGCAAAATTAGTCCTGTAACTAAGTGGAGTGGCGTTTTTGGCCCAACGTAGCAATTTAATACCAGCAAGTCCCAATTTTTGCGCAATGCTGATAAATTTTGCCGAAATCCCATTATTTTTTGCTGGAATCTTGCATGTGATATTTGGGATTTCTGAAAAATTCTGACAAAATTTGGCCTCAAATTGCCAAAAGATTGAGAGAAGCAGGTACTAAATTGTCAAAACAAGAGCTACATTGTAAACCTGCAACTTTACATTGAACACCCTACTTAAATGTTGTAGTATTTCTTTACACAATTAAATAAAAAGAACAGCTCAGGATAATAAATTCATTCTACTGAAAACTCATGAATTCCCACCAGAGAAGCAGATAAGTAACATAAAGAATTTTTTTGCAAGAAAATCACTTTAAAATGCCAAAAAAAAGTAAAGGCAAGTGTATTTAAAAAAACATCCCTAAAAGCATAATCTTAACCTGGTTATTAATCTGGAAAGGCAATCGAGTCATCGACGTCCCAAAGCATAGAAAAGTAGCTGAAACCGACGCCATTGTAGAGAGAGATGATTGATTCTTTCACAAGTTTCAGAAACTGAATGTTTGTCTATCTGTTAAGTAGCACACTTGCAAAGATGAAGAATGAGGAGATGCATATGAGTGGTAAATATTCACTCAAATCAACTGCAAACCCTATCCAATATTTTGTTGTTTTCTGTCATCACCTTGGGCCACCTTCTCAACTTGCATTGGAATTCTAATTTAGGGTTGCAACAAAGAATTATTTTCCATCATTTTCTTTTATTTGGGACTTCTTTATTTTCAAAGACAATGCAGTCTAAATCTTTTTATTATTTAATATTTCATTTCATTCTAAATTTGTATTTCATCTTCCAACATAATAAAGAAAACGTTCGCAAATGAAGCATTTGGATTTTGTATTTACTCAAAAATGAAAAAAATAAAATAATAATAACCCTCTGAATTCAAATCAAACAATCACGTATCCAATATCAAACCCTACAAAATACAATTACCAAATATAGGGCGTACAACTTGTTGCATGAGCAACTACAGAACCGATGAAGAGTTTGTGCAAGTCTCGTCATCTTGTAACTAATTCTTGAATAACTTAATGACCCTAGATCATGTAATTTTGAACAGAAAGACGATCAGTATCCACGAGTAGATGAATCCCCGTTCATTTATATGTATCCAACACCAGGACAACGTTGTCCATGATAGGCTTTTTGCAAACAAGAACCACACCTAAGGCCTGGATCTCAAACCTATAGCACTATATATAGCCTGGAAGTTTATAATGAAGATATAAGCACTTATCTGTTTAGAGTTGATCCATTAAGATAACTTTTTGGTCAGTATAGAATAGAATAACAAGAAGCAAAAGTTCCAGATCAATTAAACCAAAATATAGGGAAATAAGTTAATGCTAAATTCTTGAATGTGTTCATCCATGGATCAAGAGGCACATAATTCAAATCTCTGGTAAAGTCCAGCAATACATTACTTCCTCACAACAAGAATAACAATTGTGACAACATCAATCACTACAAAACATATTCGTAGAAGCTAAGTAACTGGTGTGTCTTCCTTCCTCCAACAGAAAAGAAGAACAACTCTTATCATGATAAAACAGAGTATCACATTAATAGATTCTTCAAACATGCCAATAATTCATCTACGAAGTGACCGAACAGTGAGTTCGAATACACTTTACATATTTCAAATTCATAACAAGCCAAATTAATCTGGTCCAAAAGAGATGTACCTCATATTCTAGTCGACCCAAGCGGCAATCATCTGGTCCAACAAATCCACAACCTCTTTAGAACCAAAAGTACCACCATCACTCCCTGGAGTACTACGACCCAAAGCAGCATTCAGCTCAAGTGCTTCCCTAACCCTAGCCTCCCTCAACAAACCCTTGTAAATCCACATTCTTACATCACTCCCAATCATCAGATTCTCATTCGCCATCACCCTCAAAACATGAAGAGAATCCAAAACCATCCAATTCCTGCAAAAACCCTCAATCAAAGAAGCATAAAACTCCAAATCCATGGCCACTCCGCCCGGAAAATCGGGCCTCGAGACCCACTGGAAAACCTTAACGGCTCTCTTCGGGCAACCCTGCCGGAAAAAAGAGGAGACGAACATTTTAGCGATGGGCAGTAGGAACAGGGGGTTCCCCGTGTTTGGATTGTGCTTGAGGGCGTTGAGCAAGTGCATGGGGTGGGTGAGGTCGGGTTCTAGAGCGAGAGTGTTGATGAAATGGGAGAGAGAAAGTGAAGTCAGAGGTGGATTGGCCGTTGAAAGGGCGGCGGAGATGAGATTTGTGGCTTCTTTGAGGTGGTTCGAGGCGCATAGACGTGGGATTATGGCGTTGATTTGGTTCACTTCATCGTCAGTTAGAGCGCCGCCGCTATTTGTGGCGGTTGTTGCAGACGTCTCGAATTCTCTGATTGCTAACGGCGGTGGTAAGAAATTGAGGGACGGCTTCCGATGGAAGAACCGTATTTTCTCTGTCACCGATTTCATGGCGGCGGCGGGAGAAATCAAGGGAAAAATGACGATGATTCGATTGAAACGACCCAATTTCTGGATTAACTCTTAATAAACGTCTCAATTCTAAGAATTTCTGGATTAGGGCTCAATTTTAAATGTTTTTTTCTCTCTCACTTTTTTGGAGTGGAATAAATTAAACAAGTGGAAGTGTACTGAAATTTGCAAAAATCCAGTTTATTAATAGGAAATTTGTACTCCTCATTGATTTTCCTTTTGCAGAATTCATGATGATTTCATTTCAGTTCCTTAATCAGAAATCGTTCTGAGTAATTCTAAATTTTCGTCCTAAACCGCCGCCGGACGCCGTCGTTTCTTGTACTCTTGGCCGGAAAATGTATTTTGGGACGAAACATACTAATCAATTGATATGTTCAGTTCTATTTGTGTCTTCTCAAATATGACACACCAATCATTTTTTTAACAAAATATGAATCAATAAATGAGATAACGAAGCACTAAAAATCGATACATGTAATTTTATACACATATTTTATACTCCCGAGATTACTTTCATAGTTAGATGAACAATGAGGGATAATTTTATAAAACTTTAAGTATAAAAAAAATAAATGAATTGACTTTGGTAGGTGTGAAGAAAAAGTAATGTCCTTATTTTTTTTTTTTTTTTTTTTTTGATAAAGATAACCTCATATCTATTGAAATATATAAAAAAAATCACATTTAGATGTGTATTTTTAAAATATACTATTTTTTTTTTTGATAAGGAAAATATATTATATTAAGATTCAATTTTTGGGCCATAAGATATGTCCCACACGTCAGCACAAACAAAGCAGATTCAATTTTTAAAATATACTATTACTTATTGGGTACCATTACTAACACCCCAAAACATGTTATACACACCCCATCATTTTAAAAATAAAAATAGATAATTGTAAAATGACTAAATAATCCTTATACAAATTAAAGATAATTTTTTTAATAAAATTGAAAATATCTTAAAAAATATAATTAAAATCTGAAAAATATTTTAAAAGATTAATAAAATTTTAAAAAATAATTAATTTAAATAAATCAAATATTTTTAAAAATAATCTGAAAAAAATAAATGTTTTTTAAAAAGAAAAAAAAATATTCAAATAAAAAAAATTAAAAATAAATAAATTCGTAAATTTTTTAATAAATCATAAAAAATAATTAATTAAAAAATCAATTAAAATTAAGAATTCGAATAATGATAAATAAAATCTAAAAAATTAAAAAACACCTAAATCTTAAGAATTAATTAAATTAATTATAAATATTAAAAATATATTTGATTTAATTATTTTTAAAAATTTAGTTTAAATTTTTAAATTTTATTTAGCTTTATTTTATTTTTAAAGATTTTATTTTTTAATTTAATATTGAGTTGATTTTTCTTTATTATTTTATTTAATTTTTAAAAAAATCGTTAAACGTTAATTTTTTTTTTTCAGATTTAATTATTATTTTTTTCATTTTTTTAATTGATTGTTCCATTTTTAAATGATTTTTAAAATTTAGCTAATTTTTTTTAAAAAAATCAACGTTACACGTAATTGTATTATTAAATTTATTAATTTTCTGTTTATTAAATTTTAAATTTTATATGTTTTTAAACATTAAGTTAATTTTTATTAGTAATGAGGATTTAAGGGTAAATAGGAAATAATTGGGGTGTGTATAGTAATAAAAATTGAATTTTAAATTTTAATGGGGTGTGTTTAACATTTGGGGTGTGTATAACATTTTATGGGGTGTTATTAGCCCCACCCTTACTTATTTTACTAAAAAATTATGCATCAGTTGCACGGTTGACCTAATTAATACAATAAAAGGTTACTTCTTTGTAAAAAAAAAAAACACGATTTTATTTTATTTTACAATTATATATGACAAATTTTTTTACAAATATATCCACTTCCACTTATAATTGTTTGAGTATTTAAGTGAATTAACGGTATAAATTATTGGCTCACTCTTAAATTTAAACAAATTAATATTTCAAGTCAAGATTAAATTTCAGTATGAATTTAAAAAAATTAATAAATAAAGACTATTTTTTTTAGATAACCTCATATCTTTATTTTTTTTTTTAACAAAGATAACCTCATATCTATTAAAATATATAAGAAGAATAACATTAACGGGTGCGTAGATGTGTATTTTTAAAATATATTACGGAGTATTTGTAAAAAAAAAAAAAATGATTTTATTTTATTTTACAATTATATCATATGACAATTTTTTTACAAATATATCAACTTCCTTCTGTAATTGTTTGAGTATTTGAGTGAATTAATTGATTTAGAGCAAGATAATTTATTTATTTTTTGTGTAAAGAACTCTTTTTCTTTTTTTTTCCTTTTCAAATAACTCTTATTTTCTTTTTTTAATAGAAGAAATAATGATGTGGTATGATGATGTGTCCTTTTTTTTTTTAATACATGGAGTGCCAAGTCACCACTTCATTCTTTTCAAAGATAAATGATTAAAATTGAATAAATGATTAAAATTGAATAAAAAAATGATTGAAATTGAAAGTTTGAAACATAAAAGATGTATTTTGTAAAGTTTGAAACTTAAATGATTTATTTTAGAATGTTTTAAACTTATAGGACTTAAAAAAAAAAAAAATCCCCACTTTCCACACCCCTAGTGATATTATAAAATTATCACATTTCATTTTATAAATCTTTACAAAATATACATTTAGATCATGTTTAATAGTTTAGATTAAACCTATATTAACTACATTTCAGTTTTATTGATTGTTTGATAATTTAGATTAAGAATATATTATGTTTAAAATATATAAAATTTAGATATTATCATAATCTTAGTTTAGTCATGTTTGCTATCAAACATGATCTTACTAGTGCAAAATTGGTTTATTACGCGGGATTCTAAAATAAAATATTGTTTTTTTATTTAAGATTAATTGAAATTAAATATTTTAAAAATGAAAGTTAAAAATTCTGAATAATTTAATTAAAAGAACACAATTTTAAGAAAATTAGAAAAGTAAAAAAAAGTTGGAAATTATCTAAAAATATTACTCTTTTTATTTAAGGGTAACTGAATTAAAAAATTTAAAAATTAAAATTAAAAGATAAAATTGAATAATTAATTAGAAAATATATAATTTTAAGAAGAAAAAAAGGATGGAATTTAACTTAAGTTTAAAATATGGAAGTTGAAAAATATGGATGTTAGAAATAAAACTGAACCATTTAATAAATAAAAATAGTAAGATTAAGAAGATTTAGAATTAAATGTAAAGGGGTGACTCTTTTTATTAAGGGTAACTGAATTAAAATTTTAAAAATTAAAATATAAAATTGAATAATTAATTAAAAAAGATAGAATTTTAAGAAGAAGAAAAAAAGGATGGAAGTTAACTGAAGTTTATGTTGGGATATTAATTAAATATGAGGTTTATCTCATAATCTCGGAGATTCAGATGAGTTCTACTCATTAAGAAGAGTTTTTTTTTTTTTTTTTTAATCGGTAAAATGGTATATCACTCGAGTACATGGGGTACTCAACCCGTAGAGTTTTTACATCGTTTTCCTACGTATCTTGTAAGTGTAAGGTGTCTATACAATTATAAGGATTGCTACACCATGCCACAATAGATGAGTTAGGTATTATAATGTTATATCCTTCCAACCATGTCCAAATGGAAACCTTGATTTTTTCTAAAGCTTTCTTAGTATCCTGTTCTATTCCAGAGAATAGTTATTCATTTCTGTCTCTCCACAGCTCCCATACTATTGCTGTCCAAATTGTTGAAGTTATCCTCCTTTTCGTTTTCTCACTCCCAAGAATTGTGTTGTGCTGTAGTAGATGAATTGGAATAGTATTGTGAACAACCATGCATACCTTGAGCCAATTATGGCATTCCATCCAAATTTTTCTTGCGTATTTGCACTCCAACAGTAGGTGTGTATTTGTTTCCTCTACCTCTCCGCATAGCTTGCACATTGCCTCTAATTGAGAAATTGGGATTCCTCTCCTTTTTAAGTTGTCTGTTGTCGCCAGCCTGCTCTTGAGAGCTTTCCAGACAATGGTTTGAATTCTTCTTGGAGCATAGCTCTGCCACAACACCTTGAACTCCTCTCCTTCTTCCACACTTCCACTGCTTGGTCTTGATTTCTGTTTCAACATGTAGTAGGCAGCTTCTAGTCTGCTGAATTATTCAGCTTTTGGGAGTATCAATTGATTTACTTAGCTGATAGAAGTCTTCTAAAGGACTCAACTGTTGGGCGTATCAGCTGCAGGAGTCAGACAAGCTAACTCAAACCTGATTAGATGAGGTTGAGGTTTCCAATCAGATGAGAAGGTGTTGCTTAGAATCAGCTGAGATGAGAAGATCAGAAGAGGTCAGATCAGATCAGTAGAGCTCTGTTTGTATAGTTAGTATTTTGGCTAAGTGTTGGAATATCAGAACAGTAACCAGAAGAGGGAGGTCTTCTGATGGTGTCATCTGTTTGCGAGAACAAGTGAAGGGCAAGGATGTCAATTCAGATTGGGTCACGCTGAAAGTGTGAGTTTGTTAGGGGGCTGTAACAGAATCCACGTTGGCAATGATCACGCACTTAGTGTACGGTGCAATCATCCTTGGCTTCTATAAATACCCCATTGCTTGTAATTGTAAAAGTTTGACGCTTACGAGCATTCGTTCTTTAGAGTTGAGAGTTCACTAGTGAAGTGAGGAGAAATCTTTTTCCGAGTGTTGAGTGTTGTAAACATCTATTTTATCAATCAAGATTGAAGTCGTGTGTCCAGTGGATGTGGATCGAATTGATCGAACCACTTAAACCTTTGTGTGCTCTGTTTTCTGTTCTCGTTTATATTTGTGAATTGCCTTCTTTGTTGAATTGTTATTTGTGGTCTGATTGTTCTGCTTGTGATTGGAGACGTCTAATCTGAGTGGATAATTACTGGCAATTTAAAGTGCAAGGATATTCACTCACCCCCAAGTATATTGATGTAATTGTTTTGATGGTCAAAACACTTAATAGTTTATTTAGTCATCTGATAGGATAAGCTGAATTGTATAGAACAACTTATAAGTTTTTTAGTCTAGTCATTGTGAGATCTGTATGTATATCAGCTGAGATCACATTCTGGATTTACACGCGCTCACTTAAGATTTGAAAGAGTAGAAGACTAAGAACACCTTAAAGATTGATAGAAGACCATGTTTAAAGAAATCAGATGAGTGATTTGTCGTGAGATTGCTCGAATTTGTGGGTGAATTATGCGCTAGATATCAAGAAATTCTTACAACTTTCGTGTAATCATGAGCTAATTGTTAGATATGTTGATACATGAATGTTTTGTTTGATTTTTAGGTAAAGCAAGGAGTTTCGAAGCAAATCACGAGAAATCCAGCCGTTGGATCAATCCAATGAGTCAACCACAAGAAAGGCATCAAGAAGAGGGTCAAAATGAGACGAGAATCGAGCCGATCGGGCATCGGGATGAAGAGTTATGCAAGAAACGAGAAGAGGAGGACCCAACTCGGCCGAGTGAGTCAACTCGGCCGAATCTGCGAGTTGGGGGTTCACTGCGCACTCGGCCGAGTGACCTTACTCGGCCGAATCTGCGAGTTGGGGATTCACTGCGCACTCGGCCGAGTAAGACAACTCGGCCGAGTAAAGTTGGATTGCCGTAGCCACTATAATTGAAGACCACTCGGCCGAGTAAGCCAACTCGGCCGAGTCGCGGCTGGAAAAAGCGCAAGCACGTTTCTTTTAATTGATCCACTCGGCCGAGTGACCCCAACTCGGCCGAGTTACAGAGAAAAATTGCCCCACTTCGTTTTTGACCTAGAAACACGTGCCAAGCTCAAGGGGGAGGGTATAAAAGGCCACAAGTTTGTTTTTCAAAGGGGGGCAGCCACTAGAAGAGTACTCAAGCTCCACAAATCAAAATTCCACCATCTTTTGCTTGTTTTTCTTAGTTTTAGCCATAGAACTTAGTGAATTTCCATAGATAGGTTATCTTTGAAGTTGTAATTTCATTTCCAAGGTAGAGATTGAAGATTGTGTTGAAGTTTTGAAGGTTTATTTCATATTTGCAAGACAAGAGGTGATATCTTATTTTAATTTGAGTATTTTGTTATTATTAAGCATGGGTATGTTTGTTTTCTCACTTATCTTCCTCAATTTCCCTAAATTAGCCATGAGCTAAGCATATTGGTGTTTGGGTGTTGTATAATTGTGATGGAATTAATGTTTTAGGTTGATTTTGATTGTGGAATTCATTGGGAGGTTTATTGGTTAGGTTTATGGGTTTTGTTAGATTATTTGCAAGAACTCAACTATTAGGTTGTCTTAGAAACTCAATTAATGCAACGAGAGTTGGTTAATTTGGGATAGATAGTATAATCGAGGGTTGGGAGTCGTGTGAATGAGTTAATATTGGTTTATCGCAACGAGAGTTGGGTAAATTTCATTAGAACCCCATTTATCTACATTAATTGCTTTAATTAACATTTAAGTGATTAATGAGAAGGTCATAGGAGCTTGGTTGTTAGTATTCAAGTGGAAAAGCATATCTAGGGATTAGTTTAGTATAATTTAGGTAGAGTCGAACCCCCTAGTCGTGTGATTACCCGAGTAAGAAACCTTCTATTCATCCTCTCGATCCTAGGTGCTTGCTCGATATATGCATTAGTGATCGCTTCTACCAAATTCCATCCAATGAATTACACATAAACTTCGACTTTTAATATCGATTCCACACAAGGACCAACACCCGAACACTACCCCTCTCACTTGATTTTTATCATCATATCTTAGTTATTGCTCATCATTGATTGTCATTTGATAGTTTCATTTACATTTTCTTGCACAAAACATGATTTCTCATTATATTCAAAGAAAAACATACACACTAAGGTTACTTTCACAATCTAGTCCCACGGATCGATAATTTAACCGGGCCTTGCTTTTATTACACACGAACCTCTTATACTTGAGGGGAACGTGTTGGTAAAAATACGTGTCAAGTTTTTGGCGCCGCTGCCGGGGACTAGTTTTGTTTTTAAGTAACTTAGTGTTAGTTGGTCTTGAGTACTAGTGATTTTATTTTTCTTTTTAGTAAGTTCTTGTTTGTCTTGTCTTTGGAAATTGATACTTGGTTGATTCTATAGGTGCATGAACACAAGAGGAAGTGGGATCGACCCAATTCCTATTGATTTGGAGATTGAAGCTACCGCTAGAAGAAGAAATCGAGATCGGAATCAAAGACTTGAACATGAGAGAGAGATGGCGGAAAACAACAATCAAAACATCATTCATCCTCCGGTCGACAACCGAGTCATTGGAGCGGGGAATGAGGGTGGAGTTGATCGTGAGGAAGAGAGAACAATTATGGACTACTTTGAACCCCCGGTTCAAAGGTACTATGATGGGATCGAGCGCCCTCCGATTGCGCCCAACAACTTCGAAATTAGCCCTAGTCTAATTCGAATGTTAGAAAAGAGACAATTTGGGGGTGAGCCACTTGAAGATCCCAATCAACACTTGTCCCGATTGTTGGAGTACGCGGATACGGTGAAGATTAATGGGGTACATGAGAATACGTTGAAGATGAGGCTCTTTTCTTTCACCTTGAAAGATAAAGCCAAGGAATGGCTTACCTCAATGATCAATAACCGTGTGACCACATGGGACGAGCTTAGCAAGAGGTTCCTATTGAAGTTCTTTCCTCCCTCCAAGACTCTTCAATGCAAGACCGAGATCACTCAATTTCTCCAAAGGGAGAATGAAAGCATCTATAGTGCATGGGAGAGATTTCAAAGTCTTTTGAGGAGATGTCCTCAACATGGGTTTGCGGAGGAGCAAACGATTAGCTTCTTCTACAATGGATTGGGGCTCTCTTCAAGACAATACATTGATGCATCCGCGGGTGGGCAATTGTTTGCAAAGAGTGCAAGAGTAGCAAAGGAAATCATTGAAGCAATTGCTACAAACACCTACGATTGGCCTATTGATGGAAATAGACCCAATAGAGTTGCTCAAATTGGGAATAACTCTACATCATTGGGTGATACAATCAAGATGCTCTTGGACAAGGTTGAGTTGATGGAGAACAATCAAAGGAGAGAAAATTTTGGTGGGGGAATGGAGATGCCAAACATGTTGAACCAAGTTGAGGATGCTAACTACATGGGAAGGCCCCAATATCCTCAAGGGAATTTTCAAGGAAATTTTCATCAACCACCTTTCCCAAACCAAGCTCCTAACCAAAACCGTTTCCAACAACATGCTCAAGCCCAATTCCAAGGAAATCCTCCTTACAACCCAAATGCTCGGAAGCATGAAAACTTCTCTTATGGAAATCCTAAAGCCGCTCTCACACTCCCTCCGGGATTTGATCCGGATGCTCGTGCACCAAACAATGAGGGGAGACCACATTTGGAAGACTTGTTGACCACTTTCATAGCTCAAAATAATCAAACGACGGCTCAACAAAACCAAAAGATAGAAAGGTTGGATGAACAAATGCTCTCCATGGCCAAGCAAATGAAGAACATAGAGTTTCACATGAGTCAAATTGCTTCTTCAAGCGGTGGAAACCAAAATGGCAAGTTTCCTTCCACAACGGAAACCAATCCTAAAGAGCATTGTAAGAAAGTTGAGCTAAGGAGTGGGAAGAGTTATGAGGGCCCAAGCATGCCAATTGAGGAAGGAGAGAAGATTGATGAAGAGGAAGGAAATGGAGAAGACTTTGTGATTGTGGAAGAGGAAGTTGGGATTGAAGAAACTAAGGAAAATGAAGAGTTGAAGAAAGAAGAGAGGATTCCTAAGTGGAAGAAAGCAAAAGAAGCAAGGTTGCAAGAAGAGAAGATAGAGTGTGATGCTTGGGGAATCCCAAAGACACTTGATCCACCACCTTTCCCTCAACGTTTCATGAAGAAGAAACTTGATGAGAAGTTCTCAAAGTTTTTAGAGGTATTCAAGAAGGTGACTATCAATGTACCTTTGATGGAAGCTCTTGAAGAGATGCCTACTTATGCCAAGTTTCTAAAAGACTTGATCACAAAAAGAAGGAGGGCGGGGGATAATGAAGTTGTGAATCTCACTTTGGGATGTAGTGCAATACTACCAAAGAATCTCCCTCCAAAGATCAAGGACCCGGGAAGCATAACTCTTTTGTGTGAGTTGGGCAACAATGAAAAAAGTAGAGCATTGTGTGATGTGGGGGCAAGTATCAACCTCATGCCTCTATCCATCTTCAACCGATTGAAGGATGGAGAGATGAAACCCACTTCCATGACCCTCCAACTTGCGGATCGATCTATCACGTATCCAGAGGGGATTGTTGAGGATGTGTTGATTAAGATTGGGGACTTCGTTTTTCCCGCGGATTTCGTGGTAATGGATATAGAAGAGGATGAGAGTGTGCCCTTGATCCTAGGGAGGCCTTTTCTAGCCACGGCTAGAGCGGTGGTAAACACCTACACGGGAGAAGTGACTTTAGAGCTTGGGAAGGAAAAGCTTGTTGTGAAATCGTATGAAGCCATGAAGCATCCATCCGAGGAGTTTGAATGTAAATCAATCGATGTGGTGGAACTTTGTGTTCAAGAGACACTTGAAAAATCTCTTGACCCTTTCTCTCCTAATGCTTTTGATACTCCTACTCTTGATATTATTAATGATGAATTTTCACTTGATTGTGATGATGATAGGAAATTTTGCATGAAGAAGGAGGTCAATGAAGTTTGGGGAAGAAAGAAGTTCCCAACACCGCCTCTAAGGGAGCCCGTGGAAGGAGTGGAAAAATCGGAAGGAAAGAAGGAAGGCTTGAAACCTCTACCGGATCATCTCAAATATGCCTATCTTGAAGATGATGGAAAGTGTCCGGTAATCGTTTCTTCCCTCTTAAATGATAGTGAATTGCATGCTCTTCTTTGTGTAATTAAGAAGCATAAGTCGGCTTTAGGGTGGTCTATAGAAGATTTAAAAGGCATAAACCCCTCGATTTGCATGCATAAAATTCGGTTAGAAAAAGATAGGAAACCAATTGTGCAAAACCAAAGGAGAGTAAATCCTATCATACAAGAGGTCATTAGGAAGGAGGTAATTAATTTTCTTGATTCGGGAATGATTTTCCCCATTTCGGATAGTCCATGGGTCTCACCATTACATGTAGTGTCTAAGAAGGGTGGAATGACGGTCATACATGGGGATAATAATGAATTGATTGCTACTAGGGTTGCCACGGGATGGCGTGTGTGTGTTGATTACCGTGAACTTAACAAGGCCACATGCAAGGACCATTTTCCATTGCCTTTTCTTGATCAAATGCTAGATAGATTGAGTGGATTTGCATTTTATTGTTTCTTGGACGGATACTCCGGGTATAATCAAATCATGATTGCCCCGGAGGATCAAGAAAAGACAACATTTACTTGTTCATATGGTACTTTTGCATGGAGAAGGATGCCATTTGGGCTTTGTAATGCCCCGGTGATACACGTGTTATGCAACACTAAATAATCAACCGCAAGTATACGGCGTCTATTGTAGCGCGATAAGCACGAGGTCGATCCCACGAGAAGGTTAAAGCGTAAAAGTGGAGTTTGCTAGTTGAATTCTAAGTAGACGTGATCGAAATTTTGGATAAAATGTTTTACTCTAACGTTACCTACCAAGTGTCACAAATGAGCAACGAAGAGCAAATATAAAATCGATCAAATGGCATACAAATCACAAAACGAGAGTAAAAATGGATGTAACTCAATTAAGAGAAGGTAGGTCCTAGAGCACATGCAATACTAGTGAATCCATCTATGATTAACTATCTACTCACGTGGTGTTCATGCTTTGTCTATAAGATTGATCACGTAATAATGAATTAAAAGTTCTTTCGATCCAAGTAATTCAAAGGAGATATCACACAACCTAGTATCTCTACCTAAATTGCACAATAAAACCCAATCAAGCTCCTAAAATCATCACACATCTTCCTAATCATTGATCATCTTTCAATCTCACAATAAAATTAGGTCAAATGCTTGCAACCAATCAACCAAACTAGATTTCTCAACCTAATTCAATTAACTATGATCAACACATCATCATTGCACACATAATGACATGCTTTGCAATATAAACCAAGCATCCAAATAGAATTAAGCCACACAAACACCAAATAAGCAAAACATTAATTCATAGATATCATCAAAAGTATTTACAAGGCCCTAGAACCAAAAGTGTTTAGCTAACTACAAACATAATCAAATTACAAAATCCAAATGAAATAACTAAATAAAAAGGAAAAGGGATAGAGAAAGCTTAGATAGTGTAGGTGATGGAGTGTGAAAATCCCAAGCTAATCCACCATTTCAAACTTCAATGGAGAACACCTTCCGGGAGGTGTGAGTGTGTGTTTCTGCGCAGCTGCTCCCTACGCCCAATCTGCTTCTCTTTTTCTTTTCTTTTTTTTTTTCCCAATCTGCGTGCCTTCTGCTACCCAAAAATATCCTCTAACAACTAAAATGGGCTCCCAGTTTAATGGAATTGGCCTTTGGGTTATAAAATAAAAATTGGCCCAATTCGAATTCTGCTCCTCACTCTCCAGCATATACTCCTCTTGGTTTGGGCCTCAATTACTCTTGAATGGGCCTAAAAATGCCTTAATTGCTGGAAAGATTGTAGCACATGGGCTACTTCTCTTGGGCTGCTGCAATCAATTAAATGGGCCAAACAATTTAATTGTTGGCCCAAATAATTTTCATCCTCCATTTTCTGCTCGTTTTGCCCTCGATTTTAATATCTTCACTAAAAATTAGGTGAGTGTTTTTGCTTCCAAAATAATCATTTTTCCTACAAAATATACAAAACACCACCTTTCTCTCTATCAAGTGCAATTAGCCAAAATTAAGCAATAAAATCATGAAATCCTAGGAAAATTGAGCTCAAAATGTGTCATAAAAATGTGCAAATTCCACCTGAATCAAACCCCCCCAAACTTAAAATGTTGTTTGTCCTCAAACAACTAAGCACTGAAAGCAATGAGGGTGGAATGATCACAATGGAATATTCAATGTAATTCACACATGCAAAGTAGGATGTAATGATATCTCTTTCTCAAAGTGCATTTCTCAATGAAGGTCATAGGCTCACTATTGCAATTCACACTCATGGATCAAAGAATGCATAAACACACAACACATTGTGAATGGGAAACATAATCTAAATGCTCAAGTCCTCTACTCACATGATGGAGTGTTTCTCTCAAACACACAAACAAATTAAGGATATTAATGCACTCATCAACCAAGTCATGCTATGCAATCACCATATGCTTGCCCAACTTCTACTTTCTACACACACTCAAATGCTCAACAAAGTGATCAATAGGACTTAATCAAGGATGTAACATTGGCTCTTTGGACAAGGTAAGGTGACTTTGGGAATTGTGACTCTTCTAGTGGAGGACAAAGCTTGCTTTTATACAATTTTTGCTTTCACTTTCAAAGCTTACAAACTTCATCCTCACTTTTCTCTTTTCCATTCTTTTTCAAGTATTCATCACCTCATCTTTTGAACTATTTTTTTCTTTTCAAGCTTTTGGGGCTCTTTGTCCCTCTTTTCTTTTTCCTTGATTTTCCTTTCATCTTTCTTTTTTTTTTCTTTCAACTTTTCCACTTTCTCCTTTCACCAAAGATATTCATTCAAGCACATGTTTTCCATTTTGTCTTTTATCCTCCACTAGATGTAGGTATCAAAGGCTCAAAAAGGCTAAGTGGTTAACATTGTAGTTTGCCAAGAAAATGAGGACTTAAGCTCAAGGGGCTAACTACGGAAGATTACTTCGGTTTTGGGAAATTTTGGCTAAGTGACTCTTTTAGAACAAGATGGCCTATATCACATCACAAAGTTTCACACAATCATGCTTTCAAACAAGAACTTAGGCAAGTTCTAGAATCACTAGCAATAACCTAGTACACTCTCAAATGAACTAAACCGGATTACATGCTCGATTTAAGGCTCAATTCTCACCGGTTTATTCAATAGGACTCTCACATTCATCAAATTTCCCCAAACAACAACACACTATATATCCATGCCATCCAAGATCACAAATGTGAACACAATCATGAAACTATATCCAACATCAATCATGCTTACATTCAAAGCAAATAAACATCATCACAACTACTCAACAATGGACTCCAATGACTATTCATGCTCACATTTCACCAATTGTCCACTACCCAACACATGATCAAGAACCAACTTAAACAATCTAAGCATGTGAAAGTCAAGCGTGCGCCGGTGCAAAATGTGACACAAGTAGAATGACGAACCGGTGCAAGGGTAACAACTAGTAGAAAAATAAAAGAAAAATAACTCCCCCAAACTTAGAATTTTACTATGTAAAAATTCTAAGTTTGGGGCTACAAGTTGTTACCTCCCTCCTTGCACATCCAATGCTCTTCAAAGATCACCATTGCATCACTTGCTTTCTTTCTCCAAAGTTGGCCTTGCTTCTTCTTCATTCTCCAAAACAAGGTGTCCACAATTCTCCTCATCCATATCTACAAAGAAACTAAGCTATCAACACTACTAAAGCAATAAAATCACAAAGCAATAAAACCTTGGGTTGCCTCCCAAGAAGCGCTATTTTTAACGTCCTATGCCGGACGGTTGTTTCCTCTTTCAAGCTTCATCCAAACGAAGCGACTCCACCATGCGAAGTTGCTCGTTTCCAAAGTAATGCTTCACTCTTTGTCCGTTCACCACAAAGGTCGTTCCATCCTTACCAATAAGCTCCACATTTCCCATGGGCGTCACATTCTTAATAACAAAGGGTCCCGACCACTTTGACTTCAACTTGCCCGGAAATAACCTCAACCTTGAGTTGAACAATAGGACTTGTTCTCCAACTTGAAATTCCCTCCTTTCAATCATCTTGTCATGAAATCTCTTAGCTCTTTCTTTGTGAATCTTGGAATTCTCAAAGGCTCCATTCCTAAACTCATCAAGCTCATTAAGCATCATCTTCCTTCTTTCTCCGGATGCCTTAAGATCAAGATTCAACTCGTTTATGGCCCAACGAGTCCTCAACTCTACTTCCACGGGTAAATGACAAGACTTGCCATACACAAGTTGGTACGGAGATGTGCCCAAAGGTGTCTTGTAGGCGGTTCGATATGCCCAAAGAGCATCATCTAACTTGATAGCCCAATCCTTCCTCTTCAACCCAACGGTTTTCTCCAAGATTTGCTTTACCTCTCGATTAGCAAGCTCCGTTTGCCCATTAGCTTGAGGGTGATAAGGTGTGGTTACCCTATGCTTCACTCCATACTTTGTCAAGAGTTGATCTAGCCATCGGTTGCAAAAGTGTGAACCACCATCACTCACTAGTGCTCTTGGAGTGCCAAAACGAGTGAAAATGTTTTTCCTCAAGAAGTTGAGGACCACCTTGGCATCATTTGTAGTGGTTGGAATGGCCTCAATCCACCTCGAGACATAATCAATGGCCAAAAGGATGTATGAAAATCCATGAGAATTGGGGAATGGCCCCATAAAGTCTATCCCCCACACATCAAAGAGCTCTACTTCAATCACATTCTTCATAGGCATCTCATGCCTCTTTGAAATATTCCCCATCCTTTGGCACTTGTCACACTTCTTCACAAAAGCTTCACAATCCCTAAAAATGGATGGCCAATAAAAACCACTTTGAAGAATTTTGTGGGCCGTCCTATTTGCTCCAAAATGACCTCCATAAGGAGATGAATGGCACTCTTCAATCACTTTCTCCCACTCATCTTCTCCTAAGCACCTTCTCATGATCATATCCGAACACCATCTATAAAGAAATGGATCCTCCCAAACATAGAACTTAACATCATGATAGAATTTCTTCTTTTGATGGAATGAGAGGTTTGGTGGTGGTGTTCCGGTGGCTATGTAGTTCACAAAGTCGGCGAACCATGGGCATGTTTCTTTGATGGCAAGGATTTGCTCATCGGGAAACCACTCTTTGATAGGGACTTGGATGTCCTTTTCCTCCACATTCTCAAGCCTTGAGAGATGATCCGCCACCACATTTTCACATCCTTTTCTATCCCTTATCTCCACATCAAACTCTTGCAAAAGGAGCACCCATCGTATCAACCTCGGTTTAGCCTCCTTCTTCTCAACCAAGTATTTCAAGGCCGTGTGATCCGTATACACAATAGTTTTTGCTCCAACCAAGTAGGCTCTAAACTTGTCGAAACTATACACCACGGCTAGCATCTCCTTCTCCGTTGTGGTGTAGTTCCTTTGAGCCGGATTCAAGGTTTTGCTCGCATAGTATATCACACGGAAAAGTTTATCTCTCTTTTGGCCCAAAGCCACTCCAATGGCATAGTCGCTAGCATCACACATGATCTCAAATGGTTGGCTCCAATCGGGTATCACCAACACGGGAGCTTTAATCAAGGCCTCCTTCAAAATCTCAAACGACTTCACACATTCTTCACTAAATATGAAGGTGGCTCCTTTCTCCAACAATGCACACATGGGCTTAGCTATCTTTGAGAAGTCTTTGATGAATCTTCTATAGAAACCGGCATGTCCAAGAAAGCTCCTAACCGCCTTCTCATTTGTTGGTGGGGGTAGCCTCTCAATAGCCACAATCTTGGCTCTATCGACCTCAAGCCCTTTTGCTGAAACCTTGTGTCCAAGCACAATCCCTTCCTTCACCATGAAGTGGCATTTCTCCCAATTAAGCACCAAGTTGGTATCTATACATCTTTGTAAAACACAAGAAAGGTTACGTACACATGTATCAAAGCAAGAACCAAACACAGAAAAATCATCCATGAATACCTCCATTATGTTTTCAATCATACCATGAAAAATAGCCATCATGCATCGTTGGAAGGTGGCGGGAGCATTACATAATCCGAATGGCATTTTCCTAAAATCAAAAGTACCATAGGGGCAAGTAAAAGTTGATTTCTCTTGGTCCTTAGGATCAATCAAAATTTGATTGTAGCCCGAGTAACCGTCGAGAAAGCAATAATACTCGTATCCCGCCATCCTATCCAACATTTGATCAATAAAAGGTAAAGGGAAGTGATCTTTCCTAGTGGCACTATTCAATGCACGATAGTCAATACATACCCTCCATCCTACAATAGTCCTAGTGGCGATTGCCTCTAAAGCATCGGTTGTAATCATAGTCATACCCCCCTTCTTGGGCACCACTTGTGTTGGACTCACCCACTCACTATCACTTATGGGGAAAATTATATCATTATCCAACCACTTTAACACTTCTTTTCTTACTACATCTTGCATTATGGGGTTCAATCTTCTTTGACCTTGGGCTTTAGGCTTAATAGACTCATCTAGTCTAATTTTATGCATGCAAATATGAGCCGGTATACCCTTCAAATCCGAAATATCCCAACCAATAGCCGATTTGTAAGTTCTAAGCACCCTAAGCAATTTTTCTAGCTCAAGCTCATGCAAGTGTGAAGAAACAATAACCGGAAAGAGGTTACCTTGTTCAAGATAAACATATCTCAAGTGCTCCGGAAGTGGTTTCAAGTCGAGCTTCCTCCCCTTCTCTTGAGCTTTTGGTTTCTCCTTGGCTTCCTCCTTTGGTGCTTCCAATGTGTAACAAGAGGGCCAAGTGTCAAGATTTTCGTGAGGAAATCTTTGACACTCTTTAAGTAAAACCCCCCCAAACTTGGCTTCTTGTCGTATCTCCATGAATTTCTCCTCCTTTTTGATTGGAAGTTCCTTCAAAACATCAAGAGAAGACATATATTCAAACAATTCTATATCATTAAGCTCATCAAAATTGAAATCAAAAGGAATAGAAGAGAGTGAGTTAAGAGATTCTCTTATGCAAAAATCAAGTGGATCCTTTGAGTTGCTCTTTTCCATGTGCATATCCACACAAGCTTGCACACTATTGATCATGTTGCACTCATAGACCTCATCCTCATCATCTCTAAACTTGATGGCCTTGTAGATGTTGAACAACACTTTCTCGTTGTTCACTTGAAGCTCCAACTCCCCTTTCCTTACATTAATAATGGCTCCACCGGTCGCCAAAAATGGTCTTCCCAAGATGAGTGGAATATACTTGTCCTCTTCCATATCCAATACCACAAAATCCACCGGGAAAATGAACTTATCGATTTTCACCAACACATCTTCTACTATACCCAAGGGGTATGTCATAGATCGATCCGCCAATTGAAGGCTCATGGTGGTTGGTGTGAGCTTCCCCAAACCAAGTGACTTGAATATGGACAAAGGCATGAGATTAATGCTAGCTCCCAAATCACACAAAGCTTTAAATGTACCTCCATCTCCAATAACACATGGCAAGGTGAAAGATCCGGGATCTCTAAGCTTTTGAGGTAGCTTTGCTTGAATGATTGAGCTACATTCTTCGGTCAAATGCACCGTTTCATACTCCACCATCTTCCTCTCGTTGGACATAATTTCTTTCAAGAACTTGGAGTAATGGGGCATTTGTTCTAGAGCTTCGGCGAAGGGGATGTTGATGTGGATCTTCTTGAACATCTCCACAAACTTGGCAAATTTGTTGTCCAAGCCCTTCTTTTTCAACCTTTGAGGGTATGGGAGAGGTACCACATTCTTGCCTTTGTCTTGAGGAGGGATTGCCTCCTCACTCTTTTTCTCCTCTACTTTCTCTTCTTCCCTCACTATCTCCTCTTGCCTTTCTTTCTCTTGTCCATCTTCTTTGTCGACATCCTCGGGTGCCATTACCATTTCCTCCTCTTGTGGCATCTTTGGCCCATCGTAGCTCGTCCCACTTCTTAGCTTAATAGCTTTGCAATGCTCCTTGGGGTTGAGCTCCGTGTTTGAAGGAAATTGCCCCGGAGTGTGTTGACTACCGATGACATTAGAGAGTTGGCTCACTTGCTTTTCTATGGCTTTCATGTTGTTTGCCATATTCTTGATCATTTCTCCTTGCTCATCAAATCTTTGACGAGTTATGTTTGCATTCTCTCTAGTTTCTCTCATGAATTTTGTGGTTTCCCCCATAAAAGCACCAAACATATCCTCCATTGATGGCTTTGATGAAGGCTCCACAATAGCTCCATCTCTCACATTAAAATTTGGAGGTGGGATGATGGCATTCCTTGTGTTGGCATAGGAGAAATTCTCATGTTGCCTCAATCCGGGATGGTAATGATTCGGGTTAGGAGGATTTTGCCTCTCGTTCCAACCTCTTTCTCGAAATTGACGGTCTCTTTGATTGTTCATATAATGGGCCTCTTCATATTGTTCATCACTAGGTCCCATTAATGACTTGGCCGTCATCATCGAAGTCAACTTGTCCATCTTGTTGGATAAAGTAGCAAAATCATCCGACTCCTTGGTGGAAGCAACTTTCCGGGCTTGCCTTCTCTCGGATGGCCATTGATGTCCGTTCTTTGCCATCTCCTCTAGAAGCACATAACCTTCATCCGTCGTCTTTCCTAGCAAAGACCCTCCACCGGCTGAGGCATCCACCATCCCTCTCGTACGGTGGTCCATCCCGTTGTAGAAGTAACAAATTAATTGATCTCTCGAAAACCCGTGTTGAGGACAACTTCTTATCAAATCCTTGAAGCGCTCCCAAGCTTCGGCTAAAGACTCATCATCATCTTGCATGAAAGAAGAAATTTCTCCTATTATCTTGATGGTCTTGCTTGGAGGAAAGTACTTCATGAGGAAGGCATCTACAAGATCGGCCCAATTTTCGATTGTCCTTAGATCAAGAGACATGTACCATTGCTTAGCACGATCACGGAGTGAGAAGGGAAAGAGTTGGAGACGGATGTAATCTTGAGGGACACGATTGATCTTAACCATTCCACTTATCTCTAAGAATTGAGATAAATGGAGGTTAGGATCCTCATTTGACAACCCTCCGAATTGGTTGTTTTGGATCATCATGATCAACGCCGGTTTAAGCTCAAAGTTATGAGCATCAACGGGTTCCCTACCCGCTCCTCCATAAGGTCTAGGGATGGGACGGAAGTGGTCTCTCAAGACTCTTTGATTCCCGTTTTCCTCCCGTTGCTCTCCATTTCCTTCCACATTTGCATTCTCTTCATTCCTCCGGTTGAGGTTGTCTCTCAAGCCTCCTTGTGGTCGATTACCACCATTCCCATTAGGCTCTACTATGCCTCCAACATCCTCTTGGTTCCTTTCCTCTTCCACAATAGGATTCTCCCTTCGATTCATGGCTCCTAATTCACTCCTTCTTCTTTCGGCGTTTTGTCTTCGACAACTAGCTTCGATTTCCGGGTCTAAGGGTAGCAAATCTTGTTGATCTCTCTTAGCTCGGGTGATCATATGCCATGTCTAAACAAAAGTTCAAAAGAACGTAAGAATCACAAGTGAAATCAAAGTAAACCAACAAATATTTTTGGGATTTTTGCAAATAAGGAAAGCAAATAAATTGTCTAAACTAAAACTCTCCTAGCCTACACTCTAGAGCTATAAAAACCTCCCCGGCAGCGGCGCCATAAACTTGATACACGTGTTATGCAACACTAAATAATCAACCGCAAGTATACGGCGTCTATTGTAGCGCGATAAGCACGAGGTCGATCCCACGAGAAGGTTAAAGCGTAAAAGTGGAGTTTGCTAGTTGAATTCTAAGTAGACGTGATCGAAATTTTGGATAAAATGTTTTACTCTAACGTTACCTACCAAGTGTCACAAATGAGCAACGAAGAGCAAATATAAAATCGATCAAATGGCATACAAATCACAAAACGAGAGTAAAAATGGATGTAACTCAATTAAGAGAAGGTAGGTCCTAGAGCACATGCAATACTAGTGAATCCATCTATGATTAACTATCTACTCACGTGGTGTTCATGCTTTGTCTATAAGATTGATCACGTAATAATGAATTAAAAGTTCTTTCGATCCAAGTAATTCAAAGGAGATATCACACAACCTAGTATCTCTACCTAAATTGCACAATAAAACCCAATCAAGCTCCTAAAATCATCACACATCTTCCTAATCATTGATCATCTTTCAATCTCACAATAAAATTAGGTCAAATGCTTGCAACCAATCAACCAAACTAGATTTCTCAACCTAATTCAATTAACTATGATCAACACATCATCATTGCACACATAATGACATGCTTTGCAATATAAACCAAGCATCCAAATAGAATTAAGCCACACAAACACCAAATAAGCAAAACATTAATTCATAGATATCATCAAAAGTATTTACAAGGCCCTAGAACCAAAAGTGTTTAGCTAACTACAAACATAATCAAATTACAAAATCCAAATGAAATAACTAAATAAAAAGGAAAAGGGATAGAGAAAGCTTAGATAGTGTAGGTGATGGAGTGTGAAAATCCCAAGCTAATCCACCATTTCAAACTTCAATGGAGAACACCTTCCGGGAGGTGTGAGTGTGTGTTTCTGCGCAGCTGCTCCCTACGCCCAATCTGCTTCTCTTTTTCTTTTCTTTTTTTTTTCCCCAATCTGCGTGCCTTCTGCTACCCAAAAATATCCTCTAACAACTAAAATGGGCTCCCAGTTTAATGGAATTGGCCTTTGGGTTATAAAATAAAAATTGGCCCAATTCGAATTCTGCTCCTCACTCTCCAGCATATACTCCTCTTGGTTTGGGCCTCAATTACTCTTGAATGGGCCTAAAAATGCCTTAATTGCTGGAAAGATTGTAGCACATGGGCTACTTCTCTTGGGCTGCTGCAATCAATTAAATGGGCCAAACAATTTAATTGTTGGCCCAAATAATTTTCATCCTCCATTTTCTGCTCGTTTTGCCCTCGATTTTAATATCTTCACTAAAAATTAGTGAGTGTTTTTGCTTCCAAAATAATCATTTTTCCTACAAAATATACAAAACACCACCTTTCTCTCTATCAAGTGCAATTAGCCAAAATTAAGCAATAAAATCATGAAATCCTAGGAAAATTGAGCTCAAAATGTGTCATAAAAATGTGCAAATTCCACCTGAATCACCCGGCTACCTTCCAAAGATGTATGATGGCAATTTTTCATGGGCTTATTGAGAATATTATGGAAGTGTTTATGGACGACTTTTCCGTTTTCGGAGAGTCGTTCACTTCTTGCTTACATAATCTTGAGCTTGTTTTACAGAGGTGTGAAGATACTAATCTCGTTTTAAATTGGGAGAAGTGCCATTTTATGGTAAGAGATGGGATTGTTCTTGGACACCATGTGTCATCAAAGGGGTTGCAAGTGGATCGTGCTAAAGTGGTAGCCATTGAGAAGTTACCACCACCATCTAGTGAGAAAGGGATAAGATCATTCCTTGGTCATGCCGGATTTTATCGTCGGTTTATCAAGGATTTCTCTAAGCTTTCTAAACCCTTATCTCACTTACTTGAGAAAAATGTGCCTTTTGAGTTCACTAATGATTGTTTGACTTCTTTCAAGGCTCTTAAGGAGGCATTGATCACCGCACCCATCCTAGTGAGTCCGGATTGGAGTGAACCCTTTGTGCTCATGTGTGATGCAAGTGACTTCGCTATGGGAGTAGTTCTTGGACAAGTCCGAGAAAAGAAGTTCCGAGCAATCTATTATGCTTCCAAGACCTTTAATCCGGCCCAAGCAAATTATACCACCACGGAGAAAGAGCTATTGGCGGTCGTGTATGCTTTTGATAAATTTCGTCCCTATTTGGTGGGGGGGAAAACAATTGTGTATACGGACCATTCGGCCATTCGCTACCTCATGAGCAAGAAAGATGCTAAGCCTCGATTGATACATTGGGTGTTGCTTCTCCAAGAGTTCGACATAGAGATCCGTGATAAGAAAGGGAGTGAAAATGTAATAGCGGATCACTTGTCACGTCTTGAGAGAGAAGAAGATTTTGAAGAGAAAGATGGTGAGGTAAAGGAGGAGTTTCCGGATGAAAAGCTCTTTGGTATAGAGGAAATTGACTATGTGGAGATGAATCCGATGATGGAAGTTGATGTGAGAACACCTTGGTATGCGGACTTTGCCAACTTCTTGGCTTGTGGGAAGCTACCCGAGGACATCCCTAGGTATGCTAAGAAAAAGTTTCTTAGAGATGTGAAATGCTACATTTGGGATGATCCTATTTTATTGAAAAGAGGAGTGGATTCTATTCTTAGAAGGTGTGTTCCACAAGAGGAGGTTGAAAACATTTTGACACATTGCCATTCAATGCCTTGTGGTGGACATTTTGGGGTTTCCAAGACGGTGATGAAGGTCCTACAATCGGGTTTTTATTGGCCTACTATCTTCAAAGATAGTAGAGAGTTTGTACAAAGATGTGACCGATGTCAAAGAATGGGGACGATCACTAAACGGGATGAGATGCCACTCACAATCTTCATTGAAGTGGAAGTATTTGATGTATGGGGAATCGATTTCATGGGTCCATTTCCCCCATCATTTGGGTGTAGTTACATACTTGTGGGTGTGGACTATGTCTCAAAGTGGGTGGAAGCTATTGCCACAAAGACTAGTGACTCAAAAGTCGTGATCCAATTTCTCAAGAATAACGTGTTCTCACGTTTTGGAGTCCCATGATGCTTGATAAGTGATGGAGGCTCCCATTTCGTGAACAAATTGTTGGGGAAGTTGCTTGAAAGGTATGGGGTGAAACACAAGGTTGCTACGGCATATCACCCCCAAACGAATGGATTGGCGGAAGTTTCTAATCGTCAAATCAAGCAAATCTTGGAGAAGACGGTGAAGGTCAATAGGAAAGATTGGGCCATCCAACTTGATGACGCATTGTGGGCTTATCGTACGGCTTACAAGACTCCGTTGAACATGTCACCATATCAACTTGTTTTTGGAAAATCGTGTCACTTGCCCGTGGAGTTAGAGCACAAAGCATATTGGACAATTCGTAAGATGAACTTGGATAGTAAATTGGTGGGGGAGAAGAGGCTTCTTCAACTCCATGAACTAGAAGAGTTTAGGGAGAATGCTTATGAGAACTCTCGTATCTTCAAGGAGAAGACGAAGAAGTGGCACGACCAAAGAATCAAAAAGAAGCATTTTCAAGTGGGTGACAAAGTGCTTCTCTTCAACTCACGATTGAAGCTCTTTCCCGGGAAACTCAAGTCTAGATGGAGTGGACCCTTTGAGATAGTGAAAATTTTCCACAATGGAGTGATTGAGTTGAAAAACACCAAGGATGAACACTTCACGGTGAATGGGCATCGGATCAAGAAATACCTTTCCCCTACTCAAATCGGGGATGTGAATGTGGACTACATTGAAGATAGTTGAGTGGCTTAAGCTCCGTCCGGCTTGAAGACGTTAAACTTAGCGCTAAATGGGAGGCAACCCATTTTTACTTGCTTTTGTAGTGTAGTTTCTTTTATGTTTTAGATGATGCTTTTGATGGTTGGATGAGCTTGATGGTTGTAGGTACATTCTTATGGACGTGTGGTCTAAAGAGGTGAAGAAAGATATCAAAGTGGAACCAAGTCGAAGTGATAGATTGAGAAGTGAAAGGGGGTGATAGCCATCATGGAAGGTACAACCTTTCCCAAACTTGGATTGCTTAGCAATTCTCAAGTTTGGGGGGGTAGGGAAATTTTTCTTTTATTTTTGTACTTGGAGTTTATTGCATATGAGCACATGCAAGTGGAGATTGAGATTGATTTAGAATATTGGATTGTTGTGTGCTCTTAATTGATTTTCATGATGGTGAAATTATGTGTGATATAGTGTTGGTTGTGAGTAATTGTTGGTACTTGGTGCAATTTAATTTTAACACTTATTTTCCAAACTTTTAATTGCATAGCAATGAAAAAGTTTGGGGGGATGTGTTCATTTTTAAAAGTAAATTTGCACCAAGCACATGAGAGTCATTGTTGTTGGGTATTTGGTGAATTGTTGAGGCCTAACAAAAATTTTGAAGGAAAAGGAAGGGATTAATTCGAAAAGAAATGCATGGAGAATGGGATTTGAGAAAGAAATCAAGTGGAATTGCGTGTGGAAATGCTCGGAGCTGGAAGAGACCATATTCGGCTCGGTCGAACGAGTGCCCTGACTCGAATCGAGCCGAAAATCAGGTTAGCATTTGAAAACGTAAAAAAGTGGGAAAAGCAGGTACTCGGCCGAGTGACCTAACTCGGCCGAGTTGCATTGAAATGGAATTAGACCTAATTCGGCCGAGTGACCTTACTCGGCCGAATCTGCAAGTTTTAAAAAAACTGCGCACTCGGCCGAGTAAGCTAACTCGGCCGAGTTGAGTCTGTTTTAAAAAAGTGTTCTGGAATTCGGAATCACTCGGCCGAGTGACCCCAACTCGGCCGAGTACCTGTTCGCGCACACCTCCATATAAAAGCCATTTCCCCATTTGTTTTCACTCATTTCCCCAAACCCTAGCACCAAAATTCGCCTCCCTCCTCATTCCTACCCAAAAATCGACCAACACTCACCCTCCTACACTCAAAAATCGACCAAAATCCTTCCCAAAACACCAAAATCAACCACTCCTCCCTCCATTCTCCATCATACACCAAGGAACTAGAATATTTTTGCAAAGAGGAAAAGGGAGTTCTTGCTTTCTCACAACTTCAAGCTTTAATTTGTTGTGTTTCATCACTCAAGGTATGTTTCCTATGTAAATTTATGCAAAGTGAAGCATTTATTTTTGAGTTTAGGTGAAATTTAGTTGTGATGTGAAGAAAGTATGAATCTTTTTGAATTTTTGCTTGAATGTGAAGTGGTTTGAGTATTTAGGATGGATTGTGGTGATATTGCATGTTTAGAGTAGCTAGAAATTCGAATTTGGTGTCAATTTTGTATGGGTATGTTGAAATTACCTTCAATTTTGTGGATTGTGTACTACTTTCATGGAGGAATTTTGACAAAACAATAATTGTGTACCAAAGTTTGAATTTTTGCTTGAATTTGTTGTGGGGATGGTTGATTGTGATAGGTTATAGTGATTTTACATGATTTTAGCCGTCGGCTGGGTAGTAAGATGGATTTATTAATTCAAAGCCAACCTCTCTGGAACCTCTAGGAGATCGATCTCCATAAGCAAAAACATTTGTTTAGGCCGCAATCACACATGAAGATCTTTTATCGCGCGATTTGGATATAGAAAAGAGTATCTTGGAGGCAGTATCATACGTCCACCCACCGACAGCTGAGGCTCTTCTTTCTGTTGACCGCAGAAAGTCTCCTTACGTAACTATCAAAACAGAACCAGATGCTAGGAACTCAAATTTGGTGTCAATTTTGCATGGGTAGGTGGAATTTGTCTTCAATTTGGTGAATTGAATTGATACTTTCATTGAGGCATTTTTTTTTACAAACACTTGATGTGCACCTAATTTGAGTTCAATTTGTGATATATCTTGTTGATACACCATTCATGTGAGTGATTTCCATGAGATGCACTATCATTATGAGCTTCATGTCTCAATAACTTGTGAATGACATGTTTGGTGGAAAATTTTGTTGAAAATGGAAAGAATGCATAAATGTGATGATTTAATTGAGAAAATTTGTTTGGTGTAGGAGCCTAGGAAAGATGTCCAGTGACGACGATGAGCAGTGGATAGCTAATAAGGTGAACACAAGAAAAAGAAAAGTCACCCCTGGATCTTTGGGGATCGACTTTTCTCAAGTAGAGCTCAACCGTCTTGAACCGCTGTTCTTGAGGATCGTAGATGAAGTGGCACGAACAAGATTCCCAGACGATAGATGTATGAACGAGATGGGTATAGCTGGGGATGTTTATGGTATGTTCGAGAAGGTAGGAATGGGAGACTTCATCATTAAAGAGCCGAAAACCTATGCAAAACTGACGGCCGAGGTTCTATGCACGATAAAAGTGGAGAAAGAAGCTAGAACCCATATCCCAACCCACATTACCTTCAGAATGTGGAATGAGCTGAGGAACCTCTCCCTCGACGTCATTAATGAGATATTGGGCGCACCAAGGGATGTGGAGAGAAGGTTAATTGCTCAAAAGAAGGCATTCAAGGAGCAAGAATTTTGGAGGTTGATAACCTCCTCCAATGAAGCCTATCACTCCACCCAAGCCAAGGCCACTAATATCCGAAACCCTACCCTTAGATACATAGAGAAGATCCTTTGCAACACTCTTTTTGCTAGGGCAGAAAGTGGATCGGTGAACAAGGACGAACTCTATGTCTTGTGGTGCTTAGTGTACGGGCAAAAGTTCAATGCCGCGTACTACTTTGTACACCAACTCGAGAGGATTCGGAACAGCTGGGCTACAAGGTCGAAGGTCATGATTGGGGGGATGATCACTCTATTTGCCGACCACTTTGGCATCGACACCTCGGGTTTAAGGGAAGTTAGGGGGGACGACTTGGAGATACATGTGATGAAGAAGATGCTCATCTTGAAAGAAGAAGGTGGAAGATTGTTCTACAAATGTGCAAATGGCCAAGAATTCCCTCTCCCTAACACAAGCCTAACCACTCTCGTTAAAGGAAAGAAGAAGATTCTTGAGAACCTTGGCCTCAACACCAATGCACACATTCGAGTAATTCGAGAAAGATCACTTAATAATCAAGAAGAAGAGGAGGTGCTTGGAATTGAAGGTGGAGGTGCTCAAGAGCATGGAGAGAATGAGGGTAACGAGGACGATGGAGCCGGTCCCTCCCATGCACAATGGGAGAACTATATGAAGGCTCAAGCGGACTTTGCACGGGAGCAAGAACAAAGATGGTTGGGACAAGAGGTCTTTATTAATGACCAAAGAGCTAGGTGGATTGTGGAGGACGGCTATAGGAGAGATGATGAAGCACGTTGGGCAGCGGAGGCATCCTTTCGAAGGACCCAAGACGATCGTTGGACGCAAGTGAACGATGCAATCCAACGCTTGGAGTCGTGGCACATCGGGCCAAGCAACTACCCATACCCACCACCGCCCAATCAATGAAAGGGAGTCCTTTTCTCCACCCTTCTATCTCTTACATTGAAGTTGAACAAGCAAACTATCATTTCGATTTGGTTGTACCACCCGTATTGAAACTATTTCTTTCTTTTTGTTTGTGTGATGATACTCTTGGTACCTTGTTTTGTGTTTGATGGATTTGTGGGTTTAAATTCTTCTATTGTGTGATGATGTGTAGTTTTTCTCTTGATGGATGAATGGTTTGATTGTGAATTAATTGTGGATTATTGGTGAATGTTGTTTGAATGATTGGTCTTGTGAAATTCTATGTGATGAAAGTTGATTCATGAATGAGCTTACCTTGTGAATGTGTGTTGTGAGAAGAACTAGACTTATGATAATGCTTGTATTCACATCTTTGAAAACCGGTGAGAATTGATCCTTGAACCAATCATGATCCGGTTGTTTATTTGAGAGTGGATTGATCATTGTCCATAATTCTAGAACTTGCCATACGTTTTGCTTGAAACCACAAGTGTGTGAAACAATGGGATATGATTTAGGCCATCTTTTGTTATTAATAGTCACTTAGCCAAATATTCCCATACCAAAAAGAAAATTCCGTAGTTAGCCCATTTGAGCCTTTAAACTTCATCTTTTGGCAACCTACAATGTTTAACCTCTTGAACTTTATAAGCCTTTGCCCTTTACGAGTGGAGGACAAGTGAAAAGTGGACAAACATGAGTTTTGATTTGATATGTGTGTGGAGTGTTTGAGCAAAGAAAAAAAAAAAAAAAAAAGATGAGAAACAAAAGAAAAGGATAAAAAAATGGGAGCCCCTAGAAAAGAAAGTGAAAAAAAAAAAAAAAAAAGAAGAGGGGATCTCCCAAAAACATGTGCTTAAGAGCAAAAAGTGGACTCTTGAAAGAAACAAAGGAAGAAAATTCTTGAGAATGAAAAGAAAAGTGAGGATGATGGATGGTTTGTTTTGAATGAAATGAAAAAAAAAAAAAATGGTTTGTTGTCCTCCACTAGTCGAGTCACATTTTCCAAATTCTTCCCACCGTTTCCAAAGAGCCAACGTTACATCCAAATCGAAGTCCTTTTGATCCCATTGTGAAGCATAACAAAGTGGTAGATAGATGAGATTTGTGGCAAGCTTATGGTGATTATGTGATGTGATTCAATTGATGAGTGAAAGCATAGCCTCAATTTACTTGTGTGAATGAGAGAAACACTTCTTGTGAGAATTGTGAATCAAGTGCTTGATTTTGCTTTGTTTTAATCACAACATGCATGAAGATGGTAGGGGAATTCATGGTTGATAAGGTTCATTGGAAGTGCACTTGATCATATCATTGGTTTAATTAGATCCATAGTTCAAATTCTTCACAATCACTCTCCTTTGTTCTTTTCTTTCTTTGCTTGGGGACAAGCAAGTCTTTAAGTTTGGGGGGGTGATTTGTCGTGAGATTGCTCGAATTTGTGGGTGAATTATGCGCAAGATATCAAGAAATTCTTACAACTTTCGTGTAATCATGAGCTAATTGTTAGATATGTTGATACATGAGTGTTTTGTTTGATTTTTAGGTAAAGCAAGGAGTTTCGAAGCAAATCACGAGAAATCCAGCCGTTGGATCAATCCAATGAGTCAACCACAAGAAAGGCATCAAGAAGAGGGTCAAAATGAGACGAGAATCGAGCCGATCGGGCATCGGGATGAAGAGTTATGCAAGAAACGAGAAGAGGAGGACCCAACTCGGCCGAGTGAGTCAACTCGGCCGAATCTGCGAGTTGGGGGTTCACTGCGCACTCGGCCGAGTGACCTTACTCGGCTGAATCTGCGAGTTGGGGATTCACTGCGCACTCGGCCGAGTAAGACAACTCGGCCGAGTAAAGTTGGATTGCCGTAGCCACTATAATTGAAGACCACTCGGCCGAGTAAGCCAACTCGGCCGAGTCGCGGCTGGAAAAAGCGCAAGCACGTTTCTTTTAATTGATCCACTCGGCCGAGTGACCCCAACTCGGCCGAGTTACAGAGAAAAATTGCCCCACTTCGTTTTTGACCTAGAAACACGTGCCAAGCTCAAGGGGGAGGGTATAAAAGGCCACAAGTTTGTTTTTCAAAGGGGGGCAGCCACTAGAAGAGTACTCAAGCTCCACAAATCAAAATTCCACCATCTTTTGCTTGTTTTTCTTAGTTTTAGCCATAGAACTTAGTGAATTTCCATAGATAGGTTATCTTTGAAGTTGTAATTTCATTTCCAAGGTAGAGATTGAAGATTGTGTTGAAGTTTTGAAGGTTTATTTCATATTTGCAAGACAAGAGGTGATATCTTATTTTAATTTGAGTATTTTGTTATTATTAAGCATGGGTATGTTTGTTTTCTCACTTATCTTCCTCAATTTCCCTAAATTAGCCATGAGCTAAGCATATTGGTGTTTGGGTGTTGTATAATTGTGATGGAATTAATGTTTTAGGTTGATTTTGATTGTGGAATTCATTGGGAGGTTTATTGGTTAGGTTTATGGGTTTTGTTAGATTATTTGCAAGAACTCAACGATTAGGTTGTGTTAGAAACTCAATTAATGCAACGAGAGTTGGTTAATTTGGGATAGATAGTATAATCGAGGGTTGGGAGTCGTGTGAATGAGTTAATATTGGTTTATCGCAACGAGAGTTGGGTAAATTTCATTAGAACCCCATTTATCTACATTAATTGCTTTAATTAACATTTAAGTGATTAATGAGAAGGTCATAGGAGCTTGGTTGTTAGTATTCAAGTGGAAAAGCATATCTAGGGATTAGTTTAGTATAATTTAGGTAGAGTCGAACCCCCTAGTCGTGTGATTACCCGAGTAAGAAACCTTCTATTCATCCTCTCGATCCTAGGTGCTTGCTCGATATATGCATTAGTGATCGCTTCTACCAAATTCCATCCAATGAATTACACATAAACTTCGACTTTTAATATCGATTCCACACAAGGACCAACACCCGAACACTACCCCTCTCACTTGATTTTTATCATCATATCTTAGTTATTGCTCATCATTGATTGTCATTTGATAGTTTCATTTACATTTTCTTGCACAAAACATGATTTCTCATTATATTCAAAGAAAAACATACACACTAAGGTTACTTTCACAATCTAGTCCCACGGATCGATAATTTAACCGGGCCTTGCTTTTATTACACACGAACCTCTTATACTTGAGGGGAACGTGTTGGTAAAAACACGTGTCAATGAGAAGGCCCCTGTATGCCTTATCAGCTGATATGGACTTTTAAAGAGATGTCTAGTGATCATGTTTTCAAGACTTAGAAAGAATCAAAACAAGAAGAGAAGATATAGACAAGATCAGATGAGTTGGACTCAACTGATATCAAAAGCCGATCAGAAGACTACTTCATGGTAGATAGACTACTGCACCTACAAGATCAGAACAGTTAAGTACCAGATCAAGTATCAGAACAGACGAGTCTTCAGACCATAAGTGTACAAGATCAGAAGAGTAAAAGATCAGCCGACTGGAAATCTGCATGAAAGACTAAGTGTAAATCTCGAGCTATTGACTTTTCATATCCAAAAAAGACAAGTTCCAGATTTGGTGGAATCAGTATCAATCACGATGAAATCAAGAGATTACGCTGCAATCAAGGATAATCACAACGGCTAGTTTCTCCAAACGGCTAGTTGATTGAATATTAGTCCTATAACTACAAGATCATATTCATTTGTGAAAATCACGAAAACTATACGCAAACATCAAGTTTTACGAAAAACACACCCAATTGACTACAAGCAAACTGCATTCAACGAAGAGTTTCTTCAAGCCTGTTTAGATTATCATAGTTTTTCACCAATAAGAAATCGAACTCAGATTGTAATCTACATATCATTTGGTTTAGGCATAGTGGTTAAGCAATCTGTTGCTTGAACCATTCGTTGGAGATAGATAAAAAACAACCCAAACATTCTAACGAGTATAAGGTCTAAGTTGTTGTTTGTTGTAAAGAGTACAAATACTCTTAAACACTTTGTGGAGACCGTAGCACTTTGGAAGTTGCTCAGTGCTCAAGTCCTTCTCTTGGGACTCTAAAGGACAAGCCCTTTGATTGGTGATTAAAGGATTAACATCACGATTGAATCGTGAGAGTGGACGTATGATCTGATATTCAAACCACTATAATTCCTGGTGTTACTTACACTTCAGTTATTTTAATTCAGCATCTTATTATTGTTATTATTATTCATACTGCATACTGCTTTAAAAAGGATTTTAAAAGAAGGCCAAATCAGAACAGTTTCAAAACCAGCAGACTGCAAATCAGCTGAGTATCTTAAATTGGTTAAGAAGATTTTTCTAAAATACGAACGAGTCTAAACTAAGGGCCCATACATTCCGCAAATACATATTCAGTAGAGTATCTAGTAAGTTGGATCAGCAGATTAGCCAATCCAGCAGACTAAGTATATCAGCTGAGTAACACACACTCTGTTTAGAAAAAGTTTTAAAACCTATTCATCCCTTCCCTTTTTAGACTTTAAACCATCACTACTCGTTCAGGGACCAACAGTTTAAAATATGGAAGTTAGAAAATAAAATTTAACCATTTAATAAAAAAATATACAAAATTCTAAGGAAATTAGAAAATAAAAAAGGAGAGAATAAATAGTGTCACTAATTTAGGATTAGATGTAAATGGTGATATAGTGAGTAGTTAATGTATAAAAATGTAGGAAGAATAAAAAGTAGAGAAATATAAGAATAAAAAAAATAGAAAGGAATAATAGATTTTATCAAATATTAAAATGTAGACTTTGTGCTAGTATAAATTATAAAGAATAGTGTAAACATTTTGAGGTAAAAAGAGTATATATACAGTAGTTGAGTATGCATTCATGCTGGTGTAATAAAACTCGTCAATATTACAAACAAACTCAAGTTCAATTATATGTGGTTTGTTAGCTCGTAAACAAACTCACTAGTAAGTTTGTAAGTCGGGGTATTATTTTAATACTCTATTCATCATGTCATTAACTTTACACCTATTTGAAACTTCTCGTTATAAGTTTTTCATTTTTTTAAATGATAAAATTCAAATAAAAAAGAACAGAGAAGCACTTTATCTATTATATGAGTATAAAAATAGAATTGAAAATAATTGTAGGACGGTGTAGTATCACTTATAAGGCAAATGTATCATTTTGACTATGCTTAGTTTGCTTACTTTGAGTTTTAAAAACTTATTTTTAGATCATATACTGGTTTTACTTGAAAGTTAAGAACTAGTTTTGAAAAATCACCTCTACAATGTTATCACAATTTCGATACACTTTAATATATTTAAATTATAATTCTTATGGTAAAGTCTAGTATGCACTCGAGTGCATGTTGTGCACTCTAGTCTAAAAAAAAATTATATGTTATTAAACTGAAAAGTACAACACAATATTACTAAAAAGTGTAAGTCGCTATGACTAAAAATATTATTATACAGTTTAATAATTGAAAAGTGCAACACCATCTACCAAAAAATGTAAGTCAGTAAAACTGAAAAGTGCAACATAGACTAGGGTGCACAACATGCACTCAGAGTCCATAGCAGACCAACCCAATTCTTATAATTCAAGTATTTCAATCATAGTTATCAATAATGTAATAATACAATATCATTCACTTTTACGCATTAATTTAACATAATGTTAAATTATCTATACCAGAAAAATCCAAAAAAAAAAACCACACACACTATCTTTTATTAAAATCTCAAAAACATATAATCTGAAAAATTAATTTGAAAAAACCACTTAAAACTCAGAGGTAACATGGTCTTACAATATTAAAAGTTAGGAGTATAGATTACATTCTTTTTTTAAATAATAATTTTTTACCATCACACGTGTACCTGTCAAATGTAAGACTTGTCCCTATAAAAATAATTTTAAAAAACATCTTTCCTTTATTTTTATATTTTTTTGTTCTTTCGAAAACTTTCTTATTTATTTATTGTGGAGTACATTGTTTAATGAATATAATGATATATGTTTCGTAAATTATTGGAGTAAACGAGATGAAAATGAGTTAGAGATAAAATGAAATTTCTGAAATGCCCACCTAACTTCGTCCCCTCCACATAATGATTACTTTTAACTTTATGGAAAAGTATATTATCTGTAATTACCTTTAATTATTTTGATGAAAGTTGTAATATGCAACTTTTATTTATGGGCAAGTTGCTAGTAACTGATAATGATTTTACGCTGCCTGTATTTTTCAATTTAGGTCTTTATTTATTTATTTATTAAAGATATGGTGTGATAACAACATTTGACTTTTTTATTAAAAAGTAGTAGTAGGTGTATATTCAATTAGTACACCCAACGTCCACGTCACTTCAAAATATTCAGCGTTGACTACAGTCTGACAAATTAGCTGTACAATCAATCCGTTCACACTTGTAAGATGATTTTTTTAATAATAAAAAATACTCACTTCATTAAAAAAAAATATTGATTAAATAATATATATAATATAAGTGATGTGATTAATAGAAGAAAATAGATAGAGATAAAAAGTAAGAATAAAAAATAAAAAATACTACTCCGTATGATCGTATATATCAAAAAGAGTATGAGAAGTTTATAAGTGAACATACCAAAATAGTAAAATGGAAAATTTATATAAACGTGGAGGAGGGAGTACCAATTAAAATTTGAATACTCAACTTTGATTTAATTTTAATAAGAGTTTTACCCAATAAAAAAATGAAATATATAATGAATAAAACAAGCTTATACGAGTAGAAAAAAGGGGTTGTAGATACAATAACATTATTATTACTTTTCAATATAGTATAGAGTAATATTTTCATTAAATGAAAAAATATTTAAAAAAAAAAACAATTTGATTAACCCCCTTTTAACTGTAATTCAATTGTAGGTTGCAAAAATTGGAGTATATGTATAAATTCCTCTTTCTGATAACCAACATTTATTTATTAGTAGTCATTTTTGTAAGGTGTAACTAATACTTTTTAATATAAAAGTTAATATTTCCACTTATTTAAAATTACTCTTACACTTTCTTTTTTAAGGTGTTGAATAACTTTCATATCCATAAAATGAAAAAATATTTATAAACTACACACTCTATCTCACAATATCATATTCTCCACTAAATTTATTTTTCTTATTTTGTGTGTAATTTTTAATGTCAAAGAAATTATGAAACGGAGAAAGTATTACAATCTATTAATATAGTTTAGGAAATCAAACTAATTACTTCAGTTTGCCTTTGTTATTGTCTAGTAGTATGACATTTTGCAAATTCTTACCTGAACTCATGTGAATTTATGGGACAAATCCTCTAAATTTATTTTGGTAAATTTTAATAATTTTTTGTTGAGAAATTGACTTAATTACAACAAAAAGAAATAAAGAATCCATTTAATGTTGCCTTATTTCTTGTGCCCATACCTTCCCCTAAAAACAAAAAAGAGAATTTTGGATTATATGTTAAAATAAAAAAAATAAAAAAATCCTGAGAGATTCTTGAGGAACGCTTTAAAGACATTTAATAATATCCGAATCACAGTTCCTGATTTCCGGCTATAAAATGCGAAATGTAATGCTACGAAGATTTCAACTGTGAGTGTGAATACAAGTCAACGCCGCCGTCACAGCACCGCCGCTGATTCTCTGGCGCCGTTGAGATCTTAGAAAAGCCCTAATCTCTGCTCCGCCGCTCACGGTGGTGCTCTGATTCTGAATGTGTTTTATTAATTTATTAAAGTGAACGTGATTTAAGACTTATATTTCGATTTTTTTTTTTAATATACAGGAATTTCATTTTTGTAATCGAGGGGCAACCATGGATAACATTGATTCCGCCGCCGTCTCAACTCCAATTCCGGCCAAAGTTGAGGTTTGTGTCTCACTTCTTCTGTTAAATAATTATTGAGTAATTTTTGTATGAATTCATAAAGCAATTAAATTCTTAATCCAATTTCAGGGGAAATTCATGGCAATTGTGGTTTGTTGGTTTCTTGGACTTGGATCCCTTGTTTCATGGAATAGCATGCTAACTATTTCTGATTATTATTACCAAGTTTTTCCTGTAAGTATATCTCTGTTCCCATTCTTGAGTTTATGATTTTCACATTCTTGTTCAGTTTAAATAATTGCTTTACTGTGACTGATGATCCCATAATTGAGGAAAAAGATTTTTTTCAAATTTATTTATGAGTTGCTTTGCAGGATTACCATCCTTCTAGAGTACTTACCATTGTTTATCAACCATTTGCACTTGGATCAATGGCCATACTTGCTTATCACGAGGCAAGGGTCGATACGAGGAAACGGAATATATACGGATTCACCCTTTTCTGCTTAAGTACATTAGGACTTGTGCTGGTAAAGCCATAATCTTGTTTTCAAGGATCTTCTCGACCCCCCCCCCCCCCCGACCCACATTTGTAATTGGATATTTGTGTTGACAGATTGATCTAGGCACGTTAGGGGGAGGAGGGATTGCAAACTATATAGGCATTTGTGTTTTGGTTGCTGCTTTCGGAGTTGCAGATGCTTTGGTTCAAGGTGGAATGGTGGGAGATCTAGCTTTCATGTGTCCTGAGTTCATGCAAGTATAAAACCTTTATCCCTTTCCTATTTCATATTTGCCATTTGATCAAGTGTAGCGAAAATTGTTTCTTTGTCTGTGGTAACTTTCAATTTTTTACATTTTGTTCTGTAATCAGCCATAGAAAGTGAAACATCCCGTCTGATTGGTCAATCGAATGTTTCATCTCTTAGAGCCTTGTTATTGGACAGAAAAAAATGCATTAGTACTTAGTTTGTGAGTTTGTCTGAAATGTAGTCGTTTTTCGTTGGTGTGGCTGCCTCGGGAGCCTTAACTTCCGTGTTGAGGCTAATCACAAAAGCCGCTTTTGACAAAACCGAGAATGGGCTTCGCAAGGGAGTTAGTAAGTTACCCTTTTCACTTCACGGAAAAGATTTTTGTTATCATTTACTTCAGACAATAAGGTTGTTCTGTTTTGTTGTTATGCAGTCTTGTTTCTCTCTATCTCGACATTCCTTGAGTTTATATGCATATTCCTATATGCATTTGTCTTTGGTAAATTACCTATTGTGAAGAGCTTCCGTAAGAAGGCAGCTTCAGAAGGGTCGAAAACAGTCCAAGCAGATCTTGCTGCTGCAGGGATCCAATCCGCAGACACCTCAACCGTAAAAATAGTTTTACACTTTACTCTATTTGAATTTATATCAAGCTCCTATTTCAAACGGTTAAGCCATTTTCTGCTATTATTGCAGGTTAATGATGTTAAACATGATCGGTTGAGCATCAAGGAGTTGTTTTTACAGAATATCGATTATGCGTTGGACCTTTGGTTGATTTACGTACTTACATTATCGATTTTTCCTGGATTCTTGTACGAAAACACTGGTAAACATAATCTGGGTTCTTGGTAAGTTAACATAATAATAATTGAAGGTTATTATTCGTTTCTTAAGAATTAATGGCGAGCGAGTGACGATTAATTGTGTGTGTAGGTATGCAGTTGTCCTGATAGCAATGTACAATGCGTGGGATTTGATAGGAAGATATGTTCCTCTTATCAAATGCATCAAATTGGAATCACGAAAGGGCATTATGATTGCTACGTTGTTACGTTTCTTGCTAATCCCTTGCTTCTACTTTACTGCTAAGTATGGAGACCAAGGGTGGATGATAGCGCTAGTATCTTTTCTTGGACTAACGAACGGCTATCTCACGGTTTGTGTTCTCACGGTTGCTCCGAGAGGATATAAGGTTAGCTGTGTTTTTCAACTTAATCTCATAACTCCTTAATTTGCCCAATTTTCATTCCAAAAATTTGAAGTACGACACTGTTTTGACTTTCGAGGCACGCTTTTGGGACCTTTTGTGAAAAACGCAAAGGTTATGGGACCAATTTTACACCTTATGAGTAAAAAACGTGCCCCAATTTAGATGACGTCGTACATCAAATTTCAACGACTTTGGAACCAAAATCAAAAAAACTTATTGCGAAAAGACAAAAGTTACATGACCAAAATGAATTCGAACTCTTGAATAGATTGATCTTCGTACATTTCAATAACGTGGATTTTGGTTTTGTGTTAAATTTGTAGGCACCGGAGCAGAACGCGTTGGGTAATTTGCTTGTCGTGTTTCTTCTTTCGGGTATATTTTCGGGTGTGGCTCTCGACTGGCTGTGGATCATTGGTAACGGCAAGTTCTGAAAAATGTGATTAAGGATTCAAATTTGGTAATTCATTGAGGTCTAAAGCAGATCTCTCTCATATGCTACACTTGTTGAACTACACTAGGCACGTTGTTCACTATAAATATGTCTTGTGTATACATACAAATTTATTTGATGATTACGTGTCTAGTATAGTTTACTTTCTCTTTATTTGTGGTTTCCTTTTCTTCTGTATATAATGATCGATTAAGTGTTATATGTTGTGTTTCAAGAATATTCAAAATAAAGAATTAGTGGATTTTTTTATAAAATATTGCAATTTGACCATTTAGAAAATTAAAACTAGCCTTATAATAATATCGAGATTTTTATTTTTTCTGCATTTAAATTTTTTAATCTTTAATAAAGAGCACCAGCTTAGTAGTTTAAAATAAGGATCATTATATTCCTTATTTTGATTTAAAATATTATCAGAGTGGGGTCATAATTGGACGGATTATACAATATTAAAACAATTAAATTATGCAATCACAATTTCATCGTTTTCTTCTTATTTTTAAGTTCAATTTGTAGTTAGAGTTAATCAAAGAAGAGTTGAAAGAGTCCTATTACGATATATAAAATCATACGACCACATAATTTCTAATAAGGCATAAATACCCTCTTTCAAATAAATAAATATATATATATATACACGCATAATTTTTCGAAAGAATTTCATATAATGATTTAATTTTTTTGATTGCGTCACATTTTATTTCTTCAATTTGAAATACTGTATCTCAATTCATGATTTTTATTTTCAATTCAAAATTTAAGTTACTTTTTTTTTTCTCTATCGATTCAAGATCCTACCTAATTTTTTCTTCAAGTCATGCAAAACGTCCACAGAATAGAACATATGTCACTAGTTTTATTTTATCATCTTCCACATCTTTAGTTTGCAAAATGATTTTTTTTAATCCTCTTGAATTGAGAAAAAAAAATGAACCTTAAATTGACACATTTGTAAAATGAAAACTTATATGGAGATTCGATCTAAAAATTAGATCTGATTTTTTTTTCATTTTCTAAAATGTGTCTTGTATTCTGATCATTATTTTTAATTACCACAATATATTGATAAAAATATTTTAAAAAAACATTGGCATTGACGAAAGCAACAAAGAAATGAGATGAGACAACATTGTTGGGCGGCAGCAAACATTTTAAAAGAAAAACTGATCGAATTAGGGCAAAATTGTTTCATGACAAAAGCCAACAGGCAACAGCCATTGCCTTGTGCAAAGTGCCTAATTAGTATCAATATACAAACAAGAATGCCACCTTTGTACCGTATAATTTTAATCTAATTTTAGTTTATTTTAATGGAATGAATACTATTAGATCATTTAAGAAAAATATTAGTTTGAATGTTAGTACTCCCTCCGCACCAACTTAATTTTCATACTCACTGTTCATCCTGTTTTTAAAAAATATTATAATAAATAGAATTTTTAGATATAATTTTATAAAAAAATAAATAAGTGAGTTGACTTGTGTGTATGTTTGTACCATAAATATAATAACATTAAATATAATATTTTACATATTGTATGGGTAGAGTTTCTAAAAGACCAAAAAAGTAAGTATGAAAGTTAAAGATGTGACGGAGGAAGTACTACTTTTCAATATACAATCTATTTTCACGGAAAATAAAAGCAGTGTTTCATTGAAAATTTACGGACTGAAATTACATTAGCTGAACAATGCAAATATGTTATTTTAAATGTGATATTTTGTAGATTTTTGCTATGTTTCTTAAAATTAATTTTCAAAAGTAACGTAAAATGGATATAAATATATTTGCAAATTTTTGGGCAAAAATTTATGTTAAAGGTGTTTTCCTCGAATAAGGAATGGAGTGTTACTTTTTCGTTTCAACAATATTATATAGTACTAATAGTAATATAAAATTAGCTAGATTTTTACTATCTTTAATTTAACATTTATATTGAATTGTATAAAAATAAAATTCAATTCTATATGAACTCTATTTTATTTTTTTTTAAAAAAACTTTATTAAATTTGATTATATGGTTTGAATTTAGATGTTATTGAATTATGATAATTTTTTTAATCAGTATTTTTAGCGGGTTTATACACAATTGAAAATTATATTACAGAATTCATTAAATAATTGTGAGGCATGACATGAGTATGTATCTCTTGAGATCCAAAATTGGACCCAAAAAGTAATACATTTTCTCATAATCCATCTACACTAAAGTCTATTAACTGGATTTTTTTTTTTCCACAATTTATAGAGATGTAAACACACACTCATCTTATAATTGTAAAGAAGAAAATACAAAACAAAAGGTATTTCATATATGGAGTGTGACTAAGTAACAACTAGTAGTTACTAACTAACCACTAACTATTCAAACTAACTAACAAACAAAGGGAAGTTACAAAAGGAAACAATACATGTTTATTGTGTTTAGTACACTACTTTATATTACCCTTTACACCCCCCTCAAAATGAGAGTGGATGTCAATCAACCTCATTTTGACAATGTGAGTGATGATCAATCTCCAAACGTCGATAATCGACCGAAAACAACACAAAAATCCACCAATTTTTAAAATTCTGTCTCTCTCAACCTCAATCTTTGCAAACTCAGCTTCAATATCACCAGGTTCCTGAAATCTGCAGATATAGACATCATCTCCATACTTTTTCCGAGCAATGTGAACGATGTTCAACTTAGGATTTCTGGGCACATAAGCCAAACTCAAAATCACCAAAGCTCTGACTCTAGCCACATATGCTTCATTCTTGAACACTTGTTGATGAAGGTACTTTGCACAGAATTTGGCAACTACCTTACCTCCATGTCCATCATAGACACCAATAATCGAATTCATCCAATCCGTGGTGAGAATTTCACAAATATTCCAAAAAAAAAAAATGGAATCGTGATAAACACGAAAAATCGATTTCGAATTAACATGAAATCAAATATAAAACTCACGAGGATATAACTCGCAAAGAAATGAGTATTAAACTCAAGAAACTCAAAAAAGAATTCGAATCAAGATAAAATCGAATCCAAAAATTCACGAGCATAAAACCCGTAAACAATAATCTCGAAAAGAGAAAAAAAATCATAGAAATCCAAATCCATCAAAGATTTGGTAGAAATGAGTATAAAACTCAAGAAATTCGGAAATTCATTCATATCTAGATACCGAATTGCGGAAACATATCTAGATCGACAAACTTGTTTAATCGATCATAAATTAATCAATACATAGCTCCGATACCATGTAGAGATGTAAACACACACTCATCTTATAATTGTAAAGAAGGAAATACAAAACAAAAGGTATGTCATATATGGAGTGTTACAATGTTTACAATGCTGAAATGCATAAGAAATACAAAAGAGTTTAATCTATATTTATAGACTAAGTAACAACTAGTAGTTACTAACTAGGGACCTTCTATATGTAGTCAGGGTGTCGTAATGACTACCGTAGTCAGTTAATCTAAACCATTAAAAATCTAATCTAAAGGTTTAGATTTGATGACCTGTTACCTTTTGTAAATTTTACGATATGTATTGTCTTAATGTGTCGTAATGTGTCGTAATGTGTCATAAATTTGTATTTTCTATTAAATTAAATTAATTAAAATATATTATTGTAAATTTACATTTTTATCCTTATACAATAAAATAATTTATTACAACAATTATCTACACCCGCTAATTTTATGAGTTCACCCCAAATCATTTTTTACCATAGTTATCTGCACCCATTCATTTTATGAGTTCACCCAAATCATTTTTTACCATAGTTATCTGCACCCATTCATTTTATGAGTTCACCCCCAAATCATTTCTTTTTTACAACGGTTATCTACACCCGCTCATTTTATAAGTTCACCCCAAATTATATTTTTACCAAAGTTATCTACACCCGCTCATTTTATGAGTTCACCCCCAAATTATTTTTATACCACAATTATCTGCACCCGCTCATTTTATGAGTTCACCCCAAAATATTTTTTTTTAAATAATTACATTTAAAAGACTATATTATTTTTTTATTAATTAACACAAAATATAATAAAATCAACCCTAATTTATACATTTACAATCTACAACCGAGTCATTGCCGAGTGTTGCAGGCGAGCGCCGTTGATGTAGGAGAAGCTCCTGGATCGCGACGAGAGATGAACGACGAGAGAGAGGCAGCGTCGATCCGAGTGTTGCAGGCGAGCGTCGTTGATATAGGAGAAGCTCCTGGATCGCGAACGCAAGGGAGATTGATCGAAGCAGTCGCGTCGGTGGTCGAAATGAGGAGAGGATTTCGGCCGCCATGGATCGTGGCCGAGATGGAAGATTATGTCGATTGTTATGGAAGTGAAGAATCGCGATTGCGATTCGAGGAGGGATCTCGGGCTTCAGCGGCCGAGACCGAAGCGTCGCTGTCGCCGTCGAGGGGGTGGTCGGGCATGGTGGCGGCTGGGTCACCCGCCGACATGCATGGATTTCCGGCAGGTCCTTTACTCATCAAATTAAAATTAAATTTTAGGTGCACCGCCGATCGATTTTAATAAAATTATACCTATAATATTATTTTGTATTAAAATTTAAAAAATACACATGCAAAAAATGGAAAAGAAAGACAGGAAAATTTAAAAAGGAAAAGAAAAAAAAACAAGGAAATAAAAAATTTGAAAAAAAAAATTGAAAATGGGAAGAAAAAAGAAAAAGAGGAGGGGGAAGAAAAATTAAAAAGAAAAAAATTGAGATTTGTGGCTAATTTCGATAGTTTTTTATTAATTATATTTTTACGTTTTTTTTTAAATATGAGTGATTTGGTGGTGAATTGATTTTTTAGAGTTTATTTTATTATATTTTATGTAAAATAATAAAAGGATAATATAGTCTTTTAAATGTGATTATTTTTAAAAAAAATATTTTGGGGTGCACTCATAAAATGTGCGAGTGCAGATAACCGTGGTAAAATAATAATTTGGGGTTGAACTCATAAAATGAGCGAGTGCAGATAATTGTGGTAAAAAATAATTTGGGGGTGAACTCATAGAATGAGCGGGTGTAGATAACTGTTGTAAAAAAGAAATGATTTGGGGGTGAACTCATTAAATGAGCGGGTGCAGATAATTGTTGTAAAAATATGATTAGGGGGTGAATTCATTAAATTAGCGGGTGCAGATAATTGTAGTAAAAATATGATTAGGGGGTGCACTCATTAAATTAGTGGGTGCAGGTAAAATATAAATAAAATTTAAAAGAAGGGTAATATAGTAAATAACAAAATATAATTTAAATAATACTAAAAATAACTGAAACCTGTATGACAGGTAGCAGGTCGTTTTTACGGTTACGACGCCACATGGCGCGATTCGACAAAGTGACTGCGTAGTCACTTTGTAAAATGTGACTACCGTAAGAATTGCCCTACTAATTAACCACTAACTATTCAAACTAACTAATAAAGGGAAGTTACAAAAGGAAACAATACATGTTTATTATGTTTAGTATAAGCACACTACTTTATATTACCCTTTACACAATCCCATGACTCGAGTTCAAAATTATGATAATAGTTCTCTAACCACTTAAATAGTGAAATTATAACACTTCGTTTATGTCAAATAATCTATTGTTTAGATTAAAAGTGAAAACGAACTAAATGGAGAAAAAAATAGTTAGTTTGTAAGCTAATGAAATAATGAATTAGTCATTTTAAGAAATCACTGTCACAACAACTCAATGTATGTTTTAAATTCAAGAGGAAAATATATTATTATTATTATTATTATTATTATTATTATTATTATTATTATTATTATTATTATTGTTATTGTCCTGCCTGCTTCCTAAGTTGTTGGATTGTTATAAAAAAGCAGTAGGGCCAAACATGTCTTTTCTCATTGAGTTATTGAATTGGTCCAATAAAACTATAAAATGAGTTGTCAAGTGGGATGAAATTGTGGTTTTGTGGAATCTGAATCTTGCTTGCAATTAAATTATGGACCCCATTTTCATTGATTCCACCACGTTAAGATATGTTGAAATTTGTGAAGAAGAAAACATAAATTATTGTACACAAGATGTATTGTTTGCCACCTACCCTTACCAGTACCACTATGTTTACTTTTTTACTTTTAAAACCTAATTTTAAAATTATAAAATTTTACATTTTTACTTTGAAATTTAAGAATTTGTTTTAAAAAATTACTTATACAACACTTATAAATATGTTATCACAATTTACAATACATGCAATCGACTCCTTACACTTTCATAATTAACATAATTTAATTATAACTCAACAATAATATAATAATACAGCATTATCTGATTATCCACACATATAGATTAATTTAACATAAAGTTTAATATTCCCCAAGGAACAAAAACTTAGAATACACACATGAAATTTTAAAAAACGATTAAAATTAATATTCTCATAACACTGATCTCCCATGTAAAGCAGTTTCACACGAGACCCCTCGTCTCCATTTTAATGAGTTTCAATTTGAAATTACTACTCCCTCCTATTTATAATATATGACGTTTTGACATTTCGTTTTCTTTAGAAATTATATGATATTTTTTACTTTTCAATACAAATTAATTACATTTTTTTTTAAAATTACCGTCAAACTAATTAATAATAACTTAAATATTGATAATTTTTAATGTTTAGGGTCATTTTAGATCAATTAATTAAGGGCATATTAAAAAATTGTTAATTTTCTTAATATATGTGACAGTGTGAATAAGTCTAAAGTGTCGTACATTTTAAATATGGGTAAAGTCTAGTATGCACTCGAGTGCATGCTGTGCACCCTAATCCATATGCATTTTTCAGTTTACTGATTTACACTTTTTGGTAAATGGTGTTGCACTTTTCAATTATTACTTATATAGTTTAATAATTGAAAAGTGCAACACCATTTATCAAAAAGTGTAAGTCAGTAACTGAAAAGTGTAACATGGACTAGGGTGCACAACATGCACTCGAGTCCATAGCAAACCAATCCTAAATATGAGAGTATTAAATTTATTGATTATAAAGAATATGCATGGTAAATGAAAATTTGTGTTTACTTTAGCAATAATAAATGACTAAATTTAAAGTTTTGGAATCTTTATTTGATCATGAATCCTAATCGGATTCATTGGAGTGATTCACTCTCCACAACCCAAAAATTATAAAGATTCCCATTCTAGAATGTCAAGTCTCGTTCCTTTATTTATTTATTTTTTGAATTAAAAATTGGTAGAGTTTCCTTCCATTCTTTGAGGAAATGTTAATTGTGTTCATTGTAGATATAATTATATAAATCAGTGATCATCAATAAATGTAAACGATTTACGAATTTAAATCTTTTACTCCTTCTGTCCCAGCAAACCTTGCATAGTTATTGTTCACCCCACTTTTTTAAAAATATTATAATAAATATAATTTTATAAAAAAAAAAAGTGAATTGACTTATGTATGTATGAATCATAAAAATAATAACATTAAATATAATATTGTAGGTAAAGTCTAGTATGCACTCGAGTGCATGTTGTGCACTCTAGTCTAAAGAAAAGTGTATGTTATTAAACTGAAAAGTACAATACAATATTACTAAAAAGTGTAAGTCACTATGACTAAAAATATTATTATACAGTTTAATAATTGAAAAGTGCAACACCAGGTGTGAAAGGTTTTTGGAGATGGAGGGAGTAGTACTTAAAATATAAGTTACTTCATTCCTTCCACTATTAGTAAAATAATTGTAAGGAGTAAAATAATTGATATACTTATAGTACAAAAGAAAAAAAAAGTTGAAAATTAATATTTTCTTTTAGCAAGGCACAAAACAGTGAAACACACACTATGAGACGGTTTCCTCGAAGTTTTTGTGTACATTTATTTATATATTTTTTAAAATATAAATTATTTTTAAGAAAATTCCTAAATTCCAACGCCATGGTGCCTATATAAAATGCTTACTACATACTAGTCCATTTTCATAATACAAGGAAGAGTGTTAAAGAGTGTTTTATACTAGTAAAGAAAAATGTCTGTGCTCAGCGATCTCATCAATTTGAACCTTACTGATGTCACCGATAAATACATTGCTGAGTATATATGGTTAGTTCTTTCTTTACTCCTATATTTCTCAGTCGGTGGGATTTTAATTTGTATTTCCACAAACTTTGGAACTAATTTTCTTGTGTACTTTATGTGTTTGTTGAATTTCCTGACTCAGTTTTTCTTTTCCTTTAATTTCATCTCGTTTTCCAAATATGTTTTTTGTTCAGGATTGGTGGATCTGGATTAGATGTTCGAAGCAAGGCCAGGGTAAGTAAGATCATGATTATCATTATTTTTACCCCTTTCAGACAAGTTTTTAATGGAATGTTTTTTTTGTTGTTAGACTCTGTCTGAGCCAGTTACTGATCCTTCAAAGTTACCAAAATGGAATTATGATGGCTCAAGCACAGGGCAAGCCCCTGGTGAAGATAGTGAAGTCATTCTCTAGTAATAGCTTTTCACCTTTCTATTTATCTTCTTTATATAATAGTACAGTATATTCTTGATCCTTAACCTTTTTTTGATGTGTATCAAGTCCTCAGGCAATTTTCCCTGATCCATTTAGGAGAGGAAACCACATACTTGTAAGATTTTTACTAAGCTTTTTTACTGTTCTTTCGTCTCATTTTCAAAATTACGAATTTCGGGTGTTTTTAAGGTTATGTGTGATGCTTACACTCCCGGCGGAGAACCTATTCCGACGAACAAGAGGCATGCTGCTGCTAAAGTATTTAGCAATCCTGATGTTGTTGCTGAGGAGCCTTGGTTTGATTTCTTTTCAACTCTGTTATTGTATTTGCAAATCATGGTTTATTTCAGTTGAGTTGTAATTTGTAATAAAAATACAGGTATGGCATAGAGCAAGAGTATACTTTATTACAGAAAGAGGTCAACTGGCCTCTAGGCTGGCCCATCGGCGGATTCCCCGGCCCTCAGGTATGGATCCGGAGGATCCAAATCCAAGATGATAATTATATATATATATATATGCACTAATCTTGATTATTCTGTGTGTTTTAGGGGCCATACTACTGTGGAATTGGTGCTGATAAGGCCTTTGGGCGAGATATCGTTGATTCTCACTACAAAGCGTGTCTCTATGCTGGAATCAACATCAGTGGAATCAACGGGGAAGTTATGCCCGGGCAGGTTCGTACTTGTAAAAATCGAACCTTTGTAGGATTAGGAATTTGTAAAATTAATAGTACTTGATAAACTTTGATTGATCAGTGGGAATTCCAAGTTGGTCCATCTGTTGGAATCTCTGCAGGAGACGAGATCTGGGTTGCTCGTTACATTCTTGAGGTATAACCGCGTATTTTTATCAAATTCGTACGCGTTTAGTCAGAATATTTACGATTGTATCTTGCAGAGGATCACGGAGATTGCAGGGGTTGTGGTATCTTTCGACCCGAAGCCAATCCCTGGCGACTGGAATGGTGCTGGTGCTCATACAAATTACAGGTTATTCATCAAATTAATTAATGGTGCATGATTGGTAATGATCTTTTGTTAACAAATTAAATAAAAAAATTAATGTCAGTACTAAGTCGATGAGAGAAGATGGGGGCTATGAAGTGATCAAGAAGGCGATCGAGAAGCTTGGATTGAAGCACAAAGAACACATTGCAGCTTATGGAGAAGGCAATGAGCGTCGTCTCACTGGAAGGCACGAAACAGCCGATATCAATACCTTCTTATGGGTAAATCTCTCCTATCCTATCCTAAGATTCAAGAATTAGGCACATTTCTAAATGGTATTAGTTGCACCGTACAACTGATGTACCGAAGACTTACTCATAAAACATGTTTAGGGTGAACGTGTAAGCGTCTTAACGAGTTGTTTGGTTTAATTGTAGGGGGTTGCGAACCGTGGAGCGTCTATTAGAGTCGGGAGGGAGACAGAGCAGGCGGGGAAGGGATATTTTGAAGATCGGAGGCCAGCGTCGAACATGGATCCTTATGTTGTCACTTCCATGATTGCAGAGACTACCCTTCTCTGGAAACCATAGAAGAAACATCAACTAAGTCCTAAATAAAAATAAGGATTGTATTTTCCTTTTTTTTTTTTATGTATATTATGTCCTTTTCTTGTACGTTATATTGCGTATTTTCGATTAATTGCATGATGAATTTGTGTTTGAAATTAGCGTAAGATAAATTCTCGGACGATATAAAATAAGAAGAGTTGTCATTTATTTACTTATTTATTAATATAAGTCGAATCGCATGCAACTTTTTATAATGTGCGGTAATACTAAAATGCATCAGGTACAATAATTTAATATCAACTTCAGCTTATGTTTTATTTTATGGTTAATTTTTTTTAAAATTAACCATTAATCACAGATTTTAGTATTGATAAACCTTTTACACCTTTTTTTCAATTATCAAAGAACCCTAGAAGTCTAGAACAATAATGAAGACCAAGAATCCTCAAACTAAATCTCCATAGTAAATGTTGAACTTGGCCGCCGAGTAGTAGTGGCCAACATCTTTTAATGAGTATTCAAGTTTCGAAAGCTTTATGACGAGGAAAATGTTTTACATATCCTACACTGAAGATAACTCGGGAAGGAGGTTTATTGTTAAATTTTGGTATTGTAACATGGAAAAAAAATATTAAATACGTGTAATTTCATGTGACAAATATACACGAGCTTCAACAAACCACGTCATCGATTGTTGGTTGGAGAAAAAAAATGTGTATCGTATTACAATTACATGAAAGGTTTGAGTTTTTTTTATAATAAATTTGAAAGTCATGATTAAATTGATATTTTGATGAATTTATTTAGAATTAACATTTTATTTTATTAAAACATGACTTGTGCATAATATATAATTATATGTGGGACATCCTTATAAATAAACCATCTGAAAAATAATATATGCAAATATTATATAGAACTAACAAATTAGCCATCCTAAGCCAACCAGGATGCAAGAAGAAAGGGTTGTGTTTCGATATATTTTTTTGTCAATTAAATGAAAATTGTAAAATTAATTAATTTTCAGTGCTATGAATCTATTTGAAGACACTTTTTTATCTTTTTAACTTTATGTTGGGGATAAAGGGTGGTGCATCATGACGCCAACCACTCCAGTAAGTTAAGGAAAATAAAATTAAGATAAGGAAAGTTGGTCACAAGGAACTAATGATAATAGAAAAGGTTACTTTTTAATTCTATTGTACGGATTGTTAGTCGAGTGTGACAATAATATATTTTTAATTTAATCCTCTGTGCAGTTTATATCTCTCGTCTGGTGCAAGAGGACGAGATTTATCAAATATTTCATGGAGTTAAAGTTTATTATGTTATGTGTCAAGATGGGGTTAAATTTGATAACGTGTACTATATTTTACAACACAACGTATCACTAAACGCCCTAAGACTAAGAGGGCCCCAAAACAGAAAGCACAATTACTACTAATTATAAGACAAGAATTTATGCTAATCCCATTGAAAAATAAGCTTAAGACAAGAATTTATGCTAATCCCATTGAAAAATAAGCTACAAACACAGTGTAGTTGTAATAAGAATTAATGTGATTGCTGCTTACATTATTTACAAACAAGTGACATGTTACAATTTGCCCCTTCCAAGGTTTATTTGAAAGTAAATTATCATGTTATAACTTATTTGAATGAATCCAGACACTGAAGAGGTGCTCCAGGCAGTCTTGGACACTCTCGGCTACCGATACAAGTTATCTTCCCCGGGCGTTCCTCAACGAGCAGGCCTCGAAAAGTTGTTTCAGAAGCTTATGAACCTCTTTAGACAATACAATTCTTAAAAGCAGTTGGAGCAACCTTTACAATGAAAGTGCAGTCAACCTGTAAAATACAATTTTAGTACTTTCATGTTTATTTCAGTAAATAAAATGATTAAATTTTTCCCTATATTATATGCACCAACCGTCAAATTTTAAACTAAAATGGGGCGAAGGAAAATGAACCGAACACCATTGGCAATATTTGAGGAGTTTTACCAATTCAGGCATGAAAAATAGTAAAACTATCAATCAATTATGGATCTCATATACTATATTTTTATTTTCTATCGATCCAGGACCTTATAAAACTATCAATTCAAGACCCGAAAGATAGAAACTATAAATTTAGGACTCACACATTTTAAATCACAATTCAGAAAAAGGAAAAGATATTTTAATTTCACGACGGTGGAAAAAATAAGAATGTATTAGTAATAATTTAGACTGCAAACCATAAGATACCAAAAAATTTGCAAGTCCTAATTTTATACTCCAGTTCCTATCTTTCAAGCCTCAAGTTGATAGTTTCCAGGTCTCAATCAATGGCAAAATCTTCAAGCCCCTAATTGACAATATTCATGTTACCAAATTTCACTTGTTGAGATATATACCTTATATTTTGACCTATGTAATGTGCTCGTTTAAGAATTTCATGTTGTTGGGCGTGTCATCGTGGATGAACCTCGTCCCACTGGGATAATATTTTGGAAGCCCTCAACCGATACTTCCTCCGTAATAGAATCTGTTGAAAAATATTATATAATATAAGTTAGTTGAGTGTTTTATTCATAATAGCTGTAAAATTCATCGAATAGCTTTGAACTCATATAAGGACTAGACTTCACCTGTGATGACTTCTCCTGCCTGAGACCCAGCAATTCCAATGCAAGAGAACAACGAACTCTCATCTATCTTCAAATGCTCATATGCAGCATATACATCTTCGAGAGTGGCAGCTTCGTATAGTGACGTCAGATCTTTGATGCAAGAAATATCCTGACGATAAGTACACAAAAATACTGTCAAATATAAAACTTTGGAAATTTAAAAATGCTGGAAAGTTTAGCATTAAAAAAACAAAAGATATCCAATTCCACCTTTCTTGGTACAGATGTTGATTGCAAGTGAGCCATCAATCCTAGCCAATATGCATTTGACTTGATTTCTGCTTCATGACGCATAAGCAGAGTTCGTCTTGCCTGTATATGCACAAGGAGTTATTTAATAGAAACGAGTCTATGGCAAGGATGCAACAAAAAAATTACGTTCACCTAAGATTAGTAAAAGGCAAAAAATAAAATCACCACCTTTGGCTTAATTGCAATCTTATCTAGACATTTGCAAATCCATCACAATATTTTTGCAATTTAGGCTTACGAGCAGCCCCCTTTGTGCCCGGGTCTAACGAGGCCAGCCGATGTGGCAACCCCTTAGTCCAAACGACATCATTTTACATAAGGGGAAGCCAACTAGGATTGCTACGTTAGAAAAACGGGCAAAAAGGGGGACTGCCAGTAAGCCTAAATTGCCAAAAAAAAAAAAAAAAAGGTGATTAATTTGTAATGTTCCAATAATTTAGATTAGATTGCAATTAAGCCATATCAACCATCCAGCACGGAAAGTATGTGGGAGAGTACGCAGTTTCTATCTTAATTAGAAAGAGAGAGAAACTCTATCATAAGAATTATCAGAGTGGATCATTTGAAGCAACTCACTCTGTCTAACTCCCTTGGTGCAATCTGGTTGCTGTGTAGACCTCTGAGGACATTCTTGCAAGCATCAACAGCTTTATGCACCTGAAAGAGAATTTATTAGTCTGAAATAGTAAGAAAACCAAAGTAGATATGCAATATCATCGATTCATCATAGGTGATGACATTAAAGAAAAACACATACCTTTTCAGGGGTTGATGTCACTGAAACTACATACCACCCAAGATTCAACCGATCAAACAGGTTTAGCTCAAATGATACATCATATGTCAACCCAAGAGAATCCCGGACTGTTGTAAAAAGCCTGTTGGATGAGAAAATAATTATATAAGGTAAATAGTTGTACAACAAATTATCCACTGCACAAAAAGTAAAGAAAAAAGAAAAGAACCCCACAACGCTCACACACACACACATAAATCCCAAATAATGCTTCATGTGGTTGAGTTCACTTCACACTACCAATTTCAAGAATGCACCACATTCTATTAAAATTGGTTTCCAGACTTTGGGCTTCCAGCAGAATAGTAGTATCACGTGACAATATCACAATACCGAAAACTTGGAAAAAAAAATTAATTTTTTTTTTTGAAATCATCAATTTACTTAAGCAAAACAATGCAAATATGAAAACAGAAGGAAAGAAATCAAAAACTTTCTGCCGTGCACCGACAACTAATGAAAGTGAAACAAATTCTAGACATCCTGCAAAAACATTTTCCTAGCAGCTCCCTGTTCAATAATGTTTCTCCTGAAATTATGGAGAATAGAATACCTAAAGTAGTGTCTCATACGTGCAATAAAACAAAGAGGAAGAGGCGAAAGAAATAAAAGCTACTATTTCAATAAACCTATCTGATTTAAAGCAAAATCGAGCATGGAAGTTTTTAAGCTAGTACACATGAAAACAAGTTCTTGTAGGAAAAGCATTAAGAATACAACAAGTACAAGAAAATGTACAACCCAAACTAGGAAAAGTGCATAGGCCAATAACAATATGAGGGCTGTCACATATGTCTGACGCAGTGGCACTACCCACTCAATATTAGGCAACCAAGTGTTTGATAAAGTTGTTAATTGTTAAATGCTAAAGGCTTAGAGCACATTGTAACAATATATCATACAACTCATTACAAGAAAACCTAGGGTGTAACTCAGGAAAATACATCATTCAGAAAAGGTATACATACAATATTCGTCCACGCAATCTAAGCCCACAGCATCAGAAAATACCTGGAATTTATGACCTCTTGCAACAGACCCATGGTGATGGCAAAAAATAGTGGGTGAGCACGCAATTTCCCTTGCAGGTCTTTTTCAGCATTTCCCAACCCTCTGTTTTGTTCTTCAAATTTGAGATGTTCACCTGAGACAAGTGTCATACCACAGTAGTAAGCAACATAAGAGCCCCTGATATATGCATATATCAATAACATCATAATCTAGCATCAGATGCAAAAGAAAAGGGAATAAACCATAGGCATCTGAATACTGCAAGATCTTACCAGATGCAGAGACATTGATAATGGACTCAAGAAGGTTCTTTCCCTCAAAAGTAAATCCCCAACGATTTGGAGCAGGGCCTGCAATGTAAGCACATGCTCGCTCATCTGTGTCCTTTAAAAATACCTGATACAACACACAGGGATGAACATAAATGGTGATAACCAGAAGAAAGATCACATCCACAACAAACTATTAGGACTCGGGATTTACTGATTAACCTAACAAATTTCAAGAAACAATATTAACAACCAAATTTTTCCAAAGAAAATATATTAACTATCGCATCAAAGGTCATTCCATACTTGTTGATGCTGCAAATCAGCAGTGTATGGCCGAAATGTGACCGGGCTATATTTCTGTGCTCGCTCAGAACCTTTCCTTGCTTTAACTGTACCTAAGTATTCCAAAATACAACTCTCGATATCCTCTTCCGTGAAGTCTCCTACAATACTCACCTGTCAGACAAAAATATTACTAATGTTATAAAATGTCCCATAGATATTTTAAACAAAGCAATCGACAAATTGCAAAGATGCAAACCTCCATGTTGTCACAAACAAATTGATTCATCACTGCATCTTTCACTTGTTCTAGTGTTAGATTCTGCAATGAATTTGGAGTGGGCTCAACAAACCGTTCATCCCCATCCAGCATTGCAAGCATTAGCTTGTGAGCAGTTGAACGCTCTAAACTTTTGGGAATAGAACGGAAATACGACAAGTATAACTGCTTGGCTCTATCAAATGCATCATCCAGCCAAACACTTTGCTGCAAAATCATGATACCAAGAGAAACTCAAAAAAATACTTAGAATGCTTCTAAAGTGCATCCAGATTCGCAATCAACTAATGCAACTTAACCAGCAAGCAACATTAGCATGATGAGAAACAGCTAGCTGCAGTGCACAGCTGTTTAAGTTAAGATATTTGCAGTGGTTGAGTAAAAATATTGTTGCCAACTTGAACTCATATTAACACCATCTTACCAACTAATGAAGCTACATAAATAAGCCTGAGGCCCCTGGATTGACCATAAAAAGAACCTCTAAAGACAAGTGATTCCTATAATAAATAATTACAAAGTTCAGAATGATCAGTCATACTTTGTCCCCCAGTGGAGCACTACATCGACCTCCTAACTAAACCAAGTGGAAGGAAAAAACAGTAGTATAATGATAAATAGAAAAAAGACGATGCGAGTAAATATCCATCAGCTATACAGTATCATTTATCAAATGAGACAAGGACTAACCCAGGTGCAGAATTAACAAATTTCAATATAAGTTGGCAAGTTGCACATAATAGAATAATTCAGATTACCTGAAGTACCATATGAAGCAACTGGAAAGCAGCACGCATTCCATCATCTCTTAAAGTAAAACGAAACTCCATGCTTATAAATTCCTCAGTTGACTCCAGGGAGCAATTTATCAGATGATTCACACAGAACAGTTCTACCTGGGGATGAATATTGGGTTTATAACAATTCCAAGAACCAAAGATAGTGTGGAAAATGCTTTGTGGCACCAAAAGAGGTCAAAAGCGAAAAAAGTAGAACACGTGTTAAAGACAAATTAGTGAATGCATAATCATCATCCAGATTCAGACAGAAAATAAATGAAATGACACAGTAACTAATAAAGCAGCAGAACTTAAGGACACCAAAAGGAATGTTCCTTATGTTCAATTCAAAAGCACATGTACTGGAATTGCCAAATTGATTTCTTTTTTTAATTAATTGACCAATAACCATGTTGCCGTGCTGAACTGTAAAGGTAGTGGATTCAGGATAAATATTCTGTTGGATGAAGGAATTAACATAGTAGTGGAGATGCCTTAATGTGCTCTGTGATTTGTGAATGTACATTTAAGAAACACCAGAAGATCATATGAAAGATCCAAATATTGAAATGAAAGATTAAAGAACAAAATAGAACATAAAGTTTACTGCTGTTACCTGCTCACGAGAGAAGTTCCCCACACGGCCTCCTTCACTCAGAGTCCGAACACCCACAATAACAGCTCCCTTGTCTTCAGCACTTTCAGCTGCTCGTCCACCACCCACAATGAGGCGCATGACACCACAATTGGCTTCATTTTTGGATATCTATATACAATAACAAAAATAGGGGTCAAATCTTACGGGTTCTGTTTGCCCGAGCTATGTGTTGGTCTATTTGGTTGGAAAGAAATAGAAGAATATTTTTAGACACCGCAAGGATTCTCTGGAGGAGATATGGAACAGGGTTAAGTTTAGAGTGGCTCGGAGGATTTCAAACCATAGAGATTTTCCGTACATATCTGGCACAAACCTATGAAGGTAAAAGCAGCCTAGTGTAACATATAAAAACTTCACATTCAAAGTTCTCACACATTTTCAACCACGCTGTTCCATAGTACCTTTGACTTTATTAAAATAAACTTAAGACTGCTCCATCTCTAATTCTCACCATGGCCACAAATATAACTATCATTAATTTTGGAACAAACTGCTCTATCATTATGAAAGCGGTAACAAGAACTTCAACTGATTGTCTACGCAAGTAAATGTTAATTTAAAATATCTGAAAGTAAACAGTAACAAGAACATTAAAACATGGCAATATTCAATTATTAGTACAAGAACAAGTTACCTTGTAATTTACAGGGATACCATTTGAAAGACGCCTCTGAATGATTCCTGTATCCTTATCAAAAACCTTTGTCGATTCTGTTTCTTGGTCAACAGGAATGAAGGATGCATGTTGCTGTAACAGTAATTCCTGCAGCTGCTCTGAGGATATCAACTCTTTCGGTATCTCAAGCTGTGGAGAAAAAAACAGATTGGAATAAAAACAATGCTCTTTGAGCAGATATATCAATGAAGAATCTTCCCTCTCTCCCCACTCTTCTATGAAAAGGAAAGTCTGGGCATAAGAGGGAGGAAATACTACCAACAAAACAAGAACAGGATAACACAGAAACATAAAGAGCAACTTTCTTAATTCAGAAACATAAAATCATTCTCTAAAGTGCAACGGGAGGGCAACCGTGGTGGGCCACACTGTGCCTCTTATAAATACAATCACTAAAACATATAGAATCTTTAAGGAATAAACCTCTGGCTCAGCCTCTATGGGTTCCTTCAAACCAGCTTCAATAGCAGCCAAAATTTCTTCTGGTTCTATCTTGAATTCAGTTTCACCAATTCCATCAATGTGCACTTTTCGCGGGACACAGGCAACAATTGCAGCTGGAGGAGGTGCAGATGGTTTACCATAATCGGCTATGAACTCCAACACATTTGCACCAACAGAATTGACCTAAGACAAACCAAAAAGGTTCAATAATTATAACATCGATCTGCAAATCTCATGGCATGAATTTCCACAATTTTGTGAGAACAAGTAAAATGTAGACTGTAGATTACTTCTAAAAGAGATTGAGAAACAAAAACAGTTTTGTGTTTAGAAATAAGCTGAGAATTACCTCCTCAAGGGTGATTGTGCCAGCAATAGCAACCAAACTCTCGTGTCCTTGTCTTTGATCCATCACAGTATGATTGAGTGCATCACTTTCCATAATGAAGTCTAGATTATCCACTGATGGCACATTGTCAATCATAGCGGCCAACTGTTCACTGTCCTTTAACAGGGCATCTAAATATCGGGCTAATTCACCATTTGTAACACCAAATTCTTTAAGCCTCCTAACCTGAAATGGATAAAAAGGAATTTTCTTGAGAAACAGAACTGTGGAAGCCATACCAAAATCAACAGGACTGTATCCGAAAAAATGGTGTACAGAAGGTGATGTATGATATTCCATCCTTCTGGAATTAAATATCTGAGAAGTTGCAGAAAGGGAGATACATACGTACATATACTAGTGTTTGAATACGCATTTACACGAGCACACATATACATACGTACATATATATCATAAAAAGACACTGAAAAAACAAACCTCCTGCACAGCAACTTTGATTGCATTTCGCCAATTTTGAGGTTCTGCGGTCACTGTAAGAGTGGTAACAGTACAGCCTTCTCGTCCTGAGTCACTATGGTCCAACTCAACTGAAGTAAATGGGGGATTTGAACTCTGGAAAATTCTTCAAATTAGCTTCAAATGCAAATAATTAAGATGCAAACTAAAATTCAACTGATTTAGCATATGATAACCTAAAGTATAGTAACTCCAGGCAACATTGTAATAACTGCCACCACATATGAATCAAATTATGCAACTAATATACAGTCAGAAACTTGCACAGACTAAAAATGGTGTTAACTCAACCAATTGTTGTTTAAAGTCCAACGACCAAAATCAATTATCATTCATAAGTAAGGTTTCCTCCCGATTCATTTCTTCACCAAACTATTACCACAATGCTAGTGTATTCATGGTCAAAAGATGCAGAGCAAAGAAAGTGATATTAGATTAGTCATTTCTGGCACTGAGACAATGAGGCAAAACTCAAAAGATAAGTTTGGAACTTCGCTGCACATCATAGCCTAACTTTTACACAATTTCATTATGTAATATTTGGCTTTGGAAAGAACACATAAAGAAACAATGTGGTATCTCATTTTACTTCCCTGTTCCCTCAACAATCTAGTGCAAAAGCACACATAATAAATTGAGAAGTAAGAAACTGGGTTTAAACTTAAGCATATACTTCAGGCAGATATATCCACTGCCCCCTAGTCCCTACACTGGAGCATAGTAAAGAGGAAGTTAATGTACCTGATATCTTGTATTGATGCGGAAATGCAAAGCGGATAAAAATATCCTCTTCATAAGCACATTCCGCAGATCACCAAATGTATGGACCTTGTTGACTGGGATCTGATAAAAAAAAGCAGAAATAACCTCTCAATGAGCAAATAATATTAATAAAAAGAATATATATATATATATAATTATAGACGAAACTTAGCACCACTGAACAACTCCATATAAGTTGCTTCAACAGAAAAACATTGACTATGAGCACAAGCATTAAAAACGCATGCCATCTACATATAGGAGACCCTCCAGACCCAACTATCAACCGCTAGTCTTCATGTGACAGGCTTTACCATACTAAAACTAAAATACAATTCATTTGGTGTAGGTAACTTTTCTATCTTCGTATTTTTTGCTCTCCACAACTGTGATTAACCAGGCAATGCTCAGATAGAACTAATCCGAGTAATGCCATTAAACCAAAGACAGCAGTTAATTAAAAGTATAATTACCTTGCAGAACATATTGATTGAGAAATTCTGAAGCAATTCATGCTGAAATATCTGGGGAGGATTAGTCTCAGTGCGGTTTTCAGGAATAGACCAATTATGCTGAACAGGAGGGCGAACAGCATGCCTTTCCTTTCTAAGATTTCTTGATTGCTCCAAGGAAACAGGTGACTTTTCCTGAGATAAACCACTGGACAGACCAACACCCAACTTGGGAACGAGGAAACTGGCCATCGCACCAAAAGCACTTTGTGCGGGTGCAATAGATGCCTCATTTTTTACCATGCCATACTGTCCAAAAACTGCCTGAAATTTTTATTGGAAATTAATTATCACCCCAAACATAACTGCACAAGAAAAATAACGCATACACTAAAGCCCTAATGTCAAAATCTCCATATAGTTAATGAAGTAGCAATTACATACTTCAATGTGGCTAACTGTCTTTGGAATATCATCAATGTCTCCAACAATGTACAATGTGGCATTTGCTGGGAAGTACCAACGCTCATGAAATTTCCGGATTTTATCAGCATCCCATTTCTTAATCTGCTCCTCCAATCCAATAGGAAACCTTTTGCTCAACTTGTTCTCAGAATGCAAGTATTGTAACAACTATACCAACATAAGACAAAAAAAATATCTGGATGGTAAATACATAGTAAAATGGAAAGAACATTTTAACAAAAAGATCACACAAAGAAACAAGATAAGTCATCTATGTCATTCTCTTGTCGTGGATACCTGACAATCAACACGGTACTCTATGGTGTTCATCATCTGTAGTTCTGACAAAATTGCCCGTCTTTCTTTCTCAACTCGAGAAGCCAAAAACTTGGGGTGAAAAGCAATCTATGGCAAAAAATATAGTGCTTTTAAACAGCATATAATGAGAAAAACACGTACAATTACAAACAAGAACAGAAAGTAAAGTCTTCAGAGCCATTGATCTAGAAAGGATGAACACAAAGTGTAATAGCTTCAAAGCATTAAAACAAAAATTAATGGTTATACCTCATTGAGGGCATCCAGAACAACTGGCAGCAAATCACCTTCAGAGTCCTAAAGAGTACAGATCAAGGTTTTGTTATACAGAAAACATAAGAGACTAGAATGCAGAACACAAACATAAAAAAGAAACTCATATAGTCCACAGGGGAAACTAGCAGCGAATTACCATATCTATAAGAAATATTGTGAAAATGTGAAATATGGCATTAAATGGATCAAACGGAACAGTTATATAACATAAAAGATTATGCAAGAAATTTAACTCTGTTTCTTCACCTTTGAGTTTTCATGTCAGCACCCTACTCCACTAAATTTGATCAACTTTTTTTCACATGTCAAAAAAGAAGGCAATATGGATGCAATGCAAACTATTGAAGGGCAGATGCCAGCACTGAACACAGTTAATGCAGCCGACAAACAATTTTCAGAGAATCTCAAAACCAAAGCATAATAAAATCATGAACCTGTGTACTAGTTGGGGAATGGATATGAAACACGGTGTGATGGAAGTCTGTGTAGGCATTGGACCTCGCCCCAGTTCCAAGAAGTTTCTCACGTTTCTTACTTCCAAGGAATGCAACATGTTCAATCATATGAGCAATTCCTTGTTCATCATCTTCCTCATCAATGGATCCCACATGAACTTCCATGTGAGCTTCAAATCTATACTTCAAAGATAGAACAATATTAGAAAACAGGCACGGATTCACATGAAAAAAAATGTTTTTCTTCAGATTACTGCATTGTGTAATCATCAGGAAATGCCAAATAATGTCTCTAAGATACATACGTGCAGCAGACACTAAATAGACTAGCCTGCATATTCCCTTACTAGCATGATTCGTGTCTTTCCAAGCTTGTGTGTGGATGTGAGTTTCTACTTTGAAATCATAAATTGGCCGGTACTGCTCATACTTTGAGATATCAATTAATTTGTAGTTGGGTATAAAATGATGTGCAATAAACAACATGCAGCTCAAGATGCATATTTGATCTATCTATGTTTCTTTAAGTTATGAAAATGTCAAATATTTCAGTATCCTTTATCCCTGTCCAAAGTCCATATGCAACTGCTTAAGAGAACTTTAAAAATCTGAGTCGTCTTCGTAAGACCACTGGCGTTCCTTGTCTACACAAGGTATAAACTCATTGAGGTTTGTAAGAGGGGGTCAAATTTGCCCTAAACATTGTTATTCAAGTCCAAAAAAAGCAAAGTGGCAAGGTCTATGATCATATACTACCATGAAGTAGGGGGGGAAAAATATCCACATTCAGTGCAAGTTGTAAAATCTAATTAATTTCTTTGAAATTCGAAAAAACATTCTTTTACGACATGATTATATGCTCCCAGCTAATAATGTGTTTATCATGTCAAGGACTGCGAGCTATTGCACAAGAAGAGTACCTATTTGGAGGGACTTTGTTTGGCAAAATAAGATAGCGAAGCCCATTTTTCAGTTGTCCTCTGTGCAATTTCGGGTGAGAAGGAAGCTCAAACCTCAGAAAATTCTCAAATTCTATTCTCTGTGCTTCTGAGTCTAATAAATCCAAACCTGGTTTCTCCGTAACACCATCAGACCAGGTTGTACTTGCGGCATGTGGCTCTTCAGGGCCCACAGAAGCACGTGGAACCTGAACTTTTCCAACCTGAATATCCAACAGACAGGACAAATTAGATAGGAGCTAATTCAGACTATATAAGAGAAACACTGGAACCTATTGACACAAGTATAAGAAGTGTCAACCAAAACAACACCAGAAAACATTGATTAAAGGTATTGATCCCCCACGCATTTTATCAATAAAAGGTATGGAAACAAAAGTCTACAATTATTGAATTTGTGTGACTAAATAAGAAATGGGCACTATTGGACTATTGGTATTATGTTATTAGCATGACACACTATATTTCCCTCCATTCTCTTTAAAACTGCATATTCCTTGCCTTAAACATAACAGTTAAAGAAAGATAACTAGTCTTCCATAAAGTAGCATTGGAGAATGTAATATTTGCTTTGCACTACACTTGGAGCTTATGATGATCCTCATGTAGTTGAAATAGACTGAAAAAATAGCAGGAAAAACAGTTATGGACATAGATTTAAGATAAAAGACATTATATAAATCCATCCTAGAGAAAAACAATGGACATTCAAAGATCGGCACAGCCAAATTAAAGAGAATTATGCTATGTAGAAATGATGATTCACAATTTGCATATGAACTATATTTTAATGGACTGGGAGGCTAGGAACCATTTCTTCATATGTTCACTGTCAGAAAAAGCACAGGAAGATGATGAGTAATACTTTTACTGATGCCTTACTTTAGCATTATCAAGCAGGTTCTTTTGCAAACGAAAGGATGACTTGTCGATGAAGAATCCAGAGGTGAATCTATGCAGGCCAGTACGCTTTCTTTTAAAAGGATGGAAGCAAGATACTTGATGAGAGTTATCCAGCAACCGTGATTGAGGTCTCAATTCATTGAACTTAGAAGAGAATCTTCTACGTGTATTCTGCAACAAAATGACAGTGGATAGTGGAATTAAGCAAGTGAAGAGGAAACATCTCCTTCAGAACAAAATGAAGTAATTTAGAGTTCATGCAAATCAGGTAAAACCGATCTTAGAAACTTCAGCTATGAAATAACAAGCCTTGGATATTTAATACTATTCATTTTTGCACCAACCTCTTTGAAGCCTAAAATTGGCTTAACATTTGTAGATGTAATCTTACACTAAGTTTAGTACCTATCATCAGTAATAATCTCCAACAGAAAAGGTCAACCCAGTACAAAGACAGACTTACATGGTCTCAGACTAGTCTTATCCTACAAGCAAGGGCATATTTGCTACGACTTGAAGCAATGACCTCAAGGTTTGAACGATCATATTTTACAGAGTGCAAAGGCAGGTCCTTTAACAGCAATAACCGCAACTAAAACTACAATTTTCTTCAGTCATTCTAAATCCTTTGCTTCTCCAAAAGAATGTGAAGAGTGCATTAAAGATTCAAAGTGCACATCAAGTCCATGGGCTTGCACAAATTTATGAGCTTTGACTAAAACTATGAGAGACAAGAAACAATTCCTATCACAGTTCATTAAATCAGGATTCAGTGTCTGGCTAGCATTAACGAATGGTCTAAATTGAATTCCAACTTCAATCTTAAATATTTATCTTTCCACGCCACAAATAATTTATAGGAAACACGGGAAAGAAAGAATAAGAATACTGATTGCAATTTCAATACAAGGCTGCCAAAGCATTTATCCATAAAAACTAACCACGAATTTCAGTTATACACTTAACTGAACTTTGACTTAACCAACTATCCAACACAAGTTGCTTCTCACGCCATTGAGAAATCCAAAAATCACGCCTTGAGCATGAATATTAACAGCACGGAAACAAAAATCACCAAAAAAAGAAAAAGTTTGGAACCAAAATCAAACCTTCCCATCAGAAATACATACCTTGATGCTAACATGACTGGCACGGTTGCGCCGGGCACTCTGCGGGTGCAGGGTAATGGAGTTCTCCGGCTGTAATCTACTAAATTTGGCAGGAAACAAAGTACAATTGCAGTTTTCTTTACTATGAGTGTAAGTATTACTGGCAGGAATCGAAGCTAGAATCGGTTTAGTGTTGAAAACAAGGGATGAGCCCTGCATATTTGGGAGAATCGGGTGGAGCTCTCGAAGAAGAAAAGTGGAAAATCTGGTGTGTAAATTAGGCTGATTTGAATGAATGGTTAAGTTTGGGGGCGGAGTCGGCGGGGTAAGTGGTGCCCGTTCGGCCAAATTGGCTTAGATTTTTTATATATATTTTTTTAATAGTACTCATATAAAGACTCAATTTATGAGTATTTTTTTCAAATAAAAATATAATTCACTTTTCCACTTTCTTTATTGTGACCTCTTAGGATTAATAAAAAATATATATATATATATATAAAATTTGTAAATATTGTATGATCATATCTACAATTTTACACAAAATGTCATTATTTTTAAAATTATACATACACTCAAGTCATTTTATACTCTTTACATATAAAAAATTACAAATTTACTCATCAAAATCCTACTCATTATTATACTTTTTTAATATGTGTGTTATTATATTTAGGTCACCTGATATCCCTATATATTGTTTTGATAAACTAAATCAACTTGTAATAGGATAAGTTGTATTGTATACACAATTTCATTATACATCTTGTAATAGATAATTTTTTGTCAGCATTAGACGAGGGAGAACCCAAATGATGTAATGGAGAGACTCGCAAATGTTCAAGAAAGGTAGAGAAGACCAAGACCATAAGGTGGTGTTTGGTTTGGGATTGTGGTGGATTGGATTTGGATTGTGGTGGATTGGATTGGGATTTGAGTAATCCATGAATAGTAAATTGTGTGTAAGTTGTGTTTGGTTAATGATTGATAAGTATGGGTAGATTTAACTTTATGTCACATCAAGAGTGATGTTATAATATTTTATTATTATTAGTGAAATAAAACTAAGAGAGAGAATGAGTGTGTGAAAGAAAAGTAAGAGAGATAGTGATTTGATTGTATAAAAATAGGTGTGTAGGTGTATTATAGGGGTGTATTGGTATTTGTATTTGAATTTAGATGGATTGAGAGAGATTGGATTGGGATTGGGTCAATCCAAATCTGGATTGGCCAATCCCAAAACAAACACCGCGTGTTTGGTTTGAAATTGATTTGGATTGGATTTGGATTGTGGTGGATTGAATTGGGATTTGGGTAATCCATGAATAGTAATTGTGTGTATAAATTGTATTTGGTTAAAGATTAAAAAGTAAGGGTAGATATAACTTTATGTCACATCAAAGTATGAGAGAGAATAAAGTAGGAGAGAGAATGAGGGATTGAAAAGAGTGATTTGATTGTATAAAAATAGGTGTATAGGTGTATTATAGGGGTGGATTGATATTTGTATTTGGATTGAGATGGATTGAGAGAGATTGGATTGGGATTGGGTCAATCCAAATCCGGATTGGCCAATCCCAAACCAAACGCCGCCTAAGAGAATAATCAACTCATGACCAGCTGAGAACCAAACCTGCACTACTAGACATTCAAGGTTCATACGACTGGGGAAACAATCAAGCAGTCGAAGTGTCAAGATCAGAAGAGCAAGGCCCAAGATCAGTTGAGGCAAAAGGTCATATGTTCTTATATATATTGAAGAATTAATCAGAGCTGACATGGACCAATAGGAAAACGACAGACACTAAGATTTTGTCACAGCACACAGCACAAGAATGGAAAGTCAATCATACATTAAATGTTACGTGGCAACGGTAACATTTAATTGAATCAATCAAGAAATATTGTGATTCCCGAAATTGTGGGGACTGATTGCTATCATCTAACGGTAACATTCAAAATCCACATTATAAATATGAGTTCAAATTCATACATCACGTACGAGTGAGGGGATGCCAAGGTCGAGCAAGGTTCTTAAGTGTTCACCAATCAGATTAGCTCAAGAAGAACTTCAATGAAATATTCAACATGTATCTCTTTACCTAGTGAGTGAACCCATAATCATCTAAACATGTATTGTTATTTATATACATCATGAGCTTAGAGAGATTTTTTCAATCAATTAGGATTGTAGGATTGTAATGGAAATTTTCATCTAGTTCATATACACGAAACTCATCTTCTATCTTAAATCCTTAAAAGTTAAGTTGAGCGAAATCGCGGTAAGAGTATAAGTTCTCATAATAACTTGTGGAGGCCGTACCACTTTGGAAGTTGCTCAGAGCTCAAAGTTTTCTCTTGGAACTATAAAGTATCAAGACGGGTTACTCTTGGCACGTAGTATGTGGAAGGGATTAATATCACAATTGGATTGTGAGAGTAGATGTAGAATAAGATAAATGATGGTGAGTTGTTTACTTCTTTATTATTAACTGCCATTATGTATGCATATTTAAATAGCATGAGCTTTAAGTGAAAATGTCTTATACCGCATAAGTTATTTTTTATCAATTATTATCGATTTTTTTTCTATTTTTCGACAAATCGTTATCGATCATAATGTATATTTTCGACACTAGTTTGTGGAAAATATATTATTATCATTATTATTTTGAAATACCTGAGTTTTTTTTTTTTTTTATGTGGTGGGTTGCGGCACCGCCGCCTCCGGTGGTGATGGCAACTGTCTCGAAGGTAGCAGCAGGGGTGGCAACTTAGGGTTAGAGTTTGGAGAGTGATGTAGCGGCGAAAGCGTATAAAAGAAGAATTATACGAAGAACATATAGAACACAGTAATTCTGTTGATTCTACGAATACCCAGAAAAGTGATAAAACTCAAATACGTTGATTCATAAAGAATACCGTAAAGGAGATACCGAGATAAATTCTCATATTTTATTAATTAATTTCAACTCCCTAATAACAATCTAAAACTTATTTATTTATAATATGAAATACTTGGAGAATAAGAAACATATAAATACTAAATATAATGAAATCAAAACAAATCTCCTCAATATAAGAATAAATATCTACTCCCTCCGTCCCACAACTGTTTGCACACTTTCCTTATTCGTCCGTCCCACAATTGTTTGCACACCCTAAAAAGGAAACTTCTTCATAAACCCCACCCTCACAATATTCACATATTTACACAAAATGTCATTACTTTTACTCTCTTTCGAATCACCTTTTTACTTTATTCATTTAACTTTACAAAATTACCCCTCAACACTCCACTCATTACACTTTTTTCTTAATAAGTGTGCCCACTTTGTGGTGCAAACACTTCCGGGACGGAGGGAGTAATCAAATATTAATATTGATTCTCATCAATATCTCCATCATTCTCCTCTTCTTGAAGATGATTCGCCCTCGAATCATGTTGGTTCTCATCGAAAAGGTACGAAGACGAGCTGAAACATCTTTGTATTCTTTTGGCCATAAGACGATAAGAACCTCCATTGTTAAGTCAGAAATATTGAGATGAACACGAACACTCTTAACTACAAAAACATTTCCCTTCTCTTTTTACTCATAAAAAATTGGGGGGCCACAATAACCATCATCAACACCATCAACCAACCTATCGACAAACTCATCGAAAACTGGTGGTAAATCATAACCACAATTTTTATCAAAATATTTATCGAAAATTAGTGGTCCACAATCGTCATCAAAATATTTATAAAAAATTGGTGGTCCATCATAACCACAATCTTCATTAAAATATTGATCGAAAATTGGTGGTCCATCATAACCATAATCTTCATCAAAATATTGATCGAAAATTGGTGGTCCATTATATTCACCGTGACAGATCTGCATATTATCACGAATAGTATTGTAAACCGATTGAAAAGTGATAAAACTCAAATGCGTTGATTCATAAAGAATACCGTAGAGGAGATACCGAGATAAATTCTCATATTTTATTAATTAATTTCAACTCCCTAATAACAATTTAAAACTTATCTATTTATAATATGAAATACTTAGAGAATAAGAAACATATAAATACTAAATATAATGAAATCAAAACAAATCTCCTCAATATAAGACCATGGAGGGGTATATATATTTAACCCACGCCCAAATTAAGGGTCTGACTATATGCACCTCCATTTCGGAGGGATGCACTCCCCCTTTCAATTTATTAATAAAATAATAGAGTAAAAAGTCAAAAATACCCTTCATTAAAATACAGCGTACTAGATGCACCCCTTTACTAAAGGCACCCTCTACTATCCTTTCTTTCACTTTATCCCTAACCCAAAATTCCGGCGGCCGTCACCATTTTTTCCGGTAACAAGAAATAAAAAAAAATCAAAAATTTCAACAAATCAATCATATTCATCCACAAATTACCATTATCAAACCCATTAACAAACACCATTATCAAAACTTAGAAAACTAACATTTTTTTAAAAAAAAATCGTCAAATCAGTGCCAAACATATATCTCCCCGTCGACCACATTTCGTCGACCATATATCTTCCCATCGACCGCATTTTGTCGACGGAAGAATATATGGTCGACCAACAAATGTCGATCGACACTGTAATGTCGACCATATACACTCTCGTCGACATTACAGTGTCGAAGTAAAAAAAAAAAACTGGTGTTTAACGCCGACGAATCGGGATGGGCTAACAACGTGAACCAACGCCGGTGAAGAGAGGGAGAGAAGAGAGAGGTAGGGGCGGTCGCGGCCTGCCGATGGACGAGGGCGGCCCTGAATATATATATATATATATATTTTTTTACAGATCGGGGTGGTGTTTGGAGGGGAGAGGGCGGCCGCTGTATTTTTTTTTTTTACAGATCGGGCGGTTCCGGCGACGGGGGGAATGGATGGGAGAGAAGAGATCGGGGGAGGGGGGCAAACCTGGGGGGCGGCCGCGCGGCCGCCAATCTGTATTTTTTTTTTTTTAATAGGAGGTGGGGGCGGCGAGGCGGAGGTTGGGGCGGCGAGGCGAGGCGAGGCGGGGGTGGCCGCGGCGAGGTGAGGCGTGGGTTGTCGGCGACGGGGTGGAGGGAGGGGGGAGGGGGAAGGTGGGTTGGGGAAGATGAAGAATGAATTTAGGGTTGGACGTGGGTAGTAATTGGGTATATTATGAAGGGAGGGGTATTTATGACATTTGAGGTGGGTGTCACCTAAATTTCTGGGTGTGTATAAATCGGGGGAGTGCATCTCTCCGAAATGGAGGTGCATATAGTCAGACCCCAAATTAATTGAATGGCATTATAATCAAATGTAGCAGCCCATATTCAGCAAGCCCACTTGGAGGCCTAAATTTTAAAGCCCCGACAAAGCAACCCATAGCCCACATTATTTTTTTATTCATATAAATTGGGCTAGCATTTTTTATATTTATTTTTCAAGGCCCAGCTAGTTTTTAAATCTTTCAGCCCATTTTTAGTTGTTAACACTTAACATAGTGAAAGAAATCAAATAAGAATAAGGGTCGTGTGCTTGCAATTACGTATCATCGATAGCCAGATTGAGGGGCTTAGCCAGAATCATTTATCAACTTTAGCCCTTTTTTATATTGTCTTAATTTGTTTCAGTTTCTTTATTAGTTCTTATGTTATTCCAGCAGTTGAAAGACGTCTGGTGGTTAGTTTTTGTTATATCAGCAACACATAGTAGTTAGATGAACAATCAGGGGTATAAAAAGTAAAAACTATCGTTGGGGTAGTGAAATTAAAAGAATTATTTTGTAAAGTTATTTAAAGCTTCGTTTTTCTACTAGTCTGGATTAGGGTAACAGATTAACTCGTATTTCATACCGTGATTCTCATCAAAATCTTTCAGCACCTGTTCTCGTTCCTACAAAAATGCTACTTATGGAAGACTAGTTATCTTTCTTTAACTGTTATGTTTAAGGCAAGGAATATGCACTTTTGAGGGAATATAGTGTGTGATGCTAATAACATAATACAAATTTAGTCACACAAATTCAATAATTGTAGACTTTTGTTTCCATACCTTTCATTAATAATTTTAAAATGAAACAACCTCATTTTATTTATTATCTAATTTTAAAATGTAAAATCCGAACACAAAATGAGCTTTTTAGAAGATTAATTTGCAACAAAGTTTTAAATTAGATTGAAAATAATAATACATGCAATGTAAATAAATAATTAATTTGGGCGGAGACTTTATGTCAAGCCTAATAAGTCAAATTAGTTAGGAAGGTGAAGGATAAAACAAACAATTTAATGCCATAAGAAGAGTGTCCATTGATGACACAAACTCCACTGCTACTAACTTTGACGCATTCTTATGCAGAAAAAAAGGGACAAACAAAAAACAAACAGACAAAAACACATAATTATGCACTAGTTGTTTATGTGCAGGTTTTATAAAATATTGTTAATTTATATGTGTAAAAAAAAAAAAGAGTGAATGATGTATTAGTGTAAATAAATATATTTTTTATATAGAAGTATACATATTAAATTAAATCTCAGCTTAAAAGCATCTCAATCCATGAGCCAAATATTTTTCCCAGTTCAAAACTTAATTAATAGAGTATATAAATTTCCTCTTAATTCAAGGCGTGTGTACCTTTTTTTTCCTGTTCAAATTATACAAAACGACAATAGAAACCTTGTACACTTTTTCTTGTCATTTTATGTGATTTTTAATTGAGAAAATGCATTTTACGTTAGACCTTGGCACCTTGCATTGAGATATTTTCTTTCTAAATCATGTATTGATTTGAGAAAAAAAGTAAATTAAAGATGTTTTGTAAAGATTGAACTTTTTATAAATCAAGAAATCAAACAATACAAGTGCATGCTAGCTAACTCCTCTAATAAATAAATAAAAGACTCAATCTAAAGAGGTGAGCAAAAAGAGTAATACAAAAACGATGCAATCAAAATAAAAATAACTCCAAAAAGTATAATGATTGAGACAATGATACACTAACGATTAGAATGTTAGAAAAATCTATGTAATATATATAACTTAATTAACTTTACACATTTCTATAAATTCGACTTTTATATGTTATAAAATTCTTTAAGGTATCAAAGTTTAATTCACCTATATTCTTTGGAAGCTAGTTCGGGAGAGAGAGAGATACATATGCACAAAATGAGGTTTTATTTTGAAATTGTAATACAGTACACACATAGTCACTCACATACTTAATGTCGACCAATAAATATTAAAAATGTCGACCAATAAATATAAAATGTGAAATATTGCGTGCCTTTCATTTAATTATTGAGACATATCATCAAGTGTGAAAAGTTGAAGCAGTACTGAGTAAGTAACAGCCTTATCTCTAACGTGCTTAGAGGTCCCATTTGGGGTCATGTGATGTTACGTTATGTGTCTCCATAGGAGTAAAAAATACTCGCTCCGTCAATGAAAAGTAGTCTTATTTGTCTTATGTTCTTTGTTCACAAAATATAGTTGAATAGTTCTATACATTTTAATTTTTTGGAAACTATCACCCTTCAACTATTACTTAATTACTCAAATTGTCATCAACTTTATTTACAAACAATCACTTTATTCACAATGACTCTACAATACCCTTATTTTATCTACTCTATCTACTTTTTTTAAAACATATGCGGAGGGAGTATTATTTATTTATAATTAATTACATTTAAGAACAATTTTTTTTGAATAGTTATTTAACATCTTCAATTGGTTAATAAGGGAGGGTGATTTTGACAGTGCAAAAAATTGAGTGGCAGTGCCCGATTAAAAGGGTCGAGTCTTTAATTTAGACGAAAAAAAAAAAAAATTACGGTTGTCACTAAAATGACAAGTTTTGTAAATAAAAATGACTAATTAAAAAAAAATACAAAAAAAAAAAAGTATTTATATAAAAAAAAAAAAAAAGGATTGCAGCTAGGTGGTCCCTAGTGTAGGAATTGTGTTCGTTTAAGATTTGTTGTAGAATAAAACTTATGGGCCAAAGGCATATTAATGGGCGGGCCTAATTTGACTTGATCCGACTTAAGATCCGAATAAATGATAATTTGATGCCCAATGACTTGTCACCATTTATTCTTCTACTCCATAACTTATGGTGGATCAATCCGATAAAAATAGCTCTTAAAATTTTAGATAAAAATCAAAATTTACCCCACTAAATGCGGATCACCTCGATAAAAATACCTCTCGAAACTTTGGACAAAAATTAATATTTACCCCACTAAATTGAAAGGATGCAATGTTGGAGTACTATGCTGGTGGGTAAATATACCGAAATTTCGGTATATCGAGCTTATCATACCGAAAAATATCGAAATTTCCAGTATACCGAAATTTTCGGTACGGTTACGGTATGGAAAATGATCATACCGCGATATTTCGGTATACCGAATTTTTTTCGGTATTCGATATGAAATGGTATATCGATATACCGAAACCTTAATAAAATAATAATTTTATATTATTTTTAAATTAAAATAACTTTAATTATTAAAACATAAATAAAATAAACCTTAAACAATTAATTTCGGTATAAAATAATGCTTCAATATTTTCGGTATGAATTGGTATACCGGTATTTCGATATGAAATGATGGTTCAATATTTTCGATATGATTCTGTATACCGATATACCGTATCGAAAATTCGGTATACCGAAATTACGGTACGGTATCGGTATGAATTTTTACATACCGAAAGTTTCGGTATATCGAGATTACGGTATACCGAAATTTCGGTACGGTAATGGTATGAATTTTTTCAATATCGAAATTTTAGGTATAATAACGGTATGATTCAGTATAATCGGTATACCGTACCGAACCACCCCTAAACTATGCTTAATAAAAATTTATAACTGGATTTAATTTAGGTGTTGTATTAATTGAAGGAAAAATGCAACTACTATTATTTATTTATGATCCCAATTATGCAACATTAAAGTCTCGAAATGTTTATTTATGATCTGTTTACTCGATAAAAAAAATGTAACATAACTTTAAAGAAGTTTCATGGAGTGTTTTTTTATTCCATTTCTCTTTCTTCCAAAGAGCAGTTGTTTTGATTCATATAAATATTTTCCAAGAAACAACCAAAATGTCATAAATCAATGACTATGATATCTCAACTAATATGTGTATAGACGTATATCGAATTATTTATCATTAAAGCTTGAAAAATAATCATTATTTCAAATTGTACATTTGCAAGTCGAAGATGTCCACACATAAAAACACATGTGTATGTAATTAAATCGATTTATTTATCACTTAGATCTTAGAAAAAATATATATTATTATATGCAATGACTCGTAAGTACGTGTTAAATTAAACGATCTTACAATGAGATTGGTCACACAGAGTAACTATTCATCATCCAAATTAAATGGCACATTGGAAGATACCCACACATAACACATAGAATCACATTCTTTACCATAAACTGCTTGATTTAGGGATAAGCATACAGTTGCACAAGTGGAAAAATGTTCACTTGCTCATCCATTACCAAATGACAAAGATTCTTTAATTAATTCTAAATTTTATACACATTATACATTATAAATATATGCCAGCTAATTCAATACCAGACGTGAAATAAAATAAAAAAATATTATGCAATTACATCAAAGATAAATATTGGTCGAGTTATATATTAATTTTAAAGCTAATCAATTAGATGATACACTAGATGAATATATATAAATAAATATCAATTAGGTGAAATATCATTATCGTTGGTGTTATCATCACATAAATTCTTGTATAAAGAGACAAATTGAAGCTTATTGAGCTTATATCAGCGTACAATACAAATAGTATAAAAGATAAAAGTCAAGAGTAAATTAGAAAAAAATATAAATATTTAGGTTTAAACTTTTCAAAACAACTCACTCATGATTAAAAGAAATTGAACCGTAAACTATTAAGTAGAGTACGGTGTTATCAATAAAAAAAAGATAAATCTCATATTCAGACGCTCCATTTAATCTGTTCAATCCAAATTTTACTGGTCGCGTTTATTAATATTAAAGTGTGCTAGTATACTTAGTAAAAATGCATGCCATTTTACATTTTTACTGGAAAATACATTATAATTTTTAGAAGGATTAAAAAACTGTGGACCTTTCGCTCATAAAAGAACTCACACATCCATCTTGGATACTATCATAATTAAGATTTTTTAAATTTATATATATATATTATATGAGTGAAGGTTTGCTCTGTTTAAATTGAATTTGTGTGCATAGGTGCGCTCAAGCCTCAAGGGCACAAGACACCTCGTTAAAAAAAAAAACTTCATTTCATATAAAGTGTATCTATTTCTCTTTTTGTATTGTCTACATACATTTATTTTATTATCTCTATATTTTTATATATACTTTATTCATAAGCAAAATTATATTTCTTAAAACATTTAGTATAAAAAGAAATGAATATATTATATGTGAATAGAGAAAGTATATTATAAATGGACACTGACACAGTGGGGAACAGATCCTCTACAATTCCAAATCTGTAAATTTTTTAAATTTCTTTCAATATCAACCCTTTATTATATCTATGACTCATAATTTACCACATCACCCCACTAATACCTACTAAAAAAACAAATATGAATATTACACATAAGTAACAATGATGTAGCACGAGTGGCGTTACAATTTTTGAAGAAACGAGAGCATCCGAAGAATTTTTGAAGTTTTGGGAGCCGGAACCCGATTTTTGCGTGTGAGCACACTTTTTCGGGTGGAATCGATGCTACGAGTCAAACTCACAGCTTTGCTATGACGTGCGATGCTTTTTGGCCAAATTCCATCGTTTGAGTGGTAAAAAACGCGTTTTATTGTTTTTTTTAGTGTTATTTTTACAATTTTTAATTGTTTTGGGGTTTTTTTGTAATTTTCTTTCTTTTGATCACGCACGCTGCATCAGAGTGGTATCAGTTTCCGAACGATCCTGTCGATATGCCGCCTCGTAGACAGAATCTCGATGCCTTGAAACATTTGGGGAGTCAAGATAAGATATCTCATCGCCATGCATCCTGGATTTCTTTCCTCCAGCAGTTCACATTTGTTATTAAACACAAAGCAGGAGTCTCTAACTGGGTGGCAGATGCTTTGAGTCGTCGCCATAATCTGATCTCGACTTTCCGGGTACATGTTCCGGGGTTTGAGTCTCTTATTGATTTATATGTGGAGGATCCTTTCTCCTCCAAGGTTCTTCTTCAGATCCAGCAGGGTGGTGATTCCCCTTTCATTTTGGAGGATGAATTTCTATTTCGGGGCCTCCAGTTGTGTATTCCTGATTGCAGCCTTCGTCCCAAAATCATCCAGGAATTGCACAACGAGGGCCATGTGGGTCGTGATCGGACTTTTCAGCTTGCAGCGGCTTCTTATTTTTGGCCTTCGATGCGCAAAGAGGTGGGCAGGTTTGTGACTCGTTGTCGTATCTGTCAGGTGTCGAAAGGGGCTGCATCTAATGCGGGTTTGTATATGCCCCTTCCCATTACAACGCAGCCGTGTGTTGATGTGAGTATGGATTTTGTCCTTGGCCTACCACGGATGCAACGGGGGAATGATTCAATCTTTGTGGTGGTTGATCGATTCTCTAAGATGGCTCATTTCATTCCTTGCAAGAAAACAGTGGATGCTGTTAATGTGGCACAATTATACTTTCGTGAGGTGTACCGCCTCCATGGACTCCCTTCTTCCATTGTCTCTGATCGCGACACTCGTTTTGTTAGTCATTTCTGGCGTAGTTTGTGGCGTTCAGTGAACACGTCCCTTAATTTCAGCAGCGCTTACCATCCCCAAACTGATGGCCAACCGGAGGTGGTTAATCGTTTTTTGGGTAATTTACTTCGCAGCTTGGTTGGTGATAATCCCAGATCTTGGGATTCGAAGGTTAGTCAAGCTGAATTTGCTCACAATCATGCTGTTAACCGTACTACTGGTTTTAGCCCTTTTCAGATTGTTTATGGTGTTGTGCCTCGTGGTCCGCTTGACTTGCTGCCTTTGCCTAGCAAGGTCCCTTCCCATGCTAGTGCAACAGATTTGGTGACACAGATTCAGCAGGTTCATCGTGACTCATGCTCGGATTGTTGAGGCTACTTCTAAGTATAAGGCACATGCAGATCTGCGTCGTCGTCGGGTTGATTTTGAAGTGGGTGATTTTGTGTGGGCTATTTTGACAAAGGACCGTTTTCCTGCTCGTGAGTATTCTAAATTGGCTGCTAAGAAGATTGGCCCGGTTGAGATCGTGGAGAAAATCAACTCGAATGCATATAGGCTGCAGTTACCAAGTCATGTTCGTACGTCGGATGTCTTTAATGTGAAGCACTTGATTCCCTTTGTTGAGGATTCGTCGTCTAGTGATGAGGCCGATTCAGATTCGAGGGCGAATCTCTTCTACCCGGGAGGGAATGATGTAGCACGAGTGGCGTTACAATTTTTGAAGAAACGAGAGCATCCGAAGAATTTTTGAAGTTTTGGGAGCCGGAACCCGATTTTTGCGTGTGAGGACACTTTTTCGGGTGGAATCGATGCTACGAGTCAAAAACACGGCATCGCCGTGATGTGCGACGCTTTTTGGCCAAATTCTATCGTTTGAGTGGTCAAAAACGCGTTTTATTGTTTTTTTAGTGTTATTTTTACAATTTTTAATTGTTTTGGGGTTTTTTTGTAATTTCCTAATTCCGTACACTAGGGTTTGGTTTTATTCTCGTTTTCCAAACATTGTCGGGCAGTTTTTGCAGATTGAAATTATTATTGAAGAATTATTCTTCGTTTTATCAAGATTCGGGTATTCTGTGAATCAACGATTCTTGTTATTCTTTCTTTTGACCACGCACGCTGCATCAAACAAGCTAGATAAGTAACTATATTTTATGGGCAAGTGGAGAATATTTTATCTTGTAATAATTCAGTGTGGAATATATTCAAAACGAAGCATTAAAAAAATGTGATAATAAGATAGCTAGTACTTTGAAAAGTAAAACCCAAAACAGCACACACGACATAGCCACGCACCTGTGCCACAATTAATTTACATGAACATAAAAAAAAACGTGTCGGGTAGATGCAATCCTGCATTGACACTGAATCCCGTTCGCGCGTGGCCTGACTTTGAATTTTGTTATCGTACGTGTCGACGACGGGATAATGTCAAATACGAACACAATAATTTTTGTATCGACACGATAAACTATTTATTCGATCATTTGAGAGATATTTTCAGTCGATCTCCCTTGAATAATTTAATTAAATTATAGCCGCGCGCATATATACACCATTAAATTAAGCAAAAAATATCTGCATATAGAGAGAGATTGTTTGTCGATTTGTGGTCTCTCTGTGTACTCAAAGTTAGTGGACACTTTAGATCAATTTTCTTCCACAAAATTTGGGATTAATGGTGATGTTTTTTATTGTGTCATTGGTATTATAACAATTACTAATATTTTATCACTCGCACAGTCGCACACTAGCTAGCTAGCTAATTGATCTTGATTAACTCATTGTTGATTTATATATTAACTAATTATAACAAAGTATAATTAATAATTAAATCAGTCCTAAGACAAAACGTGAACAACGAAGTTAATTAGTACTCCAGTATATATTGATCAATTGAATTAATGATAAAATTAAGTAGATACATGATGCATGTGAAGCTACACGTCAGGATCTCGTATTAAAGTCTCAATTTACCCAAAAATTGTATACCTAATTAATATAAATGCTTACACCATTCAATGTCCACAAAAAGAGGTTTTCATACGAGTCGGTGTAATGTATGAGATGAAATTTCACGTTAATATATATTAATACATTGCTTTACTTTAACACATGGATCTAATTGTAAGATTATAAATTCACGAATTTTAAAATTTATATGTAATTAAATTAAACTCGTTACATGATATATTCAATCGTCTCATATATATCAGTTTTGTCCCGCAAGTTTACATTACAGTCAATGTCACATAGCTAGTCACATAGTAAAGATTAATCACGGTTATGATCCAGTATTGATTAAAATTAAAAAATGGTCATTACGAATATTGGTACAATATTGTATACTTGAAAAAAATATATACTGGAGTAATGTTGTTTAACATATAATCTTGTTTTTTTTTTGTATAAACTAACATCTCTCGTTATATATATATTTTTAAAAAAGTGAATAATTAAATCAAAATCTAATTAGTTAAAATTACACTTAGTTTACGATGTAATTGTGGTGCGTTCCAGTACTGCGAGTTGATTCTATTATCTTTAATAATTAATATACTACATTTTATTTTTAATTGATTTGCTGACATTTGATGAACATGCAATTAATATGAAATATTAAAGTGAGATATACATTAATATCGCATTATGGCCAAAAATCATACGTGGATTGAAGTAAGCATGTGAGTTGTTGATGTTATTGAGGTAAAGGCACATGGCTTTCTTTCTCAAACTAGAATAGAAAGTTTAAAGTGATATATCTCATTAGTTTAACGTAGGAGGAGTACTTGATTTGATACATACCAGAACGATGATCTCATTATTTAAATATTTGATTTGATACATACCGGAACTCATGTGCTTTACCAAATCTCATCAATGTATTACTCCTATTAGAAATTAATATACAAGAATTAATTCTCCATCTTTTTACAAGTTCAAACTTTTAGATGAAACGCAATTCTTTCATGGTATCAGGGTCTCTAGTCATTTGGACTTTTAGATGAGACGAAATTCTTTCTTGAATTTTTATTTCATGTGTTATTTTTTAATGATATTAGTTATTTCATAAAAAAAACAATAGTTCATAAGTGTAATAATGTCAGTTAATAAGAGCTGTAATATGTTAATATGAATCCAGTTTCATTACGGCACACAAGTTTTACTTCTCGTTTTTCAATCTCCTCTTCCTGTCCTTTCTGTTTGGATGGATCAAGAGTTGTTGCTTTGCTGGAGAGTATTGTATGTTTCGACAATGTGATATGAATGAGAGCTTTCTTAAAAGATTTAAAAATTAAAGTTAGGGGTCACTTAGATCTAGTATATAACTAACCTAAACGGATCAAGAATCATTCATTATTTATACTTGCTTGATGGAGCTAAAATATCATCTGGATCCAGAATCTCAGGGCATTGGGGGAAAAATGCATGTCAATCAAAGTTGCCCAATTTTAAAATATAATTTCTTCTATTTTTAACTAAACTAATTTGAGTTCCTTTAGCCCACTTTAAGGGTCATTTCCCGGATTATTTGTATTCCATTTAAGTTATACTTCCGGTGAAAGCTATCTATAACCTTTGGACATGCATGTTAAAAAATATTATAGAATAAATAAATATTTTAGACTTGATGTAATTGAGAGATAGAAAAATATAATAAAATGCGAAAAAAAAAAAAAAACTTTCATTAAGACAAAAAGATTTTTTTTGATAGTTTTCACAATTTCACTTGAACTAATGGAATAATTTGTACCATGTTAATTGCACTAGATCCTAGATGTTTAAAAATGTTGTACAAAATTCTTTTGTAATTTGAAAATTGTCCTAAACCGTATGTTGTTTATTTAATTAAGTGAATTCTCGCTCTGTGATTTTTTTTTTGTGTGTGTGTGTAAATGAGCTAATGATTTTATCTAATTCTTCTATTTTTTGTACTATTTGTTTTTTTAAATAATGAAGTTTTCAGACTATTATAAAGGACACGCGTGAAATTGAAAAAAAAAAAATAGATAAAGTTTGGTAACTTAATTGTTTATGAAAAAATTTGCGAATTAATTATGTTTTGAAAGCAAAGGGAATATTATCTAAATTAAACAAATTGAATCTAGAATATTTTGGTGAAGACTAATCACCTTACCTTATCAATCATTTGAACTAATTATTGTTTGTTCATTACGTGAAGTAACAAGTCTGCCAATCAAATAATACTAGTACTACTGTATACAGTCAAACCTCTATATATGTTTCATTGATTATATTCATGTATCAACCAATTTTTTGTAACTAATTCATTTATTATATCAATTCATTGTATACAATTAACTATTATATTCATAGATGCATGCATCAAAGTCATTGAAATTATTTAAATATACATGTTTACATTAATTCGTTGCACTTAAATTACTATTATAGTCAATTAAATATATTCATGCATGATGAATGAAACATATATTATATAAATTTCAATATGAAAATAAAATAATTCATAATTAACACACAGTCATGTCTTCTCATCTAAAAGACATCGTAAAATCATCCATAAATAATCAAATGCGTAAAGCATTATGTGAGTATAAGAGATTGAGACCATCTCACATTGCACTCAAAAAGATTTACAAGAGTGTGGGTTGATGAAAAAGATTTATAAGAGAGACCATGCCATAATATTTATAATTGTACTGATATTTATGAATTATTAATTTAGAGTTTTAATGGGACCTAATATTTATAAAGGGATTTTTCGAAAAATTATTATCTTATTATCTTATCGAATTTGATGATTTTTTACAAAGGCCCAAGTAGGGACCGGAAGATTTTATTATTTTAAAGAGTTTATTAATTTATAGAGGTTTTAGTGTAATTTTCACATAATTTGAAACAGAACCAATTAATTACAATAACTTATTGTGGAATTAAATTTAAAATAGAAATGAGTACTGCTGTAGTGGTGCTTCCTAAATCTCCGGCTATAAATTAGTCAAATTATGGTTTGATTCCTATTGTACAAAATATTGCTAATAAGCTGACTTAAATCTTTTATTTTTATGTACATAATAATTGACTTGCATGTTACACGAATTTTGTCAATGAATATTAGACTATTTAGGTAGTAACTAACAATTAGGTATAGAAACTGGACTATTATATTACTCCATAACTTAATTTTGTAAAAATTGAACGTGGATTTTTTTTTTCAACCCTTCTAGTTCCAGGCTTCTTCATGACTAAAATTCAAAATCTCATAATTTGCATAAAAGTATAATATCGTTCTAATAAATTGAGTTGTTCAGGACCCAAAAAAATATACTACTCCTCCCGTTCCGCTTCCGGTGAAAGCTACTCGAAAGTTTTGAACACGAAAATTAAAAAATATAGAATTGGTCTCCTGTGCATAGTGTGCATGTGCATGCACATGTCTAACAGGTTATGAACTCAGAAAAATAAAAACTAATAATAAGGTAAATGTTGGTTTAGTGGTTACAACAATTCAAGACAAGCATGAGGGTACAGGTTCAAAACCTTATGTGCATCATCGAATCTGAGAAATCGAAATTGAAAAGCGAATTTGTGAATTTTTCTTCGGTGCATAACAAGAATTTGAGGGAATAATTTTCGAAGCGAGGAGAAAAAAAGATGTGATCGAGAGAGAAAAATATAATTAAATATGAATAAAATATTTTTTAAAAAATAGAATGAGTAGCATTAATTGAAAGGGACGAAAAATAAAAATTGAATAGTGGGTACGGGGAGTATATCTTATGATCTAATGAAATTAATCACGCTACACTGGAAAAGTAACATAATCGTAATGATAGAGAAATTCACATGCACAAATTAATATAAGGAAGAAACTACTCACACCACCATTTTTTCTAAATACATTCTAGATTAATCAAATTTATAAAAATAAGTTAAAAATACCCCTTAAATGACTTTATGTATCATAAAAATGCAAATAAATTTTTAAAGAACGTGTATTTTTGGTTTGAATTTCTTATAATTTATCTTAAAAACAAGTTAAAAATATTCCGTTTTGATCCATTTTTTTAGTTCATATGTTGCCCACTTTTATATATATATATATATATATATATATATATATATATATTTTATTTTTTTTCCTAGGATTTTTGCGATTGACTTGAATTTCCTTAGTCGAATTGGATGCTATATGCTCGAAAAGAAAAGGAGGCAACAAAGATGGTCGGGAATGACACAATGATATGGATTATGGGGTACGTCTCTTCACTAAAAGATGATGTTAAAGTTAACAATACACATGTATTACACTTTTTCATGGGATGGTAAGATGGTTCTCCTTTTGATTACACAAACTACCTCCTCAGGAAAGTCTATAAATTGCACCACTTGTTTACCAGTTAATTTGTTTTTATTTAATATTTAAATTAATACTATACAATATATGAGTTAATAATATGTTGTAATGTATAGTATTAATTCAAATATTGTATACACCATATATTGTATAGTATTCACCATATATGTAATTGTACATAACTCATGAGTAGCATTCACCATTTAAAAAATTGAATAAAGTGGCACCAATTACATATATGTACACACAAGTATTTAACGATGTTTATTTTGGATGAGAAATTTGAATTTGAAAATTTGAAATCTCACGCATGTTCTAATTTGTTATTTAAATTTATAATGTAAATTTAAGATTATATCATACAAATACATATATATTCTACAAAAGTTAATCCTATAAATATCTACAAACTCTATATAGATATTTATAAAACCTATGCAAACTCTTGGAATAATTTTGAATTTGGTCTTGATTGAATACACATTTTGATTTTGGTCCTATAAGTTGACCAAAATTTTGAATTCAGTCCAATTACCACTCTAGGTAAATGAACCGTTCAATTCTTTAGCTCGTGTGCAATTAAAATCAACTGTGAATTTGCCCATGTGCAGAAAATCAATGAATTTGACATGTTCATTTACCAATGGTAGGTAATTGACTGAATTCAGGATCAAATTCAAAATTAATCCTAACTTTAAAAAAAACAAAAAAAAAACTTTAATCCTAAAAAAAATTACTTCAAAATAAGTGCCAAATAAAATAAAAACAAAAATGAAATACGTGGCTCCTATAAGTAGCCGCCACGTTTCAGTAGACAATTGGGTGATAGCGACATTGAGCGCGTACACACAGCCTCGTTCTAGAAATACAATAATTCGGATTCACGCAGTATAGTTTTCTTTCTTACACGGATTTGAAGTTGAACACCACCCACCCCTAAACCACCCACTCACCCCTTTCCTATTTCTATATAACCCACTCAACCCATTAACCAATCTCATCCATCTACAATTATTGCCTTCCATTTGTCACCATAACTGCGAAAAAAGCTTAATCAATCGCAAGGTAGTTGAATATATTTCCGACAAACACTTTGTCTCCATTGCGAGATTTCCGGACGATTCTTTAAATACCCTCTCTTTGCTGTTCCGGAGAGAAAGATTCCCAAACCAAACTTTAATTTTTTCCTTCTTTAAGGAAAGATTCTAAGTTAAAGGGTTTCAATTCTTCTATCACCATGCAAATCAAGAAGCTCTGTGCCTTGCCTTCTCGGACAGGAAGACATTTGCAGCGCTACAATGACGGGATTCGTCAAGTTGTTGGGTATGTATTTCATCCCCCATTTCTTTTCTGCCCACCACCTGTTTGTTGAATTTCCCCTTTGAAATTTCCTTATTTATATGAATCTAATTTTTTGCCCCTTTTCGAATTATGCAGATGTATTCCCTACAGATTAAGAAACATGACTCCTTCAACTTCTCTTGATGATGTGGAGGTCCTTTTGATCAGCTCTCAAAAGAGTTCAAGATTGATGTTTCCCAAGGTAAATTCCTTATAATTAATGATGAAAAGGGCTTAAATTGATTGCAAATGTTTTAAAATTTCATTTGGTTTGACATTGTTTAACAATCATCAGGGTGGATGGGAACTCGATGAGGATATCGAATTAGCAGCCGGACGAGAGACGTTAGAGGAAGCCGGCGTTGTAGGCTTGCTCGGAGATAAATTAGGTGAATGGATTTTCAAGAGCAAAAGCCAAGAAAAATACCACGAGGGATCCATGTTCCCCATGTTAGTCACCGAGGTCCTAGACGTATGGCCGGAGAAAAACGTCCGCAATCGAGTTTGGGTATGTCCCATCTCTCTAAATTTCCACAATTTATTCTATAATATGCTCTGATTTATGGAACCAATTCTCATATGGGGTTGTGTAAATTTTCCAGATGTCTGTGAAAGAAGCTAGAGAAGCATGTTGTGCTTCATGGATGAAAGAAGCCTTGGATGAATTTGTTTCTCAATGTCAAAGTCGAAAAAAGCGGGAGGAAGAACCATACATGCTAGCTTCATGCAGAAGCGAGGAATTGATTCGCATTGGAGCTTCGGTTGTCGAAGAAGTTTGATTAGTTTACGTACGACGATCAACGACTATCATCAATCGAGCAAATCCGCAGCGGGAATTGCTTGAAGATGAGGATTAACAGAGGGCAGGGATTGATAGTGTACAAATTGCTCAGATTAAATTCTTTTATTCGTGGAAATCCGATGATTCTTCGAGCTGTTTCGGTTTTTAGTACTCTGAGCTTGGAAATTAGGGTTCATCTGCAATTAATCAACTTGTTATGAAGGGATTAGATTATGGATACAATTCATGTATTGAGTGTGTGTACATCATCAAAGCCACTAGTCTAATTTGTACATGCACTTGGTTTATGGATCATTAATATAACTATGTATTTACCCTGCAAATTAATGAATAAGATTTTAATTTGACTAGGGTTAAATGTTTGTGTTTTGATTCTATCCTATCCTATTCTTATCCCATCCATTCATGTTTTTGTGATTTCTATGGCAATCAAGAAATTGAATGCTTCATCTTCTATTTTAGTTTCATCTGAGTGTGACACGTGTATAAAGCATCATTAAAATAAACGAGTATCGGTCTTTTTATATATTATCGTAATGCATGACTTGGAGATGATTCATTTGACAAGGACTAGCAAGTTGAGCAGATTCACTTCTTTGATCAATCATATGAGATATTTGTGTGAAATAAACGTACGAAAAAAAAATCCTCAATTTTGAAAAAAAAAATGAATGTGATTTTACCTTTTTAGCCCTGGATTCCAACTTGTGTTGCACATCGAGATTGAAAGAAAAATCATTCTAGTAGTTACAATACAATGTGAATTGCCATGACCTTGCCCCTAGTAAACTCTGCACACAATTTTGAAAAGCTTTTAATGTAGTACAAAAGTCTTTCAACTTGTGTGCAATAAATTCAAAGTTGTTATGCTTGTAAATTTATTACTACATGGTTTAGAAAGTTCTCTGTGTCTCAAATAAAATTATACTGAAAATTGAGTTGACTTATTAGTACCAAACATTAAGAAATTCAAGTTAATTAATTGGGTTAGGTGGGTTAATAAGATAATAAAAGGAAGGTGCATTATTAGCTTCTAACTTTGTCCTACATTACTCATGTGATTGAATTTATATATTTATGTAACAACCATATACGGAGTATATATCATTTAAATAGTTACAACTAAGAATACAGTCACTAGAAATTAAGCCAAAACAACAAAAATCAACATGGGAGATAGACATCAAAAAGCCATTATCATTATAATTATGCAGTAGTGGTGGACCCATAATTTTAAAACTGGGATAGATAATTTTGTGGTCGGCCTTCAAAGGTGTGCTTTTTTGTCTTCTGGACATAATGTTGTAATGGGCTAATGGAGTAATGGGGTAATAGGCTTGGGCTAATGGAGCAATGGAATAATAGGTTAATATAAGTATGGGTTGGGGTATATACCCCTCCAGCTTTGTTTAATGCACTCCCCCGATACGCAGACTCCCCACTTTATACAGAAAGGATACACGCACTCCCCCCAAATTACCTTTTATACCCCTTTCTCTTAAAATTTTTAAGATAAATACACTCCCCACAAAAGTCCTAATTTTACTAAACCCTAATTTTTCCTTTAATTTCTTCCCCTAACTCATTCTTTCTCCTCTCTTCTTCATCCTCAACTTGTCGTCGCCATACGTCCACCGTCGCCGCCGCTCGAAGATGCAGCAGGTAAGCTTTTTTTTTTTATCTTTTTTCTCTGTTGCACAAGGCAGCGGCGGCGGCCGATCTCCCGCTAACTAGCGCCGCCGCCGCTCTTCGCCCCACCCCCAAGAAGCCCCGCTCGTTCGCCCAGGTAAGTTTTTTTTTTTTTTTCTGGCTTTTCTCCCGTCTCTAGTTTTTTTTTTTTTTTCGACAATACTGAGTCTACCAAAACCACTCCCGTCGATAAATTTTTGTCGATGAGAGTGTTTTTGATCGATTCAATATTGTCGAAAATTTCAATTTTTAAATTTTTTAAAAAAAAAATTATTTCGAAAAAATCTTATTGACCGGAGTGTTTGTGGTCGACAAACCAGAGTCGACCGGAGCGTTTTTGGTCGACAAACCAGTGTCGACGGGACAAATTTTGGTCGACTCTGATTTGTTGAAAATAAGATATTTTTTTTTTCTAAAATTTTATTTGGGGCGGCGGTAGTTGCCGGAGGTTGGACAGTGGCGGTGGCGGCAGCGTTCGGTGGGCGGCGACTGACTAATAACTCTCAAATTAGGGTTAGGTTAGTTTAATTTATAGAGAGTGTATGTATCTTTTATATTTTATGAAAAGGGCAAAATAGACATTTTAAATGAATATTTAATTAATAAAAGTGGAGGAGAAGTGTATTAAACAAAGTTGGAGGATATATATATATATATATATATATATATATATATATATATAGTTTTGATATTGAACCAAATAAGAAATCCATCACTTACATAAAATACTTATATATGTTAAAGTGTATAAGTGATTTATGCATGTGATTGATTCCATAAAAAAAAATACCATCGAGTTCTGCCCTGTCATCATGTGTACGTGCCAGTGGCTCTAATATATTTTCTCTGTCCATTTATAAAATTTTTATTTTGCCATTTTAGTTAGTTTGCCTATAAATTTTTCATATATTTTTTTATAAATATATTTTAATTTTTTATTCTTACACATTACTTTATATTTATTTTTTCTTTTTATCTCTCTCTTTCTATGACATCACTTATACTATATATATTGTTTAATCACTTTTCTTAATTCTTTTTCAAAAAATTAGTGGAAAATTTATACACAGAAATATTTTCACTACCATCTTTCTATATTAAACTACAAATTAAGCTAATCAGCTTGCATTCTTTCATTGAATTCCATATGATTTTTTCGATATGATATACGTTTTTAAATTTCAGTCAGCTAGTGTTGATTAGGATCACGGGAACTTTGAAGCTCAGACAACAAAAACATAAATTCATGTAATTGTGGTACACAAATTAAAATTCGCAATTGAAAGTATCCAACTGATCGATGAGCTTGGAGAAACTGATAAAGTTGTATACTACTTTAAATCACAAGAAATTGACTGGAAAGCAACAAAGTGGTGAATGTACAATGCTTGTGACATTCAAACTCAAATTCAGGATGTTACGTAAACAAAATGCTTGTGGAATTTCGTTGCTTGTGACACTTGTGATTTTGTTGCTTCCTGTACAATTTTTTTTTTCTTTTTTTGCGAATTTGTGTTTTTGTAGTTAGAGCGCAAAAGCTCATACAAATCCCGACATTAACTAACCAAAATTTCGTGTATCCAATTAAATAACTAAAAATTTTTGATGAATTCTGTAATTTGACTTAAAGATTGTAAATCGGTACTAGATTAATGCTTACATATTTATATAACTATATATTGAAGGAATGAAGATACATCTTAAAAAGTTTACAATGGCAATACAAACGGTTAAAAATAACAAGTGGAAGTACAATCTTATTTATACTATAATTAACTGCACTTAATTATCTAGCTAAATAATCAGATAATTTATCATAATTATATATACTGCATCTTGAGAGCCTCCTCAAAATGGGAGTGGATTTTATCAACCCCATTTTGACCTTAAAATCTTGAAAAGAAGATGGTAGTAATGACTTAGTCATGACGTTGTTTGCTGTTACAATCTGTATGAGCTTCAAAATTCCTTGTTGTATCTTCTCCCTAGTAAAGTGATAGTCAATTGCTATGTGTTTTAATTTATCATGGAAGTAGGACTTATGTGCAATATAGAAAGTACTTATGCTGTCAGTGTATATTAAAGCTGATTGTGAATGAAGTATCTTTAAGTCTTTGAGAATGTACAATATCCATTGAACTTCACATGTTGTGTAGGTCATGGCTCTGTATTAAGCTCCAATTGATGATTTATTGATTGATGGTTGTTTCTTTGATTTTCAAGAAATGAGTGCATTGCCAGATAGATTGCATAATCATTTATAATTATTCTTATTTTATCACATTTAGTCCAATTAGAATCTGTAAATGCTTTAAGTGTGAAATCAGTATAAAAAAATTTAATCCTATGTTAGTTTCGAGGTACCTAAGAAGTCTATGGACATATAATAAGTGAGCTTCATTAGATTTACTCATATATTATGTTAGAGTTTGTACAATATAAGATAAATTTGGCCTAGTATAAGTTACAAAAGTTTGCCCACTTTTAAAATAGGTGCATTTTTTTTTTGGTGAAACATACCATATTGAAGGAATGAAGGTACATCTCGGAGAGTTTACAATGACAATACAAACTTAAAAATCTAACAAATGGAAGTACCATCTTATTTATACTATAATTGGCTTATTTAAACTAATTAACTGAACTTAACTATCTAACTAAATAATCAGATAATTATACTGATCCTGAGACTATAGATATGCCTTTTGGAGGGACCCCATATGTCTTATTAATTTGATTTCCAATTATTAAATTTATTTTATTGTTTGTATTTTAAATTATTCAACCAATATAATACTCTCTCCGTCCCAAGATTTTTTACACACTTTGACCGGTACGGAAATTAAGAAAATGGAATAAAGTGATGTGTAAAGTAAAATAAATGAGGGGTATTATTGATAATTCATTGATTAAAGTGGAGTGATTTGACTAAAGGGAAGAAAAAGTAAAATAAAAGAGGGGTATTATTGATAATTCATTATTTAAGTTGTTATGTTTGGAGTGTGTAAAAAATGTTGGGAGCACATTAAAGAAAGTGTGTAAAAAATATTGGGACAAAGGAGTACTCCACTAAGATTCAAATTCCAAAGATCCGTTAGGAACAAAACCCGCCATTTCGAATCTCACCGCATACCGCTTTTCTTTTCCTGACAGACTAATCAGAAAATAAAAATCTCTTAAATAAATAGCAATAAACATCAGCTACCCGTCTGTCTCTGCATTTTTCGTCACAGGCATGTCGCATTTATCCTCCTCCAAGGTTTAGCTCTTCAACTTTCAGAACAGAGATCGAATTCACCCTCTGAAACACAACTGGAAAAAATGGGAAGAATCAAAGCAAAATCTGAGTACGAAGAACTCAGAAACGCTCGCATTGTCGAAAATCAGGTTTTGTTTTTCTTCGATTCGGTGCAGTTTCGTTTTTTCTTTTGTAATTTTTTAAACCCCTGGTAATTGCAGGCTCGATTGGCTTCTCTCGGGATTCGAAAAACCTTATCGGAGCTTCGATCCGTTACTTCATCGCCAAAATCCGAGAAAACTCATGTCAGGAGGAAGAATTGCAAAGTTGATTACAGCGCGACTCCTTTGCGTCGTTCAGGCCGATTGAGAGGAAAACCACCGCAATCAGAAGGTGATAGATACTTCATTAATATTGTTTATAATTGGTATTAACGTGTTATATTGGGTAATTATTTGGAATTGCTCTGGTGGTCATGCGAATATAGGGAAACTGAGTTATTTGGAAGATGATGACATCAGTGAAAATGGGCATAAACTGAAAGCTAAAAGGGGTTTGAGAGGGCGGGAGATTTCTGAAGAAGCTTTGAGTCGACGCTGTGAGAGCAAAGGAAGAGGGAGCGTGTATGATCCTGTTTATGGGATTTCTTGCCATTTTTGCAGGTTCTCTGTTTTTGCTCTACTCATTTTGACAGTTTGTTTGTTCATATCTGTGTGTGTATGTTTTGTGTGTTGAAGGCAATATTTTGCAATGAGTTGTTTCACACAAGATTATTGCTAATAATAGTAAGTGATAGTAACGATTGTTAGAGCTGAAAATCTAACCACTCCACATTATTTGATATTTGATTCGGAATCAGTTTTACTCGAGCTTGTTAGACAAAAATATCAGGCAAGTTTGAAAGGGATTTTATGTTTGATGAAAACTCAATTTATTGAGACTCATAAAATTCCGAGCAAGTTTGAAGAATAGTGTGTTTGGTTTGGTTCGATTCAATTCATTTATAATTAATGAAGTTATTTGAGAATATATAGCATGCACAAAAACTTGCAAAAACTTTCCCTTTTTTGGTTTAAGAAATATCATGGTGCTTCTTTCGTTTCAAATGACATTCAAATAGGATACTTGAGCAGCTGGCTGTATATGTTTGAGATTTCTTGTGTGCTGCACTGTCATGCCGTAGTGGATTGATAGAGATTTAAGAATATATTTCATGTATTTGTTGAATAAAATTTAACTTTGCATATGAGGCCATCAATCAAGAACCTTTTTTTCATGATAATTCATTTATAAGATCCAACCAATACTCTGCTACTCCCTCCATCCCATTTTAATTGTCTTTCTAGAGAAGAAAGTTTGTCCCAAAATAATTGTCATTTTACACTAATCTATGAAAATTAATCATATTCCGATTTCATCCTTCTACTTGTTTTTTGTGACAGTATGCATTAAGTTAAACAAATTTTCAGTGTGCAACATAGATTCCAATCTTTGATTCTGGTTATTTATGAATTATGATTACCAATTGAAATACAGACAAAAGAAACTGTGTGGCGAAGAAGATTGTAAACGTTGTGGTGAAATGGAGATGGATCAACCATGTACAGGTCAGTTGAAAATCCAAAATTATCCTTTTTGCTCAATGGCTTCCAATAATGATCATAATATTATACAATAACCTTTCTTACAGGCAAAACAGATTGCTCAGCCTGTCATTCCAGCTACGGCATTCTTTGTCGAGCCTGTCTGAAAATCCGGTATGGTGAAGGTAAGCCGTTAATCTGAGACATGATAAACAGAGATAGTGATTTTGAAGTGAACTTTGGTTCATAAATTTTACATATATACTTGCCAGAAATGGAGGAAGTAAAGTTGGATAAAAATTGGATGTGCCCTCATTGTGTTGAAGAGAAAGGACTCAAACCTTACTGGATATGCAACAGGTACTTGAATGTCACATTTCTATAACCAGAACTCGAATTTAAGTACTTAGGCAGATTATCTTCGTCCCATTCTGCGATTTTGCATGAGTTTTGTTTGTTGTTTGGCCCTTTTATGATTGTCGTCGTTTCTGAAATTGAACATCAGCTCAATATGTCTGAAGAAGCGAAAGATGGTCCCAACTGGGATAGCCATATACAGAGGTATTTTTTCCGATTCTTCTTATTGCATCGTGCATATTGCTTTTCTATTAGGGATAATATCATTTTTTCCCTAAAGTTTAGCTTCTTTCCAATTTGGGTCCGCCTTTCCACTCACTATCATCAAACTTGGTCTGAGAGTACACATTTGGTCCCACTGCTTAGTTGATCGTTCGTTGACTGATTTGAATCAACTACTTGAGGGTGTTAAATGTAATTATTTGGAAATTATCAATTACATTTAGCACCCACAAATAATTGATTTTATAGGTTAACGGGTGGTCAACTAACGCGGGGGGAGTAAACTGGAAAAAATGATATTCTCTCTTTCTACTATTTTACATTGTCACTGATAGTTTCAACTGTTTTGTGTATATATATATATAGCTAAAGAGATGGGATACAAATCTGTGGCACATCAACTGATGGATAAGCTTCAAAGAGCAGATAAAGGAAGATTGTCAAAATGTTCCTAGATTTCACATATTAAGATCTTCATGGTGTGGTGTAACTATTTTGGGTGAGCCCGTCACACATGGTCTCCCTCTCGCGTGCTGTTTGCAGGATTGTATGAGAGTAAAGTTTATCCAGTACGCATCTTCAGAAGACTGCGAGTTCTTGTCATAGAAAAATCTAAACTAGATGTACTTATTTTATTTCCAAGAAATATTAGTCGAGGTCATTCATGATTCCTAGCACTAACATATCACTAGGTTGTAAATGCAAGAATGCTTATCGATACACCTACAATTGTATTGTTCAGAGTAAAGTTTAATTAGATCTAGAGCATTCTAGCATTGAAGATACATTGAAGGGTCTGCAACCTTTTTATTTTGGTCCTTTTTGTTTCAATTTTGGTCATTTTAAATTCAGTTTTAGTCATTTGTGTATTAATTTTGGGCATCTTGCTGATTTGAAGAGTACACATAGATAAAACATGACACATTGCGTCGCTGTCATATCTATAATGAAAAAAAATATTTTTTCTTATAAATAATGGGGTAGTTAAATACAAAAAATACATTACAAGCTAAAAAAAAATACACACAAACCAATTTAATTATAAAATTAATAACGTTTTTAAATGTCTCACCAGAGTCCAGACCCTCTCATACAAGTAAGTGTTTTGTCAAAAAAAAAAAAAACATTTGTGCAAAAAATTAGAACTAAGATTTATGCAAAAATAAATAAATTTATAGTGACACTATTATATTATGCATATGTTACTTTTATTTAAAAAAATATTTTAATTTTTAAAAAGTTACATTTGGTATGCACGTTAAAGATAATTTGGAAGGCAAGAACCAAAATTAATTTATAATTGCAGCAACAAACACTGTGTGTAAACCCCTGGCGAAGGCGATAAACCTTTGTCATTTCCAACCCCAATCCCCAGTTATGCAAGTAACACAAAACCCCAATTTTCGGTTCATCAATTCAATTTATGTAAACCCTAACTTCAATTCGAAACATTTGTCTCCACTCAAGTTCAGGAATCTGCAATTCTCCAGCACATTTTTTCCAGCCATCAAGCTCAGAGTTCCCAATTCCAGCTGTTTTAGCAGCACCAGACGTAGCCGTTTTGCTCCCTTCGCCGCCGCAGCTAAAAATGCCTCTACTTCTGATTACTATTCTGTTCTCAACGTCAGTAGAAATGCCACTTTGCAAGAAATTAAAGCCGCTTATCGATCACTAGCTCGGAAGGTATATATGCATCCTATTTCATTATTTAGTGCATATTACTAATTCGATGGTTCGAATTTTTGAATTTCCATTTCTTTTGTTTTGCTAAAGCTTGTATTGTTGAATAGTGCATTAATTCAATGTTATGGTACGGGTGCAGTATCATCCGGATAAGGGTGCTGGTGCTGGTACTGAAGAAAAGTTTAAAGAAATAGGTGCTGCATATGAGGTATCACTATATTCTCACTCTGTTTTTTTTTAAGGTCAAAAGCTTGATTCTGAAGCTATTTTGTGTTGTGTGTATATGTTAACTCTTCCCCTTTGATTTGATGTCATATGTTTGGTAATTCATTCATTTTTGCTTCGATAAAACATGTTTGTGCCTGTGCAGTATAGCCTAACTTGTTCCGGTATCAGATAACACCTGGTTTTCCTCCTTTCTTTAATTGAAAGGCTGTACAAGCCTGATTTTCCAGCCTAAGTGAATTAATTTGTGCATTGTCAGACAATGTTTGTGTTGGTCTCTCTAGTAAAAAAACGTGTGTATAGGTTTTATCAGACACCGAGAAAAGGTCTTTATATGATCGCTTTGGTGAGGAAGGGCTGCGTGGAGAATTTGCCACATCAGGTGCTGGTCCACAAGGGGTAAGACCATGTATCACTAGCATTCTCGTGAATACTTTAATGCTTATATTTGCGCTATTTCCTACATATTTTCCTACTTCCCTACCACGTGAGTTGATTCAGATGAGTTACATGTTTAAGGTGGACCCTTTTGAAGTTTTTGCTGAATATTTTGGCGACTCCAATAGCTTTTTTGGAGGAAGCGGTGAACAAAGAGGCTTCAATTTTTTTAGAGAGAACAGAAGCCAGAACCTTGACATCCGGTAATAATCTAGTGGAAGTTACTGTATTATCTGTTTAATGGACCTTGAGCATATCATCCTTCAAATTTTTGGATATTCAAACGGAGTAATTGAGCTAAAAAGTCATATCAGACCTTCAAAAAATCAATTTTTTAGTCAACCTTTCCCACACTATCGGTTTTCAAAATGCCATTAGTGTACCAGAAATGCTTGCTTGGACAATTCTTTTTCCTTTAAATAGCTCAAGAGGATAGCAAATGCATTTATTATATGAGGCTTCAGATTTCCAAAGTGGGTGATTGGAATAACTGAATAAGGAGCTGACAATAGCTCTTTCATTGCCTGAGTTTTAATTTCTGTATAATCTTTCCATTCTCAATTAGATTGCCACGAGTACTTGCATAGTATTGTTTTAGTTATGAAGTTTGGCTTGAATAGTCATCATGATTATCAGAATATCTTAATCTTTGGTCGTTGTCAATGTAGGTATGATTTATATTTGAGTTTGGAAGAATCAATTTTCGGAGGGAAACATGATGTTGAAGTATCATATATGGAGACTTGTGATGATTGTGGTGGAACGGGTGCAAAGTCTAGCAGTTGTCTTAAAACATGTGCGCAATGTGGAGGTAGAGGACAAAAAATGGAAACAGAGAGAACACCTTTTGGAATTATGTCTCAGGTACTCCAATAAATAAGTTTTTCCAAAAATATTATTTCCTTTTTTCATTTCTGAGCATCTTTCAAAGATGATCTTTCCAAAATTACTTTTTACAGTTTGCATTGATAAAGGATTTGCCAAGGACAAAACAACTGAAACTTCAGTACACTGACTCTCCTGACAGATATACATGATTAAATACTCTTTAACCGCGCTAGATGTAATTTTGAGATATTGCACTATTGTATCTGTTTCATTAGAAGGTGTTTGGGCCAGTTTGGCTAAGCTCGTTATCTACTCCTACATCTAAAAACTAAATACTTATTATGTGTATGTACATAGTAAGATTGTGAAGCTTTTATGTCATTTTTTCAAAATATAAGGAATTTGTTATATCTTTATTTTTAATAGACAGCTCCTAAGACCCTAGCTTCTAATTTGAGAGCTTATAAGATCTTTTTTCTTCATAAAAGTTTATCAAACATTATCTTGCAAGCTCTTCAATATCTCGTAAGATGTAATAATTTGTTTATAAGCTCAACCAAACACCATCCATATTTGAATGATGTGATTTGCTAAATGGTTGTAGGAGATGTATCATGGTATGAATACTGTATTGGCCTAGAAGCTGAGTAATTTAGTTCCAGCGCTTGTTTTAACATTATGTGTAGATGATTGTCTGTGTAATCTTGGTAACTTCCTGCTCAACATGCAATGGTAATGGGAAGATAATTACTGATGCATGTCGGAGATGCAGTGGCCGTGGTCAAGTCCAAGCAAAGCGGAGTATCGAGGTGGTTGTTCCACCTGGCGTTGATGATGGGGCCACAATGCAAATTCGTGGAGAGGGAAATGTTGACAGAAATAGGTATTTTTTAAAGTGCAAATTTGAGTTTGTAAATAAGGTTATAGGCTTCTTAAAATTCTCTTGTTCTTTCTCTATGGACCAGGATTTATTGTTGCAACGTTTTCGACATGATCTGTGATGATGAATATAGTGATCTAGAATATTTATATCAATCAATGTGATGGCAAAGAATTAACTAATTAAATGATCAAGAGGTGATTATATTGTGTATTTGGTTAATATATTGGGTAATATTTTCTCGTTTTCAATTACTTCCATGAGTAGCATATTAAAAAAAAAATCTGTGGTATTTTTTCTCCTAAACCCCAAGGATGGTAATATAGGCTGAGAGATATTACTTTAATCAGTTTCTTGTTTTTTTTTGGAGATTTAGTTGATATATTGTATATTTGTATCTCAAAAAACGCCATTCCTTTCTCCCCAAGCCTAATAGCCCAGGGTGTCAGTGTCATCATCTTTTGGCAGTTAATGCATGGGTAACATCTAGGGTCGTGGGACTTGTAGTTTTGCTCTCTTCTCAGATTTTGCATGTGATGTTAAAAGATTAAATCTATTTAAAAATACTGTTTCGGTTTCTGGGTTTCAATGCACAGGGGTATAGCAGGCAACCTGTATCTTGTCCTCCATATTGAGGAGAAAAAAGGAATCCAGAGAGATGGAATAAATCTATACTCAAAAGTAGTTGTTGATTATACAGAAGCCATCCTGGGGGTTATTAAGAAGGTAAGAACCCTTCTATATTCTCCAGTTTTTAATTTTTTTCCTGATTTTGTGACCCTTTATCTGCTAGAAGAGGAAAAGAAGATGAAGCAAAAACAATGTGGCTGTTTAACTTAACCAACATCTTTGGAAGATTTTGATGAGATTAATATTAATCCTGTGTGATATTAGTGATTTACAGATTTTTTTTCTTGCTTTGCACATATGATATTAGTGATTTCATCTTCATGATATAACGTAATGATCATGTGATTTTTGCACCAAATTCATGATAAATTGCATACTTGACCTAAGAACTCGTTTTCTTCCTTTAAATTGATGATACAATTTTTCATGCAAATCACAGGTGGATACTGTTGAAGGTATGAAGGATCTTCGAATTCCCCCGGGAACTCAGCCGGGACATAAATTAAGGTTGGCATACATGGGTGTGCCAAACATGAAAAAACCTTCTGCTCGAGGCGATCATTATTTTACTGTGGTTGTTCAGATCCCAAAGCATATTAGGTTTGTATCAAAGTTAATTTGAATAAGTCTCTCTATGTTAGTGAATTTTATGTGGCTTTCCAATCATGCGTACAGTAAACAATCATGTGCTCACTTTTGAACTTCACTTTTGTTCAGATCCCAAAAAGGAATATTGTAGTCATCCTTTTTTAAAGAAAACAACCCTTGCTTTTCAGACTTTATCCACTATCTATGAATTTATCAGTCACTTGAAATTTGTCGATTTTTTTTTTTTAATTCCTGTTGGACAATACTTTGACTTCACATATCAAATTACTATTTTTCAAGGGATGTAATTGTGTGTTCTCCCTGGGAATCCACTTTGATATTGTTGTAAGTAAGTTATGTGGCGTTCCCTTGGGAAGCCTCTTTCATTATGTTGTCAGCCACTTGACACACATATCACATATGCACACAAAACACATGCACTCATATATATATATATATATATATGTTGGCTTTTCAATAAACTACTGTTTGGACAAAATTATTTTGTTTAATTATCTTGAGTTTGTTGGTGATAAGAATGCATGTTATGCTTTTGCTTTCATCTTTTGTTTATTTAAATCTTACAGGAATAACAAAGCTTATAATTTCTAGAACTTCAGTAAACATAATATGAAGTCATATATTACATTCTTGTTGCTCCGTGGGAAGTGTTGAGTAATTGCTGTTGCATGATACTACGCACTTGTTAAATGAAAACTGCTAAACTAATCAAGATGATTTATTAACTGATGTAACCACAACCTTGTTAGTAATGCAGAACGAGAACTAGTTGAAAAGTTGGCATCTCTTGGGAAAACTGAAGACCATACAGTCCAAGGCGATGATGGAGGTCCTTTTTTTTTTTTGAATAATTGTTGTTCTTCTTGGTCCATTATTGTCTTTTGACTGTTATATTATTCAGGAACACGTGATAAAGATACCATAGACCAGGCTTCGAGCAATAGCAAAAGTGAATCGGATTGGTGGAAATCATTCAAGAATATTTTACGGTATGTCAAATAAAGCTTGTGTGTGTTACCTTTCCTGACCTTAACATAAAGTTCTAGTTTCATATATTACACTTTTAAGTCCTCTTCTTACATTTGTAGCCTCCACTTTTAACCTTTTTCCAATTCATAGGAGAAAGCAACCAGGGGAAAGATTTGCATCAATCTGCATCGACACATCAGCACCATCGTTGTACAGAAAGACCCTGCCCAGTTTGCCTTGTGCGACGGCTATTTCTGTTATTATTTTTTCAGCAGCTATCACCTTGTTTATGAGCAAATCCAGGTGGTCCAAATTTTGGCAACAAAGGAAACAAATACTCCATAAGAATTCTCTTCCCCAAATTAAGGTAAAGAGGCAATAACAGTTGGCATTTTAATGTAATCTTTGTACTCATCGCGTGGCATGGTTATTTCTGCCTGTCATAGAACGAATATACCCATTGAATTCAATCTATCTATCTACGTGATAGTTAGGTTTTAGATAGTAGATACTGCCCTCACCAACTGTACCCTTAATTTTATTTCTCATTCTTGTCATGAAACATTGTATTTTGATGAGGAATTACAATTTTGAAAAATATAACATGGGTTGATTTTTTGTTATTTTTTCAACAGTGCGGAAAGTGAATTTCTTACAAGCTAAAAAAGAAAAACTGTGAAAATTAATATGGGACAGATGGAGTATATATCTTGAGTTGAATTCGTCTCATTTAAAATTTTACATTGTCTTTAAGTCATATAATTGAAAGGTGCCAAGAGCCTATATTTTTTTCCAAATTAATGAAGTTTTTTTTTTCAGATTTTTTTAATCGTGTTATTTTTATTCTTTTTACCAAGTGAAGTTTTTATTCTTTTTACATCTTATATGCGACTTTAATCATGCCATTAAAAGTATAATTTTTTGCAATCACCCTATGATTGACTGTCAAAGCAAATAGTGACTTTTATTCCAACTTAAAAAATTAAATAAAAAAAAATCAAAATTAGAAATAATTGCTTTCAACTAATTTTTGAGAAATAAATTACAAAAACAAAATCCCTTATACTATATCAAGTGCCTAAATTTAACCCATGAGACTATATATTAGAATAAAGATTGGGAATGACATTTAGTTGAGATACTAAGAACGTGTTTTCTCTTTGAAACTGTGCATTATTTCATAGATTTGAAAACACCCCCCAACTCAAGTTAAGAAACTATTGTAATGCCAGTTAAATGGCCCTCCAAAAAGGTAGGAATAAATGGATCCTAAAGTCGAAAATCACGTCCAGATCGACTCTAGCCAATCCGATGTAAACTCATACGCAACGAATGTTACAGCACCGGCAGGTGCAGCTTTGACAACTGATGGGACAATGCCCTTATAAAGACCTGCCCAACCCTCTGAACGCAAGATTTGGCGTAGGGCATCGTTCATGTTTTTGTAAGCATCGTGCTGCACTCGAGCTCCGTATCTTGGGTCCCGTTGCAGTCCTTCAACCTACAATCAAATAACCTAAGTAAGATGCCATTTGGGTTGACTCTAGCTGTTTGCCTGAGATGTTAAACGGGCCATGGGCTAAACGGTCAATTAAGAGTATGGACCTAACCCTTACAGACTTCCAATTAGGAATGCCAACAGGGAGGGGCCAGAAGATCCCATCCCCAACCACGCAAAGTAAACGGAGACTTTTTCTCCCCATCCCCACCCCCACCCATCTTTATTTTTTCTTCTACTTTATTTAATTATATTATAAAATTAGTAAAAAATATAAAATAAAATTTATATTAATTAATAAAAAAATTAAGTAAGAATAAGAGTTAAAAATATATATTATACTATTAACTAGTATAATAAATATATTATAAATATAATCTCTGCAGGGAACGGGGCAGAGAGTATGATCCCCGTCCCTGCCAATGGGTGATAAATTTTCCCATCCCCGGCCCCATGGGGGAAGAAATCAGGGATTCCCCGCCCCGTTCGCAGCGGATCCCACGGGGAACGGGGATTCCCCACCACGCTGCCAAGCCTACTTCCAATCAAGAGACGTACCTGAAACCTCTTCTTCACGACGTCAAGTGGATGACATACGACTTTAGCACACGTTCCAGCAGCCAATCCGCATACGAAAAGCTGGAAGCTTGTGATAGATTCGTCGACTTGGGAAGCGTAAGGAGATCTATAGTGATTCCATGCCTAAACAAGCAAGAACCCAAATTAAAATCCAAATCCCAACAAAAGTATTGAATGTTTCAACAAAGAAACAGCAACATTCACAAGAGCTATGTACAAATTCAGAAGGGTAAATTACTAAAATCCCTTCGAGGTCTCAGGTCTGTCCAAATTATCAAAAGAATCACATTGTTTGAATAAATTACCAACAACCCCTAGAAACAATAAAAAAATTGTTTTGACTGGTGAGTGATGCAGAATTACAAAACAATCAGTCGATGCAAATATGAGGAACACACAATAAGTGAAATAGTTTTGCATTTCTCGATCAATCAAACAATTTTTTCGGTTGGAATTTCGACAAACCTCAAAATCCTCATAACTTCAGAAAACATGGGATTAAACTTGGTAAGAGAGAGAGAGAGAGAGAGAGAGAGAGAGAGATCACCATTGCCCAACGTTTGAATGTATCGTAGGTCCCAAACTGCAATCCAGCATAAGGAATTATCTCTATCAATGTAGGCGTCAGTCCAGCGTATAGCCCTCGAAATCCACGGGTATTAAGTATATCATTGAATGCAGATCTCATATTAGGATAGATCTGATCAAGGGCACACAACCTTACATTCAGAAATTGTTTCTAATCATCAACTTATAACATCAACTTAAATATTACATATCCTAATCGTCTGATATATGCGAACGTTCCTTTATTTTAGATGTGGTTAATTTGTAGTTTGTCCCTTGAGGACTAAACATGCAAGGGTCCTCAATTCTACGAGAAATGGTCATTACCTTTGGCTCCCCCTGTGAGGCTAAAATGGTTCTTAGAAGATCAAACGGATAAGATCCAACGGTGGCTGCACAACCTGCTAATGCCCCACTAACATACGAAAGATACGGACTTATATTGATATGGTCTTCTGCATACAGAAAACAAGGGATTAAAATGTCAGAGAGAGAGAATAGAACGATTGAGTCAACATTTGTATGAGAAAGTTTGTTCATTTCGTACAAATACAAATAGTATTACGAAAAAGCAATGAAAGATTCTACATATTATAAATTTATAAGAGCTACAATTTGAAAGTCGGAAACTGAAGGGACTGACTCACTTTAGTATGATAATAGAAGGTAATATCGAACCAAAATATAAAACGCAGTGACATATATGAGCACGTTTTAATCAAGACCATCTGCATTTTCCACTGGGGATTCAGGCAACATGCGTATATTCTTAAAACTTAAAAGGCTAATATATTATACATCATTAGTATATTACAAGGGACAATCAATAATTAATAGAACTAGAATATTCCCACCTGACTTGGATGAACCAGAAGCTAATGACTTCAGTTTGTGCAAAACTGTAAATTGTATTGCTGTGTACGGCATAACCATAAGCAGGGCTGGGACATTACCCCTCCAAAACCCCTGTAAGAAAAAAAAAAATGATACGGAATAAAAACAAGGGAATTCCAACAAAACATCAGCAATTAGAACCATGTGGAGCTAAAAAAAAAATTGTTTATGAACATATACTCAAGAACTAACTTCTTTTTCATCATCGCTTCCTTCCTGATTTTCGTTGTATTTATTCATTCTTCCTCATACAATTCTTTTTCCTCACCAGATAAATCACAATGACAAGAGAAATGGAACATACCTTTTCTTCTAATCTTTTTTAATTTTGGAGAAGTCAACAATCATTTAGTAACATCAAGAACATCCAAAATAACTTATTTGGATTGCACTATTCATGTGCTCAAATTTATCAAAGATATACGTTTAATTACAGCTGTAGCTGTACAGTTTTGATTCAACACTACAATTGGAGAAAATAGACTACTCAAACATGTTTATGATCATCAGTTTGCTGCTATACTAAGTTTTTCTCATCTTCACTAGAACAAATTCTAACCTCAACCCCCAGAGTGAATAAAACCCTCATTCACCAACCATAATTAAACACAATTCAGTAGTATTCTTGAGAAATTTTATCTTGCGTAAGGATTCCGGATATGCACAATGAACATGTAAAAGAATAAAATGCCAAGAAAATTCTGCCCCTAAAATTAATTGAAGCAAATAAAGATTGTAGTTCATAATTAACCAATACCGGCCAGCCTTCCTCCCTAAAAATGTCCTTGGATGCTTGCAGCATACCGGTATATTTTGATGGAGCATACGTGTTTCTCCGAAGCAAAGCCCATTGTGTAGTGGGTTCGAGTTGAACCTGAAACCCAACGCACCATCAAATACATTAATTCCTCTTTCAAATAACTAGTGCAGTAATTGAAAAGGCTTGTACACATAGATTAGATGGCAATATAACAGTCGGATAACTTAATAAGAATCACACCATAAAACAAGCATCCAACAATACAGGGAATTTGAAGAAAATATCATCATAACCACTCGAAATAACAACCTTTGTGGATCAGGCAGAGGTGTTCAACAAACTTAAAGAGAAAATATTTAACCTGAAATCTGATTTTGATGACATCAAGCGGTGAAGTCACAGTTCTTGAAATACCACCAGAAATCGCACCAGCAGACGCATCAATCAAAGCCCTTTTTAGCTGCCCCCCTGATTCTTCCATCCCCTCCATTTAATTCACACACTATAATATCCTGCAACAAAAAATATTTTCCAATAAAAACCCACAATTTCCCAAACCCCGTCTTTGCCCCCTGAAGTTACCAGAAGCCAGAATTAAAACCCCACTATAAAAAGTACTCCAAGTTGCCAAGTTTGTCATAAAAATTACGAAATTCAGCAAATTACTTTGTCAAACACAATGACTCTAATACAATATGAATATGCGATTTTGACTAAATAACATCCACACAGCAGAAAAGCAATTGCAATTGAAAATAACCAACCTCAAAAGAATGGAGGAGGAGACGAATACTTCATTTATAATTTCCAAAGGAGTCAAAAAGGGGCTTCAATATTCAAATCATCATCCGTACGTAAATAATAGAATTTGTAGTGAGTTTGAAGGCGGCTAAGGGTTGTGTTAAACGAGGGAGGGAAAGAAGATTGTGAAGATTATCAATTCATTCAATTCGATTGGAGAAAAAGAGAGCTACCCCGTCCACGTTTGTGTACTCGCGCCTCTCCTTCAATTTATTTATTAGGTATTTCACCGCTATTTCAAGAAAAGATACGAATAGGATTTTACCAAGGATTCGTTTTTTTCTTTTTCTTTTTTGTAGTATTTCTTATCTCTTAAGGCCCGGCCATAAAATAATAAATTTAACACAGAAAAAAACAATTAGAGACCTACGTTGTAAATAAAAATAAGGAAAAAAAATTAATTAAGTTTTTACTAATATGACTAATTTTTTGTTTTATCATCGTGTATTACTTTAGTTTATATTTTTATTTAGTGTTTTTTTCCTTTTTTGATTTTTTGAGTGTTTGCAATCTATGATGATTTATCGTGAGATGATGTTTTTAAAAAAAAAAGAAGAGATTTTTAGCAAAAATAACTTAACAAAAATGGCATTGTATACCTTACATTCTTTAGAATTGTGAGGGAAAATATCAAATTTTGGTCACCCAGTATTACATCTTTTCATATTTGGTCACCCATTGACTAACGGAAAAGAGTTTTGAGGTGAAATTTCTCAAAAACTCAAAACTAAGGTTAAAAAATTCGCATGCATCTTCTAGAACTAATGAAACAAACGCAGAATGAAACCTGTGCAAAAATTACGAAGCAAGAATGAAACATGTGCAAAAATTACCAATATTTATAACAGGTCAAAAGGAGTTCTGATGCAACGTCATTCAATCAACCATGTTGTTGGTTTACTTTTTATTTTATAGATAATGAGAATTCTTTCATGCATCTTCTTCTTGTACATTATATATAATATTTATAAGTTCTAATGTATCTTGTAAATTATATTTATAAGTTCTGATGTATCTTGTAGAACGTGATTCAATCAACCTGTTTACTTTTTATTTTATAGATAATGAGAATTCTTTCTCATGCATCTTCTAGAACGTGAAACCTTTCAGTAAGTTTTTAATAATTATTTAACTCAATTCTGAATTCATTTTTTGTGGTTTACTTTTTATTTTACAGAAAATGAGAAACTCAAGAGATAGAATGCAACTTTGTACTCTGTTTTTTTTTTTAACAATTGTAATCTATTTTCTAATCCTTGGTTTCATATTGAATTTGTATAATAATTGGAGATATAAACTTATTTCAATTCATTTCCCTATTTATAATTATTAGAGCATAATTTGTGGTGAAGATTAATTGTAAAAAAAAAATCTAAATTACTCCCGCCTATAAGTTTCACGTTATTTTTGGCACAGAAATTAAGAAAAGTGATTAAATAATAGATACAGTACAAATGATTTGATTGAGAGAGGAGAGAGATAGAGAGAAAAAGTAAGATATAAAGTGAAGTGTAAGAAAGTACTTACCAAAAATGATTTGATTGAGAGAGGAGAGAGATAGAGAGAAAAAGTAAGATATAAAGTGAAGTGTAAGAAAGTACTTACCAAAAAAGGTATGAGAAGCTTAAGGACAAGCTTATAGGCGGACGGGGGGAGTAGTTCTGGAAGATGCATAATGATAGGTAAAACTGAGTGACCAAAATTGATATTTTCCCATAAATATCAAAATTTCAAATAAAATGTGATGTTTCACCAAGAAATTTGTCCAGCTCCCCATGATTCGAACCCAGGACCTAAGGCCTAGATAGTGGTGCTGTAACCACTTGAGCTATCCCACTTTGTCCCAGATTTGTAGGTTATAAGTATTCATTCTTTTCCACTCCAAATTCAGCAGAAATTTGTGTCAATATTTAGGTCATAGGTATTCAACCATTTTCACTCTAAATTCATCAACAACATCTGCTCTATGTCTATGATCTGAAGAAGCTAATTTAGGAATAATACAAAACACCATAATCACTTTGAAGTACACAAAAGTTGAGGGTGCTTCGTTAAATTTGTCTTTTTATTACTTAAGTTAATTAGTTAATCAGTTTATTGAGTTTTGCAAATATTTCATAAGTGTATAATTTAAAAGCACGTGATTTTAAAGTAGAATTGGTGTTGCAACTTGTAAGCAACCCTAATAATGTTAACTATCCCTTCCTTCCAATTTTATAATTTTCAATTTTTTTTTTCAAACTATCTAATTTTATTATTCTCATTTTTTATTTAAAATTTTTACTATTCACAATATTTTAAATTCACCCTTCAATCACAACTTATTTACTCAAATTGTCATTAACTTTATTCATTAACGATCATTTTATCTGACCCCACAACATTTCATCATACCTCCAACTTATATACTTTATACTCCCTCCGTCCAATTTTATTATGCCCACTTCTCCGGGCACGGATTTTAATGAATATTGATTAGTTTATGTATAAAGTAGATAAGTTGGGGGTATGATGGGATGTTGTGGGGTCCATTTATAGGTAAATTAAGGTAAAGTCTATTATGCACTCGAGTGCATGTTGTGCACCCTAGTCTAAAGAAAAGTGTATGTTATTAAACTGAAAAGTACAACACAATGTTACTAAAAAGTGTAAGTCACTATGACTAAAAATATTATTATATAGTTTAATAATTGAAAAATGCAACACCATTTACCAAAAAGTGTAAGTCAATAAAACTGAAAAGTGCAACATGGACTAGGGTGCACAACATGCACTCGAGTCCATAACAGACCAACCCATAAATTAATTGTTTATGAATAAAGTTAGTGGCAATTTGAGTAAAAAAGTGATGGTTGGAGGGTGGAGATAAAGTAGTGTGAATAGTATTATTTCCAAAAAGGGAATGGGTATAATAAAATTGAACAACCAAAAAAGGAAAGTGGGAATAATGAAATTGGACGGAGGGAGTAATATTTATTAAAATCAGTGCCCGAAAAAGTTTGCATAATAAAATTGAACGGAGGAAGTAATATTTAATTTTCTTTAAAAAAACAATAAATATAATTTTCAGACTCAGGCAATACATGATGATAAAACAAAAATTAGAAATACACTGTACATCATATTAATTAAAAAAAATAAAAAATATTCCAGATTAATGAAGTTATTTTTATTTATAACCGTATGTCTCTTAAAAAAATCATCTTGTATAACGTTAAAAAAAATTATTTCGATAAAAATTGTCGACAATAGTGTTTTTCGTCAATAAATCAGTGTCGAAAATTGTATTTTTTCAAAAAAAAAAAGTTCAATGTTTTAAAAAAAAAAAAAAAAAAAAATCTGGTGATGGTGCGGCGGGTTTCCGGAAGTGCGTCAACGGTGGCGGCTACTGCTCCTCCTTCAATTAGGGGGTGTTTACTTTGTGCTTTGGTTGATTTTAAAAACTGGATTTTTGAAATTCAGATGAATAGTAATATGAGTGTTTCTTTTGGGTTTTGGAATAGTGGAGGATTTAAATTTATGTCAAATCAAGTTGTAAGATTGAATGAGTTTGTATTATTATATTATTATTTGGTGAAATTATAATGATTAAATGTATTATATTATTGTATTATTATAGTATTATAGTATTATTATATTATTGTTGAAAAAGAATATAATGATTGGAGTAATATTATATAGATATAATTTTATGTCAAATCAATATGTTTAATAGGGGTGGTTTTGAATGGATTTTGAAAATCGATTTTGAAATCCCGAAATAAAACGGGTTTTAGATCTTGAAATCCAAAATCTGATTTTTAAAACCAAAAGTAAACATCGTTGTGTTTGGATTGATGGATTTGAATCCATAGATTTCAAATCCATAGTCCAAATCCACCCTACATGTTTGGACAAAAAAGCAAGTCAATGGATTTCAAATCTATGATATTTGAAACTAAGGGGGGTGTATTGGTTGTGGATTCTGTTTTTGGACTTTCAAAATCTGGGGGTATTCAATTCGAATTTTAAAAAGTCTTTAAAAATTTTGAGGTATTCAATACGGATTTTAAAAAGTCTTTAAAAATATTTAGGTATTCAACAGTCTATGGATTTTAATACTTGGATTTTGTTGGATTCTCCTCCAAAAATATAAATAAATTGCACTATCCAAAATCTCTTCTAAAAACAAGAGATTTCAACGGATTCTCTCAGAGAACTCTGAAGACTAAAGATCAGGAATGAAAAATTTTGACCCGACCCGTGAGCTTTAATTGGATCAGATCAGATTCGCCCCGTATTGAGTATGAGTCGGGTTTGGGTCTTATGTCCGACCCGCGGGTATGTGCCCCGCCCCGAATTAATATATAAACTTTATATATATATATATATTATTGGTAAAAAACTTTTTATATATATATATTATTGGTAAAATAAATTATATATATATATATATGTTTTTTTTTATTGGTAAAATATTTTATATAATATATATAATATTAATTAAAAAAAATTAAATTAACTCTTTAACTATTTGCATCAATATTGGAGTTTTTAAAAATCTATCTAAATCAATAAAAAAAAATATTTTCACAATCTTGTCAAATCTATCAAAATTCATATAAGTCAATAAAAAAAGTCAGTCAAACTCTGCATGGACTCTATGAATTTTATAAATCTACGGACTTTTTAAAGTACAAAAAAAATATAATAGAATCTCAATTGAATACACCCTCCTAAATGAGAATTTTAAATCAATCAACAAACCTAGTCATTTGAAATTTAAGGATTCTTAAATCCATTCATTTTCAAATCCTTTGTATTTGAAATGACTCTATCCAAACACAACCTTAGGGCTTAGGATTGAAAAGTTGGGGGAGTGTATTTAGCAGTGTCATTTTAGTATAAGGATAATTTAGGTATTTTATATGATTGTTAAATTAATGAATGTGAAGGGAGTATACTTAATAAAGCTGGAGGGGGTATTTAACCAAACCCAAATATTTAGATTGAGAAAATAAAATTAATGTTTGGGCCTGGGCAGTGGGCAGCCTATCAACTCAGTTCAATATTTTAAGGGTTTAACTATATGTACCTCCATTTTGGAGAGATACACTCCCTCGATTGATGCACCATCTTAAAATCGGTTTGAGATAGATGTACACCTCTAAATTGCCATAAATGCTCTTTTTTCCATAAAATATCTATTAATACCCACACTCCCTCCCAAACCTAATTTCATCTTCTCCATTCCATTTTCCACACCAGTCGCCGTCATGTCCCCTCCCTCGGTCGCACCGCCGTCGCCGCCGCCGCCACTCCCCATGCTCCCCACTGTAATTAAAAAAAAAAATTCTACAGCGGTCGCGCGGTCGCCCCCTCCCTCCCTCTTCTCTCCATCTCATCACCGAAGCGGCCCCTCCCTCGGTCGCGCCGCCGCTCCCCACCTGTATAAAAAAAAAAATCTATAGCGGTCTCCCCCTCCCTCCCCCTCCTCTCCATCTCATCACTAGAGCGGCCCCTCCCTCGGCCGCCGCCGCTCCCACCTGTATAAAAAAAAGTTCTACAACAGCCGTCCCCTCCCTCTCTCTTCTCTCCCGATTCGTCACCGACGGCGCCAGCCCACACCCCAAGTTTGTCCGCCCCATTTTGGGCGCTTGTTAGGGTTTTCTGCTTTTGCAGAAACCTTTTTTTTTATATAATTTATATTCGACTATGTGGTGTCGACCAAATATACTCTCGTCGACAAATTGCTGTCAACGAGAGTGTATTTGGTCAACATTACATAGTCAAATTTTTTTCCGACCATATACACTTTCGTCGACAACAATTTGCCGACGGGAGTGTATATGGTCGACACTGGTTGGTCGAAATTTATATAAAAAGTTATTTATTTAAGTACATTTTAAAATTTCTGTATTTTTTTTGGCTTGATGGTCGCCGGAAATGTTGTCGACGGCGATAGGAAGTAGTGGTTTAGAGAGAAGGTGAAAGAAATGACAGTAGGGAGTGCGTTCAGTATGGAAGTGCATTTAGTATACTACTCCCTCCGTCCCCGAAAAGTTTGCGGGGAATCTTGGGCACATTGTTTAAGAAAAAAGTGTAATGATGAGAGTGTTGAGGGGTAATTTTGTAAACTTTTATATATAAAGTAAATAAAGTAGGTGGGTTGAGTGTATGGTGTGTCCCAAAAGTAATGACATAAAGGGTAAATATGTGTATATTGTGAAGGTGGGGATTGTGGTGATTATTTCTATTTTGGGGTATGCAAACTTTTTGGGGACAAACAAAAAAGGAAAGTATGAAAACTTTTTAGGGATGGGAGAGTATATTTTAATAAAGGGTACTTTTTGTTTTTTATCCTATTATTTTATTAATAAATGGATTGGAGCTGTCCTTCCGAAATGGTGCATATAGTCAAACCCATATTTTAACTCAGTAGTTCCTACCAATTGGGCCTGTTGCCTAGCCCAAGCTTGTTAATTTTGCAATTTCTTTTTTGGAAATTTTCTTAGATAATTTTGTTGCTTTACAATTTCCTTTCCACATCCATTTTTGCGCAGGTGTCATTTATAGAATTGTTTTAATTTTATGGGTGACATCTCAAAAAGTTTCATACAAGTATTTCTTTAGAATTTTATCTCAAATTTCATTATTTTTATTTTTTGTTAATCTCCTCTCATTTTTTAAAATAATATTATCCACATTAATTTATTTTTAACTTTCAATTATTAATTATTTATTTAATTTTTAAACAATCTTTTTATTTATGAGTAGACTTCATAATACCTTTATTAAATTTTCAACTTATCTACTTAAATATTAATTTGTAATTAACATTTATTAAAACTCATACAATATTAAAAAAAAGTGAGTATAATAAATTTAGACGGTGGAATATTAATTATTAAAGCCCCGACAGTGAATAAAGTGACAATTGTCAAAGCTGAAAATCCAACGAAAAGCTTTTCTAAAGAAAATGTCGGTTTAAATTGAGGATATATTTATGTAATTAAGATTGTAATTAGGATCAAAGAATTTAATTATCTCTTGAACGAATTTAAATTCGCAATCAAATTTATTTAATTTGATTGACTAAGACTCAAATTAACGGAATTTCAATCACTCCTTAATACTGTATTTAGTTGAACAGACAATAAGCCCCTCCCTCGTTTTACACCAAAAATAACACGTTGGATTGGAATAGATCAATTTTGACCGATCCATACATACATATATTTTTCTTGAAGTTTTCTGGGAAATTAAATTCGGTATTTATATTTAGCTTTATAATGAAACGTCCATTTCTTTTATTCTAATTTTGATTTAATGTTATTTATTGTCCCTAAATTTTACATTTTTTCCAGCTTTAGTTCTCTCTCACTAACATCTATCAACTTTGATTTTTAAGTATATTTTCGTGTGTGGAGTAAAAAAATTATTTTAGGTATAACTAAAATGTATATTTTGTGTTCAATTATTCGTCAATTTTAAGCTAATCTAGTCTGCAAACTGAATTTTAAATCTTCAATAAGGATGGTTGTCTGGATATTCAAAATATTGTGTAATGACTATTTAAAATTCTCAATAAATTTTAATTTTTTATTTTTTTATCAGAGACATTTTAGACATTTTAAATGTAAATATTACATTTCAATTTTTATTCAAAAAGGTCACAGATTCGACCCCAATGGCCCTATCTATCTACGCTTGCTTAATCGAGCTTATATTAGTGTATAAAATTGTCTAGTGTCATTGTGTCAATATAATAATGATTGCAACATTTAATAATATTAATTCGATAATAAAATGATTAAAAAAAGAAAAGAAAAAGGAGTAAGAAATTAAGACATGCTCGTGGTTGAATGAAAGCCCCCATTGATTCTTAATTTAATGAAATTATGATGTCCCAAAGTTAATGATGATTATGACACTTTTGAAATCCATGCTACTTTTGTCTACTAAATTAATGTCTAGTGGAAATACTATAATAATCATGCTGCTGTTACCCTAGGGATAAAATGGTCCATTCTCTAATAGTCACGTTAATTTTCCTTGCAATGGCCTGAAATTGAATTATTCCCTTTCATTACCAGCAAAATTATTCAGTATAACCAAAGCTCGAACTCGACTCGTTAGTATAAATAAACGAGTGAAGTTTGAGTTCGTTAAATATTAAATTTACTAATGAATCAACTCGAGTTTGACTCGATACTCAAGTAATTACATTAGGCTATCTTTATCGCGGAGGCGTGACGCCCTCCAACTAACTAAAAGACAAAAACAAAAAATAAAATAAATCAAAATTGAAGCATTTTGGACGCCTTGGTCTGTCAGACACCCCGGAAGGCTTGTCTCAACACCTTCTCAAAAAAAAAAATGACACTTGTCAATATATAATTGGATATTTCAATTTTATTTGAATAGAATTTATAATTCTAGTTTTATAGTATTATTAATAAAATTAATATATATAAATTATATCAAAAATCATAATTTTTTTTTTGTCTATAAATAGAGACCAATATTGATAGATTTTGTATCACAATTTCATATTCACCTCCAATTTCCTTTCTCCAAATTTTGCTCTATCATTTTCTATAATGGATCCAAATCATCCAAATTATTTTCCAAACTCTTCAAATCATCTATTTGTAGCTTAATTTGTTTATTTACTATATTGTATTTCAAATTTTCATCTCTTGTAATTTAATTTTATTATTGAGATTGTAGTTTATTTTAATTGCATGGTAAAATGGCTTTTATTACAATTTATAAATTATTAATCCCAAATAATTTAATAGATTCATTACATCTTTTAAATATAATAAAAATTGATTATAGATAATATATAATTAAAAAATAATATATTTGAAGGTGGGGGTGGGTTGTTGATAAAGTATGGAAAAATTAAAAGTAGAAGTGTGTGTATGTGGAGGAGAGAGAAATTATTTATTTATTAAGAGGGTGGGGGTGTGAGGAGGGCATTGATAAAGATAGTCTTAGTTTATGAGTCGAGCCGATCTTGACACAACAAAATTAGCTCGAGTTGAGATCGAACTTCAAGTACTCGATCTCGGTCGACTCATTGATAGACGTTTTTGTGTTGTGCAGTCAAGTCAACGTTGTTAATTAGAAGAGATTTTAAAATGTTGAAATTGAATGCATAGAAAACATATGAAGAAAACGGGTTTACGTTATTTCTGTGCGTTTGATGTTGTCGATATAATTTTAATCTAATGTTAAATCTAAATGCAGAGGAACACTTATGCTTATTATTCTGATATATATAATTAGCATTTTAGCCAGGAATAGAAACCCTAAGAATTGATTTCTGGCAATATTTTGGGGTTTAGTCTATATGCATTTTTTAGACCAATTTGTATTAATATGGTAATAATTGATTTGAACCTGCAGGCTCTGCCGACGATTTTCTACCTAGTCGTATTTTCTAGATAATGATGATGCAATCATATACAGTATATGAGGGTCATTAATAAGAATAAGACATGGTTAATGACACTATTTTACATCTCAAATCATTTTCCTATTTCACATACAATATAACTATTTACGTCTATTTAAAAATAAATAAATTAAATCATAACACTAATAATGTAAGTATGTAACCCAACACATTCTTCAACATATCCAAGATATAGTAACAAAATTATTCTCATATTCATTGAAAAAAATTAAAATAATGCACCGCCTTAAATTAAAGAATTAAGATAATTACAATTTACAATTAACACATACTTAAATAAGTAGTATACATACTTGTTCTTGGTCCTATATTTTAATACTTTATATTTTTGTCATGCTGAAAAACAAGATCTACAAATTTTAATGATTTGAGTCGAAAATCTGAATCATATATGAACTCCAAAATTTTGAAGTTTTCTTATTTAGACGAATATTTGTACATGTAATATTGCATATGGCTATATGAGTGTGTCTCCAATAACTAGGGGTTTTAACCTCATTTGTAAGGGTGACAAATTATTTATTACAATTAATATACAAAACAAAAGCTCATGAGTTCTTGTTCACCTACCTTCTCTTGAACACACATATTTTGTGCTATTTATTTAGTGTATTACTCCTCCAACCCAATTTGTTTGCTATTTAAAAATGTTTCACTAAATTTTGACTATATTTAGTTTAGGCTTGCAACCTATTTTTGGGGAGGAGGCCCATCGAGTGGACAATTTAAATGTGTGGAGTGCTTTCAATAGGAATCGAACCCAGATCGTTTGCCTGGTTTGCTCTGATACCATGAAAGAATTCCGTCTCATCTAAAAGTCCGAACTTGTAGAGAGGTGGGGAATTAATTCTTGTATATTAATTCCTAACATTAAATTTTCCTAATCACACTAATTTGACGAGGTTGACATATCTTTGATGTGCTATAGGTTCGAGTGGAGGTTTGAGCCCCAAACTTATTTGGTTTGGGGAATCCATCTTGGCTATGGCCTACGGGATTTTAAAAAGTAAAAATCACTAATTAAAAAATAAGCCAGAAATATAAAAGTCAAATAAGAAAATGAAATAAAAGATTTGGGTGAATTATGTATTTATTCAAAAAGTGGGTGTATTTCTTCTTTTTTTCAGTTTTATAACTGATTAGTCTGATTATGAGCATTTTCAGCGGTGCACTACAAAACACCAATCGTCCACCACTGTTGCCACAGTTTCGTGCACTATGTCTCTTCATACGCCACTATTTTTTTAAATTTATTATGGTATTACCTAATTTTCCTTTTTGTGCAGTTAAATGATTTCTTCTTTTCATAAACTGTATAGTTTATTTTTAGGAAATTTTATATTATCCGTTTTGGTATCTCAATTTATCTATAAATAACTTAATATTAAAGTTAACTCAATGTGTGATAATTTTTTATTAAAATCTTTTTTTTAAAGTGCGTTGAGTTGGCAATTTTAATTTGCATGGATTTCATTCAACTTTAAACTTTAAAAAATACTCCCTCCATCTTTTAATAAGTGTCACTTTGGCATTTTTCAACAAATTAAGATTATAAAGTGTGGTCCATATTACCCTTAATTAATTATAGCTAATTTTGATATAGAAGTTTTGTTTGATAAAGAATGTGGTCAAGAATGTAGCTATTATTCATAAACCAAATTAATTTTGGTATAAACAATGTTTATGGAATTTATTTATGAACAATATATATGGTAAATGAATAAGGGCAAAATAGTCAAAATTAAAGAAAAAAACTCAGAATGACACTTATTTTAAAATTAGTTAAAAAGCCAAAGTGACACTTATTCAAAAACGGAGGGAGTATATATATAAAGAGGAAATAAATATTTTACTAAAAATGATATGAAAATAGACCTACAAATGCATTATGTTTCTTAGCATAATCATTTTTATACTGTAATGAATAATACTCCATCCGTTTTAATTGAAATTAATATACAAAAATTAATTTTTAACCTCTCTACAAATTCGTACTTTAGATGATACTAATTTTTTTGACAAAAACTTGTGTGAGACCGTCTCACGGATCTTTTTCTGTGAGACGGATTCTTTTAACCCATATTTCAAAATTTTGGGTAGGATAACCCATGATTAAGTAAAAAGTGATAATATTTTTAACAAAAGTGATTATCACTTTTTACTTAAATACTATCACTTTTTGCTCAAATATTATCATTAATCTTTATATATAAAGGCCGTCTCACGGATCTCATTCTGTGAGACGGTCTCACCCAAGACTAGCCCAATTTTTTTCATGTTCATTCAACAATTACTCATTTTGTCATCGAAAGTTATCAATTTTCTTTTGACAATATCTTTATGGTTTTCTCTATTACTCTCCCATTTCTAGCTTTTTATATATTTATTTTTTTAACTTTAACAACCAACTATATATATATCATTATATTTTTTAATTAATAAGAAATGAAAGAACAATTTTCAAATGGACATAGGCAGATTTTAATAGAAAATTAGTGTAATAACAGCTTTTGCTACCTTAATTCTAAGTATTCCACCTTAAAGGCAATAAAATATGTACTTTTTCCAAAGCAAAAAAACTGACAAATTCCACATTTTTCATTATTCCACTACGTCCAAAATCTTTTTGGATATTACCAAGAAGTTTGTGAAAGAAAAAAGAAAAGTGAAAACACAATACAATATACTCCCTCCATCCACCAAATGTAGTCTCATGATGGAGGAGGGGCACAAGTTTAAAAAAAAGGTAGATAAAATAGATAAAGTAAATGTATTATAGAGTATTGTAGAGTCCATTGTGAATAAAGTGATTGTTTGTGAATAAAGTTGATGGCAATTTGAGTAATTAAGTGATGGTTGAAGGGTGATAGTTTACATAAAGTTTATGAGACTACATTTGTGGACAAAGAATATAGGACAAATGAGACTGTGGACAGAGGAAAATAAGTACTATTAAATCAACTAAAACTGACCCGTTTTGTAATTATATTTACCTTATTCCAAGCCACTTTCTACCGGCACAAGTTGACCAAATAGTACACACGGGCAGTGCACTCCTGCTACTGCTACTGCTACTGCTACCTAGGGTTTCTTTACTCACTTTTTATTGTATTATGAAATTAACTTATTTTTTTCCGTCTATTTTAATAAAAATTATTCATATATTTTTTGATAAATTACTATCTTTTACATTTTATTATATTATTCTTTCATGCTTAAAGTTCATAGTTTTCACTGCAATGAATAAAGTATATATTATTCATATAGATAATACAACAAGTACATACATATATCATTATATTAATTTAAATCTCAATAATAGACTGTTCTATTCATTTTTTTAACCGTACGCTAAACATTATGTTCGATCAAAATGATCGTACAATAAATATTATGTTTGCGGAATTACATTACATTAACATTTGAAGTGCGATCAGATGATTTTAAGATCTAAGTAGCTTGACAATTACCCACATTTTAACTTTTCAATTTAAAGTTAAATAGCAATCCGCAATCACATAATTAAAAAATTGTATATGGGACCTTAATAAAGACGACCCAAATATTTTGTGATGGGCCTCGGAGATCCTTTGTGCAACTATCATTTATTTTTATATTCTTATTATAAAACTATATACACACATGTATTTTTTATTTTTTTTAAAATAGTATATAATATAATGTTGTTTAGAATAGGAGACGAATCATGAATGGTGGAATACACATTTTCAATAAACGGATGTGTATTCCAACATCAATTTTTAAGATAATACTAATATAGTTTTTTCTACTGTTATCCTAAATTTCCGTATAATTTATGCTCGTCTTAATGTTAGTACTTTATAGTGAGACAATGTATTCAGTCAAAATCCCTTCAAAAAAATGTATTCAGTCAAAATAAATAAATAAACTCAAAGTAAAAATCAAATCAAATACAATAAAAATTAATGGTAAAATATGATTGAGTTGAAACTTATAAATCATTAACTATACAATAAAGTAAATTGAATTCGACATCTTACACTAAATTTTATCAATTTTTTTTTTATATCTAAATTTTAAAATATAATTTATCCTTAATTTAAATAATCAAACGACCTACCAAATATTAAAGTGAATCTTTCGTTTTATATACGAGAATGCATCCCACTAAATACTCCATCTAAATCAAATATTACTACTCCATATCATACGAAGCGAGAATTTAGGTTTAAATTATATCCAAATTAATAATTGTACATTCACACGCTGGTAATGTATTGAAAAAAAATATACATATACCAGCCTGGATCTGGCGTTCTCTCTCTCACACACACCTGTACATATATTTACACATACACAGAAAGAGAGAGAGAGACAAGAGACATTCATACAGTCACTCACACTCCCCTCAAATGAATCTCCGCCTTTCCTCCGCCGTATAAACCCTTTCCTCCGCCGCCATGACTGCATTTACCTTGCGGCCATTGCTGCAACTTCAACGAATAACAATAATGCTCCTCCTATTCTTCCTCCTCCTCTCTCCGGCCCACTCCTCAGATCTGTCCACCGACAGGGCCGCCCTCTTGTCCCTCCGCTCCGCCGTCGGCGGCCGCACTCTCTTCTGGAACACCACCCTCACCACCCCATGCAACTGGCCCGGCGTTGTCTGTGAGAACAACCGCGTCACCGTCCTCCGCCTCCCCGCCTCCTCTCTCTCCGGCACTCTCCCGGAAAATTCTCTCTCTAGCCTCACCGCCCTCCGTACCCTCTCTCTCCGCCTCAACCACCTCTCCGGCCCCCTTCCGGGAGACCTCTCCAACCTCTCTGAACTCCGGAATCTCTATCTTCAGGGGAACCAGTTTTCCGGGCCGGTGCCGGATTTTATCCTGAAGCTTCACTCTCTCGTGCGGTTGAATCTCGCTTCCAACAATTTCTCCGGCGAAATTCCGTCCGGGTTAAACAAATTGAGCCGCTTGCGCACGCTTTTCTTGGAGAATAATCAGTTCAGTGGTGGTTTACCGGATATTGAGCTACCGAATCTTGACCAATTTAACGTTTCTTTCAACAACTTAAATGGGTCTATTCCGAAAGGGCTGAAGAAAAGGGAAAAGGATTCGTTCTTAGGCACTTTGTTATGTGGGAAGCCTCTTGATTCTGTTTGCGCCGACAATGCCGATGGAAATCCCTCGCCGTCTCCTTCCCCCGCCTCAATCCAAAGCATTGACATAAAAAATCGGAAGAAGAAGAAACTCTCCGGCGGCGCAATCGCCGGAATTGTGATTGGATCTATTCTAGGGTTTATTCTACTTCTACTGTTACTCTTTTTCTTGTGCAGAAAAAGGAGCGGAAAGAAGGGCAGGTCCGTCGACGTTGTCGCAATCAAGAATCAAGAAAACGAAACCGGCGATAAGGCCATTACCGAATCTGAGAACGGCGGAGTCAGCAATGGGTTTTCCGTCGCGGCGGCCGCGATGAGCACCCCAGGAAACGCGAAGAACGACAGCACCGCCAAGAAACTGGTGTTTTTTGGAAATGGTTCGAGGGTTTTTGATTTGGAGGATTTGTTAAGGGCGTCGGCGGAGGTTTTAGGGAAGGGGACGTTTGGGACGGCGTATAAGGCGGTGTTGGAAGTGGGGACGGTGGTGGCGGTGAAGAGGTTGAAGGATGTGACGCTTTCCGATAAGGATTTTAAGGAGAAGATTGAAGGGGTTGGAGCAATGGATCATGAGAATTTGGTTCCTCTTAGGGCTTACTATTACAGTAGAGAGGAGAAGCTTCTTGTCTATGATTATATGCCCATGGGAAGCCTCTCTGCACTTTTACATGGTCAGTATTCACTTTTTACACTTCAATTCTTGATTACATGATGCTTTTCATATGGTAATTGGATAGATATATGTGCATTGTTTGCTTTGTGTTTCAAGATTCATAGCTTAATTGTTCATGGATTTGATTATTGTAGTGTAGATACAGATGCTTGTAGAATACTTATCATTTAGGATTGGTGTTTGACCTTTGATTCTAGATTAGTGTATAACTTGTTTGATTAGTGACTAAGTATCTGCATTCTTTTATCTTCTTTGTGAAATCCCCATTTAGGAAACAAAGGAGCCGGTCGAACTCCGTTGAATTGGGACACTCGGTCCAGCATTGCTCTTGGGGCAGCTCGAGGCATCGAATACCTCCATTTCCAAGGCCCGACTGTTTCCCATGGGAACATCAAATCGTCGAACATCCTTCTCACCAAGTCGCACGATGCACGGGTCTCTGATTTCGGGCTGAATCACCTAGTCGGGCCCCCCTCGTCTCCGACTAGGGTTGCTGGCTATCGTGCACCGGAGGTGACCGACCCCCGCAGAGTCTCCCAAAAAGCCGACGTTTATAGCTTCGGGGTGCTGATCCTAGAGCTCTTAACGGGGAAAGCCCCTACTCACGCGCTCTTGAACGAGGAAGGAGTCGACCTCCCGAGGTGGGTTCAGTCGGTCGTTCGAGAGGAGTGGACTTCCGAAGTGTTTGATATGGAGCTTCTAAGATACCAGAATTTGGAGGAGGAAATGGTGCAACTTTTGCAACTCGGGATCGACTGCACGGCTCAGTACCCGGACAAACGGCCTGCGATTTCCGAGGTTGTGGCTCGAATTGAGGATATTCGTCGTTCGAGCGAGCAACAGCCGGATCGGGTCAGTGAGACGGATTGAAAGGTGGTTTAGTAGGATTTTTTTAAGTGTTTGGTACTACCATTGAAATTAAAGAAATAGCATCAACAATTTTAATGGTGTTTAAAAATTCAATCTTTGTTAAATTGGTTTGTACTCCTTCGTTTGTTGTTTCATTTAGCTCATTCTTGGTTGTCAGTACTATTTTCTTTTCTCTTCTCTTTAGGGGCTGGAACATGGTTGGTGTAATTATTACTTTAGCTTTAACTTTTTTGTTTTATAATTTGCTTTTTTGAATTGCCTTTTAATAGTGTTGGTTTGTACTAGGGTAGATGGTTTTATTACAACCATGGTTTGGTTAATGTTCTTATTTCAGTTTTTACACTTTTTTACATTAGTTTTGTCACTAAAAAAAGTTTTTCACAACTTCTAGCTTTAAAAAATTTCACAATATAGATAGCATAGGGGTATTTGGATGTTGACTGTATATCTGATTGAGGTTTTCATTGTTTGTGAGTAATTGAATTTTTTGTCATAAATAGCTGTAAAATTAGGTGAATATTATTGTCAAACCAAATTAAAAACCTAACCATAATAAATAAAGGCACAAAGACAGTTGGGAGGAAAATGTAATACTTCACAGATAAAGGGTGTTGTTGAGGGCTAGAAAAAGTATGATGTTATTATTATAGAAAAAAATAAGAAATATTTTTATATATCTATAAATGTTAATGTTTGTATGGAAAAAGTGGAACTTGGTGGTCCATAGTTGCAGCAGAGTTTAGAGTTGTCCTTTCAGTCCAGTTTGTAAAGTAAATATAATAAGTATATGAAGTGGTAACCAATGCAGTTGGTTGCAGGATTTATATATTGTTTATGATGTTTGTTTTGAAATTAAGGGTGAGGTAACCATATTTTTGTACTCTACAACCCACGAATTCGTCTAAAAAATTAAGGGTGTGCGTAAAATATTTCGAATAATTGTGTTAAGCAGTGAAAATTGAAGCAAAAAAGAAACAAAAGTTAGATAGGATCCATTATGATGCCAAAATATGAATTTGGAAATAATGTGGTCTCTTTGGATGGACCAAAGGATAAGACTTTTCATGTGATACAAAACTAGAAATCGAGTGGTCCAAACACATTGTGGGTGTCTTTTCTTTTCTTCCCCAATGCAATTATTTCACAAGGCTTTATCAACTTTCACTCCATCAACCTTAGGGTTGAAAGATGGTAGAAATAAAATTATCAATTTAAGGTTAGAAATCATAGATTTAGAGCATGAAGGATAGAAGACTATCAATTAAAAATATGAAAGATATAGATTATCAATTTGTGACTCAAACATCTCAAAACTATATTTGACATTTTATAATTCCTAGTTATTCAGCAATATTTTTATAAATCACACGCAAGTAAAAAAAAATGTATATATGTTTCAAAAAAAAAATGTTTATAAATAAAAATATAGTAAATTATGGTCTTAAAGTTTATAAATTCTAAATTGATAATGACAGTTTTCTATATTTTAGGTGTTAAATGCAACATTTTATAAAATAAAAATAAAATAATCACTTTTTATTTTTTTAACAATCTCACTTAAAAATATCTTCAAATTACATTACTTTTTTCACATTAATTTAACACACGTTTTCCATTTACTCTTTTAAATATTAAATGTATAGATTTTTTTTTTGATGGAAGTTAAATACCCATCCTTTTTTTTCCCCTCCCCATGACTCGAACCCAGAACCTAAGGCCTAGGTAGTGGTGCTCTAACCACTTGAGCTATCCCACTTTGTCATTAAATGTATAGGTATTTAGGGGTGTGCAAAGTATGGTTCAGACCGACCAAACCGACCGAACCAAACCAGACCATTAAATATGGTTCGGTTTTTGGTTTACGATTCGATTTACGGTTTTAAGAATTGATTTTTTTTAGTATGGTTTGGTTTACGGTTTTCACTAATGAAAAACCGCAAAAAACCGAACCAAACCGAACTTGTTTTATATATATATATATATATATATATTATATAATATTATCTAAATAAATATTATAGATTTACAGTCTTTATATTATATAATTCCTAAACTAGTAAACTCAAGACATTTTTTAAGCCGACAAGCCCAATTACCCAAAGTCGGAAACCTTACTCATTTTCTTCTATTTAGTATTTAGTGTCTCTACGTGGATGGCGCTCTCAGCCTCTCACAGTCTCACTCAATCTAAAATCTCGAAGAAGACAGAAGTTTGTTGTTTCTTTTTATGGTTATTTAGTTATTTTTTAACAACTAGTTTGTGAACGTTGTAATAGCATTTCGTCTATTCGAATTATATTTTGGATTATTGGGATTTCATTTTGTCTATTCTATTGAGATTGTGTTTTACAATTTTATTAATTATTGTGTATAGGGAAAAAAATGAGCAAAACTACGGTTCGGTCAAAACCGACCGAACCGCCCGAAATATTATGGTTTCAAACCGAACAGTTTTTATAAATACGGTTTGATTTACGGTTTTGAAAAAAAAGAACAGTTTATTGTTTGATTTACGATTTACGGGCGGTTTGGTTAACCAAACCGAACCATGCACACCCCTGTAGGTATTTAATCCACAACATACTACACAAAAAGTCAACATATGTAATTAATGAATTTAGGTTAAGGTTGACAGGGTAGGATCGAAATAACTTGTTTAACTCAATAATTCAATATCCATTTTATATGAACCCCACCCAACAATTATTTATAAATTTAGAAAATTATTACGGCTATAATATTTGTCAAAATTTTAAATTATTGAAAGCATGCAGATATAATTTTCAAGTTTGTACATCTCGTATAAATAATATGTTGTTAGTATAGGTCAATAATATACAAATCATTTATGGGACTTAAATTACACATAATAAAAAAGAAACAGACCGAGTTCGAGTTTTTTTTCTTTTTTTTTTTACTTGAGTAACTAAATTTAGTTGGGTTTAGATAAATATGTTCGTCATAAAATTATACTTATTCAGTTATTCCGTTCCATAAGTGTTTGTATAAAAAATGGATACATTTTTTTAAGAAAAAGTGTAATGAATAGAGTATTGAGGAATAATTTTGTAATTTTATATAATTAAAGTAATAAAGGTGGTTGGAAGAAGTGTAAAAGTAATAACATTTTGTATAAATATGTGAATATTTTGAAGGTGAAGTTTATGGAAGAGTTTTCTTTTATGAGTGCAAGCAATTGTGGGACGGACAAATAAGATAAGTGTGCAATGTGTAGGAAGGAGGAAGTAGTATTTCTAAATTTGAACCCTAAATTTAACACGTAAAAAATATTTATTTCTTTGTAAAATTATGAATTGAATCAACATTTATTTAGAGGCAAACTGAAGTGTGAAACTTGTTCACCGTAACATTCATTCATTGATACTATTACTCTTATAAACTGGAGTAATATCATAACATTTATATACATAAGCACACCAAATTGTGTAAACAAAAATGCTATGATATTACTTACTGATACTTAGTTTATAAAATTAATGATGTTAATTTCGTACGGTAACTCTTTGTAAGGCGACTGAAAAGACCAGTTTGCACATGCGGCGAAGAGCACAAAAGTTGAATCCAAAATCTAATTCATAATCATCAATACAGCATTTACATTGTAAGTACAGTGCGATTTGTATGACAGAATACTAAACAACAACGTTAAAATTCAAAACATATTTACAGGGAACAGAAAAATGGGTAATCATGTATTATGCCGGATGAAGAGCTAGGTTGTTCTCAATCTCATGTACTCGAATTCGAAGGCGGATCGTCTTTCCAACCTTTCGTAAGCAGGTCGTAATTTATCGATGCAAGCTGTGAAAGATTCTGTACTCACCAACAAAAATTAAACCAAATCAGAACCATAATATAGCAGCAACTTTGACATTGAATAACATAACATATATGTATAAGGTGGTGACATGTTTACTCTTTTATTACAAAAACAAATATAAGGGCAACATTGGAATATGGCATTTAATTCTCTCCAAGATTAGTGTAAAATGACAAGCATTTTAGAACAAAACATTTCCCTAGAAAGACAAACAAAATGGGACAGAGGGAGTAGTTGTATATTGAAAAGGTACTACTGTAATACTGTTCAACCTACAACTAGTGCACATAAGTTTTTGTCTTATATATATATATATAAGTTGAGGCAACTATTTCTTCATGTCTAAATAGCTAATGCAATCATAACTAGATGAATTACCTTAAATGAGAAATTGCTGAAGGAGTAATTGATATCAAAATCCGAGTCAAATTCGTTCATTCCCTCGCATTCATCTCCTTGCTGTCACCAACAAAGCGAACAAGAGTTAAAAACTTAAAATGTAGAAAGGTCTTATAAATAAATAAGCATCGAACACTTTGATTAACACAAACAAACGCTTGCACGCACCACTTCTTCATGTCTATTGCTTAGGCAACTACTGTTACCACTCATGCTACCGTTTTCACTGGAATCTTCAAATTCACTACCGGCATAAACCTGCTCGTCTGAAGGATTCCATGAATATCGACTAGTAAAATAACTTGTATCCATTGCACCCTCTGAAGCAGGAACGAACGCAGCCTGGTAAAAGTGGAATATAATGATTAGGAATCACTAGTTTTTGGGTAAAGAAATGATGCAAATAGAGTCAAACCTTTTGTCTAGCAAGCGTGTCCCAGTTAATATCTCTGAAATATGGGTGCTGCTTCACCTGCGTAGTGAAATTTTCCTTGGACGTTATAGATTAGAAATGAGGGGAAGGCCATAAAAGATCATACATTATTTAAAAGGAATAATGCATAACAGATCCTTAAACTATTGACTTTTGTTTCAATAGGTCCCTAAATTAAATTTTGTTTTAAAAAGCCCTTCAAGTATTGAAAATTTTACTTTACGAGCTCCCCCAAGATGAAAAATGATATACGTTAAACTTACTAATATCCAAATGTGTTTTGTGCAAGTCATTTTAACAAGATTTCTCAGATGAACAACATTACCCAAAATGGCTTGTGAAAGATAATTTTGTACATAATTAAAGTTAAATAAAACTGGCAAGTATATTATTTACCAAGACCATTAAGGCGAATCGATTTTTTTTTGTCAATTTTCGTCTCGAGGGAGCTTGTGAAATAATTCCTTTCAAAACAAGAATTGATAGTTCCAAGGACCTTTTGATGCATTGTGCCTATTTAAAATTAGGGTAATTACACCAACCCCCCAAACTATGCACGTTGGAATATTCTGATGGAGATGTAAAAGTGCAAAAGAATGTACGAGGCAAAGTATCATAAGAAATAATCTTTTGAAATATCACATGCACAAAGAATCTCGGAGAAATAATCCCCGGAGATGATCATTAAGTGTAAAAAGAGAAAAGAGTTTGATAGTTTAGGGGGTATAGTGTAATAATGAAATTAACCCTTAAATTACCTCTGAAGCCCCTTTAGCTCCAAGTCTCTGGTCCGGATCTTCAGTCAGCAACCTGATAATGGATATCAAAACGAATACACTTAGGATCTGCTAATTTAAAGCTAGGAATTGATACGAGTCCAAATCAAGCAACAATTAAAAATAAATGATTGAGAGATCCATTGGTCAAACTGCTATCATTGAAACTCTCTGCTACATATACTTGAGAAAGAAAGTGAATGATATCCAAAGAATCAAAGTTTAAGAAGTACAAATAAAGTGCTGAAAGTTAAATATGAACTGTACGACCAGTAGAGCACAAATGCATTAGGCAGAGATACAAGCAAACTATCCTTGCATCTTGCATTAGAAATAGATGGAGTTTTCTTACTGATCAATTAAATCATATGCTTCAAGGCTCATTTCATCAGGAACTGGAGGCCAAGGAATCTTGCGATTTAGAATATTGTCAAATATTTTCTGCAAAGGAAGTCGCAAAATATAAGACACATCTAAAAGTAGTCTACATCAAAATAACACTAATATATATATATATATATATATATTCTGCCACATTACTTAGAAAAAAATATATCTAAGCAGAGAAATTCTATAACCGTATGTTGTACTACAACACAAAAACCAACATAGCTCATTGAGTTTCTATAACCACCTATTGTGATTTTCACACAATTCTCTTATACACGTTAGCCCTGAAAGTCCTCGAGCTATATGAAAAAGTCTTAGCATAGCAAGTCATTTGATTATTGTTTTCAATGCATAGACCATCTTACCAAAATTAAAAGTAATATAAAAAAGGTTTAATCACGGAAATCCAAAGCAATAGCACTAACAGAAACTCTTTTGAAGGTGATTCTACTCGCAACAAAAATCAAATACAGTAATTTTTTAAAAATAGATATTTTTAACAAAATGTAAATCTTGAAAGAAAATCTTTGCTAGATGCCAAAACACACTTCTTTTATTTAGTTTTTATTACAAGTTGAGAGTCAAATCTGCAGGACAAAAGATCACCTGTCTAAGAAAGACTAAAAGAACACCACAATTGGCACTCCTATTAGGCTATTATTACTGCATACATGTAAATGCAAAGATTACACATGAAATTTTTCTAGGTTCTACTCTTCATATACACCAAGTTGAACTCAGAAATTATCCACACAACCCATCCGTACTCCTACTAAAGTCTCAAAATAAGCAATCGTTTTCCATTCTGCATTTACAAATGGTAACTATTCACCAAATAAGAATGTGCAAACAACATAGAGAAGATGTACAATGCTTAAGACAATCTACAACTCTTTAAGTATAATTACAGTCCTATAGTCTTGCTCATAAACTTGTAAGCCGGAGAATAAAATGAACGGATATACTTTTTTTAGAAGAACAGAACATTAAACTATCATGGATTAAAGGGCCCTATGTTCAGAATACCAAGATTTCAAATTAAAGCCAACAAGAAAGTGTAAAGGAAAAGATTAAACAGTCGAAAAACCTGAGGATGTTCAGCATTGAATGGAGGGATGCCAACAATCAACTCGAACAGAATAACACCCACAGACCACCAATCAGCAGTAAAACCTGAGATAAGTGCAGAAACAATATAATAATGTTGAATAATTTGTTACCTAAAACCCCAAGTAATATGGAACAACATTAGAACTCACTAGCCTTATTGCACAAAAAAATATGGCTAAATTACAGAATAGCACAGCATATAACTTTTAGTCACTTATGAATAAACCTAATTAAAACTTAAAAGTTTGTTGAGCACCATTTCTATAACTAGTAAGCAATGCACCACTCTCACCACAGTTTCAACCTTCTCATCTCTGCAATTTTTCAATGGATGTATATGACCTGTTTAACATATATAAACACACACACACACTCACATATATCAAATTAGTTAAGACAGCATAACGAAAAGGATGCACCAACCATGCCCAGTTCCGAGAAGAATCTCAGGTGCCAAGTAGTCTGGTGTACCCACAGCAGAGCGTTTCTTACGCCTTTCTTCCTGATGCTCTGATGAAGACAATGGTGGTTCATCTTCTTCCATTAGTGATGTTCCACTAACAGCCGGGCCCGACAAATCATCAGTGCTATTGATAAGACCCACTTTTGATAGCCCAAAATCGGTCAACTGTTCAAATTGATAACAACATTTTTTACTCCTCAGAATGCAAGCTGATATCAAGAGGTTCATTCTCATATAAAGAAATAAAAAAAATATAAGGATATAGTGGTATGCACTAGCAGTCCACAATTCCATGTGCTTCACTACTTTGAAAAATGGAAAACAGTCATTAAAAAAATATCAAATATTTCCTGTGAGAACATGCATGATATCAATGTACGTAAAAGCATGAACAAAATGTATTTCCACATTTGATCATATTATAGTATAATGCATCTCAAATGCTAGCTTTCAAAGCACAGTCTCAAAACATAACAAGAAAGCAACCTACATATAATGAAAACCTCAGTCACTTTACTAGCCTGATTCATGGATCTTTAATTAGCGAAATTATATCCCTACTTTATGTACAACTACGTAGTTAGTATAAACAATGGCCTCAACTTGTTCGGAGGGGCAGCCAGTGAATAACTCTTGTAATCAGTTTGTAATGAGGGATAAGATTTTTAATCTTGTTGGATACAAATTCAATCAAATAAACTATCTTCTATTTCATTGGCCTTCACTCCATCAGTTGTGACATAAATAAAGTACACAGCTGAGGAATTAACATAGAAACACAAGCAAATCACACAGCAACAAGAATAATGAAAGCAAGAACCTTGATATGGCCATCATGTGCAATCAACAAATTATCAGGCTTCAGATCACGATGAACCACGCGAAGAGAATGTAAATACTCCAAAGCAAGTACCTAGTCATCCATCATGGATCACCATAAGACTCACAGGACGGTGAAAAAGAAATAAAATAAAGAATGATGGAGCTGGAAAAGGCAAGCAACAGAAACTTACAACTTCGGCAATATATACACGAGCAACATCTTCATCCAAGCAGCCTAGATTTCTCAATAAGGAATAAAGATCTCCACCATTCAAGTACTCCATTACAAGATACAAATTTTCACGACAAGTAAATGAATAGAAGAAGCGGACCTAGAACATCAGATATAAGATCAAAAAGGAGATCATAAAATCGACTATAGAGTGAAAAAATTGTCTACAAAAGGCTCACCACAAAAGGATTTCGAACAGATATCAATATATCACGTTCAGCCAAAATACTCTCAACTGCATTCTTGCGTATCATATCTGCTTTCTTAAGAACCTGCAAAATACATGAATTTGGAATGTCAAGCCATCCCAGGAGATCAATATGCTGCGTCTGTGTGGGATTTTTTTTTTTCAATTTTTTAAAAACAAATTAAGCTCGTCTTCGGAGTGGTTATCAAGTGTACTTCAGTCAATAGAGGGTGTTGCTCTTATCCACTTTTCTGGGATCACTTTGCAACTACTATTAAAAAAAATCAGCAAGAATTCATCTCATTCAAACACAGATGTATTACATACCCTATATCTGTAAGTTTTCCACATACCTTTATTGCAAAAAGATCCCCAGTTGTTCTCTTTTTTGCCAAGAATACCCGACCAAATGCCCCACGACTAATTGGTTTTATAATCTCAAAATCATCTATCGAGGTACGGTCTTTAGAAGAATGTACTGGGCTACTTCGCAGACTACGCAAAACATCATCTTCCAAAGGAGCATCTTCATCAATTACAGTACTTGTTATATCAACCTTGTCATCATCAACCATCTCACATAGTTGTAAATACTTCTCCCTGTTGGATCAGATAAAGTATCATGAGTAATCCGGAACTCATTTAGTACAGTCTTCCAACATACAAAAGATCATTGACTCACCTGATCAATTTCTCTATACGAGCACCAAATGTCTCTACCGTCAGGGAATCAAACTTTCTACGATCTATGACAACTTTCAAGTCTTCAAGACAAGAGAGCAGATACTGCAAAGAGCGATCATCATCCAAGGGGGTATTTGCTACACATCTAGCAATATCAGCAAGCTCACTCATCTGCGTTGTTTATGATGCCAAAGGTCAAAGATGCAAAGCCAAAGATACTTGATAAAGAACTGTAGTATTTTAATAACTTAGATTTCTTATCGCATTAAAACGGATCGCTTATCCAGAAACAAACTCTATACTGTTAGGGGTTGGTTTCACATAATTTGAGTATCACCAATCCACAACTTTGCCCAAGCAGAAGAAATAAAGAATCATTGGTCTCGTACAATGTGAGGATCACAACCAGCAACCTTTACTCAAGCAGACATATATGTGTGTGTCAAGTATGTATATATTAAAGAAAGAAGTAGTAAGTTAAGGTTTGGTAGGGCTGGCTTCATATAATAAGACCGGCAACCAATCAACAAAAGAACAACTGGAGAAATAACGAAACCAGTGTCATCAAGAATACATGTATTCTTGGCCTAAATGGGAAAATGTTCCCCAAAGTGTTGCTTGGAGAAAATGAGGCAATCATAAATTCATACTTATAGTTATTTTATGAACACCCCTGTTTGGTGCCTATCTGTCCACTTAGAAAGAAAGATAACAAAATGATTTTGGAGAAGTTACTACAGTTTTTATTACCTTCAAAGAAATGATAGTCAAATAGAAATATATATATGTGTGTATGTATGTATGTATATAAACAGCAGTTTTGAATCAGGTACTTAATAAAAAATATAAAACTAAAGTGATTTGCAGAACAAAGATAAACTGAAATAGCTGGCAACTGAGAGCATCTGGTGCATTGATCCTAAAGATTTAATCTTATGAGAAGTAATTTACTCGTCTACCGATTGGAAATAAAATACAAGTATGAATGGAAAATATAACAGTATTGTTTTGCAATTTATACCAAGAACATCTGATTTATCATGAAATACTCAATTCTCAAATGGTCTACTGTCTCTTGCAACCTCGGGGCATAAATCCACTTTTTCATTGACTGTGTACACTGCTTAAAAAAGTCTATACAAATGATCATTATTTTGGCCCCCAGTCATAGACTCGGCATTTGAAAACCGTTATCATCAATCTACCAGCAGACCAATGGCTGTCAATAGATTACAAAAGTATGATATAAAACTCCTAAGAAAGATTTTGTATCATTGATTCTAAGTCAAAACTGTTACTATTAAAGAAGAAGGAATTTGAACTTAGGCCGGTTCTGGATCACTATTCAACCACTGGGCTAATGATGGGCCAGTAGGTCCACATAGACAATAGATATACAATGTAATACTGAGAAGAAAAGATATAAATGTATATGCCAAATAGCCCTTTGTAATTACATGTCAACAAATGATGAAATTATGATACCAGAGAATCGGTGATACCTGAGGAAGATCGCCATGTTCAGAGAAGGCACCTTTTGCAGACAATAGCAAATCGATCGGGCTTGTCCTAGGTGTCATCAATGGTGACCTAGGAGTCATGCTGCCTGCTGATGATGTCGTCATTCCTTGATCAGACTTTGGACCAAATCGAGTTCTACATGACTTCATATCATCCATGGCATTATTATCTGCTTCAGCAAAACAGTCTAGCATATCTTCAGAGCCTCTGCGGGACCAGTCACTATATTTTGGAGAAAGAAGCTCCGATTCTTCAGTCACCATCGAGTTTGATACTTTAGCACCATCGGGGCTCCCAACGGCCTTTGCTGAAAAGGATTCCATCAGTTTCTCAAGATCTTCAGCAATTCTAGTGAGTCGCTCATTGACTCTTAGCCCCTTCTTATCACATCGATCAGCAATAGCACATATTCTAGAGTGGTCCTCCACATGCAAAGTAGGAACCGGCTCCTCACAAATACGACATATTATCGAACTATCATCAGACACACCTGGCTGATCTCCCCAATACCCCCAGGAATATTTATGCTGATGCTTAGGCTTTGGGGATGGCGCAAGCAAGTCTTTAGAAGGAGGAACCTCAGGCACCTTGGCAATAGCAATTTCTGCATTGTTGATTCCTCTTTGAGTTTCTAATATCTTCGAAGCTTCCAAGATAGTGTCATTGTTCTCAACCTTAACAGAAGCAGCAGCTTCTTTCGGGCTTTTTCCAGATGGAGAAGGAAATTTCTTCCAAGATGCCATCCTGTTTCTACTAGCAACAGATTCCATGTTTTTTGTGTCTTCAGCAATTGGAAGTTGTAAGTTTCCAGGCACAGGGCTCCTCTTCCACTCTGATTGCTCTTGACTGTATGACTTCCTAGTGGAGGCAACCTTCAAATCTTTTGAATCAACGGGCTTTTTCCCATCCCTTTCCGGGCCTCGAGGAACTTGTTTTTCTGCTGGCTGAAGTGAAGCACGGAGATTGAAAACATTTTCATCATCAGCCAACCCACTTTCCTTATGAAACTGTAACAATCGAGTGCATCTGGTGAGTATAAAAAGCATTCTGGTATGAAGCTGTTTTAACGTGCCCATGGGAAGCTCCTGACGTCTGTCGTCCAACTCTTGCACTATGCCTTCACATTGAAGCCAAAATTCTCCAGGAGAAGTCATAGCACAGCTTCGAGCCAGTACAAGCAGGTCTTCGATAGTCTCCTGCCAATCTGGATGTGTCTCTGCATTCTTTTCTAAAATTCCTACAAGATCTGCAGCAAAAATATGCAGATCGGCATCCACTTCTTCCTTTGCCTTGTCAAATTTGGCCCGAATCATGCTTAAAACCTCCTGTTTCAGTTTGAAGATAATCATGAGCATTTAGAAGTAATAAGACCAAGATCTCTATCATTATTGCTTTTAAAATCTAATTACCTCCAAGTTGTTTAACCTTCGAGGCTTCCAAAATGGGTAAGGACGTACACCTTTGGAATTCAATTCATGAGAAAAACTTTTGATATCACCAGGAAACCTCTTCCTAGGAGCACTTGTAAGACGAAGTATAGCTTGAAAGCGTGGAGATTCAGACTCTTTTGGATTCTCACATTCATAAGACGTCTGCATAAACATTTAAGATTCAGCTAGTTTATAGATACAAAGGGAAATCTAAATTTAATTGGAAAGGTAGTGATCAAGATGCTTTGTATCATCAAAGAAAATACACCTTTTTACCTTCATCTCTGGAGTACACGCATCTGAATTCCTTAGAGCTCCAGAGTCATCCCACGATGAATCAAATTGTCCTGATTTAGCCAAGTAAAATCATGAATGCAAACCCTAAACATGAGGTTAAAGCACAATTTTTGCACATAAATTTAACATTTCTAAGAATGCTAAGGATCCCTGTCTTACTCATACGAATTATCTTTGATAACAGATACTCAATAAGCTTGAGTTTGCACACATGAGCATGACAAAAAAGGAAGAAAACAGAATCATGATAAGCTTTACAAGATAATAATATCTAATGAAGATTGGAAAAATTGCAGGTAACTGAGTAATGCGCTAAGCTTACATGTGAATAAGCAAATATAACGAATAAAAGAGAAAGACAATTTTAGCAAAATATTAGAATGTGGTTTTTGGATTTATGTTAGCTGGGTCATTTTGCTTTAATTGTTTGCCAACTTCGCGTTTTTTACTTCATGATATTGAATGGTGGGAAGTTTATCAAGCTCTTTTTGCCAGTTATCTCCTTCTAAGAGTAAATCTTTGTTAGAACATTAAGTCGTGAAAATTAGGAGCACCTACGGAAGATGCTCTATGGCCTCAGATACCTAACAACATAAAACTTGCGTGAGAGATGCTTACATTATAACATTGTGAAATCTCACCCAGACATCAGACATTATAATCTTAGCTATCTTTAATTTGAGAGGAAATTGGGTTCTCATCTTAAGCATCCAGTTCATATAATTATAATTGCTCTCTTCTGCAAATATTTTTATTTGAACCTATCATATCAATCGAATTCTGTGGCATTCTATTCCTTGAATGCAAGTACTTTATACAAGTAAACAAGGCCAATATTGTAAAATAGTTTATTTCCAATGACTTATCAGTTAAATTCCAGTTTCCAAATTAAATCAATGGAATATATTAGTTTCATACCTAGATATTGCATCCCTGGAAAATACTCTCCTAGAAAAACTTCTCCAATCTATTTAATTCATTCTACATACATCAGCTTTATTTGCCAACTTTCTTGCCTTTTTAAACCACAATGCAAAACACTACCCTGTTCCTTTTCAGTACACCCCCGAGCACATACAAATTAGAAAATGATTAGCGTATGCCCTATTAAGCATCCTCTTTTCTAGAAACACTTAACTCAAAAATGAAGGGGTGGAAGAAATAGTACGCACTTATTTCATCATTTAATCTTCTGTTATTCTGTGCTCGCAACAAATTATTTTGTGCGTTGAATTTCTCTCAATTAAGGTCGGTCAGGTGTATACTGTATTACTGTCCTAAAAGATTCTTAAACTGGCATCAAATTTGTTATTAAGGAAACTATTGGTCTCCCTTAAGCATACGATAATAAATGTAGTGATTTACCCACGCCAAATTTGAAGTAGTGTTCTCCTTTTTTACTTTAAGAAAGATGTGATACGTTTATAAGAGTCGTTAAAAACAATGCCAACAAAAAATTAATTATGAATTTAGCTCAGCCAGCAAAAGAAACCAATACCCTTTCCTCTTATGTATATATTGATATAACGGTAGCCGGCCTCAACTTATACACATATCATACCAAATTAAATGCTTACATATGTATGTGAGTGTGCATATACAAGTTATTCATTTGACAAAAAAACAACCAGCCACACATTATTAATTTTTCTATATATAGGAACAAGTCATGGATGATCCCCCATTGCCATGTTCCAATCCATTTCCTAACATATGACTAAGTCAAAACTCATAAATTTTGCTCACTGATATCAAACAAGCTACGATAGCTAATCCTAAAGATACATATTTCACTAGTTCATCTCATTAATTATACTTTGGAATTGTCAATTAACATAACACCAATATAATTCATTTCCTCTTATATACTGATATAACAGCCAGCCACTACTTATACACGTATCATACCAAATTAAATGCGTACATACGTACGTTTGTTTGCATATACAAAGTGTTCCTTTGACAGAAAAGAACCAGCCACACATTTCTAATTTTCTATATATAGGAACAAAATTTCTACATCATTGATCATCCCTAGTTGCCACATTCTAATTCATTTCCTAGCATATGACTAAGTCAAAAATCATAAATTTTGCTTAATGATATCAAACAAGCTACAAACCATGCCCAAAAGCTAATCCTAAAGCTATGTTTCACTGGTTCATCTCATTAAGTATACTTTGTAATTGTCAATTAACATAACACCAATATAATTCACAGCACATTAACAGTCAACAGAGTTTATAGAACTGGAAGCCTCAGAATACCAGTAGCTCCAGACGACGATTCAGCATTTTGGAGCCTCGATCGTTGTTCCTGAGCCTGGAATACATGAGGGCTCTGGTCCCTCGACGCCCCACTCTCCGTCGACATGGTATCAGAATTACTCCCATTGTCTGTGTTTTCAAGAAACGATTTGTCCTTCTTCTTCCTACTACTCAAAATCCCGTCATTTCCACCAAATGGCCTTGATAAGTTACTAGCACCTAATGAAACCCCCTTATCCCTACTCCCAAAACTAAAGAAACTCTCCTGCGGCAACGGCCCTGATCGCGTCTTTATCTTGTTTAAACCCAAGGACGATGCCACTATCGGCGACACCGACACCGCCGCCCCCACATCCTCCGACTTCTTCGAATTAGAGATTTCGGAAGTGGGCTTTGTCGAATTGGGCGCTACTTTGTCCTTGGAGGAGTCTTTCTTCTTCAAAAGACTCCTAGCTGCACTTTTCGGCGTGGTCACGGCGGAGGCCGCCGGAGAAGTAACGGAGGATTTGGGCTTTTTCTTGTCGGATCGGATCGGTGAATTGGAGTTGGAGCCGAAAGATCGAGGGCTGTTGGAGGATCCATCTGGGCTTGAAGTGTCCGATTTCTTGGAAGAAAAGAATCTGCCCTTGAACACCATTTTCTTCGGTGCTTCTGATTTGGAGAAGTTTTTAAGGCAAAAAATGCAGGGAACAGACTGAATTAGCAACGGCAGACGGCGGAGGCATGGAGGAGCCCCCTTTGCTGTGTTATTTAGTGTGAGTGTGGCTTCGAACAGTTGAAGAGGGCGAGAAGAGAGAAGAGAGAGAGAGAGAGAGAGAGAGAGAAGATGCAGGAACGAGGCAATGACTCTTTTGACTGTGCAGGTGACGGACGGAGAATGTGGATGCAAATTTCTTTTATTTTTTACATTTAATTTAATTTAATTATTACTCCTACCATTTACGTTAGCTAATTTTATATTTTATTTATTAATTATTTGATAAATATTTATATATTCCCTTTATATTTTTCACCCACCCAAATGTTATAAATGTCCATCATAGTGGAGTATTTTTAAATATGTAGTTTTTATAATAATCAATTATTTGATAAATATTATCAACGTCAACAAAACTTTGTGATTTGAAAAAAAAAAAAAAAAAAATTGGAGAAAAATTAAACCACGAGTTAATGTACTTTTAAGGTAGCACGATTATGTGAAAGTAGAGCCGTCAAAACGGGCTGGGCCCGTTGGGCCAGACCGCCCCGCCACTAAAGATAGTGGGTTGGGCCAGGATTTTCCAAGCCCGCCAGGAGGCGGGCCCAGACGGGCCGGCCCGTTTGGGCTGCGGTTTTTGGCGGGTTGGTGCGGTCTTTGGCGGGCTGACCCGCCATTTTTTGATTTTTTAAAAAAATATTATGTTTAATTAAAAAATAATGCCCTTTCTAGGAATCGAACTCAAGACCTTACTGTTTGACTAATAGTGCTCTAACCACTTAAGCTATCCAACTTTATTTAATAACAATATATAATAAACCTAACTAATATTAAAAACTCTAGCGCATAACAGATTATATAAGCAGTTTCATTTTTTTTCTTCTTTCTTCATGTACTCATAATAGGGTATATAAAATATAAGTATATTACTTTAATATATAGGTATATTATTACTTTATTTATAATATATTATACAAATAAATATATATAAGATAAATATAATAAATATTTTGTAAAAAAAAAAAGTTGGCCCGCCAAAACCCGCGGCCCGCCTATTTTTGGGTTGGGTTGGGGTTTTGGTAGCCCGCCTTGCAAACGGGTTGGCCCGCCCCGCCCCGCCAAATGGCGGGCTTTTGCGGTTTTGGCCCGCCCCGCCCCGCCGGCCCGTTTTGACAGGTCTATGTGAAAGGATTATGAATGAACTAAGATACTTCTTTAGCACCCATTTTCATGCTCTTTATTAATTTTGGGAAAAAACTAAACTAGAGTTAATGTACCTTTAAGGTCAAATATTTTCATTCCATCGTATTAAACTTTTTATTCAATTCATTTGAAATACACCATAAATACTGAATACACTGAATTTAGAGATCGGGGCGGTGATCAAAAAGTTCATCACATTCTTCTAAAAAATCAGTTAAAAACAGTTTTCGATCCAAGATCAAGTTATTAATGTCCATCAAATCGATGTTCTTAATGCTCAAGTTCTTCGTGGATCTAGTGACGCTCTTCAAGTTCAACGACGTTCGTCACACAATAAGGGTGCGTGTTGACTAGTTCGATAACTGAACCAATCGAATCTTCAAACCAAATTACTCGGAAAATATATAATTAGTAATTCGAAATTCACTTTCGTGCTTGCAGACGTGTTTACAAAGGCCACGGTTAAATGCCCACCTACATATTAATATATTATGTCTTCATCCCCACCTCCAATTTATTTTTTGAACTAATAGGTAAAAATATTATACTATCATGTGTGTTGAATTCACCCCTCACCCTCAAATAAAACAATAAACATACGTTTTGCATCCACCCTCCCAAAACACAACATTTATTTGTTATTAATTATTTTTCATGTTATTATTGTTTTACTTGACAATATTGTAGCATGATTGTGTAGTTGTAATGAATACAAAATTAAGCACTGGTTAGCCGAGTTTTGTGAAATTTTTCGGAAAAAAATTCCACAAATTGTGTATATTTTCGAAAAAAAGGTTCCACAAAATGTGTACATTCTCGAGAAAAAAATTAAAATAGTGAAACTCGGAACTTTTTGTCGAGTTTCTTCATAGACTCGGCCAAAAATTCAGAGTTTTCACACGGAACTCGACCAACCAGGTTCGAATCAGTACAAAAACCCCTGTTTCGCTGTTTCATCTCCCTCATCTCCCGTTTTGTGAAAAATCAAGTTTATTCAACGATTAAAGACGAACTTCACTCCAAAATAGTTTTTTTGAAAGTATGGGTGAAGTCAAGAGGTTTTTCTAATGTGTATTAAAATGTTGATGGGTGAAAATGTTATTCGTGATATTTTAGAGGGGGGAGGGGGTGAACTCGTATTTGGAGGATGAAATCATCCGGAGGGTGAGGACATAATACTGTAAAAAGGGGCATTTATCCGGGGTTTGACTATATGCACCTCCATTTCGGAGGGATGCACTCCCCCTAAAATTGGACACACCCTCCCTTAATTGTCATAAATGTCCTTTCTTCTATAAATTCTTATTACTACCCACACCCCCTAAACCTAATTTCCCACATTAAAACCCTAATTCCTCCCTTCATCTCATTTCTCTCATTTCCTCCCCCATCTCTGACGCCGCCGGCCACCACGACCACCTCCCTTTTCCCCACCAACCCACCACTCACGCGAACAAGCCCGTGGGCCTTTTTCGAAGCAGTCGACGCGACCCCGCCGTCCTCTCCCAGCCGTAACACCAACCGCCGATCGCCTCGTTGGCCCCGCGCCCCCGCCCTCGCCGCAACCCGTTCGGTCACCCCCTCCCCCTCGTTGGCCCCGCCCTCGCTGCGGCGGCCCAGCCACTGCCTTGGGCCGTCGCGGCTCGTCCTCTACCTTTTTTTTCTGTATTTGTCTTCCCCGTTCGGCGACCTCCCACTTGCCGCCGTCTCCTTGTTTGTCCAAGATGTCGGTCACTCCATTCAGGTTTGTTCATTCGGTCTCCCTTTACCTCCCTCGAGCTCGATTTGCAATTTTTTAGTTAGGATTTCTACAGAAAACCCTTTTTTTAATATATATTTTCGACAGCTTAATGTCGACCAAACACACCCTCGTCGACAAATTTAATGTCGACCAAACACACCCTCGTCGACAAATTGTTGTCGATGAGAGTGTGTTTGGTCGATATTAAGCTGTCGATTTTTTATTTTTTTTCAACCAATCAGTATCGACCGTATATACTTTTGTCGACGAACCATTGTCGACGGGAGTGTATATGGTCGACACTGGTTGATCGAAATTTATAAAAAAAAAAATATGATTTTTTCAAGTATATATTGTAATTTTTGAATTTTTTTGGCTTGGTGGTCACCGGAAATGGTGCTAGCGACGACCGAAAGTGGTGGTTTAGGGGGAAAGGGGAAGGAATGATAATAGGGGGTGCGACCAGTAAGGGGGTGCATTTAGTGTCCAACAATTTACTTAAAGGGTATTTTTGATTTTTTACCCTATTATTTTATTAATAAATTAATTGGGGGAGTGCATCCCTCCCAAATGGAGGTGCATATAGTCAAACACATTTATCCGTGGCCGTTTACAAATTTGATCCAAGAAATATGCATTGGGCCGGACGTTACCCTTTTGCGAAGCCCAACCCAGATTAGGCTTTATCATCGTATGGTCCACGACAATAGATTTGGGCCTAAACGGACTGCAACCATTAATGGTCTAATTCACATTTATTTATTTTGAACATTGGGCCTATTATAAACGGGCTTTCAATTTGGCAGGGGAAGATTTTTTTTTTTTTTTTTGAGAACAGAGGAAGATTAAATTAGACACTACAACTTTTATTTTTCCATTTCATGATTTATTTGAAATAAATATTGTTCGGAAAATTAAGGGTTGTCAATTGATCTCATGAATCATGTTCGCCTGATTTTTTTTATAAAAAAGTAAAAAAAAAAAAAAAAAAAAAAAAAAGGAGTAATATTTCCCTAACCTGATTTAACATCTGTAAAAAAGTTTGTCACAATCACAAACTTAATTAAATATTTCTTAAAATAAAGATAAAATATTTTAATTTATTTTAAACTATCCTTTCAAACATGACGAAGTGAGACAGTTCAAGTGATTCACTACGTAGACTGTGAGTTGGATAACTTTTACAGGAGAAAGTACAAAAGATGAAATGAAAAACTAGAAAAGAGAGAATCCCAATTAGTGTATGTAGTGTTATATAGGACAGGCAGCATGGGGTGTCTTTCTTTTTCTCTTAATTAGTTAACCTTTTACAAGAAGATGACCTTTTTAGTCTCCATGTGCTTCCATCAACTTCAGCTCCAGTAGTAGTGTAGATATCATTTCGTATAAAAGACAAAACACTCAAATTAAACACAAAGATTATTACAATTTGGACTCATTCTCATGCACAAGCAATGCCAATTCATCTTTCTTTTTTTCTCTCTAGATTTGTTCCATTATTTGTTTTTTAATGTGATAGGAAGCATCAAACATGATGATTGTGCTTTTTATAATTCAATGAAAAGATCAGTATCTAGCCATATTTTGTTTATATTCAATCTATATATATGTAGACACCCAAAATAAAAATATAAGTTAATATTTCAAGATTTTGGACTATATATTCATTTATCTTCAAAGATTTGTGAATATTTTCTTTTTACCCTCCAAGTCATTGATCATGGATTTACTTAGGTCACCCTTGCGCAGGTCTAGCTGGGCGTCATGGATTTGGGGCACTTTCATACCCATGTGTCGCTCCACTGCGATTTGAAAAGCGTTTTGGGGAAAACTGTCCACGTCGGAATGGCTCTCGTCTTTTGGTATCAAGGGTCCGTCGATTTGTGTGTTGGATCGCAGAGATTCAGAATCTCTTGATCATCTACTGGCTCAATGCCCGTTCACATTGGATATTCTGAGCAGACTGACCCACTTGTTTGGGGTCACGATTCACTCTGAGATCAGTTTCCTAGACATCTTCCTTCAGGCCACTAAAGTTCAGCTGGGCCAACAGTCTTTAGAGTTGTGGAGGACGGGTTTCGTCACAGCTATTTGGGTCGTCTGAACTATGCGGAATAAAGTGATTTTCGATGGGATTTCGCCCTCTGTTAGGAGATGCATGGCACAAATCATTTCAAGTATCAAGGAGGCCAACACCATTTGTAGGGGTTATGCGGACGGTACAGTTTGAGATCTACTTATTGCCCGAGCCCTTTGGATTTCGAGCAGACATAGACCGACGAGACACAACTCGTCTGTGGTTTGGCACAAGGTTAACACGGACGGCAGTGCTACTTCTTCCCCGGGTAACCTTCATGCAGGTGCAATTTTTAGGACATTCAGGGGATTCTTTGTGGTCGCGGTTGCCACAAAGGTAGGTTGGGGCCTCCCTCTTGAGGCTGAGCTGACAGCTGCTCTTATGGGCATCAAGTATGCTCATGATCAAGGATGAAACTTCCTTTGGATTGAGTCGGACTCGACTCTCACAATTGACACTCTTATGAGCACCAACCCTTTTATTCCTTGGCGTCTGCAAGGCCTTCGGAGCCAGGTCCACCCTCTTATACATGACATGCACATTAGATACTCACATGTCTTTAGAGAGGCCAACCAAACGGCGGGTGCTGTGTCAAAGACTAGCCTTGATTGTGTCTAGAGAGTCTTCCCCCCAGACTTTTTACTCTCATTTCTGCATAATGATCTATATTCTGTTTTCTATAGACATTGACTTGTAGAAGAGTGTACATTTTTCCTTGATCTGAGTTTTATTTCTAAGGAGGGTTTTTCCAGGCAAGGTTTTAATGGCACTCTGGCCTCTGACTCGACTTGTGAGCTTATGGTCCTATGTTTCTTTTCTTTTATTTGATCTACTTTTTATTGTCATTGATCTTTAATAAAAAAGAGAGTAAAATAGAGTTATAGTAATCAAATGAAATAAGTGACAAACGACTCCATCAACTCTCTAGCTAATACCAAATTGTAGGTTAAATCTTTTCACCAAATTATAATAAAATTTGAAACAAGTCGTTGAAACCATGGTAAGGGAGAGGGAGTGATCAACGAGAGTTGTATTCCACAACCTAATAAATACATGCTTACCTTAATTTTTCTCGCCTTTTAATTATATGCATATCTGTTGATGTCAATTTTTTTTTTTTTGGTATAATTTGGGTTTGACTGAAATACCTTAAAAAAATTAAAAGAAAATTGGATTGAGGTAAGTAATGATAAATTATGATCTACAATCAAGAGGTAATATAAAAATGAAAATTATAGAAAAAGAGAAAAACAAACAAAAAGTAAGACCCAAAAAGAAACATAACATGGTCACATACACACACATAAACACACTAGGAAAAGGGATAAAGATACCCAAAGAAAAAAAAAGTCCCCCCATTGAAATGACACATGCTTTGGTAAGAAGGATCTAAAGGGAAGAGTGGGGGAGTCTTTTTATCTCTATAGCTAATACAACATGTAAAATCAATTCCCCAACAAACCCTAATCATCAATCTATAAACCAAATGGGGTCCAATTATTTTGGCATCTGTCACCCCATCTTTAATTGTTTCCATTACTTTTATTTTCATAATTTCATTACTTGTCTTAAAATTTTTATTATAATTTTTTTTAATTGGTGAAAATGTATAAATACTAATTTTATTTAGTTATGTTATTTCACCAATCAAATTGTATTTGGTTCATGTGATCGGATTAAAAAAATAAAAATTAAATTTAGAAAGTATTATAGGAAAAATGAGTACAGTATTTGATTGAAGATAGGACAAACATATTGGTTCATACTTAAATTATTAGAGTTTGAAAATCAGGTAGAATTGTCGGGTGCAAATTAATTTAAGACAATTAATGTTTGGTAGTTAAATTGGGCTAACGTTAACACGCACCAAAATTATTAAACTTTGGTGCCGAAGCAATAAAGGAATTACTATCATTTTTTGTAGAAATGAAAAAAATGTACTATATAAATAAACAAGGATACGAACTATAAGATGTCATGTCAAACATGGTAATTTTTATTTTTTAAATTATAAAAAATCATTTAAACTATAAATGGATGGTTTTACTAACTTATTATTTCTTTAATTTTTTATAACCGTGATTAAACAAAAAATATTACTCCACTATTGAGCTAATTTTGTAGGGTCTTTATGGGTCGACATCAATACAAAATACTATTTACACTTAACTTATGTTGATATTTTGCTCAAATATATATGATTAATTTGTAATTTGATTGTATATGCATATATATAGAATATAAATGTGATGAGGAAACAGAGCATGTGAGGGTGGGGTTTGACGCTTTTAAATCCAAAAAGAGAAGTTTCCCAGTGAGAGTCCAAAAAGTCAAAAGCATCAAATCTAAAAGATTAAAAAAGCTACTTTCCTAAAGAACCTACACCCTAGCTCGCACCTAGGGAGTATATCATACGTATGAATACATTCTAATTCCATTTTTACCCTCACGTATATGCGTATGTTGACGAAATACACACTTGAGGAGCGAGCAACATTCGTGTGAAATATGTATAGTTAAGACTGTATTTAGAAAAATTATGGATCATAATTAAATTCAGATTCGAGTTACGTTTCTCAATTCAGTTGGTTATAAATTTCAATATCTAAAAAATGGAACAAAAATATGAATAATATTAAAAACCATGCACTCCGGTATATCAAAATTGAATGCAATGTGTTAGAAAAATTAATATACTAATATAAATAATTGATTTTACATTTTTTTAATGAATTTAAACATTTAGATGAGATTGAATTCAATCATATGTTCCTTCACCATATCAATTTAATCTTACATGTTATGTACGTGTATACTAAAACATAATTATATACTACAATGACATCTTTTTTCAAATTTCCCTTTTTAGAAAAAAAAAATCATCATTAAAATGTTATTATTAAATTAGTACATGACATTAAAGCTCAGTATATAAAAAATGTCCACCCCCCACAAACACACATATATATCTAGATCTTATAGCTCTCCGACCACCTTTTTCTTTAATTATTTTTAAAATTTGGCATTAACTTTACAAAAAAATATACATACATTAATAAGTCAAAAGTAGTGTAGCACATGTTTCCACATATATATAATCAAAAGTATCTTACATTAGTAATGATTCAATCTTAAAGAGCCTGTTTAACTTTATCTGTCTTTGAAATTAAAATAATATTGACTTAGATCGTCCTGTTGTTAAAGTGTGTTAAAAAATGTTTGAATTATAAGATTAATTTTTTGCACTTGATCAACTGTCTTTTTGGAGGAAAATTTTGTCAAAATAATTAAATTATAAGATTTCATGATCAATTTAATTTATACATCTACCTGTATTTTTAAAAATCTAAATCAATTCAACAATTTTCATTTTATAAAGTATTTGAGAATTTTAAAAATAAAATAAAAAATTAAGACTTTTTATTGAATATAATTAAATATCAAAATAAAATATTACTATGACCTAATTATTTGTAAATATATGTACGAGAGATAAAAACTATATATACAAACTCGTTTTTTGATTAGTTTAATTACTAACTTAACTCTATCGACATGCTAAAAATTCGATGCATGATTTTATTTTCTCCAAATACTTTATAATTTAATTAATAGATTTTGATATGATAGACGTTGGTGGGCACAAAATAATTAACGTGGTCATCACTGGCAAAACATAACAGTAACGATTCGACATTGTGTAAAAGTTAATTTCCATTGTGTAAATTAATCCATTAAAATCGGATCCAACTCATTTAGATACAGATCACGTGGTAAAAAAGAAAAAGAGATTTTGAGATCTTATTTAACAAAAAGGTCGTATTCATCACAAAATAAATTATCCAAAAATTAGATTGTTAAATATTATTTTAGTAAGACAGCTAAAATATTTTGGTATTCTACCAAAATAAGCTAGCTAAAACTATTGCAATACTACTCCTATTTTGCATGCATGATACTTAATAAACATAAAAAAAACACATACATTGTATACTATTTTTAGTTTATAAATAACAAAATTTTAACATACAATATACTCCATTTAGATGTAGTGTATTGTCATTTGTCACTCATTTTATGAACGCGGCTATAAATCTACTTTCGTTCAACAATCTATGCGTTTGAAGAAGTGAGAAAGAAGAGAATGACAAGGTTCTGAAAATGCATTATATGATCATTATACGGAAACATAGAAATGACTATATCTTTCGAAATGGTACTATATCTACAAACAAAATAGTCGACGAACTCAAATTGAGACTACAAAGTTAGCTAACCGTAACTCCGTAAGAGATCTGAAGGTTTGAGGAATGGACAGTCAAACCATTTGTTTTAACTTAATCTTTACAATATTTTAAAATATGTTACTGTTGTACAGAGGAGTATACAGTATACCTTATACTCAGTTTGGATTTCGAATATAAATATTTTACCGTTCCAAAAGAAAGTACATATATTTATTTCATGTTTAACAATATTACTTTATTTTTATCTCAACTAACACTACTTTACCATGTAGAATGTTATACTAATTTCATTTACTATGTTATGTGGTGAATAGACTTATCATGGTCCCAACCAAATCATATTTTGAAAAAAAAATTCAAATATATTAGAGAGAAACTCCATTTGTACGGAACAATTAATTTTATACAAAAATTCCCCCAGACATTATACCCTTGATTGTAAGAATATTTGATGGATGTTTCATTTTAGATGTACTCTATCGATTGGTCTCGAATAGTTCACAATTTTGAATGCACATGTTTACTTAATATAATTGATAATTAAAATTAATATTGGAATACTAAAAAAGTTTTTTAAAAAATAGGGGGCCCTTGCTACGAGAACTATACACTACAGTTGCTCATTAATTCTCATTTGGATTATTCTTTGTTTGTTAATTATCCTTTATGACAAAGCTTGTTTTTAACATTTTCTTATGAAAAAATACAGTTTCAATTCATCAAAAGAATATTAGCACGTGAGTAATTTGTAAATTTTAATATATTGGAATCTTGCCATATTAATTGTAATGTAGCAATTATACTTGACTCCTTTCTAATACTAAAATATTTATGTGTACAAATATGATATATGATGATGTAAAGCAAAAAATATTCCGATTCTTATTCAATTTCAAAATCGGAATAGACTGTCACATGTGAGATAAATCATAGTATTCATTATATTATATATATATTATATGATTTATAATGTGATTATGGAGTCACAATTTAAGCATATTAATATATATTACTCAAATACTAAAAATGATGTTCTATCTTATATGTGACCATTTTTTGTTGTACTCCCTCAAATATGGATATCTGTAACATTTTATTAGAATTTTACATCCGATTATATGTACTTTTAAATAGTGTATGTTATAACTAAATTATGGTAAATTAAATTATTTTACATAGGACAAATTCTTGATATATAAAACAATTTTTTAGATAAAAAAAACATCATTTTATTCACATGGCTACAGGGTTGAACAAAATTCAATCTAAGTAAAAAAAAAAAGTCACCCACCTTTCACATTTATAGTCTTGTATTAATGTTAAATGAAACATATTTTTTAAAAGGAAAAATCGTTTAAAATTTCAAAAATCTTCAAAACATATTAGAACAATCTTCAACTATTGAATCTGAAATCAATGTCCCCTCTCAATAGTAAAAGAGAGACAAATATAAATTTTGTCAATAGTGCAAACCTGATCTCGGTTCCACAATGACAATATAAATACTTCACATTAAGATATTCTTACACTAAAAAAAAATACTTAAAAATAACAAAATTTCAATAATACATACCACCAAGTGACTAAGAAATTCGTAACTCACGACTAGAAACAAAGTCTACGAAAGGGATGAAAAACCGCACATGACGTAAAAAAAACTCACCAATAAGTGAGAAAAAACTACGGAATACGAAAACTAACTAAAACAGAAAATAAAGAGAATTAACGGAACAATCTACCAGTCAACAATAATCGCATTCACATTAGGCCACGGTAAAAGAATAATCACATTCGTATAAAGAAATGTTGCATATATATAGCCATTAATGCGAATCTTATGATTACAAGAAACCTCCAGTCGACTTTTCATCAAATAAATTGACAGGTAATGAAAAAAGTGAAGAAACCCTTAATTTCACATAATTATTATTTCCTGCCCATCGAATTATGATTCATAACCACATTTGTACACAAATTAAATAAATTGTACTACAACGTCATAGCTTTATCATAAAGAAAACGACCAATATTTCCGTCAGCCACGGCGGGACAGATTTATCGGCGGTGGCGGTGCGCCGTGAGAGAGAGACGTAGGACTGCAAAAATAGAAAGATGCCTGTACAAGTTGTTACACTGATTCAAATGCAGAATTTTAAAAAAAATAGTTTTAAAAAAAATGAATAAATAATTAAATTGAGAGTGACAAGTCTTGACTAGTGTGGCACTGAAAAACATGGCGTTCTTGGTTTGCATTAATATAGGTGCAGAACCTGCACAATTTAGAAAAGGACTCTTATTATCTGACCCATTTCTTCTTTAAGGTCATGTATAGTTGTACATGTACTACAACAACACTACCCCTCTTCAAATTTATGTATAGATATTCACACACTTCTTTACATAATGTACAGTATAACGGGTGCAAACGTGACATTAGTTTTAACTGAAACATGTATAAATTTGAACAGTGTTAGTTGTGTACTTTTAATAGTAATATTAATTTTAACTGAAATATGGACAGACGATTATATGTACAGTCGATATATGATTTTACAGTAATTTGTGGGAGCCCGTTGTTTAATGCCTGGTCTAGGGGAAGGGGGTCTTCATTGTCTGAATTCCAATAAAGATATTCAAGTAGTCCAAACACAAAATCTAACGAGCCAAAAGTACATGATTGTAGATCAGACAATATATTCAATTAAATAGTTTTTACTATTTTGTTTACCGTTATTTATTTTACTTTTATTTCATGTTCAAATCAATGGATTTAGTTACACAGTCGTTAATCCTAATATTTAACTTTGTGTTCCATATTCTAAAATAAAATGAACAGATTTTATATTTTATGTTGACATGTCATACTAGGTAGGAAAATTCTACTCCTAAGAGCTTTATGTTTTTGGTATATTTTTTTAAATTATAAATTGTTAGGATAATTTAAATATATTCCTAAAGATCTGACCATGTTAAAATAAATTAACATTATCTTGATTCACATAATTAAATAGCTCATATTCTTTGTTTGTATTTAATTAATTAACGACTCGAGCCATATATAGTAAGAGTCAAATGATCAAATCACCCTCTAATATTTTTTTATGTATATTAAATTAGACTATTTAATTCGTAAATGTCTATTATTGTATTGTAGTATAGAAAAGGAATATTTGAATAAACGTGCATGTGAAGAGATGTAACACACAATATATGCTACGGAATAATTTATAAAAGATTAAACATAGATATAGCTTGAACAAAGATACTTTCTTAATTTGCGTAATTTGGATATGAGTAATTACGAAAGTTTGTTTCTTTTGGTGAAGAACTTTGTTTGATTCTCATTATAAGAATAAACTTTTATGAGAATCAATTACAGTAAAATAGATGGAATCTGTATATTGTTGTTATCTCTATGACTCTATCCCTGGATACAAGATGATGCCAACTGTATAATATGAGTAATAATTAACATAAACAATTATTGAATAACGTACACTTAAATGGACCATTTGCATCGTCTACTGATTTTTTTTAGAAACGGATGGAGTATAATATTATATTTTTATATTATAAATTTTGATGAATTTACACGTGGTGTAAGTTTGAATAACAATAAAAAATGTTAAAAAATTTAAGTAGTTAAATCATCACTTCAGGTCTAAGTGCATGTTTGAAAACTCAAGAGTAAAACACACATTTTTTTTTTTTAAATTGTTAGACTCCAACTTTTAAAATAAAAAGTGATTCTTGCAATTGATCACTTGAGTTTGCAAACAGGACTTAAATCATGTCAAGCTCATTGTGTAGCCCTACATCGAGCCAATAGATACTAGCTACATTTCTATTTTTACTAACACTGAAAAAAATCCATGTTTCATATTATATTTTGTTTATATAATTAAATTCCAAATACTTGTTAATTAATATTGTGTGCAATATATAATAAAACATCGATGCAGGCAGTAGAGCGTAACAAGAACGTACACACTAATTACATTAATTCCCAAAAAAAAAAAAAAAAAAAAAATCAAACATACTGATTCATAACTCTCATTTGGAAAATTAATCAAACTCAACCCCTTTACAATCAATTATAATTTTAAAAACTTAGTGAACAATTAAAAAATGTGAAAATTCTTACGGAGTTAATAAAGCTATGTCTTCAGACTTCAATGAATGAAAATGTACGTTAAACGAAAGAAAATCTTGAAGAATAATAAGAATCAGAGAAAGAAAATATTTGTTGCAGATGAAAAGCTATAAATGCGAATCTTATGATTACTAATGAACCATCGTCTTTTTCTCAAATAAATTGACAGGTAAGAGAAAAAGTAACCTCAATTTCACATTTTATAATTATTTCCTCAACAATAAAGCTTCCATCGAATTATGATTGCTAACCATATGCCTGTAGCAAAATAAATGAACAAATTTAAAAATGTACAGTACTACTAGTACTTTTATCATTATTAATTTATCAAAATAAATTAAAAAAAAAACACCCCATTGGAAGAAAATACATACACGTCGACTACGTCTAACAACACATGATGAAATACGAAAAGCGGAACAGAAAATACGAAAATTAATTAACATGGATGGATATCATATCACTTCTTGGCTTCCCATTCTGTAATGTAATTCAATCCGATTGATGAAGTCTCAGCTTGCTGGAATTTGTGCTTGCAAGAATGGCAAGTGATTTCCATCATTGTTGAATTTATTTTCTTTGCAGCTTCTTCTTTCAAAGCATGAGCCTTTTCAAGCTCAATCTGTGCTTGATTTCTGATTCTTTTTGCGTTTGTAAATTCTTGCTCCGCCATCTCGATCTGCCGCTTCGCCTGCTGCCGCGCCTCCTCCGCGTACGCTTTCTCCGCCACCGCCATCCGAAGCTGCTCCTGCGCCTCCTCTTTCAGCCTCGCCACGGGCGAGCCCACCCCGGGTTTCTCGCCCGTGGTGCAGCTCTCCCGAGGCGAGCATTTCCCATTGATTTCCGATGACCCGATGGAGAGCTGCAGCTGAGTCGAATGCTCGTCGTCGACGCCGCAGGTGGCGGCTTTCGTGAGGAGTTGTAGCTCGAGATTCGGCCGTCGCGCGGCCGCTCCGCCTCTTTCGACGGCGTTGTTCAAGAAAAATTGTTGTTGTTGTTGATGTTGCTGTTGCTGTTGTTCAGTTGGCTTGGTCAACCTCATCGCTGCCACCGCCGCCGCTCTGGAAACCCACGGCAGGTTCGTGTCGCTCGAGGGACTCGGGCTCGACATAGTCCTCGACATACACGGAAGCTGCGGCGGCGGTTGCTGTAGAGGGTGGGACGACTCTGACCTGAGTCGTCCCATACTACAAGCATCTTGATGCTCGATAAAACTCTCCACCCTATAAAAAAAGCCCAAGATTTAAGTCACAAATTAGAACTTTGTTGATTTGAAATTCCACAAATGAAAATTCAAGAATGTAATGATTAGAGATGATGTGAAAAAGGCAAATGGGGTTTGAAACCACGTTGTTGGTATATATGATGAAGATGAGTACTAGAAACAAACAAGAATAAAGCGATATCACATCATTACCATCTTGACCTTTCAAACGTTGCAATTAAATCAAAAGAAGCAACTAAATTAAAAATGATAACACCTTCAAAACTCTACTTTATTTTTACATGTAATTAATTTGGGCTTTCCTACACACCCCTAAATAGTAGTACGATATAAAGTTAGATTCCATGCATGGGTATAATTTGCTGTAAATTCATGTGGTGTGAGTAAAAAAGGGCTCATATTCACATTCAAGTGCATAATTGTCAGAAATAAAGATGCTAATGTATTCACATTTTCTTATTATAAGAAGAGAGAGAATAATATAATGAGATATTTTATATACGAGTCAAGACCTAGTCTATGAAGATATTGCCTGGACTGGACTGGACTGAGAAAATGATTTGACACACAGTCATCAGTGTCAAGAACACACACATTCTTGCACTGAATACGATAAAATCAAGATTCCTTGATTTATAATTAATTAATTGTGAATAAAATTAACAAACCTGGAGAAAACGCGGCCACAATCACAAGAGTGGCCACGAGTGCCGCAAGTTTTGAGATGGGCTTTGTAATCGGATTGAACGGCGTAGCCTTTTGAGCATTTTTCACACACCCATTGTTTCTGATTACTGTGCTTTCGCCGGAAGTGTTTCTTGATTCCGACGAGATCGCCGAGGGCGTGGCAGGGGTCGTGGTGGAGGCAGCTGGGCTCGGGGCAGACGAAAACGCGCTTTCTCGCCACCGGAGTTTCGCGCTTTAAGAGCTTCCAGGGAACTTTATGCCGGCGGCGGTGCATCTGCAGATTCTGGTCCCGTTGGAACCCTTGATTGCAGATCTCGCACACGTATCGATCCGATTCCAGGAGGGTTTTTGGGGAAAGGGACACAACTTCCGCATCTGGATCTACATTAATTAATTTCAATTTTTTTTAATTATTCAAATATGTATATATAAATATAGATAGATACAGACCTGGGGTTCCGGCGGGGCGGCGCTTCCGTTTGCTGCTGCTGCCATTTTCGGAATAAGGGAAAGGGTCAGGGAGAGAGGAGGGATCGACGTCGCTCAACATTAGTGATGCAGATAAGGTGTTCGATGAATGATCCGTGAGAGATATTTGAAACTAACTAGTACAAGGGAAGGAGAAGTAGTGGTACAGGTACAGCCATGGTAAAGAATAAAAAAAACCAAAGAAAAAAGGGTCTTTCTTTCGGTAATATAATCAGCTTTTTTGCTTCAACTTTTAAGCTCTCACAACTTTTTCATCCCAAAAAATAAAAATCAAAAGCACACAACTTTCTTTCTTTCTATCTTTTGTTACTTATCTTCGTCAGGTATTGTTGAGAAGCTGCCCTTAATAAACATCTTGAAATGAGAGAGAAAGATGAGAGAGAGAGGGGGAGTGGGGGCCAGTGACAATATATGGTTGAAATGAGAAGGAATTTTGTAGAAAGAGAGAAAAAAACATCCTCACAAAGGAACAAAAAACATAGTCATAATTGTGAGTGAAAATTGCATTGCATGCATTGATAATACAAGTGCAAATATATATACGTACATCTTATTTTTGTCTGTTTTCGTATGCCTGCATTTCTCTGTCTAATCATCTTTCCTTCTCTCTCTCTTTTATATTTTTATTCCTGCCCTTACTCATCATCTATGCTCTCTTCCCCATTTCTATGACCACAATTTTGATTGGACTTGCAATTATTGACTACCATATATTCGTTCTTCATTTAAAAAAAAATAAAAAATTATCTAAGTATTTTGTTACTAACATTGTAGTTGCATGAGGTGAAAAATAAAAGTGAGGCTTCTCTTGCTTTTGATTATTGTGGCTCTCAATATAACAGTAATTATAGGTCTCGAAACTAGTTAGTGATGATAAAAAAAATATAGAGAATATGAATGTAATGCTGACTTAGTGAGTTAAGTCAACTGACAGATAAAAATGTTCAGTGTGAAGTGTTTTAGATAACTAATACTTAATTTATCGACAACTCAAAAACTAATTAGTTGGACAAATGTCAAAATTTAGATCAATAACTTTTAATTTGCATACTTCGGCAAATAAATTTTTAACTTTTGTATATTTAGATTGAACATGGCACGAAACACCTTAGATCGGGCTAATATCTTCAATCTTTTTCCCATCCAAATTCAGACTAGCTCTCGATGATTTGAAGGTTAAGCCATTTAATATTCTTTTCACCTTGTCAATTTCGTATACCACAATACATTGAGGTCTAGTTTGGTTTGCTTGATTATGTTGAATTAGGTTTGATTGACGTTTTATTCCCAACTAATCAAATGTTTGATTTGATTGATTATGGCTCGGTATTTATGCAAAGCCCGACAATTTTATACTATTTTTCATGCATATGTGAGATTATTAATCATAGGGGAGGGATGAGTTAATTTATCCGATATTATCTCATCCATCAATCCAAACTTTAATTTGTGGTCTTGATTTCATATTTTCAGCCAATTTATTTTCAACTATTCGTGGTGCATGTTATAAATTAATCTCTTAGTCTCTCCGACCCTGCAGTCAATTTGATATCCTCAAGTTATAAATTAATCTCTTAGTCTCTCCGACCCTGCAGTCAATTTGATATCCTCAATTTCTAATTTCATACACCACCACACAATGACTTTTAATTTTTGTTGCCAAGTTATTGTTGATCGCGACTCTTGGTGATTTTTTATCTCTCAATGCGTGACATTTAGTCTAAAATATCAAGTCTTGAAAATTGCTAGCATATAATTACAAATCGATAAACATATTGTTTTTCTTTTACCACCCACCATAATTATATGGTTATAAAAAGTAATTTTTTCTCGCTTCTTTGCATTTTTGTTTCCCTTATTTTCTTCAAAACTTATTGTAGAATTAGAGTGAGCCCTTCAACCCTTGTGAAAAATTCTTCTTATAAACAAAAAAACTCAGGAAAATAATATCTAATTTTAAATAGGCATTTTTTATTTTATTTTTTGTTTTAAAAAAAATAGACATATTTATAAAATATGCAATACTCTCACAAAATACTATTCGTCCAAAAAAAAATTCTAATCAATCATACTCTCACATAAAAAGGAAATCCACACAAACCAAACATTATTTAAGAAGAAATAACTTACATTAATTAAGAAGAAATAAAATCATCAATCTCAATTGTAATTGTCAATGTTATTTGGTTGCGTAGTTTGAGATATAGTAATATATTCATTTTTAGGTGATGGGTTCAAACTTTCACGACAAACTTCAAGGAGCCCTTCATTAATGAACCGTTGAATTCATCCCTCGTATAGTTACTTGTTGGACCTAATTAAGGTTAAAAATATGGTATCGGTGGAAATATTGAAACCTTAAATTTGTGAAAATATCGATGGATATATCGATATTCGGTAAATTTTAAAAAATTTGGAAATTTAATAACTAACTTTTAATACATAAAGTCAACAAAACAATTTAAATACATTTGCATCTATGATAAATTTATATAAAATATAGCATGCAATATTATTTCATATGATATTTTTTGAAATTTATCGACATTTAACTATTTTTTTCGATATTTTTCGACATTCTTTCGATATTTTACCGATATTAATCTCAATATTGTTATTGTATATCGATTTTTATCGATATTTTTGTTTTTTTTTACAAATATCGTTTTTTCTCAATATCGATATCGGTAATCGCGAAAAATGAATATATCGAGGATATATCGAAAAAAATTTCGAATATTTTTGTTCATGGACCTAACAATGAGTAAAAAAAAGGATTAAACATTCATACATATCCAGTCAAATTTTCCCCATTCCCAATTGTTTAGGCAGTTAGCTCAGGATTTGATTTTCGAAGCAATGCCCTTTCAGGTATCATTGTAGCTATTTGTAAAATTTATATGATTTTTTTAATATCATTTTGTCATGATGAACCACAAGATTAAAATGTAAGAACTGTGAACCTCTGAATCAGTGTCGGCCTTCTACATAGAGTACAAATTAGGTGCAGTCTCAAAGTATTAATTTTATTTTAATATACTTCAATTATTCATACAATTAAATTTATTAAAAACCATTATACTAATTCTTTTTTATATTTTCCCTAATTTTGAAATTTATTTATTTATGTTTTTTTTTTTTTTTCACAATATGTAAATTAATTACATGCCTTTTATTTGATGAGTATACAGTTCAAGTAGTATTTCGCAAGGTCAAAAATATTGGTATCGGTGTAAATATCGAAACCTTAAATTTGTGGAAATATCGATGGATATATCGATATCGGTAAAATTTTAAAATTTTTATAAATTTAATAACTAACTTTTAATACATAAATTCAACAAAACAATTTAAATACATTTACATCTATGCTAAATTTATATAAAATATAGCATACAATGTTATTTCATATGATATATTTTGAAATTTATAGACATGTTTATCGATTTTTTTCCGATATTTTCCGATATTCTTTAGATATTTTACCGATATTAATCTCGATATTGTTATTGTATATCGATTTTTATCGATATTTTTACAAATATCATTTCTTCCCAATATCGATATCGGTGATCGCGAAAATTGGATATATCGAGAATATATCGGAGAAATTTCCGAATATTTTTGTCCATGATTCTTCTATCTATGTTGGATGGTTATCGCTGATCGCTAGACTATTGAATGTAGAATGTTTTTAAACACTAGCAGAATATAATGCAGAAAAAAAATTGTGCCAATATTTTTAAAAAGAGAAAAATATGAGATTAAAATTATAATTTTATCTTATAATTATACTTTAATCCCAATTACTAATACTTAAATATAAAGATGTGTGTCTTTCAAAGTGAACTGTACCGTATTTATTTATTTTATAGTCTAGCTCTTTGTTACATCTGTGACTATAAAATGAAAGAATTTAAAGAAAAATTGTCCAAGTAGCTCGTATGACCCAGATTCTCCATATATTTTATTTAATTAGTGGAGTATATACTATCAATTGTTCATAATCATATGTAATGATGTAAATAATACAAACAATAATATAAGAAACTTAATGCATGATGGAGTTGCATGAGAAAGCTATAAAACGTGATATAAAATAAATTGATTAATTTTCTTATATTTTATTTTTCAAAGTGTAATAATTAAGGAACAACATTTTAATTTTGATAAAGATAAAGGGGATATTTTGATAATAATGGTTACTTTTTCAATCTTATAAACGAGACATAGATGAAAATTCGATTAATTTATAAAGTTTGAAAATTTCATTTTGTCTCTTGATACGTTAGAGTTTCATTGAAATGCGTTCTAATAATAATTACAAAGACTTAAAACTAATTTAAAAAATATTATTAAACTTTTTGCAATATATTGTTTGTACTTTGTACCATTTTTCAATTTGTGAGGAAACATGAAAAAACATGAAAGCTATTTTGGTCATCCAAAAAAGTAATCCATATATACTTAGCCAAGAAGATAAAAGTTTTGTGGGATCAACCAAATGCTATAAGACACTATAAAATTATTGCTGTGAAGTTTTAATTATGAGTTACTCATTTTTTAAACTATAGTATTATAATTTATAATGCAAAAATTAGTTCAAACGGTTATAAAAAAATCTTAAGCGTTAAGGACTAATACTAAGTCAATATTTAATTAAGTTGCAAAATTTGAAGATTACTCCTTAGGATCAATTCTTTGTAACTTTGTAATTTATCTTCTTAAATAGTGAAAAATTTTATCATTCTCTTTCTCTGCCAACTATTTCTGATCCGCTCTCATGGTGCGAATTAGTCATCTCTAACGAGCTTGTCTCCATCGTCCCCTATTCACTAATATTAAGGAATCAATATTTTTTTCCGTAATCAGCAACTTAACCTAACCTTAATTTTAAGACGATTTTCTTGAAAAGACAATGATGGTACATAAACATTTCAATAATAATATTAAGCACATCAATTTAACAGTTACAGGCAACAAAAACATTGTCTCATGCAAATGACATTTGGTGATGGGCTGGCTATCATGGGCCCTAATTTCCCAAATGCAATTTCCGTCCCATTAAATTATTTCATATATTATTGCAAAAACCATGACACGTTTACAATTAATTTATATTTCTTTTAGGTAATATACTCTTTTTATCACTACGAAGTTGCAATTATTGTTATTGACAACCAAATAGGAGTTTTCAAAAATCGGATATTTTAGTTGGTCGGCATAATAATTATTTGTTGAATTTTTTATTATTTTTTTACCGTTAGAATAAATATTTAATATTTAATTTATTAATATTTTCTTAATTATTATTGACCATTAGAATTATTAATAATGTTTATGTTGTTATAGATTAATATAATTTTTTTCATTATTAAGTATTATTATCAATTATTATTTAAATTATACTTGGAAGTGAAAAATAAAAAATACTCAGTGATAACATTTTATAAAATAAAAACAATCTCATATTCTCATTCCTCAAAGCAAGAAATACATAAAAATTGAAAAACACTACAGTATTTCTTAATGATAAAAGTGTTACCTATGTTGCAATTGGTTTGCATTTAATTAAATGAATTTTTAAACACGTTTTAGCATATATAAAGTGACAATTATAAAATTAGTTACACAATATAACTGTTTTATATATATATAGAACCAACTTTTATCTTAATAGTTAATGATATAATCATAGAAAGGAAATAATGTGAATGCCTAATTATAATAATTACGCCCAAATGTCTGCCCCTTTTAATTAATTATTCATTTATTAAATTTATACTACAAATTTGTAACTAGGGCCCTTTATATTAACGTACTCTCTCACTCTCTGTACGTTTGCGTGCATGAACACATGCAACATGATCATATATAATCATAGCGCGGTATGGTGTATAAAGTAACCACAAAATTATTTAATTAAAAAGACAAAAAAATAATTGTTTTATTTTTTGGGAAATTTTTGGCTTTACAAAGAAATGCTACGTGCCAAATGTATACTTTAATTTGTGTTAATTAAGGTGTATATTAATTTAGTCAATACCCACTATTTAAAAAAAAAAATTATATAGAAATGCATACTATTTATAATTTGAAAATTAATATATTGCATATTTAAAAATAAAAAGCATGGCTATATTTGATCAATTGAGTTAATCGGATTAAATAAATATTTAATATAATTATTATTCCACGAGGCTTCAAAGAGTTGTTATATATTTAAAAGAAGAATTGGGGATTCGGGAGATTTTCTTGTTATATTCTATATATATATTCTAGTTAAATGTATAATATATATATATATTTTTGTGGTGAGATGAATGATTCATGAAAGTATATAATTAGTGATTGAATCATGGACAAAAGATTATAATATTAAAAAAGAATTAGGATGTGTAGAAAGGGATGCTCTTCCGACACCTAAAATGTGGCCTCCTGTTTGGTATCAAAAAGCAGTAGGCTCCACGACAATGATATCACCACCTCACCATTCTCTAAATCTTATCTATATTTTTTTATTAATTAACAATAGATTAATGAATATTCAAACTATTAATTAATAACTAACTCACATTCCTCAACTATTATTATTATTATTATTATTATTATATAATAATAAAATATCCTAAAGAAAACGATAAAGAATTTATGCGCCCGAGTCAATCGTAGTTGTTGTTTGAATTAATTTATGTAAGTTAAAAAATGTTCAACTAACAAACATAAATATGAGTAATTTTTTAAAGAGATTGAAGGAGAACAAAGTTTTAACTTTTATGTACTGATAGTTGATAGTATTAATTGTAAATACCACCTCTCAGTTTAAAAATAATTGCACCATATATTTTTTTTAATTGAATTTAAAAATAATTGTTATAATTTTTTTTTGTTGAAATAGAATTTATTTTAAACTAGAGAGAGTGTACAAAATATTTTAAAGGTCGAATCGATAACATTAATTACAAAATGAATAACATAATTAGTTATTGCTTCTTCTTCTTTCCCCGGTAGTCTTCATGCGGGGCAGTTTTCAGGACTTTCAGGATTTTTGTTGTGGCTGCGGTTGCCACTAGAATGGGTTGGGGCCTCCATCTTGAGGCTGAGTTGAATAATGTACTTATAACCATCAAGTATGTATATGATCAGGGTTTGTACTTTATTTGGATTGAGTCAGATTCGGTACTCACGATATTGACACTTTTACGAGTTTCAATCATTCCATTCCTTGACGTCTGCAAGGTATTTGGAGCCAGATTCACCCTCTTACGTAGAACATGCACATTCGATACTCACACGTCTTCAAAGAGACCAATCAGGCAGCTCACGTTATAGACTAGCCTTGATTGTGTTTGGAGGGGTTATCCTCAAATTTTTTAGTCTCATTTCTGCACAATGATTTATATTCTGTCTTTTTTTTTTTATAGACATTGATCTTTAGAGGAGTTTACCTTTTTTTTTCTTGATCTGAGTTTTGTCCCTAAAGAGGGTTTCTTAGACAAGGTTTTAATGACGCTCCGACCTCTAGCTCGGCATGTGAGCTTATGGTCCTAGATTTTCTTTTTCTTTTATATGATCTACCTTTTATTGTCATCGGAAGCCTTGACTCTATATATACTTGGTGATTATGTTAATGTTTGCAGAGATCTACTATCTCAATTCTCAAATGTTACGATATCTTAAGCTAAAAGAAGTGTTAACGTGTTAGTCCACACTTTGCTAGAGATTTCTATTGTTTTGATTGTACTTTCTATTGGGTAGACTCGCCGATCAATGTGATTGGACTATCTTTTACGTCTTGAATTTGCAATAATGAAAACTAATCATGGTTGTTTAAAAAATGAAAAAAAAAGGCAACAAAGGACCTAAACGCTACCGAATAATGGTGGAATTTTCATTCTTCACCATTCTTTCCCAAATCTCGCAAGAATCAAGTTTGTCACTCTCTCTCACACACATATATATGTGATTTTATTCAATTAATAATCGAATGAATCTAATTGCATTGTGTAACTAGTGCACGGATCTAAAATTCGTGGTCGATAGGATTCTGTCTAAATCTTATCACACATCTTATGAATTGTAATTCATCCCAACCAAATTGATCATACATACATATATATATATATACAAATAAAAACAATAGAAAATTAAGATAGGGCCAATTAAAGATGCTATATATCAGATTATCAACCATGTATACCAAAAGACCAAGAACATCATTAATTTTATATATAGATATATAAAAGCCTAGATAATTAAAAACAAGGAGATGGGTCCATGAAACTAGTCCTAACCCTATGAACAACATGATAAAAGAGGTTAATCACTGATCTAACATGAATTTGCCAACAAGATTGGAACCCTAGGCACATTCTTTCCCAAAGCCCAACAACATCTTTGTTCATCGGACTAATTATGGTGGCCGAAAGTATGTAGGCCGATGCCGCACGCTTCACGAGCTCGTTGCGAATGGTGATGTTGCTCACATCCCCCGCATTGCTCGTTCCATCTCGGGGCGATATGTTCATCACGTCCTTCAAACTCGTGTACCTCGGAAGCTCACTTTCCGACCCCTCCCTACTCACCGCCGTCGACTCAATTACGCTTTTGAACGAAGGAGAAGGTTTTAATTTCTTATATTCACCCTCCATGGCTATGTTCAATCCAACCTAGTTAGCTAGCTACCTTCAAATTTGCATACATCTACCAATGATCTTGATTAATGAGTTTGAAGAATTAATAATCAGATTTCTTTCTAGCAATGATGATAATATCAAAAAAGTGTGAAATTAGTTAGAGAAATTTGAAATTGAATATGGTTGAGTAGTGTATGTGTGAGAAGTTTGTGCAACATATATGTGTGGCTTTGAAGGCTTTGAAAATGTCACCCTTGGATATCCTAAGATTAAGGACTTGGAATCGGACAAAGGTTGAATACTTAGTTAGCTATTGTTTCTCTCTTAATCAGAAAATACTAATTCAATTCCATGTAATAAATATTTAATTTATCATCATAACTAACATTAGCCAATAATTTTTTTTTATTAATATTCATCAACTAATACAATTCGATGTAAACACGAGGGTAGTGATGTTCGGTAAAAATAATTACTTCTTCTATCCCGATGTATCTGTTTTAGAATATTTCATATGAATTAAGATGTATATGTTGTTTTAGGATATTTCATATGAATTAAGAAACTCGTTGAATAACAATCAATGTGTAACGTGACATTTTTACTCTTTTATTTACTTCATGGTCATTTAATGCATATTATCAAACTATCAAATATAAAGGCAAAACTAAAATATGACAATCTTTTAGTGACAAAAAATTATCTCTAAAAGGACAAACAAAAAATATTACGTCAATAGTTTAAAAATGCAAATGAATTCACACAACTCATACAACACCTATATTGAAATAGAATTAGTGCATACCAAGACGCTTCGAAATTATAAATGCTTATATTTTTCATTTGATGCGTATTAATTACTGGAGTACTAGAAAATAGACCTCCAAAAAAAATCAGAAAAGAAAAGAAACTTATAAAAATAGAAGTAATTATCAATTATCTATTATCTATAAGATCACAGAAAATAGTTAAACTCCAAAAATGATTTTAACATATTGCAGTGATGTTTTTATTTTATTTTTGGACAAGTTCGAATTACAAGATTTCGAAAAAAATGAGTATGCCTTATAGAAAATATCAGATACAGTATGTTTTTTCATATTAGGACACATAGTTCAAAAAAAAAAAACGGTTCTATGATTTTAATTTTTTAGCAAGCCATTAAGAAATTGAATCTTGAAAAACAAACAAAAACTAATAAACGGAAATTATTTTAGAAATAAATATTTTAAGCCTATGGCATTGAAAAATGAGTGAAAATTTAAACCTTTTAAAAATTGAAATGTCAAACAAGTTATTTTCTGTTAGGTGAAAAAATATACTGTACTATATATCACATCAATAATGTTAATAAAAATGTAAAATGTGTGAAAAGAGAATAGTTGCAATAAATTGAGAACACAGATATGCAGCAAGACGAGGCAAAACATATCGATAACAATAACATCTATTAGACTCAGCGGTATTAGACTCAGCGGTCGGACTAGTCGATCCTTGGGCCGGAGACTTTTTATATAAAAAAAAAGACACAACCCTAACACAGCATCTACAATTTCAAACTTAAATACTAAGATACCATTAATAACTTGTAACAAAAACTTATGTCCAAATTAAACATGTCTTAACATCTAATTCTATTTTTAAAAAAATATTTCTAATTAATTGACTAGTTTGATCCATCTCACATGAAACAGTCTTGCAAAAGAATATCTCCTATGTTTCATTTATGTGAAAGTCTCAACATGTATAATCATAGAAATACTGCAGTGCTATTAGACCTAAAGAAGTAAATGCACTACCCACGAACGAACCACGTGGTTCCTGGGTAGTGCATGAAAGCTCCTCCATTTTCAGTTTACGTTTATCTCAAACACTACCCATCAAAACTAAACTATCCTTCGTTCTACTAGATATGGAAGCATCAATCGTACTTCAATCTAGAAGCAGCCAAAGACTAAAACAAAGGAGGTATTCTCTTAAAAGAATCGAAACAGAGAAAACACATCCTTAAGATCAGACGTAACAAGTTCTACTCCAAAATAAAATTCGAAAGGAATAACTAAGCTGACACTAGATTTAAACATAAGATCAGATGCCCATACTTACTTTAAACATAAAAGTTACTATGTGCCTCATCCAATAGCATTAGATTCTACTCTAGGGATTCAAAAGCCAACCACTAACAAATATAAGTCCTTCTAATAATCTAAACCCTTCTCTACATACATCAGTTTGCTTCACTAGAAGCTGATTCTAAATGAGCCATTATTTCATCACAGTAGTTGCTATTTTAGAAAAGTGAATTTAATAACAAGGTGCAAATAGTATCTGAAACAAACTCATAACAGGCAAGTAAATCAACAGCCAGAACTAAAAATAAACCAAATTGTCCTCATACCATGTTATTAAATAAGTTTAATGTTTTTCTGAACTGCAAAATGTGAAACAGTTAATGTAGTTCATTCCAAAACGCAAAATTCTGAAAACGGAAACTTTTGGAAGCTCACTAGTTAGTAACTACCGAGAAGCTTCTGCTTCTAGCCCAGCGGGCATTCATTTATATACAGCACAAAAATGAATGCTGCATGGACTTAGAAGCTACACCACAGTATCTTCATCACAAAATTTAACGAATTGTCACGAACTTATTCGTACCATGTTTAGCCCAGTGATTCCTCAGATCGATCGCACCAGAAAAGTTATAGCCTTCAGTCGTAAGTTTTTCCAGAACCTTCTTGAAAGCTCCAATACTCATCTTCCTCCCCGCTATCCTTGCCCCACGTCTCTTAGTGCTCATAGGCAATGGATACACAGATAATCCAGTTGTACAACAAGCAGACTGCCAACCACCAGAACCCCACCTATAACATTGTTGTGGTGTTCCAGTGCACGAACAAACGGGAGTAGGGATTTCTGAAATATCCATATTGATTCCATTGATAACAATTTCAGCCCGCTTCTTGGGGGGCCGTGCACGAGTAGATGAAGGAGTAGGCTCATCCTTTGGGGCCCGAGGAGTTCTAGTCCTGGGCTTCTTCTCTTTTGGTGTAGACTCTGGGGCCTTACCGACGCGTCTCTTCTTCACCACCGCACCACTGCTGCCCGCACGAGCATCCTCCATTTCCTCGCACATCTCTTCCATTTCAGACATCACATTTTCACTTTTGAGTACAGTAACCGGGTGAGGCATTGGGGCAGAGTGAGCAGACGAAGGCTCAGGTGAAACCACGTAGCTTGATTGATAGTAAGCAAGTTGGCGATTTCCGGGCACCTGACTCATGAATCTATCCCTGTTTTGTTGCAACCAATAATCCATGGGTACGTGGGGGTCCGAAAGCCCATTTACACGATTGTGATGATAAGGCCCACCAATGGTGGAGGACATCAGCGGTGCTAGCTGGGAATGGTGGTGGTCACGAAAAGGGGGCTTCTCAGTAATGGAAGTCATTAGCTGAAACCCTAAATTCCTCTTAAGAGGGGGGTCAAGGAATCCCCAACTCATATTCAGATTTCCATTACTATCCATCTTAATTCAAAAAACTCAGTAGACCATCAATCTGTATAAAACGAACCCGAATTAGGATTTCACTAAATCTACAAAAATCCAACAGCAATCCAAATAATATAGCGAATTTATCACGACAAACCCTCCAAAAACCACACAGAGAAACACCACTATAGCGAAATAATAAAACATCCCCCGCCGCAGATAAGCACAATTAAACAAGAACGACAATGGAGATACAATTAAACACGTAAAATTCAATAAAATGTAAATGCAGATATTCTGGAGCTATTGAAATCAGATCTCTGTAAATTCATAAATGTAATGCTTGAAGTAAATTAGAATTGAGAACATTCGTACTGAAAAATGCGAAGAGGGATTAAGAGAACTCACTGGGAGAACAAGAGTCGGCTGAATTTAGGGTTTTTTAATCATCTTTTTTTACAGATTTTAAGCCTTCCAGAGGATCAAATAGGTGGCGGAAGTTGGGAAAATGGCAAAAATAGAAATTTTTTGAAACTCAAATCCAACAAAAAGCAAAAATGAGTAAATTTTGAGGTAACAGTTGTCACGCCGCATGCGACATGCTACTCCATAACAAGCTCTCGTGTCGCTTCTACATTTTAAGGTGTTCAAATAATTATTTTTATTATTATTATTAAAAGTTTAGCTTATTTTACCAAATGTTTTAAACTTATTAATATATATATACTGTATATATGTACCATAATAAATTTAATGTTTCACACATTTTAAATTCACACTTATAGTCCTATGGATTAGCTTGAGTTGGGTACTAAGCTATCTTCGGCGTTGTAGAGATGTATGTTGATTTTCTCCGATAATGACATGTATTTATTTGAACTTAGAATATCGATGACGTTATAAAAAAAGAATGTTAGTCGTCGTGTAAAAGGTTTTCACCAATGAATGATCTCGTTAAACATAAGTCAACTCACGTAGAGTCGAGATTTGCATGACTTTTAGTTGGGTACTAAGTTGTCTGTGTGCGACTGTAAAAAACAATCGTTTAACATAAATTCGACGTTTCAAATGTGCAAGTCGATTTTGTCCGGTAATTCATGTGCTTGCTTGAACTCACAATATCGACAAGTTATAAGTCTAATAAAGTTATAAGACAACGTCGATTGTCATGCAAAAAATAAAAATCACCAATGAATGATCTGACTAAAAATGAGTCAATTCACGAACCGTTATTTTCGTGATTAATTAGAAGACGACATACAACCTCGTATTCTGATAGTTGGTGTTTAAGAAATAAAGGTAATCTTTACGGAATTGAAAAGTTTACAAATGTGTTAAATCAGTAGATCGACGACTAACTATTGTAAACTAAGTCCACAACAACTTTTTAAGAAAAAAAATATATTTACCACATATATTTTCAAATCTTTAAAATCTCTTTAAAATGCGATTGAAATGAATTTCGTAAACCCACGAGTAATATAATACAGTATATGAGTAAATAAGACATATCTCATACATTAGAGCGTCTCGTATAATTTTTTGTCAATTTGTAATTATATTATTTATAGTGATTCAATTTGTTATTTAGGATTTATGGACTTCAGACTTCGAATAGCAAACTTGGCATTTGGGCTAGCTCCTTTTAAACAATTTGGGTTACCTTTTTTTTTTTGAGCCCAGGCTATATACCCCTCCAGCTTTATTAAGTATACTCCCCAATACTACTGTCAAAAAAAAAAAAAGTATACTCCCCCATACATACACTCCCCAAAAAAATGGCCTATACTCCTCCTAAATTACCCTTTCTCTTAAATGAGGTTAAATGTACTCCTCACTAAAATCCTAATTGGCTAATTCCTCCCCTTCCCTTCATCAAATCCCCCAAAACTAAAAACCTATCTCTCTCACCCCCACCAAGTCATCGGCCACACCAACCGTAATGCCGCCCATCACCACTCACAACCCTGCTTTTTTTTCCTACTCCTTTTTCACCGTAATTCCCCAAAACTAAAAACCTATCTCTCTCACCTAGGGGTGAAAACGGATCGGATACGGACGGATAGTGCTTATACCGTATCCTAAACCATATTTTTTTCTCGAATTCGGAGTCGGATACGGAAAAGCCGGATTCGGATACAAATTCGGAATATTCGGTATACGAATACGGAGCGGATTCGAATAACTATAATCGGATAATATATTTCAAATGGAAATCGTCAAAATGTGATTGAAACACATAAAAAATCAACAAACATGAAATCATCAAAATATATCCTTCGTAAACATCACCACTCCAGATGGGGGCTGGGACGGGCGGTCGACGACGGGGGTCGGGGCTGGGGGTGCAGTCGTGCAGGGGCCAAAAAGGGAAGGGAAGGAGGAGTGGGCGGCGGACGCTGGGGTGAGGGTTTAGGCTTTTTAGTTTTTAATAAGGCCCAATAATGTTATAAGTTATAATAGAGCTTTAATAAAATTAATATAAAATAAAATATATTAAAAAATCCGGGTATCCGGATTTATTATCCGGATAATATCCGATAAAATATGGGAAAACTCGAATACGGTCGGATATTATGTATTCCGAATCCGAATCCGCTCGGATACTAAATTTTTATACCGAATTCGTATCCGACCGGATACGGTTTCGGATCGGTCGGGAAATATCCGATCCGTTTTCACCCCTACTCTCACCCCCACCAAGTCATCGGCCACCCCAACCGTAATGCCGCCCATCACCACTCACAACCCTGCTTTTTTTTCCTACTCCTTTTTCACCGTAATCCCCCAAAACTAAAAACCTATCTCCCCTTCCCCGCACAGCGCCGCCGCAGCCTTCACCATCCAACGCTCCCGTCACCGCCCTCCCTGCTAGTAAGTTTCCCCTCTTCCACCAGCCAGTGAGCTCCCATCTTTTTTTTTTCCTACTCCTTTTTCACAGTAGGGTTTTTTTTCGACAACTAATTGTCGAAAATATACATTATTGTCGATAAATAGTTGTCGACATTAGTGTAATTCGTCGACTATAAGTTGTTGAAAATTTCGTTTTTTTAAAAACGTCGACCACTATGTATTTCGTTGATAAATCAGTGTCGACAAGAATATTTTTCGTGGACACTAGTTTGTCTTTTTTTTTTAGTAACCACGGTGACGACTGCTATTAGGGTTATGGTTTAAAAGTGGAGGAGGAGTGTATTTATCATGATCATTTTAGTATAGGAACAGTTTAGATATTTTACATGATTATTAAATTAACAAAAGGGAAGGGGGGAGTATACTTAACAAAGCTGGAGGGGTATATAGCCTCGTTTTTTTTTTTTTTTTTTGGATTTGGGCCGCATGTCCCAATCTTTTACGGAGTATTTACTATCATGGGCCAATAAATTTGATTGTGAAGTGGGTCTTTCTTTGGGTCTGACTATATGCACCCCCACTCAGTTTATTAATTAAATAATCATGAGAAAAATCTAAAATATTCTTTCAGTAATATTGCACTACTAAATATACTTTTACTATTATACTATTCCCTCCATCCCGCTATAAACTTCCTCTTTCTTTTGGGTGTTTTGATTAAAAAATGTGATAAAATAATATATAAAGTATAAGTGATGTGATGGTGAGAGAGAAAATAATAGATGGGTATTAGATGAAGTATGATAAAATAATAGATAAAGTAGAAGTAACGTGATTGAGAGAGAGAAAATAATATGTTATAAATGGAACGAGAAACTTATAGTGGGACATCCATAAAAGGAAAAGGAAGTGAGAAACTTATAGTGGGAAGGAGGGAGTACTAAATGTACTCCTACTATTAACTACACCCTTCATTTAAACTCTAAACCCTAACCCTAATTTGATGCAACCGTCGTCACCGTCACCACCATTTTCGATAGCCACCAAAAAAAAAAAAAAACAGAAAATTTAAAATAAATTTTAAAAAATCACAATTTTATTTTATAAATTTCGACAAATTAGTGTCGACAAGATACACTCTCGTCGATAATAAAGTCGATAACAATTTGTTATCTACGAGAGTGTATCACGTCGACACTGATTTGTCGAAAAAAAAGTTAAAAAAAAAAGACTATTTTAAATCGACCATATATACTCTTGTCGATAACAATTTATCGACAAAAGTGTATATAATCGATCTGGTTGATCGAAATAAAATAAATAAAAACAAATAAACAAACATCCGAGACTTGGCTGCTTGGAGGGGAGGCTTTGGGACGGTAGTGTGGGTGGGGAGGGAACAAAGAAAACCAAAAAAAAAAATGCAGAAGAATAAGAGGGGGAGAGGGGAGAAAGGAGAAGGAAGGGGGCGGCTGGCGAGGTGGGAGCGGCGGCGACGGACGACCGACGAGGTGACGGCAGATAGGGTGGGAACAGTGTTTTGTGGAAGGAGAAATGAGGGAGATGAATTAATATAGATTTATAAATTATAGCTTAGAGGGTGTGTTTAATAAATGAATTTGATAGAAAAAAAAAGTATTTAGAACAATTTAGAGAATGTGCATCTAGCATAATCTAATTTAAGAGGTGTAAATAATCAAACCCTTTCTTTATTCTTTTATCCATATTTAGCCTAATTAGTACATTTATTATTTAATTTGATAATATTTATTGATAGATTGGGAGATTTGATATTTTTCATTTAATGGGTAAGAAATTGATAAATTTGTAATTAATTCACTTTATATTTCAATTGTAATATTTTTATTAGGGAAAATATCAATTTTGGTCACCCAGTTTTACTTCTTTTCATATTTGGTCACCCACATTTAGTCACTATTAATATTAAAATTGGTCACCCAATTATTATATTCTATCAAAATTGATCACTTTATCAGCAGTGAAATTTCTCAAAACAAGTTAAAAAATTCTCATGTATCTTCCAAAACTAATAAAACAAATGCAGAAACAAGAATGAAACATGTGCAAGTCAGAAGGAATTCTGATGCATCTTCTAGATCATGCATCTTCTAGAACGTGATTATGCATCTTCTAGATCATGCATCTTCTAGAACGTGATTCAATGGGGTAGTAAAAAAAATTCAGTAAGTTTTTAATAATTATTTAATTCAATTATAAATTCATTTTTATTGGTTTACTTTTTATTTTACAGAAAATGAGAAACTCAAGAAATAGAATAAAACTTTGTACTCTGTTTTTTTTTTTTAACAATTGTACTATGTTTTCCAATTCTTGGTTTCATATTTAATTTGTATAATAATTGGCGATACAAACTTATTTCAATTCATTTCCCTATTTATAATTATTGGAGCATAATTTGTGGTGAAAATTAATTGTAAAGAATTTTCTAAAATTATCCATTCGAGAAAATTTCATAAACTTATTTTTCATTCTAAATATTTTTCTATTAAGAAGATCATTATTGCAGATTTCTTGAAATGTTAGTCAAACAATTGAAATAAATTTTTATATCATGAGTTTCTCATTTTCTAATTATTTATAAAATAAAAAGTAAACCATTAACATGGTTGATTGAATCACGTTCTAGAAGATGCATCCGAATTCCTTCTTACCTGTTATAAATATAATGTAAATATTTAACCTTTTGAAAAATTTCACGGCTCAAAACTCTTTCTCCGTTAGTTAAACAGATTGACTAACAAAGTGATCAGTTTTGATAGAATATAATAACTGGGTGACCAATTTTGATAGTGACTAAATGTAGGTGACCAAATATGAAAAGAGGTAAAATTGGGTGACCAAAATTAATATTTTCCCTTTTTATTATATATATGTGTGTGTGAGAGAGTATTACTAATTTAATTAGGAAATAAGAATTGTAACTTGTGATTGTAAATTTATTTGAACTCATGTAGTATCTTATTTAGTTGAATATTTAAATTAGTTATATGCACTTTAAAATGAAATTTTATGTGAGACGATCTTATACATATATATTTCACTTAGTAATTAAATTATACTTACTAATTTTAAAATATGATTGAGTTGTGATTCCATAAATCAATAACTTATTGCTAAAATGAGATCTGTCTCATATAAATTTTTATTGCACTTAAATATAAAACGAAAGTTATGTACAAATATATTTTAAATTATCTATCAATCATCGTGGCCCAATTTCAAAATCTTGGGTTGAGAATTATAAAAATAAATTATAATAATTGAGTAATCTTACTTTTCAAACATCTCAATGTGTCTTCCTCCTCCAAATTCTAAAGTATTAAAAAAAATAAAAATCCCAACTTTTTACAGTAAAACAAAATTCCCAACTAGAATTCTACATCCAGAACTAGTTGTCAAGACCACACCGCACCACACGCCACTATAAAGTGGCCACACAATCTTCTTCTCTTCTCTCCCATCACCATTCTCACACTGCAAATTCCGCCCTTTTTTTAGAGAGAGAAACCACAAAGCATTCCCTAAAATGGAACTTAAAATCCTGCAGTAAGCCCAAGTTATACTTATGCAGTGATAAAATGCAAGTCTTGGCCCTTCACACTCCTCAAATTTTAGCAAATGGTAGCAAGAAAAATGCCTCCCCTGTTCTTGCCTTGATTGATTCACTTCCCTTTTCTCCCTTGGCGCCCAGAAAAATCTTGCCACCATCTTCTTCATGTAAGTTCTTTCTTGATTTTTGTCTTAAACAAAGATTGAATTTTTACTTATGGGTTAAGTTCAGAATTGAATCTTGGGGTTTGCTAGTGTTGTTTTTGTTAACTTTGTCACATTGAGCAGTTCAATTTGAGTTTTAGCTGTGATCAGCTGGTTTCAAGTAATTTTGATGTGGATAAGATAAATTAACACACACACAAATGCTATAAGTTCAACTATTTTTCTGGGATTTGGGAGATTTATTTTGAAAACCAAGGTTTGACTTTGATTATGATAGTAGAGACCCGTTTCTTGATTTGGTATTTCTAAATTTGAGTCCTGAGAACATAATGCATACTCCAATTTGCTTCCTAAAGTTTTTTTAAATGAACACTGTGCATGTTGTTCGGTTTTTGGTTATTTAGATGGATTGATGTGAAGAGTTATTGTCTAAATGTTGGAACTAATAGATGTGGATTTCGTACTCTCTACTGGATAGTAGACTTGTTAGTAAGATTATGAAGAAACTAAGTTAGTCTTTTTACATAATCTATTGGATCAAATGCTCGTTGATTGCGTATTGAAGCTGTAAAAGTGTGTGTGTATCATTAAACAAGCCTGTAATAATACTCACCATGCATAATAGATGGTTTGAGTGTTTACAAGTCGGTATGCTTATCATCAAATGCTTGATTTGCATTACCTTTTCTGATTTCTTTTTCTTGTATGTAAAGTCCATTGGCCCACATCCTTAATGTTTTATTGTATGAGAATAATGTAATTTTTTTTAAAATGGTGGTGCACTTTGACTGTGCTTTTCGCTTTTGACTACCTTATTCTAAATACTTCAACTAACTCTCTTTCGTTCATTCGAGAAGTTCTCTTGCAGTCCACATTGTTGACTGTAAATTTTAACCAATGGTGATGAAAACATTTTCTTCCACAGTGAGATGCAGGGAGACACGAAAGTCTTGTGTTGGGAGCAGAATAACTAGAGCACATGCTCTAAATGTTGGAACGGGATCTGGTGGCTATGAAGAGAGGCGGGAAAACGGCTCCTCTACTGATGCAGAACATAGTGATTCTTCATCTAAAATGTTAGTAGTTTCAGCTTAGACATTTTAAACTGTACATTAAAATACGCCCTCGTTAAGTGGAACCGTGTGTTTCAATGTGAGTATGTGAATGATTATAAAATCAGATGTTTCATATTTTTGGTCCGAATGGATGAGTTAGTTGTTTCCTGACAGAAATTTGTTCTTAACTTGATGGCAGTGTGACATCTCCTGATCGAATTCCTTATCTTTTACCTATTGCTCTTGTGTTGTGTGCATGCACTCTGGTATTTTTTCTTCTTCTCTTGAAGAAAGATCCATCGTCAATCTTACCAGCACTTGCGAAGTCGGGCTTCACTGCCGCATTCTCTTTGATATTTGTTTCTGAGATTGGAGACAAGGTATGATATTTCTATGATATGCTTCTAAACTGTGAAATTTCGGCTTTAAATTTGATTAAAGGTTTACTTTCATGTAACAGACTTTTTTCATTGCTGCTCTCTTGGCCATGCAATACGAGAAATTACTGGTATCTCTCTCTCTTCTCTTGGCAATGAAATACTAGAAGTCTTCAAATCTGTATTACTCAAATGAATCTTCAAATCTGTATTACTCAAATGAAGAGTTAAAATTTTTCATGCAACAACAATTTTCTTTTTCCTTTTTATCAAACATAAGATTTTTGTTTGAGTTTATTTGAAATCTATATAGAACGATCTTGAATCGAATAGCTTGGCTTGATTTTCTGCCCCAGTAAAATATTGTTCTTAGTTTTGTTAATATTGGGCAGGTTCTTATTGGATCAATGGGTGCACTCTCGCTTATGACGATCCTGTCAGTCATAATTGGTCGGATATTTCATTCGGTGCCAGCTCAATTTCAGACAAGTATGCTCTACTTAACTCTGATTCAAAAATTGTTTATTTTAGTTTGTGTAATTATATGACCATTTAGGTTCTTGCAACTGAGAGTTTGCTAATATCTGTAACAGCTTTGCCCATTGGAGAATATGCAGCTGTAACCCTTTTAATGTTCTTCGGTCTTAAAGCAATTAAAGATGCTTGGGACATGCCGTCTGCTGTTGCTAAAACTGGCGAGGCGGGAAACCAAGAATCCGATGAATTTACAGAAGCTGAGGAGCTTGTCAAGGAAAAGGTCATTTTTTTAATTGACACTTATTCTGTTTGTTTAAATATTTGGGCAATTTATGATGAGGTTTCGTCTATTTACCTAAAAAAAAAACTGAGCAAGAAAAGAAGGCCCCATTAGAGTTAGGCTAATGTATTTTTTTGTCCTTTAACTTTCACCAATTTTGATTTTAGTCTGCTAACATTTTTCAACTTTAAAAATAGTTCCTTAAATTTACCAAATTCAACATTTTCGTCCTTTTATCAGGACAAAATTCAACTTTTTCGTCATTTTAACCAGCTAAAAGAACGAAAAAGTTGAATTTTGTAAACTTAAGGGACGAATTTCAAAGTCGAAAAAGTTAGTGGACTCAAATTCGCTGCAATTTGTGGAAAAAGAAAATGTTGGTTTTATTTTGTTAGTTTTGAAGAGGTGGCCATCTTTTTTTGGTAATTAGGCTAAAGCTTAGGGATAGTTTTACTAATTATCCTGAATAAATTAGTCATCTTTGAGTCGATTGATTTTGACTACGTGATGCACGTGCAGGCATCAGTAAAGCTCTCGAATCCCCTTGAAGTTGTGTGGAAGTCGTTCAGCCTTGTATTTTTTGCTGTAAGCATTTTTGTGTCTCAATAATATTTTGGTCATTTTTCTAATAATGCAGTAAAACAATGAGAAATGTGTTTTTGTGTAACTTTTAGGAATGGGGAGATCGTTCGATGCTGGCAACGATAGCTCTCGGTGCAGCACAGGTAATTGAAACCTGATATTTAGGCATGTGTATCGTCTATTTAACATACTAAGAAGTTAATTTTGTCTCAGTCTCCGTGGGGAGTGGCAAGTGGAGCCATCGTAGGACACCTGATCGCGACATCTATAGCAATACTTGGAGGCGCATTTCTTTCTAATTACATTTCCGAAAAGCTGGTAAAAAAGAAGTTAAATTTACAAAAGTAGTGAGATTCAATACATATGATCTATCTGATTCTTACATTGCTGTTGTAACCAGGTTGGATTCATTGGTGGTGTTCTATTTACCGTGTTTGCGATCGCTACTTTCTTTGGAGTCTTTTAGCTGACTGTCGAGGAAGAGGACAAGGTGACGCTCGATTCTTGCATCGGACAGCTGCTTGGGATGTCATTCTAGATAGATATGAGTTGACAACCCCCTCTTGTTTGAATTTGAAGCTTTACAAGTTCATTTAATAAGAGTTATTTCAGCAAATAAAAGGCAGAGTTATGTTTTTACTACTGAGTGATTTCATTCCCAGGCTTCCATCTCATCTTGGGAAATAATTTTATGTTTCACAGTTTCACTCATCATCATAATTACCAATCTGCAATCATTCATGATTCTTCCTTGTTACAGCCTTCTCTCTAAACTTGAAAAAGATCATACACAGATAACTGTATTTTCTTTTTTCACAAATTAAGAATACTCTTCTCACGACTTCACAATCATATTTATTTTAGATCTTAAATTTATTTTATTTGAAAATTTAGATTTCGATTTTTAAAAGACAATACCTTCCATCTAATAAAACATCTATAAACCCTACAAGAGACAAATCCCTTAATACTACGTCAGCTCAACAACATGAAAAATCCTAAATTTTACACCTCAATAATAATAATATGCATTCTAAGCCCTTAAATTTAAGCCCCAACATCAGGCTTTAATTAAATATGCAACCACCAAATAATTCAAAACCAGTAGAAATAAATAACAAACTAAGTACCCCTCATATTCAAAATGTATGTATCACTTTAAATCAAATGCACACATTTTTTTTAAAAGCAGCTAAAAAGATTAGGAAATAGAAAGCATAAACATGAAGAAAAAAAATACTGAAAGTCAGGAGAGAAAATAGCATGCATTCCCAAAAAAATAAAATGAGGAGGGAAGATTAATGGCACCACCTGCTGCATACATTCCATCCATCATAAAATGAACAATAACTGAAAATTAAGGAGCAAAAATGCACAAGTTAATGTATCATTGTACATAGAATTCCACCGGTTGATGATCCATTAGACGATTTCGATGAATTTTACACTCTCTCTGCTTTATGCATCAACTGCATAAGCGGAAAGCTGATCTCACTTCGGGGAAAAAAAATTGCTCATAAGAAAACGAGAGAGAGCGGAAGGATCTCATGTATTCTTAACAGCTAATGCTGCTGCTTTGTACCAAGAAGCTGCGGCCATCGCTCCTGGGTCTGGAACTGTAGCCAGAATATCAGCTGACACGTATGATGACCGTCCCGCCTGCAATTGTATGGACAACATCAACTTGAAGACTAACTTTCCTGAAGGGTTACGCTCAAGGGTGTATATAATATTATAATTAGGGAAAAAGTTTTTCTCAGTCTCGTAAGTTTGCCCATTTTTGCTTTTAGGATACTCCACTCCACTTCCCTGAATTTAATTTCATCTTGTTAACTTTCAAACTTCAGTTTTTTAGTCATTTGATCCGCTACAACAGGTTCGTAATCGTTTTGAAAGTTAACAGGACGAAATTCAAAGGGAAAAAATTATCACATCAGCTCAAAACTGGCTGCTATCGGTCAAATGACTAAAATGTTGAATTTTGAAAGTTAACATGACAAAATTAAATTTCGGGAAAGTGGAGTGTCCTGAATGCAAAAATGGGCAAACTTACAGGATTAAACAAAACATTTTGCCTATATTTTCCCATCAAACCATGTAGAACTTCTTTATGACATCATCAAGACATTATAATAGTGGAAAAGGGTGAGAATGTGACCTGGGCTTTCATGCTTTTAGTTGATTCAGCACCAGCCACAGCTGCTTCAGCAGAAAAGACGAATGCCTCAATGGGATCTTCTCCAGCAGCCAATTTCTGCACATAGAATAGAAGTCACTGTAAAACTAAAAGTGCATGGGAATGGGAATGGGAATGGTGAATGCTGCTTCTAACCAACCTCTTTAAGGACAGAGGATGCTGGAATAAGGGCATCCAATAACGTGCGATAACCTGCTTTAGCACCCCCGTATTTACTGACAGCAGTGATAGCAGCTTCAAGAGCACCAGCCCCTAAATCAACAAGTTTTCATTTATCATTCTGCCAAGTCTCAAATCGAAAAGGTAGTATTCTTCTTAGAAGTCATCTCACAGTGTGCAGCTGTAATTCCAGAATGACTGTTTGCTTTCAGCTGTGCGTATGCTGCCTTGAAGATTATGTCATATCTGTTATCGCAATAGGAAGCAACATGAGTACTGGGTAACTTACTAAATATAGCATTGTAAGTAAAAACACAAAAGGAAGGTACTATACATGATGCCACTTGTTCCACCCATCACTTTTCTTATAGAACATCCGATTTCATTGACAGTCTCTGCAGGATCATTCAGTGGATAACTAGAAAGAAGAATCGGGACAAAAAAGTAAAGTAAGAAAATGGAAGTAATAATGTATCTATTTTAATCAAATGTAACAACTAACATCAGCTATTGAAAGTAACAAGAATTTTTTAACGGCAAAAATATTAGACGCACCAGTTGCACGGTGCAACTGGTGAAATTTTGACTCAAGTTTGACCAAAATTTGATTCATTCACAAAAAAATCACATGATGAGAAGTCTTGGGTTAGTATGAACAAAAGTGTTAGTTTGTAGCCTGAATAGTATAAGTACTTTTTCAATATAATCATATGAACTAATACTTTTCGACCATTTTTTTAATCTGGACACGATGCATATGCGTAAAGAGGGGGAGAAAGGGGGGACAAGCAGAAAACGAGGCTCACCACTTTTTCATGTCTTCAACAATTGCTGAAGCACCTCTGTACATCTACAACATCACAGAAAATTAGAACTGCACCCACATCTAAATTCACATTCTTAAGAATCACAGGGAATAAATATAAAAATGTGGACACTCACAGTTGATCCACAGTCACCATCACCGACTTTGCTGTCCCATTCATTTAAACTGTCTCTAAGATTCATAACTGCAGTTGCTGCTGCTTCAATAGCCACTTCAAGAATATGCCCCTGGGGACTCAGCTGTTGGGGCCGACTCGATATCTACCCAAAAGTCGAACCAATTAAGAATAAAAATCATTTATAGGTCACAAAGATGGCCAATCCTTTGAATTTTAGACATAGAATTAATACTGAAACATTCAGCATTTCACTACAGCAGAAAACAGGAAAAAGCAAAAGGTTTGTAATAAGAATATTAATGTCCCAACTCCTACTATTTACTGATATTGTTCAAGATACAAAATATTTTCTGTGATGATAGGTATAGGAATACCGAGGTAACTTGCACAATAACAGAGGAATTTCTAAGCTGCCTACAACCACATGAGAAATGAATGTTTGAACAGAACCAGAATTAGGGCAAAAGAAGCTAATCCTCATGAAATTCAATGCTGAAACAAGGGCATTGTTGATGCATGCTTAGGAAAAAGCAAGAATAATATATTGGATTTACACCCAAGGACCGATCAAAGATCCCCAACCCAAGAAAAAAAAATAGGTGCAAGATACCTCATCATTCTTTTTCAAGCGAGATGGTGGAAGAGGAACAGGAATCTTGGCAGGTGGGCGGTTACCTGAGAGCAATATTGATCTTAAAATTAAAATATGATTTATCAAAATTCACTCAAGACTCAATCTTTTATTGACCATGAATTCAAATGTCCCCCAGAAGCAGAAACTTAGGCAAGTTGCAAGCCCATGAATGATGAATGCATTGAGATTTGAGAAGATACTGACCATCAGCACCAACAGGCCAACTTGGAGCCTTAGTTGGAGCATCCAAACGTTTTAAAATTGATGTGTCTGCCTTCATCACAGTAATTGAAAACCCTGAAAAAATACCAATTAAACACTGGTCTTGTCTCATAAGAATGCATTCTAGTACTGTGCAATGCATTTAACATACCCGCCATATCAAGAGAGGTCATAAATGAGCCGGTATACACTCTCTCAACAGCAAGCCCATGTTCTAGCTGCAGTCTAGGAACAGCCTTTCCAGCGGCAATCATCAGTTCCATAAGAGGAGTGGCCCCTAATCTGCAACCCAAAGAAATGACAATTTAAAAAAAGAAAAAACAGAGAAACACAAATGCAGTAGCAAGCTTTATATTAAAAATATTGCATACGTAGCTACAGACTTACCCATTGATCATGAGTACAACTCTACTGCCACGTGTTATAGGAACATAGTTTGTTTCCTGCAGATAAATATGATTAATCACAATACTCTGCAAAATTAGGTATAACAGGTTTCAAAATTGCCAAATCACCAGACAAAAGTTTACCAATTGATAATGCAAGATTTTCTCAAAAAGCAACCTGCACTTTTTTCTTTCCATTTAATTTTGTCAAACTGTTCCATTTAGGCTAATACAACTAGTACAACTAGAAGTTGTTGTGTCACTATCACTCATTCCTATTCTTAAGTCCACATGAGTTAAATCTAATGGATTTAAACATGCTATCTTTGTAAATTTTTTCTAGTTCCATGTTTATCTCTCAGCCTGCCTTTAATAACAATTTAGAGAATTGAAACCAAATCACATCAACCCTTTTTGCTTAAATGTGCATATCCTTTAAAGTTAAGTTAGCTCAAATATTGTTATTTTAGTATTTTACACACAGGCATAAGCGCCTGATAAAAGTAAAGAACTATACTATTTACATAATTCAGCAAGTCAATCTTATGTAAAGTAGAAAAAGTCTAAACTGTTTTATCTAAAGTAGATGTGGTTTTTGAAATAGTTCATTTCCCTGGGAAAGCTGCATAACATAAACATAATTCATATCTGGAAACCCTCCAATTATGGATGAAATATGGGAGAGACGAGACGACTTATTAGAAAATTCACATCACTGAATAGTCACCTTTATAATGTCATTATATCAGGTGAAGCTTATTAAACAGTACATGAATCTAAAATTTAAAGGCATACCGTTGACAATATTTGCTTAAGGACATGAGAGACCACAATGTCAACTGGTTGAAAGTCAGCCACAGCAGCACCTGGTTCTCCATGCTGAAAGACATGCAGAGGGTATCGATCACTTGCACGTAAAAGTGACATTCTGTATGAAGTAACTTTAGTATAAATTTCAATGGAATGTAATAACTGAGCAATGGCAACAAGCAATTCCCTAGGGTTAATTGCACAAAACCCCCTCGTGGTTTGGGGACTGTTGCACGAAATCTCCCTGTGGTTTGGAAATTGCACGGAAATCCCCTGTGGTTTATTAAATAAAGCTAATTCTCCCGTATCTTTTTTTCCGAATATTGAAGTCTTGAAACTAACTATGACGTAACGGGAAACAGAGGAAATAGATAAAATTGTTAAGTTGTTTCTGAAAAGGGGGAAAGTTAACTATATTTAATTAACCACAGGGGGATTTTGTTCAATCTCCAAACCACGCACAACATTTCCAAACCACGAGGGAGTTTCGCGCAATTAACCCCAATTCCCTACCAGGAAGTGTTGAAAAACAGAACATTTTTCCTATTCAAGCAATCATGACAAAAAAACGTAATGAGAACCAATGCTTGTCACTGAATTCAACAAATCAAAACAGAACATGCCCAACAGAAACTAAATATTCCAGCAAAGGTAACTTCTTACAATTCCAAGACCAAGCTCCATCTTTCCAGAGCCTAAACGATCTGAAGTTGATTGACCTGGTAATGTGCAAACAGACAACGCAACACCCATTGTGCCAACCATTTCTGATGCTCGTTTAGCTTCAGCAGAAACTTCTTCTAGAGAGAGACCAGATGCTGCTGCTGCACCAGCAATCTGTGTTTCGCAAATAGGATTTAAGATTTATCAAAAACAGAATATTTTTAAGATGTTTCATTAGACTTGAACCAGTTAAACCATCATAAATTTAGGCTATAAAATTCTAAAACAGCAAAGATTACAACACTAGTGAAAGGAACAGTTAAAGGAAACCAGTCATAAAAAGAGAACCAGACGCACAATATAACCATGTGCCATGCCAAGTATATATAGGATATCTTGCATCATTTAAAATGCTAGTAGATGTAGTTGCGATTTCTTGATCATCTGCATAATTCATGTTACTATATTCTAAATGCATAGATTTATCAGCATAATTTATGGTACTAGTACTGCTTAGTGAATAGCATTTTTATGGTTACTTTTCAGCAAACAATGAGCATAGCCTAAAGTTCTATTATTCATCCAACCATACATCAATAAGCATGCAGGAGTATATGGACATACAAATAGCTTCATGGAGGACAAGAAAAACATAAGCTTCTCTGAGAAACAAATAAAATAAAAAGATCAACACAACATGGGTTTAAAATAGAAAAAATTCACATTATTGAATCAACCTTATGGACAAGAATGGTTCCAGCTAAACCTCTTCTTCCAGCTATACCTCTTGGAGGTGGTAGAGCACAGTCATCACCAACAATTACCATCTGTTAACACAAATTATTGAATGCCCATATAAACTAACTTTTAAATTTGAGAATAAGCAAAGGTATTTGTATTTACATAGACAACATACCTCCACTTTATAACCTTCCGATTTGGCCTGCTCAGCCGCCAAACCAAAATTTAATCGGTCACCAGTATAGTTCTGTCAGGGAACAAAACGAGGTTTCATCAGGAAATTCTCATGCTATTTAAAAAAAAAAACATTCAGCAGAGTAATAGACCATAAGCAGGCTGATCTCCAAGAAGAATAACTGGAAATACGCAACACACACACACACATGCATATATATATGTACATGTCAAGCCTAATGATTTTCACACAAGTGAAACACAGATGCAGTATAATATCGATATATGTAGATAAAAAAAAGTAATATAAGGTGAGAAGATACAGTTTGACTTCAACTCAAAACTATAAATACCGTGACTATCAGAAGGCACCCTGGAGAACCAGTCACAGCTCGAATTCCCTGATGCCAAAAAAGAAAAACCATGATCAAGTAAGGAAGTTTAAAAAGGCAACTGATTCAAAGAGATAAAAGGAGGGTTCATTGCAAAAGTGGTACCACAAGAGTGAGGTCACTGCAAAAGTGCTCTTTTTTCTTCTTTTTTTTTTACCAATAATAGCCTTGACAGTGTAAAAAACTGTTTTGCAATTAAAATACACACAAAAGGACCATTTTCGAGCATGGGTACCAAAAGTGCAATGAGAAATTTCTTTCAGGACCAGTTTTGCAATAAACCCGATAAAAGGATGACATCATATATTAGCAAAATTTGAAGTATGCATACTGCAAGAATGGAATCAACGGGCGGTGAGGCAAAAACATCGCCACAGATTGCTGCTGTCAGCATCCCTTCTCCAACATATCCAGCATTAGCAGGTTCGTGACCACTTCCACCTCCTGTGTGTTAAACTTTCATCAGCTTAACACTTTTAATCAAATTGGAAGTTTGAAACTCCTGAAAGTGAACTTGGAGTTCATTCGTAGTATGCTCCAATGTAGAAGTTTGAGATTTTAACTCAAACAAACACATTTCTTTTTCATAAGCCCTATGCACAATCACTTGTTACATATCTCTTGTGAATCATCAATGTTAGCTCAAGTAGAGATGATTCAACAGGTGAAAAACACTCCCAACATGAAGATAGTTAAATTTGATATTAACATACATTTGGAAAACACGAGCAGTGGAGCTAGGTATTAGGTGTAGTGTAGTGGCGTACGATATCTATGATTATATATCCAAATTAATAGGCATAATAGACCATCACATTTTTTCACCAGAATAACATCTTATTGACAACCTTTACTTCTTACATGGTGAAATCTTATTTTATTATCCCAAAAGGTAACAAATATTTAGTCTGGACAATTATATACTTCAAATGGTAATTGGAAAATCTAAGTTTAAAATAATTTTGATGATGGTTACAATCAGATAGAAATTAAAACCAGTCAAAACAGAAACCGGAGGTATGGTCCCACGTAGTCTATGACGTTCCATATCCACATAATCAGAAGAATAATTGGAAAAAGGAAAAAACAGTTAGTGATGTCCCAGACCTGATATTACGGCTACTTTGTCGTATGTTGCACCAGACACATCAGCACGTAAAACAACTTTGACCTACATACCAAGGTGTGGCATTAGTTGGATGCAACACGTATAAGAAAACAAGGATTTGAGCACGGTGAAGCAGAAAATATTCATAATAGGGCCTTCTCATCCCTATGCATGCAATAAAAGTATAAGTTTCTTATAAATAAAAAATTACTTCAGGAAAACCATCCAAATATTGCAACCCAGGGTAGGCTTCGACCAACCCCTCAATGAATTCTGTCACGACATCTGCATCAAGAAATACGTAGATCAGATCTTTAATCACTCATCTGTTATGGAAATACCGCATGAAGTTGATTAGTGCATATCGAAAAATAAACATATCCCATAATCATCTCTCGTGAAGCTAAAAAAGGGAACACTACACATTCACACATCTCAAAATTCCATCCCCAACAAATGGAACATTTTAAAGATATCTAGACAAGAGTCCAATAGCTTGTCAGCAGTTATAAGCCTGCCAGAGCAACGTACAACACATGAAGCACGATGTACAGCATGTCAATCTTGTACGCAACACATCAGTAATGGTACATTCCATACACAATTCAAGAAAACACACAAGTAAAATCGCAAGAAAGTGAAAACAAAAAACTCATTGCGACTCCAAAATAGAAAACACTACACAGAGCACAATCCACAAATTAATTTCTGTACCAGAAACCAAATAAAGAGTCAAAGTCAAGAAAAAATAACTACAAATGCATGCATCAAATCCGCACACTGCTAGAAAAAAAATTAATGAACAAAGAATCAGCAAGGAACGAAAATGCAGAAGAAAAATGGGTGTGAAATTTGATATTAGAAAGAAAAGAGTAGCGTGTAAGGAATTATGTTCACCGTCTGGGTCGTTAATGAGTTTCTTGCTCTGAAAATCCATAGATAAATGCGAGCGTCAATTCCGATGAACAATCCCTAATTCCTTCTAATTGAAAAACCCCCCACTTTGTAGTGAGAGAAAACTGACAGAGGGTTTGGAAATTTTGGAGAAAAATGGCTTATATTGAAAGTCACCTGACTGTTGAATAATTGTTGATTTTAATGCAAATATGCAATTGCTTGTCCGAACAAGAAATCAATAAATAAATTGCAAATTTACAGCTCAGAGATCGTTACAGCGACTGTAGTATATTATGAAAAAATCGTGTTTTTATCCATGTTCAATAAGAAAATTTGCATTTATTATTTATTTATTCTGATTTTAAGTGCCACTCATTAAATCTCTGATCAACTATGTAAGATTATCAATAATTATTAATTATTAACTATTAACTATTCAAACTCAATGCATCACTCGCATGTCAAAAGAATAAGGAGTAGTATTAAGGGTAAATTCATTCAAACTCAAATTGTTAAATTATAAATGACCATAAAAAATTCAAGTACTTCTTACATCAATTAATTATCCTATTAATGTATAAATGACTAAAATATGTTACTAAGTTCGAAATATACTATACGACCAGTCACAAAACTTAATTTTATATACTATTTCTAACGTTGCAAACTTTTTTTTGTTAGTTTGAGTTTTAAATTTTTTTATTTTTACGGATTGAAGTTTTCTAACTGTCTTTCTTCTTCACCGTCCATTTACATTTTTTAAAATTTAATTAATAGTAATTTTAAATTCTCCTTTCTTTTAATAGATTTTTTCACTTGATATTAACCTAAATTTCAAATTGTTAAAAAAAAAATCAAATAGAAGGTATTTTGGTCAATTTTGTTTAGTCACTAGTTCATCATAATCACCAAATAAATCGGTCCGATTTAACAAATACAATTGGGTAGTACAAAAAAACCGGCCCGGGCAACCGCTGGATTCGATTTAAAAGATCATACAGTATTTGTAAATTGTGGCATACAGTATACTAATCCAACAAAGGCTAAACAATAGTGCCAACCAGATTCATAATCATCATTGTATCATATCTTCTTTCTTTCTTCTTCTTCTATCAAATTAATATGTCAATTAAGACAATTGATTCACTCACTCACTGCCTAAAATACACCTCCTCAGACTCTATCATTCAACCATGTGATGATGCTGCTTGCCACTTCTTCCTTTTCCGGCTCGAAAAGCAGATCGTGCAACAACCCATCGTACAGCTTGATCGATTTGTCACTCGATGAAGCCTCCTCGTGGAGCTTCCGCGAGGCTAAAGGGTCCGTCACCGAGTCATCCACCCCATGGAGGACGAAAAATGGGACTGTCAACCGTCTCAAGTTCTGCTGCAAGTACGCCGTGATTCGCAGAATCTCATACCCCGTTCTTATCCGAATCGACCCGGTGAACACTAATGGATCGGAATACTTCACAAGTAGTGCTTCTGGATCTCTCGAGACGGACACCCCGCCTTTATTTGCTGCCTTGAACTGAAATCTCGGCAACAAGTAGGCGAAAATTGGTGCTAGCACCTGTGCCAATTCAACATCATCAAAAATTACTATTAATCTTGGGAAAACAACTCATACTTTTTAGTAAAACAACTAATACCATTTAGATAAGTAGATAGATTCGTACCGCAAAAATTGGATGAGACGGCTGGACTCCAACGGCGGGTGAGGTCAACACGACGCCAGCTACATTTTGTCCAACTTTTTGATCAAGAACAGCCTGTTTATAGACAAGACGAGAGTTAGTTTAAAATCGGAGATGGTTTAGTGATGCAAGTAATTGATTCATACAGTATTCACAAAAACTTGTATTACACGGTATAATACATGAGGCGTGATACTTTTGCAAGTTTTTACGATACCTTAAAAACTAAAGTATCACAAAACTTGCAAAAGTATCACGTTTCATACATTGTATGAAACTGTCTCAAGCAAGAATCCATCGTCAGTATTATTACCTTCAAGACTATAGCTCCACCGGTTGAGTGTCCGAACAGGAAGCAGGGAACTTTCGGATTGTCAGCTAAAACTTTGCTGATAAGCATTTTCTACGCAGGAGAAGGAAAAAAACGAATGAGCATTGAAATTGGTATTTAGAATGAAGCGTTTGGTCTGAACCATGTGCATCAATAAAGCATACCGTATCAGCAACTGCATAATCGAGAGAATGAACGTACGCGTGCAGCCCATCACTTCCACCATGCCCTGTGATGAGGTAAAATATCAAGCAATGCATTCTACAAATCGGATGCAATAATAGGGTCAATCTTCGAATTTAAACTACTTTAGAACTGTGAAACAGCAAAAATCATGATTTTACGAGCAAGAATACATCATAATTTGAAGTACTTAAACATCATGTTTTTACTATTTCTCATTTAGCAAGCTAAAAAGATAGTTTCTTATAAATAAGAACTTCAAACATAGACTGTTACGACTTACCAATCCAATCCATTCCATAAACCTTGAAGCCATTTGCATTCAGCTTATTGGCAAAATCATTATACCTCCCACTGTTTAAAAAAGACAAACAGGTTAAAAAACAAAATAAAGCAACCAAATTAAGGTGCATTGGATAATTCATAAGGCACAAACCTGTGTTCGTTCAGGCCATGCAAGAGAACAACCACTCCCCTGCACACCAGGAAACATTTCAAAAAATCAACTTTTTGTTCAGCTCGTCTATTTCGAAAGATATATTAAGAAGAGTTGATGTGGAAACTAATTAGTGAAAATTGTCATTAATCCAAGGACTACATTCTCTTTCAAATTAACCAGAAATAACTAATTCATTACAGGACTCAGTGAGTTGAACCGAAAAACACCGACTATATCTATGTTTGCTACCGACAGAGATCATGTTGAAGAAATATTTTATGAATATCATTCATTTATTTTTACAATTTGAATTTAGGCACAGAATTTTGTTACAGTTACAGCCATGCCCTGAAATTCTAAGATGCAAGTTGGCAAATAGAAAGAAACAATGACATATGATATGATAATATCAAGTAGAAATACTGCTAATATTCTCTCTTACACCTTATCTACCCCTCCATTCCCTGTTGCAGATAAAGGGCAACTCTCGGGGCGCGTTCCGGTTAGATTGTGAGCAAGATAATTATACCCCTCCTCATATTCATTTTTAATGCACTCTCACAATTGTTGGATTTGATTGGAATGAATACAACAGACCGGATTAGATTTTCACTACCGTTAGATTTTATTATCATATACAATCGTTGCAAAAAAGTACATTGATTCCAACCGATTCAAATATCTAGAAACTGCGGTGCATTTGCTAAATTCAACAAGAAATTAGAAACAGCCTACAATATCATCAAAACAAAAACTAATATCTCTTGTATATGTGGTTTGTCATATTTCTGCACAAATTCTCTTGCAAATAATAAGACTAAATGAATTTATCCCCAAAACAAACTCTGAAATATTCAAGAAACACCCTATATATATCGAAAGAGATGATCAACAACAAATAAGGAACATTAATTAACAAATAAAAATGAAGAGAAATTACCTGATTTCAACGTTAACAGGGGTCCATGATTGTGTAAAAATGGTGTCACCTCTCGCAGAAACTAAGAAAAAGAAATCCCTGGAGCTATTTTCATCGCCGTTAGTCTCAATCACCCTCTGAACCGCCAACGCCCGCCGCGCCGCCACCTCTTTATCAACGGCGCTCTTCCGGTGCACCATCGCGGCTGGAACCCTAACCACCTTCCCCGGTGATGCCGCTTCCTTCACGCCGCCCGTTTTCTCCGCCGACTCCGGCAACACGACGGACCTCCGCCTCCCTCGAAACGGAAGCAGGAAAATAAGAAAAAAAGCGCTGATGAGAAGCCATAAGCTCCTCCAGACGCGAAGAGAAAAGAGAGCATTGATTCTCCCGCTGGCCCCTGACGTCAGCATTACGGCGGCTGCATCGTTGGTGGCCGATTTCGCCATTTTTTAAACTTCAGTTTTTTTACCTTTTTTGTTTTCGATATTTTGGCAAAATTCCTCACCAAGGAGAGCCGTTGTATTTCCCCTATAGCTGAAAAGCTAAGATTAATTTCTCAACTTTTAGAACACGAATTTTGCTTAATCCAATCTAGGTTTTTGAAATTAAAAAAATATAGATTTCGACTGCTGAATGCGCCAGAAAACGGAAACAAAACAAAACAATTAGTAGCAGTTATTATCAGGAATGATTTATTTGTCTGGGAGTTGAGGCACAGAAAAAAAATCCCTTATTTTTCCCTCCAAGAAGCTTATCCTGAAACAAAACAGGATAGAATATTAATTGTGATGTTTGGAAATTGGAGAGGAAAAATCGTAGTTGAATTGCTTTCTGTTTGGCACAAGAAAGCAGCTTTTTCGGAGAGGTGATAAAGAAGGTTCGAGAGAAATACGCAGCTCGGAGGAGAGTTTTAATGGCGGTCGACATACTGCCACGTGTCATGAGGTGGGCCCCACATTTCTTATATGCGGCGTTTGGTTTATGCTTTTCCTCCTCTCAGGCGTTTCATGTATTAGACACAGGGAATTTTGAATTTTCAGCACCACACAAAATATATTCTTCTGCACCAATAACTCCTTTTAATTACTCTCCCTCAAAAAAAAAAAAAAAAAACTCCTTTTAATTACTACCCCTCAAATCACACTATTCGTTGGCTTTGAATCGAATTGAGTTCCAAATTCATGGTGTAAATTTGAACTTAAATATTTACAAACTTAATCGAATCTAAATAAATCAATTTTTTTTATTTTACATTATTTTTTATTAAAAAAAATCTCAAAACTCTTACACTTAAAATTCTTACATATTTATTTCTATGTCGTTATACTTTTTTAAAAAAGTATTTTGAATTTATCCATTTAATAAAGTTGAAATAATCTCAAATTTTTTATTTTATTACTATGTTTTTTAGTTGAAATAATCAGTGTAAACACTGATTTGGAATTTTCAATCAATTTTATTAATTAATTATAATTTTGTTATATTTTTAATAATTACATATATCTAGAATTTTATTTAATCAAATAAGTTTAATAACATATTTTTATATTTATTATAAATACTAAGTGTAAATATTCACGAGGCTAACAAATCGAATATTGTTGAATCTGTGTTTGATGGTTGTGTTGAGGAGTTTTACTTAGCGAGCTCGAAAAAGTATTTTTTGAGTCCAGTTCTGAATAGTTCGTGAACGGCCTTGTTTGATTACATCCATATGTCTCCCATCGCGTTTAAATTGTCTTCTAAAAAATAAATAATACGGAGTACGGAGTAATATTAATTTCCATACTTATTACTCCTCTGTCCCTAAAAAGTTTTCACACTTTTCTTTTTAGTTTATTTACGAAAAGTTTACATACCCTAAAATAGAAATAATCATTTCAATCTCCACCCTCACAATATACACATATTTACCCTTAATGTCATTGCTTTTGGGGTCCACCATACACTTAATCCACCTACTTTATTTACTTTATATATAAAAGTTTACCAAATTACCTCTCAACACTCTTATCATTACATTTTTTTTCTTAAATCATGTGCTCAAGATTCCCCGTAAACTTTTCGGGGACGGAGGGACTAGTATATAGGAGTACAACATAAACAATAATTCAATTTCCATACTTATATATAATATATATAAATGACATATCACATTACATGCTTATTAGTATAATTTCCATATTTATATATAATAAATAATAATTCAATTTCCATATATACTTATATATAATAAATATAATATGACATATCACATTACCCTATATTTTTTTTATTATTTTTGATATCAACATTTTCAAAAGGTGAAGATAAATTTATGAAAATGTTTATAATACAATTTAATTTATTTTTCAATTAAAATCTTAGGAGGGTGTATTCAATTGAGATTCTGTTGGATTTTTTTGAACTTTGTGGATTTAGAAAATCGATAGACTCTAGGCAGAGTTTGCCTAACTTTTTTATTGATTTATATGGATTTTTATAGATTTGACAAGATTTTGAAATACACATTTTTTATTGATTTACATGGATTTCCATAAACTACGCCCCTAAAACCTATTTAAAAAAAAAAATTATTATTTATCATTATTATTCTCATCTTCATTTTCATCACAGTTATACCTCGACCTCATTTTCACATAGTTAGCAATACTAGTTCTACATGCATTAGCTTAAGTTCTTTGTTGTAGTTTAGCAATACTAGTTCTACATGCATTAGCTTAAGTTCTTTGTTGTAGTTGTCCTTGAGAAAGCAATTCCAAATTTTCTTCTTTCATGTCGAGATGTGTGAATCTTGATCTTCTTTATATTCGACTGGAAATTCATCAGAGCGACCTTCTTTCCGAAGAAAGTTATGTAATCCAGCGAACTTGTGAATTGCAATTTGAAAATACCAAAAATTCGATTGAATACTTGCATTTCTGGGATGACGACCTTGACCACCAAAATCTTTTAGATGATATCGAACACCACGTAATGGGGAATTGACGACGGTGTCCGATATACTATAATTTTTAAAGAAATAACATAATTTTAAAATACAGAGATGTAATTTTTTTCACGATAATAATGGTGGTGAAGAATCTGTGATGCTTATTAAAGAACATATTTAACACAATTTTTTTTTTCTCTTTTCAGGGTCTTCTAAGAGAATCCGTTGAAATCTCTACTTTTTAGAAGAGATTTTGATTAGTGAAATTTATTTATATTTTTGAAAGAGAATCCAACGAAATCCATAGAGTATTAAAATCCATAGATTGTTGAATACCTAAAAATTTCTAAAGACTTTTTAAAATCCGTATTGAATACCTCAAAATTTTGAAAGACTTTTAAAAATTCGGATTGAATACCCCCAGATTTTAAAAGTCCAAAAAAATCCAACAGAATCTCAATTGAATACACCCCCTTAGTTTACTGTTAAATATTTTGAAATAAAATATGACCCGCGTGGGTGGCCAACTTGCCTCGTGGTGCCGACATGGGTCTTCAAGTCATATAGGCCTGAAAAAAAATTAAAATCAGTATACTCCATTGTGAGGTTTATCTCAAATCCTCCTAGACAAGACGAGTGCTACTCGTCTTGTGAAGATCAGGTAGATTCTACTCTACTACTGTACTCGTCTGTTGGGCAGATCAGTCGAGGTACTTAGTTGATAGAAGTCTTCTGAAGGACTCAGCTGTTGGGCGTATCAGCTGGTGGAGTCAGACAAGTTAACTCAGACCAGATCAGATGAGTTGGAGGAGTCCAAACAGATGAGATGGGTGTTGCGAAGGACAAGACGAGTTGGGAAGACCAGACAAGTAGAGGTCTGACCAGACTAGTTGAGTTCTGTTAGCAGGGTTAATTTTTGGCTAAGTATGGAGTCGTCTTGTCTTGCGAAGACAAGTGAAGGGCAAGGAGGTCAATTCAGATTGGGTCACGCTGAAGGTGTGAGTTTGTTACACGGTTGTAACAGAATCCACGTGGCAACAGAGCACGCTTTCAACACACGCTGCAATCACCTTGAATCCTATAAATACCCCATTACTTGTAATTGTAATTCTTGACGCGTACGAGCATTCGTTTTGAGAGTTGAGAGTTCACGAGTGAAGTGAGGATAAATCCCTTTGCGAGTGATGAGTGTTTGTAAACATCTCTTGAACTAATCAAATTGAAGTCGTGTGTCCAGTGGATGTAGATCACGTTGATCGAACCACTTAAATCTTCTTGTGCTCTGTTTTTCTGTTTTCGTTTATATTTGTGAATTGCCATGCTTTCGTTGGATTGAATATTGGCCGATTATTTTGCTTGTGATTGGAGACGTCTAATCGGAGTCGAATTATCATTGACAATCGTAACATCCATATTAGAAATTTATATTTATCCAAAAGAAAAAAAATTATTACAGTAGAAATTTTTAGAGTTTATTGTTGCTTAGGTACAATTTCCACCACCCAACTCTATGTATGTGTTACTTTTTTTAAAAGTTTATTTTAAGTACAAAAACAATGTGAAAGACCCAAAATACCCTTCCTTACATTCACATCTCTCCTAAAACTCAAATTGCCCTTATTAAACAACTCCTCCCATCTTCTTCTTTCTCCTCTCTCCTCACACATTCTTTTATTTTTGCAGATGTCCCATCAATGCAATTTGAATTTCAAAACCTCTCTTAATATTACTTTATCCAATTTATCCTTCAACTCTAGTGCAAGAACTAGTCGAGGTGGCTGGATAATCGTGTTTTAGACGTTCTCGTCTGCAAAACTTCCGGCGGCGGTGATGGAGGCTCGGCGGCCATGGAGACTCAATAGCCATGGCGAAGGGTCGCCGCCAAAGTTCAAGGCGATGGAGGCTCGTCGGCCATGGCGAAGGTCACCATCTTCGTCGGAGAAAAGCACAGCAGCGACGGTAAGCCACGACGACGGACTTCGTCTTCCCCGACGGCCATGGCGAAGCAGGGGAGCTTGATGAAGACGGGCGGCGACCGTGGTGGGGCGGCGATCTGAAGAAGACGAAGCCGCCTCCATGGCCGACGTCGCCGATCTGCTTCGGACGAAACAGCCGCACTGCGTCGGAGGTGAAGACTCGCTCGCCGGAGGTTCTCCCACCCGCAACTCCGACGATCTGCATCTTCGATCTTGAAGAAGGCCTCCCCCACTGCGCCGCCGCCCACCTGTTCTCGCCTCCGACGCTGTACATCTCGCCGGAATTTTCTCAGACGGCGGCCTCGCCGGAGGTTCTCCCACCCGCCACTCCGACGATCTGCATCTTCGATCTTGAAGAAGGCCCCCCCCACTGCGTCGCCGCCCACCTGTTCTCGCCTCCGACGCCTCGCCGGAATTTTCTCAGGCGGCGGCCTCAAAATTGCTAGGGCATGGACTAGGGTTTCCTCACCCCATTGGGCCTGTTAGTGGGCTATTTTTTTATTTATTTTTTTGAATTTGTTTTTTTATAGATGCAAATAAATTATTCGTTGGTGCAATTAAAATTTTATTTGTTGATGCAAATCTTTCTTTGTTGATGCAAATTATATTTGCTCATTGATGCAAATGTTATTTTTATCTTTATTTTGTATTTTTTTTTATTTTGTGAGTTTTATATTGTTTTTTAATTTTTTGTGCATTTATTTTCGAATTTTTTGTTATTTTTCGATTTTTTTTTTTTTTTTGTTAATTAAAATTGATTGTTAGAAAAAAATGAATCTCACACATATTGTTTCCCAAAAATTGATTGTTACCCAAAAAAATTTACTCAAAAAAAAATATTATGCATCAATGTTTAAATGTTTAAATTTTTTTTTCATTTTTCGAATACAAGATCATCGTTTTTGGTACATGCTTCACTCTGTTTGTTCTTTTTTTTTCCCATTATTTCACAATTCAACCAAAATAAGCTCAACTTTTAAAAAAAAAAATACAAAACTAAATTCTCAAAAAATACAAAGAAAAATTCAACAACGAAAAAAATAAATTTGCATCAATGACGGTAAATTATTTGCATCATCGGAGAAATTATTTGCATCAACAAATAAATTATTTTGCATCAACGAATAAATTATTTTGCACCAACAAATAATTTATTTGCACCAACCGTTCCAGTAAAAAAAATAACATTTTTATTTCATATAAAAAGCAATTCTAAGTGTCTTCAAGGGTGTTTTAATTGAAAGAGTGGGGGCACATTAGGGGTGGGAAACCTTAGCCCACTAGCAGGCCCAAGTGGGATGTGGAAACCCTAGCCCCTACCCTAGCCGCCGCTAGAGAAAATTCCGGCAACAATTTGTGGAAGAAAAAATCCGGCCTTCGTCTCCATCTTCATCTTCATCGACCGTCATCGTCTTCAATTCCGGCAACAATTTATGGAAGAAAATTCCGGCAACAATTTGTGGAAGAAAATTCCGGCAATAATTTGTGGAAGAAAAAATCAGTTACAAATCCAAAATAAAAAACCTCACCATCGTCTTCAAAAATCAAAAACCAAAATAAAAAATCAATTAATAGATACAGATCAAAAACCATCGTCTTCAAAATAAAAAAAACATCACCTATGAAGAGTTTCTACAAATATATCCATTCTTGCCCATCCAAAATAGAACATTTCAGATTTGGGGGCGGCGGCGGCCATGGCTTCTTCGCCGAAGTGCTGCAGATCGAGATCGTGAAAATGGGTGCCAATTTTAGGAGCCGATCTGTAACGGACTCGCCGGTTCATCTCCTTCGCCACCCACAGATCCATCATCGTCTTCAGATCCGAACGGCGGCGCCGCCATCAACCACCATCTCCCCGTCGTCGATCTGTCTCGGGGCTTCGTCTTCGTCGCCTTCGCCGGAGGTCGTGAAGACGAAGGTCGTAGCCCTGCCTTGGCCACAGATCGCCCGAGCTTCAAGGCGGACAACCATGGTGGGGGCGTCGACGGCGATGGTGGTGGGCCGTCTTCGGCGGAGAGTTGAAGGCGGCGAAGTGGGCGGCCTTGAGAGAAGCTTTCATCTCTCCGACGAAGCTTCATCGTCTCCTTCTATAAGAAAATTCCATGGTGGGGGCGTCGACGGCGACGGAGCTTCAAGGCGGACGACCATGGTGGGGGAGTCGTCGGCGATGGTGGTGGGCCGTCTTCGCCGGAGAGTTGAAGGCGGCGGCCATGGTGGCGACTATGGTCAGAGTTTTGGGTTATTTGGGATTTTGAATAGGAAAGACGAAGGAGGTGGGCTGAAGGAGAGAAAGAGGAGAGAGAAGAAGAGAGAGATGGGGTGAGGGTGAAGTGTGTAAAAGTTTCATTCTACACTATAAGGGTAAGAATCTTATCTTCTCCTATAAGGGCTAGGATGTAATCTTGGCACCCAAATATCACCTATAAGAGATTTTTTTCTTTTGTAGCACTTAATGGGTTTTTCCAACTCCAAAAGACACTAGAATAGAAATGCCCCAAATTTTTATACATACTACAAATTTATCTAAAAGAAATATAGATAAGTGTGTATATACAAGAAGTAATGACTTGGCAGCGAGTGCTACATCGGATGCACACATAATATTAAAAGAGGGGTGAGACTGATCTACACTCGAGTCCAGCTTTCAACCGTCTCAATCGCGAACATATGGAACAATTCACGTATAATTATAGAGATTCAATTATAGTCGAATAATAATACTTTGTTTATTTTACTGCAATGTATGTACACTTGAGTATATATAAGTGTAGACCTTAAAAGAGTGGGCCGGTCCGTTTAAATCGTAAAAGAAAAAAAAAATTAGGGCTAAAATTTCTTATCATATACTCATACTTTTTTTTTTTTTTTGAAATGAATACTTTAGCTATATGAATATATACTCAATTCATTTTTCTTCAATATGAATTTCCAATTTTACAATTTCATTTTGACATGTTTTTCACTCACTCCAATACATTCTCTAAAATTAATTATTGCATAGCCGATGGAAAAATAAATTCAAACAACTAATATATATACACCAAAAAAATATAAAAAAATTCCCAAATATTACACATCAGAGTAAAGCTGCTTGGACCTAGTCCATTTGTGCAAAACCTTACCAAAAACATCATAAAACACTATCTCCGCATCACTTTTTGCTATTGAAACAGACATAAAACCTTGTCCATCATAGAAGAATTGTAGCCCGTCGTCACTCTGATTTTTAATATCCCCTCTCCAAGCCTTCGATCCTGCCCCGCTCGTCAAAAATTGAATATGGCTGTAAACGGATCGAAAATTTTATATTTTGAAAAAGAATTACCTTCCTTTTTTCCCTTATTGAGATCAATTAATAAAGAGATTATTATTATCGTACCTTTTATTATCACTAATTCTTTCAAGACAATGATCGTGACCGTTCATGTAGAAATCGACATTGTTTGCCTAAAATGTCCATTAAAAAAAGTTATAATTAAAGCAATTTAATAATTGATATGTCGAAACACATGCATTCTATTATGAATAATAAACTAAATATCATAAAACACGTTAATGTGTTAGTTCCAATAATGTGCCCGTTTCGGTTCCAAAATCAGCTGTTCTTGGTTTTCTTTTTCGTACATTTTTTTACGATTCCAACAGACACTAAATTTCGTTCCTTAATTTTACACACGGACTATTCTCGATTAAATATATCATATTGAATGTATTAAGTCACCTGAAGAATGGGAAGAAGGTGCTTCACAAGCTCCGGTGTGTCACCATGATGACCTATGCTTCGGATGGCATGATGACCCACCACTATTTTCCATTTTGCCCTTGATTCGTTCAATGCTATCTCGAGATCCTATAACGAATGCAAGAAAGATAAATATCTCGACGAATAATAACACATAAAATTAATTTATTTAATTTTGACAAATTACGTACCTTCAATGCATGGGCAGTGTAGGACCTTGTAGGGATCACACCACGCCAATCATACTTATGATCTTCTGGTTTTACAAAATAATCAGTCACAAAAGGTGTGGTATCCACGAAGAATAACTCAGCAATTTCTGTCAAAAATAAGATAATTTTTTTATTTAAAAATTTGAATTAATTATATACTAAACATTTCAATGAGAAAAAGAAAGAAAACCTGCATTAACTACAAAAGATCTCAAACAAAGCCATCTGCTATCAATTTTGCGAAGGCGAGGGCTCATTTGTGCCACTGCATCTCCCCTGTAGTCATGGTTTCCTAAAACTGAATGCAAAATTTTAACATTTCATCATCATACTATAATAAAAAAAAAAATACTCCCTTCGTCCAATTTCATTATTCTCATTTTAATCGTCCAATTTCATTATTCTCATTTTAATTCTTTTGGTCGTCAAATTTCATTATGTTAATTCTCGTTCGAAAGATAATAGTGTACAATACTATTTAGTATTTACACTATTTTATCTCCATGTCAATATTTATCAACTTTATACATAAAATTAATCAGTATTAATTGAATTTGGACGTAGGGAATACTAATATTAGTGAAAAGGTAATTAAAATTACCACTAAACCACTTGGTTTGAAGGCTGTCGGCTGTATAAATATTGGTAAAAGATTCTACAAAGTTAGGATCTGTGTCCCCTTCTAACCCATTATCATAGAAATTGTCACCTGTCGAAACTACAAAACCTATACCTAATTCTTCTCCAACTCGTCCCATCTGCACATATCAAAATAAATAAATCAAAATTAAAATTGTGTACATTTATACATTTATATAACGATATGTGTATTTATCCTTTTAATTTAAATTTACTACTTTAATAATAATTTTGTGTGAAATATACCTAAATTGTAAATATATTTTTATCTTAAAAGTGTAAATACTGAACCTTTAAACTTAAAAAACGTGTTTTTCTTTTTTACCCATAAAAAATTATATTCACTTATAAAATTCTACGAAACAAAATAAAATGTAGATTATAATAAAGTGAATGTTTGTTTCATACATGATACCATCAGAATCATAAAACATTTGGAAAAAGAAAATATGAAACCTGAAAAGCAACTTCAGATTGGTTAAATTCTCCCCTTCTTCCCCAATCTCCAAGGACCAAAAAGCTGAGACTTCCATCGCCTTTAGAGGGATGTTCAAATCTTGGAAGCTTAGCTGAAATTTGGCAACAAAATAAAGAGATTGTAAAGAGGCAGCAGAATACAACCATGGTTTTTTTCGAATAAAAACCCATTTTTATTTTTTTATTTTAATTTTTTGGATCTCTCTCTGACTGAAAACAAAGGATTATAAATCAGAGAGAAAAATATTAAAAAGAAAGAAAATTAAGAACCGAAAGAGTAGTTCCTGTTCTATGATTATTTTTCTGGGAAATTCAGAAATTTTGCACATATATAGACACACTATTTATTGGCTTAGCGAGGTACATGCAATGACGTGAGAATATTTTTAGTAGAAACGACAAACAACGCACAATTGCTTTTCATTCATTTAATTGCATCTTTATTCTAGAAAAATCATTCATTTATTTATATATTAACAAAAATCAATACAAATGACACAAACAACGGTAATTAAGTGTGCTTATTTCGTTCTAAACTGTTATTTCCACTCAAAAAATTAATTTGCTCTCAAACAAAAGTTAATATTCGTATTAGCAAAAAAAAAGAAAAAGAGTTGTAGCAACATGGTGGAATAAAATAAAAATGGATAGTAATCACATAATGTTGGAAAAAAAAGGTTTAGTAATTTATAAGATACAAATTTGTATGCAATATTAACATAAATTAGATAGAAAAACCCACTAGTCAAAATTGGTCAATAGTTTAAAAAATGAGTAGATCTCATGTAAATGAACTCCCCTCTATTTTTTCAAGTATCATTGTGTGTAATGTACAAAATATCAATGTTTAGCCTACAAAATGTCATAGTTTAAAAAATAATGTACTTAATTTTGTGTATTGTTCATTTCAAAATAATTATACAGTTACATTTTTTATACGGTAGGATAGCTCAAGTGGTTAGAGAACCACTACCTAGGCCTTAGGTCCTCGGTTCGAGTCATGGGGAAGGGAAAAAGGGATGAATGACAAAATGGGTAAATAAGTGATAATAGGGGTGAAGATAAAATAGTATAAATAGTACTATTGTTTACAAAAGAGTATGGACATAATAAAATTGAATAACAAAAAAAGAAAAGTAGAAATAATGACGGAGGAAAGAAAAGTAGAAATAATGACGGAGGGAGTAATATTTAGTCATTAATTTTTATTTTTTTTTGTTTAAAATGCTTTTGAAGTTACATTACTTCAATTAATTTTTTTATGGGTGCGGCTAAAGGCACCCGGCGATCCTATGAGTACACCCAGGAGATGAGGACACACGCCAATCGGATGAGGACACCCACCTGGAAAAACCAAAAATGCCCTCTTCAAATAAAACCTTCCTCTTCCTCTCTCTTTCTCAAAAATTGAGACACCCACAGTCGCGCCGCCCTCCCTCTTCCACTCCGCCAACGCCGCCCTCCCCGTCGCGCCGCCCTCGTTCGCGGCCGCCCTCCCCTGCAACCTCGTTCGCGGCCGCCCCCCTCCTCCCCACAGCCGCGGCCGCCGCCCTCCCTTCTCCCCTTCGTCGCGGCCGCCGCCCACCCCCTCCTCCCCTTCGTCGCGGCCGCCCTCCCTCCTCCCCTCGTTCGCGGCCGCCCCCCCTCCTCCCCTCGTTCGCGGCCGCCGCCCTCCCTCCTCCCCACAATCGCGGCCGCCGCCAACCCCCTCCTCCCCTCGCCGCCTCGCCGCCGCCGCTAACAACAGGTAAGTTTAGGTTTAGAAAAAATTAGGGTTTTCTGGGAAAAAAAAATTAGGAATTTTTTTTAAGTTTGTGAATTATTTTCGAACATAGCGCGTTTGTTTTGGAAAAAAATTCGAACAACTTGAGTTTGTTTTGGGAAAAATTTCGAACAAGATGTTCGATTTTTTTTTTCGGACAAATTTAAGTTGTTTTGAAATTTTTTTCGAACATATTGTGTTTGTTTTGGAAACAATTTCGAACAATTTGATTTTGTTTTGAAATTTTTTTCGAACAAAATGTTCAATCTTTTTTTTCGAACATATTGAGTTTTTTTTGAAATTTTTTTCGAACATGTTGAGTTTGTTTTGGAAAAAATTTCGAACATGTTTGTTTTGGAAATTTTTTCGAACAGTTGGTGTTTTGGATTAATTTTTGTTGCAATTTTGGAGTTTTTTTTGTTGAATGGTGGTGGTGGTGGTGGTGGAGAGGTGGAGAGGTGAAGGTGGTGAAATAGAATGAGTGGGTGTACTCATTCTTATTTTTTTCATAAATTTTAACCTAGGGGTATATTGGACATTTCACAGGTTCTGAAAGTTTAAAAAAATGGTTGGTGGGTGTACTCATAGGAAATCTGGGTGCCTTTAGCCGCGCGCTTGACCTGGGTTGACTAGGCCCAATTAGAAGAAGTTAACTTGGGCCAGTTATTTGGCCCACTGGGCCTCTCGTTCTCCTCCTTCCTCCTGTTACTGTAAATCTAGAGAGAGAAAGTTGTGGTAGAGAGAGAAATAGATTGATCGAGCGGGCGGCGAATTATTGGCGGTAGAGATGAGACTGCGGTACGCAATGGTGTGTTCGTCGAATCAGAACCGGAGTATGGAGGCGCATGCGGTGTTGAAGAGAGAAGGATTCGACGTGGCGTCCTACGGCACTGGCCAACACGTTAAGCTTCCTGGTCCTTCCATCAGAGAACCCAATGTCTACGACTTCGGCACTCCATATAAGCAAATGCTCGACGACCTCCGCCGCAAGGACCCCGAGTTGTAAGCTTTTTTTCCTCTCCCTCTCTGTTTTTTTTTTTTTTTTTTTTTGTTATAAGAAGAATTTGCAGTTTCTAAAATTAAATTTCAGTTAGCAGATGTATTATTCTGTTTTTTTCTTTCTTCTGCAATCGTATTTGAGCTGCTATACGATTAATTTTTTTTAATGGAGTATTAATTGGAAAAACACATTCAGAACATGCGCCAAACTAAATGAATTAGCCTAGTTAGGGTTCGTGAGAAATGAGAAAAGCAGGCTGAATGTTGTGAATCGATATCAATCTAAATAAAACGCATTATACAGATTGATAATGTTTTCCATACACATATTGAAAGACAAGTTTTAGGATTGCTTCAATTTTTGTTGAAGAGCTCAACTCGAGATGTGAAGGAACCAGTGGTTGAAAAGTGGAAAAAATTAGAAGGCAGTGAGGAAACTAATTATTTAAACAGAGAAGAAACCCCTTGACATTTGTATGTGGCATCATTGGTGAACAAATAACTATGCTGTGCTAAAATGAGGAGATTTAGACCTCTTGGATTCTATAATGATATACTACAGATGATAACTTTGGATGGACCAGTGATTTTTGGTGGCGTGTACAATCACATCGGTAGCTTGACCTCAACCGAACTCAGTTTTTTTGAACTCGGTGGGAACTTAGTAAACTCAATCTTTACTCGATACCTTTAACTAGGGGTTTTCATTTTGTTTACTTAATAACACAAGCATATTTGCCCGATTTTTTCTGTGCTACCATGCCCTGCAGTGCTTTAATGCCACATGCTTTAGAATAATGACAGTGAACATAGGTGTGCATGTTGAAGGTGAGATTTGTTTTGTTGATATTATAATAAGTCAAGTATTCCAATTATACAGGTATCGGCGAAATGGAATATTACCAATGCTAAAGAGGAACGTATCTGTAAAAACAGCCCCTCAGCGTTGGCAAGAAAATGCAGCTGATGGTGCATTTGACGTGGTGCTCACTTTTGAAGAAAAAGTTTTTGATATGGTTCTTGAAGGTTCACACGTCACACTCGTTCTTTATGTTTGTCTATTTCTGGAGGAGGTTACTCCTAATCTTGTCTTTATAATTGATGAGTTGATATGTGGTAACTTGTAGATCTCCATAATCGAAATCACGTTGCTTTGAAGCCGGTTTTAGTTATCAATTTGGAAGTAAAGGATAACCACGAGGAGGCAGCTGTTGGTGGTCGATTTGCTTTACAATTGTGTCAAGAGGTACATTATCAACCTACATTTATTTAACACTAGTTTTTGACTAGTAATAACTAAGTATATGATGCTATGCAGCTGGATGCTATTGAAAATTGGGAGGAATGTATCGATGATGTAATCATAAATTTCGAGAGACATAACCACAGGAAGCTCGTGTACAGCATCTCTTACTATTAATCGAGTGTCTGCATTTTACGTTGTGCATCGGAGGGTATTGATTGTTCATGTGGAATTTACTCGAGCTTTGTGATATCTTTCTGTCAAATTATCACAAGAAGCAAATTTGTTTGGACCGAAGGATTAGAAATATATGCTTGTTGCCAATGTTGTGCCCCTTTTTTCCCGATGTATCATGAATTCATGATCCCTATCCTATAGTATGTAAAGTAGGCAGTTCTAATCGAAATTAATTGGTGATAGATGAAGTAGCTCTCTAAGTTTGTATCTCTATTTCTTTGATGTGGTACAATTCATATTTAACACACGCACATATATATTCCCTCCGATTCAATTTAAATGTAATAAAATCCAACCCCCCGCCCCCCTCCTCTTTTTTCGCTTGGAACATGCAGATGAATAATTATAATAGATAGTGATGTCAACAGCAAAATAAGAGCTGATTGGATGAAGTGGAGCAAAATATTGGGCACCTAAGATAATTTACATACACAAAATGAGTGTAGCAAAGATGCACGTGCTCGGTGGATGTGGAACAAAGATATTCGCTCTAATGTTAGATGCTGCCTCCCATTAAATAGAAGATGCAAGAACATCGTTTACGGTGGTTTGAACATGTAAACTTTAAGTCTATAGATGCATATGTACATTGATTAAAGTTGATGGACGACCAAAAATGCATATGTACATTGATTAAAGTTGACGGGCTTAAGTTTCTCAAGAAGAGCACGAAGACGACCAAAGAAGACGTGTCTTAAAGTAATACGTATAGATTTGAAGACTAAGAGACTTAATGACTTAAGTTTCTCAAGAAGAGCACGAAGACAACCAAAGAAGACGTGTCTTAAAGTAATACGTATAGATTTGAAGACTAATAGACTTAATAAAGATTTATTCAGAGAGAGAGAAGCATCCGAAGATTATTAATTTGTACACATGACTCAATGTGATTTTATAATGGATTTAGGTATCCTATCCCAACTATATGAAATTAAAAGCTCAATTTATTTATTTGTTTGTTACCTATTAAACTCACTCGACCTATTCAGAAGCTAGCAAGATCGTGAGACATGATTAAAACTCAATAAATAAATCAATCAAATTTGATAAACGACCAAGTTCAAACTATCAAAAGTTTAATCCAGACAGACATCTGGAGTAGAATGGAGTATATGAGAGAGTTTCAATTGGTAGAGATGCAATAAAACAATGAGCCTATAAACAGAGCAACAATTTCTGTGCAAATCATCTTTAATTGGTTAAACATGTGCAAGCAAGTAACTGCTTTGAAACACTAGTGATGATTTACCCGAAAACAATATCGGGATTTTGGATACAAACATGCCAAACGTATCACAACACATAGATCATAGCCTCCCTAAAAACCTACCTCCTACAAGCAATGCCATCACCTATCAACAAATATGGCTTGTTTGGTTAGGCAACTTCTATTCTTTTGAAATCCTTTTCATCATGATACATTTATCTTCTTCTTCCATAGTAAATACCAGCACCTGAATGAAAAAGATGCCGATGACGTGGCCCACCCCTATGGTGTCCGTCCCATGTGTGACCCCCCCTATTTCCAACTTTACCCCCACTATGACTCTGGTTTAGTGGTTGCATACCTCCATTGATTTCCTCCTCTTCTCTGTCGTTATATTCCAACACAAGCCGCTTTATGTCTTGTTTCTCTTCAAGCTCAGCGGCTTCCTTTTGTTTTGTGCTCTGTACCAGAGAGCAGTCTTGAGGAATATACATCTGCTTCGTTTGTTGCTTGTTCCCACGCTTCACGAGCACCTTCACCCGCACTTCTTTAGTTCCTCCATTCCCTTCATCCCCTGTCTCATCACCACTTTCACCTTCACCCCCTCTTCCATGGGCCGAGCCCTCGAACAAGTTCATCGGTATCATCATGTTCATCGTTGGGCGTGACCTCAATTCCAACTTTCTAGAATCTAAGCTTTCCTGCATCCATTTAAATAAATAGTTTGCATAAGACTATGCAACTTATTAGAGATAATATCAGAGAGGGTAAATGTATTTTTTGTCCCTTAATTTGCACCAATTTTGATTTTAGTCAGCTAACTTTTTTACTTTGAAATTTGACACTTAAGTTCACAAAATTAAATTTTTTCGTCCTTTTAGTCAGTTAAAAGGAAAAAAAAAAAAAGAATTTTTTTTTTACCTGTCCTGTAACTTTGTCCGTGCCCAATTTTAGTTTGGTATGGTTTTACTTTTTCAATTTTGGTCATTTTTATGTCCAATTACAGTCCCCTACGTTTTTACCTTCTTTCAATTTTGGTCCTTTTTGAACCAAAATTGAAAAAAATAAAAACATACAATGCTAAAATTGGACATGACCAAAGAGGTACACGACGTTGTGATATTATCTCACTTATTACCATAGATAATGATAAAAAGAAATTAAAATCTTGCCTGCATTAGGGCCCGCAGTTCTCGGTCAAAATCAGCAACCTCCTCAGGATCTACATTGGGCACCTTTTGCCTAACGCGTACCTCATCGTCATCTGAAGCGGGGCCACCTCCATCGTCAGAATCATCTTCACTTTCACAAACCTCGTCTTGATCCGTCTCTTCATCATCGTGATCAACGTGCTCCGTGGTGCCACTTCCGGAGTCACTATCCGTCTCCCCAACATCATCTTCGTGCAATTCACCGTTTTCCTCTGTGCCATTGCCAAAAATTTGTCCATTCACAGATAGAGTGCCAGAACTTGTTCTGCTTCGGGGCTTTTCCGAGCTCTCGTTGTGAGACTTCTCTGTTGAAACTCTGTGCTCAAGCTCTTCAAATTCAACTAAAGCAGCATTAATCTCTTCGAATGATGAATATCGCATCATTTTTGGTCTCAATTCAACAAATAAGTCCTGAAAAGTTGTCCATTTGTAAGACGATTGAGAATAAGCACGATATATGGAAGCCCAACTCAAGTTGAAACCCTTAAATCAAAAAATTCACTAAATTCAAGTTTAATCATGACAAAAGATCTCAACCAAGGGCCTACATTTTCCTTCCATACATATAAATCTACTAAATAGATTATGCAATAATTTGGTTGACATATATATCCCAAATTCATTCACTGAAATAACTGCAAAATGCAATTCGGTAGACAGGATATTAAAAGCTGACCTGCAGATCAAACTCAATATCCAGGGGAAGAGCGCCTTTGCTAAGGATGTACCTCTGGAAATGAATCAAGAATCGATCAAGCTTCCTTTTTGACGAACCTCTATCAAAATAATGGCCACAAGTCTCAAGAAGTATGATAACCATTCTGATACGGAAACAGTCTTCTGGAGGATCCAAAAAATCTTGCTAGCATCATGACAATAAAACAACTCATCAGATTGCTTAAAGTCCCGAGTGTATAGCAAAAAACAAGGATAAGTATGCACAACTACAAAATGCCAAGAGACAATTTCTGTTCAACATGGATTTCAAGCTCCGTCATCAAATTCAACAGACTTCATGTATTAAGGAAACTAATGGCACAGAACCTCACAATGACAATGATCACCAGTCGTTATGGAATACAACATAGTCAAAATGAATTCTTGTATCTCTAAATAAAGAAGCATATAAGCATAGTAAGAATTACCTAAAAAGGATGGTGCCAAGAACAAGATCACAGGTCAAAAGGAAGTTTGATGTGCAAAACAACTAATGGTAGATCATTGAAAACAATTGCCAAAAGATTACCCAAACAATTATCTGCGACTCCAAGGAATTACGAACATTATATTTCGGAAGGTATTCAGAATTACATTCATAAGTATCATTAGGAGAATTAGGTATTCAACATGAACACAACAAGTTCTCATGTAGACATGTTCTAATCAACAGAGCAGATATTTCAATATGAAAATTCTAAATTCACCAAAGCTTCTACAGTTTATCCTAAAATGCAACTAAAAAAAATTGAATTTTTCGAACTTGTCAAAGACAGGATTGGGATTAAATTCTGCACCGTAAATTTGTAAGCAATAAATATACTCACAGCATGAGAGATTTTTCATAGTAATGGAGAATTCCTTACCTCTGTTGTCCCATGGGCAAAAGTAAGAACCAGATAGAGGGCATCAAAAATGACAGATGAATCCACAAGTTCATAGTTGTACAGTTCCCCCAAGAAACGCATAAATGCAATGCGTTGTTGCTGCATTCCATAGTCATTCAGCTCTAATCCCACTCTAATTTCTTCCAAAACCTGAATGGAGAAAGAGAATTGCTCAGTGTGAATCCTATTTCTCTAAAATCCACCTATCAGACATGTAAGATTCACACTACACAGATAATACCTTTGTCCCATTTTGTCAACGCAAGATTATGAAGTAATTGAACAAATTATACTCTTTTAGCCAAGATATCCACATATGAACTCAAAGAGAGTGAAGACAATAAACTTAACGTTGGAGATATCATGCAGATACTGTGACTCTTGATTTCATTTCAGAACTACTGACACATTTTATTCATCCAAAGACGAAGAAACTGCACCAGAACTTGAGAATCTAATGCTAAATTGTGTTAAACTGATAATCATGCAACAAGGACCACAGACTATCAAGCCCGTGAGCAGACAAGTACGCTTGTTCAGTATTTTGTTAGTTAGTAGGCCACTGCACTAAGAAGAAAGTGTATGTACACAACTGACTGGAAGCTACCCTATTAAATGAATATCTATTCAGCCAATTACATTTACTGTACCTGTATATGAAAGACATCATATTTCATAATCTAGAGTAACATAGTAAAAAATCTTAGAAATCCAAACTTTACGAACACATATTCCAGTAAACAGATTAAGGCAACATGGTGGATACTACATCGCTATATAGTATATGCACTTTGTTAATCCAACGGTTCACAATGCAATCTGAATAATTGTAAAGGTAAAAAATGCCAAGCATTAGAGTTAGGCACCAACCTCATCAACAACAGCAATGGCAAAGTCATCATGATAGCGACTCAGACCAGCAGTAAGTGATGCAATCAAATGAATCTGACCATATTTTCCTTTGTGAACCTTCAAAAAACACTTCAAAAGGTATGCCTCACATTCACTCCAAGGAAGCTTACGCAACTGTCGCAGCACATGCTCAATGGAAGACTTATCAAGATCTGAGAAAATTAGTTTCCTAATATACTGTAACATACACCATATACAAGGTTAAAACCACGTTTAGACAATACTATAAATCAAAAAAGCCAATAAAGAACAGGTCTACCTGATGCAAAGGAGGACGGACTTTGGAGACTCGTGCAGATCTCTCTGGGGGTTTACATAAGTAATAAGCATTTTCAACCATGGTGCTTTGACGGGGATCCAAATTCTTGACATTTTTCAAGCGCATAAGTATTTCTAACATGTTTGACATACGTACAGCGGTCTCAGGGGACCGGTAGAGAAAGCGACCACACGTCTCAAGGAGATTGCAAGCAACATCAATATTATGATGAGTGAAATCATCCAAACAAGCCTGAAATCAGATAAAACTGTTGCTGAAGAAAGAAGATACTGCCTCAGCTAGACCATAATTTACCTACCAATCTAATTGGAAAAACATTTGTTACATTTCGAAATGTTTTTATGAATTTAATTCATTGCAAGAATAGAAATGAAGCCTAAGACAAGCGGGATACACCAAAATCCAATAGTTGAATGTGTTGCTTTAACCAAAGTCAGAAAACAAAAGATCTGTAATATCCCAACTGATGGGAGAGAAGACTCAATGTAGCAGCAATCAGACGAAGCATAACTGTTTAGACAAATAAGCTCCTTGTGCACCAAGAAAAGCTTAATAAAGACTGAGCTAGATTTTTTTTACAGACATGCAATAAACTTTTCCATACCTTTAGACAGCTAAATATTAGGCTGGCAGGAGCAATTTTAAACTTGCAAAGTTCTCCGATAAACCGGATATTCCTTATTTTTGTTTCAATATTCATTTGATCCTGCAAAGTAATAGGGCATATAATGTGTTATCTGACAAGAACACATTGTAATACAAAAATAATGCACGTAAATCAGCCTATATATACCTTCTTATTAATTAATGCGTTGAATTCTTCCTCCAACAGTAATAAGAGCATGGATGATACATCTTTCATACAGGTTGACAGTGTAGCAACCAGGCGTGAGTAATATGGCAACAGCTCCAGAGATGTCCTTGGAACATTGAACAAAGCCCTCACGAGCTTTTTCCTAGTGGACTTTGAATTCAAATAGCAAAACTCAACCTGGAAATTTAGATGACTAATATGAGAGATTCATCCAAACTTATACTAGTGAAAATAGCAAAGAGAAGTTTAAAGAAGCTTGAGCAGGGAAAACAAGATTTACTGTTAGTTGATCAATCAGATCGCGGCTCACACAGCTAGGAAGTCTATGCAGCAGAGATTCAAGATTTGTTCCATCAAGACCTTTAGTTTTATCCTTTTCAATTTCTCTTCTTTCGGGATCCTTCTCTTTTCCTTTCTCTTTGTCAATGTCTTTGGCCTTCTCCTTCTCCTTTTCTTCTTTATTGTTATCTTTGCCCTCTTTATCCTCAGATACAGTTGCAGCATCAACAGGAACCTCGGGACTTTCTTGTATCGATGTTTGACCTTTATCTGATTCAGATACCATATCCTTCGAAACAAATAACCGTGTCATCAAACATCCCATAATTTGTTAAAAAAACTCAGCATTACATTATACTAATATGACATGGCAAAATTTTAAACACTGATTCAAAAATAAAAACAGGCCTTAGATAGAATCAAAGGAATGGCATAGAAATAAATAATATTTTTCTGTCTAGGAAACGATAGAAATCAATTTCCTGCAAAATCCTCAAAGAATATACTTATAAATTATATCAGAGGTTAGAAACAGATTACGAGCACAAGGACATAGAAGAGTTTTTCTTTAAAGCCCGTAGAAATAAACAGAAAGTAACTTTAAACGTTACCAAGAAACTATTAGTGGAGTGAAAAAAGTTGGTTCATGTACTTACAGTTGATTGATCCGCCGGTGTCTTTGAAGATTGTTCATTTGACTTTGTTTCTGTCTCTCCCAGCAACACCGCAGGAACAAATGCTCTATTCAGGAAAACCAGTCAACAATCTGAATCCACATTGCTTTGTATAAAGTAAGTTAGAACACAAGAGATTAAACCATAGACCACACACCTAAGATCTGGAAGGCATTCATAGAAAGATCTAGTATCTTCATCATCCCACAAGGCTTCAATAGTTGAAGACTCTTTTCCAGAAACAGGAGACGAAACATCCTCCCCTGATGTGACTCTGGTCGTATGGCCATCCTCTGGCATCACAGGAGGTTGCACATCGAGTGCTTCTGCTAAACTGCAGAAGGAAATATAAATCAATGAGTTGAAAAATAAATGAGAATCGTAGAGGAATCACATAATTCACATTTTATTATGAAATGTACAAGTCTAGAAGAGCATATTGACAGTTAACTCACGATGAGATGCCGCGACTTAAAAGGTCATATGATTTCCGCAGCTTTTCATATGAAGTGGCATTTTCCTCACTCAATTCACCTTTGGCATTCAAAATCTTTGCATTTTCATGCTCCATTTGACGAAGTGACTACAATTTAAGTATTTGAAAGGATTAAAGAATTAAACATTATAGATTATCACATTTCTAGAAATAAATAGATAGAAGATAAATTTTAAACAAAAAAAATCAACTCCAAAATCTTACAGAATGCTCAGCTAGAAGAAGTTCCACAGCAGCATCATAGTAAGTTTGGAATGCCTTCTTGAAGATCTTTTTTTGGTCTGCCGTAATATTAAGGTTCTTGAGAAACTGTAAGTTATTGACACAAGCACAAGTAATTAAATACAGAAATGTTAACAAATTATATGCACTCAAAGTTTCATATTATGCAAATAATTCAAGCAGGGCACAGGGTACAGCTAACCAACCAATATATATGTGCGTGTATAATCTTAATAGAGCAACCAATCTGATCAATCACAAGTTATGGAGTTTGCCAACAGCCATCCTGACTACCGATAGTTTATACAACTGTTAACATCAAAGGGGACACTTCACCTAAAATCATTAGTTAACGAGGGGCTAGGTTTTGAATTTGGAGCCATGAAACAAAGAGCAGCAACCATATACAAACTTTTATTTTTTCATGCTCCATTGATTTAGCGCACACAAACACACAGTTCAATATAGAGAAGTCAGCACAATGGCAGAAAAATAGGAAATGTATAATTAAGTGTAGAGTGCAATATATTACAAATTTTATGAGTTCTACCTGTTCAAGAATATCTTGCCCAGTTAGTGGAAGTCCAAGAAGAAACCTTCCTTGTCGAGCAAAACTAGCCAGAAGGGACAAATTTGTCTGTGTTGCATCACGATCCTTCAAATGTTCTGCACTAGTAAGATCCTTAATGATGTTCACCAAGATGCCACAATCGTCTACCACTCCAACAAAGTAAAGTTCCAAAAGAAGCTTCAAAGTACTCCGCTTTTTCATGGCTCTTGAATTTTTCTCTGTATCATCCTCAGCAGATTTTCCCGGTGCAAAAACTTTTAAGAGACCTTGAACAAGACTAGGCGAGAATTCTTTATACCTTTGATGGAGCAAAGAACAAATCTGATGCCAAAAAGACTCTTATTTAGAGTAAATATACAGGTACCACAGAAGCCCAATCAAAACAAAAACATAAAGCCAAGAGAAGCTGGCAGAAGTGAAGAAGCATATAAGTGTTATTCGACCATCGGAGAGCATTTATGACAACTTTTAATTTTAGATCAATGTGATGGATTTCAAATCATCCCATTATTTGAAATGGTAGCTATTACTCCCTGATAGCAAATTGATCTGAAAAAGTAAATTTGAAATCTTAAGCCAAATCAAGGTTGGGTCCAGAAGTCAGTTCTTTTCAATATTGATGAATTAGAGATTCTTCAACGCTGACTGGCTGATTATCATTCCAATTCAAATTTTTGAGAAGTGGAAATCATTTATATCCAATGTGCAAGTAAAATATTAATTAGGTAGAACTATTGAGCCAAATAATGCATATATATGAATCACAACCGGTTCTGAACCGGTTCCGAACCGCCGGTTTTGGTTCGGAACTGATGGAACCGTGTATTACACAGTTCAGTATCCAGTTCCTCTATTAAAAAAACCGGAACCGCGGTTTCAACATATTTTTAAATATCCAACGGTCAAAAATTCGAGATATTTGGCTGAGATTAAGTTAGATTATAGCCGTTGGAGGCCGGAAACGCCGGTTCCAAGCCCCAAACAGCCAGGTTTGGACTCCGGTTCCGGTTCCAGCATTTTTTTAATACAAATAGTATTAATAATTTTAAAAAAAAAATACCGGAAAAACCAGAACCGTGTAACCTATATGCCCAGTTTGGTAAACATGGAACCGGGAACTGCCTGTTCGGAACCGGAACCGTTGGGCATATCTAATGCTACTATTTGTCATAATTAATAAGAAAATTATATTTTTTTTTTTGGAAGAGGCCCAACAATTAAAATCAAAGATGATGGCCTTGACTTGATAGTAAAAAATTGTGCGAGCATTAAAATGACGGAAACCAGCAAACTGAATTGCTACCTGTACAGCAGATTGAATGTCAGCAGATTTAAGCTTTGCATCACAGATGGCGGTTACTGCTTCACTAACAAATTTGCTCAAATTGACACTGCGCAGTTCATCCATTAAACCTTCTCGCTGCTCTTCATTTATCTGCTTTAATTTTTTTATGACAGCCGTGTTGCGCCTGATGCTAGAATCCAATGTCCTGAGAAAGCCTGAGTCTGAAATAGACAAGTAGCTATATCAACACCTTAAATAGGAATGCAGTTGAAATAAAATTTTGTATTATCATTGATGTTCCACATGTTCAACTCTGAATTAGCATTATACCTTTCTTTTATTAGTTACGTAGAGAGACAATTAAAAGACTTTTTATTTAAGATAAACCAGTCAACATTAAACCATAGTTTTTAAAGGCGCAAGAGGGCTTCTAGCGCCCGAGGCGCAAGGCGCGCCTCTTGTACATTTTTCCTAAACACTGTTTTATGATCCTGTAAACACATTTCAAACATATTCTACCACATAAATCCACATAATACTACTAAAGGGCCATAAATAAACATTAAAACATAATGCAAACATGAAATTAATGCTAAAAAGTCTAGAATAGTGAAGATATACTTCACTCACACACAAAAAACATAAAAAACAGCAATTAAAAAACACATAATATTCAGAAACTAGTCCTCATCAAAATCAAAGCCCTCCTCATCCACATCAAATTGATCACCATCATCAACTTACGCTTCTTCCTCTTTCTCAAATTGAAATTCTTCTTAATTTTTGAAGGGGCTGGAGGAGAGCCCGCAAATAAGGGTTTTGAAAAACCCTAGTTTTTTTTCCAAATACTAAAATGTTTCCTAATTTTTAATTCCTTTCTTATATTAAAAAGGAAAAAGTGTTCAGCAATATTAAAAAGAAGAAAACGTTTTTTTCAAAATGAACTAAAAGTGCTACTTTTTAAAGATGAAAATAAAATGTACAAGAGGAAGAATAAAAACTATGCGTTTTACCTATAACCTCGAAACCCTAATTTTTGTTCTGTTTTTTTTCTTTTTTCTGCTCTTATAGAAGACTTATAGATGAAGAAGAATTCCAATTTGAGGAAGAGGAAGAAGAGTACATTGATGATGATGATCAAATTGATGTGGAGGAGGAGGGCTTTGATTTTGATGAGGATGATGACTAGTTTCTGAAAATTATGTGTTTTTTAATTGCTGTTTTTTATGTTTTTTTGTTTTTTTGTGTGTGAGTGAAGTATATCTTCACTATTCTAGACTTTTTTAGCATTAATTTCATGTTTGCATTATGTTTTTATGTTTATTTATGGCCCTTTAGTAGTATTGTGTGGATTTATGTGGTAGAATATGTTTGAAATGTGTTTGAAGGATCATAAAACTGTTTTTAGGGCACATGTACAAGAGGCGCGCCTCGGGCGCTAGACGGCCTCTTGCGCCTTTGTGCGCCTTGCGCCTTTCAAAACTATGGTTGCAGGGCGTTCTTGGTACTCTAGAGAACCGTAAATTGGGACACATGCCCCGGAACGAAGTATCATATTCATTCAGTAAGGAGAGATTTAGGTAACTATGGGAGAGGGGGTAATAAAGAGGAACAAACAAGCCAGCCATATGATATAGCCACTAAAACCTTTTTTATATTTAGGGTAAGTGTAAAAATACAAGGCATATATGGTAGTACATGGATAGGACCACTGGTCCTCCTCTGGATCACCACTTGATATTCAATCCAGCACTAGAGAGTTGGCAAAAAATAAAATCAAACAACTACCACAGCATAAACATAGCTAAATGTAACATTCCAGATAAGGAAGAACTTATCTTTAGAGAAAAACAGAAAATTAATAGTTGACCATCCATTTCCTTCACATCTATATGCTTATTTGTGTATGCAGAATATGAGTTAACCTTCATGCTAGAATTGCGCTTGCTAAAAGAATTCCTTCTCATATATATATTTGTCAATAATTTAAATTTCACCAATACCAGCCTAAAGAAGATCCATAGCAATTAGCATTCCTCATCATTGGTTTATCATAGTATATTAAAAAAAGCTTCTGTGTTCTCAGCTTAGAAAGCTGAGCTAAGGCAGCAAACATACAATGGTGTGTATATTAATGTTGACATTGTATTCGAATAACCAGACTGATGCAGAACACTGCCCAATACCCATGTTTACTGAATTAAAAGTGCAGGAACTAAGTGCTTTGCAATTGTATTGACAAACTGTTGGTTGAGAAACTAAATCCCTATGGGCACGCTGAGGATGGTAGAGAGAGGGAGGGAGGGAGGGAGTGAGAGAGAGGCAGCTGTGCCCATGTAGAACGTAAAAAAAAAAAAAAAAAAAAAAATATGTTGCATATATGAACAATCTCAGTACTCAAGCACTTAGTATTACAGTATAACTAAGAAACTGTGAAAACCTATGATCTCTATGGCAGGCAACAATTTCCAACCAAACATGAGTACATGACAGAAAGACAAAGCAATAAACAAATGGCATATAAAATAATCCAACAAGCTATTCTTTCAACAATCTCCACAATCCCATGCCATGGTCAACTGGCATTTGAAAAGCCCTCATAATTAGGGGACTTCATAAGTTAAGTTCAATAGCTGCTGAGGCTGTGAGAATTCAACATAATTTGTTTCAAATAAAATACTAACCAGGCCTTTCAGGGTTCATATTACTCTGACGAAGGACCGTTTTAGCTTCAACGGATTTCTTGAGTTCCTCAAGACGAGCAACAGTTTCCTACACCAGATAAATTTAGTAAAGCAATTTTGATTAAGTAACTAGATTCACATAATTGAAAAACATAACTTCAACTTTTGCAAAAAGAAATTAAAATCATCACAACCAGAAGCTAATAAACACCAGAGGTACAATAATTACTTCACTTTCATCGACTTAAAAACTAAATAAACAAAAAAAGGCTATCATTGTTTCAAGTAAGCCTTTCCTCGCAGCATCCAATTCGAAGCAAGAACTCATAGCAGGAAGGGGAATTCCATCGAGCGAAACTAATTCCAAAAAAAAAAAAAAAAAAGAGGAGAAAACTGTGACCTCGTCATCGCGTCTTCGTTCATCATCATGTTTCTCCTGATGTTCTCCGCCAATATCGTCACTGTGTTCCATCTATTGAGGGGTGCGATCAAGGGAGTGGAGCTAAAGCGTAGGGTGAATGGGAATGGGTTTGGGGGGTGAAATTGAAGATTGCAGGAGATGGATCTTAATTTTTTTTTTTTATATTAGCATATAGGTGCTGTTTGGCAACACCTAAACCTATTTGCCGAGAAATAGTTTATATTACTCCCTATTTCCTCCCACAAATGGCAAGACTTATTTTTACCACTAATACATTTCAAGGATTGAACTTTTGAATTTTTAGGACTTGTTTGGTTTGGATGACAAAGCAGAAAATATTATTTTATCCCTTATAATCTATTGTTTGGTTTAATGGTTTGTGGCCCGAGAAATAAACTCAGCCCGAGTTACTTTTTCACATTTTCCCGAGAATGTGTGATTGTTTGTCATGGGTGGAGGGGTGTTATTAGTTGTCCCATGGCCCACACCTTTTTTATGCTTTTGTGTAATGTCTTAAAAACCCTCAATAATTACATGCATATTCTAATATTCAATCATACAACTTAATAAAAATAAAAGGGTAGTTTTGACAATTCACAACTAAAGTCTAATCTATCATTCTATCCAAACAACTTGAAAATTTTGTCATTATTTTTTTTAAAATTTAATCCATCCATCTAAACATACAACTTAATTCAAATATTACTTTTATGAACAGTGTAATCCTACTAAATCCTGTCCAAACCTATCAATCTTGTCCTGAAATCCAAACGAGCCCTTAAGGTAAGGACCTCGGACAAATTCTTAAGACAAAACATGGAGTATTTTCGATAATTTCATATTTTATTTTTTTCTGCTTGCGAATTTATTTAGATGACCGTTGTTTTGAAAACATGGAGTATTTTTGTTAAAAAAAATCTCTCTAAATTTACTTAGATGCCATTTTTGGAAACAATTTAAAATATTAATACTTGCCCTACAAATTTTTAATAAAAATATGCAAAAGTGTTGCATCTCATGCATGAACCCCCGGAGGGACTTCCCGAATGACCGTACCAAGGAATTCTATCGTACTGCGTGCAGCTATTGTTGTTGATGTTGTAGAGTCTACCCAAAGGTTCAGGGCGGATTGTAGGAAGTGGTTGATACGTTTTTGTATTTCTATAAAAAGCTCTACGGCACCCACGATTCCCAGTAGTAAATTAAAGATATATATTTTTTTTAATAGAGAGGATCATATTTTTTAAAATTTGATATATTATGTTTTAAAGGAGAACATGAAAACGGTTATTCAATTTCATAATTTTGAAGAAAATATATTTAAAAAATTACGAAAGAATATTACTTACCAAAAGTGACGAAGCCAATTTTTTTACTAAATAGATTTAAAAATTGAATACATTTTGAACTTAATAAAGTAAAAAATTGTTTTTATTACATACTCCGTATAATTTAGTCATAACAGTGAACATGTGTAATAATAATATACTCCAATATTCATCTCATTGAGACAATATACTCTTGAGGCAGGTATTGTCATGTTATGTAGGGATGGCAGGGGTGAGTTGGCTGAGAGTACTCTAGTGATACCAGGGGCATTGGACGCCGACTTGGGAGTTGGGAGAGGCAACAGGCTTCATGGAAGCGCTCTTATGGGTCGAGAATCTTCGGTTAGAGAGCAAGGAGATGACAAGATAGTCATGAATGCTCTTTAATTTGCAGACCCATTTGACTGAGTCCCAACTCACACCCGCTACAGACCCGTTTGACAATGGGTTGAGTTTGAACCTAGCCTAGCCAACTAGTAAGGTTTAAGGAAGGAATGGTCATTCTCAGAAAACCCAGTTATTTTACAATACCGCATTAGAAACAAATGCAATCCTACTAACAACCAAAGATGAATTCGGCTTTATGAAATTCATAGATACGAGATACTTACTTAAGGAGTACAGATTACACTCACACAGATAACAAATGTCATAAAAACATAAGTATAAAATTTGGCAAAACATAGTTACTGATGTCTAGGCTACTCGTCCTTGTACTTCTTCTCTACTTCCTCCATGCGCCGAATCTCCTTGTGAAAGTGGCAGATGCGGTAGATGCACCTGTAAGTAGCATTTAACAACTGACATGTAAGAATAACGAAAGCAAAAGCTTGGGGACTAAAATCGAAATGGAGTGAGAATAGCAACTCGTCTTTACCAATAAAGAAAGCATGCAGAAAAACACAGGACTACGTTCCTCTGAGCCTTGTAAGTCTGCATCTCGACACAAACAGCATAAATTAACAAATTGAATAGCTAAAACCACAACATGGTAACAAAAACCGTGCAAGAAATGATGAATAGATCATTTGGTTAATAATGAAATTTCAAGGAGTAAATTCTATGCTACACTCGCTATGCATATAGGGAAGTAACTTGTGTCTTAACTGCAAGAGAGTCCAATAACTACAAGAGAGTCCAATTCACTAGATCAAGGAAAAAATCTTGAACCATTAGCATGAGCAATAAGAACATGATTTAACATCAAATAGTTTCATGAAAGATAAAAACAAAAACATATGATGTGATGAGAGAAGATAGAATGCCCATTGCCCTGGTACGATGATGTTGGTGTTACATTGGTTGGTCCTCTTCATCAAATTATCAGAGCCTTTGCAATGAGAAAATAGATAGGTGCATAAGTGCAAGTATGTAACACATTAGCTATGGCATCTACTGTAGCACACTATCATATTATGGAGGTTAGTTTAGGATTCCAACATTAAGGATTACGCACATACATATTATCAAAGAAATATTTGAAGCATACGAGTATATCGGAAAAAATTATGCCCCGTGCGTCTAAGAATGAGAAACATAGTAAAATGGCATATCCAGGATTACATACTGTATTTCAGAGTCCACAAGAAATTTAACAACTATCTCAGTTACTAAATGTGATTTATTGGGTATAGAAATAAATTTATTACTGAAGCTCCACTCAAGGATCAATTACTTCACACTGATACTTCCTTATGCAATTTAATCGTGCAATTTACATATTCGAGCAATATCTGTATGTACTATAGATTTGCAGCCATGATTACCAACACAACATGCGTAACTGGGCTAAAATTTTAGTGACAATTTCAAACTAAGTTAGAAGGTAGAATTTTACAAAACAAAACGATAACATACTGACCCAGGTAAAACTTATTGGTTTTATAGTTTCAATTGGATGGGCACTAACAACATAAATAAAACATAGCAATTACATCAGGAAATTTGGGATGAAATCAACATTCTGCTTAATATATTAAGTATATAGCTTCACAAGCATAAATTCTTCTTAGAACACCGTAATTGATGTGTCTGATCGCACTACTATCATTTCCATGGAAAAAACAAGATTGACCTAACATTGTTAAACAATCAACAGAAGAGATCCAAGAAAAACAAATTACCGATCTCTCATATCGATCCCTCTCAGCTGCAGTGCAGGTGTCCCCTTTACACATCAGTCGATGTTCATTCTTCCAGTATATATCTACCAAAAAAAACGCACAGAGAGAGAATCCAGGTCAAAATGCAAGCATCAAATTTTTCATAGATACAAAATCGATACCAAAAAGGAAAACGAAATTGAATACCCAGGAGCTGAAAAGCCGCGAAGGGTACAATAAAGAGCGAGGGCTGAAGAATATGTGAGATAACGGATGCAACTCGGGACTTCACTGCTTTTGGAGATGGCAGAGTCAACACAATTGCCACCGCTGCCTCCGCCGCAACGACGTACGCCAGTATCATCCATTGCAGCGCCATTTCTCAATTCGATTTGATGATTTTTTCTTCTTTCTTACGATCAATATTTCTCTCTGGTCTTTTTGCTTAATGAACAAGGTTGGAGAAGGTTCTATGAAGTCCTAGCAAGTCATCTGATTAGAAGAAATAACAGTTTGCCCCCCTCGTTTATTAACCTTTGCATTTTGCTCCACTCATATTTTCTTTTGGCTTTTTTTTCTTTATATAAACAATTTTATTTTGACAAGACGTGTACTTGTTGTGAATAACATGTATACTCCCTTTATCCCAATAATTCTTTACACTCTTTTCTTATTTGTTCGTCACACATTCAATTTACTTTATTCATAAAAATTTATAAAATTACTCTTCAATACTCCACTCATTATACTTTTTTCTTAATTTATTTGCCCATAAAATGGTGCAATCACTTCTGGGACGGATTGAGTACAATTTTTCAATAAAGAAAAACATATGTACAATAAGTAAAATGAGCATAAAAATCAAACATTCTTGCTCTGCTAGTGAAGAACAAAAGCTAAATGCCTCTGCGTTTTGTGATGAGCTCTTCATTTGTTCCATAAAATACTTGCTTCCATCTCTGTGAATCCATGCACATCCAAACTCATAATTCAATTAAATTCTTCAATATATAATTAACATAAGTATATCAAAGATGTACCTTTATTTGTTTATATCAGTAGAAAATTCTGACAGTTGAGCAACCCTTGCATCTTGCAGCAGTTTAACTAGTTTAAGATCTCCGCCTACACGAGCTTCGTCCACTGGAGTTCTACCCCATCTGTACACGAATCGAAAAAAAATGAAACACAACAGAACATAACAACACATACAATAAACTAACTGCATGCATGCCTGTCCATTGCAAGAACACTAGCACCGTTTTCCAGAAGCAAAACACTCTCAGAATACAACCCTTCTGCTGCAGCTAAGTGCAAAGGAGTTTGAAGATTATAATTCTTCGAGTTGGGATTAATTCCATTCTCTAAAACCCTTCTCAAAAAACCCAAATCCTTTCTTGCAACAGCTTCACACAGACAACTTCCAGCATTATCTACACACAATGAAGCCCCGGATTTCACCAACAAAGATGCTACATCGTCGTGTCCATTCTTGATCGCTTCAAACAACGCCGTATTTCCAAAGTTATCTACAAAAACATTGTCATTCTCCGAGGCCATTTGGCTAAACTTATCTACAAAAAACTCACTCACCTCTATGGTTGATGTCCACCTTTACTTGGAGTAGGAACTGAACTACATCTTCGTATCCCTTCGATGCAGCCCGATGCTGCATAAGACAAGTAACCGTTAGAGTCCATTTGGCAAAGCTTATTTTGAACCATATCTAATCTTGATATACCAGAGGTGATTGGCCATTGTAGTCCATTTTATTGGGATCAGCACCTCCTTCGATAAAATGTCGAAGGCGATGCAGATCACCATCATTAGCAGCACAGTTCAATCTGATAGCCAACTCTGATTCACATTTCTCAATCTGTAAACTTATGGGACATTCTAGAATCTTCTTCCTAAGGCTATGTGCTCTTCCCTGAAAATCAAACACTTGAAAGATTATTCATCACGAAACCATGCAAAAAGAAAAACAAGCTAACTTACCTCAAGCAGATTACTAATGATGATTCCCCCATCTGAGAAGTAAATCTCCATAAGTTCCATAAGAGCTCGCTTGTCAGTACGCAGTAGTCTTGACAGATCAGAAGCGCGAACTGTACGAGGCTCGGGGATGCTACAAATTACAGAAATTTCCCCTATTGAACTGTGAATCTGCATACTAGAAGCTTCTGATCTTTCCAACTCACCATCTTCAACATTACTCACTTCATCCTATAGTAAATCAGTTAATACTTTTTAATGAAACAACTAATACTATTTTAAAAATACGCAAATGTATACCAGTCTTCCATCACGAAGAAAATAAAGCTGATCGCCAGCACTCCCCTCTTCTACAATCACTTCTCCCGGAAGAAAAAACTCTTCGTGCACTCCAATCGCCTAAATACGAATCAGACTAACTTTTATAAAGCTTTGAATGGGAAAAACCACTTGAAAAACAATGACTTACTACTTTCTTGATGAAGCAATCTGAGCAACCTCTGAAGAGAGGAACTTCTTTAAGAAAAGGCTCGTATAATTTGTTCGAAATCTGCAAACCTCGAGAAACGCAGTTAGATATGATCTTATAGTTATGCACGAAACAAGGTGAGACGTAGTATACCCGAGAGCGTAAAGCAAGAGGGAGATCCTGAATAGCAGTTGCATCGGTGTAACTACTTTCGTACTGCAATCGAACATGGCCCTTGATCTCTTTACTTATGCTCTTCCCTAACTTGTTTTTGTTCATATACTTGATTAACTCCGCCATTTTATCCCTAAACCTTTCGGTTTTGGACCCTTTAACGATCAATGCAGTCATGTTACCGAGCAAATAAGCACCAAGTATCATGTCAAGCGAGACGTACATCATCACAAATATCATTTCCCTCGTATTCACAGCATGAATCTCACCATATCCTTCATCAAAGTTAACAAAAATGAAAATGTATAAAACATTACAAGAAAGGAGGCTATATTACTACTCCAGTATATACCAACAGTGGCCATGGTGACAACGGCGAAGTATAAAGCAGTTATGTAACGAGTCCAAAGATCGATAGCTCTGAAATTCGCGTAACTGAAATCTCCCAACTGTAAACTTCCAATCCATGTATAGCCTTCTTTGGAAGGAGGAAGAGTGGTGGCTAAATAGTAGAATATACAAGCAGCTGTGTGTGTGCAGTACAATTCTACGACAAACAGCTTTATAATACGCGTAAACAGGTAGTTTATACGAATGTCTTTCTCCAGTTTTTCGAAGAATTCTGTCACCCTAAGCGCCCGGCTCAGCCTGATCCACAGCAGATACCTTACTGCTTCCTTCCTACCACAAGCCTGTTTTTGTTTTACACTTTTATTACATATACAATCATGGTAAAAGCAATTTGAACTAACCTTGTATATGGCATCCCATGGTAAGCAACCTAGAAGATCAACTACAAATCTAGACTTGAGGTACCTATATATATCACCATCAATAATACTGTCTAGTAACATGACTAATACTTTTTAAAAACACAAGGGAGTTGAAAAGGCTAACCGGATGGCAATGAGGTTGTGATCATAGACCATGGTGTGGGAGTGAGGGTCGCGATAGGCAACGAAGAAGGAGATGAAAATGTCAACGAGGAAAGTGAATTGGCCCGCGATGTCTAGAAGGAAAAGATTCTCCGGGAGGCCTCTAAAGAAGGCGAATTCGAGTGGGGTGAAGAAGGAGGAGTAGACTGCCCATATCAAGATGAAATGTGTCCATGCAACATACCACCTGCAGTCTTTCTTCACATTACATATTTTCACATTTTCAAATCAAATAATTCTCATTTAACATAACATGTTTGCAAGAAAAGACTAGAGAGATGTAGTTACCTATTAATCTGAGGATGAATGATGAATCCATGGGCATGGGCATGGGCACTTCCATTTCTGCTATGGCTAATGCTTAAAGAGTCTTGTCTAGAATAGTAACTTCGCAAAGTCTTGAAAGGATAGATATTTTTCCATGATGATGATCTGGAGGAGTTTTCTTGCAGATCTTCAACCTTAAACTCTTCATCTGCTTCAGAATCATAATCATCTCTTTCCCTTTCTCTGTTACTTCTGCTCCTCTGCATCTTCTTCAATCTATTCTTAACTGTTTTTGCACCAAAGAATGTGTCCAGTAGCTACTCTATCATAGTACAATTTGTCTAGTTAGGTGTCTTATTTGTAAGATGTGCTACTTCTTTTACATGTCGGTTTAGGATACAGAGAAAAAAAAAAAAACTAAAATGCAGCATACATATATATCGTACTGTTTAATTAAAAAATAAAGGGTGTTTTTAAAAATGCATAATACTACATCGTAAAAACATAAGTTGAAGAGTAAGAAACCAATAATACAAAGGGGTCACGAGGAAGCATTGACACAAAAATATCACAAAAGGTCTGCTTCTATATTCAATTGTCATTAAATTAGACAGTTATATGTCACATTTTAATATTTCATACATGTGATAAAAAGTTTAGAATATAATAATATTCTTGTGCAACGTTGGTGACCAAATATCACTTTTAAGTAATACTAGTATTAATTAATCAATTTAGTGAGTAGTACTAGTGAACTAATGCTGAACATTTTTTTTTATCAGTAATGCTAAGTATGTTTTTTTTTTTTTTTTTAAATAGGCAACTATGTATAATTTCTTTTTGACCAAAATCATAAATATATATGGTAATAGAATCATATTAATATAATAATAAACATTAATTAACAAATTGAAGTATACTTTTATTTTTCTTATTTGTCAATTTCTTAAGACTTTATTTAGACAAGGGTGGAGAATTTTGGACCATTGCCTCTTCCTCGTTGATATTTAATTATTTATTAAACGAATTTATTCGTAAATGTTCTTTTTAAATGACATAACACCACTATAATAAGTTTGGGTATCTTACTATTCATTGCTTCTAATAATGGGGGTGTGGGAATCAATTTTTTTTTTTTCGTTTGGCAACACTAGCTCTAAATTAGAGAAAATTTCATTTTACGTCCTGTAACTTAGGCCTAATCCACTTTATATCCTTTAAGTTTTCACTTTTTCAATTTACGTCCTAGGGTGTCCAATTTATGTCCTTTTAGGTCCAATTTATGTCATTTTCGCCGGAAAATTGGAATTCCGGTCAAATAGTCCAATTTACGTCCTTTAAGTTTGAAAATTAAAAGTTCTTTAAAAAATTAAAAATCTCATTAAAAACTAAAAATATCATTAAAATTTATAAATGGTGTAAAATAAAAATAAAAAATTCAAAAAGAAAATTAAAAAATCTAAAATTCTAAAAATTTGAAATATTGGAAATTAAAAATAAAAAATTTCTAAAAATCTCATAAAAATATAAAATTCTAAATATAAAAAATATATAAATTAAAATTTTAAAAATGTTTAAAATAAAATTAAAAATTATACAATTCTAAAAATCTCATTAAAATGAATTTGACAAGGTTCTACAATCAATCAAGGCGTGAAATACAAAAAAAAATAGGAGTTCGAGAAAAACTTTAATGGCGGATGAGTCCGAATCAAGTTTGGTTTTTAATGACATATTAATAATTTTTATTATTCTTATGGGTTTTTAAATTTTTTAATATTTAATCTACACATTTTAAAAAAATTAAAGAGATTTTTAGAATTTTTAATAAGATTTTCAAATTTCTTAATTTTAAGTTAAACATTTTTTATTTTTTGAATTGTAAAATTTTTCATTTTTATTTTTATTTTACACATTTTATAATATTTAATGAGATTTTTAAAAAATTAAATAAGGTATTTTGAATTTTATTTTTCACATTTTATAGTTTTAAATTTTAATGATGTTTTTAGATTTTTAATAATATTTTAAAAATTTTAAAGATATTTTTAGAAAATTTATTTATTAAATTTTAAAATTTCAAACTTAAAGGACGTAAATTGGACTATTTGGCCGGAATCCCAATTTATTCCTCACATTCCGGTGAGTTTGAAAAAATTTCGGCTAAAAGGACGTAAATCGAAAAAGTGAAAACTTAAAGGATATAAATTGAATTAGGCCTATTTTACCGGACGTAAAATGAATTTTTCTCCCCTAAATTATGTTCGTTGATTATGTGTGTATTATGCAGTATATAGTTTCAATCAATGATTGATAATTAGTTATTAAATCTTGTTAAGCTAACAACACACACCCTTATCTCGACTAGATTAATTCATTTGTTTCACTTTTTATGTTTCACTTTACCTACGTAATTTTAACATATGTCGCAACATGACATATGCCAATAAATCAGATAGTAATTTCATACCCTCTCAATGATATCATTTGAGTCAGGATGTTCCACTTTATGTTGTACACTTTAAATGTATGTTACTTAGATAATCAACAAACTTTATTATTTCATATTCACACATATTAATGATTCAAGAGGTGGTGCTTGAGAAATACAAAGTAGAATTTAGAAAAGGAAAAAAAAAAAAAAAAAGAGAAAAAAAAAAACTATTCACATTAATAAATATGGAATGGGATGCTCGGAAAGACAAGATAAGGCGTTGTTCTAATTCGTGAAATTGAGATGCTAATTGTCCTTAATATTCTAAAATCGGAAGATTCTTTTGTAAAATGTCTTTCTAATTGAACTTTTAAAGTTTGGAAAATAGCAACTCAATTCACCTAACTATATACAGTAGCACGAGGGGAAAAAAAAAAAAAATACTAGTACCATAATTTCAAAACTAAATACTGTATCTTTTTAGACTTTAATTTTTTTTTCCCAATTTCTTCACACTCTATCTCTTGGTATTTTTTAATTAAGATTTTTTTATTCTACGTCTCATAATTTTAATTTTTCAATTATTTTGCATATTTTTCACATACCTTAAAAAAAAAACCTTTAAACAATAGAGTAAAAATGTCTAAATTTTAGCTTTCATTTTTTTTTAAAGTTTTTTTTATGTAACCAAGTTGAGGGGTTGTTTCAAATTTATAAACATTATTGATGCCCCAACACTTTTCTAATAAAGGGTAGGAATTTTGCTAAGAATGTTGATCGTGGGATTAGCTTACAATGTACACTTTATGAAAATTCATCCTTCAATCACTCAATTTATCATTCACTTTATTTATAAATAATTACTTTATTCATAATGGACTCCACAATACTCTATAATACCCTTACTTTATCTATTTTTTTTTAAGTTTGTACCCACCCCAATGGAACTACATTTGATGAATGAAAAGAGTAAAATTCACAATTGAATTGGGTGATCATTAGACGTATGCGGAATATTTTTTTTTTTTAAAAAGACAGAAATCTTAAAGAGGAAGAGCAAAAGTCATAATAAAGTTCACAATTGAATTGGGTGCTCATTAGACGTATGCGGAATATATTTTTTTTTTTTTTCAAAAGACAGAAATCTTAAAGAGGAAGAGCAAAAGTCATACTCCCTCCGTACATAAAAAAGTACTCTCATTTGTCTCATATTTTTTGTCCATCAAATGTAGTCTCATACACTTTATGAAAACTATCACCCTTTAATCCATCACTTAATTACTCAATTTGCCATCAACTTTATTTACAAACAATCACTTTATTTACAATGGACTCCACAATATTCTTACTTTATCTACTTTATTTACATTTTTCTTAAAACTTGTACCCCTCCCCCATGAGACTACATTTGATGGACGGAGGGAGTAATAAAGTGAAGAGTAAATGGGAAACAATATACGGAGTACTATATATATAAGATGATGATAGAGTTGTTAATATATACCAACAATTTGAGATGAATAATAATAATAATAATAGTAGTAAATATGCAGAATGTCACAAAAGCCACAGTGCATTCGGTGGGAAAGCTGATGGTTGCCGGGAATTCATTCCCGATAGATCCAATGAAATGAGGTGCAAAGGGTGCTTATGCGAACGGAACTTCCATCGGAAGTTGGAGCCCACCGTTAAGTCGAGGACGGAAGTAGTATACACAAAGTGTCACAAGATCCATGATTTCAAGACGCAGGTCTCCGTCGACGGTTGCCAACGCTTCACGCCGTCTGCCGGAGGCAATGGCGCGCTAACCTGCGCCGTCTGCGGCTGCCATAGGGGCTTTCATCAGACTGAGACAATCATCACATCTTCTACTTCTGAACCTTAATAATTACTTTATAACTCAACAAGACTACAATTTCTTTACAGTTTCGTTGGTTTGTATTGTAATCCTAATATTTACTTGTGCTCTCATTTCTTTGCATTTTCTTAATCTATGTTTTTTTTACCTTTGAAGCCGCCTTCTACTTCTTAGGGCATGATTGGTATGACTGAATGAAAATGTGACTGAATGGAATGAACTCATGAATGGAATGAATGTCTTAATGGAATGAAAGTATGAATGGTCATTCTCATGATTGGTATTGACGGGGAATGGAAAAATCATTGCTTGATTGATTCCATTCTCATGATTGGTATAATAAAATGAATGCAAAATAATGTAAAAAGTTTATCTTAAAGGACTAAAATACCCTTATACATATTTTATAGAAACATATTAAATTGATTAATATGCTATTATTTTAATAATAAAACTAAATATAAATAATCGTTATTTAAAAAAAATGATAATCATGAAAATATATATATATATATATATATATATATATATATTACAGCAAAAATGAAACATAGTAGTATATATATTACAGCAAAAATGTATATATATATACGAAACAAAGAGTTCTTCTGTATATATATAGAACAACAATACACTACTATTCTTTGACTAGTTCTTCTCTTCTGCGTTTTTTCTCAACGTTCTTTTTTCTCAGCGTACTTCTCTTCTGCGTTTTTTCTCAGTGTTCTTCTCTTATGCGTTTTTTCTCAGTGTTCTTCTCTTATGCGTTTTTTTCTCAGCGTTCTTCTCTTCTGCGTTCTTTCTCAGCATCCTTCCCTCTTGGATGAATTAAATTAAAGAAGGTTAATGAATATCGTATTTAATCGTGGATTAAGGTTGGATAAGAGGGTTAATGAAAATATTTTTTAATGGTTGATAAGGATAATTTTGTAAAAATATTTTTTTAATGATATATTTTTTTTTTAGAAAATAAAAATAATTTGATTTCACGTAGAATGGAATGGATAAAGATAGGGGGATGGAGAGAAATCAGAATTCTTTATTTTTGGGAATCACCATTCCACGAGGAATCACGATTCCGTGTAAAAAAACATACCAATCATGAGATTAGGAATAGGTCCATGAATGCTCATTCTATTCTAAGCCCATTACCCCATACCAATCATGCCCTTATTGTTTTTTTCTTTTTTTTACCATACACTGGGAGTAGACTGCCCATATCAATATGAAATGTGTCCATGCAACATAACAATTTTCGAAACGACACAATAGCACGATACGAATTCGACACGAAAATTGTGGGTTAGTATTTGGCCTTATCGGGTTCGTGTCGGGTTCGTGTCAACCCGTTAAGCACGATAAAATTAACAGGTAACCCATTAACCTGTTATTTACCTGATATGACACGACACGATAATGACACGTATCTGATAATAACATGATAATGACACGATAATTTTTTATATTTATATAAATATATTATTTTTTATATATTTAATACTACAATTTAAAATTGATTTATTTTCTTATCGTGTCGTTATCGTGTTACGTGTCGTGTCACGTCGACACGAAAATTATCGTGTTGTTATCGTGTCAACACGAAAATTATCGTGTTTGTGTCGTGTCGACACAGATCCTTATCGTGTCGTGTTCATGTTTGGCCTTATCGTATCGACACGAAACACGATACGATTGCACGATTTGCCAGCCTTACCTGCCGTCTTTCCTCACATTACATATTTTCATTTTTCTTGAAAAAAAATCTTCATCTTTTCCCATACCTTAGACTTTAGGTAGACAAGGGTGGAGAGTTTTTGGTCGAATTTGATTCGTAAATGTTCTTTTTAAATGACATGACACCACTATAATGAGTTTGGGTATCTTAATATTCATTGCTTCATTAATAATGGGGTGTGGGAATCAATTTCAACTTTTTTTTAAAAAAAAATCCTTTTGGCAACACACTAAATTATCTTCATTGATTATATGTGTATTATACAGTAAATCTTGTTAAGCTAATAAACACACACGGTACACGGTACACCCTTGTGGAGTAATTCATTTGTTTTACTTTCGTGTACACCCTTGTGGAGTAATTCATTTGTTTTACTTTCGTGTACACCCTTGTGGAGTAATTCATTTGTTTTACTTTTCGTGTTCAACCACGTTTATTAAATTTTAACACATGTCGTTCCTATTATTAATTTATTATAAAACATCGATATAAGTGGACGGTGAAATTGGTCCCCCGAAATTAGTCGGTCTTTGAACCGAATACCAGAGAAAAATATTTTTTTATAAAACATTGATAATTTGTTAACATGAGTCACATGACATATGGCAATAAATTAGATAATAAAATACAAAATGAAACACTAAAATTAACACAGGTAATTTTATACGCTCCCAATGATATCACTTGTGTTAGTTTTTACGTTTCACCTTACACTCTAAGGGCATATTTATTTTGGGACTCACCCGTCCGGACGTCCTTATTCTACTTCGAGATTTCACATTCGGATTTCTCCATCCAAGATTTCTCTCATCCTACATAATCCCAAAACAAAGATGGAGCTCCATAAATATAAAGTAGCATTTAGAAAAGGAAAAAAAAAAACACTATTCACATGAACAAATATGGAATGGGATGCTCGGAAAGACAAGATAAGACATGCACCAATTCGTTAAGGTAAAGTCTAGTATGCACTCGAGTGCATGTTATGCATCCTAGTCATGTTGCACTTTTCAGTTTTACTGATTTACACTTTTTGGTAAATGGTGTTGCACTTTTCAATTATTACTATAATATATTTTTAGTAATAATTGAAAAGTGCAACACCATTTACTAAAAAGTGTACGTCAGTAAAACTGAAAAGTGCAACATGAACTAGGGTGCATAACATGCACTCGAGTCCATAGGAGACCAACCCATTCGTTAAATGGAGATGTCAATTGTCATTTATAATATTCTAAAATAGGAAGATTCTTTTATAAAATGTCTTTCTAATTGAACTTTCAAAGTTTGGAAAAGAGCAACCCAATTAACCTAACTATATATAGCAGCATGATGGAAAAAATACTACCTTAATTTCAAAATTAACTTTTCAGACTTTAAATTCTGTTCGTAATATTTTTTTCCAATCTCTTGGTATTTTTTAATTAAGGAATTTTTATATTCTACCTCTCATAATTTTAACTTTTCAATTATTTTGCATATTTTCCACATACCTTTAATTATTTTTTCCTTTAAATGATGGAGAGTAAAAATGTTTAAATTTTAGCTTTCATTTTCTTTTTTTGGTAAGTCGTTAAAAATACATTTAATGCGAAATTGATTTGATTGGTTGTAACAAAGTTTTTTTTAGGTAACCAGAGTTGAGGATTGTTTTACAAATTTTTAATGGTTAATTACAAATTAAATCACCATCTTTTATTAATTTGCAATATAATCTAAATCTTTTAATAATTATAAATAAATCACTAATTTTAAAAATTACATTTTTTAGTAAATTCATTTGTATTCGAATCTAACGTAATTTAAACTTCTTAGTGACATGACACATTCAAAATGAAACAACATTATTCTTTAAATCTAATATAATTTCAAAACGTTTTATTGGGCACAAATAAAATTACTAAAAAATCTAATTTACAATAATATGTAAAGTTGATAATTTATTTACAATTATTGAAAAGTTTAGACAAAGTGGGATAGCTCAAGTGGTTAGAGCACCACTATCTAGGCCAAAAAAATTTGAAAAGTTTAGATAAGATTGTAAATGAATTACAATTAGTAATGGGTACCACTACTAACACCCCAAAACATGTTATACACACCCCATCATTTTAAAAATAAAAATAGATAATTGTAAAATGACTAAGTAGTCCTTATACAAATTAAAGATAATTTTTTTAAAAAAATTGAAAATATCTTAAAAAATATAATTAAAATCTGAAAAATATTTTAAAAGATTATTAAAATTTTAAAAAATAATTAATTTAAATAAATCAAATATTTTTAAAAATAATCTGAAAAAAATAAATGTTTTTTAAAAAGAAAAAAAAATATTCAAATAAAAAAAATTAAAAATCAATTAAAAATAAATAAATTCGTAAATTTTTTAATAAATCATAAAAAATAATTAATTAAAAAATCAATTAAAATTAAGAATTCGAATAATGATAAATAAAATCTAAAAAATTAAAAAACACCTAAATCTTAAGAATTAATTAAATTAATTATAAATATTAAAAATATATTTGATTTAATTATTTTTTAAAATTTAGTTTAAATTTTATTTAGCTTTATTTTATTTTTAAAGATTATATTTTTTAATTTAAAATTGAGTTGATTTTTCTTTATTATTTTATTTAATTTTTTAAAAAAATCGTTAAACGTTAATTTTTTTTTCAGATTTAATTATTATTTTTTTCATTTTTTAATTGATTGTTCCATTTTTAAATGATTTTTAAAATTTAGCTAATTTTTTTTAAAAAAAAAATCAACGTTACACGTAATTGTATTATTTATTAATTTTCTGTTTATTAAATTTTAAATTTTATATGTTTTTAAACATTTAGTTAATTTTTATTAGTAATGAGGATTTAAGGGTAAATAGGAAATAATTGGGGTGTGTATAGTAATAAAAATTGAATTTTAAATTTTAATGGGGTGTGTTTAACATTTGGAGTGTGTATAACATTTTATGGGGTGTTATTAGCCCCACCCTTTGTAATTAAATTTACAATTAACCCAATTTTTAAACATTATTATGCCCCCAACACTTTTCTATACAAACTACAAGGGTAGGACTTTTGCTACGAATGTTGGATTAGCTTCAAATGTGTTAGCTTAGGATATTTAATTAAGATTTGGAGTGACAAGTGATAACTATTGGCAAGAAGCACATGGTGCTTTAAATTTATATTGTCAATGATTCGCTCTAAATGATTAGTGATTCCACTTATTTATTTTTTGTTACATATATTATTAGAAGAAAAAATAAAAAATAAAATAGATAATGGTCTATAATTTATATAATTATTACGTCATTCAGTCCCTTTAAAATGAATAGACTCAATTTGACCAAAAGCGCTAAGACTGAAAGCATAGCTATTTAGATGGACAAAGAGCCTTGGAGAATTTTGGGGTAGAAATTTGTCACATATGTGACACCTCATTAGTTTTCTACTCCTACCTCAAATAATTCATTTCCCTCCCAAGACTTTCTACTTTAAAATTATTCAGAGGTCTCACTATTAAAATTTTATTTTATTCATATTTATTTATTAACTATTTGTATTTATAATTTAACTTCTACAATTAAAAATCATAATAAATATTAATTATAAAATTTAAGTTAAAAATAAATAATATTAATATATTTCCTGACAAAATATTATTAAAATAACACCAAATGTATAAGATAAAAAAATACTCATGAATTGTAATTTATAAATACAAATTAAAAGATAATTAAAGATAATTAAAAATAATAATTACGGAGTAAATTCTTAATAAATTAAAAGAGAATTAAAAATAATAATTAAATTCTTAATAAATTAAAATAAAATAAATGAAAAAACATGAAAAGAAAACAAAACAAAACAAAACAAAATAAAACAAAATAAAACATAAATTAATAAAAAGTAAATAAATAAGAAATTAAAATGAAAAAAAAAAGAAATAAAAGTTGGGGAGCATTTGAAATGGGGTAGAAAAAAATAAGAACCCCTTCTACTCTAAATTTAAGTTAGGAGTAGAAATCCACATGAAACTTCTATCCCCAATTTTAAATAAATATAAAATGAAATTATTTTGAGATAAATCTATTTACGTAATTTTTTTTTTTTTGTCAGCTATTTACATAATAAGTTAATAACAACATATCATGCAAAAAATAAAATAAAATTATAGCACGAGTATCTTTTTTTTTTTTTTTTTTTTTTTGGAACAGAAGAAACCTTGTACAAATAAATTCAGAGAAAATCGGAAAAAAAGGTATCTTCAAGGAAAATCTCCAACTCTGTCACGAGAATTGGAAGATTGTGCTGCCCTCTGCGCCAAACGATGCGCTCTACGATTGATGTCCCGAGCCAAATGTGTAAACTTGCACACTACAAATTTACATATAAGAGTCTTAATACGTCGGGCTATATTGCATTCCGGGGCATTAGAAGGAAATTTGCGGTTTTGCGAGCATAGATCACGGGCTTGAATTGAATCCGTCATAATTTCCAGCCTAGCTACTCCTCTTTCAAATGCTGATTGTAATGCCATTTCAATTGTCAATAATTCGGCAGCCAAGGAGCTTCTCTGTGGTGGAATTTTTTGAGAAAAAGAACTCACAATTTCACCTTCAGCATTGGTCATAATTCCTCCAATTCCAAATCGGAGTTTTTCACAATTAAACGCTCCATCTACTTCAAACCTATATCCCGTATTTACCTCAAATTCTTGAGATACCGCGTCCTGCACCTCCACTCTTTTCTTTACATTTCTGCATACATGAAGATTTTGGAAAGAAATCAGATAGTCCAAGACCTGTGTCCCAATATTTGTCTTGAGTTGAGGTCTTTTGAGTTCTTGATCATGAGTAATCTGACATCTATTCTTCCAGACTCCCCAAGCCACCATAATAAACTGTTCAAATTCAGACTTCGAATGAGTCTCCTTAACCTTCCATAAGAGTTCAAAAGTGCTCAGTAAACAATCATTTTTCAAAAAGCTCCACCAATTCAGATGTTTCCAAACTTTTCGAACTCCTGGGCAATGAATAATTGCATGAACAGTAGATGGTCTTCCATTTCCGCACAGTACACACCTTGGTTCTATTGGGACATGACGAATGTTTAAATTTCCTTCTGAGGCGATCAAATCAAGAGTCAATTTCCATCCAAAGATCCTCACTTTCGGAGGTAAATTGAGATTCCATATGTATCTCCACCAAGCTCTAACTGGTTCCACATTAGATCCTCCAGGAACCTCTTTTTTCTTGTTAAGAAGATTGATGCTTTCTCGATATCCAGATTTAACTGTATAGTTACCAAGAACTTCATTTTTCCAAAATCTGGAGTCGTTTTCATCTCTCTTTCCAACCGTAGTACGCATAATACCTTCGACTTCAAATGACCAAAAAGCCAGGTTGACCATTTCCTTGTTCCATTGTCTATCTTCATCAAGTAAGAAAGTTGGATCATTACCTGCTGCTATTCTAGATTTGATCATGCCTTCCTCGAGGCCCTGGACCCAAGCATGTTTAAACAATGTAACAATTTTACCATTCCCGATTGTCCATCTCAAGCCACTATGAAGAATTGGGAAACTCGACACTAGTGATCTCCACACAAAGGATGGATTACTACTAATTTGAGCCTCCATAATATCAGAATGTTTGAAGTATCTTGCTTTGAAGATCTTAGCTACCAGAGTATCTGGATTGTCGAGCATTCGTCAGACTTGTTTAGTAAAAAGAGCCTGATTAAATTGCTCCATTCTACGGAAGCCCATGCCCCCTTCATCTTTTGATCTACAAAGCTTATCCCAACTTATCCAATGTATTTTGTTTCTGTCTTTATCATTCCCCACCAGAAGTTTGCTATTATCTTCTCCATAGTACGAGTATCTTTTAATAAAACCGTGATAATTTAATTAAGGACAGGTGTTGCAATTTTATTTTTCCTTAAAGAAACCGTCTGTATCACATGGAAACTTATATATATATAGGCTACAGCACATGATATATCATCTCAAGGACAAATTTTTTATTGTAGTATATTTTGCAATCAACATTTTACATAGTGGTTGGATAATGTCACACAGTGTGGACCTACTATTTTATTTAATATGATCAATAATGTTTATAAACGCTCTGTTATCTTTTTTTAGTGTATATATAAATATGTTCAATGACATATATGTCAATTGCAATAATTGAAATTCCAATCTATACTTCTTACTTTTTACTCTATCCGTTCATCTATAAACTCTCCGTTATTTTTTTACATGTAGATTAAGAAAAATAATTTAAAATATTTACTCGATATGAAAATTTTATAGACAAACTAAAATCGTAAAATGAAAAGCTTATGAACGGTGGGAATTTCAAATTTAACCGCGGTGAAAGAAAAATGATTATAGTTCCGAAATATCCAACGTTACGTGATCTTTTAGATTAAATTTGATTCAAACTCGCTACGTCTCTTTCCAACTCACCACTTTCTCTTATAATACTCTGATTCCAACATATTCATTTTCATCCTCATCTGCTTCTACTATGGAATCTCTTAAATTCAACTCCTCATTCTCCGGCCTCCCGGTGCCTCAGCCGCGCCGGACCTTTAGTACCAATCGCGTTGCCTTCAGAGTATTTGCAGAGGCTGCTGCCGAACCGGATCTTAGTGTAACGGTAAACGGGTTGAAAATGCCCAACCCCTTTGTGATCGGGTCGGGCCCTCCCGGCACCAACTACACAGTCATGAAACGGGCCTTTGATGAAGGCTGGGGCGCCGTTATCGCCAAAACGGTACCCGACACTTTTGTTATTTAATTATTGATTATTGGTTTATGAATTTTTTTGATAGTTGATCGCTGGAAACTAGAATGGACAATTACTCAATTTTGCTTAATGGATCAATTGAATTGTTGATGACAAATGTTGTTATTTTAATTACTGAAATAGTTTATGAGCTTGGTAATTGAATGAGGAGTGATTATTTGTGATAGATCAAGGCATGTGAAGTAAAATTAATTTGATTGAATTAAAATTGATGTATATAGGTATCATTGGATGCTTCAAAAGTTGTAAATGTGACCCCTAGATATGCCAAATTACGGGCTGCAGGGGTAAATGGGTCAGCCGTGGGGCAGATCATCGGGTGGCAAAATATTGAACTTATAAGTGACAGATCTCTAGACATAATGTTAAAAGAATTCGAGCAGTTGAAGGCTGAGTATCCTGATAGGATACTTATTGCTTCAGTCATGGAAGAGTACAACAAAGCTGCCTGGGAGGAACTCATTGATCGAGTCGAACAAGCTGGCGTTGTAAGCTCATTCGACTATGTTCAATTTAGTTTGTTTGTGTAAGAAAAGAAAATTCATGGTCTGGATGATTCATTATTCCAACAGGATGCTATTGAGATCAATTTTTCATGTCCCCATGGAATGCCCGAGCGTAGGATGGGTGCTGCCGTTGGCCAAGACTGTGCTTTGTTGGAGGAAGTTTGCGGATGGATTAACGCTAAAGCAACCGTCCCAGTTTGGGCTAAGATGACTCCAAACATCACTGATATTACTCAGGTTTTTATGTATACTAAGTAGTATAAAAGATACTACTAACAATTTGTTGGTTAGGCATGAACTAAAAACGATTTGGTTGTACATGTACAGCCAGCTAGAGTTTCTCTGGAGAATGGATGTGAAGGGATTGCTGCAATAAATACAATCATGAGCATCATGGGAATTAATCTCAAGACGTTGCGCCCTGAACCTTGTGTTGAAGGGTAAGCGTTTGTGCAATTGTACACAACTAAAATTGCACTAGAGTTGCATGGTGCATACGAGAATTTGTCTTTACTATTTATGAATATGAAGTTGATGGTCTAAAATGTATGTCATGTTATATTGTGAATTAGATACTCAACACCGGGCGGCTATTCTGCCAAGGCTGTCCATCCTATTGCACTTGCAAAAGTGATGAGCATTGCCAGGATGATGAAAAATGAATACGGAGACAAAGATTATTCACTTTCGGCTATTGGAGGAGTCGAGACTGGTGCAGATGCCGCCGAATTCATTCTCTTAGGAGCAAATACAGTTCAGGTATTCTTCTTGAATATGATATATGAATACACGGGCTCTTTTGTTACACAATGATGTAACATCTTCGATCACTTCTACATTATTGATACATAAATAGTGTAAGTTAAAAACAATTTTGGTCTCGTAACTTTCACCTTTTTTGCAAATCGTCCCAAGGTAGTTAAAAAATCCAATTTAGTTACTTTGTACACTGCTCAAGTTTTTTTTTATGCCTATTGATTCCAGGTGTGCACTGGGGTGATGGTGCACGGATATGGGCTCGTAAAAACGCTTTGCTCTGAGCTGCAAGATTTCATGAGAAAACACAATTTCACATCCATAGAAGATTTCAGGGGGTATTTATTCACTTGAAACCTTTCAATAATATCTTTTCCTGCATATACGAACGAACCTCTCGTACGTATCTTTTTTAAATTTTATGTACACAAACGAGCAGGGCTTCGCTGGAGTACTTCACGACGCATGCGGATTTAGTGAAAAGGCAACAAGAAGCCATACGAGAAAGGAAGGCGACGAAGAAAGGTTTACAATCCGATAAAGACTGGACCGGAGATGGCTTTGTCAAAGAAACTGAGAGCATGGTGTCCAACTAATACACCTCTTGCCTGTCTGTATCATATTCTAAATAAATTTGATCCATTGTCTAAATTCAATGCACAAACAATAATTGGTTGTTTTTCTTTAATTGCTTCTTCAGATTACAGCTTGCTTCTAATGAAATGCCAGTTCAATTAGTACATATTTTGAATGGAGCTTCTTCAATTATTAGTACATTTCAGATTCTGTAATATCAACTTGTACATATAAAAGGAGTTGTCAATTTTCAATAATATGATTAGGACAAGAAAATGATGAAATTGAGTTGAGAGGAGTCTGTCTGCAATCCCATTATCAACAAACAGTAGATGAGGTCATCATCATCAACAACTGTGGTCCTAAAATCCTCTCATCTATTTCCATCAAACAGTGGCATATTTTTGGACATGCTAACCCTCTTTTGTCTTATATCATTGGAAATATAACACACTCAAAGCCAAATTTATTCATTGAAAGAAAACAATATTTCAGAAAAAACACAACTTTTGGAAGGCAACAAACAATATTTCAGAAAGTCATAACTTTTAAAATAAAATAACTCTTAAAAATTGTAGGAGTTTGGTTTCAAGAAATCCTTTACAAGTATATATAGCTCAATGTTAAGCATATGATTTCACAATAAACTTGGATATGAAATTTTAACTTGTTTATAGATTGAACACCTAAGTGCTTGTTGATCTTGAAAGCTAGTGTTCTTTGGAAGTATTTGAATGTTTTTATGCTTGGTTTTGATCTATATTTTATTATTATTATTGAAAAATAAAAATTCAAATTCATATTATACTATGGTGAAGATTTGATGATGTAAAATATCATACTTGTGTAAGTTCTTTTTCAATTTGAACGGTAACACACCGTTAGGTAGGTATCTTCGTCAACTGATGTATTCAGTTGACTTGAGTGTTAACTAATTTTTTTTTTCTTCTAAACATCATAGCTTTCTTTTTAAAAAATTACTAATAATTTAGATATCACTTACTTTTTCAATTTCAAAATACTTTTTCACATTCTAATAATTTTATTATTATTATTACTACTACTTTTTCACAGTCTTTCTTACTATATCCCAACTTCCAAATGTATATACAAAAATTTATATTATACTTTTTACTATTGAAGAATTTTCCAACCAACATGTTACAAATTGGGAAACAGTTAACAGCAATAACATGTGTCCGAACAGTGACAATTTTAAATCCAAGAGAGAAAGGGCCGGTCCAAATAGAAGAAATTAAAACAGATACTGATATGTTACTTTCAATTGTGAAAAAAGATATAAATAGTGAGGCAAAAATCCCACTCTACTGTTTTCTTCTGACTCTTGATATAATAACTCAGCCATGCACCAGTCAATCAAAATCACTTTTTAATTTTTAATTTTTTAGGGATTTTTTGTGTATATATATCATGAATACTTATTAGCTTGGTAGAAAATTGGGGGCTTCCAATTAGAAGAGTTTTTGGTAGAGATATAAATGGAAAGAAAACAAGATTTTCAAGAAGAAGAAGAAATGGGGCAGAGTACAAACATTTCTATTAATGGAGATGATGATGAGAATTTGGATATAGTTAAAAAGGAAATTTCTTGTCATTCTTTGTATGGACACTTGATTGGCTCTCACTTGGACTGCTTAAAGGTTTGTCATTCTTTATTAGTATTTTATTTATATTTCTCAACTTTTTTTTTGTTTGTTAAATAATTATGATTACATACAAGAAATTTATAAGGAAAAGAGTAGAAATTAAAAATCATAATTAATTAACTTGGTTTCTAATTTTGCAGACTTGTTTAGGTAACAATTATGACAGCAGTCTGATTTCTCCAACTGCACTACTTCCAAATCAAAACCCCAACTTTGTTGCTGATCATTACTCAGAGTTGGACCAGTTTATGGTAATATAATATATTCTTTTTTATTCTCATTAGTAAGAGTTGAATACTAGAAGAAAATTATATTATTATAGTTTCTCTAACTCAGAGTCTTTAATAATATATAGATGGTGGTTTCTTATGAAGCCTAAATTACTTGTACTATTCTCAGGGTATTCATATTTTATGTTGGTGTTAGAGTTTCATAAGAAATTCACAATCGAGTTTCGTATCATTACTCTATTCATAATGTAAAAAAAAATGTGTAGGAAGCATATTGTGTGGCCCTAAGGAAGCTAAAGGAAGTAATAGAGGAACCCCAACAAGAATCCATGTCATTCATCGATCTCATGTATTCTCAACTTCACGACCACAAACTCGGTAAGAAATTAAAAACACGACTTAGTTAATTATCATGCACTTTTTATACTTATAAAATAATATTCTAATGAAACAACACATGTTTGATAATTGATATCATGTTTAACCTACCTACAATGATGCCTAATATCAACCTGCATCTTGGGATCATATAGTTTAGTTTTCATACCAAAAAAAAAAAAAGTTTTTTTTCATAACTTAATTATACCCTTAAAATTTCCACTTTATATCTTCTATGTCATTATATTTTCTTACACAATAATTTTACTTTATTGCTTTAATAAAGTTAAAAAAAAGTATTAATTAATACTTCTCATATTCAAATTATATAGGCTGTTGGATTTTGTACAAAGATTTAAAAAATTGTTGAAAAACTAAAACTCATATTATAACCTAATTTAATAAGAGTTGTACTTTTCAACGTATATGACTATATTAATAAATGAATTAAATAATACTTGTTTTAAATGAAAACAAATTTATATAAGTGGAACATTTTTAAAAAGAAAATAAGTATATATAATTGATGAGACGGGAGAGTATTATATTTTGAAAATGAATATGCTCACACGTACGTTATTATAAATTTAAAATGGTTGGGGAGGGTTGTTTGTAGCCCACCCAACTCTTAAAATAAATCAATAAATTATAAATGTAAAATAATAAAATATTATCTCCTAATAAGATTGACATTTTACCACTAGATTATATCAATTTTTATTTGTAAAATAGAAATATTTAATTTTTAAAGTAACTAATTTTTTTTAACTGTATTTATTGCATGCTTCCACCCCAACTTTTTTATCCTGACTACGCTATTGGATACATTTTTGTGTAGGAGGTTGAGGAGCTGAAGTGAGAGATGAAGAGCTACCAATAATGTTTGATAGAAGAATTATTAATGGATATGAAAAACGATTAATTAAGCTGTTTGAGTCGTCCTCTTAGTTCTTAACTATGGTCTGTTTGTGTTTAATTAGTATCGTTTTATGAGTAATTAATTAATATAATAGTTTATTAATGTTCTTAAGAGTCGTAGTAGCTGGAGTTACTATATATCAAGTGGGAGAACTTCCAACATTCCTATTTATTGTTATTTTTGTTACTCTATATATGTATCATGGAAGATATTTATAAACAGTGCATGAATTAAATGTCCTTTCCGTATCAAAATATGAGTATGTTTTTTCCTCAGCTAAGAATTGACGTCAATTTGATAAAGGCGATCACAAAAAAACGTTACATTTATCTTTTTTTGAAGCTTGGAGCGAATGCGTAAATTAACTATAAATGATCAACTTAAAAAGAGACCCATTCAGAGGAGGAATATTTGGGTTGCAATTCTATGTACCAACTCTCGTTTATACTCCCGTCAAAAAAAAAAAAAAAAAAAAAAAAACTCTCGTTTATACTAATACACACGCATCAAACAGACACATAAATGAAAACAAATACAGTAATTGTTCATGAAAATGGCCAACAAAACTCGTACATGATGAAATTACCCAATGATTTGAGAATTCAAATCCATGAAAGACATAATAACAACACATGAAAAAAGTGGTATTCATCATTCATTATGTAAAGCAATTTCTCCAAACTAAGTTTCCATTTGCTCATGAATACAACAATACTTGAAGCAGCTTCTCAAAACAATATAAAACCCAAAGCATATATATTTCTTTTTTAGGCTCATGGATCTTCCTTCCAACAAAAATATAAAGGCAGCTGCAAAATTCACTGCCCATTACTAGTACAATACAGCCTGCCTGCAACAATCGATGGGACAATAAATTTCAAATATACATAACAAATGCAACCTAGAAACCTTCTCGTATAGAATAGAAAAAAGAATCACCTGAAAACATAGTGTGAGAAACAGACAGCTTTCTCAAACACAGGCTTTTTCCCAATCATCAACTACATCATTGCTCGTCCCTCCTTGCTGCAACGGCAAATCTGAACTAGAACCCAAAACCACCGAAGGTGAATTCGACGAGCTTCCCTGCTGCAGAACACTCCACCTGTTGCTTGAAGCAGAAGCAGCAGCAGCAGCAATGGGAGCTTCTTTCTCTTTCAAATGATGCTGTTCGGGATCAGCATTATGAGACCATTCCTCTGCACCCCACGAGATATCCTTATACTCTGAGTCCTGCAAAACCACCTTTTTCCACGGGTTCCCCTTCAGTGCTGCTGCTGCATCTTTCGAAGCTCCACTGGGCCCCCATGCACTAGCACCCGTCGAAGAAGCACTGCAGTTTTGAGGAGGAACAGCAACAGCCCCATAATAAACAGACCCTTGATCCAACCTCCTCATAGCAGTTGCTGCCCTCCCTGGATCACTAAAAACTGCCAATGCATTCTTATCGTTTAACCAAACTAGCTCACATTCCCCACCGAATCTCAGCACCAACGCACTAACATCTGCCTCCCTAGGCAAATCAAATAAACCAACAACAAGACGGGGATCCATATCAACCAGCGGATCAAAAACGGGCGGGTTCAGCATGTTACTAGGATTGCACGATTTAAAACCGAGCACACGAACTGGAGCCTTTGACTTGTTAGTAACATGAACAATAACAAATCTCTTTGGCTCCCATCCAGCTGCATTCACCGAAAGCTTCCACCTTTCTGCTATCAGCCTCACTGCATCCCTCTTATCTTTCGTCATCACGCAGAATACGTGCACTTTAAGAACATTTAGCCCCCCTCTGCCCCTACCAAGGACTAAATACTTGCATCTCTCTTCGACAGACAAGACCCACTTAGGATCACGCCTCAGAAGGTCTGAAAGCACTTCAGACACAGACGCAGTCTCACCAAAGTGCAGTGCATCCAAGCTCGGGGGATTAACCCCAAAAGCATCGGCAAGAACCTTCTTGCGCTCCACTTTTGCGCAGTCATCGTCACACATGAGCTTCCTCTGACCAAGTGCGATTCTCAGGCCGTTTTCTTCAACAGGTTGTAGAGGTAACGGAAGCTTCTGGATTATAGAAGCCTCACGAACGGAATCGGAGTTATATCCACCATTGTTACCTCCAGCATCACAAGGAACTGTTGCATTAACACGGCCACAAGAGCAAGAAATCGTAACAGGGAACTCACATCTTACATCAGGACAAGGAGAATTTGGGTGACAAATGGTTGTACACGTGTGCCTACAATCTCTCCTCGGGGCCCCACACGTTTGCCTACAAGATGCCTTTATCGAACTGGTGCTCGATGACTCCGCAGAAGCATCGCATGGAGGCGGATGGCAGGTTCTAGAACATGCATGGAAGCCACACTGTCTAGTCTTTCCACAGAGCTTATTACATCTGATATCCTTCGACCCACACGGTATGCTACGAAGAACTACGTGTCCACCCACACACTCCTTGGCAATAGGAACTGTGCATGGCGGGCAGTCACCAAAATGGCAGCTGTGAGAAGCTGGATGGCCACATGGCTGAGGAACAGAGCAAGGGTACTGGCATGAAGGTGGAGCTGTACCACAAGGCAACGGGGGAGGAATCGAAGTTCCACCACAAGCACAAGTGAGATCGGTAAAGATGGTCTCTAAACAAGGAGGACAATGACCGCTGTGGCACAGTGATTCGCAAGAATGTTGGCCACACCTTAGCTTCTTCTCACATGGCATTGTGCACAAATGTGGAGAATCGGATGAAATTGAAAGTGGACAGCAACGCTCACTGCAACGATGCCTTCCACAGCTTTTCTTATGACCACATGGTTTATCACAAGTGAATTTCTCACTGTCTGGAGCAGTTTTATAACACTCAACAGTTCGGGAGGTTGATCCACAGCGACACTTTTGAGTAACGAGCACATTACATGGGGTGCAAACCCCAGAATGGCAGACTTCCACACAGTTATGCAGGCCACAAGGGAGGATCTTACCACAAACCTGTGAACAAGTTGGGATTGGATCCAAACAATTTTGCCTATCCTCGGTTAAGCTTGTTTTACCGCAGCAGCATGTCTTTATATTTCCTGGCAACAGCTCGCAGTCCCCGCATGGGCCTGGATGGCAAGTTTCATGGCAAATATGGTTACCACAGTTAAGTTTATTCTCACACGAAGAATTGCATGAGAATAAACCATCTTGACCCTTGATTTCTCCCTTCACAGTCATATCTCCACAAAGAAGAACCTCCATCTTTTTCTTACAGAAACAAGAAGCGTTAACAAGAATCTGGCAAGGATCACAAGGTCCCACATGGCAGACCCTACCACAACGATGTCGCCCACAGTCAAGAAGCTTATCACACATCTGCCCACAAGTGAGAACTGATTTTCGATCAGAGCATCTCGTGTTAATAACCTTCTTCCCACAAGGGCACCTACGGGAAGGAGCAAAGGCCTTGCAAGGGGGACAAGGGCCTGGATGGCACTGCACAACACAAACATGAGGACACATATCCTCATTACTCATACCATTACCAGGAAGTTCCATTTCTAATGGTTTTCCACATGGCTCTCCACAGGAATGTGGAGTCAAATACAAATCTGAAGGAGGCTCTGGTCTCTTTCCACAAAAGCAGATATATTGAATCTCCTTAGCTGACATAAGCTGCACCGATTGGCATCCAGGGCAACGCCAATTCGATCCCTGATTCTTCTCCGCCAACAAATCAACAGACGTTGGAGCTCTTGCCCATTTTCTTATACAAGTCAGATGAAATATTGAATAACAGCTGGAGCACGACCAAATGGGTGCAGATCTTCGAACCATATCATAACAAATCATGCACTCAACTGATCCTTTCAAAAGCTTCTCCTGGATTTCCTGCACAAGTTGGGGCATGTTCACACCCTTCAACACCCTATTTTCTTCGCGATTATCCTTCCTCTCCTCCATCTCTTTCTCCCTCTTACTAGAAAATCGAGCTGTGTTTCCTCTTGGTCCAACATGGGGTCTATTCTGAGGAAGAACCGGCTGAACTGGCCTATTCACCAACCCTCCACCATTAGCATTTTCACGATGGATAGTGCCACTGGCATTAGCTGCAACATGGGGTCTATTCCGAGGAAGAAATGGCTGAACTGGTCTATTCACCAACCCTCCACCATTAGCATTTTCACGATGGACAGTGCCATCAACATTAGCTGGAACATGGGGTCTATTCCGAGGAAGAAATGGCTGGACTGGTCTATTCACCAAATCTCCACCATTACCATTTTCGTGATAGTACTCACGGTGGATAGTACTATTGACATTAGCTGCAACACGGGATCTATTTCGAGGATGAACTGACCTATTCACCGGCTCTCCACCATTACCATTTTCACGGTGGATGGTACTATCGACATTAGCTGTGGCATGGGCTCTATTCCGAGGCTGAACTGGCCTATTCACCTGCCCTCCACCATTACCATTTTCACGATGGATAGTATTATCAGCATTAGCTGCAACACGGGGTCTATTTCGAGGATGGACTGGCTGAACTGGCCTATTCACCGACTCTCCATCATTACTATTTTCATTCTGGAAAGTGCTATCAACACTAGATGGTGGAACTTGGGAGGCGGTGACCACCAGCGCAGAGCCCCTTGGGATCCACTCACGGCGGTTGTTCCTGGGATTATTGTTGTTTCTAGGGCGATGATTACCGTTTTCCCTCCGTGTGTTTTGTTCGGAAAAGCTCATATTCTGATCAAAAGATGCCAAAGTATCACACACCAGATCCGTATCTATTATGTGGTCGAAAATGAACTCCAAGCTCCTAATAACTACAAGCATAAATCAATCAGATATCCACAACAAAATTAACCTAAAACATAAAACTCAATTAAAAAAATGTCGTAACAATCAAAATCAGACCCTAAATATTTCTTGCGATGATAAGCATCATTTCATTAATCAAGACATAAATCAAAACCCACGTAATCACACAACAACATCATGAATTTGAAAGCGGAACTCACCTGGAGACAGAAAATGGAAACCCCTATCCGATTGAAAAAGAAAGAAAGAGTGATGCCCTGTTTTTGCCCCCACAAATTACCCTTCAATCAGGGTAATGAATTATTGGAAACGACGATTTGGATTTATTTTTCTTCTTGTTCTTCAGAGATAAGTATTTATAGGATTGTATGCGTGCCGCCCAAACAAGAGCCGACTTTCTGAAATTTCATAAAAAAATTAGAAAGAACAGAGAAGGAGGTTACAAGAATATTTGCACATTTTGCAAAAAAAAAAAAAAAGAAAAAAAGAGAGAGAATATTTGCACCTCTCTGGGCCGATTCCCTGCATTGAACTTTTAAATGTGAAGCCCAGGCCCAATAAAGAGAAGTTTCCCAAACCTCATACGACTTCGAAATGTGTTTAACGTAATGAAGACAAAAAAGGAAATTAGATAATGGGGATAAAAAAAAAGTCTAATACCAATTTTTTTTTCCTTTAAATTAGTAAACTGTATATATAATTTTTTTTTCGAAGCATGTACGGTGTGTTTGCAAACTCTGTAAACAGCTTAAAAGCACTTCTTAAAAGTAAAAGCTGTGAGAGTGCAGTTTTAAAAAAAAGTGATTCTGAAAGCAGTTTGTAAAATTTGAAAACACACCCGTAATCTACATTTATAAAACTCTGTGTGTTAGCCATATTATCAACAAACATAAATTATTTTGGAATATCATGATCTTCATTGTCCTTATTTGAGTCTTTAGCACTACCAAAATCATCATCTATGTCTAACATATTATCATTCTTAAATTGAATGATTATTTCTATTTATCGGTAAAATGATTAAAACACTAAATTTTGTAAATATAGAAGATTAATTTTAAAGTCGAAAATCTTAAAGGATAAAAATTAAAACTATTACTCATCTTATACACATAAAATGTGTTTTGTTTTTCTTCTCAAATTATTCACGTGCATAATTTTTATTTTCAAAAATATATTTCACCACACTTATTTTATATTATTTCTATTTATTCTATTTTATTTTTTATTTCATCTACTCTATATATAAATAAACAATATTTCTTAAAATTTATGAAAAAAGAAACCATCAAAATGTATCCTAAAGAATTTGTCAATTTGATCAACAAGTGTTATAATAAATTGAAAATGTATTTTCATCATCAAGGACAGATTTGAGGAGTGAGGCGGTCACGCCCCTTGGATTTAATTTTTTTTTAATAGTTCAATTTATTTGTCAACTTTTTGTATTCCATCACTAGGACATTAACACATGTCTGACATAGTGTAAACAGGGCAATAATAATATTCAAAACATTCACGTATCATACATGGGCAGCGGATCACCAAAATTGTCCAGTTGAAAGTTGTATTTTAATTTTGAAACATGAAAGCCACAGTAACTAGGGTGTGCCTTACAACAGTTTGTTCAACAGCACACACTAAATCTAAACATTAATAGTACAACATATTGTGTAACATCTAAAAACAAACTTGTTTCTACATCTCAGAACAAATGCAGTAAAAGTTGATAAATATAGGTGTCCAAAAACTGAATAAAAAAAGCAAACTTTGTGTGTTTTTATTTCTATCCTCTTTTCACCTCTCAAAAGTAATAATCCTCTTTCACAAAACTATATAACAACATATCGAACGATGCAGACCAAAAATCGACCTTCTCCCTCCTTCAGCTCATTCTTTCTTTCTCTGTGATAATCAAAACTTCTAAACAAAACTTTTGTCTGTAGTTGTTCAAGCCATTTTACTTTGAATCTGCCGATGGATATGTATTAAGTACTCGACGTATGAGAACCCCATTGCCGTCTTGTCTTCTACCAGGTAAGCGAGAAACACATTCCCTGCAAAGAAACAACGATTTTTAAAATGATGTCTGAATTTATTAACACCATTCATCAACAGAGTTGATATTGAGATTGGCTAAAACATACAAGAGTGTAAAAATAGCATTAACAGGAGAATCTAATTTATATTTAGAGAAATGTTTCATTGAAATACAAGTATAATAAAATATGTACTACTAATTCAGAGTAAGTTGCAGATATTCTTGAGTTTATTGATATATACTAAACTCAAAATTCTCTTTCATAATCACATGTCATGCTTGTTGTGTTCATTATCAAACTCGCACTTTCCAAAATTGAAAGTTTCTCATATTCATTTCGTTGGTATTTTGGGATCTTGGATAGACTATGAGATAATTTAGCAGAGTTGAGGTCGTAAAAAAACAAGCTATTGGAGATGGAAAAAAATTTATCGTGTACTAACCTGAGGGATCTCCCTTTCTGCATAATCTCAAACTGCAGAATTAAAAAAAAAAACAAAAGGAGAGACAAGTGAACAATAGTGAAAATAACTAAGCATATAATAAAAAGGAAATTATTATTATATTAACAGGTGCAAACAATAATGAATTTTTTTTCATACCGTAGGTAAGAACATCGCTGGCGCCTTATCTCATTCATAATGTCATTCAGCTTCTTTGACAAAGGATTGTCATATGGCTGCAGAATAAACTGATGAAAGGCAAAACACCATAAGTGATTAATAATTTTATATATATACATACATATAATTTCCAAATATGCCAGTGGTGGATACGGGATATAAATTTTTAAGTCTAACCAATAGGTATCGACACTTATATATCGATATAATTATACAAATACACAAATCTAAACAAGAAGGATAAATATACATATTAGTATAATTATAATTATATACATATACCGATAGAACCAGAAAATATGTGTGTGGGGGGTGGGGACCCCAGTACCCCACTTGCCACCCTCTTTAACCCGCCGTTGCTTATTGCTATTGATTGTTTCATTTTGCATGGCATAAATGAAAACAACAAAATGAGACAATGATCATGCTTTAAATCGAATACCTGATTAGAAATTTCTTCAGGTGATGAAATGCCGAATAACTGTTGCAAAATATTTGGATTGACAGAGTCACCAACATAAATCAAACAATCTACTCCGTTCTCAAGAAGATATATTCCTTCACCGGCAATGTGCTCGCTAGAAAGTGGAATGGAAGTGGGAATGATGGAATCATCCAACTCCTGAGAATTATTAATATATATATTTTTTAGAATTAGGATTAAGAATCAGAGAGAAGGGGAATCGCATTATTACACACACATAAAAATAATAATTAAAAATACATACCTTCTCATCAAGATCATGAATAGCAATCATCCTAGGGTACACCAATGGGATCACCAAAGGAGTTGGTAAAGGGGAAACATAATTAATCCAAAAGGACCTATCATCGATCCTTCCATCAGATCGCAAACCGGTGCTTTTGAGTAAAGCTGAATAAGACAGAAAACAACAGGTAAAGACCAAACATGACAAATCTGTCAAGAGAAGAATTTGAAAGGATCGCTACAATCCAAGCGCATACAAGAAGCTGAGTAGTTCTCTTCCACCTTTTATTTAAAAGTTTTCAGAATCCATTCAACAGAATTTTCATTTTATTCAATTTCATAAATACACAGTATTGCAGTAACAATGCAATGAGGTGGAAGAGAACCGGTTTCCATTTACTTGACCTAAATGTAGTTTTTTATTTGTTTTCCATAATCATGAATATCATTATCTGTATTGCATACATGCATCTCTTCAGCATCACAATAAAAAATGATATTTTACTCCACTGCCCTACACGAGTCACTCCTATGTGCTTGCTACAAGGCATCAATTCTAAAAATGGATATTTTATTCCAAGAATACCCTTCCATTCAAAGTAGTGATTTGATTAACCTCCCAATGGCAATAGTGTAAAACTAAATAGCTTTAAGCATTCCAACTTCATCCAGAATTCCATGGGCAGTCAAAGGACTCAAATGGGAGACTATCGTGGGCTGGAGAGAGTATTATAGAAGCATATAATACAATTAATAACTATATTGGTTGAAGTATAAAAGTTCTCTTCTTCAAAATATCAGGGTGATTGCATGGACACCGATTTTTGTCAAAAAAACATCAATTATGATCATGAGTACGAGTACGAGGCATGATTCATATGAGCATAGATGTTCAATCATTTGGAAGGAGCTCAGCGATAACAGGGCCAACAAGGAAGAAAAAAAAGTATTGACATAAATGGTTAACAGGGAACTCAGAATGTACCAAGTGTATATAGAGGCAACAATTTAAGTGCCTCAGGCAAGATAAGTTGTCCCGACGATGATACTGTTGCACAGAACTTCCTATACGAGTATAAAATGTTGATGCAAACATTTGTAGCTTGATCCCTGACTTGTGTAAGAGGAGCTGAAGGAATTTCACTAGCAGCTGTCGTGTGAAAATGAAAGCAGCAAAGTCAGTGGCAGAAATTAATGCTAGATTTATGTCTTTACACTAAAAACTTTCAAGAGACATTCAGAAATTAAACTGAATGAAGCTACGAAAACTAGAGAAGCAACAGATAGAAAGGAAATAGCAGAGGCCAAATTCAATGGAAAAGCATCTGCAAACGAGCAATAAATAAACCAAAAAACACAGTAGAAATGTACCATGCCCAAGAAAATCATGATAGCAAAGTACCTTGCTTAAGAATACAAGCAAATTGGGTGTCTAGGTCAGCAGAGCGGAACAGATTACTCAGCATATTGGTGCAAGGCAAAGACAAGGTTGAAACTCGAATTCTCCTTTGTCCATATATGGTGGTGTAGAGAAGGGCACACTAAATCATACAAAATGATTACATGTCAATGGTTACATAGAGAACAAAGAAAAGAACATTGCTACTAATATATTGGTAGATAAAATAAATATTTTTATACAGCACATCAGAAGAAAAAGATTCTGAGAAGAAGCCATTTGTTCAGAGCTTTGAAGTAGCACCTGAAATGAGCACTCCGAGCCTTCCTGCAGTTTGTCATCGTGCTTTAAAGACACCATTATTGTTTTGTCACAATCAATCTGGGGAAAATGAAGATTAGTCAACTAAATAAACCTTAAATAAATATTTTTATCATAGAAAGAAATGAAAGAGTTTAGAAGAATAGCCCCGATGTAGCAATGCATGTACTGCAAGTACCATGGTGCATTTAGAAAGGGAGAAGAACAAGTTTGCAGATCATCATGATACATGCAAAAACTTGCCAGTTATTTGTGTTTACATGAAAAAAGAATTGAGGACATTTCCACACAGAAAAGCAGGCTTAGGCAGATCTTTTTTTTTTTTTTTGGTGTGTGTGTGTGTGTGGTGGTAAATGCCAGAAATGCTCATGTACGCTTGAAGCAAAACAGATTTTTTTATAAACTTTGTGACAACTGAATAGACATAACTGTTGTAACTAACAATTAATCAGGCTGTTAGAAAACAATAAGTGATGAGTTGGACAGATGATCAAGGTGTTGCTCACCTTGATTCGCATTCAAAATTATAAGCAAGATTAATATTACAGAATATATTCTGTGACTGAGTGTGCTAGAGAGAAAGGAGAGAGAGAGATACCGCTGGTAGATCAACATCAGTTGGTATACGCCTACAGAAGTTTCCAGAATATTCCTGAACTTGAATACCCTATTCAGGAGGAAAAAACGGGGGAGAAAGGGAAAAGATTATAAAATATAACCTTGTATCAAATACAGTGGTACATGCAGCAGTTCTCTCCAGAATCTGTTTGCATGAGTTTCATAAATAACAAGACAAGAAACCACACTAGTATAAGCTCACCTGGCTGCATCTAACACGCATGACGGCCTCAAATCCTTGGGGCCTTGTGACATTCCACCGAAGATCATTGTAAAGCTTAGCAGGATCAGAAACGGCAGAGAAAGGATAATAATAGTACACCTGCAGATTTAAATCACAGAGATTCAGATTTCAAAACACAAGAAGCGTATTACAGATTGTAATAATAATAAAAGTCAACATTCAGAGATAATTTTATTGCCAAATATAAAATGGTCACTGAGTACAGTATCATTAAGAGCTTGGATATTATTAAAATACCTGGCCTCCAGTAGTTCTTGGAATGACAGAGAGAGAAGCTATATCTACATATGTTTGTGTTGTAATAAACAAATCAACACAGACCTGGAAGTAATAAGAAACAATAAATACAAGAATTAGAACAAACAATAAATTGGTCCTAAATCGGAAACTAAAACATAGTAAGAGCATGGTTTATCAAGACTAAACACTTAAATGTTACCTGGTACTCTGCAAATTCAATGGCCAAGGTTTTTAGAATCTTGTCAGCAGGTTGTAGTAATTTGTGAGCCTCCTGAAAATCAACATATCTCATGAACAAGATACAAGTTTCTAAGCTTAGCAGTAAGTTCAAATGTTTACAAATACCATCGAGAGTACTAAGAAAAAGTTCATGGATAACCAATTTGTTAGATGAACTAACGAAAAAAAGCTAATGTACTAGCTTCAAAGAACATTAGCTTAAATCCCTATAACTCATAAGCAAACTGATCTGTGTACAAAACCCATGATATGATAAATGGTGTGCACTTAAACGAGCATGGAACTCAAAGCTGCTTTAGATATAGACTTGGTGGAGTTAGAATTTTTATTGATAGTTAGCTACCCAAAGACGACACCTATTATATACTCAAGCTCGAAGGTAAGAAAGTGATATGGTTCGACATGAAATATGACAGGATGGCAAGAAAGAGATCACCAAAACCAGTCTATGACATTATCACCCTACTCATGCAGCTCCACTTTCATTTCTTGCATCCCATCTAATGGATTATTATTAACAAAAAATACATGAGACACAAGCACAAAGGTGATATAATAATCATATATGCAGCAGTCAGCACACACCTTTTCTCCTGCTGAACTGTTGCTTCTGCCATCAGCTTCTCTAGCAGAAAGGGATCCAATGCCAATAGATGGCAGGACTGCAATGTCAAAAATTAACAGAATAACAGTAGACTCATTAGTCGTTTAGTCACTTGACATGATGAGGTTTAGGGGAGCATGGTTTGCATGCTTATACAACTAACATAGTTATATTTGACTGCTTACCCGACTGGAACACAAGAAGTTTGCCACCAGTGCTTTTCATTGCAAGGAAAGAGGCCTGAAGAAAAGAAGAAAAAAAAACGAGAAATGAATATTTATTCTGCCAAAATCAATTGAGACATATCAGAAGAAAGGTGATAAAAAAAATGTACGGAAATCATGAGTTAAATGACATAATCAGAAAAGTGTCCCCATCTAAGACTTTTTTTAACAAAACATAGTCAGTCAGCTTCTCAAAAAGCATGATTAATTGGAGCAGTTCCTTATCAACTATTTAATATGATGTGCTTAATACTTCCCCTGCACCAGTGAATACTAGCCAACAACTCAGCAATTATATGCAAGAAAATATAACCAGATATTTTATAATAATAATCACACAACAATAAGTGCACATACCTTTACTGCAGCACCAAATGCTGAATCAGCAGTTCTATTACTCTGAAACATGGTAGGGATGCTCTCAAGCAACATTTCTAAATGCTCGCGGCACTGCACTTATCAAAATCATAATAAGTCATTTCATGAAATCTTAACATAACAGAGAGCATCCGCACTCTCCTGATTCTTTGTAACTAAATTAGTGTTAAAAATCAAAATATGTAAACAAAGATGAGGAGTTCGAGAAAGGAAATGTACATAAACTGAAAGCCAGCATGTTAAATATTGAACCTATATCTGGAAGGAGAATGATACCAACCTCAGCAAGTTGAACAATAACATCACTTTCGAGTGGAGTATACACATCTTGTACATCAGGAACTATGAGCATCAGCGGCTGAAACGAAACATAACAAGTACATTAAATTCTCACACCCACTGCAGCAACTACACACCATTGACCAAATCTATTGTTTTGGATTAACCAAGTAATTGACATATCAACCCTAGGGGATTCTATACAGCATAAGTTAAGGACCAATATGAACATGAAGCAACAGAACACAATAGTTATATACCATTGTTGCCAAGGTCAGAGAGCAAATGAAGTTTGACAGAAAAGATAAAATATTCAGTCTATGACCAAGAAGTCGAAACTATCCACCAACCTGCTGTAAAGCACGCTTTAGGTTGTAAAAGTGGATAGTGGAGTCAAATGTAGCAATTCCCACCATTGTTCTAGGACCCTTCTGCAAGAAATGATCATCAAAATCCATGTTAGTCTTGCTTGCTCTCTCTGATAAGTCAATAAACATAGAACCCTGTAGTGGTCCTTTTAACTTAATAATAAGTTGCCCGAAACTCATGTCGGAACTACTACAAAAGTCACCAGGGAAAACTAAAAATGCTAAAAGAGTTTTTTGTAGTTCTACGAATCCAGAAAGGCAAAAATCTTATACAAAATTTTATCAATGAAAAGTCTATAGCACATCACTTGGTTACTCCTGAGTTCCTTGGAAGACTGGAACCTCTTTCAAAAGTAAAGTAATTAGAAAAAAAAAGAATGTTAGCAGATCTTATGTGGGCTATGAAGCACAGCAAATACACCCATATCCAAGTTGGCTTTTAATTAAGAAATTTATAGAGGAAATTAATCCATCAGAAATCACTAAAAAGGTGGAAAGTCCTTAAACAATATGTATTTGCACACCCAAGCATGAACTTACTGGAAGATCATCTATAACTTGGTTGATTGCACTACAAGCCGCTGCAGTTGCACCAGTTTGTATAGCATTCATAGATACATCAATCAGGAAGAAAAATACGGCAGGCATTGGATCGCGCACCTGAAACACATATGACATACAGCATAAGTGAAAAAAGTTAATTATTTCATCAGATACGCTGACAATACTTAATCAACTGCATTATTCAAATTCTACACATACCTCTAGAGTCTAGCCTAATAAATGGCTCTATTTAATTAAATAATTCCTAGAAACAATCATTTCAATCTTAATTCTATTTGCTAGCAACACAAGGCACTAACCATGTATTCCTTAGTAGCAACAAATTCAACAGTTCCTCTGCATAGCTCAGGCCTTTCATCAGCATCTCTGCGCCGACCATCTGGACCCAAGTTGCAGTGATAGTCACGTGGAGTTTCATCCGTAAATCCTGCAAAGAAAAAAATGAGGGGTGGAGAAAAGGGGAAGAAAAAAGAGAAAATCTCCAATATACTTAATGATATCAGGGGTAGATTCTACGGAGAGCTAAAAATTGAGCGATTAGTGAATATGGGAAACAACTACCAATACTATAATAAATACGGAGTAACAATGTTCATGCAATGAAGAACAAAGGTTACAGAAATTGCAGAATAGACCTAGGATTATGTACAGCTCAATGCATCCGCACCTTTCATATTCAGATTCAATATTTTATCGTATATTTCTAACATTCGGAAAAAAACAAATGAGAGTACCCCGTGAATGTGAAACTGAATGAAGTTGCTATTAAAACTTAACAGCAAAATGATATCTCACTAATTATTAAAGAAAACATTAAACAAGAAAGTAATTCTTACCACACAAGTTACAAACGAAACGTCTTCCTTGATCAATAAACTTCACGAAAGGATTAATATAACCTTTGCAACGAGAACATCGAACTGGACCATTTTCCCCAAAATCAACAACCTAGCAGTAACAACATATGCAAATAACATAGTTCAATGTGATATTATCCTGGCATAGTTCATGTACCCGTGAAATTAAAGAATACCAAGTTTAGTATGGACAATATCATAGTCGAACATGAAGTTGTATGTCAAACATAGTAATAACAGATACAGTGTGCAAGAACTTTTTAGGTGATCTGTGAGCTATCCTCCTTGATATTTTTATGGAACCTAACCTAGACTTTTCAAACTGACAATTCACAGAAAAGGTTTCCAGAGTCATGCTATCATAACAGAAAGAACAAGAAATAGAATCTTTCGCATTACGTGGATTGGCTCCTCAGATGGATGCGGGAGAGCTAAAGGCTGGACCAACAAAGCCAACTGCATTGCAGATGTAGACAGAAGGTCTACCGTACAAGGAATCTGACCAAACAAACAAACAACTCGTTGTTATTTGCAATGACAACTAAATGGCGTTTGATATTGAGAATTTGAATCACAGGGAAAAAATACCGTATTAACTGAAAAAGCTTCACTAAATTATGCAACTAAATACTTCACCTGATTGATAGTACACCTCATGTAGCGTGGACTGCTATTTCCTGTGTCTTTGACTATATATTCACTTGTTGCAGGCTTGGAAAAGAAAAGATAAAATAAGTAAAAAGAGGAATAATAAAATCACTGAGTATTTGATGTCATAAGAGAATATTTCACTGAGTTGACAGCTGGGACAGGGATTACAACTTGCACTACAGTGCTAAACTACAACATATAAAGATTTCAATACATAATCACGATGTTAAATTAAAAACGAAAAAAGTGCTGCTAATTACCGGAGGAGGATTTGCCTGATTGCCCTGACGGGTCTCATGCAAAATTACGTCAGAACTTGGAGTAAGGCGGGGAATCTGGTTGGGGTCAATTTTAGATTGCCCTGTTTGGCCAAAAGCCATAGATTGATTTGGAATTGGTGGTCCACCTGGTGGCATTCCAAACATCCGTGGCGATTGCTGCATAGGACCAGGAATTGGAGGTGGAGCCATCTGCACAATCAGCACTAAATTTAGAGAGTAAAATCAAGTATGTGCTATGTAGTAATACTCACGAAATTAGGTGATTTCATTTAGTTGCAGCATTAATAAACAGCCAAGAGACTGGAGGCAATGCTGAAGTGAATCCAAATTTATCCACACCATCCTGCTTAATGCCTGTTTATATGCAAAATCTTCTACGACATATTAGACATACGCCTTAATGTGAAGCAAGGTCAGTTGAATCAACCTAGGACGCCTGTGGCATGCACAAAGCCAACTAGAGTTGCACCAATTCCTACTTCCAACATATTTCTTCGAAGAAGCAATCATTTTCTCTTCTAAAAATGATGACCATTAAGTGTGTAGTATGCAATTGAAATGTGCAAAGTAGGAAAATACTTAATTTTGGTTATTCTGAAGCATGAAAAGAATACCTATAAACATAGAATTATTCACACTCACCGAGGTCATTGCAAAGAGATAATGGATTGGTTGCTTTAGCTACCTTGTCCCATTCAATTTTGAAGTTTTTATACTAATGTCATCATAAAAATCAAGTTGCACTACGGAAAAACTCTTTTCAGTTTTCATTTCAAGATTTATTACTAACAAATAAGTGAAGCCCAGCATGATTCTGAACTCTGAAGGATCATTTTCAACTATAATCACATCACAGTCACACAGCAAAAGGTATATCTCATTTTTTACATAGTATGGCAACTCTTCAAAATTAACTTGCAAAACTAAACTGCTCTTATAACACAATTATATCTCATTAGCACCAATGACAAGTTCGTCAAAGGCAGTCGAACTCCTATTACAGATTTGAAATTTAAATGCTGACTAGCTGGCAGCACAGACACAAAGCCCTAATCTCCTAAAAAGTCTTTTCTCTCCAGCTAAAAGATTGAAAGCCATCTAGCAGTAAGGGCAAAATGTTAAAATTGAAGCTTTTCAAGAGAATCAAAATCCATAAATCTGCTAACATGTGATCTTAGAATATATGCGAAATTTTGTTTACCCCTCATCAATCGCTAGTTGGATAAATCTTGGATTCAAATAACACTCAATAAAGCTGTTTTGAGGAATGTGAAAATAAGTTTCACACTGAGGCCAACATGACTTTGGTTGCAATCTTGCATCCATATATAAAGGAGATGACCATTTTTTAAAAAATCTTTCACTCTACAGACAAAGCTAATCAGTTTGGCATCTTTCTATCCCAATGTAACGTATACAAACCAAGTAGCTTATTTTAGTCCACAATAATCCGAATGAGACATTTACAAAGTAATTTACACAACTCAATACAGTAAATGTTCAATCTGATTGGCTTTCACCGATAATTTATTAAGAAAGAATGAAGGATTATTAATAGGATGCTAATTTTCATTTACATCAGAAGCCCAATAAAATACGCTGGTACATATTCCTTTTTCCATGATTCACTCTACATAACTTGTACATTAGGATTAAGGCTTTAACAATGCAAAACGAAGAATAATCCAATGCAGGAACAACAAAATCTTCACGAGAAGAGTAGTACAATAAGAAGAGCAGTTAATGGATAAAGATTAACCTGATGAGGTGGTGCTGGCCATGTCTGCATTCCGTAAGGAGAACTTGGAGATGGAGGCACGGCTGTATTTGGTGCTGTAAATGGGGATGAACCCCGAGGAGGTGGAATGTTCTGTGTTGGCAGAGCTGAAAACGGCGGCGCTGGTTGTCCAGTGGCAGGTGGTACTCCAGTAGGCGGACTACCAAAGCTAGGGCGCATCTGCGGTTGCTGAGGAGACGGCCTAGACGATAAAAAAGCTGGTGACTGTGGAGGTCCAACTGCAGGCCTGGGCATACCACCCATAGTAGGAGGGAACTGTGGCCCACTTTGAGCCATCCCTTGAGCAAATGTAGGTGGTCCATTACTAAGCGGGCCAGAGGAGCTCACATGAGTTGCAGCGGGAGGACCTGATAACATAGGGGAAGATGTGAAAGGTCCTGGACGAGGCCCTGGTGCAGAAAGAGAGGGGGCAACGTGCCCACCAATGGATGACGGCATTGCTCCTGGTGGTGGTGGTCTTGATGCAAAGGAAGGGGGCTGTGACCCGGGGGGTGGGCCAGAGGGTCTAGCAGAAACAGTATTTGGTGGGAATGTAGGTTGGGCTGGAGTATTAGGAGGGACAGGACCCCTTGGAAAAACACCAGGTGGGGGTGGGCGTGGTCGACTACCTGTAAACTGAGGGGCTTGTTGGCCAAAGGGTGAAGAATTTGGAGGTCTAGGGGCACTACCACCAACATTGCTCGATTGCTGCTGATTAGGTTGGTTGATTTGTAAATTTTGCATATTATTAGCAAGAGTGTTTGGGTTATAATTCGGGGGGAAATTCCCTGGTCTAGCTCCCCCTGGAGTTGCCATCAGTTCACCTAATCAGAAAATCCCTAACAATAAAAAAACACGGATCCTCAACAAAAATCCAACTTTAAAACCTCTGCCTCAATTCAGTCCCAATCCAATCCAAATCTACATATAAAAAAAAAAATCCACACAAGTGAATAGATCAATAAACGGTCTTTTTACCAAATCAATCAAACAAACCTATACATAAACATCGTTTACAATATTAAAACCTGGGATTGAGGCCAAAATTCCGGTCCGTTACAGGAAGAACTGGCCGTTTTCCAACAAGACTTCGATCTGACTAAACAAGAACCATAAATAATGTCATCAAATTGGGATCTAAAAAAAACAGGAATAACATAGCATCAACAAATTCGCATTCATCAAGAACGTAAACAACTGGAGGTACCTCGATTTAACGCTTCGAAATGTAGACCCCTTTAAGCAGATAGCGGTTTGGAATTAATAGCATATGTCGTATGGATCAAAGGTAGGGTTGAAGAGATAGAGAAGATCACGAAAGGAGAGGTGAATTTCTGAAGGATCGAAGCAAAAATTCACCAATTGGGGTAAACATTCGTTGAATATCGTTGAATATATGATTTTCTTTTATTTTCTTGCTTTCTTTTTTTTGGTTTTCTTTTAATTACAGATATGGAGTGATGATGCACAGCAAATGGGAATAGACTGATGACGTGTATGCACGTGACAATGAATTGTAGGCACGTGAAGAATTATTTATTTTTTACAGTATAATGCAAAGTTTTATATAATCAAGTTTAATTTTATGTGCCCGTCAAAAAAAAAAAAATATGTGTTTATTTTTAATTTTTTTAATAATATTAAAATTCTTTTATTAACACGTATTATTACTCCTAGTTTGTTAGTATTTGTTTTAATAAATTTTTTAATGTTAGGATTAATTGAAAAAAAAAAATTTAGACATTTACAGTGTTTATCAATTAAGTACACCATATCCTTTTTTTCTTACAATTCGATACACGCCTTTTTAAGTTTTACAATTCGATACATGTGTTTATTTTTCGACAACACATAAATGATGTATATACCGAAGCCGCATTAAGGTTCTAAACAAATATTCACGTAAATGTCATGACTGATCAATAAAATATATATTTTTTAACATTTTTAAATAGAAACAATATGCAAAATTTCACATTATTTTTTGTGGACTGTGATTTGGAAGATACGGTCATATTCTTTTAAGTTTGGAGGGAAAATGATAATAATTAAATTGGTTTATGATTTAGTATTTTTTTAATTAAAAATGTTTTAAAATTAAAAAAAAATATTCAATATGGCACCTCAGCACCTCGGACAATCACATCATGCATGATTTAATTGTTGCTAGAAAATTGACAGATGCATTGAATTGTAAAATTTAAAAAGGTCGTGTATCTAATTGAAAAAAAAAAAGCTACGTTTGATAAAAAGGGTAAAAGTTTTTTTTTTTTACAATTAACCCTTAATATTATACTCTCCCCGTCCAAGTTCATTATGTTTAATTTATTAAAGTAGATAAGTTGAAGGCATGATGAGTGGAGTTTCCTTATAAATAAAATGATTGTCTATAAATAAAGTAAATGTCATTTTGAGTAAATAAACAATGATTGAGCGTGTGATAAAGTAGTGTGAATAATAATATTATTTAAAAAATGAGCATAATAAAATTGAAGCACAAAAAAAAAAAAAAAAAGGAATAATAATATTGGATTATAGACATAATTTAAACAAAAACTTTTATGAAATGGTATTACGGTAGAACTGTTCACAAATTATCACAATTAAAAAATCATCTATTTTATAGTAATAAAATATCATGCTTAATTTATATTTCGTGTGACAGTACTTTTATAAATGAGTAGAAATTAGTCAAAATTACACATAGGAATATGGTGATGGAAATAAAGAAACTAATTAAATAATGTTGGGCTCTCTTACTTATAGCCATATAACTAGTGTAGAACCCATGTATTACACGGAGTTTTAAATAAATATTTTAATATTCAATATTATATCTTAATTTATTTGCGTAATTTAATTTTTTTTTAGCATGATATGTTATTATAAATATTATAAGATAAAAGTAATTATAAAATAAAATTCAATACACACCAATAAAAATACATTTTAGATTGTATTTTACTCAAAAATACATTAAATCATTTAAAAATAAACAAAACTAAGAAAAAATGAATACTACAACAAACAAAGTTAAGTAAATAAAATAAAAATTATTTTAATTAGTCAATATTAATATAATAAAAATTTCAACATTTCATATCAACCATGTACAACACCTTAAATAAATAATTAATTAGGAAGAAAAATTCAATAGTTAATAGGAATATAATGTTTTGAAATAGTTTAGGGATCATATCTTACTCAACCAATAACTTAATTACACATCATACTTTTTAAAATTAACAACCTCCTTAAATTATGACACATAAGTCAAATTAACCACAAAATGACACATAAGCCAAATTAACCACAAAATGACACGTCATCAATTTAAACTCCCTATTAGTATATAAGGGGATCTGTGGACATGTGTGTTTCATCGATAGGGTAGGTAGAAAATAATGCGTTGTTTACTTATGCATTTATTTATATTGTGCTCACTTACTTTTTTTTTTTTTCATGTTTTGGATGCAAGATACTTCACGTGTGGAATTTGTTGTTTATTTCAGATTATAAATTAGGTATTTTTGTAACGAGAATAATTCCTATAGAATATTTATTTCAATTTGTTAGGACTTCAATTGAATAATGGGCCAACACTGGATTACACAGTGCCAGCCCATTAGAAATATATATAACTAGGCCCACTAGCGTGAACTATTATTTCAGGGCCACGGTTATATGCACACATTACTTTACTGAGTAAACCCACCTTGACTTTGAATTAATCTAAAACATGTGTAAAAATGTCCGAAACACTCTTTTATCTGAATCTATTATTTTCTACGTGCCATCTCAATTCTCCTCCATTTATGTTTTTCTAATTTTATAAAATTTCTAAATTTTTTTCTTTTTCTATTTTCTCTTTCTCCCTTTGATAGTTTCTTTTTTATTTTTTTCCCTGATTTTCATTTTTTTCATTTTTGTGTTACCGTTTTTAAATTACTTTTTCTTAACTTCTCCATCTCCATCCGTTTAAATTTTCTAAATAATTATAATTAAATTTATTTTCTAAAACTTTTAATTTCTGTAATTTTAATTTTTTTTAAAATATTTTTCTCTTTCCTATTTCCTATTTTTTTTCTCTCTTTTCCAAATTTAATTTTTTAAATTATTTTTCTTTCTTATCCATTCTCTTTCCTCTTAACTTCTTTCTCCGTTTAAATTTTCTAAATAATTATAATTTTGTTTATAATATTAATTTTCATTTTTTAATTTTTTTTATTTCTTTCATTTTCTTTTACTAAATAATTTTTTTTTACAATCCCGCGTAATAGGCGGGTTTTGCACTAGTTATCAAATAAATTGACTTTCTAAATACACCCACCCTCTAATACTTTGAATTTGACGCCACCGGCTGCTGCGACATCTCTGGCTAACCTTTCGAGTTTCGACAGTGTATTTTACCGATAAAATCCAAAATACACTATACAATCGCCATGTCCCAAAATAAAAAAAATTAAAAAAAAGTTCAAACAAATTTCCAAAACAAAACATTTTTGAAATTATTTTCCAAGACAAATTAGTGTTGCTTCCTCTGTCATGCCCAAAATGTTTTTGAATTTTTTTAACAGTCTTGAATAAAGTAACAATTTTTTAAAAAAATCGAAAAAATGATGAATCTTGAAAAACAAATACGAGAAACATACCAAATTTCGGCAAATGTTTTCGAAGAAAAGCAAAAATTAAAAAAAAAATCAGAAAAAAAATAGGAATTATTGTGTTTGATTTATTAAGGGTGTAGACACCTAAATTTTATAGGTCCCTCCAATTGATTTGAGTCTCTAAAGTCCAATAAATTAATTTAAAATTCAAGACGGACCTCTAAAGTCCAATAAATCAAGACGGGTCTCTAAAGTCCAATAAATCAAGACAGGCCTCTAAAGCCCAACAAACCAAATCGAGCCCAAATAGGGTATTCTTAGCCCATCAAGTAATTCAAAATTTGAATTAAGCCCTAACCACTTAGCACAAAGTACATTGTTTCGCATTTTCGCTTTTTTATATTTAATTCACGAAATTTGTGTTTACAAATTGGCACGCCCGGTGGGACAATCTCTACCTCTCATCTCTACTCTTAAAGTAAATCAAGTCACGACGCTGGCGCCAATCAAGATTAAGATCAAGAGAGGTGTTGCATTCGGAGCAGCTGGTCTTGACCTTGAAAACGTGAACGTAGTCACGAGGAGTATGTCAAGAAGCTTGAAGTCATCGTCTTCTTCAGAGAAGGCTACTGCAGAGGGTCCATCACCCAATACTGCGAATGAGGAGAACAACCCAGCCTGTTCCCCTACTCGTTCCACAGCGAGCTCATCAGATTCAAGCACAGCCTCAGCAATGGCGACAGACACTACGACTGTTGAGGAGCAATTGACAAGCTTAACTCGAGCTATAGAAGGACTTACGAAACATGTCCAAGAACAGGATGCCCGGATCGCTAAGCTGATAAGCAATGCGGACAAAGGAAAGCAAGTCGAAGGACATGATGCTGAGACGTCTGGTGAACGCTAGGCAATGGAAATTGACCAAACTCTTAAGGAGTTACAAGTTTCTCCCGATGGTTTGGTGCCCGTTGACCGGCTAAAAGAAATTATACTCGGGGCGATCAAAGATAAGTTCGAGGAAAGTCCTAAGTCTTCATTCACCTACATCAAGCCTTACACGAAGAGGATTGACAGTTTTAAAATGCCAGCTGGTTATCAACCTCCAAAGTTGCAGCAGTTCGATGGCAAGGGTAATCCAAAGCAACATATTGCTCACTTCGTGGAGACCTGCAACAATGTCGGCACATATGGAGATCATTTGGTGAAGCAATTCGTGCGCTCTTTAAAGGGCAATGCATTCGATTGGTACATCGATTTGGAGGCCAGTTCGATAGGCACTTGGGAGCAAATGGAACAAGAATTTCTCAATTGATTTTACAGCACTCGTAGAACGGTTAACATGCTTGAATTGACGAACACTCGTCAATCAAAGGAAGAGCCGGTGATCGATGGAGAAATCTAAGCCTAAATTGTAAGGATATATTGACTGAAACTTCAGTTATTGAGATGTGCATCCAAGAAATGCAGTGGGGTCTTCGATATATCCTTCAAGCAATTCCACCAAGATCATTCGAGGATTTGGCTACTAAGGCTCATTACATGGAGTTGAGCATGTCTACAAGTGGATTTGAAGAGCCGCTATCTCAAGAGTGGGGGCAAAGGAAAACGAGTTTGAAGGAATTGCAACGAAAGCAATATCCATTTCTAGACTCAAACATCCCCAGAATTTTCGATGACTTGATCAAGAATGATCTCATTGAACTACCACAAATGAAACGACCCGATGAGGCTGGGCGAACGGACGACCCCAAATATTGCAAGTACCATCGATTGGTAGGACATCCAACCCAAGACTGTTTTATACTTAAAGAGAAAATTATGCTGCTAGCCAAAGAAGGAAAGATCTTGCTAGAAGAAAGTGAAACAACAGTGAATCACGTCACAGTTGAAGATAATCAAATTAAGGAAGTTTACGCAAACAACGCCTACAAATTGATTTATGAAGACGGCGTATGCATTGGTCCCATGAACGAAATATTTTTGAAACGCTACTACGCGTAAAGAAAACAAGTATGCTCAAAAAACGCACGAGCTTAAACTACTTGTTGCTCCAAGAACGCATGAGCCTAAACTGCTTGTTGCTCCATAAACGCATGAGTCTAAACTGCTTGTTGCTCCAAGAACGCATGAGCCTAAACTGCTTGTTGCTCCATAATGCACGAGTCTAAACTGCTTATTACTCCTGGTCCGCATGAGTCTAAACTGTCTACGACGACCACCAAAGGTAAATACATGTGGTTAAACTGTTAACTTACTCCACTAAAGACATTTTAAGTGGTTAAATAATTAAATCCATACTTTGTCAAAAGTAGTTAAATAATAGTCACTCCTGGCCCGCATGTGGGAAATCATTTGAAAGTAATTCGCAATTCGTCCACATCAAAGTCAAACGTTCTCGTGAACGAAATGCGAGGGGCATTTGTAGACACCTAAATTTTATCGGTCCCTCCAATTGATTTGAGCCTCTAAAGCCCAATAAATTAATTTAAAATCCAAGACGGGCCTCTAAAGTCCAATAAATCAAGACGAGCCTTTAAAGTTCAATAAATCAAGACAGACCTCTAAAGTCCAATAAATCAAGACAGACCTCTAAAGTCCAACAAACCAAATCGAGCCCAGATAGGGTATTCTTAGCCCATCAAGTAATTCAAAATTTGAATTAAGTCTTAGCACAAATATTCATCGGTTTAATCCGAAATTAAAAACTTTGTTTCGCATTTTCGCGTTTTTATATTTATTTCACGAAATTTGTGTTTACGAAGGGTTCCCAAGATTAATTCATAGTTTGCAAGAGATGTCCATAAGTAACAAATAGTGCATCATTCATTATGAGTAATACAAATTTGAATTATGTGAAACGAGCCTATCGTGTTGATGATCAAATGTGTGTTAACAAATTAAATACGTTGAAGTAGAACGTGTCAAATGAGTGTTGGAGTAAATAGAGTTAGTTAATGAGTGTCTCTTAATTGACTAATTTTAAGAAACGATTGCGTTTAAAGTTAAGCTAAGTGGATGTTTTCAAACACTATAAGGTGCTTAAAAACACTTTTTTTTTTTTCAAATAGAATCACTTTTGAAGTGTTTTCAAACACAACTAAGTGATTGAGTTAATTTGTTAAAAGTGATTTTGGTGAAGTACCCCTCCACCTACTTCTAATAACTTATATGTGTTTCTCATCATTATAATAATAAATTTTATAATTTTACCCTCACAATTTAAATAATATTTCATCTCTACACATTACATATCCAAATGTAATAAGCGTGTTTTTTGTAAATTTATAAAAAAAAAGTGGTTTGTTTTGTAAACACCACAACATATACACAATTGATTTAAAGTGCTTAATTTTAAAACACTATCAACTTTCAATGTTATTACAAAAATCAATTTTAATCACTTTGAATCAATCACTATGAATTGCAAACACACCCTAAGTATCTCGAAATTAAAAATTAAATTTTGCGCGTGGACCGCAAGTTAAAATAAAAATAAAAAATCAGGGTCAACAAGTAAGAACAATCGAAGCATCTACGCTGAATGTTGGAATTTGCAACTTTCGTGGAATCTTGTTTTTTGGGTTAATGTAAGAAGAATTTTGATCTAGAATTTAATTTATGTCAAAAATACTCTTCCTTGATTAGTCTATTTCTCATGCGCAGCCTCAGGCTCAAACATTAATACATACATACAGGGCATGTTTGCTTAATAGGTTTAAGTGGGTTTAGTGATGGGTTTGATATGTAAACCCATCTTGTCCCATGTTTGGTTTCTTATAACTTTAAACACCTTGACCCGTGTTTATAATTTGACCCGGTTTTAATAAACTAGATTACATGGGTTTAGACAACCTAGTCTCCCCTTGGATTTATCTAGTCTTCCCCTTGAGTTTATCTAGCCAACCCACCACATCTAAACCCATCTTATCCCAACCCACGAAGCAAACATGCTCATAGTATATATCTTGGTTTGATTCAATGTAATATTGCATATTAATTTCTTTTCGAAAAGTTGTACTCCGTAATCCGTATACTCTTATTTTTATTTCATTTATTTATTTTCTCTTTATACACCATTTTTTTTTTTTTTTGAAAGGGTCTTTATACAGACAAAGTGGGATAGCTCAAGTGGTTAGAGCACCACTACGCCTTAGGTCCTGGGTTCGAGTCATGGGTAGGGGAAATGGGATGTTTATTTAACTTGTAATAAAAAAAAAAAAAAAAAAAAAGGGTCTTTATACACCATTTTTTTTTTTTGAAAGGGTCTTTATACACCATTATTACACGGTATATATCAATAAAATATGTGAATTATAGAACTTAAATTTACGAAAGCATTAAATGATATATTTAGCAGTAGGTGTGAGACAAGTTTTGTAGTCCACACTTCGTTAAAATTTGTCTGTATCAAATTGAATTTGTGAATATAAAATATTAAATTTTTGCTTAGTTTTATTTATTTATTTTAATTTTAAAAAATCTTTTAAATAAGTGATCAATTTATAAATCTTAAATAAAATATTTAAAAATCTTAAATTTTAGTTTTATTTATTTAGTTACCCGTTAAGTTTTGAGGTTAAAAATATAAATTTAATTAAGTAGGGAATAGTTGAGACTATTTTTAGACTATAATTTTATAAAAGGGAAAATATCAATTTTGGTCACCCAGTTTTACCTCTTTTCATATTTGGTCACCCACTTTTAGTCACTATCAAAATTGATCACCCAATTATTATATTCTATCAAAATTGATCACGTTAGTCAATCTGTCATTGACTAACGGAGAAAGAGTTTTGAGCCGTGAAATTTCTCCTAAGGTTAAAAATTTCTCATGCATCTTTCAGAACTGAAACAAACACAGAAGCAAGAATGAAACATATGCAAAAATTACCAATATTTACATTATATTTATAATAGGTCAGAAGGAATTTTGATGCATCTTATAGCATCTTCTAGAACGTGATTCAATCAACATGTTGCTCCAATAATGGTCTTAATAGATTGAATGGATAATTTTAGAAAATTCTTTACAATTAATCTTCACCGCAAATTATGCTCCAATAATTATAAATAGGGAAATGAATTGAAATAAGTTTATATCTCCAATTATTATACAAATTCAATATGAAACCAAGAATTGGAAAACAAAGTACAATTGTTATAAAAAAAAAAAAAATACAGAGTACAAAGTTTCATTGTATCTATTGAGTTTCTCATAATTGAGTTAAATAATTATTAAAAACTTATTGGATTTTTTTTACTACCCATTAAGTTGATTGAATTACGTTCTAGAAGATGCATGTGAAAGAATTCTCATTATCTATAATATAAAAAGTAAACCAACAACATGGTTGATTGAATCATGTTCTACGTTCTAGAAGATGCATCAGAATCACGTTCTACGTTCTAAGATGCATCAGAAGGAAGTTCTAGAAGATACATCAGAATCACGTTCACATTCTAAGTTCTAGGAGATGCATCAGAATCACGTTCTAGAGCTATTATAAATATAATGTAAATATTGATAATTTTTGCACATGTTTCATTCTTGCTGTGTTTGTTTTATTAGTTATGGAGGAAGATGCATGAGAATTTTTTAAAGGTTTTGAGAAATTTCACGCCTCAAAACTATTTTTTCGTTAGTCAATGACAGATTGACTGACAGAGTGATTAATTTTGATAGAATATAATAACTGGGTGACCAATTTTAATAGTGACTAAATGTGGGTGACCAAATATGAAAAATAGGTAACTGCCTTTATAAAATATGTGTTCGATCCTAGAGAATTTTAGACCGACGTTCGAATTAATACGTGTAGTGCGTGGGACCAAAAGTGAAAAAATATCATTGATTTGTACAAGGAAATGAAAATGGAAATGGTAAACGGGAAGAAGACGACTTGTATGCTCATTCGCCTCGCAATCCAACTTGGACCAAAACCTTCAACAAAATCAATCCTTTTTATACAAAACCCAAAATGGCGCGCATAAGATTGCAACAATCACCAGATTTTTATTTTTATTTTTTTGAAATTAAAATTTCAAGAAAATGGTTGTCTCCGAAAACCCATCACGGCAATCGTTGATTCCGAGTTTCCTTTACACTTCATCCATAGCACCGAAGCAGATGGCTGGGAATTTGATGATTCCGGCGGCCAAGGAAGGAAAGATAGAGATGTTCTCGGCGGCGTATTATGCAGGTTGTACGGCAGGGGGAATGCTCTGCTGTGGTCTCACTCACACCGCCGCTACCCCTCTTGATATTGTCAAGTGCAATATGCAGGTCAACTACATTATTCTTCAAACAAAACTCGATTATACTCTACTAATTTCTGCTTCATAATTCTGATTGAAGTGTGTTTCTGATCATTTGAGTCAACTTTATTTAGCCTCTTCCTTCTATTAAAGAGATGATCTGTTGTAGGGCTATCAATGATGAAAACAACAATTGCAGTTTGTCATTTTGCCTCAGTTTTACAAATTTTCAACTAGTTTATGGTTATAATCTCCCAATTTTTGGTCATACAGACTGGAGTATAGATTTTTGGGATTTGAACCGACATGTTATATAGAGTCCTTATTTATCCTATATATTGTTAAGTATACTAAGTACATAGGATCATGTCTCAGTTTTCAATATGCTTCTTGTGAATATTTGGCTATTTGCTACTGTTTTCAAGACGCCATAATTGATTTGGATTGTAGAAGTGTTGAATTCCCTCTTGTTTCTTTAGATCACCATATATTTAGCTTTACGAATGTGCAAAATATTCGAATCGATAGATGTTCCTATGTATTCTCTATTCTTTTTGTGGTTTTCTGCGTATTTGCCTGAGCTATGTTTATTTGTTTTCTCAAATTGAATCTCAAATTCAAGATTCTTTCCAAGAAAATTACATGTAGTCTTGAAATTTCAGATTGATCCTGCAAAGTACAAGAACATTAGCTCAGGCTTTGGGATTGTGCTGAAGGAGCAAGGATTCAAAGGATTTTTTAAGGGCTGGGCACCAACCCTGCTTGGATACAGTGCTCAGGGAGCATTGAAGTATGGATTATACGAAGTTTTCAAAAAGAAATACTCCGACCTTGCTGGTGCTGAAAATGCAGCCAAATATAAGACGTTGATCTACCTTGCTGGATCAGCCTCAGCTGAGTTTATTGCAGATATCGCGCTCTGCCCCTTGGAGGCAGTTAAGGTTCGTGTCCAAACTCAACCTGGCTTTGCTCGAGGCTTGGCTGATGGACTTCCTAAGATTGTTAAAGCTGAAGGTGTTTCAGGGTATGTTTGTAGATTCCTGATATAGGAGTAATTCATTAGTCTTATTATAGTTGGGGCTTTTTTCGATTCGTTTTGGATTAGGCTGGTTTTCTTTATTTCCGTAGAGCCTATGGGCTGGGAACTCATCCGAGATTATATCGTTCTTATTTTCTCAAGTGTTTCCCTGTACTCCATCAATTGCATTCCTTTTCTTACACACACCTAATATCATTTAGAAGCTCTGATTGGATTATGTAATGAATTTCTTTTGCAGGCTTTATAAAGGGATAGTTCCACTTTGGGGACGACAGATTCCATGTAAGTTACTGGCCTTTTGTTGAGTCTCTTAATTGATATGAACTATTATGTGGTGTTGAGGATTTAGTGGTGTATCATATATTGCTTCATCTGATTTGAAGTTTGATTTAGACGAGGTTTGAACTCTCTGTTACTGTTGATAAGTTTACGCGTTTATCTTTCAAGGCACATTGAGTATTACAAATGTCAAGAATAATGAACAACATGTGCTTTTCTGTGATCTACTGGTATATAATGTACCCTCTTCAAAACTGTGTATTAAATCGTGTTCTGCACCAATTACAATAAAATGAAATACGAAATTATACTCAAACTAATTAATGATCATGTTGGATCCATTGCAGATACTATGATGAAATTTGCCACTTTTGAGAACACTGTTGAAGCCATATACAAATACGCAATTCCAGCTCCTAAAGACGAGTGCAGCAGCACATTGCAGCTCGGTGTTAGTTTCGCGGGGGGCTACATAGCAGGGGTATTCTGTGCTATTATTTCCCACCCTGCCGATAACTTAGTTTCTTTCCTCAACAATGCCAAGGGTGCCACAGTCAGTGATGTAAGTATTTATAACTGTGAATGTTCAAACTCTAAGAAAGACATGATACTTTTAATGAAACTTGCAAAAGTATCACGTCTCATGCAAATTTTTGTGCTAGAAGAATACTTTACATGTCCATTTGTTAATGTTGATGATTATTTTCTTCGACTACGTTGGTGTGATTTCTCAGGCCGTGAACAAGCTTGGGTTAATGGGTTTGGCTACTCGGGGACTCCCTCTTCGTATCGTCATGATTGGTACTCTTACAGGGGCACAATGGTCCATTTATGATGCTTGCAAAGTCTTTTTAGGGCTGTAAGTTTTTCATCTCTTTCTCCCTCCCAATACACACTTAATTCTATCAAATAAAACGACTCGTTTTATATGATGATAATTTGTTCGTGCAGGCCGACTACTGGTGGTGGAGCTCCTGCACCAAAGTGAAGATTGTCTTCTTGGTTGTAGTATACATGTTCTTCAGGAGGCACCATTTAATATAGTGTGAAAATTATTTTTAATTATACAATATTATAAGCAGTTTGAGTATTATCATACATTTTTTTTAAGTCAGATTGGTATCATAGATGAGTTTTTGTGCTCTTCCTATGAAATGTGGTTCTTTTCACAACAGTGAAGTTTATGCTAAGTTTTGATGGAAATAATTGTCTTCAAGTTAGTTTTTATAATTCTTATTTCGACTCGATTGAAACTCCAAATACTCAAGCTCGGCTTGATTTGACTCTATAACTTTTATTTTATGACTATATTTCAATTATAAATAATAGCTGCATTATACAGTTTTTGTACAAAAAAATTACGGAAGAATTTCATATCAAGACTCAACTTTTACGTTGATTCACAATACAAGTACTCATTTTATAAATGTTTCAATTAAAGATTCAATTTTTAATTTTCAATTTAAGGCTTGATTTAGATTCTTTTGTCATAAGGTCCAACATTTTTTTTTAAATAAAAAAATTAGTTATAATTGAATTTTTCAAATCTGATTTTAAAAGTACAAAGAAAAAAAAAACTCGTAACTGAATTTTTACAAATTGGGATTGCAAAAAATGCACATTCTTTCGAAAGTTCTGTCAATTTTTAATTTCTTTGTCGAAATTTACCTTTTTTTTTTTAAAAAAAAAATGTTTGTTTCTTTTACGACTTTAATTTATTTATTTTAAAATGAGGATCTTGAATTGAAATAAAATAATTTAAATGAAATCTTAGATAGAGAGAAATGTAGAAATTTAATTTAAGACACAAGTAAAAGGAGTACTTATAATTAGACTCAACAATCTATAATTGAATTTTGATATTTACACTCATTGTGTTTAATACTTTAATTATACGCATATAGCTTCAATGGGCTGCGTTTGGATAGATATTCAATAATGTAACTTTGGAAATATATTCCAAATGGGCCTTAGTATACCATAAAAAAATGGCCTTATGTGTATTTTCATATACCTTATTCAATTTTCCCTTTTAGAGAATTTAGCATATTTAATTTAAACAATTTCCAATAGAGAGATTAAAAAAAAAGAGAGTGCTTTTAAAAGTGTATAAGAAGAGTAATATATAAATGACATATTTCTACAAATTCGTGCTTTAAACTTAGATTCGGCTAACAATAATTGATGGACCGAGTCGAGTTGTAGAATAAAGTTTTGTATGTACACTTATTCAATGACACATATAAATTTAAATAAAAATAATCAATATTTACATAATAATATAATTATATATCTCAAAAAAAAAAAAAAAAAAAAAGAGAGAGAGAGAGGGCATCCTATCCTACCCTCCCTAGATGCTACATCTACAGGGAGTAACACATACAGTATACTTTATTTTCCTGTAGCAATTAAATATACTTAGGTAATTTGTATTTATTGTAGTACTCTGTACTGTTTTCCTACTCTTTTCACAGCCTTAATTTATAAATCATGATAGAAAAAATTTCTAAAATTGTCTCGTACAAAATTTAAAAGTAATAATTATAGTAATAAAGTTGGTATATGTGTATGAATAATTATGTACTCCAATAATAAATAGTGATCACAGAATCATAATAGTAATATATACCTTAATTGTATGCACTCTTCTTTTATCTGATTCATTGAATTAAATGTTTTAAAAAATAACCTCACTTTCAACTGTTTAAGTTCACCATTTTCTATCTCTCATCGATAAAAATGATGTGATACAAATTTATTTGGATGGATTTGAATTTTGTGAGGATAATAACTTTATATGTATATTTGTAATTATTTAAAACTAGGCAAAATAAACCCCATCTAATTTGTTATTGAATTTGGGGCTAGAATATGAAAATGAGTAACAATTGTGTGCATTCAATACAAACCACAAATATTGTTTAATAAAATTAATTAATACAATATTATTTAATGAAATAAACTATTTATCAGCTAATAATACTCCACGAAGCATAATTAACATATACTTCATTTGACAAAGTGAGTAGATGTTAAATATGATTGAATACATTTCACCAACAAATAAATAAAATGGCAAAATGATTGAATACATTTGAGGTGTACAATGTGCATAGTAAGTGATCCAAATTGTAAGAAAAAACTTGGTAAAAATGATAATGAGTAGAAAACGAGTTTCACACTAGTCCCATGTGGGAGAAGCAGGACTCGTAGGCCAAAAAGAGGGATATCAAACCTAGCACTAATTAATTTGGTTTAAAAAAAGTTAACTTGATGTTCCATTAGTTAAAAATGAAATGAAGTTGCATATTCAGAGTCTTAAGTTTTTAGTAGATTAAAAAGTGAGAGAGAACATGTTTACTTATTATATGTAGAAAAAACTTAATAAAATCTACATTCGTGCTAACATAAAGTGTCTACAAGACTGAACTCATACGTCGTACGTACGCATCATCGCGAGAAGGAGCATTTAATTTTTGACAAATGTATGGCACGATGAATACATGGTAAGTGGAGCTTGAACTTGTGACCGAAAGAGTCACTTGGGTGTGAAGAGGCATAACAAATCAACTGAGACGTTAAATCAATCCACATACGCGTGACGGTTCTCTAATAGACAAGTAGGGCCGAAATTGAAATGGAGTCACTAGTACAATTGTAACTATCAGATCATAGCATTATTCAAAGGACACGACGAGATGATCTGAATTCATTCAAGTCCCAACAACCTGCTAAAAGACACCGCAACCCTTCAAATACTATTACGTTAAACATAGTTATTGGAGTACTTTTTAGAAAAAAGAATTTGGTTCTGAATTTAAAGTAATAATTATCATAATAAAGTTGGTATATGTGTACGAATAATCCTGTAGTAGTAATAAATAGTGGTCACGGAATCATAATAGTAATATATACATGAATTGTATGCACTTTTCTTTTATCTGACTCACTGAATTAAAGGTTTATAAAAATATTAAAATAACCTCACTTTCAACTGTTTAACTGCCCACCATTTTCTGTATCTCATCGATTTTTATTTTTTTTAAATTTAGAAAAGATAATGGGATACAAATTTATTTGGATGGATTTGAATTTTGTGTGGGTAATAACTTTATATGTATATTTGTAATTATTTATAATTAGGCAAAATAAACCCCATCTAATTTGTTATTGAATTTGGGGTTAGGATATGCAAAATGAGTAACAATTGTGTGCATTTTATGCACACGGTGCAACTGTTCAATGTAAAAATTAATATTATCCAGTAAAACTAATTAATATTGTTCAATGTAAAAATTAATATTATCCAGTAAAACTAATTAATATTGTTCAGTTAATACTATTCGATTAATAGCGTAATACTACTCACAAAAATATAGTTAATATTGTTCACCCAAACTTAATTAACATATTCTTCATTTGACAAAGTGAGTGTGATTGAATACCAACAAATAAATAAAATGGCAAAATGACACAGATTGAATACATTTCAAGTGATCCAAATTTAAGAAAAAACTCGGTAAAAATGATAATAAATGAGTAGAAAATGAGTTTCACACTAGTCCCCATGTGGGAGAAGCAGGACTCGTAGGCCAGGATATCAAACCTAGCACTAATTTGGTAAATTTAGTTAAATATTTTATGGTGAATTTAGTATTACGAGACTCATACATATAGTAACACCAAATAGAATTAAATTAATAGCAACAAACGTGAAATGAAATGAACTTAGGAGTGTCTATGAATTAGCCCTCACGGATTAGTGTCTTCCAAATTGTTCGAATCATGCTTGAACTCGCAACCGAAAAAGCCACTCGGGTCATTAGTACAATCGTGACTATCAGATCATAGCATTATTAATATTCTCTCTCACATAGTATTAGAGCTGGTATTCTCACATGGTATCACTCTAATACACTGAAACCCTTATCTCCTCCTCCCTATATTTTTTCGGTGTCTCCGACGGGCTGGTATCCCCCGTTGCCGCCTTGCTCCTTTCCCTTTCTTCTCAATTTTTTTGGCGTCCTTGACGAGCAGGTATCTCTCGTCGCCGCCTTGTGTTTTTTTTTTTTTAATCTCGAACGAGCTGGTCTCCCTCGTTCCCTCTCCCGGCCGCTTTTAGCCGCCGCCGACGAGCTTGTATTCCTCGTCCCCCTTTTTCTTCTCGAATTCTTATAATATATTATTCTATTATATTTTCTAATAATTACTCAAAGTACGCAACGAGTCAATCTGAACTCATCTACGTGTTAAAAGACACTGCAACTCTTCAAATACTAAAACGCTACTAAACACATTTCTTTTTAGAGTCCAATCGAAAGTTTGGATTATGATAATTGGAGAGAGATGTAGAGAGAGTGACTAGACTAGTCAAAATGCATGGGAAAGAGGATATAAGCAAAGTCTTTGTCGTCCCATCTCTCTCTTATGCTTATATAAACCTGCCTCACCCCTCTTCACATTTCAGACCCATCATTATATTTCTTTCTCCCACTCTGCAGATTGTAAGTTTCAACAATCACAATTCTCTCTTCCATCACTTTCCTTAATTCCCAATTTTCTCGTCTAATTAATTCCCAAAACCAACAATGGCAGCTTTCCCACACGACTCATCAATATCATCATCAGTACTCTTCTCCCCCCCTGCACTTAATTTTGATCAACCAAACACTGCCTTCCTACTGCAACACAATCTTGACCATACTAATCATAATGAAGACCCTTGTGTTTTTAGTGTAACCAACAAAAATAGCATGGATTCCTCCTCTGTTATTACACATAAGTACTTTGACCACCCCACTTTGTTACCTTTGGATTCTTCTATTAACAAGAAAAGGAAACAACCCAAACACTCCAATTCTTCTCCAAACTCTGCTCAATCCAAGGTTTTTTCTTTTTAATTTCCATATTTTTTAGTACCATTTTTTTCATTCATTTAAATAATATTTGGTACATACTGCAGGATATGAGAGAATTGAAAGCAAAAAAACAGAAGAAATTAGAGAAAGAAGCTCCACCAACAGGGTTTATTCATGTTAGGGCAAGGAGGGGACAGGCAACTGATAGCCACAGCCTTGCTGAAAGGGTACTAAATCTCTCGTCGTTAAAAGTCAATTTTCTTGTTAGTCGATTTTAATTATGGAATCATGATTAGGTAAGGAGAGAGAGGATAAGTGAGAGGATGAAGCTGCTACAATCTCTTGTCCCTGGGTGTGACAAGGTGCATGCTCAAGTTCAACAAATTTAATTAATTTATTCTTATAATTATTTTTTTCTGACAACTTCATGTGGATTTGGGTGTCATCAGGTAACTGGAAAGGCCCTCATGTTGGATGAAATTATCAACTATGTCCAATCACTCCAAAATCAAGTTGAGGTGCGATTATTATTATTTTTTAAATAATTTTTTATTTTGTTGAAATTAAAATACTTAACCATATTTATTTATTTATTTATACTCCTTCAGTTTCTTTCAATGAAACTTGCTTCTGTAAATCCCATGATGTATGACTTTGGGATGGACTTGGAATCACTCATGGTTAGGCCTGATCAGGTAATGCAATTTTTTTTCATTAACTATTTATTTATTTTATTCTAAAAAATTTATAAATATACTATAATTTTTTGTGTGTGACAATTAAATTAATGCATGCAGGCATTTCAAGAATGCAGTCCCACAACAGCCAATAACACATACCCTCTCTTGGATAATTCTCCTCCTAATTCTTTTCTCTTACAACAACAATCCCAAATTCCTTATGCTCTTCCTCAGGTATATATATTTTAAAAAAAGTTCTTCCAATTTTAAAATATTTATGTGACAAAAATGGACTTCATTTTCAGGAAGAGAAACAGACGTTGTGGGGGCTAGATGAGAGACAGAAAATAATGAACAACAGCAACAGCTTGTTTTCATTCCCATTAATGTAATAACAAACAAATTATGGTGTGCCCTACATGCATCTGGTTAGACTTCTATCATTTACTCATGTCTCATAAATCAAGAATTAATTTACTATTTATTTTATATATGAATTAATTATTCTTATTTTCTTTTATAATTTTCAGATTAATTGTTGGTTAAAGAAAAAAGGAGGAATTAAAGGATCAAATTCTGATGGAGATCGAAGTGGGCACAAAAATTCCAAGTGTTGGGTGTCGCGCAGATCATGAAATGAACCCACCAATTAAATATGAGAAAAATAATAATAATTTTTTATTTTTATAATTAAGATCCTTTTATTCCATGAAAGTTTCTGCACCCATGATTAAGGTTGTGGTGTTTAGAACAATTAGGCAAGAATATATTATCTAGAAATATTGGATGTACGAGTTTGTTAATTTTCTTGATTAGGGCACCTTTTTTTTTTTCTTTTTTACCGTGGGTATGTCTGTTAATACAGTTAAATTTACAGTTATGTTCTTCTCTTGTTGTCCATTTCCTGACTTTGATTTGATGCTCCTGTTAATACAGTTAAATTTAATGTTATATATACCATACATACATGTATAAATATGAATATATTATTTATACATACACGTGCAGGAATATATCAAACAATAAATTACCTAAAAATACATCATTATATATATATTTCAATATATAATAATAATCTGATTAATTAATAACTCATTAAAAATAAAAGAGAAAAACATCACTCAACTTCGATCACAATAAATTTAATTACCTTCAAAGAGAAAATAAACTAAAGGATTGATGCACTACTTTAAAAAAAATATGCAGTCATCAATAGTTAATATATTGAATGGAAAAAAAAGTACTCCAATACAAATTTTCGGATGGTGATTGCATTTCTTTAAATTAAGATCATACGAAAACAACTTAATTTGAGAAAATATTAAAATTTTATTACTTTTAAATAAAAAATTACTAATTCCATCAAAATTTTAAACTAAAATACTAAAAAAAATGTATACATATATCTATCATTTACCCCCTCCTTTGCTCTCCTTCCCGTCGACAATCGTAATTACCACCTTACTGCCACACGCCAAATCCGGAAATCAATCTTCTAAAAAATCATCTCACATATTAATCTCCTTCATACAAAATAATAATCCCTTTAAAATCAAATCGCTAAATCGATTTGGTTTTAAAAAATTGAGAATTTGTCTCAAAATTATAAAATTCAGTTCAAGCAATACCACACTCCGAACCCGCAGTAATCACCGGCACACACCATCAGTTCCAACAGAGGAAAAAAAAATAATTGGGATAGGATGAGAAAAAATTCATATTTGAAAAATTCAATCATAAATTTTAAAATTTTATTTTAATATAGTTAATGTCTAAGGAAATTAAGAAATATATATGTTGTGTGTTGTCATTACATGAGCTTGTCAGCCCATATTTGAGATCATTGAAGATTAATTAATGTAAGAAACATAAATTATACTAATGTAAATTGTTTTTTATTGAAGATTATTCTGAAACATTTGAGATCGATTATCCTGAAAGCTTTGTGAAATTCAATTTAAATTATTTTCAATTCTTAATGTAAATTATACTCCGTACTAATTATATTATGAAAACAGATTATCATTTTTTATTTTTATTTTTTGAAAGAAACAGATTATCAATTTGAAAGATCCAAAATTGCCGACATGGAGGCCAAAACCATTGGAACATGTATATGATTTAAATAAACACAGATGAATATATCTTTCTTGTTTAATTAGGATAATAGTATTAATCGATATATATATGAAGCCCAACAAACATTTATGTCTGAAAATCGGTGCCAACCGAACACTTAATTTAATTTCCAAATCCAAAGTTATCACAATGTTTTTTCTTCTTCATTTTTTTTTTAAATAATGAATATTATCATGTGTAATTTTAATGTCATATATCTATCCACATTGCCTATATATATACATACATCGATCTATTTCATATATTGGACGGCCGTTAATTATATAAAATAAGAATCAGAATCTGTTAATATTAATTAAAATTATGAAAATAAGATATATGCCAAACACACAAATGCATTTAAATATGTGGGCCTTTAATTGATCCCAAAGACTCATACAGTATATAATAATAGCACAAATTAAGATAGGTGTAATATTGTCTTAAATTACGTCATTTTTTTCTTCTTCTTCTTCTTCTTCTTCTTCTTCTTCTTCTTCTTCTTCTTCTTCTTCTTCCCCCATCAGGTTTCGTCTTCTTTTTCTTGGTCAAAATCTTTATTCACATGCTTCCAGTTTGTTGTTAGTGTTTCTCATATTAACTTCAAATTTCGAAAAAAAAATCGCATTTTCTACTTCGCTCTCAAGAATTCGGGTGAAATAGGTATATATATATGTCAAATCACAAAATTAAATAGTGTGCAAGCTAGAGATAGAGAATGGGACCCAAAGGCACAAATTGTTGAGTTGGCAAGTGTCATGAGAGGTTATTTGCAATTAAAATTATATATTTAATTTGAGAAAATCAAAATATTACTTATCGTTAGTTGAGATTGGTACAGTATTTTGGCGTACATGAACATTAATAATACTGTTTTTATGAGTTGTTTATTTAGAGTCTAGATGAAGAGAAAAAGAGTATAATCCATGTGCATTGGCTACACTTTTAGGCCAAGTGGATAAGATTTATTTGCATAATTAAATTAATATTAAATTTTCAGTTTTTATTTGTCGGTCTCCCGACCTTAAATTTGTCTTTAGTTCTTTTCTCTTTGGGAAAAGTTTCATTGAATCATAGAAAATTCAAGGAGAAAGATGTAAGAGATGGAGAAGCAGGATTGGCTAGGAACCCATTATTATTTTGGGATACACCAATTAAATACAATAATATTAAAGGTCACAGTCAACTTCAGGACACGATTATGACACACAAAATTCATATTCATGTTGAATACGTTTCAACTCATTAAACACGATAAAATAAGTAGATTATATGTTATAATTTAAAATGATTAGAGACTTACTAGTTAACTATTAAGTGCTATTTTAAATTCATTTATTTTCTTATTTTTTCGCTATCGTGTCGCGCTGACATAAAAAAATATTGAGTCGTTATTGTGGTCTACTATGCTGACACAAAAAATATCATATAGTTATTGTTTTGTGGCGTGTTTACACAAATTTTTATTTAATTACATCGTCTTCGTGTTTAACCTTTTCGTATTAGTGTCATATATTATTGCGTTAATACAAAATATTATAAGATAGCATGTTTTTTCAGGCTTATATTAATTACTCCCTCCGTCCCTAAAGACTCATAACTTTTGGGCACGCGGTTTAATGTATGAATTATTTATTAGTATCATAAGAGATAAAAGTGGAGATAGTAAAGACTTTTTAACTTTAAAAGTAATAAAAATGTTTTTAAGTGAGAATAAAATAGTGTCATTTTATGTAATATTGAGATATTTTGATGAGATAGTTAAAATATTTTTTTACTATTTTAGGGGGTAAAATGCTGATATGTTCCCAAGAGAATTCGTGCTCACGAAAATGGTCTCATTTTGAACAAAAAATGTCCCACAAGATTTTACAATCTAAGACTAACGGAATTGTGAGCGTGAGACACACGCGTCGTTAAGGCCAAAAATGGGGAAATGCAAATTTGGTCCCAAGAGATTCGTGCTCATGAAAATTGTCCCATTTTAAACAAAAAAGGTCCCACGAGATTTTACCTTTTAAAACAAAATCTCCAAACGCTCAGTTTCAATTAAATGCTCCAAAATCACCTCAAATTCTGCAAAAAAACCCTTAAAAATCACCCCCAAAATAAAACCACACTAATTCAACTTGAAAATCCAGGAAAAATTGAATCCGAAACACTCATTAATTATTCCCAAATCTTAAAGAGTTTATTAACGATATAAGACAATCCATAAGTCTTATAAACAAAATAAGCTAAAAAAATTCAATAAAACAACCAAGACTAAAACACACTGCAAATTTCCATCTATGCCCTCTATATATTTTAATTGAAATTAATATGTATTTCCAATTCATTCAACATCATTTCCTGTCTTCCCTGAATTCCGGCTACACATTCCATTTTTGAATTCAATCTAATTTGAATTCAATTCAATTCAAATTGTAGATTCATTCTTTTCCTGCAGTCAAACACTTTACAAAAACTTGATGATTTTTCATAAACGATTTCGTGTCGTTTGGTCTTCCATGCAATTCTGTCTATCTTGGTAAATTTGCTATACAATTTCTGTTCATATTGTTTCACGTTTATAATTTCTCATTTTTAGATAATCCTTTTGCATATAGTCTTATGTATTAGGTTTTATGGGATTGCAGAATTAAATTATCACCAAAAAATTATAGTATTCTTCAAACAATGGAGTCATCCGTCATTTTGAAGATCGATTTCGATGGCAAGAGTAAATTAATTCCAACGGTCTTACTAGGGCGGTCATAGCCGAGGCGGTCTTGAACATCGTAAAACTGAATGGCGGTGTGAGCGACGAGGCGGACACAGCAGTCGGTGGGGGCCTTTGGCGGTGCAAACTTTACTGGATCGGAGGTGAGTTCGATTGTACACCGCCGATCTGGACGAATCGAAGACGCGACTTTGTAAATTCTTGCGTCGATCTCTTTCTCGCCTTTCTCGCCGTTTCCAGATTTTCTTAAAATCCTGAGATTCTCCAAATCGCAAACTCTCACTTAAATTCCCAAATTGAAGCAGACAAATCACATTCACTGAAATCGCACGTCAAATCGTTCTGATCATCCAAGGAAGTAGCACAACTAATGATTAAATTAGGATAATTATTTCTTCAAATTAAAATCTTATTCACCACTATTAATGTACATGACCATGTTAGATATAGTAACGCCCACCCCCAAGAAATACGAATCAAAATTTATATTCCACTTTAGTGTTTTAACATCACAAATTATTATTAATGTAAAATGTTACTATTTGTTGATGTAATAAAATACAATTAGATGAAGCATTATAAATTAAATATTGATTGAATTTGTAATTGCAGAATTAATTGGGGAAGGGCCACTTATATGATGATTCACAAATTGCATGACACTCTGCAGAATAATCTGGATGCAACATGGCCATTAAAGTGATTAATATGTCCTACATATATATCACTTTGTCAACGTGCATGCATCCATGGCCATATATGCATCTTTTTTCAATTCCCCTCCCAAAATGATTGTTTTCTTAATCCCTTGTACAAATGCCCCTTTTCTTTTCTGGAAGAAACCATGCATTAATCCATATGCATGGCAGCTCTACCAAACATGCATGATTAATTAATCAAATTATAAAAACAATAATCTTGTGCATGATCATTGGATTTGGACTAATTATTAATGGGCTCAAAAAAGTCTCACGCCGGAAAAGCAGTGAAGGATCATGGGTTGAATTAGTATCTCCATTGGTACGAGATTTTTTGGGAAAAGTCGTGAGGGTTTAATTACAAACCCAGAGCGGACAATATCATATCAAATGGGGAATACAGAAGGGTCCATTTCGGGATAACCCTAACAAGAGTAATTTCCTTGTTTGATCAAGACATAATTTGTTGTTGTTGCTGATCATAGGAACTCATCATTAATTAATTGTCGTTATATATATCTGATTATTCATTGGTGAATGGTGATTGTAATATCGTTCGATCTATTTATTTTGTTGGAGAAATGGGTTACATTTGCATGTGAGTTGAGATTGCTTAATGCATGATGATATGATCAATCACTTCATCATCTAATTATTTCGATCAGCTTACACTGTATTTGTTGTTATCCAATTAGCCTTTTAAACTAGACTCGTGTCTTGCTATAATACGAAGAAAGCAATTAGACGTTACAGAAAATATATGGCCTAAATTTGGTACTTTTTTATAACATGTTTGATGCCAATAATGTAATGTGTATCATTGCAACATTATTTATAATTCTCGTCTAGTTACTTTCTTCACAAAGCAACGTTATTATTTCTTTCTTTATGGAAAATTCCAGTACGCACAAATTGCACCTCATGCAATTGGTTTGATTCATTTATGCAGTTTATAGTACCGACTACTTACCAAATAATACCATTACGTTTATTATAAAGTAATATCATTATAACATATTTTCATACAATTCGATGTGTTTGTGCGTGTAAAATATTGTAATATTATTTTATAAGTATAGTTGTATTATTTGATAAGTGATATAATATTATAATTTGAAATAAATTGTACAGCTTCAACTGGATGTAGTGTGATGCATGTGTGACTCTTTGTATGTTTGAATATATTGAGATTTCTAGATAAACGTAGAGATTTCAATTTGTACATTAGTGGAGTAATTTTTCTTTTTTTTCCATATTATTTTGTTTATCAAATTTGATTTCAATATTTTATAAGTAAATACATACATAAATTTGTAGTTGGTCTTGATCAAATCGAGCTTAACAAAATTTTGTGCCTTTTTTTTTTAATCAAATCAACCGTAGCATATGTTTGGATCGTAACACATGCTGGGGGTGGCCCTAATGCAGTTTCAGGGTCTACTTTTATTATATATATATACATATATATATATATAAATGAGTTTGACGAAAGATGTGTGATAAAATGTTTTTTTTCTTATAGTGAATAAAATACAAATGTCACGTGCACGATCCGTACGTGCAAATTTGTGTATGATATGTATAGACTTTATTGACATTAAGAGCTAAAATTCACACCCCTACTACAATTAAAACTAAAAAAATCCAGCAATACAATTAAAACCAAAACGGTGTTTAATATACTTAATATGCCCTCACTAATGAAATTAAAGTAGTAATTACACCCTTACTACAATTAAAACTAAAAAAATTCAGCAATACAATTAAAGCCAAAACTGTGTTTAATATACCTAATATGCCCTCACTAATGAAATTAAAGTAGTAATTATTCCATATTAATATATTTTACCTCCATCCCTCATACATATCGGAACATTAAATTGAATTATAATTTCCAAAAACTCAAGATGTTTTATTCCGTCAATCTTTCCATCAATCTTCCAAAAACTCAAAATTGAATTAAATGCGATTCCATCAATCTTCCCATTCCTATCAATCCCACGATCCGAAATAGAAATTGCATTTCTAAAAAAAATTTGACCGCGTGCGGCCCTTGCCATCTCTCCGACGAAGACAGCGGCTTCCACATCTTCGACGAGCCTTGTTCGAGGGCGGCTTCCATTTGTGCCGACCGCCGCAGCCTCCATCTTCGTCGTTGGCGACCGATCTGTTTTCGCACTTTGTAATCGCGATTTAGAGGTGAGTGACCATCTTCTTCCATATACTAATTATGCAAAATTCATTTACTCTCAAAATGCTAGAAGAAGGGCCCATAATTCTTGTTCGCTCCAAAACTACAAAATCTCAGAATCGGACTCTGAACACATGTATATCTCTTTAATTATAATAACTATGCATACGTCGTTATTATTGGAATTATAATTAAATATATTGATGTGTGTCGAATTCGTTTTTTGGTATTTACATTGAAAATGAAGTAGATTAATGAGCCCATCGTGAATATGCAATTATTTGATTAGGTTTCGTCAAATCTGGACTTGACCCAAAAAAAATATTCGTATTAGTGATTGACCAAAAAATTTCACATGTTTATTGCGGTACCTATATTATGAGTTATTAATAAAATGTGATTTATATGATCGTTCGTCCCGTCCTGCCTCATTGCTCGCACTAAGTCGCGCTGCCTTGCTGTTCATAAAGGACGCCCTGCCCTACCCTACCCTATGGTGGAAGTTTTATTTGATAGAAGTAGAACTAGGTATTGACCAAGGGATTGTTTGGGAGAGTCCAACATGTTGTGAAGGGGTGTTTGCAAAAAATTCTACCAAATTTTTTTAATCATTTTTTTTTCAGGGTCAATTTGAAAGTGTTCTGCAACTCGATCTTTTATTAATTATATATGATTCGTTTCATACTAATTTTTATCAAATAAAATAATTAAATTGTCGTTATAGCAATGATATATTTTAATCCTTAGAATGTAGCTACGAAATAATCTAATTCACCGTTTATTTAAATTATATTTAATATTGTAGTACTCGTGAATATGCGTACACTATTCATAATTCATTGAACTAGTAATATAGTATGAATATTACTGTGCATGCGAGAAACACATTGGTCAAGATTTTGAAAAAGAAACTTGATAGTGCAATTAATTTGTTTGTAATTATGTGAATGGGAAGTTAGATGAAAATATACCTCTTCATTTGTCCTTTTCTTGTATGTATTAACTCCATCTGACTTGTCTCTTTCAACATGTAAATGCAAGAAATTAAATACCATAATAAAATTAAATAAACCTATCTATTTATTTATTTTTGGCTTTTTATTCTTTTATTTGTCATCTCTTTAAATTTATGAAAGTTTATAAGATACTAAAAAATGTGTCAGCTAGCATTCTTATAACTATGCAATAACACATGATTGTAATCTTATTTCTTATTATGTACGTAATATTTTTACTGGAGAGCATATAAGATTCACAAATTTTGACTCGTATTAATAATAAGCGGGATCTTTCTGTGAACTTGTTTCATCTATAAAACGAAGCTCCACTTCAACACTTACACCCTACTTAAATTCGAATAAGGTGAAACAAATTAGTGGTTGGGCGCCAAGTAAAATAATAATTTGTTAAAATTCTTAAAAAAGGGGGACAAGTAGTTAGATCTCATATATACGTAAAGACAAACGAAGCAATATGTCACTAAGATACTCATGTTGGTTACATATATATTTTTTTAATAAACTTCTTTTTTTTTTCTTCAAAAAAGAAATGTACTAGCATTTATTATAAACTTAAAAACACGAATTTAAAATTGGGTGGCCCTCCAAATATAGGGAGGGTTGAAAGAGAAATAAAAAAATATTTGAAGGACGGAGAATAACGAAAGATCCCATAACGGGTAGGGCCGATCGACCCGATGCTGGGAGGTTGAAGGGTAGGGTGACCCCACCGGCGGTGAGTTTGCCGGTGGCGGCGACACATATTGTTTTTGGTGACATTGATTTAATAAGTAAATGTCCTGATATGATGTATCTAAGGGCATGGCATTCATCCCCACTTGTTGAAAATGGTCCCTTACCCTATTGATCACTCCAAAATCACATTCAACTCAATGCCTACTCTAAATATATATAACATGCATGTTGTTTCTAGTTGTAGGGTATATTTTGTTTGTTTCTTAGGTTTTTTTTTTTTTTTTTTTCATATTCTATTTTCTTGATGTGCATATGCAAAGAGTCGGCAAAACTTGTGCACCATATGAAACTGGATTCATATTAGCATTTGTCAAAATCGGAACGAAGGGAGTAACATTTATCAACTAATATCATAACATTTTGAATCCAGTTTTATGGTATGAATCTTATTCACATGAGAATTAATTGCAAATGGAAATTATGTATAATCAGTTCTGAGCGCGGGATGATTTTTTTTTATTAAGATTAGGTTGTAATTTGTGAAAATGTTGTGAGTTTATGTGTAATTAAACCTTAATTTTATATTAAATACTTCAAATATTTATTCAATTCAATTATAATCAATTTTTTAATGTTATATATGTGCAATATATTTCGACCATTTCAAAGATATTTCTAAATAATAAATAATAGTATGCGTTTTTAAATATAATATATTTTCAAATTGTGAATATTGACTAAATCAAATAGAAAAATAATTTGATACAATAAATGCTTAATCTTTAATTGATTGGCCATAATTGAATTTATCTTAATTAAATTTGTGATTAGAATTTTAAAAGACACACATTAATTAGAATATTGCAGCATAAAATAGAAGGTTGTGTGCTTCTCACAATTGGGACACTCAATAGGAATAATGAAAATATATGTGACATGGAGGATATTATTACTTAATTACTGTATTTTATTTTATTTTGGTGAAATATATATGCTAACACATTAATATTTTTAATAAAATAATTAAAAGTAGTATCTTTTAAACTTGTACACCAAATATATTCTGTATAGCGTAAATAATTCTTAACAGATTTGTTTAGTGTGTGTTACATTGGATATTCAATTATTCTATCATCTTTGTATAGACCTTATTATTAAAATTAACATAATTGCACGGTTTTTTGATTTAAATTCAATCATGACCTGGTCTATTTACTTCTGTAAAGACATGCAGCATACACATTTTTTAAAATTATGACATGATTTTTGACTTTTGAGCCAAGTGACAGACACTTCACTTGCCCTCTTTAAGACAGATTCCATCTATATAGAGGGAGGTCTTCAATTCAATTTAAAAATTGCAACAATTTAAAGTAGATATATATATATGTTTATGTATTCGGTCAAAAAGTATTTGATATCTATCTCGTATTTTATACATCCAATTGTGAGTGTAATTGTGTGTAAATAAGTATAAGCAACTCGTGTATCTATACACACAAAAAATTGAAAACGCCATATTCAATGTCTTGAAATGAACTTGTTCCTTTTATAATTCCACAATAACCACCACCAATCTACCCAATTTGCCAACTTGATCATTTTCCCTTCTATACCACATTGATGGCAGTTGCACATGGAAATTCATGTCATATAGGGTATGTTTGTTTTGGAATGTAGGTGCGCAAGGAAAGTCATGACTCCGTAATTTTGAGATTTGAAACAAACATTCAATCCGGGTAGGTCTCTTCAATGATTTACTATTCATCAAATCCAACTACCGAATTTGAATTCCACTCCAATGCATAAACAAACACCCAAAGGCAAACAAATTATGTATCAATTTCACAACAAAAAGCTATCACCAAGTCTGTAGAAAAATGGTTTATTTCGCTAAAGAATTTGTCGTTGATATTACATTCAATCCGGGTAGGCCACTCCAAACACAACATAAACAACATAAAAACGAGGAAGAAGTAGTCAATCTGCTACAGTTTCAGATTCTTGCGCAGAGAAACCGTGATGAAAATGTCATTTAAATGTTATACAGGCATCTGAAAGAAGAGATGAATAGAATAAATTACTATATTGTACAAGTGTAAAGCCGGTCCTTATTTCATAAAGCCACAATGAATAAGGCAAAACGTGGACCGCAACACGGATGGACGACTCAGCTCAAATGAGATTAATGGTGAATGAGACATAAGGATGTGCATCGGCATCCCCTGCAAAACCCCCCATCCCTCCTCCTTCTTCGTCTGGTTTCCAGTATGTGCTGCAGTTAACACACAGAAACAAGACAAAATGATATACCAACAAAAAGACTATTCTCTGGTGAAGTATTTCAGAAGCACATATGGTTTGGGACCATACAACATGTGCCTTCTGAAGTTTGATCAGTCAAACACATACACACCATATCTGCTTCTAGAAGGTGGACCAAAGCCAAACCACCGAAACCATTCCTTAGTAAATGCTATAGGTTTTGAACACATGTAGGGGTTTATATTTTGTCTCTTCTTTTAGAATTTACCTGTATATACACCGTATCTACTTCTAGAGGGTGGACCAAAGGCAAACCACCGAAAGCATGTTTGTTTATGGTTTCCCAAGTGGATTATAATATTTTAATTCCAAATCCTTGTTTGTTTATCTGGATTTCGGTACAGGATATCAAATCCTCTAAACTCCTACTGCATAATACCCCTAAAATACAATTCTCGATACACTATCAACATCTATCACACAATTTTTAATTATTACAGTATATCTATCCAACTCAATATTTTCTATCCTTTTATATATACTTTATACACCCTATATCTTCCTTTTCCACAATAAACAATTATTCAATCATTTCAACACAGCTTTTTATAATATAATAATCTTATTATCGTCTACTTTTTTTAAATCCTACCCTATCAAATACTACAAAATCCACTCTCAAACATATAGAAAATCCAAATACACATTTTCCTTTATTTCAAATTCACCTTGCAGGATTTCAAATCCCCTAAAATCCATAAACGAACATAGCCTAAGTGTTGAGAATATTGATAAACATGTGAGTTGTCCCACATCGAAATAGTAAAAGTGAGACAAGTTTATAAGCCTAGTAAGCTACTCCTCCTACCACCAACTGATTTTAGGATGAAACCACATTAAGGCAGGGACTAGTCTCCTACACAAATTGGGTGTGCATTAATGTGTGGGACTGCACCGGGCCCCCAATTTCTACACTTGGTAAATGCTATAGATTTTAAACACATGCAGAGGTTTATATTTAGTCTTTTCCTTTAGAATTTTTTGAGAATATAGACGAGGCAAGATAACCCTGTATTAAAGGAGTATGATATTCCCAGATAAGATTATACAAATCTGGTTATGACTAAGAATAATTAGAGTGTGTCATGATTTCAATAGTTTCCAGAACATTATTGAAGAAGGATAGAAGAAATTAACGATAATGAATGCAAGTTCACTAGTGACCAGAAGTAGTACCTATTTGAGTTGCTGCACAATCCCTCCAGAATGGAGCGAACTTTCTTCTCACTTTTCACGGGTGGTGATAACACAGCAGACTGAAATAGAAGATTGATTAATAGGATCTCTCAGCATATATATAATCAAATAAAAGAACAAAAGAAATACGGTTAAGCTATTTACCAGAAATGAAGGAGGCAAACCATAGCGCAGAATGCTTTCACTAAAGACACGTACAGCACAAAAGTGCATCCAGGAGCTAAAAACCTGTGAAACAAATAAAGATCAACTCTGAATGAATCCAAATATTAACATAGCCCAGAACCCTGGATAGGAACTTCATATTTTAATTCATCCTTGATTTATTCTCTCTCTTTATGATTAAGTTTGGGCTTGGGTTAAGTGTGTGAATGGTGTGGGTTTGAAGGAGGCAACATAGAGACTTGCTTGAGCCAGGGAAATGGCAGTGACTTGAAAGCAAACGCAAACCAGTATACGTCCTAAACTTTTTGTGGGTTAGACAAGTGCAGATAAATTATAGGTAATGTAAATTAATTTCTTTCCTTAAAGATATCTGAACCAGAAGAATGAGACAGATTATTACATACGCAGGCAGGTTGTCTACACCTTATTGTTAAATGTCATTAACATATATAAGTTATAATTTGGATAAGTGGGTTAACTTTTGTAAGAAACAATACCTTTGATTGTTTCTATCACAATCCACGACTTCTAAAAGGAAAAGGAAACATCCTCAGGTATGTTCAAGTAAACATAAACAATTTAAAAACTGTTGGATAACACAAATGAAGTTATACAGCAATACATTATTTTTATTCATAAGATATTTACACACATGTCTATAATAATTTGATTGCAGCTACTAATGTGGGTCTTCTTTGATTCTTGAAGATCTTGAAGTAAATGAAAAACTATGAACAGCATTATACTTTCATAGCATTTGGAATACCCAGATTCTTCTATAAAGTGCAGTGATGGTGAATTTCTAAATCTGTTTATGCAAAAATCCACCTTATCTTTAGGGCAAATGGTTTATAGAGAATAATATAGAGTTATGCTATGGTAATGTGTGAGTGTGTTAAGAGTAGCAATTACTGATTGTACAATGCAAGAATACATTTTTTTTAATAAAAATCGATCAAGATATAGAAGTTAATAAATCATCAAATAGTTAAAAGGAAAATATATGAAACCTAAACATTTGTGAGATAAATAACCCATGACAAAACATTTCATGGATAAGAGGAATCTACATTTCAAGTTTGATGAATTGTTCTAGGATAATAACAAAACTCAAATTTTAACCCAATAAAAGGCCTTCCTAAAGCATCAAATGAGCAATAAAAAAAGAACCTGGGCCATATATTACACACAGCAAGAATACAGAGAAAAAAAGGTTCTGTGACCTGCCATTTGACACTTGTAAAAAAATTAGTGCTTACTTCTGCAGAGAGTGTTCACCCCAATTAGTAAAAAAAAAAAACTTGAATATCTAGATGTGTTTTGGGTGTTCTGGGAGAAGAAATTAAAAAATTAATGTTATTAGGAGAAAAATGCATCATTTTGAAGTACATGAATGTGTCTGGTTTTGTTATGGGAGAATGGATTCGAAAGCAAAATAATTTGTAAGGCGTTGCTAAATTTCAGCAACTGATGGGATGGGAAATAGATACCTCTCCATAGCTAGCATAGCACCATTGCAACAAAGAGCTTTTCAATGTCTCCTGGTCTTGCACCAGCTTCTCAAGCTCCTGCTTTCGACTGTCTTGTGTTTCTGGATTATATTCAAAATCACGAATCTATATTCACCAAAAAAAAAGAAGTTATGATTAAATGCAGAATTCCTCCAGATCTGATAATTTCAATCAGCCTTAACACCACTCTATTTTGTTAAAAGCAGATGGTAAATGAAACAAAGGAAGGATCCGTAACTTACTTGAAAATTTCTTTCACGGGCCTTGGTTCTAAAATTGTCAGCATCACGACTGAATAGCGTTACAGTATATAAAGCATATTCATTGTCCTCATGGAGCTTCTTCGAGGATCTGGGGACCTAAAACAATTAGTTTTATCAAAAGGTTGAAATGTACAGAGGGTCTCAAACATGTGTAAATCTGAAAAAAAAAAAAAAAAAGGATTGCTTCATAGCTATTAAATTGAGTGCATACCACATAAGTTGTCAGAGTCTCGTAGCTTGATAACCAATCCTTCTGAGAATACTTTGAAACAACCGCTAGTAAAGTTGTCAAGTGTTCCGAACTAACGATGTCTTGAGGCTTCACCAAATTGGAAAGGTCACGAACAGCTAAGCTGCAACCAAAGGTCCGAAAGATAATTGGATCAGCCTGAAGCTTCAGCTGTGTGTTACAAATGAATTAATACTATCTATGAAAAACATGGAAGTCTTTTAGACGGATGCTCTATAGCGTTCCAAGTTCCAAATTGATTCTCAGGCCAAGCATGTCCCTATGCATGTGTGTGATAGAGAAACGCAGATACCGACTGCAGCCCCATAAAATAAAATATCACAAATGTACCATACTTCTAAAATTTATTCATTGTCATTTAATCTCAACGGTGAAATGTAATATAGGTCAAATGCGGAGCAATATGGATAGAAAACCATGTAACCTAAGAATTCCCCTTTATATATGATATACAATATTTTTGTTCTATTATTCGTGTTAGCTGTAAACTGTAGCATATGTGCTTCTAAAGGTTTGAAGATGAGCCATCAATCAATTCACATCTGGCATCAACTTTGAACTGAAATTTTTGTGCAAGAGAAATGAATAATGTAGGAAAGACAGAGAATTACGCTAAAACATGTGACAATGCTTTTCTCCAAGTTAATTCAACCCAGGCCTCTAGCTTCTTTAACTTTTTAATAGAGCCTATCCTCCAACTAATGAGGTTCTCAAGTTCGCTTATTACATTTTTAAACAAGTCTTCAAATTCAAAGAACATATTTAATTGCATCCATGATATATTTGACAAGCTGCATAATGCATATAGAATTTCCAAAGAAAATTTTGTTTAATACAGAATATCTAGTTGATTCTCCATACTCTAAAGAGTTGGCAGCATTTTTATATTAACTTTAGATATTAGAAGTGCATTTGAAATCTTGCTGGATCGCAGGGTTTGGATCACTATAGAAATGTACTTCTGCCGATTCGAATTCTGCTTCCCCAAAGTTTTAGCAGGATGTACTTTTATTCCAAAGAAGTTCCACGAAAGTAGGTTCACTAAACAATGAACACCTGATTACACCTATATTGAGGTACCACAGTAACATGATTTCTCCTACAATTTGTTGTAGTCACAGAAAAAAAAAAGTATACTTTATATATATTTTACTTCAAAAGGAACAGAGGACCATGAATCCGAAACTGTTGGAACATTCATGCAAACAAGATAACAGCATGAGCTGTATTCTCATTCCATAATCAAGGCGGGAGGGCCAAATGAGAGCCAACTCCACATATTTATTTGAATATCCACCATATATCTTGCTGCAAAAGGGACCATGCCTTCTCTAATAAACATGCATTGAAGTTTATGAATAAATAACAGTTAACATCCACCGTTGTATTTGTATCTTGCCCGCCATAGTTACAAAAGTTCTAGATTCATAAGGTTGAGAACAAACACATACCTTCCACCCTGCTTTCGATTAATGACATTAAGTTGACTCCGCACATTATTATACTCAGCAACGCGAACCTGTGAGATAGAATCCAACCAAATTTAAAATGCTACAACAGACATTACGCAAGGTCTAGAAATATATTTATAAAAAACAACAAAAAGGAAGTGTAAAAGCCGTCGAGATACTATAATGCGATACGGAAGGTAATGCCATATTGAAGGAGTTGTTCCTCAAAAGAATAAACCTTCATATGCAAGAATAGCATGTAGTTTGAAATAGAGTATCACTTGTGCCATAAACAGTTTCACCTTTTTGGTGGACAACTAATGATTTATGCTGCATGTAGTTTTGCACTCTTCAAAGGAAAGAGCATTCTTAGACTTTGAGTGGATTACACATCATTATGGAAAATGGATGATCTTTTATAATCAGCTATTGAGATTAGTCTTAGTCAAAATTTACTAAATGGACAAAGAATGTAAATTTTTACCTGTTCAGTAGTCAGATTAACTGTGCAATGATTATATGTTTTGATTATTTTCAGAGTTACTTAAAACCTGGTTTTACTCAAACCTTTTCAACTGCATCACCTATAGTATACTACCATCTAAAACTATGGACATGTAAGGAACAGTGAACAAATATCTGCATCTTAACCCTATGTTTGGAATTGCTTGGACTATTTTGAGTAAAACAAGTAAACAATGAATTGGATCCGATTTACTTGACATTGATGTGTTTCATTTTCACCAGAAAATGCATGACTGGTTTTGATGTTTAAGCTAAAACATCTAAAACACAAGATAATTTATTAATTACTGTTCAATTTTAGGCTACAACTCAAAGAGGGAATATGAGAGAGAGTTTCAGAAACAAGTCATAAATAAAATCCAAAATTTTAAATCAAAATGCACATAATGTTCAAATTGAACATACTCAATTGTGAATTACATAATAAAAGTAATGCACTAATGCATAATTTACAACTTCTATAACATAGTTAAAAAACTAGAAATTCAAAGATTCAAGTAATATTCATCATTTTGAAAATTTTAAAGTATTATAAATTTAAGTTTGAAATTCATGTGCACTATTAGAACTTAAAAGGTGCAGTGAAGGTATAGATTTAGATAGGTTTACATAGATTCCAAATTTCAGAGCAAATAAGTAAAAGTTTTAAAATTTAAACTCTATATTTAATAAAAGAAATTATAGTAGGTAAACTTTTGTTCTAGTTTCGCAAAATTAACACCAACATGGGGTTTTTCAATGCACCATGATAAATTTACATCAAACCAATGTGAGGATATCAACTTCGGATGACCAAACATACCTTTAGATCATCTTCAATTTTGGCTATTTGTGAATGAATTTCATCAACAATCTCCTTAAGTGGAGACATTGTGGGATACTTGGCTTCATCCCACACAAACCTACATGAATCATAACATATTTATAGAATCCAATCACCCAAACAATTGAACACATGATAAAACAATTTCAAGGAATAACAGTTACCTGGTAAGATAAGAGTCAACAGGAACCCCATCAACAGTAAGAGAACTACTAACAACTCCAGATACCCTCTCCAGTTCCTCAATCTGTCTCCGGATTTTGTGCGACACTCCTTCGATAAAGCTGTTCGACTAAAACAGAATATTTTTCCAACATAATCAAATAAACCATTTTCCAAAACCCCTAAACAATGCAAAATAAAATTTGATAAGATTTTTCTAACAACTCACTTTCAAGAGATCATCACTTAAAGCCAACAACGAATCAAGGGTGCCTACTCGCAGATTTGGAATATTGAACTGCATCAAATGAAACGCATATGCATGATCCCAAATTACTGGCAAAATAACGAATTATCCAAAAGCAGATCTACCATGTATAAGAAAGAAAGAAAGCAAATACGAGCAAGTAAATGTGAATCAAATTACTCTATAGAGAGAGGTGTCAAAAGCTTGTTTGGAGATAGATTCTTGAAGGCGACTCCATACAGAAGACGCGGAGGAACCTTGGCCGACGGGGAGAGATGCCGCCCAGTAACGAGTCGCCATTGTTGCCAATCTGGTAGATGGAACAAATAATTCTGCAAAAATAATGCAATATCCTGAAAAGGGAGGGGGATGCGAAGAAGGTTGCAATAATGGCGTCCCTGATGAGTAGATGCGTCTCCACTTCTGCGCAATTCTGATCTGATCGTGGCATATTCATATTTTCACCCAGTAACATTTTGGAATAATATGACTAAAATGCCCTTAGTATAAAAAAAATCTCGTGAATATTAGTACTATTATTTAATTTAACTAAATGGTTTTTTTTTCAGAGCCTGATTTTTTTTATATGGTCTGATTGGTGCGTAGTTTCAGAAATATTGGCATCATTAACGAAATCCCTTTTAGTGAAAATTGTCATGAACGTGGATTTGTCACGTCGGAATTTTTCCAAAATTAGTGATTACATAATAATTAAACACACTTCAACTCATGAACAAATAGTGAGAAGAGCTCACTCAAGTTAACCTAAGTCAAAAGTCAGGTATACTAGGCGAGTTGAAAACATATCGACAATTGAACTTATCAGCTCAGAAACACAACTCACTCGATTAGATGAGCCTACTAAGCATGTTGATGAGTCGAGCTTACCAAGTGAGCTGACAACTAACCCAACAAGTTGGATCTATCTTTCGAGCTGAAAAAATATCAATAAGTTGAGCTTACTAGGTGAGTTGACAACTCACCCGATGAACTAATATTAATAGGCGTGCTAAACACATATCAACAAGCGAACCAATAGTAAACTTGTCGGGTGAGCTGGCAATCTAGCTAATGAGTTGAGCTCTTGCGATGATCCCAACCAATCACAACAAGTTGTGTGTCATCGCTCAAGACATATGTTCAAACATTTGTCAAGCTTTCAAGTAAACTATAATCAAATAAGAGAACACTACACTACATATTTCAATATGGGTATAAACAAAGGAGAAATAGATCATTAATGAATCCAATTTTTATTTAAATGATTTTAGAAGCTAGATAGAGTTAATCTTTGCAAGTGATCCCCTAAGATCGAGCTGAAATCCAACTCAACATAACATATGTAAATCAACACAATTTTAATAATAGCTTAGTTTCCATACTTGAAAGAAATTTAGTTTTGCTCCCCACCTGTTTCTTCATCTTCACTGAGAATGTCCGTATGAGGAAGAGGGCATAGCCTTCCTTATTCTAATTATTGAGAATTTAATTTTTTTCTGTTTTTGTATAGATTTTTTAATATATATTTACGTCATTAATCATTATACGCCTCCTTAGAGTAGAATTTCATGAAAAACTTAAGCCAGAAAAAGATTTTAATAAATATTTGGTGAGAATTTATGAACTTCATTGGTTGGTTTGATAATAACTTGATAGATGGGTAAATCAGCTCAATATTATAGGTTTGTCTGGTTTCCTTTTTTCTTTTTACAACAATTGATTTTGGATCACACCCCATAAAAATGATATTGTGATGAGCCGGCCAAGTGAAAATATTCTACTATAACTAATTAGGTCCACATTTTTTTTTGTATACAATAAATAGATACTGTTACAAATTTCATTGAATGGTTGCAATTATTTTCATTAATTAAACAATAATTATTATGTCCTGTGAAAACAACTGTAAACAAATTCCAAGACAATAAATAAGATATTAAGGCTATACATTTTGTGGAACTGGAGATGACTAATAAAGTAGTTAGAAACATGGATTTCTTTGTTTCTCAGAAGAAATAAAGAATACAACTTAGAAACTTATCACCTGTAGGTATTACAACTTTATGTACATAGAGGAACAAAATTTCGTAGATCATGTGTAAAATCCACAGGGACTAGTAAATCAAACTATAGAACTCATGGAAATAATTCTAAACCTACCTTCGCAGGCTTTCCATTATCTCACTAATACAAGTTACTTGGTCACTCCAGTTTAGACCTCCCTCCCTCAAGCTGCGGTTTCTTTGGCTCTGCTGGGAAGTATTTTATACCTACCATGTCGCCTACTTCACTGATAACCTGATAGAGAAACCAAGCGTGTAGTATAAATTAGAAAATTAATCTTGCAACATAACCAACACCGTACAATAAACAATTTGGATTCCATAACATCACGTTCACGTCACAATTGGTACCTGTACATTTTTTTTTTCTGATTGCATTTGTACTACTGGATATTGACAAGTTGTAACCTGTATTTTGTTTTAGTGGTATTTTCCGGGCCAAAAAAAAAAAAAGGAAGTACAGATACCAATTTTATGAAAGGGGTATAGTACATGTGGCAAAAATGATATTAACCCTTAGACGAAATAACAAAGTATAGGCATGCAATGTCACATGATTGGCTTTTGGCGGGAAAAAAGTACAGGTTGCAACTGGCTAATATCGACTAGCACAGGATGCAATTGGAAAAAGAAAAGTGTACATGTACCAATTTGACAAAATGGGTAAAATGATATTAACTCAACAAAAAAATACTCAGTATTGACATTATTAAGAGCAATTTAGGAAGAAACAAAAAAAAGAGTAATTCGAGCTAAGAGTCTGACCTCCAAAGCTTTAAGAAGGTCTTCCCTTGAATGAGACGCAGAGAGACAAATTCGAGCACGTGCCAACAGCAAAGGGGTGGCAGGGAAAGCAACAGTCACAACAGCAAGCTACATGATTATGGAACCACAAGTGAGACAAACTAATGAAGAAGTTTGGAAACAATAGTAATCAGAAGAAAACTAAGGGAATGTCAAGATTTAGGAATAAGGAAAATTGTGATGTATTCAGTAGAAATGGAATGGAAAAATGTGAATATTTAGCCAAAAGACAACAAAAATAGCTTTAGAAAGGAGAGACAGAGATCAATATATTAAAAGACTTACATTCCGTTTGAGGCACTCTCGTGAAAAGGCAGGAATTTTGGCTGGATTATAGAGCATTATGGGCATCACAGGTGAATCATTATCGCCCAGAACCTCAAAACCCATTTTCTGCAATTCAGATCTGAAGAAGTTGCTGTTCTCACGAATTTTGGCTAGTTTCTGGGCCCCTTTGATGACAAATGTATATATTTGAGTAAAAGGCATGATAAGAAACAATAAAACAACATTGTGTTCTAAGAAACTAAAGGGGGGATCGAATTTCACCTCTGCTGGAACCATCTTCTCCAAGAACAACTTTAATGGAGGAAATGATTTGCTGTGCAGCAGGTGGCGATATTGAGGTGGCATAAATGTGAGCAGGGCAAGTGTACTTCAAGTATTGGATAAGTTGCTGGAAAGTGGGCAAAAAATGTGTTACAATGAGCCATAGAATTGATCACATAACAGAATTTGCGGTATCAAAGAGAGAATAGGAGTGTTCTTTTATTATTAATATTTTTGCTTGGGGTGGGGTATGCCTGTATTATCTTCCTTCCTCCATATGATATCAGGTAACTTAGTAAAGGCAATGATTCAAGAATGATGCCTACTTTTGAATATCCACAAACAAGAAAAAGAATATAAATGCGCATGAGAACTCCAAACAATTCCTAGAAATATAATGCAAAACTGTCCACAAGCAAGCATCTCATATTCCCATGTATTCTCTCACAGCGCAATCAGTTGTACAGGAAAAAGTAGTGTAGTTCTGGCGAAGTATATAAACTACAATGGATGCGCTATTACAGTCAAATTAGAAAGTGTGGACGAAAGAACCTTAGATCCTGCAATATAGCCACCACATGATCCAAATGATTTTGTGAAAGTTCCCATCATAATGTCCACATCTGCAGTATCAACACCTAACAGCTCACAGACACCCCTTCCACTTTTACCAACAGCTCCAATGCTGTGAGCCTCGTCCAGATAGACGTATGCCTGTTATAAAGCAAAATGATATAAACAGAAATAGAAAAGGTGAACAAGAAATTGCAGATAGGAAAAAGGAAATACACAAAAATAAAATGAATTGGTATTTGACAGGCCTCAAAAGCTGATGTCTCAATTTTCTTCCCATGAAGAAGCGGGCAATCATAATTCTATACTAATTGGTTCTTGAGAAAGAATTTCTACGAAGAACCAAAAGCCCAACAACATCTGGATTGGTTTAATGCAATTTATTTAGTTTTCCAACCACATGAAAATCAAGTATTGCTTAAAGAACACGAGGATGATCATGATAATCAAGAACAGAAAACAAATTAACCTGCTCTGATATCTACCTTGTATTTCTTGCATATGGAAACAATTTCAGGGAGCTTGCAGAGTTCCCCTTCCATGCTGTAGATTCCTTCAACCACAACCATTATCTTTTTCCAAGGTCTGTGTGTTCTAGGCTGTCCGTCAGCAATTTGTTCCTTCAGAACTTTCTCCAAATGGGATGGTACTAGAAAAAAGATAATGTACACAATTATAAGCAACATAATAATTATTCCGGCTGGGGGGTGGGGGGTTAAGCTTACTGTTATGCTGAAAAACTCGTATAGTTGCTCCAGATCCTCGAGCGCCATTGACAATGGAGTTATGATTTAGAGAATCACTGATAATCAAACTTCCCTGCACATGTTTGAATAAATTGAGGGCTTTACACAATTATGAACAATCAGAAAATATTGGTCCAACAAAACTGCATACCTTCCCCATTAATACAGGAAAAATGGCAGAATTTGTTACATAACCCATGCCGAAAACTATGGCAGCTTCCTTCCCCAAAAAATTTGCGACACACTCCTCCAGTTCAGCATGCAGAGTGGTGGTGCCTGATCACATATTTTCACTCATCTATATAAAACTCAGGAGCATTATGCTTCCTTGAATTCATATATTTTTAGAAAACAAATTTACCTCCATCAACCCGAGTACTACAGGTGCTCGGAGAAAATTTCTTCAATGACTCAATTGCACGAGGTGTGCAGTATTCATCTGCTGCTGCAAATCCTAGATAGTTATATGATCCCAAGTTGAGGCACCTATTCACTTTTGTAGTTCGCCTACATAGAGTAGTAGCATTAGCTCAGGACAGTACCCCACAGTAAAGTAGCTTTAAGCAGAGAAATTGTGTTTCTGACATATATTTGATTTTTCTGCATGTTATGGTTCGTAAAAGATTGACGCTATAGTGATCAAATCCATAATAGTGTTTAGAAATAAAAATATGGAACAAGGTTCAGAGTCAGAAAAAAAAGAAAAAGGAAGGTATTATGTGCACCTTGTATTAGTTCTTACAAGCAATAATATTAGTGGTGTAAGGTGCACATAATACTTAGCCAAAAGAAAATCACCAAAAAAATGTCAAAAAAGAAAATATAGACACTTACTGTAATGTTTTGTTGTTGTCATTGGAGATACGCTCCACCACATCAAACCAAGCATCAGGAGAGCTTGATATTGGTCTATTAAAGCAATCCTGCAAATAGACCAACGTTATTTACTAGAACCACATAAATTTGCTTTTGACGAAGTGACTTAGGAAAAAATACAGCTTTTCTGTAGTTGGAGCTCAAGTTTCATCTTAAATGATAGGTAAAGGACATCTTTTTTTCATCGTTTACAATTGCAGGAAATCATGAAATCTGGCTCAAACTAAGGCACTTTACATTTAACATAAACAGACATGCCAAATCCTAAATGAAAAAAAAAAACAATTGAAAACCCCTGGAAATTAATATCAGACACAACAAAGGCTCTATGAGCAAGGGTGCACTACGAGAAATAACAGCAGTCACACTGTATGTCATGTTCATAGGTCACTACAAATCCACCCAATAAATAAAGCCGGCTATTATCAACACAAAAAATAGATAACCTGAATTCGTAGATACAATCTCCGAATATAGAAGTCCTCCAGCCCCAAACAGATCGGCGCGTAGCCCTTCCATCATAAAAACGACAAACAACAGTTCCAATCAAAAACGAATCCAAAACAGAAAAAAATCAAAACTAATGTCCAAGCATACGAATAATTGCACGGAAAGAAGCGTAACAGATACCTGAAGGTTGCTCTTGGACCACCAATCGAAAATCTTGCGAAAGAAATCGCGGAATTGACCAAATGCGAAGAGGAGGCCGTAGCTGAAGTATGTGGACAAGGCGGTGAGGTAAGGGATTGTAATCATCTTGGAATGGACGCGGCGGCGGCGATCTGATCTGGCGGCGGGAAACGAAGGAGAGGATCGGGGCCTCCCTGGCTAAGATCCCGATAGAGAGAGAAAGTATGTAGGAGAGAGATACGAGGAACGAATAAATGGAGGGAGAAAATTAGTTTTGACCTGACGCTCTATTTACCGATTTTAAATTTTCCTTTTTCTTTTTTTCTCTGAGTAGTTCTCACATTTTATTAGACTTTTCTATATTTTTTTAGAAATGAAATTTGATTTATTTTGATTATTCAGATTGACGGAATGTTGGACTTGTCAACCAGAGGTAAGTATCCTATGCGCCAGGTTGCACCGTTATATTATAGTTTATGCGACAAACTCGTCCTCACTTGCCTAATTGCCTGCCTGTTCGATATGAGCTGGAAAACATTTTGGATCATTCACTTTCAAATTCTATTCCATTTTTTGTTTTACCATGCACATGGTGATCAACATTCAAAATAATTATATGCACCTGAATCTGAATCTTGTATACTTATCATGTTTCATTTCATGCTTTTAACAAAATCACTATACGCCCTTAATTTGTTAAATACATTTCATAAAATGCTTTTAGTATCTTTTCTAGCAAGAACAGAGCAAGGACTTTTAATTTGTTCGGTCTAATTTTCCAAAATAAATGCGCAAATCCTCTGTTCGATTTTTTCTAATTTTGTGCAAAGTGTGTTGGGCAGAAACATGCACTGATTGTTGAATGGTGTATAGGGCCGAACAGTGTGTTCAATGTACATTTTTGAAGGGTGAACAAAATGATCCAAATACAGAGCAATAAGGTAGTTTTATGCATGTTGTTGAAAATTTAAACTGAAAAAAATTATAAAATCTGTTAACTTTGAATGATGATATGTACAACTATTTATAGATTACTAACTTGTATCTAGTAATTTCTAGAAGCATCTACCTAACTACTTAGCTAACAACTAACAATAATAAATTAGGATTAGTAAGTAGTTGGAAACTAAAACTATTCTGTGTAGCGTATGATATACTTCAATACATGTCTCTTTCTTTTCATAATTATGAAGGTGTGTATAGAGAATTTGGTACGGCAGAATAATATAGAAAATAGATTTAGTATCAATCCACAACACTAATGATCAAGCATTGATGACCACATTCATATGGCTCGATTTTGTTTGGACAAATCAAGGGGATATCCAAAGTTTGAGCTTAGAAGTAACTAAAAAAAAAAAAAGACAAAGAAGGGGCACACGATAAATTAAGGATTAATTAACTCACTAAAGATCCTTGTATTGTTAGGGAGAATGTTTTGGTTCTCTTTCAAGGCAACTCCACTAGCTCAAATAGAGATTGACCAATCACGCTCACTACTTGTGTATTTATATATGTTTATAGATATAAAAAAAATAGCCTCAATCGCATTAAATTATTATATTAGGAAAAGTAAAATGGATTCTTCAATGTAATTAGCCTATTCCTCTTGATGGTGTATGTAATTCTAACAAGAAAGCCTATTTTAGGGATCCACCCTGCCTATAACAACCAAAGGTAAATGGGGCAATTCAATGTTTTTTCTTCCCAGCTTTTGATGGAGACATGAGCATGTGTACAAAAAGGATGACGAAGAGAGACACGGAAAGATGCGACCCATACTTCTCCAGCAACCTCTGCAGAGAGACGAAAGAGTGAGAGAGATTCAGTAAGATAAGAAGAAAATGTAGAAGACCAAAGTAGTAAAATCTTAGCACATTTTTTTTTTAAATGGGACAAAATAAGATATAATCAGACTAATGTCATTGTGTTAAGATCAAGAAGGAGATGCTTCACAAATCATAAGTAATGCACATCAAATTTGAAGCAGAATTTGATGATGTATGTACTAGGCTATGAGCAAGATTTTTCGTTCAAATGTGTGAATATGTGTACAAATTTATCCAATACAATGATCTAACTGATATAATATGCAGGTCAGATTTATGAATTTAAGGAAGAGAGGAAGTTGTTACCTTTGCCTGAAAGTTTTTTGTACAAGTGCATCCAAATACATAAGAGAGGAAGGAAAAACATTTAATCAGTACTGTATCATTGAATCAGAAGCTTCATTCATAGCAATAAATAAGTTCAAGAACATTACAATTTCAACTTTTTTCTCGGAGATTGGGTCGGACAAAATTCTCAGGGGTAGAACAGGGGTTGAATAGGCTTCCTGAAATAATAATCAGAACGCAGATATTATTATCATGTGGGCCTGTTCTTTGGATATTCACCTATTGAAGAGAACATACCTGTACGTTCGACTTTGTGGGAACTCGGTATGTGATCAAAGCAGGCGCCCCATAGTAAACAGTTTTCACCTTAGATTCCAACTCGAATGAATGGGACACAAGGGAACCACTGAGATCAAGTGGAAACAGCACATATATTAGTATCATAGAAACAAACAAGCTCTGAAAATATTTACTTTTCTAAATTTTAGAAGCTTACGAAGGAAGTCTTTCCCAGGTGTTAGACGTATTGCCAATGATAGAATCGAAAACTTCTTGCGCCCAATTATCATCATTGAGTGTAACATCATACGCAGTCCTGCATTGGTGACAAATTATTACTCTCCACAGTCATTTCAATCAAATGATAAAAAATATGAAATACTTGTCATCTTGACAAAAGTATTTAAAGTGCAGATCAAAGAAAAACGCTGAAATACTTAAGTGCCAAGCAACACCACTGATTGTACTCAAGGTGCAGACAGAAAACACAAAAATACTTGTTTTGCATAAAAAATGTTTTGTCCCACCAATGAATCATGTCTCAAGCAAGCTATGGATTTTTTTTAATGCTATCAATGGTTATCAAACTCTGCTGGAAATATTTCAAAAATTGAATCCATCTCAATGAGGCAATTGAACATATAAGATAATGAGTTAGAAGTCAAAATTCTTAACTCTACTGCTTTGACAAAGGTGGACTTGTTTTTGACGGGTTGACTTGTGGATTAAAATAACCAAAAAGTACCATCTGTTCTACACATATACAATTATCAAAGAAATCAGAGATTTGGGGACAAAATTGCAACAATCATATGGTCTAATTCCGGGGCATATATCAAAATCTCGCATGCATATTTATAATTAAAACAACAAATTCATTCCATATATCTAATCAAAAAAATGGAAAACAGAATTAAAAAAACTTGCAACGAACAGATCATCACTGATCTAAAATAAAAATAAAAAAATCAATGCACTAAACCACCACAATCATGTTAAGAAACCTTGCGGAGGATTATCAACAAGCATTCTGACACGAATCATCAAACAAACAAGAAATCAGCAATCAAAAAATGGAAAAAAGAATGAGAGATAGGGTGATTACTCGGATCCAGCGTTGTAAATGTCGATGGAAACGGATACCCGTTCCAGATCCGAATTCAGCTTTCTGTTAGAAACCCTTTTATGTGCCACGAGAAATGGCGAATTTCCTGATTCTGCAAACACTGACGAGCAAACGAAAATAACGGAAACAATGGCAATGAGCGCCGAATGGGAAGAGTTCGCCATTGATTGAATTGAAGCTTTTTGTTTTCGTACGTTTTTTGAGATATCACTGTCAGTCGTCGGAACTGTACGGCCTCTCTCTATGACTGTGCGCGTGCGTGTGAACTTATAATAATGCGGAGGGATAATTTTAAGTGGGCCAGCCCAAGACTAATGTAGTGGGCTTTCATGAGCCCAACACTAAATAGAGGCAAATAGTATTTAAGACATTTTCTTAAATAATAATTTCATTATTAATATTATTATCTTTTTTTTTGTGTGTGCTCAACCATCTCACAACCTTTAACATTTTTTATATATTCAAAATATGCTATTATTATATGACTGAAATCAAATAACTGTGAAGTGACTAAAGCATCACTACCTAAGTAGATGTTATGATATTAATTTATACGTGTAATGATATATCACTTAATATATAAGTGTACTTATATGAGTGTTTATATTGTGAATAAGTTTCACTCATCTTTTTATTAAGGAAAAATGTATTTTATAAAATTGAAACAAAAGGCTTTAAAAAATGGGAAGAAAAGGAGTGTTTTTGCATGGAAGAAAAGGTGTAGCATGAAAGATAAGAACCTGTTTGGATAGCCAAAGGATGCTGCCTAGAAACCGTAGTATGCTCTTCAATTGCACTTTCTTTTTTTTTTTTGAAAACCAACAAATGGATTTAGGCAAGTCATCCTTGGCTACCAAACAAGACTCTTCATCTTCATACAACACCTATCTTCCTTATATATTCCTCTTGTTTTTTTTACTTACAATTCTCACTAATAACACACTATATATAGCTAGGTAGAGGATTCTAGTAAAAAGGATAAAAGAGAACAGATTCTGAATGTGAAATGTCTGAAAAAAGCCAGCTATATAAGTTGACTTTATATAACTAATTGTGTCCATACCAAAAATGTTTATATATATGAAGAATTTAGTAATACACTTTCATAGATGAATGCAACACAAATAATAAAATTAAACTAAATGGAATTAATTACATTGGAGCAATATATTCCTTATCAGACCAGCCCTAAATAGCTGTCCATTTTCAGAAGGTCCATTGTAATCCAAATTGTTATATATTCTTTTTTTGCCTTTATATATATAAAAAATAAATCCATATTCCAAGTTGACCTTAGGAGTGTGGCAATTTGCATAATTACTTGAAACCGACTGAAGCCTGCCTACAACAAACTGTGATGAACTACTTTTGCCTTTATACCAGCCAAATTAATCAAATGGAGTACAATATTCTCCACGAAAGTTGCTCTAACTTTTATTTTTTATTTTTAAAGATACAATTTCACGGGCCTCATCATATTTCGTGACAACTCTAAAAAAAATATAATCATAGTAAGTTAAGGTGGGCATGATTAAATGATTTGGGATTAGGAAATGGCTAATCCATGGGTATACCATGAAGTTACAAAAGTTTGTACATGTGAACCAACCCCTAAAAACGAAATAGACACAAAAAAGGAACAACAGATCGAACCAGCCTAAAAAAATGAAACGATGATCCCTCTGTAACCGGTCTTCTATAATATCAAATAAATTATTTTTCGTCATTGGTAAATTTATCAAGGGCTATAGTTATAGTGATCCTCCTATTCAAATACTTCGACCATTTTTTAGCATCTTATAGTAATTTCGAGATTTCTGAAGATTCAATCATTTCTCTAATTATTTTTTCGTCGTTTCACAAAATGCGTTCCGTGTACTTCCTGTGTGAAAATATATAGATAAAAAATTTATATACACTAGAGACCATTGTGCACTTATTGTGTACTTTTACAAGTATTGGTTATTTCACAATATATATGTTGGAGTGTGGAGCCTGAATTGATCCTAACGGGCTTGGAGTGTAGGACAAGTTTGATCCTAACGGGCCTGAAGTGGGGAGCAAGTCTTTTCTTAATAGGCTTAGGGTTAATTATGGCAAGTTTGTTCCTAATGGCTTGAAGTAGGGAACAAGTCTTTTCCTAATAAGCTTAGGGTTAATTATGACAAGTTTTTTATTATAAATAGATGTTCTCTCTTTGTAATCATTGCGCATCCGAAACGCATAGCGAAATACCTGGCTTGGCATCGCCCTCAGACGTAGTCGAAATACGAACTGGGTAAATAAATGTCGTGTTATTTTCTTATCGTCATCGTGTGCGTGTGTTTATTTCCTAACAACTGGTATCTAGAGCCTCATGTTCAGAGGGAGCAGACACGATGAGCGACAAGAAGATTTCAATCAAGCAGTTTAACGGATCGAATTTCGAGTTCTAGAAGATGCAGATCGAGGATTACCTTTACGGTAAAGATCTGTATGTGCACCTAGAAGATCTGTATGTGCCCCTAGAAGAGAAGGAGAAACCCGAAAAGATGGAACAGAAGGAGTGGAATCTGTTGAACAGAAAGGCGATGAGTGTGATACGTTTATCGTTGTCCATGAACGTAGCCTACCACACGACTAAAGTCAAGTCCGCAAGGGAGATGTTGCAGATCTTGGAGGAGATGTATCAGAAGCCCACAACGGCGAACAAGGTTCACCTGATCAGACGGTTGTTCAACCTCAGGATGTCGGAGAGCACATCCGTGCAACAACACCTGAACGAGTTCAACATGATCATTGGGCAGTTGTGTTCTGTCGAGATTGACTTCAGTGACGAGGTACTTGCTTTAGTTTTGTTATCTTCTTTGCCAGATAGTTGGGCTACCACAGTAACTGCAGTTAGCGCTTCATCCGCGAAAGATAAACTGAAGCTTGACGAAGTGAGGGATCTGATGATTAGCGAGGAGGTTCGCAGGAAAGAATCTGGATCCACTTCAGGGTCAACACTGAACACAGAATAAGGGGGCAGATCGAAGGGTAGGCAGAATCGTGGCAGATCAGAGTCCAAAGGAAAGAGTCAATCCAAGAAAGATAAAGACTCGATCCAGTGCTGGAATTGTGATGAGTTTGGTCACAACAGGAACCAGTGTTCAGCACCCAAGAAAAATAGGAACGGACAGAACGAGAAGAAGACAGCAAACGCAACCAAAGTTGATATTGGAGACGCGTTGGTCTTGAGTGTCAGTAGTCCGGTAGAATCGTGGGTGTTGGATTCTGGAGCATCATTCCACTCTTGCAGTGATGCTAAATCTGTTAAATGTACGTTCATTGATTATGGTGGTGATGAGTTCGATTATAAACTCGAGTGGGAGTAAGGAGAGTCAGAATGAAGAAGAGGTTCTTATTGAAGAACCTAGGACCCCACCACCACTGGAGAATCTGCTGTAGAGACTAGTTAGAGAGTGACGTGCACCTAATAGGTATTCGTCCTTTAACTACTACTTGTTATTTACTAAGGTGGCGACCTTAGAGAAGTTGAAGTTATGCACAGCTTCAATTGGCCTTGAAACTTGAAGATAAGGCTTGTCGATGCCAGGCGGATTCGGTGAAAACAATTCCGAAGGAAATTCTTAGAATGGGTGATTCTAAGTGTTCTACTCTTATGGTGGGGTAGGTATTCTCTATGTTGAGAATGTTGGTTCTTTGGTTTACGAATCATGTTTGTCGGTGAAGACAATGCCGAAGGAAATTTTTAGAATGGGTGATTCTAAGTGTTCTACTCTTATGGTGGAGTAGGTTTTCTCTATGTTGAGAATGTTGGTTCTTTGGTTTAAGAATCATGTTTGTCGGTGAAGACAATGCTGAAGTAAATTCTTAGAATGGGTGATTCTAAGTGTTCTACTCTTATGATGGAGTAGGTATTCTCTATGTTGAGAATGTTGGTTCTTTGGTTTAAGAATCATGTTTGTCGGTGAAGACAATGTCGAATGAAATTCTTAGAATTGGTGATTCTAAGTGTTTTACTCTTATGGTGGAGTAGGTATTCTCTATGTTGAGAATGTTGGTTCTTTGGTTTAAGAATCATGTTTTTTGGTGAAGACAATGTCGAAGAAAATTCTTAGAATGGGTGATTCTAAGTGTTCTACTCTTATGGTGGAGTAGGTATTCTCTATGTTGAGAATGTTGGTTCTTTGGTTTAAGAATCATGTTTGTCGATGAAGACAATTGAGTTTTCTTTTATTTTATCAAGGTGGAGTTTGTTGGACTTGTGCTAAAATAAAATGAGTTTTTAAATGAGCTTTTCTCTTCGTTGGAACTTGAAGATAAGGCTTGGCGATGCCAGGTGGATACGGGAGGAGAATCAAGAAGATATGGTTACATGGAGAATTCAGTCTCCAAGTGGGAGATTGTTGGAGTGTGGAGCCTGAATTGATCTTAACGGGCTTGGAGTGTAGGACAAGTTTGATCCTAACGGGCCTGGAGTGGGGAGCAAGTCTTTTCTTAATAGGCTTAGGGTTAATTATGACAAGTTTGTTCCTAATGGCTTGGAGTAAGGAACAAGTCTTTTCCTAATAAGCTTAGGGTTAATTATGACAAGTTTTCTATTATAAATAGATGTTCTCTCTTTGTAATCATTGCGCATCCGAAAAGCATAGCGAAACACCTGGCTTGGCATCGATTCAGACGTAATCGAAAGACGAACTGGGTAAATAAATGTCGTGTTATTTTCTTATCGTTATCGTGTGCGTGTGTTTATTTCCTAACAATATATATATATATATATATAATATATGTGAATATATGATGAACACGTATTATAGCATCTCTAATATTAATATATCTGATCTCCTTTTTTTTCCCTTTTTTCTAAGGATTGACTTTAAAATAATTGTGCTTTCAACTTTTAGGTTTGAATTTGCCAACTTATGACAAGTAGTTCTTAAAGAATTTTAAAACAATATTCCAATCTTCTTTGACCAAAAAGTTGTCAAACAATAGCAATAGCATGCACCTTGTTTGACACTTGCCATTTTGCCTTTCCCATGTGATTTTATTTAAGGAAAATTAAACATTCGCACGTTATCTATATATGCTGTTTCATAATTTGTGATTGAAAATAAGAGCAGGATTAATTTTCAAAATGGGTTGTGCATGACAATTTTGTAGAAATGTAAATGTTTGATAAGGTCTTGTCACGTGTGAATTAAGTGAATCAGATACACGTAAATTCTTCTTCTTTTTTTTTTTTTTAAATAATACTATCTTCCTTGATAAAATTTACACTTTTCTTTTTTATTTGTTTCAACTTAAAATTTATATTTCATTATTTCACAAAATTTACTATCTAACTCTATTTTTTTCTCTTTTTTTACCTTTCTCTCATTTCTTCTTCCTACACTATGTACTTCAAATTATCATATTTGAAAATGTTAATTTATAAATTATTATCCTATAGTAAAAGATATGTCCAAATTTGCGGTAAAATTATTTGTTAAGGTCATTATATCATATTCAGAAAGTTTTTTATTTCTTTCTAGCTAACACTTCTTTTCTAAGATTAAAAGATTGAGTTGGAGTTAAAATTTCAACAATTGGCACCAGTGGTCTAGTGGTAGAATAGTACCCTGCCACGGTACAGACCCGGGTTCGATTCCCGGCTGGTGCATTTTTTTGCTCATTTTTTTGCTCATTTTTTTGCTCATTTTTTTGCTCATTTTTTTAATCATTTTTTTACATCAAATTAACCTTTCTATGTTTGAACAAGGGTAAGTGAGTACACTTCTAAATTTTGTCCCCAATTCACATAATAGACTACTCTATATTTTATGTATGAAACATTTAATAAGTTTTTGGGTTGATATTATACATCAATTGGAAAAAAAAAATGTTGATAGTATATTAAATACAATTACCAATACAATATCACTTGAAATTATACAATACCTTGCAAGCATTTCCAAACAAACACAACATTACATACTTTCTTTGTTTTAAAATGATGGTCTCCTTTCTTACACCGACCAATAAAACACACTTTATTGTACCTAAAATTCTGAAATCTACTTATAAACGTTTAATGGGATTAAAGAATAAGTTTTTAATTATTTATCTTATCTTCGTAAATATTATCTGTGATAGGATTTGATATGCTGTTAGTGATAAGTTTGTTAGACATTCCATGTATATCTCTTTGTAATCTCCTTATATAAATACAAGTTTCTCACATCACCAATTCAACGGTGATCAAATATTATTCTTCACATGGTATCAGCCTACACCATCTAAACCCTAAAAATACTCTCAATTCTTCACCTACATTCTTCCGCCACGGTCAAAATTAATTTCTCCTGCTACTCATTGCCTCTGTCTTCCATCATTTAATTCAAATCTCAATTAACCAATTCACCGTCCCATTATCACCGTCCCATTATCAATTCCACAAATTAAGTGCCATTCAATTCAAAGTCCCATTATCAATTCCACAAATTAAGTGTCATTCAATTCAAATTTTCTCTCTACCATACTCTCACGCCATATCTCCTCGTTTCTGCTCTCTGTTTTCTTCCGTCTATCCACCATGGCAGAAACCTCATCTACCTCAGCTCTCCCTCTCAACACCCTTGTTCATATGTTGACAATCAAACTTACATCGTCAAATTATCTGGTCTGGAAAAACCAAATTACTCCGGTTCTTACCAGTCACGACTTACTTATCTATGTCGATGGAACTTCTCCGGCGCCGGCGAAAACCATCACTACGAACGGCACTTCGTCTGCAAATCCAGCGTACACCCTCTGGTTTGCCATGGATCAGAAAGTACTCAGTCTAATCCTCTCCTCCCTCTCTGAAGAAGCTATGGCGGAGGTTATCGGGTTAACTTCCTCCCGCTCGGTATGGAAAGCCATTGAAGAGGCGTTCAGTCACTCTTCCCTTTCTCGCATCAACCAACTTCGTGGAGAATTATTCAACCTACGTCGCGATTCTTCCTCCGTTGAAGAGTACAGCCGGAAATTTCGTCTGTTATGCGACCAATTGGCGTCGATTGGTCGTCCGGTCGACTCTCTTGATAAAAGCCACTGGTTCTTGAACGGTCTTGGACCTCAATTTCTTAGCTTCTCGGATACTCGTATGTCAATGTCTCTGATGCCCTCTTTCCGGGATTTAGTACATCAGGCTATTAATTTTGAACTACTACAACGCCAGATGAATCCTCCGATCACCACCGTCCCTGCCTTCACTGCCGATCGGCGTCCGGATTCTTCTCAGCGTCGGTTCCAGTCACGATCTCGCGATTCTCAGCATAGCGGTTCTCGGCCTGGCGGTTTCTTTCAGGGCAGTTCCTCCCAGACCAATTCGCTTCAAGGCAGTTCCCAGGCGTCCCGATACTCTTCTGTTGCGACCAATTTCAAGGGTAAGAAACCCTATGTCCCCAATTGTCAAATTTGTCGTCAACCAGGGCACTACGCCGATCGATGTTCCGATCGGTATTCTCGCTCCAACCCTCAATCAAACTTGGCCCAAGCTTTTCAAACACAGTGTTCTGTGAATCCCTCGCCCACGTCAGATTGGTTTCTTGACACGGGTGCCTCGGCTCACATGACTCCCCATACATCAAATATGGACTCCCTTGCGCCCTACAATGGTAACGATAATGTGGTCATTGCAAACGGTACATCCATTCCTATAACTCATGTCGGTTCTTATCATGTTAATAATCGTGTTTGCTTATTGGACGTTTTGGTTGTACCACATATAACTAAGAATTTACTCTCAATCAGCAAATTAACATCAGATTATCCCGTTGATGTTTTATTCACTGATCAGTCATTTGTGATTCAGAATCGGTTGACCAAGGAGCCGTTGGCCCGAGGCAAACGTAGTAAGGGACTCTACGTTTTAGAACAAGGAAATCAAGCTTTAGTTGCTGCTTTGCATTCGGCTTCTTTGAAGGCATCCTTTGAAGTTTGGCACAATAGATTAGGCCATGTTCCTATTTCTATTATCAATTCTCTTAAAAAATTAGGACTTTTATCAGTAACGTCTATTTTGCCTAAACCCACATTATGTACTCCTTGTCAAATGGCTAAAAGCAAACATCTCTCATTTCAGACAAATGACAAACGTGCTTCTCATGTTTTGGAATTAATTCATTGTGATCTGTGGGGACCTGCCCCTATCTCTTCAAATGAGGGTTATCGTTATTATGTCGTATTTATTGATGATTTTTCTCGATTCACATGGCTCTATCCTATGCATGCAAAGTCTGATTTCTTTGATGTTCTGGTTCGGTTCTATGCTTTCGTTTGCAATCAGTTTAACAGTAAAATTAAGGTATTTCAGAGTGATGGGGGAACTGAGTTTGTCAACACACGAGTTAAAGAATTTTTTACTTCTCACGGTATTCATCATAGATTATCGTGCCCTTATACTCCTCAACAAAATGGTCGTGCTGAGCGCAAACATAGACATATCACTGAGACAGGCTTGTCCTTAATGTTCCTTGCCAGTGTTCCGGGTCAGTTTTGGGTAGATGCCTTTGCTTCAGCTGTTTACATAATAAACCGCCTACCTACGCCTATATTGGATGGTGTGTCACCATTTGAGCTTTTATTTCATAATCCACCGTCTTATGCTAATTTTAAGACCTTTGGATGTCGTGTTTTTCCGTATCTTCGAGATTATGCTCCTCACAAACTTGCCCCTCGTAGCACTCCTTGTATTTTTTTGGGATATAGCTCCTCTTACAAAGGGTTCCGATGTTACGATCCTGTTGCTTCCCGTTTTTATATTACACGACATGCTCAATTTGATGAATCATCGTTCCCTTTTTCAGATAAAAATCCATCATTTAATTCCAGCAGTTTGGATTACACCTCCTTTCTTGAGCATGGCCCCCATGCAGCTTCTCCTCTTGGCCAAAACACGCTGCCTCACTCCAGCCCACCACAAATTGGGCCTTGCACACTTTGCCCAGGCCCAGTTGATTTAATTCCAACGCCAACCACCATCCAGGCCCACCCACCTGAACCTTCCCCACTAGCTCAGCCTGATCCGCCGCCTAGACCACATCATTCGGTCTCCACTCACCCAATGATCACAAGAGCTAAATCCGGTACATTTAAACCCCGTTATTTCGCTGATATTGCCACTACTAAATTATTGACTGCTTTATCCGCTTCTGATGAGCCTAAAGGATTTAAATCTGCATTGAAACATCCACATTGGATGAATGCTATGCGTGCAGAGCTAGATGCTCTCCATGCAAATAGTACTTGGGAACTGGTACCCCGACCTCCTAACACAAATATTGTCGGGTCTAAATGGGTGTTTCGTACGAAATTTCTCAGTGATGGTTCTGTCGATCGTTATAAGGCCCGACTAGTTGCACAGGGCTATTCTCAAATTCCTGTTTTTGATTTCTCTCACACTTTCAGTCCTGTTGTCAAAGCTGCTACTGTTCGTATTATTTTATCCCTTGCAGTCCGAAATCGTTGGCCTTTGCATCAATTGGATGTTAACAATGCATTCCTCCATGGGGTATTGACCAAACCTGTGTTCATGGCTCAACCTCCTGGTTTTGTGGATCCTCGTTTTCCAGATCATGTCTGTAAGCTAAAAAAGGCTCTCTATGGTCTCCGACAGGCTCCTCGTGCTTGGTTTATTCGGTTTAGCACATTTCTCATCAGTTTGGGTTTTCACTGCAGTAGATCTGACACATCATTATTTTATTTCTCCAATGGCTCTGTTACACTATATTTACTTTTGTACGTTGACGATATTATTGTTACAGGCAATGATCCCACCTTTCTTCGACGTTTCATCGCCCGCGTTCACAAGGAATTTGCTGTAAAGGATTTGGGCCCTCTCAGTTATTTTCTTGGGCTTGAAGTTAGTCACACATCTGATGGTCTCTTCTTGAGCCAAGCCAAATATGCTCACGACATCCTTGTAAGAGCTGGTCTTTTGGAGTCTAAACCCGTCTCTACCCCTCTTGCCGCAGGAGAATCTCTTGTTAGCAGCGGCCCAACATTCGACAATCCCACACTTTATCGTTCCCTTGTTGGGGCTCTTCAATACCTCACTATCACTCGTCCAGATTTATCATTTGCAGTAAATCATGTCAGCCAGTTCCTCCAGTCTCCTACTTTGGAACACTTTCTCGCCGTCAAGCGCATCTTGCGTTACGTTGCTGGTACAATCAAGATGGGCTTATCCTTTACACGAAGTGCTGATTACTCCATCATTGGTTATTCAGATGTTGATTGGGCTCGATGTGTTGAGACACGTCGTTCCACTTATGGGTATTCTATTTATTTGGGTGGAAATTTGGTTTCGTGGAGTGCCAAGAAACAACCTACTGTGGCACGTTCTAGTTGTGAATCTGAGTATCGGGCTTTAGCAAACACGGCCCAAGAAATTATTTGGGTTACACATTTACTTCGAGAGTTAGGAGCTTTGCCACCCGGACGTCCCTTGCTCCTATGTGATAACAAGAGTGCTCTCTTTCTCTCTCAAAATCCAATTGCACACAAACGTGCTAAGCACATCGACATCGATTGTCACTTTGTACGTGAATTGGTCTCTTCCGGAAAATTGGACACTCAGTTCGTTCCCACGAATCTTCAGATTGCTGACATCTTCACAAAGAGTCTTCCTAAACCAAGCTTCGAGTTGCTTCGTTCCAAGCTTTGCGTCTCTTTACATCCACAGCATCGCTTGAGGGGGGGTAATGGGATTAAAGAATAAGTTTTTAATTATTTATCTTATCTTCGTAAATATTATCTGTGATAGGATTTGATATGCTGTTAGTGATAAGTTTGTTAGACATTCCATGTATATCTCTTTGTAATCTCCTTATATAAATACAAGTTTCTCACATCACCAATTCAACGGTGATCAAATATTATTCTTCACAACGTTCAAATATACTCACAAAAGTATTTTAAACATTTCAGCCTCCTACAGAAAAGGAAGTTTATTTTGGTACAAACAAAAAAGAAATAAGAGATCATCTTTTTGGGACGGTCCGAGGGAGTATATATTATCTCCATATTATCCCCTTGAAAAAATAGTTTGATCTTCATCATATATTGGATCTAGTTAGTTAGGGTCAATTAATTGTCTTGATTGCTTGGCAGAGACAACGGTGAGAATTAGATACATTAGCATCCCCAAGAACCCTAATACTAAAGACGACGTCGTTCTCCGGCAATATTTCTCAAAATGCTCACACCCCGGCATCCAACCCATATGGACGTTCCCATATTTTCCGGCGTACCCTATCGCCGCCGCCGCCGAGAATGCACCCACCAACAGACAAGTCACAATCTGATCATAATTCCAAACATTTTATTTATTAATTACACATATATATGTTCTAATTTTGTAAAATCATGCATGTTGCAAATAAATAAATAAAAAATAAGTATTAACTTACAAAGTCATGAAGGAACAATATAAAGTAGTTTGTTGGATACACTGCTTTTCTCCCCATGATGAATACAAAGACTAGTGTAAGAAGTGACAATGCAATCGCTATGAGGTATGCAATTGCAAAGAATCTGTGAAAAATAAATATAATTAAAATTAATTGCGTAATTAAAAAATTATGTGCACAATGTCACGTTCTTTCGAAATTTAGAAGAAATTTATAATAATAAAATAGAAGGAAAAATTACTTGAAAGCGGGAGAATTGCTGTAACGAGCTTCGATCTCCAAACCATAGGCGAAGGCAGTTTGGTGATTAGTGATCATAAGAGATGCAGCAGCTACAGTAGTTACTAGGGCCAACATTCTGAGGATAATTTGGATTAGAAAATAATTTTTTTGATTTTCAGAGGATGGGGGGTACGCCATTTTTATAACTTTGATTGATTGGTTGATTGATACTCCCTCTTTTTTTCTTTTTTCTTCTTCTCTTTTTTCTTTTTTTGCTTTTTTTTCTTTTTATTATTTTATTTTTTCTCAAGAGATTATTAGCTAGAGATGTGGCTCTCTCATGAATAATAGAGTGTGGAAGAATTGAAGTTAAATATCATTGAGTGTAGAATTAGAAGCGAGGGTGGTGGGTAGTGTTAATAGGTAAAATTAAGGATGGGTAATGAGAGTAGGCTTATTATAAGGAAGGATGGGGTGCATAAATATTCAGGTGTACTAGTCAACTAGGGTGTCAAGATATATATAGGCAAATTCTGAAACAAACTCTCAAATATTTTACACATAAAATATTAAGACAGTTTTTAAACATTCACGGGGTCATGTTAAACTAGTACAAGGGTAAAATATGATTCAACAAAGTTAAAAATATATTGCAAGGACAATAATATACATTTATAATTTTTTGGACGAATTTATGGTTCGAAAGATCAAAAACATTTTACTAATACAAAATTTTTAAAAAAAAATTACTATAAAAATAATTTTTATTACCATCGTTGCAATATGTTAAGCTAGTACAAGACAAAAATAAAGCTAGTACAAGGTGAAAATAAAATAATACAATGTCAAAAATATATGGTAAGGATAAGAACATACACTTTAGTTTTTTGGACGAATTCGTGGGTTGAAAGACTAAAAATATTTTAGTAATATACCAATCAAAATATATCACTACAAGATCAAAAAAATGTTAATACTATAAAAGAAAGTTGTGATACTGTAAATTTTGTATCCATGAATTCGCCCTAAAAATTATGTTTTTTTTACTGTCGTTGCAGTATATTTTGACTTGTAACATGTAATAACATATCTTGACATTATATATAGTAAACCGATGTCTAGAAGGGAAAAATTATATTTCAATTAAATTTGACCCGCATTGATTCAATTTAACTTACGTTGACTCAAATTTGACCTGCAAATTTTTTGCCTCCATTTATCTTAGTTATTTAAATTTCATGTGTATATGAATTATAGTAAAATAATTAATATTATCAAACAAAATATATAGTAGTTGCATTATTTATATGTTAATTTTGGGCCATTTGCACGGTTGCACTATTTAGAAATGGGTTGGGGTATATACCCCTCCAACTTTGTTTAATACACTCCCCTTCATTTTTATTAATTCAAAATAGATATGAAATACCAATTTTACCCTTAATAAAATATTATAGATACATACACACCCCTTATAACCCTAACCCTAATTTTTCTCTTCATCTTCCCCATTTTCTATTTTCCTCCCACACCTCTCTCCTTCTTCTCATCCACCGCCGCCGCCCATCCACCACCACCTGAGTTCGCCGCCGCCCATCCACCACCACCTGAGTTCGCCACCGCCCTCCTCCCTCGTTTCTCGCCTCCTCCTCACCTCCTCACCTCCTCACCTCCTCGTCTCCGCCGCCGCCCATCTTCCATCTTCTTTTTTTTTTTTTAATTCTTCTATTCCCCAGTCATCGGACGTCGCGGCCCACCCCAGCCCCCAGCGCTCGCCGTCGCGGCTCACCCCCAGCCCTCGGCCGTCGCGGCCCACCCCCAGCCCTCGGCCGTCGCGGCCCACCCCAGCCCCCTGCGCTCGCCGTCGCGGCTCACCCCCAGCCCTCGGCCGTCACGGCCCACTCACAGCCCCCAGCGGTCGCCGTCGCGGCCCGCCGCGGCCTCCATCTGCTTCATACAGGTTCTGTTTTTTTTTATTTTATTTTCGATCATTATTGGTCGCTCAAAAACACTCTCGCCGACGAGAGTGTTTTTGGGCGATCAATAATGGTCGAAAATTTCAATTTTTTTTTTAAATTTTTTTTCGAAATTTGGTCGACAAACCAGTGTCGATCGGAGTATTTTTGGTCGACAAACCAGTGTCGACCGGAGTATTTTTGGTCGACAAATCAGTGTCGACCGGAGTATTTTTTGTCGACAAACCAGTGTCGACCGGAGTATTTTTGGTCGATAAACCAGTGTCGACCGGAGTGTTTTTTATCGACAAACCAGTGTCGATCGGAGTGTTTTTTTAAAATAGTAAGATTTTTTTTTTTAAGTTTATATGCGGTGGCAATGGCGGTGGCGGCCGGCGATGGCTGACGGCTGTTCTAATTCTAGAATTAGGATTAAGATTGTGGTTAAATTATAGGGGTGCATGTATCTATCATTATTTAGTAAAAGGGCAAAATTGGTATTTCATATATATATATTGAATTAATAAAAATGAAGGGGAGTGTATTAAACAAAGCCGGAGGGTATATACCCCAACCCTTTAGAAATTCTGGGCCAACTCGTTCTTTCTTGTTGCCAGCCCTTAGACGTGCTTTTGCAATTTTCGTGGTTCGTATTTTTCTTCAATTTTGTAATAGTGCGTAACTTATTTTTAATGAAATAATTAATATTAGTTTTAAAAAATTGTCCTCAAAATTGTCCACTGTTAAATTCGATTCCATACGACTTTACCTTCTTAATTCAGTCAATATTAAATTCGATTCCATACGACTTTACCTTCTTAATTCAGTCAATATTAAAAGGATTGTCCAATTTTGGCCCTAACAATTGAAAACAACTTTGTTTTATGTCACCATAAGCATTTAATTTGGGGTTAAATCTGAAAAATAAAATGACAATATAACTTTTTCGCAATTTTGGATATAAATTAGATAAATTTTTAAATATTGGGACTAGATCGAAATTAATGGGAACATTTTGGATGAAAATTGAATAGCACCGACAAACTAATACGTATGTTTTATTAAAATTTATTTAAAAAATATACATAAAATACAAATTAAACCAGCTGACACTCTGTCAATTACACAATAAAACTGGTTTACTTACATAAAGAATTCCCCAAATACCTTGTAATTATATAAATCAATAAATAAAACCGAAATATACATTTATATATACCTTGCAAGAATTTCCAAACTAACACAACATATATATTATCTCACATAAATATAAAATTAATAAATAAACATTTTCCCAATACTTTGATCTTCAATTCATCACATCTAATTAGCTTCAATTTGTCTCGATTTGTTGGCAGAGACGACAGTGAGAATTAAATAGAATATAAATCCCAAAAACCCTAAGATTAAAGAAGCTATGCCTCTGTGGCAAAATTTGCCAAAATGTTCACACACCGGCATCCAACCACTATGGAAGTTCCCATATTTTCCGAGGTACCCGATCGCTGCTGCCGCCGCGAATCCGCCCATCAATACAACCGTGATAATCTGCAGGGACGTATTCAGAATTTCGTTCAAAATCATGAAGTGAAATTAATTTTTCAAGTTATAATAACATATGTTAATGTTATTAAAAAGAAAAAGAAGGTTATCCAAAATCTGAATAATCAGAATTGATTAAAAAAAAAATGGTAATTTTACTGTAATACCCTTGTTAAATAAAATATTATAATATTTAGTTAGAGATATTTATGACATTTTATCAGATTATGAATATTAAAAAATACAAAGGATCGATGCGATTGCCCCCAGCGTCCTGAAATCTTCACACATTTAATTCCACAATATGTTCAAATTTTACTTGTCTAATATGATTAAAATTCGTAGATGTGACGTCGGGTAAAAAGTAATTAATTTCATGCAAATAGTTTTATTTTTTTTATTCTATACCATTTCCGTCCCTTCAAAAGTTATGCGTATTTATAATATTTCATGTGTAGTAGATTATTGAGGTACAAATAAAAAAATGTAAGAAAGAAAGTAAAGAGAGGGGTAAAAGTAGAAAAATATACTCCGTATGAAATAAAAAATGTGGATAAAAATATGTGAGCATCGTCAAAAAAATGAAATTGATAACTTTCGAAAAAACGAGGTGAGTATTAATTTATTTTTTATATTATCAATTTTAGTCCATATATTTTTTTATCAATTTTAGTCCACATGTCTTCAATTTCAGTTCTTTTTAATTCGAAAAATAAAGGATTAAAAGTGATCACTGGTGGACTAAAATTGATACAGTAAAAGAAAAAGAGGAATTGGTAAAAAATTATCACAAAAAATTGGACGGGCCCGTGTCGACAAAAATCGATAAATAAAATTGTCACGACGAAAAATGATACTCCCTTCTTTCTAACATAAACTTTATATTTGTTTTTTGCACGGAGACTAATGAATATAATATAAAATGTGTAGTGGATAGTAAATGAAGAGATGTATGAAAGCAAAAAGATAGAGAGGGATCGATAATGAATTTTGTCAGTTAAAAAAATTGAAAGCTTATATTAATGGAACGTCCAAAATAGATAAATAGAAAACGAGGTGAGTATTAATTATGAGAAGCTTACCAAATCATGAAGGAACAAGAAAAAGTAGTATGTTGGATCCACTGCCTTTCTCCCCATGATGAAGGTGAAGCACAGTGTAAGAATTGACAACGCAAGCGCCACAGTGTTTGCAATTGCAAAGAATCTGCCAATATAAATAAATAAAATTCTATAAATTTGAAGAGATTTGAGTAATTAAAAAACCACTTGCACAATTTTACATTACATGTCCTTTTTTAAAAAAAAATTACAAGAAATTTAAACTGAATGAAAACTTACTTGAACGCCGGAGTATAGCTGTATCGAGCCTCGACCTCAACGCCGAAAGCGACGGTAGTTTGGTTGTTGGTGAACATGAGAGATGCAGCAGCTATTGTAGTTCCAATGGCCAAAATTCTGAGGATAATTTGGATTAAAAAATAAAGTTTGTGAGTTTTGGAAGATGGAGAGTAGGCCATTATGTAATATTAGTTTGATCGAATATTTTTTTCCTTAATTTCTTTCTCCTTAATAGCTAGCTAGTAGCCTTGAGAAGAATTAAGTTATTGAAACAAGTGTAATGTTGGGTATTATTTATAGGCAAAATTAAGGTGGTTATAATCAATATATGTAGGAAACAAAAGAATTTCATATATTAGGGTTAACATCAACTTGCAAATAATACTATATATAACCATTTTTTCAACTTCCAACCTAAATTCTAATTTTGTGGTATTTTTCCTGACATACGTGTCTTGCACGCTTACGATCAAAGTTACATTTATCCATTCACATATATTAATTATTCGTCGTTTTTTTTTTTAACATAAACATTTGATTTTGTATTTTATAAATATATAGTCGGAATGCACAATTAATAAATATGAATGGACAAATATAACTCTGATCATAGTGCAAGACACGTGTTGCCAAAAACATACCATATAAAACATAGTTTAGGTTGCAATCAATTAAATTTGGTAATTGATTTTAAAAAAATTGTACACGTTGCAAATTGATATAAACATTGAGTATGTGGTGTAGATATTAGATAAAAGTTTGGAGGATTTGGAATTTGTCAATTTATATTAAAGTATTGATATATGTTAGGTATGATTTAATTTGTGCATGGGGGACGAATACATAATTTTCAATTTTATTTGCATCATTAAAATTTCCTAAATATGCATGTATCATCTACATATCCAGAGAATTTTTTTTGTGAACGTGGATGAAATACGTAACAGTTGGATGTTTCATTTTCATATTTATTAGTACAATTTCTTGGCAGACTCAAACACTCTAATTCTGTTATCATTTCCTAATCAGAATATGAGACACAACTCATCTAATTATTTAATGGATACATTTAATTTAAATTCTTCCAAGACCTAACTCACAATGCAATGTTTCACAAAATAATTTCCCATCAAAAACTAAATATAAATATATGACATTTAATTCTCATAAATTATTTTAGAATTCAAAAAAAATCTCTAGAAATATGGGGTTGGGGCACTACGTGTTATGCATTTCCCTATGTTTACTGCAAGTGATTTTTTTTTTTTGTTCCCAATAATGTGAACAAAACGAAGACAAGATCCTAAAAATTTAATATGATTTGGAAGAAGTAAGTTAAAGATTGTTTTCTAAATACTATATATTAGGTATTTCTAACAAATTTTCATAAATGCAGCCTCAACTTTTACAAATCTGAACTTGAAGTTAATTGTCTTGTAAAATTAAAATAGATCTAAAGTCTAATAAGAAGATTACAAAAAGATTGAAAACACACACACAAAAAAAAAAAAAAAATTACGATTAAAATTCACATCATACACATTTTTGTATTAAAAATATACATAAAAATGCAAATCGCTTTTATGGTAAATTTAACTGGTTTGAAAGTGGTTCGGACAGGACTTTACCAAAATTTAAACTGTCATTATCATTTTGCGGTGTCCAACTATAAGCCACATTAAGAGTCGAAAAAATTATTTTTTATTTTATTTCTTTTTTAAACTAATTAAAATTATTGAAAGCTACGTGTTTTTTATTTTGTACTAATGTTTTAACTATTTTTATGTTTTGCTTTAATAGGTTATTATTGCTTATATAAGATCCAATATTAATATGAAAAGTTGTTAGCTTAATGAAAATTTTGTTTACAGGCACATTTATACTTATGAATGCACACGTACGGATAATTACATTCTAATCGGGTTCATCTCGCTTCGCCTCATCGGAAACTATATTGTTTTAAAAATTAATATTAATATACAAAAAAATTGCGCATAACACTTAAAATAATGTGTGTACATGTAAACAAACATATATAAAAATATTACTCCCTCTATCCAACTTTGTTGATCTTTTCAGAAATTAATTGTTGTCCTAAAATGATTATCATTTTTGTAATTTTCTTGGTAAGAGAAGAATTGGTAGAAACAAACATTGTTCCGTTTTACAAATATAATACCACTGAATTGGTCTCATGTACATATATGCTAAATTAATTTCACTTTAACTTTGTAACTAATTTTAAAATAAGTGTCATTCTGAGTTTTTTTATTTAATTTTGACTATTTTACCCTTATTCATTTACCATATATATTGTTCATAAATAAATTCCATAAACATTGTTTATACCAAAATTAATTTGATTTACGAATACTAGCTACATTCTTGACCACTCTTGACCACATTCTTTATCAAACAAAACTTCTATATCAAAATTAACTATAATTAATGAAGGGTAATATGGACCACACTTTATAATCTTAATTTGTTGAAAAATGTCAAAGTGACACTTATTAAAAAGTGGAGGGAGTATATAATTTGCATTAAACCCACAAAATGACCCAAATCTACCTTAGTTACCCTTATAGATAGACTTATACTAGTAATCTAACTCATATCTCTAAATATACATGCATATATATGTGCCTCATCATCTAAACTATTATTCAAATCGAGTACTTAAGGTTCAAGCTCGACAGCCTCGACTCCCACTCTTGTTAAGCCAAACTTGGCTCGACTTGATTATATTGATAAGCAAAAAAACAAGTTCGACTCGTAAATGGGTTTAAAAGGTCTATTGGGTCGAGCCTAATGAAATTAAAAGACTTTTTTTTAGATATCGAGCCTAACGAGGCAAGTTCAAACCGACTCGTTAGTAAATCAAATATCTAACGAGCTTGACTTGTTTAACTATACGAGCAAGCCAACCTCAAGCCTTAGCAAACCGAGCTCACGAGCAGCTAATTTTGCTTAACAATACAATGAATGAGAGAATGATCTTCCGACTTACATTTGGGAATAAACATACGAAATTAGAATGCAGGGAAGATTTTTCTTTGTAATTCGAATAAGACGTTTCATTTTTTTCTGGATAAAGAGATGTAAAATGTACAATTTGTACAGCACATTTACAGCAGCTTATTGAGATGAATTTACATGCGAAATGGGATGTGCTAACCCATCTGTCAGAGTTTAGGAGAAATATGTACAAGTATGGTACAAATGAACCAAATTAGAGAATCATATCATTCTAATCAAGATCATTATTGAGTGATGTTGAAATACTTCGGGTTCGTCGGATAATCATATTCCAATTGCATCTGCATCATCAGAACAAACCACTTACTACTGCTTCATCACCAGAATCCAATATAAAGAAATAAGCTATGAAACCGAACAAGTTAACATCAATGGCAATAACTTTAACTTCCTAAAGAATGTTCCTAAAATGAAACTTTAAATTTGATATGCCCAACAGTAGAAATTGGAGACGATGCACAGCTAAAAAGTTAGGCCAGTTGAAACGGAATTAGGCTCTATAGTTCTTACTTTCTGTCCAAAATATCAAAAAACAATGTCTCAGGATTTATAATCTTATAGCCTTATAGGTGGTTCAACATGTTTGCAAAAAAAAAAATCTAACTACTTTTAATCACTTTTTTTTACTTTTCAGAATCAATTTGAAGTGTGTTTGTATCTCTTTTATCAGATTAAATAAGCTGTCAAAAGCTATGATCTAAATAGCTGAAAATGGGATGCTTTACACAGATTATGAGTTTTCTTTAAATACCATCAACTTTTTTTGCAAGTACTATCAACTTTTACAATTAAGCAATCAATTTCTCCATAATCACTAATTTTAATCAATCCTTCAAATGTACAATTTTTTACAAACGCCCCCTACAATACCACGTAGTTTTTCACAGTTTCTTTTCATAAAGCACAGAATGATAAGTAGTGATCTAAGTGTAGTAGCGCCTAAAGTATAATTACCATTTCGATTAATCTACTAAATTTTAAATCATAGGCAATCAAATTGAAAAGGGAGATAGTGAAAAACTTGAAACATCTTCGCATTATAATTCACAAGGGGTTTCTCAAATAAAAACTTGTAAACCGGAATCCTAAATGGGAACAATCATAATTAGGACAAAAGGTTTTTAGTCATGTAAGTTTTGCCCCTTTTTTAGCTTTCAGGTAGGGAAATAATTTTTTGGGAAGTTTTTGAAAAAATAGAATATTATGGGACCTAAAAAAATATTTTATTAAAATTGTTTGATTAATTGATAGTATATGTTTATATATTTTTTTAAAATTTATATATATTTATATACTTTTTTAAAAAAATTCTTTGTAATGTAAATCTAAACAAATATTTAACAAAATATCATGTCATTCTATTCAGTATGATTTTATGTTCTAAAATTGAATGAAATAAAGGCTAAAATTATTATTAAATAAATAAATGTGATAACGTACTATTTAATATTATCCAAAATCTATATTTACTAATTTATTCATATAAATAATATATATCTCGATTATATACCATTATGGCAACGAGGATATACCGATAATAAAATATATAAGTAAATTTATTTGTTTAGATTTACATTACAAAGAATTTTTTTTTAAAAAGTATATAAATTTTTAAAAAAGTATATAAACATATACAATCAATTAATCAAGCAATTTGAATAAAATATTTTTTTAGGTCCCATAACTATTCTATTTTTTCAAAAACGTCCCAAAAAGTTAATTTTTTTAATTACATCCCAAATTTTAGCTAATTTTTCTAATTACGTCCCAAAGAGTCGCTGAAAACATCAAAACGACGTTGTAACCATAATGCAATACGACGTCGTAACCATAATGTAATACGACGTCGTTTTGATGTTTCCGGCGACTTTGGGACGTAATTGAAAAAGTTAGATAAATTTTGGAACGTAATTGAAAAACAAAACTTAACTTTTTTGGGACGTTTTTAAAAAAGTTGAAAAGTTATGGGACGTAAAAAAATTATTTCCCTTTCAGGTAACTTTCCCGAATTGAATTTCGTCCTGGTAACTTTCAAAATTCTAAATTTTAGGCATAGTTGTTAAAGGCGCAAGCGGGGTCCTAGAGCCTGAGGCGCAAGGTGCACCTCTTGTCCTTTTTCACTATTTATATATTAATATAGCATATTTGAGCATTAGAACATAATGTAATGAAATAAACAATACAGTAGTGAAATTAGACTCCATTATCACAGAAAAGCATAAAAAATGTAGCAAAGGCAGCAATTTATCAATAGTCTAGTTCTCATTCTCATCATAAATAAAAATTGTAGCAACAAGAGATAAGATACACAAAGAAAAAGGGGGAAAAGAACCTATCTTATAGGGGCAGCAGTATTGTCTCCAGCTTCTTTTTTTACCAAATTTTATCTTATATCCTAGGCCTAGATTCAACACCGTTTACTTGTTTATGATTCGCCTTTGTTTTCTTTCAAGTTATTTTTTGTCAAAAATGATTTTTTATTTCAAAACGTATACACAAACCACGTTTTAGTAACGCAAAACCTATAGCCTCGAGCGCCTGAGGCGCGCCATTAACTATGATTTTAGTCCTTTGACCGGTTACAGGCGGGATTGAGCTGACATGGATTTTTTTTTTAATTTCATCCAGTTAACTTTTAAAACTAGTTACTAACCCACGGTAGCCGGTCAAAGGACTGAAAAGCTGAATTTTGAAAGTTAACACGACGAAATTCAATTCGGGAAAGTCGAGTGTCCTGAAAGCAAAAATAGGCAAACTTACAGGACTTAAAAAAACATTTTCCCTTATAATTATCTACTATAAGATGTGAAAGTAAAATGTCAAAATGAATAAATACAGACTTTAAAAACAAGCAGATAAAAATTTAGATAAATTCATTGTCCACACACAAAAAAAAAAAAAAACCATATAAGCTAATAAGCATGTAAATTTGGTTAAGTATGCACATACCTTGCCCTCATCAGCATCTGAATGGCGCTGAGGGAACACAACCCTCATATCATTATATAAGTAAAAGCGGCGTTCGCCTTCACTATCCATCCCGTTTCTTGATGGAACAGAGGATGGACCAGATTTGGATTTCAGACCTGCTTTTGAGTTCTTCTTCTGATGGGGGCAAACAAAACGAAGATGCAGGGCATAACGTAAAGTTCCAGAACCTGTAGTATTCTTATTAACCATTGAAGGACAACATGTGGATTTACTTTCTTGTCCACCAGATAAACCGAAAGTAATATTTTTCCCACAATTATTGTCTAATAGGTCACATCCATTATCACACACTGCTCTCTGCTGTACGGAATCACCTGATATTGATAGTGAGGGAACGGATCCATCATTTGTCCCGCCTGAGTCTTTCTGTCCACCTCTATCCACAGCTAAAGTGGCCTTCTGGCGTAGAAATGTCTGTTAAAACGTCCAAATACGTAAGATGTTAATGTCAGTCCTGAATAATCTTGTACGTATATTTTACTATCTGTCATGCTGAAAAACATCACTTTTGATTGGTTAAAATACTATGTCATTCCTTAATATACTTGTGGCATAAATATATCATGCTTGAATCAAAATAAAAAAGGCACATCTAGATCTTTCCATACTCATCTTCCCAGAGGCCAGAATACAATCTATTTCTTCATTTACCAACAGGGAGAACCATGAACACAACAACATTAGTGATACTCTTATCATGATCTGAATATGAGTAAGAACCCAAACTCAAATAACAGAGTGTGTGGCTTCATATAAGGCTTTCAAACTGAAATACAACCTCATTTAATTATGTAGAAAACTCAAATGTGCTACTCGTAATTGGTGCATAGAGCCACTAAGCTGTCGCCTACAGACCCAAAGACTTAATCAGACCCTTAAAAGGTTCAGATTAGTAAACAAATCACAAACTGACTGCAGAAATCCAAGAACCGAAGTGGATGAAGGAGCACTAAAATAATTGAATTGGCATGAATATAGACATATAATTTTGCTACAGGCCATAAGCTGGGGTTTTTTAGAAGATAATCTTCATATCAATTTGATAAGCTTCATACCCACCTTTGTGCCTGCTGGCATGTCACTCAAATCATAGTTACAGAAGAATGTATGAATAGGTGTCCGTTCTGGATTGCTTAGGACCTGCAAAAAGAAGCTCAGTTATCATAGGTGAAATTTGTTACTGTCATATGGAAGCAACTCAGCTACTAGCAGAAGGAAGTCGGCAATTGGATAAAAAAAGCAAGCCAAAGACTTAAATATAGAGAACAAGTTTTTAAAGTTTAAAGCATTAAAAAACCGAAATACAATATCAAACTATGGAATATGCCAGGAAGAGCCCTTTTTGTGTCAGATATAGCTATTTGATTTAGTCTCCAATCTGGAATCATAAAGATAAGTTCCTTTAATCTAACTATTTAAGAAACTGTACTTATATCCCATAATCAGAAATAGATTCAAATATCAAGTACATTCTTTTGGTTAAATATAAACTGCACAGCCAATTTGTTTTTCACAGCAACTGATCCACACTTACAAAGATATATACCATGTAAAATAATCATATCTTAAACTCTTAGATTAAGTTTATCAAGTATGCTTATGATAATACCAAGGTAAGCTACTCAGCTTCTCATTCTTGTATTCATGTAATTAATTTATCTACATCAAGTTTCCTACAAAGAAAGAAAAGAAAGAAGCAATCAATTGCCACAATATGATGGCAGGTGCAGTTTTCATAAAACAATTCAGGTCACTTATATACGATTGCAGAGAATTATGGACAATATTAGTATCCCAACTCCAGCCAACACAATGATGCAGTAAAAAAAAACTACGGGTATGCCTGAATTTCTTTCTTCATTCTGCCAGAATGGTTCATGCAGAAATGCATTCTGAAAATATGCGTTCTGAAAATGAGAAATGTTAGTGAAGACGTTTGAAAGCAGGGTTGAAGTTTGAGAGCAAATAAAAAATAAAACCCAAGTATTGAAGCTTCGATTTTCTTCATATGCACAGATGTACCAGAAGATAGCTTTATTTCTTAGTTCAAAGCATTCATTCAATGAATCCGAGGTGTTGTAATATAATACTAAAACAATAATGGGATGCATTCATTTAAGGGGCATAAGATAAGTATAAATAAAACAACAGAGAGGCAGACAGAAAGAGAATACCAATTGCAGCCTGCCCTTCATAGGTATTCTCAACCGAGCTTTATCATCAGAGGAGCCATTAGCGCTCAGGCTTCTCTTTAACTTTGGCCCTTCACATTTGGTTGAAGATAAATGCTCAGAAAGATCTATGGATGAGTAGTACAGTAAGTATTTATCCCCATCTATGCTAGTTACACCAAATGGAAGTTTCTGTGGGTGAGGAGAAAATTTCCCTCCAGTGATATTCAGTACAGCAAGGAAACCATCAATTTTCTGCATAGAGAGGCAATTACCGAATACATTCATTAGAAGTTGCATAGCATTCAGAAAGCTTTCAGCAAGCAAGAACGATTACATAAGAATCATTATTAATACAAAAGAAACATACCTGGTTGACAATTCCAGAAGCTAACCTACCAGATAATAGTGATTCCTCAAATGACCCAACCAATGATCTTCGGACCGATAATCCACTGAGACTTCTACCGAATTTGACATTTTGATTTTTTGTATTATGACCTTGAGTCGATATCAAACTCACAGGAGTCAATTGATCAAAGTTCAATGAGGAATTTTCATCATCTTCAAGCCTTTTTCTTGCCATGATAACATTCTCATCCCTATGAGAAGACACAAAGCTCGAGACAGTTCCTTCAAGAGATTTTTTCACATCCTTAAAAGTTATACCTCCATCAACCTCTTTTTTGGAACCTCCCGATTCTTTAGAATTTCTCATCCTCCCACAAAATCTTGGTCCAAGAGGAGATAGTGATAAAGGAGTAGAGACAAATGGATCATGTGATATATTTGCGGCTCCATTCTTAAATGGTGGTTCAATTGTTCCACTACAAGTAACATCATGGTACGATGAGAGAAGATCCTCGTATCGATGTCCTTGATTTTCAAGTATTGGTCCATCTGTAATGATTCTGGAGTTGATTCTGGAATCTTCTCCTGGTGGACTATTACTCCTAGAAAAGTTAGGAGCATACCAAATGGGAGGACTACCGTAATCTAGGTTGCCTATGTGGGCTTTTTTGTTCTCTTTCGTGGTAATATTATAACTACTACTACCTCTCGAGTGGAAATTATTGTGGTTGGATGTGTTCCCAATCTCTAGATTGTCCCCTATAAATTCATCGTTCAAGAGCATGCCATTCAAAGGCGATAAAAGCCTTTTCCTAACCATCGAACTTGAGTTCTCATTTGAGTTACAAGTTAATCTATCAAGTTGATTTTCTTCATACTGATTGGCACAACTCATTAACCCACTGGGTTCGAAACCAACAATCCTTGAAGCAGGAGTTTGAATGTTCTTTCCACCTTGATGAGATAAGAACCGATTTTTATCTATGGAATCAATCCTCAATTTAGCCACACCATCTTTATGTAAACTAATCACATCCGATTCCTTCACAGGTTCCCTCAATGAACTTGCACCAAAGCTTCCAGGCCCACCAAATCGAGATGGTATTTGCATGATCGTGCTTACCGTTGTCGACACTTCTTCTGATATATTTCCAGATGAAACCTGAGGCAACCCCATGACTAACCTAACACTAGAGCTTCAACTGATCAGATTAGTATAAGAATAGCCTTAAATAATCTGGAAAAAACCGATCAATTGGAATTATAAAGAGCGTAAGAGAATGCTATATCATATTCTTCAATCACCAAGAACAGTAAATGATACCCCTAACTAAGCTTCACTATATTTTGGAAAGAAACACTATCTATCTATCCACAACCGCAATGCCATTCCATTGGAGTCCCTCCCAACAAGCCAGAAGCCAAACTCAGACATAAAGCAAAATATGAAGCAGAACAGGTAGCATAATATGCATTGCCTTCTTTGTCGTACAAGGAGAAAACCCAGGAAACCATTTATACACCCAACAAGGTTTCTGATCCCAACCTATCCTGGAAAGACAAAAAAATTGATCATGTAAATTATCTACTCAATATCAGCTAAATAGACAAAAACAGCATCACAAATACATATAGAATTGACAAACGTCAGTTTTGCACTACCAAAATGATTTCAACTCAATGTTATTTTAGTGGAGAAGAAGTCAGATTTTAGGGGGATAAGGTATTGGTCCCAAATGTGACAAATTTAAGCAAGCTTTGACCAGATTTAGAGTAGTAATAATTTTCATCAGAAATCGAAGAACTCAGAACACAGAAATAAGAACTAAAAGTCTTTGTAAACATCGTCTCCAATAAGAATTACATATACATATACATGTCATGTGTGTATGTACCTAATTAACCCATACAATTTTCGGTATTAAAAATGGCAAAAACTCACAAAACCATGAGTAAATCATCTTCAACCATATATGAATGCAAAATGACCAAAACTCATAAATTCAACAGCACAACTGATGAATCAACACCAAAAACCAGCAAAAGTGATGTTTAACATAAAGCTGGTAAAAGAGGGGACCGAATTCACGTATCGAAAAGGACCCACCAGTGAGGCTACAATCAATCGGGAATTAGTGTTGATTGTGTTGCATCTGCTTCCATGGAAAAAAGGGGTTTAAATTTGGGAAAGTATTTTGGCTAACGAAAAGAACGCAGTCAATCTTGGTATATCCTCTGCCAGAGGCCCCCGCATTTCTATCTGTTTCTCTCCTTTTCATTTTCTAATCTCTCCCCATTTTCATTATTCTATTTCTCCATTAATTTAATATAAAATCAAACTTCAAACTCAAAATAGCTCTCTAAATAAATGAATTTCCATAAGACACTCTAAGCCTTATTCTTTTATTTCCAAAAATCTAATTTTCTTCTACGCGTATATTGTTTTCTAGTAAGTCACGTTATTAATTTATTAGTGTGGGGTAACTCGGTCACGGGTCATGTCCGTCCCTCCCTTCGAAAGTTAAGTTTTTGAAGGGACGGAGACACAGATAACATGTACACATGAACTCCCTTCGTTTCACTATAGTTTCATACTTTTATTTTATGATGTCTCATAAAAAGTTTTTCATTTCATTTTTTTTATATTTTCTCAGTACTCAGACTCTCTGTAAGTTTCTCATTATTTTTTAACATATAAATTAAGAAAAGTGATAAACAAATCAACTAAAATAATAAAATGAAAAACTTATATATGGACGGATGAGTATTTTTTATTTTCATTTATCCATAATAAAATCAGTGGCCTCCTCTGCAGAACCCAAGGCAGGCGGTGGGCTCTAATTAAATGGCACAGTTTTGGCTGAAAGCTTTTGTTTGTGCATTCGCAATTGATAATGATAAGGACTTCCTCTGAATCAAAATCCACAAAATGTGCTCACAAAACACATAAAATAAGATAAATAGTGGATAACTATCATGGGGTTATTAATGTGTGCATTAAGAACAACATAAAATATTTTGAATATTAATTTTAACTAACTATGACACTTTTTTAAAATACTTTGTCTTGAGGTATTTACCCGAATTTTGTGTGATTTAATTAGTTGGATAAGTAAGTGGTGGTGAGATGTTTAATACGGAGTATATAAGGTATGATAGTCAACAGTTTAAAAGTAAACCTTCATATTGCTTTTCAATCAATTTTTTTTTTATATATAGGCATATATATTTTCTGTTTTAATTTGGTTAAAATTGTAATTTCAAATAATATTTTAATAGTCTAAAATAATAAAAAAAAAAATTATTATATACCATTGTTAATATTCTCTCCATCCAAATTTTGTATATAAATATTTCTTTTATTCGTCCAAACTTAATATGTATATATATTTTTTTAAATAAAAATAATATTTTTATCAACTTTCAAATCATCACTTATTTATTTAAATTGTCATTCACCTAATTTATAAACAATCACCTATAAAAAAAAAAATAGGTAGACCTCTCAATACACCATAATATATTAATACCCTCCAAATCGTCTAATGTATATATAAACAATTAATATTACTTAAAACTCGTAAAAAAAATTATACATATAAAGTTTGAACGGAATGAGTAATACTCCCTCCTATTCAAAATATATGTTAAGCTCATGCTCACATATTAAGAAAAATATTAACTTTCTATTATACTCTTAATTAATTACTTTGTGATTTTTATAGAGTTTTGAAACCTATTATTATCTAAGTAACTAGATTAGCACTCGCGTATTACGCGGAAAGTTAATAATTTTATAAAGTAAATTTCAAATAAAATGTGTGAGAAACAGGTGAAATGAGACGTTTAATTATTAATAAATATGAAAACAACTTTTAAATTTTTTTATAAAATTTCAAAAAAAAAAAAATTAAGTAATAATAAAATTACTCTTAATAAATTGTAAATCACCCTTCATTATCAACCACAACACCTTAAATAAATAAATATTTTTGTTAATTGCTAATTAAATCACAACCTTTTCCTCATTTGCAATTTAATCTAAACTTTAAGATAATTGCAAATAAATCATAAACTTTAAATATTGTTGCAATTTAGTCTTTTTGACAATTTCAATTGTATTCAGATCTAACATAATTTAGACTTTTTAATGACATAACAACACATTAATAAAACAATACGGAGTATTATTTTTTAATCAAACCAAATATCATAGGATATGATTTAAGGACAAAGTAGACTTCTAAAAAGTTTAATTTGCAATAATATTTAAACTTGACGATTTATTTGCAATTATTTTAAGGTTTAGATTAGATTGCAAATGATTGAAATGTGGTGATTTAATTTGCAATTAAGCATTTTTTAAAATTAACAACCTCCTTAAATTGTGACACATGAGTCAAATTAACCACAACATTACACATCATCAATTTAAACTTTCTATTAGTATATAAGGGGATTATTAATGAGTTTAAGGGTAAATTGGAAAAAACACATTTAATTTACATTAAAAATGCAAAACGACATTTAAATTAAAAATAAAATAAAAAGTCAAAACGATATTTAAATTGAATACGAGGGAGTATGTATTAAGGATAAAAAATAATAAGATTATAGTATAACAACATAATTTATCATGTCTATATTTATCAAATATTGTAGTATGTAGACAATATAATTTATCATGTCTATATCTATCAAATATTGTAGTATGTAGAATACATGGTTATTAAAATTAAACACATTCCTAAAATCCTAGATAAGAAATTGGTTTAAAAAAAAAAAAAATTGTCAGTGATTGCTTACCTTCGATCTACCGCCAAAAAACTGACCAATTTACCACGACTCCCTCTTTTAGATAGTAATAGATGTTTTACTACAATGTCAAAATAAGTTACTATATGATCAAAATAAAGTTACTATAAGTATGAATATCAACACACTTAATTTTTGTAGGGAATTTGCGGTGAGTTGCTCCTGTAGTATCATATTTTGACTTTGTAATTACTCTTATATGTTTGTATGTATATTGTTATGTTTTTTTTTTTTATATATATTGTTGATAGAATGATGTGTATGTATATTGTTGATAAAACATTTTGGTGTAGGGTATTTGTCTCGTATTGAGAATGAAAAATTGGATGTAACTACGAGGAAAGGGTACACTCATCTCTTAGTTCCTCACAATTGAAGGGGACATCGACTGATTGAGGATCTTGGTTCTAGAATTATATGGAGTAATTGACATTGTAAACTCGTATTCCATCATTGTTGATATTTGGGAAAGGGTGTAGATCAGATCCTCAACTATTGTCTCGTCTTTTTAGTACAAATTGGACTTTGAAATTGGACATTTACAAATAATAAAAATAGTTGTATGCACATTTAAAACAAAATAGAATTATATATTATATTTAATGTTCGATCACTTTAGTCAAACAAGCAAAGTGGTTGTACGTTTAATATCTCGTATCGAAGTGATCGAACATTAAACATAACGTTCAACCGAAAATGATTGTACATTAGTCACATTAAAACTTACACATTCTCAAGATCAAATGCAAAATAAGTTATTTATAGAAACGAAGTAACATTAAAACTTACTCCATGATTTTTATGAACATAATTGTTCAATTTATATGAATATTAACCCTAATCGTCGCCTTGTCGAGAGTTTGAACAAAAAATGATTTAAATCGTAAATTAAAAGTATAGGGGTTGTTGTTGTTATTAATTTTTTTTTTTCGTTATTATTATTATATAAACAATAGTACAAGATCCGCGTATAAAAAAATATTTAATAACAGTTAATATAATTTTAAAAAATGTGTATGTATGTAATTTTATATACCATAGAAGAAAATTAAAGAATGATGGAAAGAGAGATTGAAAATAATTTTAAAAATGTATAATTGGTATAAATAAAGTTACAATTAGGAGTATAAATCATGAAAAAGTGAAGAAGAGAGAGAAAAAATGATTTTAAAAATTAAAGCTGGTGAAGAAAGAGAAAGGAGAAGAAAGAGAACATCATTAAAAAAAGTGAATTTAATCAAAAAAAAAATTAAAAAAAGTGAATTAGGTGAATAGAAATTGAGAATTTCAGTGGTGAAGTTTTACATCAAATAAAAAGCAATGTTGTAATATTTTATTAGTGAATATAAAAATAATAGAAGAGATAACGAGGGTGTAAAAAAAAGTATAGAGAAAGAATAAGGAAATTGTAATGTGATTGTGTAAAAATAAGTGTGTAAATGATAAGGATGTATTTAGACTTGGATGGACTGAAAATATTGAATTGAGAATGACCAATCACAAACTAAACACCGTCTATAAAAAAAAAAAAAAAAAAAGGCTTTTAGGGAAGATAGATCAACCCGAAGGGAGATTCAAAATTAGTATATAAAGAAGATACGTGATGAAAAACATCTTAAGTTAGTTTGAGGGTGTGTAGAATCACTTATTTTCAAAGCGGTCTTTCACAGCTTTAAAAAAAATATATTACTTCATATGTTCAATAATAATCTTTACACTTTCAAGATGTTTCACATTAACTTTCACATCATTAAAATGAAAAACTATTTATAACTACACTATCACAATAATTATAATTTTATAAAAAATGTCATTACTTTTAATCTCACATATATACCTAAGAACTTAATTATTTATTTATCATCTTACATTTTCTTAATATCTATGTTTATATCTATGAAAATTATTGTGAAATGGAGAGAGTTTAATATTTTGACAGTCTGTGCTATTAGGGTCAGTTTGATAGGGCAAATAGAGCCATTTTAATACCTGTATAACAACATTTGGGCTGTTTGATAGCCTAAACAGGCTTATATCTCAGCCCTGAATAGGCCCAAAACCACTATATTAAAAAGTGGTGGTTTTGCCCTTATATAGGCCTTATATGCCCAAATCACTGTTCCAGCTCCAAAAAATTATTTAACCCCCCCCTAGTATTAGCTATATGGCATTTTCCCCGTATAAGCACGATTACTATATTGCCCCTCGATTTTTTTGCTAACACCCAAACCCTAATTCATTTTTCAAAAAATTAGATCGAGTCTTCCATTTTCACTCTTCTGGCGATTTCATCTTCCCACCTAAACCGACCACCGCCGTCACGGTCGTTCCGTGGTGCCGTCGCCGTCGCGCAGTGAACCCTCCGTGCGCAGAATAATTTTTAATCGCTGGTGAAACACGCAATCGATCTGGGTTTTTAATCGCTGGTGAAACTCGCAACATCGAAGAATAATTTTTTTAATTACTCTTTCGTTTTTTCGTATTCACCATTCTCTTGTGGTTTTTAGGTGTGTGTTCGCTGCTCGCTGGGTTACTTGACGTAAAGCTTGAAGGTTTGATTTGCTTCTTCACTTGAATGTTCGATCTGCTTTAGTTATTGCAGATTAGTATTTTTTTGGTGGAGATTTTTAATAATCCAGATCGATTGCGTGTAGGTTATCTTTGTGGGCTTAGGGTTCCGCCGCATTTTTTTCATTATAAACAGGTTAGTGTGAATTTTTTAGTTTGGGTTTATGGATTTTGGAATCTTTAAATATGGGTTTTGATTTCGTTTGTATTGCTTGTGTGCTCTGGGAACATTGTTGTGTGATCTGTTTGGATTGGCTTTGTAATTGTTGACTGCTTGAGTTTTTAATTGTTGTTGCATGCATCATTTTTAATCCCGTCTCTTATATATGTTGTACTTGTGTTTCGCCAAGCTTTCAGGAAATGAACCATCCGATGTGTTCATGTGGAAATGGACATATGATCACAAAGTGCGCAGGTGAAAGTTCGAAGCATCCGGGTAGATACTACTACAAGTGCCCGAGATACCTTCAGCATAGTAAGCACTTTTATTGGTGTGATGAATATCATCGGAATGATAAATCCGGTAATGTTCCGACATTCCTTACTACTCAAACTTATAATTTAAGTAAGATGTGTTCAAGTTCGTGAAAGGCTCCCTTGGTCCGAGATTCAGGCTCTCAACTGCATCGCCGGTCCAATGCAGACGAAACTGATAGCACATCGACAAGTGGCAACGAACTAATAAATTCTTCTTCTATTGCTGTTAATCTAATTGGAGTCCCAAATCATCTAATCATCTGTTTGTTGGTTGTGATCGTACTTATGTTTGTCACTATCATTGTCTTATTGGGTTTCCTAATTGCTCATTGAACTTTTGAGTTTGTGTCATGTGTGTATAATTTATTTTTTAGAGTTTAATGGATCGATCTTTGGCTTGAAGCGTGTGGTTTTATACTATTCAACTTGTGAATGTCTTAAGATTCTAATCAAGTTGTTGATGGACTTGTCAAACGTTATTTGCCATACAATGGAATATATTCTCTGACTTAAATCTTCATGAAAAGACCATTCACAACTTTCAAATCTTTTAGAACAAAGCAATAACCAATCTCTTTCTAATCTTCATGAAAAGACAATTCACAGCTTTATAATCTACTACTCAACTACATAAGCTGCATTCCCATAACACTCCACCTATCCTCACCTTCACATACTCAAAAAATGCCAAAATCTAATCTTCCAAGTATCCCTCTGCAAGAAACCTTGTTGTACTCGGGCATTTGGGACTTTGAATGTGATGATGTGTTCATTGATAGCCTACTTGCCCAGAAGAGTCTAGGACAATGGCATCCGAACGAGGTAATAAACTTAGGTGCAATATGCACTAGCATTCAAGCCGTGAATGAGAGGTACAACCATGCGTTGACATGGATCGATGGTATCGAACGTCATTCGGATCTTGAACGTCGGTACCACACCTTCAAGAAGCTTAAAGAACACCCGAAAGTTTGGTGGGATCCGGAATGGAACGTCGTTCATACTTCGAAACAGAATTGGATTCGCTTGATTCAGGTTTCATTGAATCTTCATCCTTTTATTTTATAGTATTTGACTAATTACATTAACATTTACATATTGTCACATTTGGATGAGACCGTCAAAGCCTTCTTCCACCACGGAGATCCACACCATGAGAAGCTTAACCAATTATTTGGAATTCCCGTTACTCCCATCGAGCCTCCAGCGAACGTTGAAATCATTCAAGTAAGTGACGATAGCAACTCTGAACCAATTATGGTGTCCGACGATGAGGGTCAACATGGCCATCCTCCGATAATAGACCCCACATTAAACTATGGCCCATGGGCGCCGGCAAGATCAACTGAATATGTGGACGTTGAACCGCTTCAAGAGTCGACCCCGTCTTGGTCTCCTCCTCGTCGTCAATTAATCCAGCCTTCAGTCATTCCGGACACTCCAACCACTTTGTGGAGTTCAAACAATAGAGGGGCTTGTTCTTCGTCTTGTGCTTCTTCAACATCTCCGAAGAAAGGGAAAAAGAAGATGACTTAACAAGATCAAGTTGGTACGTCAGTCCCATGGTGACTTAACATAAATCCGATGTTATCCAATGTATTTTAGTTTCTGTTATGTTTCATTTTAGTTTGTTTTAGTATTTGTTGTGTCTTTGAACACTTGCGTTTGTCGTGTTGTTGTCTACGTTTTAATGTATTTTCAAAATTGACAACCCGTATCGTATTTTGATTTCATTGTCTGCTTTGTGTGTATTAGTTTATTGATAATGGGCCTTTTTGTGGACTATTTGTTTGGTCCATACGGAAAATTCATTAGTTGCAATTAATATAGCCTTGGACGACATAGGCTTACATGGATATTTCATAAATAAGCGTAAATCTAAAGTGGAATACTACATATTTTTGGTACCACACTCTCAACCTATGTATTTGAACATAATAGGTAAGAGACAGAATATGAGTGCAATGACAAGAAGATTTTGAAGTTTCGTCAACTCTTCAATCCGTCCAGTTTTGTAGTCATTATCTGACTCTAGGTGGGTACATGAGTCCTTCCAAATTTCAGCATAATCTTTTGCTTGACTCAACCTGTTCATGAGCTCTTGGTTTTCAACCAACAGTGCGTCGAACTTCGTCACTATGCCCGGTAGCATTCTGTCTGGTGCAGCGGCTTGCACGTTCCTTGAGTGTTCGTCTGCCCAGAGGAAATAGTCACATCCAGCATCATCGTTCGGATAATAACACGAGTAAAAGAGTCTTCCTCTGCTTTGTTCGTTACTTGAGATGCATATACGGGCCTCTTTACCACAATCACATCTCACATATGTCCCGTGGTTTTGTGGAGAAGAAGCATACATGATTTTGTGTGCTTGTGTGGTTATGGTTGGATCTTGTTGTGTATATATATAGGTGCAAAATATTTTCCCCCCAAAAGATGAAGAATGTTCCCTCCAAAAAATGGTAACAATGTTCCCTCCAAATGGACTAGGGTTTTGTTTTGGGTTTTGGTTTTCGCGCCAATCTTTCCCTCCCACTAGGTTAGATATGGCAAAATATGTTGAAGCCCAAAAAAACAATTATACTCAGTCCAAATCAATGAATAAGATGTGATAATAAAAATATGCAATACATAATAACAAAACGTAGCAGCATTCCCATACATGATCACAACAAACTTCAGCATAATTAACCTAAATCAGAGTTCATACGGAATTCAACATAACATAACATGCGTGGGTTTAGGAGTGGGCATTGTAGTCGGCATAACATAACATAACTATTTAATATTGTCTTCGTTGAGTAGCTCAACGCAATACGACTTTCGATAAGATTCACACATTTGTGGAACGATGTCTTGCACATCTTGTCCCGTAGCAAAGCATTCCAACATCTTCATGCACAAAATTCCACAATCACTACCGTTCGTTTGTTGTGGAGGATTCGGATACGTACAAACATCCCACACCGGCTTTAAAGATTGTAAGTCCCGTTGGCCCTTCCATACATCTCCTTCTACACATAAGCTAGGCAAGAGTTAGGCAATGTTTTTAAATAGTTGCATCATTTTTGGCTTCGGACGACGCCCCATTAGGGAATCGTATATCTTTATTGTCTCGTCCTGAATAATAATTTGATACAACACCCAATGGTTATTCGCGATATTTGCAACACCAAACACATACTCAACATCTGACCATGGGCGATAATAGACATTTTTTTGCCGTTGGCCGTTCACATACTCAAGTATACGCCCTTCCTTCTCAGACCAAGTCCATTCGCCATCGCGTGCCCGTTTCCAGGAGTTGTAACATCTCGTCGAGAGAAATGTCTGCATGAATTATTTCCAATATTATTCAGCGCACACACACTAATACGCCACAAGGAAACAAAAAAACGGTACTTACAGCAATGCTAACATCAACAGCTGTCCAATTGCGCAAGAAACACGTTGGCCACATCTCTACTTTGCGTAGAAGGAGGTACAAGAGCGCATCCATGTGCTAAAAATAATTAAATAGAAACAACGTATAACGATACCCATAAAAAATTTGCTTTTAACATTAAAATTGAAAAAATATATCTGACCTCATCTGTCAGCAACCCTGTACTGGTCCACAAACACCTAAACCAACTTGGCTCCACATATGGGACACACTTCACAGATAATTTCACATTTGTATGTAGAGATTGATTAGCGGCCCACCAATCCGAGAAGTGGCATACCAATTGGGGTGAAACTTCGAAAGTGAGTGGATTGAAAATAATTCTATGTGCATCGCTTTCCACATAAGGGACTAGTTGAAGCATCTACACAAAAAAAAAAAAAAAAAAACAGAATGTCATTTACATAATTCAATGTGCAAATAACCTGAGTAACATTTGTAATCGGCTAGTACGTTACATTTTCCCGTACGATTGTTTCATCATCATCCTTTAAGCATTCATGGTCCCCATCTTTAACACATTCACTCTCAGTCTCCATTTCCTCATTATCCGACTCTGTGACGCACTCGCCCTCAACCTTCTTCACTTCAACATTATCCAACTCATTCACACACTCACCCTCAACCTTCTTCATTTCATCATTATCCGACTCCGTGACGCACTTGCCCCCATCCTTCTTCATTGTATCATTATCCAACTCCTTCACACACTCGCCCTCAGCTTCCTTCAAACTCTCATTGTTAGACTCATTACACTCGCCCTCAGCTTCCTTCAAACTCTCATTGTTAGACTCATTCACACAATCGTGTTCCTACAATTAAACATAATACTGTTTAGTACATAACAATTATTAATTGACAGATTCATTTCTTACTGAATTGACCTTCATGTCTTCATGCATGTGATCGTTGCCACCGTTCACTTTCGTAGCCTCTTCTCCATCAGGTTCCACTACATTCTCATCTTTCGGCATTTGATCGGTCTCCACCGACTTGGCGCTCATATCTAGCTTCAGGCAAATAGCATTCATCAACATTTCTAGTCTTGCCTGACTTTTGTCTATAGCATCTAGCCGTCCAATGACCGTTTCACGAAAGCCTTTTATCTTTGGTTCGTTTGTTTCATCTTTGTGGACTGTTTGAGTTGTGCGTGCCCCTCTTCTGGTTGCATTTGTATCACAATCAGTAACATCAATGATTGGAGGAGTCTTTCTTATACGAGATACTCGGGATGGATCATCATGAGTGTGGTCTTGATCGAGTTCCTCTTCCCATAGAACGGCACTACGATAAGACAGTGAATTTTCCTCAGCCTTTGAGGGCACTAGACTACCCAACACACGCATCTGCATAAAGGGGGTGAATATTATAAAATTGACAACTTAATTAGCCAAATTGGGAACATTTTACACTTACATTATCTGCAGAGCGATCTCGTCCCTTCAACCTTGGGAAACATTTCTTAATGAGTTGTTGATAACGTATAACCCCGTCTACACAACTCCATCTAATCATACGTGGGATGGCTGTCTGACGGCGGGCTATAGGCACAGCACAAATAGACGCAACACTGTTCATTGCCTCATATGCCCATATTTGAAGGGCATAACTGAAACCATAAACATCAATGTACATTCTTGATTTTCGTTTAGACCGTTGTTTGGGCTTCTCACTCTCTTGAAGTTTAAGGGCATTAAGTTTCTTCCTAACGTCATCAACAAGGAACTCGAAAGCAACACGACCCCACAGATACCCATTAAATTCAACTAAGTCATCAATGAAGAACATATATTCAAGATCAATAAACTTCGAACATTTATGTTTAATGAGCAGAACACCATAGAGCAATAGCAATAACGATAATTTCAAGGACAAATCAGATTCAGGATCTTGTCCACATTTGTATAAAAAGGCCTCCTCAATTTGGGATACGGTTACCTCTGTTGCAAACTTAAAGACCTTCTTGTGCACCAACGACTTGGTGGGTATTGAAGACTTCGAACCAAATTGCAATCCGGTGACTAATACAAATTCCCTGGGCCCGAATTCAGCTTTTCTGTTGTTGATATTGAAAATTAACTTGTCTCCTACATTTGTCAGGTCTTGCTTATACAAGAGATGAAGGTAGAGTTGTCCTTGAAACGCGAGATCTTCAATATCTAAGAATTGCCCAAAGCATGTCTCACGAAATTTAACCATGTTTTTTTGCACCTAGACTGTTGCTAATAGTATCTATGATGCGTAATTCCGACCTATTACTAACACCCACTGCAAACCCAGGTTCAATACTCTTCGTTGCCATTGAAGCCTGTTATAAATCAGATACAAGACTCACCACCAGTCACCAACAAACACATAATAATGCAAACAAAATACATCAAATTAATCAGATACAAGACTCACCAGTCACCAACAAACACATAATAATGCAAACAAAATACATCAAATTAACAATATCACCCAAATTCCGACCATAGAGTTTTGAATACCAACATGCAAACAAGATATAAGCTGAAGTTGATATAGACAAGTGGCAACGTACCTTTTTCGATTGATTAGTGATAATTTCAAGACGGAGAGTGAATCGAAGAACGCGAGATGTTTCCAGTACGAAGATACGAGTCCTCTAAAAAATAAAAACACTCCAACTGAAAATGTATTAAAATTTTCACAATAATATTTTATTCCTTTTATTTTTTGGCGCGCACCGACCTTGGGGTTAGGGTTTTTATGGTTTGGGACAGTGGGCCTCTGAACCGGGTTTTAAATGGGTTGTGTGTGTTGTTGTGGTGAATAAATCAATTTGGGGAATTGTTCATTAAAAAATAAATCTACATTTGAAGATATGTTAAACAATGAGTTTCACTTGATTACCTATTACTCTCTCCGTCCCACAAAGATAGATACATTGAGAATTGTCCGAGGTAGTTGCACTCATATCCGTGTTTTTTAAAATGGGGAATTGTGAATTAAACAGTGAGATCCACTCGACAAGTAACTCGATAAAATGAATGGAATAGAATCGTTTGCCTATTTAAGTTTTTAAATTAAACTTGAGTTTACGTTTACGAACTCGAACTCAACTACTTATTTATTAAAATGAGTCTCATATTTGTATTTTATAATTTGTCTGAGTTAGTGGGCTTTGTATCCGTATTTTAAATGGACTGTATTACGTATTTAAAAATGGGCAGTTGTGAATTTTATAACTAATCAACATTTAAAGATGTATTAAATAGAGGATTCGTCTCGACTCGATTGCCTATTGAGTTTTTTAATTAAAATTGTAAAACATATTTTTTACGAAATAATAAACTCGCACTCGACTCGATTTTAAAAAAATGGGCATCATAGTTGTATTTAAAATGGGCGGACATGTGAATTAAACTAAAACATCCAATACGAAGATACATTTTTTAATTTCAAAAAATTAAACAAGATAATATCAACTTTTAATTAAGCATCGCATAAGTTTAAAAATTTAAATCCAACTGGAAAACCAAACGACGCTTCACTCCGGGAATCGCACCTGTCCTTGCTTGTAAAAAGGGTTTTGATCTTCGTTTCAATCCACATCACAGTCATATTCGCAGACCATTTTCTTTCCATCTAAAACAAGAATTTCAAAAAATCATCCACAATATGAGTCGTAGAAAGTTATCTATGCCAACAACGCTGCCGTTCGAGTTGATTTGGGAGACACTAACCCTTCTGCCAGCCATGTGTGTTCTTGGATGCAAGAGTGTGTGTCGGGCCTGGAAAACAATGATTGAAAGTCCCACCTTTGTGAAGCAACACTGATCAGGCAGAACAAAGGTGGGTACATACTGGACTATGAAAGTAGGCGTCAAGTTATAGTGGTCCATCGGAGTGAGCCAACGGGATGGAGAGACTTGGAAAAGCCGTTCGAAGTCGTTGGGAGTTGTAACGACATACTTTGTGCCATCGGGGTCGAAGACAACATTTTCTTGTGGAATCCAACTACAAATCGTTATCGGGTACTTCCTTCGCATAACATTCCGTTTCATTTAAATGAGTGCAATAGGGCGGTGTTGTCCTTCGGGGTGGGGTACGATGGAGGGACAGATGATACTAAAGTGATTCGCCTTGTACGGTTCACGGGTTCGAATCTGGGTCCATATTTGTCAATATATTCTTCAAAACAAAACATTTGGAGAGATGTGGGGCATTGTCGGGATATGGATTGTGCGATGGATCCAGGTGTGTATGTGAAGTGTGCCCTTCATTGGATTATTTCTTTTGGTCCACATAGTCGTCAAGTGGCTGCATTGGATATGGGGTCAGAGGAGTTTAGAATAATACGAACCCCCGTTGAAGCGTTAGATCCGGGGTTCCCTCATAATATTGGTGCGCTGGACAGTGATACTCTAATTTATTACTCCAGCTTTTATTTCTTTGAGAACCGTATAAGTTTTTGGATTCTTAAGGAGTATGGAGACGACAATTCGTGGACAAAGATAACGATGGATGGTCCAATACTGAGGAACGCCGTAGGACTAGTGAGTATCCAGCCGATGAGATTCAAGAAGCCGGATGATTCGAAGATCCTTATGAGAGTTGATCCAATTGGAACATTTGTGTATTGGGACATGGTCGAAAACAGGTTTTACGAAACTGATTACGATGCAGTTGTTCGTGGACATTGCACAATGAACACATACATTGAGTCAGTTGAGGTTCCATGATCTTGCACAATGAACTCCTTATTGTGTTTTGTGTTTATGCTTATTTTGGCTAGTACGAAAATTATTTTGTTGTATAGTTTATTATATGAACCAATGGGGTATCCATTTTGGTGTTTTGAAATCAGTGTAACATATCGTTTTTTTGCATATGGCTTTGTTGGTTTACTTTAGCATCATTTTCTTTCATACACAATGAATGTTGTGGGCTTGTTGGCTGTTCAAGGACACAAAATTGTAAACAATACTTCGTAAGGAAACGCCAAACAATTAGCCCACAATTGTAATTGTAAAATTATGACATAATAGAAACATATTTTGTACAACTGACTATGATGTAGACGTTGCACAATGAACACATATATTTCGTTAGTAGAAGTTCGTATCTGTTCGTGCACAATGAACACACGTTGGGGTACATATCTCGTTGTCATGAAAAATAGTGTTTATATTCGTTGTTTTTCATTGTTTTGGTTGTCTTTAAAGTCGCTTTCTTCCCCACACATATGTGCTTGACTCTTGAGTGCCTGACTAGTGACTACCAACCCCACAACTGATTCAAAATCAAACAATAAACACTACTTCATAAACAAACACCCCAATCAGGCCAACAAATTCAACAACAATGCATTCATTCAAATATACAAAATGTACCAAGCCAGGAAGCATAACAACATTCAACCAAAATACTTAAACGTCCATAAACTACGCAAATGTATCAAAAGATTGTACAAAAAGTTGACAAAATATAGAGTATTCAACAACCTAAAATATAGGCAACAAAGTATTTAAGATGCCAAAAAGAGAGGGAATTTAAGTTTCATTCAACAACACCAGGCCCATCCAAAAAACAACCAAACATCCTTCATAAACGAAGATCACCCGATATGATCCGGTGCACAAATCGAGCACGCGCTTCAGGAGGAAAACCCAAGAACATCTCCATGACGGCAGTGTTCTGCACGAGCACGTTACATATGTCAATCCTGTGATCAAGAGTCAACCCTGGAATGTCGCCAAGAAGGTTATAGATGTCGTGCCTCTTAAGACCTAGTTTTGACTCATATTGTAACGCATCACAAATCACGCCTAAGCGATTGTCGGAGGATGTGGCCATCTGACCTAGCACGTTCATCAGTGGATCTTCTGAATTCACAGCTGCTGCCGAAGTGCTTCGCTTACGAGAAACATTGGGACGACGACCATTCATGGGTGGGGGTGCCTGAGTTTCTGAATCCTTGTCCATTGAACAATTAACATTAGCATTAACATCAGGTTGGTCAGTGACTGCGTTCTCCCCATGAACATGAGTCCCAGCTTGCGGTTGCTCTGATTTCATGTTCACATACTCAACATCATCCACAGGCGGCAAATCATCATCAACAAGGGAATTGAAAGCCTCGTACACATCCTCAGCGCCAGATCCGGTTGCTCGATCATTACCAAACACCTCAAGCCAATCACCGTACATTGGCCAGGGCTTGAAGCGCATGGTTGAGGCATATGGATCTTTCTGAAAACATAAACAATCTACAACTTAAATACAAATACATAATAGAATCAACCACATCTATTGAACAAACTTTATGTAAATACCTTAAATCTTGCACAGCTGAAAACATAAACAATCTACAACTTAAATACAAATACATAATAGAATCAACCACATCTATTGAACAAACTTTATGTAAATACCTTAAATCTTGCACAGCTGAAAACATAAACAATCTAAACCACACACATATATTGAACAAACTTTATGTAAATACCTTAACAATCTTTTCCCACATCTCATTGTCACAGTCAATGAGGTGCGTTGTGCTGTTGAATCCGATTCCGGAGTTATCTTTCAACATGGTGCTGAGGGAGCCATATAGCCTCTTCCAAACAATAATCTTTGAATTAATGTGTGGATTTGCTCGGATGTCAGTGCCGGGCAGCTCAACCAACATCATCTCTTCCAACTTGTTCTGATAACCTGGCCGGAAGCCATTTTCAGTCTTCCAACCATCAAGCACAATCTCCTTAAGCTTGCTGAGCAAAACGGACTCCTCTACTTCAGTCCAGTTTCGTCTCTTCCGCTTGTTGTTCTCATTTGTCAATTTGTTCGCTCTGGCCTTGTACCTCTTATTCCCCGTTGGTGGGGAATTATCGAAACTTGAGGCCCCGCCTTCCATCTACGACCTATTCAAAGCAATAATGATAAAACAAACTCAACAAACCCTAATTTTTTTCAGACTAAAACATATTTAGACAAAATGGAAGGGGAAAACGGTAAATCCACTAGAAACCCTCGCAAACAGTGAAGAAAATGACATATTCAACATGCAGAGCGAAATTTTCATCGACTAAAACACCAACCCAACATAATAGTTTAATAGCTAAGAAATGTACTTCATACGACAACCAGTTCTGAAATTTTCAAAAAAAACAAAGATAAAAATACCTGAGACATTGACGCCGTAAAAAACGGAGAACGCACCTGCAACGGGAAGAAGAAAAACAGATTGTTAGTGGTGACAAAGAAACTCAGACGAGGAGGGAATGGAGTATGATGAAGAGAACCTTACCGTGTAGTCGAGAGCTTTGAAAGTCGAAGAAATGGGGAACTCGGGAAATGTGAGCGTGAAGTCGAAGAGTGGCAAATGAAAATGTATAAAGAATGTTTGATTTTGTTGATGTATCAGAAGTAATATGGTGCATCAAACAATGAATTAGTGATGAATAGTGAGGGTAGAAATGTCTTTTCATCATTTTGATCTATTTTATATATATATTTTTTTTTTTTGATTACAAGTTAAATACCCATCCCATTTCCCCTCCCCATGACTCGAACCCAGGACCTAAGACCTAGGTAGTGGTGCTCTAACCACTTGAGCTATCCCTTTTCATCATTTTGATCTATTTTATATGGTGAATTGAATATTCTATCAAACAAAAAAGAACTTTATATGAAGCTTTATAGAGTTTAATACATGCTATCACACGAGAATTAAGTGTTTTTAGCACACTTTTTTGTACTTACTATCACACAAGATTTTATCTTTATACACCTTTATATGTCACTTTTCGCACTAATTTAGTAAGCGGGCCTCTTATATGTCACTTTTCGCATTAAAATTGTATCTGGTATCAAACGGAACCTTACTGCTATATTCCTCCTTTGTCGTTTAGATGTGATTATTAAAAAACTAAATAATACAGATTAAAATTTATTAAGTGCGTAGTTAAGAAAATGAATACTACAGATTAATTAGTAGTAAATGAATAGATAATAAATTTAATCTGCACATGTCTTAGAAATTGCCATCCAAATTTCAATTAATGTCTCCACTATAATAAAACTTTACCCATTATCTTCACTATATTTTGTTTTATTTTCATAAATTTTATTTCCTTTTGTCAAATCAATTTTTTTATTTTTATTTTATTTTATTTTATATCAGTATATATATATATATATATATTTTTTTTTTTTTTTTTTGGGTTCAGTATAAAAGTTTACACGGCTGCTTCTTTAAATAAACCAACCAGGACAAATTGAATCGCAAAAACCCTGAATCGCAACTTTTATTCCAATTGAATCGAAAAGAAAGAGAAGATTAAAAGAAAATGGTGGATTTTTCTAGGGTTCAGAAGGAGCTGCAAGAGTGCAACAGAGATTTTGAGGTATCAGGGATTAAGGTAACCCCTAAGGGTGAAACTAATCTTTCCCACTTGCTTGGTTCAATCCCTGGTCCTCTTGGTACTCCTTATGAGGGTGGTACCTTTAAAATCGACATCACTTTGCCTGGTAATCTTTCGTTTCTTTTATATTTACCTTTTTGATTCGACGTAATTCTGGATTTTTGTGGAATTGCTACTCGTGCGCTTTATCATTCTTCTTCCCCCTTCTTTGTTATTATTATTTATAGTTCTTATTGTTATTATTATTTCCTGTCAGTGATGGTAACATTGTGGGTTTTGATCTTATTAGGAACATTTCTATGTATGGGATGAGTGGTTTCCATTTCTGTTCTGGTATGCTTCTTATGGGCGGGTTAACAGTTATTAAAATTAAATGTTTTAGGATCATGGAAATGATGAATGGGGTTGCTTTGAGGAACATTTGTGTGATCTTAGTTAATACATATTGTGTAGGTGGAATGATTATTCTAGTTTTTGGTTTATGTGATTTTTTCCTATATGTAATTTATTCATTTCTTTGTCATAAGATATAATCTTAAATTGTTTTTAGCTTTGACATACATAAGTGTAACTAGTGATTAAAATGTTTGACCATGCCATCTTGAGAAGCATCAGTATTTCATCGCTGTTCTCTAACTGAACTGAGCAACCTTTACCTTCTGAATGTCGTCAATTTCGATATATTTTTTTTTGTTGTTGTGAATTTATAAACAAAAAATCTACTGATTAATATTTTGTGTACTTCAAGAGTCACTGATTTTAATTTATTAACAGATGAGTTTTGGAGAATGTTGAGTTGCCACGGTTACTAGTTAGATTGTGAATGCTAGTATCGGAGTTTATTATCATAGTTGTGTTATGGTAACCTAATCCACATGCCACATGGTAGAGAAACTTAATGCTAACTGATTAGTGGGTTCTTGTACATCACCAGGGAGGTACTTTTTGTCAATAACATCCAGAGTTCCAGAGTTTCTAAGTTGAATATTTTTATTTCTCATTGCTTTTCTGAATCTTGCCAGTACATGCATCTATATAAATTCCAGAAAAGGTTGAGGAATGAATTCTGTTGAAGATTCCATATTTGGATTCTGACACAATTTCTTATATTTCAAATTGTTGTTTAAATTATCTCGGTGATAATTTAATGTTCATTCTTCAATGCAATGACTTAGTAGACTAGGGAATGATTAGGCGTTTCAACAATGAATCAACAAATTGATTGGGTCGTATAACATTGGCAACAGCTCGAGGATCGAAAGGGAACATTCCTTGCATTGGAAATTCTATGAAGTACAAGAGGATCATTCTTTGTTTTGGAAAACTTATGAAATACTTTGGTTGAGAACTTTCTTTGTTTAAGTGAGGAATGCAACTTGAATCCAATTGGTGCATGCTACCTAAATGATTGTTCCATTTTGGAAATTTGAGATGATGATATATTGATATGGATACAATATCTCTTGCCACCTGTATCTCTTGCCACCTGTTGTAAGCCTTTATGAGGGGAAATAGAACTAAAACTTACGTAAACATTATAGGAAGAATCTTATGACTTCTTGCATGTGTTTCTTCCTCTTAAGTGCGTTTGATACTCGCAATTCAGAATCGTACAATCTGTGATGAAAATCGGAAGCTTTTAGCAGTGGTTTTTTTTTTTTGTTTTCTGCAGTCGAGGGACAGATTCTTGTTGATTAATACATTAATTTGAAATATGATTCTTTTCCCCCCTTTGCAGATGGCTACCCGTTTGAGCCTCCAAAAATGCGGTTTACCACTAAAGTATGGTATGTTGAACAAGTCATTCTATACTCTTTCCTTTCCCTTCCCGGTTCCCCCTACCTTTTGCATTTAGCAGTAAGTAGCCTTCACTATTGTGCTAGTTAGGGATGAATATGAGAACTCTCTCTTAACTCAAATTTCTATTATCTCAAACTCTCTATATTTTGTCTCTCAAATTTATTTCAGAGTGAGTAAAGAATTCATATTTTGCAAAATTGGAACTCATCATTTGAAGGGAACAAAAGCAACTGCCCTTAATTGCTTTTCCTTAATTTGCTCTTAATATTTTAAAAAATTGGCATGAGCTCATCAGTCATCACCTATAATTATAAAACTTGTGTGCAAATTGAGATTTCCTGAATTGTGGAAATAACAAAAAACTTTTCTGCATGAAGCAGCTTTCATAATTTACCTCACCTTGAAGTACGTGCATGTTGAACTTCACAATTAATCTAATTCCATCTAGTTACCAATTTCAATGCATGTCTTGGTACTTTTCAAGGCATACATGCTGCTAAATGGAGTTAGTATAATTGTGAATCTCAATTATACAGCGTTGACTTCAGATTAGCTACTGCCAATTTTCTTATAACTAGTTTCTGTAATATTCTAATTTTTCAATGCTTATCTAGATTTATTAATTTAATTTTTGTTGTGCTTAGAGAATTTAATTTTCTTTTTCATTGGCTTCATTTTGGTGAAAGGCATCCCAATATAAGCAGTCAAAGTGGTGCCATATGCCTGGATATCCTTAAAGACCAATGGAGCCCTGCCCTGACTTTGAAAACAGCACTCCTATCTATTCAAGCATTGCTATCTTCTCCTGAACCCGATGATCCCCAGGATGCTGTTGTAGCACAACAGGTGCTCTCAATACGACCCTTTCTGACTGTCTATTTATAACATCTTATGATGGTTATTTATTAAAGAAGGTTGGGCAAGCACAAAACCCCCTATGTTTGATAAAAATATGCACGAAACCTCCCCATGTTTGATAAAAGTATGCTCAAAACACCCTTGTGTTTGATTAAAGTATGCATAAGACCCCCCTGGGTTTCATTTTTTAACTGAACGTGTGTGCCACTCGCGGTTGATGAGATTGGGTACTTTTATATTGTTTCTACCAGTGTGAATTACCCAAAATATCCCCATAGTAATTACTAAAAAGATGTAAGATTTGCAGTGGAAATTGACGAGATGAAGAACCCTAATCGCGTTTTGTACATGTTTTTCGTGTGTTTCCGTCTGAGTGTTGTGTGCGTGTTTTCCGTTTTTATACGTAGGGCAATTATGTAAGTTCACACTTCAATTTAACGCCATTAGTGTTCTTTGAACAAAAGTGGATGGTGGGGAGAGTATGCATACTTTTATCAAACACGGAGGAGTTTTATGCATTTAATTAAACACAAGTGGGTTTTGTGCATATTTTATCAAATGCAGGGGGGTTTATGCTTTTTACCCGAATGACAGAGGTCTTCTGTCCCGTATATCTTCATTTGATGATTACCTATTGGTTCGTTTACATTTCAGTATCGTAGAGACTACCAAACTTTTGTGGGCACAGCTCGTTACTGGACTGAAGCATTTGCTAAGCCCTCAGCCCTTGGTGTAGATGAAAAGGTATGCGAAATTCTGAAAAATAATTTACGAATAATGTGTTTTGCCCCTGTACGTTTTTTTGAAATGCGCTGTGATAATGTGGACAGGTGCAGAAGCTTGTGGAGATGGGGTTTGCAGAAGGATTGGTGAGAAGTGCTCTGGAGAGTGTGGGAGGGGATGAAAACTTGGCTCTTGAGAAGTTGCTTTGCTCCACTTAATTACTTCTCTCAAATTCTACCAACTATATATAATAATATTTCATGTATGATTTGAAATATTAATTCCTAGAATGGGTTAATTTCGTTTTTGTCATGGAAAATCGCATTCCATAGAGCAGCAGTCAAGTAAAATGATGGTATTTCTAAACAAAAATGGTCAGTAAAATGATGCTTAATACTTTTTATGTAGAGTATATTTCATGTAGTATTTTGTTTTAAAGTTTCTATTGTGAACTAAACTCACTACAATGCTTAAATTTAGTAGTACAATTTTACAGGCATTTAAATTCATTTAAAAAAGAAAAAGCAAAGCACTTCCAGACTACCAAAAAAATTCAAATATTATTTCTGGGGTTTAAATTTTGGGGAATGCAATATGGTTGTCGCATTAAAGATAGAAAAGTAATTGTAGCAGTTCTTTTTTTGGTCTAAAAATGAAAATATGTGTAATTAAGCTCACTTAATAGTTGTTTCCCTACAAATGTGAGAACTCAATACAAAATAAAGTTGTATTCTGCTCACATTTTTTTGGGTCTAAATAGTGAGTAGTACATAGTGAAATTAAAAAATATGAATATATTTCAACTTAAATCATTATTGTTGTTGTTGGGAGTGCTATTATTATTATTCTGCCCACTGAATAATTAATGTCTTTTTTATTGTTGGGAGTGCTATTATTGTTATTGTCGATTTCTTCTTTTCATTAATTATTACTTTATTGTAAAGATGCATATTTCTTATGAAAAATCTGCAATTTGGTAAAAAAAAAAAAAAAAAAAACCCAGAATTAGACGATTTTAAAAAAAAACGAAACAAAGTGAAGAGTTGATCAGTAAGTATACTATATTTTTTGATCTAATGAACGATTTGGTTTCATATTAAACAGAAAAATGAAATCAATTCATTGATCATGGCTAGTTTTTTTTTTCTCTGGAAATTAACCACTAGCTCTTTCATTAACAAATCGTGAAAGAAGCACAAGATCAAATTAAATAAGCAATGGAGAATAATAATGAAAACACTCGAAATTAAACTTCATCTTCTTACATATAATATATGAAGTTGGAGACTATGATGAGAAAAATGCATACATTTAACAACATGAGCAGTGATGATGATGATGACAAAGTTTGAATCTTCGAACTCGAGGAGGCTGACACAGATAAAACAAGACGATCGCCATCGCCAGAGCTGTCATGAACCCTAGAAAAACTGTATTAGACTCCTCTTCTTGAGACTCACAACAAACTTTCCCCATTTTGATTTTCTCTTGTTGATAGTAACTCAATTATGGAACATAATATGTGAGAAAAATGAAGTTTAATATTATGTCACTTTGGAAATAAATTGTGTGGATTGGCTCAATAAAAGTAATGGGATGGATGTGGGAAATCATGACAAGCTGGTTGGTATGTGGAGGAAAATGAGCTGATAGAGACTAAAGTTGTAGTATGATTTTTTTTTTTTTTAATGCCATTATAAGATGTAAATTGATATAAAGCTTATAAACTTCTTAAAATATTTGAACAATTATCGACTCGAGATTGATTTTATTACATTCTTAATTTTTCTGATCTCAATATATATTTTTTAAGTGTATTATCAGAATTCAGAAATCATATTGTGAATACATTATTAATCATTAAATATGTTCAACCAAAAAATAGACATGTCACCTAATAAATTAATTTGAGTTTGTTTCTTAGTGTCATTTTTTAAACAATTTTGTAAGGTGCATATTTGCTTTCAAATTTATGAGGCCATGAATTATTTGTTGGTACTAACCCTGTTTTATCTACTCATTATGACTGCTCTGCTCTATTGTGCTTGTGTGTAGTGGTAAAAACAAATGTACAAATAATTTCCACTTCTTATTTCTTAATTAATTACACCTCGTGCACATACTGAAATAATATTAATATACCAGACATACTAAAATACTCCCTCCACTTTTTAATAAATGTCACTTTAGCTTTTTAATTAATTTTAAAATAAGTGTCATTTTAAGGCTTTTTCTTTAATTTTGACTATTTTACCCTCATTCATTTACCATAAATATATTTCATAAATAAATTCCACAAAAAATATTTATACCAAAATTAGTTTGATTTATGAATACTAGCTACATTCTTGACCACATTCTTTATCAAACAAAATTTCTATATTAAAATTAGTTATAATTAATGAAGGGTAGTATAGACCACAATTTATAATCTTAATTTGTTGAAAAAAGCTAAAATGACACTTATTAAAAAATGGAGGGAGTACTTTCTATTTCTATTCGTCCGTTTTTCTTTTTACTGTTCACATAAATTATGTGTTTTTTTAAATATACCCCAGTAACCCCACCATACTTTATCTTCTTCCTACTAAAATATAACCCCAGGAGGAGTATTTTATTCTCTACTTTATCTATTAACAAATCATATTCCTTAAAACTTGTCAATAAATAAATAAATAAATAAGCACACTATATATGTGCGGGCTGAAAGAGTATAGTTTAAAAGACTATTTACAAAATAAAATAAAAAAAGGTGATTATAATGTACTCCTCCTGTTTCCCTTTGAATTTTACATTTTGTCATTTTAACTTTTAAGTATATTCTTTAATGCTTTACAAATTTTTTTGATAAGTTGTAACTCCACATTTATTAACAATTATTTATACTTTTAAAGAAAATTATATCAATTGTCACTCACTTTTTATTTCTCTCTCCACATTTTTTCTTTTCTTACAATTTGCTTTTATATTTTATTTTATTTTTGACACTTATCACCAACTTAAAAAAAAAAAAAAAAAAAAAAAAAAAACTAAACTCCTATTTCTTAAAACATCTTTTAAATGTAGAGATTAGAGTGAGAAAGGAGGGGTATATGATTTGAGATGAATCTGGACTGGGCCCAAAAGTATAAATATTGGAATTTGTTTGGGGTTTGACTATTTACACCTCCATTTACTATGGATGCACAACCCCGATTAATGCACTCCCTAAAATCGGTATAAGATAGATGCATTTCCCTAATTGTCATAAATATCATTCTCTCCAAAAAAATTCCTATTACTATCCCACCCCCACCAAAATCTAATTTCCCCTTCTTCGTCTCTTCATTCTCTCATTTCCTCTAACCCCTCACATCAGCCCCTACCACCGCCCCGCTGGCCCCCGTGGTCGTCGCGCCCCCTCCCACCCACTCGCCACCGCCCCGATCCCGATCCAAGGCAGCCTGACTCAGGTTTGCCATTTTTCTTCTTTTTTTCCGTTCTCGTCCATCTTCCTCATTTTTTCTGTTTTTTTTTTTAAATTTTCGACCATATTAGGTAGACTAAATACACCCTCGTCGACAACAATTTATCGACGATAATGTATTTGGTCAACCTAAAATGATCGATTTTTTTTTTCGATCAACAAGTGTCGACCATATACACTTTCGTGACACTGGTTGGTCGAAATTTTTAAAAAGAATTTGTTATTTTGATTTTTCTAAGTTTTTTTTGGCGTTTCTGCTTTTGGCTTGGCTGCATACACCCAACTCAGTTTTATGGTTTTTTTTTTTTTTTTGGTGGTTTGGTGGCGCCATCAAAAATATTGTTGGTGGCGGTCGGAACGACGGCTGCAACAATTAGGTTTAGAGTTTTAAAGTTGAACAAAGGGTGTAGTTAGTAATGGGGGAGCATTTAATAGTGTAATTTTACTAAAGAGTATTTTGGATTTTTTGCATTATTGTTATACTATTAAACTATTGAGTGGGGGAGTGCATCCATAGTAAATGGAGGTGTAAATAGTCAGACATATTTGTTTGGTTATGTGTAAAATTAGTTCTTGTGCCCAGGCTATATACCCTCCAACTTTGTTAAATATAACCCTCTAATTTATTAATTTAATATCCATGTGAAATATTAAATTTAACCTTTTAGTAAAATATATCAAAATATATATATTTTCCTAAATTCTAACTCTAATTTTAGGGGAAGCAGTTGCCGCCGCCACAGTCCCAATTTAAGAAATCTTAAATAAAAAAATCGACAAATCATTGTCGACGAAAAATACTCTTGTCGTTACTCGTTTGTTGACGAAAAAGGCGCTTGTCGGTGCGGCGATGATGAGGTGGGACAAGTGGGCGACTTGGATAAGGGTGCGAAAATCGGGTATATTTAACAAGGCTGGAGGGGTATATATAGCCTGCGCCTAGTTCATGTTTATGATGTGTCAATAGACCTCAAGCCCAAATATGTTGGCCCAACTAAGGAACACCAAGTTTGGTCCTAATTAATAATTCTGAAAGGGCGCGGCTAAAGGCACCCGGATTTTCTATGAGTACACCCACCAAACATTTTTTTAATTTGTCAGAACATGTGAAATGTCCCATATACCCCTAGGGTAAAATTTATGAAAAAACCAAAATGAGTACACCCACCCACCCATTCTACTCCATCACCACCACCGCAACTCCACCACCACCACCACCACCCAACAAAAAAAATTCCAAAATTGCAACAAAAATTAACACAAAACACCAACTTTTCGAAAAAAATTCTAAAACAAACATGTTCGAAATTTTTACCAAAACAAACTCAACATGTTCGAAAAAAATTTCAAAACAAACTCAATATGTTCGAAAAAAATTCCAAAACAACTCAAATTTGTTCGAAAAAAAAGATCGAACATCTTGTTCGAAATTTTTTCCAAAACAAACTCAAGTTGTTCGAAATTGTTTCCAAAACAAACACAATATGTTCGAAAAAAATTTCAAAACAACTTAAATTTGTCCGAAAAAAAAAATCGAACATGTTGTTCGAAATTTTTTCCAAAACAAACTCAAGTTGTTCGAAATTTTTTCCAAAACAAACGCACTATGTTCGAAAATAATTCTCAAACTTCAAAAAAAATCCTAATTTTTTTTCCAGAAAACCCTAAGGCTCTGTTTGGTTTGGTGGATTTGGACTTATGGATTTCAAATCCACAAACCAAATCCATTCTATATGTTTGGATTATGAATGGATTTCAAATACTTAGATTTGTGTCCACACACTTTTTAGTTTAAATTGTGAGAGTTCCTCAAAATATAAAATCCTACCTGGCCTCTAGCCTCTAGTTTAATAAGTGCTAAGCTAAATAAAATTCCATTTTAAATAGATCTAATTTGATCGATGTTAGGTGACGGTAATCGCGAGAAGTGAGTCAAGGACCTTTGCATTCATTAAGTCCACAACATAAAATGGAGGTGGGGATTTCTATCTTGATTTGTTTGTCATTATTAAATGCGATATGCGATTTTTTGATATTCATGTTAAATATGATTTGTAACTTCAATTAGATGTGATATGTGATTATTTCGATATTCATGTGAAATTATAATTTCTAACTTCAAATAAATAGCATATATGATTATTTTGATGTTTATGTGAAATTATTTTGATGTTCATGAAAGATGTACGAGGATAGGTCATTTGACCTTTATAAACGAGGATAGGTCTTCTGACCTTTATAAACGAGGATAGGTCGTTTGACCTTTATAAACAATGTGATGCTATTGAATTTCTATGGAATTGTACATGTACGTTAACGTGAATTGATGATTTAATTGCTTATTGTATTTAGTTTTGACAAGCTTGTCCCCACTGAGCTGTGGTTTGCTCACCCCTTATTTAACATTTTCAGATTTAGGAGCTAGTGGCGAGGAAGGCGGTGGATGACACAATTATCACTTTGTAAAATCAATTTGGACTAGTTTATTTATTTATTTAAACTTTCTCATGAGATAGTAGAGATTGGTATTTTAAATTTAAAATTCTTTTGAGTCTTTCGCTGTTTGTCAAGTAATTTTATTGTTAAATAAGTTCATAAATCTCATTTATTAAGTTAAAATTTCAGTTCATGTCCCTCTATTTTGAAGTTGTCAAGTACTTTGATAAAATCAACTTATATGAAAAATTGGGGCGTGACAGAGTGGTATCACTAAAACTATGTCATTTGAAATCCATCTACTTTCAAAACCTTTCGTTTGAAATACCTCCTCAAATCAAATCCCTCAATCCAAACGCAACCTAATTTTTCAAACCTAAACTTACCTGTTAGCGGCGGCGGCGGCGAGGGGAGAGCACTACGGCCGCGGCGAAGGGGAGGAGGGGGTGGGGGAGGAGGGGGTGGGCGGCGGCCGCGGCGAAGGGGAGAAGGGAGGGCGGCGGCCGCGAACGAGGTTGCAGGGGAGGGCGGCGCGACGGGGAGGGCGGAGTGGGTGCCGCCGTGCCGGCGAAGCAGCGTAAGAATTGTGGGTGTCTCAATTGTTGAGAAAGAGAGAGGATGAGAAAGGGAGAGGAAGAGGAAGGTTTTATTTGAAGAGGACATTTTTGGTTTTTCCAGATGGGTGTCCTCATCCGATTGGCGTGTGTCCTCATCTCCTGGGTGTACTCATAGGATCGCCGGGTGCCTTTAGCCGCGCCCATTCTGAAAAGTATCTTCTTCTTTCATAATTGCATATAATGAAATTCTAATTAGTATATTCAATTAACATCTTCTTAATAAAATAATGAGCAATTTAACTTGATTTTAATAAAAATCAATTTTATCTCGTGGAATGAGAGTAATTCACAACAATCAGGGTAAATACATTTATCCAGGACATTCAAAATGTTGTATAATAATTATTTAATCTGTAATGAATTTTGACTTTTATTTCTTTAGATATGAATATTTTAAATATTTTAAATGAAACTTTTCATTTATATTTCCCTTTTGTCATTTTCTCAGAATGTCTAAATTCTGGTGATTTAACCCCCACCCCAATCCAAATTATTTTTAAAATTGCCTTTTTCATCTTCTTTTCCAATGTAAATTAAGAATCAAAGTACTACCTTCAATTCATAATAAATGTCATTTTTAGATGTTAAATTTTATATTTAATTAGTTGTCATTTTACTTTTTTCTTCACATTTCTTACAAATTTAGCTGCATCCTTATTCCTTAACATATCTCTGATTTTTTAATTAATGATATCTTTTAAATTTTATATAAGATTGGCTGAGGCCAGGGTACTAAATGTATCAAAATTTAATACTTGGTACTAATTATATAATACAAAACTTATCATGAAACAAGGAAATAACATTCATTGATTAAATTTTACTTATTATAAAATTTTGGGTTCACTCGTGTGTATGCTACACAATATTAAATTTTAGAGTGAAACTTAGATTCAATTGGTTGCCGCTATGCAATTTGAATGGAATTTGAATGGAATTAAGTGTTAAAGGTTAAAAATTAAATTGGATAAATTGAACATTAATATTCAAGTGTATCTATACACTCAATTGCACATAAAAGAATTTATTTTAAATTTGACTTAATTTTAAACTTGCCCATAAATAAGGTAACGAAAAAGATGACTATCCAAATTTTGGATACCCAGGCCCAGAATTGATTTTTTTTTTTTTTTAAATATAATTTTACCGCAGTACTCTCATAAAAGAATATATTATAATATTCAGTCAGTGATATTTTCGACCTTTTAACAGTTTTTATAGAAACATATTAATCAACGAGATTATATATTTTTTAGTCCATTAAGTTACCACGTTTTTTAATTTAGTCCACCAGATTACCACTTTTTGAATTTAGTCCATTAAGTTTCGATTTATTTTGATTTGGGTTAATTCTAAATAAATACACCACCTTTCGTCTCAGTATCAATTTAATCACGACCTTTACGATTTTTTTTTTAAACCCCAATCTTTAATCGTGTTGCAATTAGATACAAATTTTTTTTTTCTCCGGTCAACAATTGATGATGTGGCTTGCCGGAGCTCGCCACGTCATATTACACATATTTTTTTTATTTTCTCCATAAAAATTACACTTTACAAAAATATAAAATTTTATAAAAATAAAAATAAAATTGCATACGTCTCCTCCGCTTCTCAAACTAAATCAATCAAGTTTTCTTCTACCATTCTCAAACTAAATCAAATTATTCTCTTCTAACCATAAAAATTAAATAAAAATAAAACTCTCGGCATCTTCGCCGTCTTCTTTGCTTCTCAAACTCAATAACAGTGTTCTGGTTATGCGCGTCTCTCTCACTTCTCAAACTCAATCAATCACGTAGTCCTCGAACTAGTTGAACAAAATAATAAAAAACCACCAACAAGGTTATCTTCAGCATACACCCAAATACAATAATTAATTGAAGTCCACCGAAAAAAATTATAGTTCTCGAACTAGTTGAACAAAACAACAAAATTATTAAATAATTTAAGAATTCACGAAGAAATAAACAACCAAATCACCAATGGTCATGATTAGATGCGTGAGTTTTTTTTTTTTTTTTTTTTTTTTTTTTGCTTTTGTTTGATTTTTTTTTTTATGATTTTTATGGTTATAAGAAAATAACTTGATTTAGTTGAGAATGGTAGAAGAAAACTTGATTTAGTTTGAGAAGTAGACGCATGGAATTTTATTTTTATAAAATTTTAGGTAAAGTCTAGTATGCACTCGAGTCCATGCTGTGCACCCTAGTCCATGTGCACTTTTCAGTTTACTGACTTACACTTTTTGGTAAATGGTGTTGCACTTTTCAATTATTTCATTTACCAAAAAGTGTAAGTCAGTAAACTGAAAAGTGCACATGGACTAGGGTGCACAGCATGCACTCGAGTCCATAGCAGACCAACCCAAAATTTTATATTTTTATTTCTATTTAAAGTGTAATCTTTATGGGGAAAATAAAAAAATATATGTGTAATATGACGTGGCGAGCTCCGGCAAGCCACATCATCAATTGTTGATCGGAGAAAAAGAATGTGTATCTAATTGCAACACGATGAAAGGTTGGGGTTTTAAAAAAAATCATAAAGATCGTGACTAAATTGATGTTGAGATGAACGGTGGTGTATTTATTTAGAATTAACCCTTTTGATTTTAGTCCAGTTACCCGCTATAGCAGGTTTAGCAGGTCATTTTTTAAAACACACCCCATAAAATGTTATAAACACCCCCAATGTTAAACACACCACACTAAAATTTAAAAAACTTTTATTATTACTATACACACCACAATTCTTTCCTATTTAATAAATTACCAAAAATAATTAAATTAAAAAAGTAAGAATTCAAATAAATATAAAAAATATAAATAAAACATATAAAAATCGCCTAAATCTTCAAAAATTAAACAAAGCTAAAAAAAATTGATTAATTTAATTAGTTTTGAAGATTTAGTTGATTTTTTACAATTTATAAACTTTATTTAGCCTTATTATCGAAATTCTTATAAAAGTTAGAAGGCAAATAATAAAGCAATGAAGTTTTAAACTTTTTATTTTATTTTACTATTAAATATTTCTTTTATATTACATGAACATACCCATAAATATTATGTACACTCCAAATGTTAAACACAAAAATTCAAAAATCAATTAGAGTTAAACAAAATCATAAAAATAATTTAATTAAAAAAAGTAAGAATTCAAATTAATATGAAAAATATAAATAAAACCTATGAAAAAAAATACATAAATCTTCAAAATTTTAATAAAGCTAAAAAATCATTAATTTAATTATTTTTTAAAATTTAGTTGGTTTTTTAATTTTTTTTCATATTGAGTTTTTTTTATTAAAAATATTAAAAAAATAGTAAAGAAATCAACCTAAATCTTCAAAACTAATTAAATTGTTTTTAGCTTTGTTTAATTTTTGACGATTTAGGCTATTATTTTTAGTTAGATTTTATTTATATTTTTTATATTAATTTGAATTCTTACATTTTTTAATTTAATTATTTTTTGGTAATTTATTAAATAGGAAAGAATTGGGGTGTGTATAGTAATAACAAAAGTTTTTTAAATTTTAGTGTGGTGTATTTAATATTGGGGCTTTTTTAAATTTAATTATTTTTGGTAATTTATTAAATAGGAAAGAATTGGGGTGTGTATAGTAATAACAAAAGTTTTTTAAATTTTAGTGTGTGTGTTTAATATTGGGGGTGTGTATAGCATTTTATGGGGTGTGTTTTAAAAAATGACCTACTAAACCTGTTATAGCATATAACTGGAACAAAATCAAAATAAATCGAAACTTAATGGACTAAATTAAAAAAATGGTAATCATTGGACTAAATTAAAAAAAAAATGATAACTTAATGGACTAAAAAAAAATATAATCCCTTAATCAACAGTATTTTTCAATGTACAGACTTATACTCAGATTTCATGAAGTAATACTTGAAATTTGTGTGGTCGACTTGGAGTTCAATATTTCATACATGGTCATTATTGTCAAATTAGAAATTCAACGCAGTTGTCGTATTTCCTTTTTATTTTTTCCTTGTTTCAGAAACACGATTTTTGACTTGGACCATTTACCTTCCAATATACGTCCAGTGAGTGATGAATGTTTCTTTGTTGGAAAATTCTCCCTTTTCCTTGGAGATTTAATTAATTGCTCCTTTGACTTTATAGCTATTATTTTCAAGGACTATTTATGTTCGAAATGACATGGAATAATTAATTAATTAATTAACGCCGTATTGTTGATGGAACTAAAAATATGTTTAACTAAAAATTTGTGGGTAGTAGATAAGTGGTTTACTGTAAATTTAAAATATAATATTATAAGATTGTTGAAAAATTATATTTTCAGCTTGTATTGAATGAGAAGTTATGTACAATATATAGAAATCTCAAAGCTCTAGAGATTTCTATCTAACTACCTAACAATGTTTGTTAAATATAACAACTAACTACTTCTCTTCTAGATTGTTCTTGGCATGAGAGTTAGGGTTTGCATGAGTGTAAGTGTACATGCATATTTATACTTTAACATGCCCCGAAAGAATTTGGACCACATCTAATCACGTAAGATCAAGCCAAGTACTCAAGCGAGCAAAACGTGCAGGTGCAAGGGGTTTGGTGAGGAGATCTGCTGGTTGATCTTCGGATGAGACAAAACGAATATCGAGCATGCCATTTTGAACTTTCTCACGCAAGAAGTGTACACCCACTTCAATATGTTTGGTTCGTGAATGGAAGACTGGACTAAAAGCCAATGTGATGGCCCCTTGGTTGTCACACCAGAGAAGACTTGGAGCCGAGAGGGGAATGTGAAGTTCTGAGCATAAACTTGAGATACACATGATCTCTGTTGTGGCTAGAGCAAGGGCTCTATACTCAGCTTCAGTGCTGCTACGAGCTACCACATTTTGCTTTCTGGAGCTCCATGATATGAGGTTCTTGCCTAGTGTAATGCAAAAACCTGAAGTACTCCTCCTATCATCCACACTTGATGCATAATCAGCATCAACAAAGCCTTGCAACCTGAAATCAGAGACAGAAGAAAAAGAAATACAATGAGTAAGAGATCCTTTGATATATCTAAGAACCCTCTAGCAAGCCTTCCAATAGTTTTGTGTGGGACTTTGCAAAAACTGGGAGAGTTTGTTGACTGAAAAGGAGATGTCTGGTCTGGTAAGAGTGAGATATTGAAGAGCACCAATGATGCTTCTATATAGAGTGGGATTGTCAAAGGGAGGGCTGTTTGATATGGAGAGTTTGGATGAGTGACAGAGAGGAGTGGAACAGGGTTTGGAGGAATCCAGATTGGCCTTTGAGATGATGTCTTTGGCATATTTGGATTGAGTGAGTTTGATTGAGGTGGGTGTAGTGTGAGCTTCAATGCCAAGGAAATAGTTAATTTCCCCTAGATGTTTAAGGGAAAACTGGGAGTGAAGAGCAGAGATGAGTGTTTGAACAAGCATGGAATCATCACCAGTGATTAGAATGTCATCCACATAGACTAAAAGCAATGTGATCTTGCCATGATGGAATCTGTGAAAAAGACAATGGTCTGAGGTTGAATGAGTGAACCCCTGAGTGATTAGAAACTCCTTGAGTGTGTCATACCAGGCCTTGGGTGCCTGTTTCAAACCATAAAGAGCCTTTCTAAGTTTGCAAACATGATGAGGGTGTTGAGAGTCCACAAATCCTTCAGGTTGAGCAATATAGACTGTCTCATGAAGAAGCCCTTTGAGAAATGCATTGTTGATGTCAACCTGCTGAATTGCCCATCCTTTTGAGACTGCAAGAGTGAAAATAACTCTAAGAGTAACTGATTTGATGACTGGACTGAAGGTGCTAAAGTAATCTACTCCAGCTTGTTGTTGAAAACCTCTAGCCACCAATCTTGCTTTGTATCTTTCAATGGAGCCATCTTTGTTGTACTTGACCCTAAACAGCCACTTGGTAGTGATGGGGTGTATATCTGATGCAGGAGAGACTAGTGTCCAGGTGCCATTTTGAATTAAAGCATCATACTCTAGTTGCATAGCCTTTTGCCAATCTGGACTGAGCATAGCTTCAGCCACTGAGGTGGGTTCAGGTACAGTAGTGGATGAAGTAAGAGCCTTAGGTTTGAATATACCAGATTTGGATCTTGTCTGCGTATGATGAGATGAGGTAGGGACAGTTGAGACAGAAGGAGGAGAGGTATCAGTGGACATATGAGGAGAAGTGAGGGGAGCAGATGATACAATAGGGAGCATATATCTTGTGGAGCTAAAGTTTGACTCATTGATGGATTGAGAAGAATTAGCAGGAGACAAGGCTGGAGAGGGAGAGTGTATATTAGGAGAGATGGCATGAGAATGAGTGGATAAAGGAGAAGCATGAGTGGATAAAGGAGAAGGTGGTGTGTTCTGGTGTGAGAGGGAATGAGGAATGAAGGCTGAGAATGATGGAGTAGTATGTGAGGGTGAAACAGATGATGAAGAATAAGTGGGGAACTCATTTTCATTGAACTGAACTGAGGCAGAAATGTAAAGTCTACCAGATGTGTGCAGGCACTTGTAACCTTTATGATTGGAGTTGTAACCAAGAAAAATGCATTTAGAGCTGCGGAATTGAAGTTTTGAGGAATTGTATGGACGAAGAAAAGGAAAGCAGGCACACCCAAAGATCCTTAAGAAGTGATAGTCAGGTGCCCTATGATATAGGGTTTCAAATGGAGAGATGTTGTGAAGTGTTGGAGTAGGAAGCATGTTTATCACATGAGCAGCTGTATCAAATGCATGCCACCAAAAACTCATAGATAGATTGGTTTTAGCTAACATTGCAAGGCCAAGTTTTGTAACATGCTGATGCTTTCTCTCAACCAAACCATTCTGTGGATGTGTATAAGCACAAGAGAGTCTAACTTGAATTCCAAGAGGTTGTACTAGTCTAGCAATAGGGAGAAACTCAGTGCCCATATCATGTTGAATAGCTTTGATAGGCACTCTAAAACTTCTTTCAATTAACTTCATGTACTGAGTAAACACAGTAAGCACCTCAGATTTGGCCATAAGTGGAAAGATCCAAACAAACCTAGTGAAGTCATCAACACTTGATAAGTAATATTTGTAACCCTCCACAGAAATGCATGATGCAGGCCCCCAAACATCCATGTGAATCAACTCAAAAGGAGAATTAGTATAATGCTGAATAGATGAAAAGCTTTTCATATGCATTTTGCCCAGTTTACATTCATCACAAAAACTATCCATAGACTCCTTACAAGGAAGTTTCAAACACCTCAAAACAGTAGAGAGTGTTCCATTTCCAGGTTGACCTAGTCTACAATGCCATAATCTCCATATGGACTTATTCACATGTAAATTAGACACATTATTACAGATCTTCTTAGCAGACTTCTGCAAACAGCCAGCATCACAAAAGTTCAGGACATATAAGCCATCTTTAAGCTCCCCTCTCAAGAGTATCTTGTGAGACTTCAGATTCTTGACAAAACAGTAGTTAGCATAGAACTCAATCACAGCATCATTGTCTTTCAAAAACTGTGATATGCTCATAAGGTTTTTAGTAATAGCAGGCACATGTAACACATTATCCATAAAAGCTGACCTAGAAACATCATGTGTAGGTACAGAGAAAGAGCCTGTATGTGCTATAGATATAGATTCACCATTTCCAACAACAAGAGAATCCATACCTTGATATGGAGTGGTGATATGAAGATTTTCAAGCTGTGAGGTCACATGATGTGTGGCACCACTATCAACATACCAATTTGGATTAGCAGTGCCTGATGTAGAAGCACCTGCATCGATGTGTCCAGAGAATGAAGTAGGTTGATATGATGTGGAGAAGTGAGATCGAGCTGGTTGTTGCTGAGTAAAATGAGCTTGATATGGAGTCGATAGAGGTGGCCTGGACATTGGAGCAGTGGATGAAGGAGGGCGAGGGTGATTGGACTCAAGACCATGAAAGGAATGATCAAAGCGTTTGTAGCATTTGGCAGCTACATGATAGGTACGGCCACACAGTTGACAAATAATCTTTGGTTTCTGAAATACTCTACCCTTGCCATGAGATTTAGCAGCACCTGTGTTTCTATTGTCACGAGTAACCACATTAGCTGAAGGAGATGGAGAAGAGATATTACCTCCAGCAATGTGTATAGTATGAGAGCTATGACTCTGTAGACGCATCTCATATGCTTGAAGAATCGATTGAACCTCAGGTAAGGATGGAACAGTTGCTCTAATAGTCAAGGACACCACCACAACATCATACTCAGCACCTAAGCCTCCAAGTATGTATAAAACGAGTTCATCATCTCTTATAGGTTGACCAGCATGATGAAGACCATCAGCAACAGCTCGCATTTTCAGAATAAAGACATCAACACTAAGATCTCCTTTCTTCAGTGTTTGCAGTTGAAGACGAAGGATCATAGCCTTCGCACTTGATTGCGACTGAAACAGCAAATCAAATACCATCCAAACCTGAAACGAATGCTCACATCTACTCACATGACCTAGCATCGTTTCAGAAACAGAGCTCAAAATCCAACTCAAAAGGAATTGATCCTTTCTTTGCCAGGAAATCGAATCCGAAGTAGAGGAGGTAGGATTCGTAGGCACATTCGTACATAACAGTACATCTTCAAAACAATGAGCTCGAACCGAAGCAAGAACTTGATTACGTCAAAACGGATAGTTGTCATTATCCAGGCGAATCGAGAGAGTGATAAAACGAGGCAAAGAAGGAGCAGAGGATGATGAATTATCCATGATTCAAAGAATGAAGAGGAACAAAGTATTGCGGAAGAGTGTATTTGGATCGAGAAGCTGAATAAATGTGCAGAAAGTTGGTTATGGAATGAACAAAACGGTTACAGAATGTGATTGGATGAAGATATGAAGGAAGTAAGTTTGAAGATATGAAGAGAAGCAGAAGAGGAGAAGTAATTGCAAAAATCACACACTAGCCATGAGAATCCTGGCTCTCATGATACCATGTTGAAAAATTATATTTTCAGCTTGTATTGAATGAGAGATTATGTACAATATATAGAAATCTCAAAGCTCTAGAGACTTTTATCTAACTACCTAACAATGTTTGTTAAATATAACAATTAACTACTTCTCTTCTATATTGTTCTTGGCATGAGAGTTAGGGTTTGCATGAGTGTAAGTGTACATGCATATTTATACTTTAACAAAGATTAAAAATACGATGTTAAAATATTTGAATACTACAATACCAAAAGATGTTACATGAAAAAAAATACTCCCTCCGCCCCGGTATAAGTTTCCCCTTTATTTTGGTTGTTTTGATTAAGAAATATGATTAAATAATAGATGTAGTACAAGTGATGTGATGGTGAGAGAGAAAATAATACTCCGTAGATGAGTGTGAGATGAAGTATGATAAAATAATAGATAAAGTGTAAGTGATGTGATTGAGAGAGAGAAAATCATATGCCAAAAATGGAAAAATATGAAATGGGAAACATATTGTGAGACATCCATATATAAAAGGAAAATGAGAAACTTATAAGGGGAAGGAGTATATGTTATTAGTAGAGAAGTTATTTTAAGAGGTTTACTGTATTCTAAAAAAATTAACTCAGATTTGGAGAGAAAAATGAGTGACCCTATTACTGTATATTTTGTGTCCTGTAAAGTGTAGGAATTTGTGATAAGCGCAGAAAAAGATTCCTTAATAATTAGGTTCGGTGAGTTAGGTAGGCTTCTAACAAAAGAAAATTAATTTCGCCCCTTTTAAAGTTAATCGAGTATAAACAAAAGCTTCAATATATGGTGCATTTATGGTGCAATAAATGCACCGTACAATTGTTTTAAAATATGTAAAAAAAAATTAAAAAAAATAATAATATACTCCTATATATTTAGAATTGTCAAATAGATTGGATTGGGTTGGGCCCGCTGACCTAGTCCACTGTCCGTTGGGGATGTATGTTCCACTCCAAACCTTTAAAAAAAAAAAAAAACCCTATAACAGATCATGAGTCAGGCTCGAACCTAAAAAATACGGCAGACTTTTTTTTTTTGTAAAGTCTAATTAGGCCTGTTCCATTCCCACCCCTAATAATAGTTAGTATCATGTTTTAATGAAAGTTGGACAATTCTTACGGTAGTCACATTTTACAAAGTGACTACATAGTCACTTTGTCGAATTGCGCCATGTGGCGTCGTAAACGTCGTAACGACCTGCTACCTATTATACCGGTTTAAGTTATTTTTATCATTATTTAAATTGTATTTTATTATTTACTATATTACCCTTCTTTTATTTAAATTATTTATAAAAAAGTTTAATTTATAAAAAATAATAAAATTACTATCCTACTCTTTTAATACAAATATTAATAAAATTACTATTCTACCCTTTTAATACAAATATTATAATTTTAAATTTAAAAAATGAAATAAACAAATTCCAGAATATTACATTACTTTCTTCTCCACAACCACATCGGGTTTTATGTTTCTAAGACTTGAAATTGAAATTAGGGTTCCTTTCTCCCAACTCCATTGTTCATAAATTGCGAATGAACTGTAATCATTTATTTCTCCCCCAATTCCAACGTTCCTAAGTTGCAAAGTGAATTCGATTATCGAAGTAATAATGTGGTTATCTCACTGTTGGTGATTCCTCGCTCAATTCCCGATTTTCGCCGACGGTCGCTGACTCCAAGAAGGCGGACGGAGATATTCGCCGACGGTCGCTCACTCCTAGAACATTGTGGAGATTTTCTTCGACGGTTGCTCTCTCCAAGAAGCAGGAAGAAGACTTTCTCCGACGGTCGCTCACTGATTTTCTCCGACGGTTTCTCCAACTGTATTGCATGTGAACCCCGGCGACTCACTACCCCTCCGACTCCCTTCGCCAAGCCCTAACATCGGTTGATAAATTTACAAGTAACCCCGGCGGCGGCTGGCAAGCGCGGAGTCGGGCAGACGCGGAGGCGGATGATAGCAGAAGGCAGGAAAAAAACAATTGAAAACGCATGCTAGGTTCTAATGATTTTAATTCCTTTAAGTTATAATTTAATTTGTTTTTTATTAATTAATTGATTTGATTTATTCTTTTGTTATTAATAACATAAGGGTAAATATGTAATTTTAACATTACATATTTTAATTACATTAATAAAAATATAATAAATTATTTTATTGTATAAGGATAAAAATGTACTTTTACAATAATATATTTTAATTAATTTAATTTAATAGAAAATATAAATTTACGACACATTACGACGATACATACCATAAAATTTACAAAAGGTAACAGGTCATCAAATTTAAACCTTTAGATTAGATTTTTAATGGCTTAAATTAACTGACTAAGATAGTCATTACGACACGTTACGACACCCTGATTACATGTAAAAGGTCCCATGAAAGTAAAGTCACGTTTTATTCATATACCCAATTATAAGGGCGATTCTTAATTTTCCTCTTTCATCGTACTAAAGTTACTATAATGAAAGTTATGTCACGTTTTATTCATACACCCAATTAATAAGGGCGATTCTTAATTTTCCTCTTTCATCGTATTAAAGTTACTATAGTATTTACTTTATTAAAAACCGAACATAAATATTCTTTAAAACCAACCATTTATAAGAGTCTTTCATTTAACTAGTTAAATACGAACATAGAGTATGATTTGTGAAAACTAGAGGGTAGAGACCCTCTTTACACGATGGTAAAAGTATTTAAATATTTGTTACGTATTTTATTTAATTAAAATTGATTCCCTACTGGCTACTGCAGTTCATAATTACATCCTAAAGTGCCAGTTAATCTGAGGGGTAAGGATAAGGTCATATTTTGCTTTATGCTTATCTCATCTGAACTTTTTTTTTGTATGATCAAATTGTGTGTATTTTAATAAAATATCTATTGAGATCGAGCTTAAATTGTGAATTACTCCCTCAATTATACAATAATTTTTACACTTTTTTTATTTTTAAATGTTATATACTGTGTATAATTTTTACACTTTTTTTATTTTTAAATGTTATATACTGACGTATTACGCGGTATATAAACAAATATCATTACATGTTATTTATATATATATATATATATATATATATATATATTTACATAATTTAAAGAGTATAATTCAATTTTAATATTTATTTAAAAAATATATTGTTTTTTTAATTTAGTTAAATTAATTTTATCATTTATTTTTATAAAAACATAATACATTATTTTATTTAATCAAGATGAGTAAATGTGTGAATTTTATTCTCAAACAATATATGAATAATGTTGTGTCATATTTGTTTTAAAGAATAAAAAAAATAAAAAATTGCGAAATAGTTTCTTATCTAATTTTATTGATTTAATACATAATTAATATTTTTATTAACTTATGGTATGTTTGATAATTTTAGGAAATTAATCAATTAATTAAATTTCAAAGTTAATAAGATTTTTCATAATTTTAAAAAGCTAACCAATAATTTAAATACATGTCATATTTAGAGAATCAAACAACTTTACTAAATTACGACACATGACATCAATTAAATATAAAAACGACACATAAGCAAATTGCACAAGAATGCGACACGTTAGCAAAATAAACTTCATATTAGTATATAAGGGGATTTTCACAATCTTAAAATGAAAAATCATTTATAAACTCCACTCTCACAATATCTTCAATTTTACATAAAATGACATTACTTTTGACTCACACATATACACAAGTCAACTATTTTCTTCACTTTATACATAAATGCTTACATAATTACCTCTCAAAACTCTACTCATTATTATACTTTCTTAATTTATGTATGTACATGTAAAAGTTATTTCGAGACAAATGGAGTAATATATAGTAAAATAAGGATAAGTACATAAGAAAATATAAATCATTTTGAATCAATTCACATATATTAAGAAAATAATTAATTTATTATTTTACTTTTAATTAATACTTGTACTTTTCACCTAAAGAAGAATAGATTTATGTAAATATTTATTGATGTTAAGGATAAATTTAAAAGAAATACAATTAATTTATATTAAAAAGTGTAAAATCTCATATAATTTACAAATAAAATGAAAGATAAAAGCAAAAATAATACTCCGTATTATATTATGAATAGGAGGGACTATTTATTAACATTTTCGAAAATTAGAGGGACCATCCCTACGAGATGGTAAAAGTATTTAATACTTTCTTTCCAATTTTATTAATTAAATTTGATTCTCTACCGATCATAATTACATCTTAATGTGCCAGTTAATCATAAGCTCATATTTTGCTTTATGCTGATCTCATCTCATACTTTTTTCTAATAAATATAGTAGTTTTTTTATTAATATTAATTATTTTATTAAAAAGTGATCATTGTAATTCAAGTGTGATCCAATCTCTCCTTTTCATATTTAATAGTAGTAGGAGTATATTTTATTATCTGAATTTTTAACACACGTCATTAATTAATTTCAAGTATTATATTTAGTGTTCATTTTATAATCAATCCCTATTACTTTCTACAATTTTTTTTTAAACAGTATTCTTTATCACTTTTAGATTATTTTTTTTTTACAAACACATAACTTTTATGGTGTATTCAATTGAGATTCTATTGAATTTTTAAAAAAATTAAAAAGTTTGTAGATTTGAAAAATTAATAAACTACAGTACAAACAAAGTTTGATTAAATTTTTTTATTGATTTACATGAATTTTCATAGACTTAAATAAAAAAAAAATTATTAACAAAGAATAATAATCTAAATAACCTAAAATCAAAATGCAATATTTGTACACATCAAAACATTTTTCACCTACAACCCTCCACACACACTACCGTACCCCAAAATCACCCAAAACAAAATGACAAAGTAATAGCAAATAACTTCAATTAATCCATACTCAAAATTCAAAATAAAGAGCAGAAAAAGATTTGTGTAGTACTCCCTCCGTCCACCAAAAGTGTGCTCATTTATTTTTTTGATCTATAAAAAACGTGTTTATTTTATTTAAATAGTTAACTTTTGAATATTTTTTTTAAACTTTTTGTGGACAGAGGGAGTACATTTTTTTGAAGAACAACAAATTTTTTTTTTTCTTCTAACCTTTTGCCTTCTATACGTTGTTAGAAGAGATTTTAGAGAGTGATATCTATTTATATTTCTGAAAGACAATAAAAGAAAATTTATAGATTATTAGTAAAATTCACAGACGATTAAATACTTTAAAGACTTTTTGGCTTAGCCCAATTTGAATTTTTATTTACAGTTTCACTTGTATTTCAAGAATTCTAAGTGAAAGGAAATGGGAGATTACAAAGAAAAAAGAAATTAAAAAAAGGGGAAATTCTTTTCTTTTTAACAGAGTTTCCTCCTTTTTCAGTTCTTTCTGCCATCTATATACGCAGTAGTTTCACACACTGAAACACACACACACACATATATGAAAACAGAAAGTCAAATAATTTACCTGAATAAATACAAGCTTACCAATAAACATACTGGAAGACACAGAGCAATAAATTCAGCCTCACAGATACATATATTGGTTCTTTCTCTATTCCTTCATTTATTGTTTCTCTCTGATTACTCTTTTTTCTTACTCATTGAATTGACTACTCCTTTTCTTCAATTTCATATACATACATTACTGCTTCTACTTTTTCCACCGATCTCTCTTCTCATTTCCATCAATCCGTTAAGAAAATACACACACACCGATGAATGTGGACTAGTGCCTTGAATCTCTTCTGTTTTTTCGTTTTTTTCAGTGAAATGGGGAGCGCAGAGTTCAGATAAGCTTAAAAACTCTTGTTATGGGCTGCGTTCTCGGAACTAGGGCTGCCGGAGGAAGAGCATGTCTGCGGAGGAAAAAAACCGGCGAACGACGGAACTCGGAAACCGTCACTGTCACGGTGCCGAATGCCTCAGTGGAAGGAAAGGAGGAGGAGATCGAAGATGCTCCAGCGGCGATAACGACAGCGACAGCGACAGCGACGTCGGAATTTCGGCTGAAAAGAGGCGTCTCCACCGACGCTGAAGGGTGGCCGTCGTGGCTAAATGACGTCGCCGGAGACGCTATTAAGGATTGGAAACCCCGCCGCGCCAACACCTTCGAGAAACTAGATAAGGTAACCGCCGCCAAATCTAAAAAGCTTTGTTTCTACATTTTTTCCGTGGCATTAATGTCGGCGAAAAAGGTACCTCCGGTTATTAGAAAGGTACAAGTCTGGAATGCATGAGTTTTGTAATGCTACAAAACAAAAGGCTTAATTTAATTGAGACTAGAATCAGAACTTTGCGTTGATTGAAGTAAATCAGACGCAACTTTTTTTTTTTTTTCTTTTGTTTTGCAATTTAAACTTCTTCAACGCCTGTGTAAATCCAGTATACTGCGATTTAGAGCCTAATAATGTCATACTCAGGCAAGAGGGGCTGCTTGGAAGTTTAAATTGCAAAAAATAAAATAATAAATTGATGTTAGATTTGCTATTATACAATTGTCTAAGATTAAACTACAATTAAATGTCGTGATTATAGTTAGTTGCAAACAAAATACCAAAGTACAACACTTTGATGCACAAGCAATGCAGCGTAAAGAATATTTTTTGTTTTTCATTCAAATATTTGTTATTCGAGTGATAAGTGCTTGTGAATTTGTAAGTTCTATAGACGGCCAAAGACACATTCTGTTCCTAAATAAGTATCCGTGGAAATTTTGAGGATTAATTTTGTATGGTTAGAAGTTAGAATTTTGAGGATTAATTTTGTATAATTATGTAGATTGGTCAAGGGACATATAGCAATGTATATAAAGCCAAAGATTTGATCACCGGGAAGGTGGTGGCTCTGAAGAAAGTACGGTTCGATAGCTTAGAGCCAGAGGCTGTGAAATTCATGGCTCGAGAAATACTTGTGTTAAGAAAGCTCGATCATCCCAATGTAATTAAGCTTGAAGGTCTAGCTATTTCCAGAATGTCTAGCAGTCTTTACCTTGTTTTCGAATACATGGAGCACGATCTTGCTGGCCTTTCTGCTGCTCAAAGTGTCAAATTCACCGAGCCCCAGGTGAGTTAGTTCTGATGGAAACGAGATTCTCTATTCGGTTTTTGCTGTAACTTTCATTTGTTGCATGATCGGTCACCTTCACACACTTTTTTCATTGGATATGAATCTTTGTGGATTATTCATTGTCTGGTTGGCCTTTTTTGGGACAATATATATTAAATTTATTTACCAAATACGAGGGAGATTGTGAATTTTTTTTATGTATCTGTTTTAAATAACTGACGATCTTTACAACTACCAATGTTTGTATTTTGTGTGTTTCATATTTGTCCCATCATGTGCTTCTTGGATTCTCTGGTAGACCTTTCTTGATCACTGGTCCCTCCCATATCTTGGAGTTTACTGTAATGGCTTTTCTTCCAGTGGTTCTTAGTTGGGGCATGACATTGCTTAAACAGTGTGATTGAACCATCTCATACAGTTAACATTTTCTTGTTTTCTTGTCTGTAAGTAAAACTAGACCATCGGGGTGGGGCATTGAGGTTGAGACATCTTAATTCATTTACGCAACTTGTTAAGACATGATAAACATGTAATCTTCATTGTTGTGCTCTGAAATGCTTACTAAAATTCTCTGTTCAAATTATTAGCAAACGACAACGTGAGACAAGTGCTGATTAGTTTAAGTGAGAATAAATCACCTGACAAAAATGCATGATAAGTGCCACTTCAGTGTGATGAGCTATTTGACATCAAACTTATCCAAAGGAGAACATACATCAAATTCTAAGACAACTATATTCTTTGAACTTGCATGGATTCATAATATTGCATCTTTAATTTACAAAATTTGGAAGACTTGAGCTTTCTTTTCTGCTACATGATATAGGCTATTACGGTTTCTCAACAACTTCCATTGTAGTCCACATTCATCAGTGAGTGCTCTGAATAGCAAAACTTAAATAACTTGTATTTTCTATACGATGTAGTTTAGTGTACTCTTACACAACTTCTATCTCATAATTCGGATAACTTTTTCTGATCCGTGCTTGAGCTCTATGTGACTACGATATCATCTGCAATATATGCAGGAGTGAAAATTTAGTGCTTTATATTGTATCGAAGCAAATGCAGATGTATTTTTTAAGTTCTTTGTAAAACGAGATTGCTTGTGATTGTGTGAAATTCAATTTAATATCTAGTCGAACCATTTCTGAGTTTGAGAGCTCTTGACATTTAGGAATGTGAGAAGCTGCTTCTGATTTTTCTTGACCTGTTTGTCATCAGTAGTTAAAGAACTGATCACTTGTTTTTTCCAGTGCAGGTCAAATGTTACATGAAACAATTACTTTCTGGTCTAGAGCACTGCCACAACAACGGTGTCCTACACCGCGATATTAAGAGCTCTAACTTGCTTATCGACAATGAAGGAATCTTAAGAATTGCTGACTTTGGTCTTGCTTCTTTTTTCGATCCAGAATACAAGAGACCAATGACAAGTCGTGTTGTCACCCTTTGGTATCGTCCTCCTGAGCTTTTGCTGGGGGCCACTCGTTACAGTATTGGCGTTGATTTGTGGAGTGCTGGATGCATTCTAGCTGAGTTATTTGCTGGCAAACCCATTCTGCGGGGACGAACAGAGGTACTTTTCGTTTTTTTACATACGATTTGATCGTAGTAGACGACTTTTATAATTTTCAGTGAAAACAACTAATACCATTAAAAAATGCATGGTGCTACTGGTGCATAAAAATATTTGCCTATAATTTTTTATGCTTGCCCTCGTTAGGTCGAACAATTGCACAAGATATTCAAACTGTGCGGTTCTCCATCCGAGGCATACTGGAAGAAATCAAGATTGCCAAATGCAAATATTTATAAGCCTCAGCAACCTTACAAGCGTTGCGTGGCAGATGCTTTCAAGGATTTTCCGCCATCTGCTCTTGCTCTTGTGGAAACTCTTCTTGCTGTCCAACCTGATGCACGAGGCACTGCCACCGCAGCACTAAACAGTGAAGTAAGCCAAACACTCACAGTTATATCCACTAGTTTCTGAGGATATTATGGTAGTAATGTATATTCTGTTTATCAACAGTTTTTTACGAGTGAACCATATGCTTGTGAGCCATCAAGCTTACCTACATTTCCTCCAAGCAAGGAACTGGACATAAAATTAAGGGATGAAGAAGCTAGAACAAGGTACCTACTTTTACTGTCTTCACTCTCTGTAACCTTAATCACGTGGTGATCAACATGCCTTGTGCTTGCATAGGCAACGGGGTTCGGGTGCAAAACCTCAGGCAGTACAAGGCAATAGACGAGCAAGAGCACGCAGCCGTGCAATTCCAGCTCCAGAAGCAAATGCCGAGCTCCAACCCAACTTAGATGTAAGTCTAACTACTTTCTTTATAATTTCCTAGAAAATGAATATGGGTGTTATCGAGTTGAGTTGGGCCGGCTTGAAAACTTGAAGCTCCGGCTCAGTTGACTCGTCAACGAACTTGATAGCTTGAGTTCAATTTGGCCCAACTCAATTACTGGTATAAATTTTCCAAGTTAAGTGTAATAATATTAAAAAACTTTAAAGCTAGATTTTTGTGTGTTCAAAACAGTTTTACAGCCGTCAGATTAACTTCTTTTGCAGAGATTGAGGATGATAACCGATGGTAACCCTAAAAGCAAGAGCGAAAAATTTCCACCACCCCATCAAGATGGAGCAGTGGGCCCCGTATCATTCAGTGATCGGAGATTCTCACCGAGCAGTGCAGCTTCTAGGAGTAAAAACAACAAGGAAGTGCCTCGAAGAGGTCGCTTCATCAACGCGTTGTATCCATCCTCCGTTGGTTGGGATTTCGGCTTCAGTCGTAGACAAACTGTTTCGGAGAGTTTCAAAGATCCAAGGTAGAGTGTTTTCAAGATCGTAACTAAGATCCGAGAATTTTTGCACATTCATCTTGTGTTTTCGAGATCATAAATTTGTAATCATGTTTTGGTTTAGTGGATAAGTAAATTCCATGTTTGTTGTACAGTATGAGTCGGTTGTTACTGTAACTATACATTTGATTCACTTGTTTGATGATGCAGTATAAATTTCATGTTGTCCTACACAATAGCAATTGGTTGGTTCACAAAAAAATTATGTAAACAAAAAAATTCCTCCTAGTAGTATATTATTTATGTTTGATGTGTCCTACATGACATGAATGTAGTATAACATTAATTGATCACCGATTCAGTAACAAAACTGTAGCCATTTTGGAAAACTAAAATTAAAAATCTACTTATTGAGCTTGGTTGGAGACGAGCTCCGTGGATTGGAGAAAGACAAGTCGATTTCTTGTTAACATTATTTTCTCTTCTGCTTCAGCTGCTTTCTCTCGAACCCCACGTATGATATCCTCAGGAGCTTTCTCCACGAACTATCACAAGTATCAATCGAAATAGTTAGTTGTGAACTGACAAAAGCGTTTTTACATGCAATAATATGTTTCTTACGCTTTGAGAAGAGAGGCGTTTGATGTGTCCGTCATATTCAGTTTGCATTTTAGCGAGGCGCTTTGAGAGTCGATCCACCTCAGCAGAGATATCGACCATGTCAGCAAGGGGAAGGTACGCTTCTAAGCCTTCACTGGCAACGATATGGACTGACTGACTTGCATCTCCTGAACACCATTTCATCAACATGAGATGACGACAAAGACCATTTTACCCTTATCAAGGCTAATATAGTAATTCTACCTGGGGGAGTTTCTGTAAAGCTCACATTCTGCAAATCTAGTCTAGACAGAAGACCCAAAACCTCCTTTTCTTTCTGCATCATCAATCATGATAAAAATCTTGCATTTTACTGCTAATCAATGAGGAAGAATACAAATTTCAATCAACTTACAGAGATATACTGGATGACATCTGAATTAGCAACAATAGACGCAGATATGCGTCTTGCTGGTTCGACTGAGTACTCTGCCCGTGCATTTCGAATTGCTCTTGTCTAGTATCACGAAAATTCTCGTAAGTATTACTATTCCATCGAGGCTTGAATCATCAAATAAGTAAACAAATTGGAACTAACTTACCAAAGCCTGTAAATTTTCAAACTTCTTGACAGTATCAGTTTGCCTTGGAAGTGACGTTAATGGCCAAGCTGATACGATAAGAGCTTCTTCTCTATTTGGTAAAGACTGTTAGGACAAAATATATATGTCAAATGGAAAACACGAGATTCAACCAATAATTTCTGAAGAAGATTCAAACATGTCATCTATTTAGCAGATATCTATAGAAATCTGAGACGTCTATACCTGCCAGAGTTGTTCAGTTACAAATGGCATGAAAGGGTGAAGTAATTTCAGTATGTTTTCAAAGACATACAGGAGAACTGCCTGAGCTACAGAAGCAGATGAATCGTCACTCCTTAACCGGGCTTTACTTGCTTCAATATACCTAATTGGAAAATAAATATCATGAAACTGGAGAAACAGAATAACAAAATTATGATGAAAGCTTTGGATAGGAAAAAGAGCACGCTCAGAGTCTTTAGGGGCCCGTTTGGCTAAGCTTTTAATAAAAAAAATTATAAGCTCTAACATCTTACAAGTTATATCAAGAGCTAATAAGATGTAATTTTTAGGTAGCTTATAAGTTGTTAAATTGGTTGGCTAATAAAACTTATAACTTCTTTGACAATATGAGAGAAATATTTTTATGATTTTAATTTTAAGATAAAATAATTATATTTGAATTTTTTATGTTGGGAGATCATCGACTGCCACCAGACGTCCGTACTCTGGACCTCCGCCTCACCTGTAGTCGGACCACTTTAATTAGGAGGTGGGGTGATATTTGTTTTTCTAGAGACTTTAGAAAAATAAGATGGGGTGTTGGTACTTTTCTTTTGGAGCTTATTCTAGAAAAATAAGCTGTAAAAGCTAGTAAACATGTTATAAACTGTTTTAAGAAGCTTATAAGCTCAGCCAAAAACCCTCTTAGACACACACACCCGAAAAAATGCACTTCAAAGATGATTCATGCAGTAATGGTTTGTCTATTTACTTGAGATGAGCAAATAGAAGAAAAATTAGATAGAAGAGAAAAAAAGATCTAACGTACCAATCAGCAAAATCGGCCCAGAAGAAATCATATATTTCCCTTGCAACATCTCCAAAGAAAAACTTGTCGTAACTCATAGTGACAGCGTCTATTAGCATATGAAGTTTCATTACCTGCATTTAACTCTTATTAATTAGAAGTAGAATGAATGCTTATTATGTCATAAAGTTGGGAATTATTATATCTTACCACCCAGCATTCTGGTAGAGGTAGCTTGAACAGTGACTCTTCAACATCAAACTATGAAAAACACCGCAACAATGTACTTCAAAAGGTGTTAAATGTCATAAAACACAAAGTTGCAGTATCGAGTGAATAAACTCATAAATAGATGATGATACGGAAAATATACTTGATAACCCTACTTTCAGATTTATGACTCTTTATATAGATGTTTATCACTCAAAATGGAAATATGTGCAACGAGAAAATTTAGGTGTTGAGAAATTTAAGAGATAAGGAACCTTATTGTCGTGAATAGATTTCCAAGCAGATAAATCACTTTGAGGAGGCAAATTCTGAAGCACAAACTTGCCAGCATTCCACAGTTTGTTGGTGAATGCTTTGTTAGAACCCAACCTTTCAGTTGATAAATTTAAATCCTACAACACGAATAGGAAGAAACTAATAAGTAAACCAACAGATAAATTTGGAAACACTAGACTGAATTTTGGCAAAGAAAATGTCTAGAGAAAGACAGACCTGGCCAGGCGTTCCGAGAGAAAGAGTGAATCTTAGAGCATCGGTACCATACTCTTTGATGGTATCAAGTGGATCAATAACATTTCCCAGCGTTTTGGACATTTTACGCCCCTAAAAAATGTGAATAACCAATTAGCCATTTTACAGCCCTTAAAAACAAATTTTGGAATTAAATAGTTTTACTTGTCCAAAAAAGCATCAACTAGGGAAATAACAATTAGAAGATTGTGGCAGGTTTCATTCTGACAACTATAGCATACAGATTAGCTTGAAGTACTGATGAAGTTAGGAAGAAGGTTAAGCACAAAACTAATCAATAAGAGCACAATCTGGAAGCTACTTCCAGCCAACCGCTACGGCCAATTGAATATACTTTTCACATATCCCCCAAACAGAATGTATACAGCTATTTATGTAAAGCACATAACTGCTAACAGCCCCCTATACCCGCCAAAGCCCCAGCTGGCCTTTTCCTTTTTTCTTATACGTAACAATTCCACCCCCCTTGAAAATCGCCGTGTCCCCAAGGCGATCAAGAAAGACTCTAACAACCTCTTCCTCGTATGGAGAAGTAGGTTGTACTATCGGAGGTGGAAGGATCCTCTCCCTCACTTGTAAATCAGGCCTTTTCTTTATTTTAGGGCCTTTATTCCCCAGTCGCTTCTTGAGTATCTTCCTCGCGCCCCTTGTGTGCCTACACGCCGAGGATCTGCTGCAACGATATGGCCTGGATTCAAGAACCACCCAGTCTCCCTCTTTGAACACGAAGCCTCGGCCATGCATCCTTGCTGTTTTCGGCGTCCGTTGGTGGGCCCGTTCGAGGGGAAAGCGGAGGTTTTGGCAGAGGGCGTCCCCTTCCTGTGATTCATCGATGACTGCCTTAATGTGGATCTCTGCCGGCAGGAATTGGGTTATGACGACTGGTGGACGGCCATAGACAGCAACTGTCGATGGAGACGAGGACTCCCCCGTGGCAATGCCCGTATCTCGCGCCAGACAGGAAGGAAACCCTTCGACATAGTCATCAACCAAACCTGTTTGCCGAGTAAGACCCAAGACCTTGCAAGGAATCCCGCGAGGGTCATCCCCATAACGACGCAATAACTCGACTGTAAACCGACGCCAACTAAGACCTGGTGATTCATTCAGTAACCCGCGTGGCTGAGCACTCGCCAACGTCTGCGGCCACGATCTTTTCCCGCTGAAGACCCGTAAAGGCTGTGGTAAGCTGTTCAAGAGTGGCAGTCATCGCTGCAAGGGATGAATCCAACTTCCTCTCCATCGCAAAAAGCGAAGACTCAAGAGCGTCAATTCTGCCTTCGCTACGCGTCATAACAGTGATTTTGTGTATTGATCCGGCAGGTCGGACCAATTGATGAAGTTAGGAAGAAGGTTAAGCACAAAACTAATCAATAAGAGCACAAGAACACAATCTGGAAGATACTTCCAGCCAACCGCTACGGCCAATTGAATATACTTTTCACATATCACCCAAACTGAATGTATACAGCTATTTACGTATAAGAAAAGAAGGAAAAGGCCAGTTGGGGCTTTGGCGGGTATAGGGGGCTGTTAGCAGTTTAGTAGTTAGTAGCAGTTATGCTTTGTTATGTGCTTTACATAAATAGCTGTATACATTCAGTTTGGGGGATATGTGAAAAGTATATTCAATTGGCCGTAGCGGTTGGCTGGAAGTAGCTTCCAGATTGTGTTCTTGTGCTCTTATTGATTAGTTTTGTGCTTAACCTTCTTCCTAACTTCATCAATTGGTCCGTCCTGCCGGATCAATACACAAAATCACTGCTATGACGCGTAGCGAAGGCAGAATTGACGCTCTTGAGTCTTCGTTTTTTGCAATGGAGAGGAAGTTGGCGTCCCTGGCAGCGATGGCTGCCACTCTTGAACAGCTTACCACAGCCATTACGGGTCTTCAGCGGGAAAAGATCGTGGCCGCAGACGTTGGCAAGTGCTCAGCCGACGCGGCGGCGCGTGGGGTTCTTCCCCAGCAGCTACCAGGTGCTCTTAAACCCCAGTTCGACGATTCCCCACTAACCGGCTCATGGCCGCGATCTGAGCCCTTAACCGCTGCGGTTAAAGAATCAAGAGAGGCAGTTGAGGTCACTGCTGCTCGGCCGTTCTCCGGTCCTATCCGCCCAAAGATGGTCAAATTGGAATTGCCCAGTTTCTCGGGGGAAAACCCATCATCTTGGATCACACGGGCTGAGCAGTTTTTTGGAAGTGACAATACTCCGAGTGATAGGCGTCTTGAGTATGTCCTAATTGCCATGAAAGGCTCTACTCTTCATTGGTTGCAGGGGTTACTGAATGAATCCCCAGGTCTTAGTTGGCGTCGGTTTATAGTCGAGTTATTGCGTCGTTATGGGGATGACCCTCGCGCGATTCCTTGCAAGGTCTTGGGTCTTACTCGGCAAACAGGTTTGGTTGATGACTATGTCGAAGGGTTTCCTTCCTGTCTGGCGTGAGATACGGGCATTGCCACGGGGGAGTCCTCGTCTCCATCGACAGCTGCTGTCTATGGCCGTCCACCAGCCGTCATAACCCAATTCCTGCCGGCAGAGATCCACATTAAGGCAGTCATCGATGAATCACAGGAAGGGGACGCCCTCTGCCACAACCTCCGCTTTCCCCTCGAACGGGCCCACCAACGGACGCCGAAAACAGCAAGGATGCATGGCCGAGGCTTCGTGTTCAAAGAGGGAGACTGGGTGGTTCTTGAATCCAGGCCATATCGTTGCAGCAGATCCTCGGCGTGTAGGCACACAAGGGGAGCGAGGAAGATACTCAAGAAGCGACTGGGGAATAAAGGCCCTAAAAAGAAAAGGCTTGATTTACATGTGAGGGAGAGGATCCTTCCACCTCCGATAGTTCAACCTACTTCTCCATACGAGGAAGAGGTTGTTAGAGTCTTTCTTGATCGCCTTGGGGACAAGGCGATTTTCAAGGGGGGTGGAATTGTTACGTATAAGAAAAGAAGGAAAAGGCCAGTTGGGGCTTTGGCGGGTATAGGGGGTTGTTAGCAGTTTAGTAGCAGTTATGCTTTGTTATGTGTTTTACATAAATAGCTGTATACATTCAGTTTGGGGGATATGTGAAAAGTATATTCAATTGGCCGTAGCGGTTGGCTGGAAGTAGCTTCCAGATTGTGTTCTTGTGCTCTTATTGATTAGTTTTGTGCTTAACCTTCTTCCTAACTTCATCAAGTACGTTGTACAAAAATATCTGATTGATCAGCTCTAAAGTTGCTCAGAAAAGACACCAGAATGCAATGGAGAAAATTAGCAGTATCCACCGAATGCCACTTGTCAAAGTTTTACGTTCTTGGAAAAAAAATGTTATTTTCTGAATTGAAGTTAACTAGATGACATTTATTACTACTGCTTGGCTTCTTAACAATGAAAACTAGCCCAACTTTATTTCTAGGCTTTACATCCAAACTTTTTGTCTCATTTAAATGGTGGCCCGAAGTCTATAATTACTCATAAAAGAGAAACACAATTACTGATAACATATAATAACCCTGTAATCAACTGCTTTAATCAAGTAAGAATAAGAGCAACCTGAACATAAGGATACACTCAATTGAAATCATTTGCAACTGAACTTCTGATGAAATTCTGAATTAACCTTTAGCAAGAAAGAACTCAACCCATGATAACCTTAAAAGGCTATGCCAAAAGCTTCTAAACATGATTATTAAACAGACAATGGTATCAGGCTATCAGCTCATATTGCATTCAACTTACTTGAGAATCTCGAATAAGACCATGAAGGTAAACATGTGAAAATGGAACTGTCCCAGTGAATTCTATTCCCATCATCACCATTCTTGCCACCCAAAAGAACAATATGTCGTGCCTGTGGAATGGGGCAGCTTTATTATCTATATATTTTAAGAAATAAGTAGATGACTTATAAAAGAAAATGAATTACTAAAAAGAAAGTAGCTACAGCATTGTTTAAGGAAAAGCAGTAACTGTTCTTCTCATTTAGATTATTACAAGGTATGCAAAAGCTAAAAGAAAAAAGGCATGAGTAGAGATGTAAATACCCAGTCTCAAGAACTGATGTAGGATAAAAATTCTTAAAATCTTCTGCTGATACGTCTGGCCAACCAAGAGTGCTGAAAGGCCACAATGCACTGAGACGAAATGAACAGGATTAGTTTGACCATCCAGCTTTTGAAGTCAATCAACATATTATTGATGCTTTTGGACATCCATGCCAATGGGAATTCCAAGCCCTCCTTATTTTAATAATTTAATTAAGGAGGGATATTAAAAGAATGTGAGATAAAGGACTTTAGTTTTCTAAGAATTCAATATCCACGAAATTAGATATAAAGTGCAATTTGGGCGACAGTAGCAAACACTAGTTATAAAAGATTTTCCTTGCACGTCCTTTCTCTTAACCTATCAAGTCACTAACTTGATGACAAAGTGGGATAGCTCAAGTGGTTAGAGCACCACTACCTAGGCCACAGGTCCTGGGTTCGAGTCATGGGGAGGGGAAAAAAAGGGATGGGGTATTTAACTTGTAATCAAAAAAAAAAAAAGTCACTAACTTGATAAGCAGTTTAACTAAGTAATGTTTCCCTAAGCAATTGCACCCAAGAAAATAAGTAAATTATGAAGACAAAATTTTACCAGAAATTGATACGCAAAAGCACATGAATTAATATTTTCTTTCCATTAAAAAATCTATAATGGTACTGATAAAAACTTAGCATGCAATCACTCTTAAAAATAGCCACGCCGCTACATAGCTTACTCAAATTATGTCATTCTTTCTTGACATATTAATGGTCAATTTATATTGACACCACTAAATAGAGAAAAGAAGGTATAAGATGGAAAACTACATTAAGGGATCCCTCATCCCTTTTTTAGCAATAAAATTTTGTTTCTTTTAAATATATATATTTCAAGAACATATATATATAATAAATAAATTAATTAATTAATTAAAAAAAACAGTCAAAATGCTCAAAACAGACCTTGAGAACCAGGTGTCAAGAACATCTGGATCCTGATATATTTCAACACTCTTTCCATATTTTTCTTGAGCTTTTTCAAGGGCTTCTTCGCTGCTCCTAGCAACTATGTAATCTTCTTCACAGTCTTTACCGACAATGTACCAGACTGGTATGCGATGCCCCCACCATAGTTGTCTGCTTATACACCAATCCTTGATATTTGATAGCCAGTGATTATATATCTGTAATCATCACATACACATGTAAGAATATAACTCAGCTCTGATCATATATCAATATCAGGATTTGCAGAAAGATGGAGCTTAATGAGGAGCAACAACAAGAATCATTAGCTTCAAAAGCTAGTAAATTTATACAATCAGTTTTTTTAGTCCTGTAAGTTACTCCTATATCGATTTTAGTCCTGTGACTTTACGAATTGAAAATAGTCCTATAACTTTCAAAATTTTCAGCATTTTGGCCCTGTGACTGGTTATAAGAGTTAAAACATCCGGTTGACCAATCAAACTTTGCCACTTGGAAATCAGACTCTGCCACGTCAGTCTTAACCAGGCGTTTCACCTTCTACTGCCGTTGACCAGAATAAAATGTCAAAAAGTGGAAGTTACAGAGCTATTTCCAATTTGTGAAAGTCAACAAGACTGGAACCAATATAGGGATAACTTAAAAAACTAAAAAAACATATTTCCCCTACAATTAATATAATCATGGAATTGATGGGAATGATAAAGGTTTAAACAGCCAAATGAGAAGTATAGGAAAAATAACTAATATCCATACCTTATCAAATCTTTCGGGCATGATAGTTAAGTCTCCCTTTTCCACTGCTTGGAGAGCCTTCTCCGCCAAGGGCTCCATTGTCACAAACCACTGCTTGCTTACTAGGGGCTCTATTATCTGATAGGAGAAACTTTGTATTAGAAAGGGAAGGGAAAATGGGCATCTTCAATCAAACTAAAGTCGAGCATTTGCACACCTCTCCACCTCGTTGTGATCTTGGAACTCGCATAGTGTAAGCCTCCTTTTTAACTGCTAGCCCCGTCTCCTCAAGTTCTGACCAGAGTTTCTTCCGTGCCTCAAACCGATCAAGGCCACTGAACATTCAGTAGAGTCACAGAAACTATTAGGCCAAAAAATGAAGGCATAATGCATCTAAAGGTCCCTTAACTATTTTTTTAAAAAGCCTTTAATGTATCACAATCTTATTTCATGATCTTGCTCGAGACGAAAATTAAAAAAAATATTAAAAAATCGACTTAATGGTCCTGTTAAATAATGTACATGTCAGCTTTATTTAATTTTAATTATATACATAAGTATTTTTCACAAGCCACTTTAGATACTTGCACAAAACACATATGAATACTTGAAGGGCTCTTTGAAACAAATAATAGTTTAATGGAACCTTTTAGATAAATCGAAAAAAGTTCCGTCAATTTTCATCTCAGGGGAGCTCGTGAAATAAAATTTCAATACTTGAAGGGCTCTTTGAAACAAAAAATAGTTTAAGGACCTATCAAAACAAAAGTTGATAGTTAGGGATCTGTCGATGCATTATGCGAAAAAGGAAGTAGTTTTTTTACTACCGAAACAGTTTGAAACCCAAATTCAACTATAACCTGTATAATCCAGCAACTTCATTTAGTGTACCATCTTTATTCATGACATTAAGAATGGGAAGTCCTAGCTTCCGAGCAAGAAGGTAATCATTGTGATCATGTCCAGGACTTATCTTCAAGACACCAGTTCCAAAGTCTTTATCAACATACTGCATCAACCAATGGGAATTAAAGCAGATACAGGATATCCACTCAGTAGAACATAAGAGTAGCATTATTCTGAAACTACAGAGATACTGATTATTATCTAAATGTTATGACATAATGATTTGTACTATAAAAAATATGCACCAGACATTTTTATATCATGTACTCACAAGGTACAAAATATCGTTACAAAAAATATTGACCAGAGTTAAACTCTTTTCTTTCAGGATCAAGCCAAGTATAAGATAGTCACAACATAAAACTAGTGCAATCAGCTCTCTTAGCACAGAAGTTGAGTTGCTTTCTGTTAAAGTTTTATTTTGTTTACCTAGAAAGTTGGTAAAATATGAACAAGTAAAACCAAAAATTTGCACAGAGAATATTTGAAAGTTTTAATAGCATCTATTACTGACCTTCCCTTGATCACCCAATTTTAATTTCATTTTTCGTCCCTATCTAATCTACCAAAAGAATAACTTGCATAAAAGCAGGTATTTTAAGCATGAGAGAAGATCCTTTTACCTTATCAGCAATAATAGGAACATGCCGGCCATAAGTCATTGGGACAATAGCCATTTGCCCAATGTACTTGGAATAACGTTCATCCTAAGAAATACAAAAGATAAGTACTATGAGAAGAGACCCCAAATTCAATTAAACCATTAAATGAAGCTTGCAAATCAGCTCCAGAAAAAGAAAAGCAGATACAAAAGTTAAAGTAGTTTCAGTCAAGAATATTGCAGAATCGGTAGGGAATGGCCAAGTGCCTCCAAACAACAGCTACACAATTTCATTAAATAACTAATTTGATAAATATGTTTAATCCAGTGGGCACTCACACTAGATGGATCCTGTTCCTATATGATTTTATAATGTTAAGTACCTCTAATGTTCGACTAAGAACATACAGAAAACATTTAAATTCTGTAGGAGAATCATTGAGCAACCAGCCTCAGAATTAATGTTATGAGGTTTGAGCAACAAGACTTGAGCATTTTTAGTTCTTATATGCAACCCTCAGTTTGTCTTCAATTCAAGATTATGATAATTTTTTGTAAGGGAAAAACTACACAGGAAAGAAGGATGATATGGTTAATTTCTAACTAGAAGAAGGGCTGTAGAACGTGCAACAAGAGGCATGGAGAATTTCATGAGGAGATGGTTATGTTCCCAGAAACAGTGGTTCTAGCAGTAAAGGAAATACATTTAGAGCTCCCCACCCCCTACCCCCTCCATTGATGCAAGATATTGACATAAAAAAGTAAAGAAAAAGAAATCATAGAAATTCTATTACATGGGCAAAAGTGAATCTTTCAAAGATCCAAATCAAAGCATGGTTTTGCTTCTTTGTGGCCCAGACATTCACTGAGTTGTTACAAATTATCAAACTAATTCTATTTGTAAAACATTTGGTGTATTTGGTGTACCAAAAATATCCACTTCCGTTGAACCATCCTTAGTGGCAAATGACTAATTCATACTAGTCTTCCATCATGCATCAAAACAGATCAAAGTTACCTCAGGATTCACTGCAATTGCGGTATCACCAAATAAAGTCTCCGGCCTCGTGGTTGCAATCGTAAGAAAATCACTCCTGAGATATACGACAACGTATTTGACATAAGAGAAAATTATCAGATTAATATGTTTCTTTTTCTCCCAATTTGGTGATCAATTAGTATACTGAATGCCTAACTTTAATGGCGACATGAACATTGAGGTGTTACTGATGTATTATGCATACATGCAATAATAAAAGAAACCGTTTGTCACCATTCACCACATTGTTTGTGCCTGGTATAACCTGAATATACCTTTCTGCATATTTTCTCATCTATGAAACTTAAAATGAGTAAGATCACCTAATATATCCAGCTTTCGACAAATATACCAAGCCAATAACAACCCAAATCAAATAAGATACTACATTATGAAATGTAATCTCATAATGTAATCATCAATTACTAGATGCCAAACTGTAAAATTGAAGGCGAATCATATATATTATATACGAATATTTGAAGCCCCACCAGAAAAAAACACAGTATTACATAGTAAGTAGAAGCCAGAGTTTCAAGAAGAAACACTATAATTAGGAGAAACTATAATATGTTCAGCAAAACTAAAAAAACACAAACAAAGTCTACAGAAACACTATAATCAAGAGCTGCAAGATTATATTTCAAACAACCAGCTAATCAACAACAATAGTTTTAAAAATGAAAGTACCTTGAACCACCAGCAACACGGTATTTGATGTGGTAAAGAGCACCTGGTTCTTCTGAGTACTCTACTTCCTAAAAAAAGATAAATTCATATAGAAAAGAGTCAATAGAAGAACTACAAGGAGTTAAAAATGGATACCTAGTCATAATATGCATACCAAGTCAGAAACTGCCGTTTGTAAGTTTGGAGACCAGTTGACCATGTAAGATCCTGCAAGGGTCAACTAGTTATACTATTAATAGAAAAATGTATCATGTATCATACTCTTACACAGCTCTGTAAAGCTTAGGACAGTGTCTTTTGTACATGTGATGTTATAAGCTTTTCGTGGACATAATCAAGAAGGAAAACTAATGACTTTCTAAAATCAGCCTTCATGTGGTCATATTCTAAAGATTCCATAAAGACAACAAACAGAAGGGTTTTATATTGTGTTCTACATCCTTATGGCTTGTCCTCTAACTACCTAATGTTTCAAAGAGCATCTTGATCCCTTTAGTTCTTTTGGTTGCTGAGGTTTTGATAGCTTCCTATTCTCCTCATAACTGAACTGAAAGAGCATCAATAATGTAATCATTCCCAGAGAAATTTTTTTGACATGGTTTCTTTATCTTTTGTAACTCAAACAGCTTATACAGTGTTTCTAGAATATCCCTCAAGGTTTAATGCAGAATCTTTGGAAAAGGTGACTAGTAAATTGTCCGTACCTTGATAGATTAGACCTTTCTCATGAAGCTTAACAAAGGCCTCGACTACTGCTCCTGCAAAATTTTAGAGAATAAATTTAGTACAAGCACAGTATTTGCTCCAAAATGTATCACTTATGCAGTTCTAAATGCAGTTGATGAATGGTGGCACCTTTAAGCAGAAGAGAAGATAAGCATATAAATAACCAAATAAAACCTCCAAGGCATGATAGAATGGCACCAAATCATACAACATATAGTCCCAATATGTTATGCAAAATGCATGATTGATGGGAGATTTACTGGAGGAAAAACTGCCTTACGACTCAGCTGAGCATCAAGGGTAAACCGTTCCCTGGACCAATCACAAGAAGCACCAAGTCTCTTGATTTGATTCGTAATTGTCCCGCCATACCTACAAGTAAGACAGTAAATGAGCATTTCAATAGGCTAAAACTAAGAAATCAGAGATCTCAGACAGGATAACCAACTTTCAAGTGAAAGAAAGTTTCTTTAGAGTAACATAAAACTACTTACGAGGAAAGGGGCCACATGATCTGCCCATTATTGAAGAGACAACTCATTGCAGTCAAATTAATTTTAAAATATATATCCATATAAACAGCCCTTAAATTCAATACAATATTATACACAGATGAGGAAAAAGGGTGTGAAAATATTATAACCACACCTTTTTCCAATACCAAAGTCAAGAACTAAAACCCAACAGCATGAGACATATGAATAAATAAAATAGTATCTACTTGTATGTTAACAAATTGCAGACTCAAAATATAGACATGAAAGAACATGTGGGCAGAGATACAGGAGTAGATTACTTTTCCTTCCATTCCCAAACTCGTTTTGTGAATTCTTCTCTACCCAAATCAACTCTTTTTATTCCTTCCTCAGTCAGCATTCTTTCCACCACTAACTGAAAAACAAGAAGGTTTTAGTTCACACCCAAACGGGGAGTATACTGAAAAGCTCATCCTTTTCTAACACACTGAACAACAGAAAATAACAACTCGAGGATCGAATAAGTTTAAAAAAACACATAAAGCTGAAAACTTTTGATAAGGTACAACCGGTGGTGAAACATATATTAAATTTGGTAACACTATTCAAAGAATTACACACCAATATACCTAACCAGCTTCTCATACTACAAACTAGAAAAGAAACATTAGCATATGCCATAATTATATCCTAGTTTTATGCCTTCATAGGATATTTGATGGAACACACTCTAAAAAGGCAATTTTGATCAAAGGAATTTGTGATGAGACAAATCAGATGACCCAGCAGTCCAGAAATATTAAATAATCTACTATGAGTTTTTGAACGTATTCATAAGTCACCATACCAAATTAACTCTGTTTCCTTTTGGCCAACAATCAGCTACAAGAAGATTCTTGACTAACAGTGTTGATCCAAATACACACACGCACACATATGTGAAAAGCATTGATATTAGAAATAGCATAAACCTGGGTTGCAATTCCAGCATGATCAGTTCCAGGAAGCCAGAGCGTAGGTCGTCCTCTCATTCTGTGGTATCTTACCATTATGTCCTACAATTTTAAGAGAATTAGTAGCCGAAAAAATATCACTATACAATTTTCTAATTATTAACACCATGAAATATGTGTACAAAAGAACGGTTGTGATAAATGAACATAGAAAACCAATTAGTTCAGTTCTATCTATTTACTGGTACAATTTTAGTGATGCGTGTAAATTATACTTTTTCAATAACGAATCTTAGCTAACTTAGATTCATGCTAACAGTTTTTCCCCAGCTTCCATACTGATCTAGTGTGGAATGCTAGTTGTCTGAATTTAGTATTTTTCTTTTTTAGAAGTCAAATTTTATATTGAAGTGGACTTAGGTCTTTTGCATCTTTATTTACTAAAAAATTCTAGAACTGCAATACTGCATGTGGTGGAGTGCTAATCCCCTAGATTTAGTAATTTGCTTTTCTATTTGACATCAAGTTTTAGATCAAACTAGATTTAAGTCTTTTACTATCTTCATTTTCTAAATGCTTCAAACATGTTCATACTTTATAACATGACAATAAACACCTAAAGGACATTCAAATCAACTAAATGTGAAAATGGGACCTAAATTTCAAACAAAAATACACAGAATGGAAAACGAGAATTATATAGGTCAAAAGCAACAACATTTGCCAACCTCAAGAGTCACAAACATAGCATGTCCCATGTGCAATGAACCGGTGACATTAGGTGGTGGCATTGAAATGACAAATGGGTTACTTCCCTTTTCGAAGTTTGGCTTGAAATATCCTTGAGACTCCCACCTAATATCCATAGTTTCGACATCAGTATTTGATAGTCACATACAGCCTACAGACTCATAACTTGTCTACTGTCCAATTTATCAATTTAGTCCCAGTATTTAAAAAATCGCCTAATTTTGGCCCCAAAATAGTTGCAAAATTGAAAACGACGTTGTTTTCAATTTTTCGGCGATTTTGGACAAAATTGGACAGTGGACCAAAAAACTTTTTTTAACTCGAAATAAGTGCTTTGTCCTTAAACCAACAGCACAAACACATAAATTGATGTGATGGTAAACCTCGTTTTTAATGAAGTATTCAATCTTACAGCACGGACATGTGAAATTGCTGATGACCTTCTGGCCAATATCACTCGGTAATGTTGGTACATTACATTATTTTCAAGAGTGTGATGTGCTGGCAGTATGAATGGAAAAAGTTTCAGCACAAACCAATATCCAAGTCATCAACATTTTTTCTTAGGCATCACAAGCATACACTAACACAATGTTTCTTCTACTTGGGACTATTATACAGTTGTTACATATCAGCATGGTAAAAAGAATCGTTCCGTAAAATTGGTTTTGTGCCAAAATGAATTGAAAAGCATAAATGAACACTTGAATTACCATTTGTATATCCTTTCTTCGGCCGTAAAATCAAAAGCTTTTGCTACTTCTGGTGACGTAAATACACTGCTATCCCCCATCCCAGCAACTGAAATAAAAGCAAACAAATCTTCATTCACAAAAATAATTCACCCTTAACTTGATTCTCTCTTTTCCCTTCCAAATAAAATAATTTTTTCTTCAAATTCCAAAAGGAAATATAACACTACCAACAACAAAATTCTTAATTATTCAATCGGCATACCAGTAGCGAATCGTCTGGTCCTGTGAGAAACATAGTAGGAACGGGAGAGAGGAATGCGACGACGTCGTTGGGTGAAGAAGAGTAGTGGGTTGAGCTTGCTGCATACTGAGCAAGAAGAAGATAAGAGGGAGGAGGGATTTGAGAAAGCCATTTTCCCCCTCTTCTTCACACACACAAAACTGGACTTAAGAGTAGTATTTTCTTGTTAGGCTATAGCTTCATAAACCCGTATGTATGATGTTAATGCCACCTTAGATAGAATTGGGATGTCAAAACGCGATTCTGACAAGTGACGCGCGCTTTTAGAAATTAGGTTAAATTGATTTTTGTACCTTGAAAATTCTACAGTATTTTTTTTTTCATTAATCTGATTTTATTTTTTTTAATTAAATTTCAAATCAAATTAAAGTGCCCAACTAATAAAAAAGGGTAACTTATTAGATATACGATTTTATTTTGTTATCACTTTCCTAAAGTCTAAAAACCCAAATCTCATTTTCCTCCTCACAGAAAACATAGCAAAGCACCGCCGCCTAAGAGAGGTACGTTAATAGTTTCTGCAATTAACGATCAGTTTTCTCACGTTCGATTTGTTCGAATTGCGTCGTCGTCCTAGGAGTGATAAATAGTGTAGAAGAAAAAAAAAAAGGTGATGCTGCTTAGGATTGTGGGTGGTGTCTCAAGTCTCATATAAATTGTATAAATTGTGCCCGTGTGAAAAAATTGGTAGTTGAAAGTCATTTCTCATTAAAGGTTCAATTAATGAATATTTATACAAATTTAATTAAAAATTGCGTTCATCAATTTCAATTGAAAATAATAAAGGCAAAGGAAAAATACACGGTGATAATTGTTACATTCCTACTTTCCAATCAATTTTGCATTTTGGATGATTTTTGCTCAGAGAAATTCAATCGCAGAAGATGAATGGAGAGAGAGGGGCAGAATCTCCATTTGTGTAGTTACCCAGATGTAGTAGTCATTTTGTTTAAATGTTTGAGGACAAATTTGGTATTACACACGCTTTATTAAATTGATAAAATTCCTAGACAATTTATCTTACCCCACCCCCTGATCATTAATCATGCCGCGGTCAGATTCTTTCTAAAAAGCAACCCTGGCTGACCTTTAGTCTCGGGCTGTAAACTAGCAAACCAAACGGTAGACTATGTAGTATAAAACAATCAAGTCCAAACTAGGCCTTGGATGACAAATGTATCTCTCTTTTACCACTCTTGTTTCTCTTAATTCATTTGCTATACGGACTTGTGTATGTATGCATGGATTCAAAAGTAATGATATTTTATGTAAAATTTGTAAGGTGGAGGACATTTCGAAAAAAAAAAAATGTGAAAGTTATTGTAGGATATAAAATGTAATTGGTGTACGGTCATTTTACCGGAACGTCATGTTTAATATTTGACCACTTCGGCCAAATGCGATGCTAAGCGCACAATTACTTTGTCCATTCGGCTGAAGTGGCTGTGTATATAACTATTACGCCATAGCGCTACCCAATAATAAAGCATCATGAGAATTATGTGACAATAACCAGCTTCTTGACATTTAACAATTTTTGGGTGGTTAAATGCATCAAAACATATATGGAATATCTTCCTTCTTAAAATAAATTAAACAGAACGCCAACAAAAAAACTCAAAAGCTTTTTGGCTCTAATCTTCCATGAATCAATTTGTTTTAGGATTAAAAATCCTCAAAAATTGGCCTAAACCTTATTTCCTGTGGAAGTTTGATGTTGTCAACCCTAATCAATGTTGTGGGAATAATCCAATTCTTTTCCCTGAGCAAGAGTCGATAACCACACAGTATAAAAGAATAAACTTGAAGGAATATCAATTTATACGACCAAAATAGATGCCTTCCGTTCGTTCCAACTCCAAGAGCAATTATCTTTTCCCGTGACAGACTCTCTTCACCGCACGAACAATATCATCCACCTGACAATATACATACCAAATGTCACACTTTTAACATTGAAATTATATATATCATATATTCTGTGATGCAAAGCATAATTGAGAAGGCAGGATGGAGGAAATATGATACTCCGTATCTGAATGGATATGATTTATTGATTTTCGAATTATGTCGTAGAAGAATAAACTCAAAAAAACAATGGTCACTTCCTCCCTTATAGCATTAACAGAATTAGGAATGTAAATGAGTTGAGTTGGTTCGTGAGCTACTCGTGCTTGACTCAGAGAAAACTCAAATTCGAGTCAAGCTACTCAAGTTTGGAGCTCAGTAATACTTATAAATAATATAAATATCTCTAATTCATTCAAGAAAAAGTGAAACACACACACACACACACTAACCTGTGGAAAAGCCATTCGCTCAAGATTTGCAGCGTAGGGCGTGGGAACATCAGCCCCAGCAATCCTCTCAATTCGTGCATCAAGATACTCAAAGCTATCTTCAACAACAGAAGCACTGAAGAAATAAAGATAATGATTAATATACATGAGGAAAACGAGGGGGGTGGGTAAGGTGGAAATGCAGTTATATAAAGAAGATTGACCAGATCTCAGCACCAACACCGTGTTGAGGGAATCCTTCTTCAGCAGTCACAAGCCTGTTTGTTTTCCTAACAGAAGCATTTATTGTAGCTCTGTCAAGAGGACGGATGGATCGAAGATTTATCACCTGCATATAACAAAAGGAAGCCCAGTAATAATTAAGGATCAAATTTAAAAGAATATTTAAAGGTATAAATGAGTTTCATTGAGTTACCTCAGCACTAATCCCTTCTTTAGCAAGAATATCAGCAGCCTATACATGTTCAAGTCATGACAAGAAGTTAAGAATACATCAAAATTGCAAATTCAAAATATAGCCCCTTGCTGATTCTAATTAAGTGTGGAATCAGTTTGATTTAGTCAAATTTCAGATGGGAAAAAAGGAAATTTAATGTTGGCAAGTGAATCAATTATGAATCTCCAGAATCTAAGAAACCATCCCTCCTTAAGATGGTGAACTGAAGGCCAAGAATACCAATGGAAAATTGGAAAAAAAATATTACATACGTAATTAAGCTTGTTTCTTTGCTAGATTTATTCAGAGATCTTAATATATAACTATCAATGGGTTTAGTGAAGAGGAAATCATATCATACAGATGAACAAATCATCTGCATTCATATTCACAGATAAATGACATACCTGAAGGGAAAAGCCAACCATTTTTGAAAAGGCAACGATGGTTACATCCTTTCCTTCACGTTCTACCTGTCATAAATTTTACGGGAAAGAAATTATTAATACTTAAAACACAAGGTGAAAGCATAATTTACTTTAAATGTACACAATGTACCTTAGCTTTGCCAATAGGAAGACAGAAGCTGGAATCAAGAGCTTCAGCCGAGACAGGAAACGACTCACCATATCTGAAAAGTTAGCCGACCAAGGAAAAGTAGACATAAATACAGATTAATACAAATCATGTACATGTATTGGAATTGAGCTAAAATCATCAGATAATACTACTTACAACAATTCATTTTCAAGAAACACAACAGGATCTGGATCTCTTATAGCTGCCTTAAGCAGGCCACGAGCATCTTCTGAAGAATACGGGGCTAATACTTTTAGTCCTGGACATGATGCAAACCATGCTGCATAGCACTGCACACGGTAGAAACGTAATTTGCAATCTGAGAAATATTGATGGTAACTGCAACAGTGTAACGCGTCTTGCGAATCCAAAATTTCATTTATCAGTTCATCACAAATCCAAAAGAGTCTCCAATTTTAAAACCAAAATGGAGCCCCTCTAAGGCTCTAAACAAGCTCATGGTGGGTGGGCTATGGTAAAATCAGATTAAGAGATGATGAACTACAGAACTTGTTGGGTGGGTTACATCTTGTTTTGTTTAATAAGCTTTATCATGTCTAGAGAAGAAAGTCATGACCCTAAAACAAATAATTAAAAATAAAAGTTAATAAAAGTCAAAATTAATACCTGTGAGTGTTGAGCACCCACACCAGCAGCGGCACCATTTGGACCTCTGAAAACAATTGGCACTGATATCTGACCCGCAGACATGTAATTTGATTTTGCCGCAGAATTTATAATGTGATCGATGGCCTGCAATATGCGTCTTAACTCTTAGTTACATCCAAAGCATTGCCTTTAGCCAATTAAATATGCATATAACGGACTCTTCATTGTCAGGAACTTTACTAAAGTAAAAATAGCATCCAAAAAATTATCCCTGGATTGCTCTTCCTTCCGACTCAGAGAAGGGGGTTGGATTTGGAGGTTGGGTAATTATCAATTGTCTGGGCATGCAATTACATAAATATGGATTGCCAATACAAATAGAACACTATATTAAAACAAGCAAAACAAGACGGCACACCGAATTCTTCAGTTTTTTACTTGCTCATGAACTGGCTATCAAAGCTAATTTTCATAGATCAAATCTACTTTTATAGAAAAACTATTTGTCTTAGAGGGAAAGTAGTTTCACCTTCAAAAGAAGGTGGCACAAAAGTGGCATTGTCCCATAAATAGTGGACAAAGGACAATCAAAAACCAAATTGTTAAGACAATAAAAACCACACAGAACAGTGCTTGCTATTCACCATAAAACTAATTAAGGGATGCTGGGTGTGGTGGTTTGGAAAATGGGAAAGGGAATGGAATGGAGAATGGCGATTGAACTAATATGGGTTTGATACTTTGATATCTCACTTGACCATAACCCTCAGATTGATGGGTGTAAGAAACTAATTAACATGCATGTTCTGGGCAGCAATCAAATGGAGCCTCAAAAAGAGGCCGGGAAATTGCATTAGTAGAAAGACGAAGCTAAAATATCACACTAAGAGAAAGGAGTCAGACCTGCATCGAGAAGTTAAAAGTCATGAACTCTATTACAGGCCTTAGGCCATGATATGCAGCACCAACTCCAATTCCAGCAAATCCCGCCTACAAAAAATTTCACACAGTTGAGCATCGAACAGTTTGCCACTCAATTAAAACAAAAATTAAATCACAAGTATAGGACAAAAACCAACCTCAGTAATAGGTGTATCACGAACCCTGTCAGGGCCATATTTGTCCAGAAGCCCTTTGGTAATCTGGTACATTATGTGGTAAATCAAGAACTAGGTTGCAACACAAATTTCATTAAAATTGAGGTGATGATTGAACGTGCACATACCTTATATGCACCCTGATATTCACCAACCTATATAACAGTATTAAAAAGTCAGCAAGTAAAATGGAACAGAAGAAGAAAAACACCAACATGAATACAGTCTTTTCCTCTCATAACCCCAAATAAAAAAATTATGATACCTCTTCACCCATTATAAAGACTTTGGGATCAGCAGACATTTCTTCGTCAAGTGCAGAATTTAAAGCATCACGCACTGTCATCTGCAACAAATGGTGATAGGGATATAATTCACCATGTGTAGCACATAGTACACATAACTTGTAACTGTTTAATCACATAAAACTAGAATAACCATAGCCGACCAATTAAGCACCTCACATGAATAGTTACATGAAAATCTGATTTCTAGTCCACAACATCCTGATATGTTGTGATTCATTTTCAGTCATATCAAACGGTTTCTACACGTGAATTGTCAATGCTTCATCAAACACACTATATCTAACCAAGTAGAGACTCTCCTTACCTGCTTAGCAGAGGAAGAGAAGGCCCTCAAGGCTCGAATTCCTTGCTCCAAACCCTTTCAAGCGAAAACAAAGGGTTAATAGCCAAATCAAAGCCAAAATTAAAATTAAACAAAACAAAATAATTGTCCTTGAGATGCTACACATCTATCATTCAGTATTCCCTTTCCTTCACACACATCCACACCTTATGCACACGCACATCTAAATACTCCTTGCAACATTGATATTACTATAACTCATTAAAAATGAAAGAAATCGGCATATTACCGAAGCATGATTGAGTTTGGCGGCCGCTCTTTGCCTTATAATCCCCAACATCTCTTCACCTCTTTAAATCAAATACCTGATTACATCAAAACACAAACATCCATAAGTACAGAAATCAGATCTCCACTCGCGAATCTCGAAACACAGAAATATACCTACCAACACCTAGATGCTGCTGAGTATCAGCACAAGGCCCAAAATAGATTGGGGAAAAAAGGATTTCGGGAAACGAATCAAGCTGGTCTTTTCCCCTGGATGCGACGCCGTTGGGGAGATTTGGATGCGATGCTGATGTATTATTCTCTCTCTCTTTCTCGCTGTCGTGCCTTTTTGTAATGGAGAGTGGGAGAGAAGAGAAGTATTCGCGTGCAACGAGTTCTTTGTTTGGCGGCCGGGTCAGCGGATGATATGCTTTGAAGTGTTGTACCTTCAATAATTACCCCAAGTCGCAAATACAGCAGAGTTCACCACTCATATCTCAAAAATTTTAATGGAACGTTGAAGTTGAAGGGTAATTTTATAATTTTTTATAAATAAAGTAAATAATTAGATTAATTTTATAATTTTTTATAAATAAAGTAAATAATTAGATTGAATGTAAAATAATGACATTTTATATAAAAATTTGAATATTGTAAAGATACGATTTTAGGAAGGGCTCCACGCAAAACCAAAGATACTGTATTTTGCTTGTACAATGTTAAAAATATGTTGTACAACAAGTTAAAACTTTTAAAATGGGTTTACGGGGTGAGTCGGTTTATAGTCCACCTCAACCCATTATTTTACGGATTTTGGCGGATTGGTCCATGATGGGGACGGGATGAAAAATACTCAACCCAATTCAATCCATGACAGATTGCGACCTAGCTCACAAACTTTTTCATTATATGTTTTTTTTTATTATTCACATGTATTATTATACTCCAATAAATTTTAAATAATATATAAATAATTACTAAAAATAAAAATAAGATCACGGCTAAACAAACCCCTGATTCTACTATACACACCCCAAAACTTCAATTACTATACACACCCCCATAAAATATAATTATTTAAAAAAAATTAATACTCACACCTCAATTTAGAAAATTATAATTCAATTCTAAAAAAAATTTATAAAAAAATCATTCTCCACTGACGGAACGGAAGAAACGAGGTGAAATAAAAAAGAAAAAGAAAAAAGTGAGTTCAAGTTTGAAAGAAGGAGTTCCAACCATACATATTTGACATTTAGAGCTTTCTACCGAACAAAATGAGTAAATTTGATACGCTTAATCTCCCTTTTTAGGCAATTTCGTTAGTTTTTATCAAAATCTTGAATTTTGATTTTTTTTTTTTTATTTGTAAAATTTTGAAATATCTTGAATTCAATTTTTTTTTTCTTGAAGAATAGTCGGGGCCTAAAAATAAAGTACAAATAATTTTGAATAATCTTTGATTAAATCCACGCACGCAGTTGATGCGAATAATTTTAATCTCTTATAATAAAAAAGTAGACCTTAAATATAATTTTTTTATTTAATCGACAAATCAAGTGAACTAAAATGTAAATCTTCGAATTGTTTAAATTCTTATTGGCAATTAATGGGAAGAGAATCAATATACAATATGCAACGAAAATTTAATTGACAAATCAATATAATTATCAGTAGCAAATGTCAATTTGTGAATACACGTCTCACCATACACTCTTTCGGTCAACTCATGATAATTATGCATTTATAAAGAGTTTTTTTTTTTTATTATATGTTAATTATCAATTCTCCCTCGGAGTCCTATGAATACGTTGGCGACATTGGTGTATTCTTATTATCAAATCTCAATTTTGTTTAGTAGGAGTATAATTTTTTTTATTTAAAATTGAATACATAAATTTCTAATTATCAAATCTTTACTCAGAGTTCAACTTTAAAAAAAATTGTGGGTTACTTCTTCATTCAACCTTAAAAAAATATATAAAAAAAAAAAAAAAATTATGGTCCAACCCGCCAAAATCCACGACCTATGTAGTCTGGTCCATATAGGCCCATCTTTTAAACGGACTTATATTACTCAACCCCCCTTTTTAAATGTGGGCCCACCCCGGCCCAACAGGTCTAGCTCATTTTGACGGGTCTACGACTTGTTGGTTTATAGATTACCAACAATGGCTTACAAATAATTTAGACGAAAATAAAAAGACAGTAATTGAAATTACAAAGTCTTCGAATTCTTCAATTTTCCAAAAGAGGCAGCTTCCTTGTTTGAGCAGCTTCTTAGAAAAGCAGGTCCAGAAAGGGAAGAAACAACACTGTAGAAACAGAAAAATTAGGGAAAAGAGCCGAGTCAAGGTGATACCTTTTCCCGTAAAACAAACACGTCCCGACTAGTGTTCACGGAGTGACGAGTTGCTTCGAAAGGTAAAACGGCTTCCTCTTTGCACGAGCAACACCACAGCGCACAAAGCTCCAGCGAACAGAAACACGTTAGAATCGGATTGCACTCTAAAATGCTATGCAGAATGCTGAAAATAGTGTATGCAATTTTCTGGAAAAACTCAGGTGAATTTTGTTGTATGCAAAAGTAAGTTTTTCCCAAAACCATTCTTAAACTTCCACGCAATTAAGACAATCACATTTCAAATTCAAATTCAAAAGTCAACTTCCGCTTGACTTCCATAGACTTGGGCTGCCTAAATCCGTGTGGGTCGAGGCCCACATTTTTAGAACCTCAAAAAGATAGAGGGGCCCCAGGCCCAAGCCCAAAGTCCACCCAAAGTCCAATTGCCAAGATCCAAGGCCAAGGCCCACGGACCCGGCGCGGCTCGGCACGGACGGGCGGGCGGGCGGCGCGCGCGCGTGCGTGTGGCTAATTGAATGGTTCAATAGTCACTACAATTTGAACATTCTTAACTAACTCCTATTAATAAGAAGGTAGTTAATTCTCTCATTTATCAATGTGGGATAGTTATTAGCACTACTCCCAATGCATCACTTTGTCTTAAACTTCGTACATTAATTTCTCACTCACCGAAATTCGGTTTTGAGATTTTAAATATACTACGATCATCTACTCGGAGAGTAGAACGATCCTACAATATTTAATTCTTCGGAAATTAAATATTCATACCCTCAAATAATTGATTAATTAAAATCAATTAAATATTAAGAAATTGAATAAAAACCCAATTTCTCCAACAATCCCCCACATGAGTGGAAATTACTACCCATAATCATGCAGACTCGCAATCCAGTTCAATTGAGACACTGTTGCATCCGGAAAGGTGGCTTGTGACCTTGAACCTTCCGTAGTCAAACATCATCGAGTACACTGGCGGCTTAGTGGACGCGATGCCTTGAACTACTCCTCCTTAGTGTGTACCGAGACAACGGTGCTGACACAACAACATCTCAAACGTGTTTCGTTCTCACGTTTTTGTCCATTTCGGCCATGGACACCCTTTGAATTCATAAGTGCATTTCGTGAAGCGGCCCCACTTCTCACTTATATAGGTGGACTCCCATATTGAGTATCCCGCAATACTCTACCTCCCGGAGGTCTTTGGGAACCATTAAAAGTCATAGACTTAGCCTTACCACAAATCTTACGGGACAACACTTGGTGTTGTGCTTTTCTAAGGAATGGTTTGAATATCCAAGTGTTCCAATTCAACATTCACAGCTTAGTTTTCCCATTGAACCAAGTTCTTGGGATCTCCAGTCAACATGGTTGGGTTACCACTGTTTCAGTTGTTATTTTGTGGGTTTTAGACCTATTCCTTCTAGCAACTTATTCATCTGATCTCGGTTTATTCCTTTCGTAAGCGGATCCGCTATATTGTCTTTTGACCTTACATAGTCAATTGACATCACACCACTCGAAATCAGATGTCTAACAGAGTTATGTCGACGACGTATGTGTCTCGACTTTCCGTTATACATGTCGTTCAAAGCCCTGCCAATTGTGGCTTGACAGTCACAGTGTACCATCACAGTAGCCACGGGTTTGTTCCAACATGGAATGTCCTCGAGGAAATTTCGAAGCCACTCGGCTTCTTCACCAGCTTTATCCAAAGCTATGAATTCTGATTCCATCGTGGACCGGGCAATACACGTCTGCTTCGTTGATCTCCACGATACAGCAACACCTCCAATAGTGAACACATATCCACTAGTGGAAAATGACTCATTCGTGTCAGAGATCCAATTGGCGTCACTGTACCCTTCAAGTACCGCCGGAAACCTTGTGTAATGAAGCCCGTAGTCAATGGTGTACTTTAAGTACCTAAGGACCCTTCTAAGAGCCTTCCAGTGCTCTTTATTTGGATTGCTAGTGAATCTACTCAACTTGTTCACTGCACAGGCAAGATCCGGGCGTGTACAGTTTGTAATGTACATCACACTTCCAATGATTCTTGCATATTCAAGTTGTGCAACCGGATCGCCTCGATTCTTGCTCAAGTGTACATTGAGCTCCATGGGCGTCTTGGCAGGTGGATCATTAAAGGCATTGAATTTCTTTAACACACTCTCAACATAGTGAGATTGTGTCAAGTAGATTCCATTAGACTTTCTCTCGATCTTGATTCCTAGAATCACATCAGCCAATCCCATGTCTTTCATGTCAAAACTACGTTTTAACATAGCTTTTGTTTCCATGATCATGGCATTGCTGCTGCCCATGATCAACATGTCGTCCACATAAAGACACATGATAACAAATCCTTTTGATGTATTTTTCACATACACACATTTGTCACATTCGTTTATCTTGAAACCATTGGACAACATAGTTTCATCAAACTTCAGATGCCACTGTTTTGGAGCTTGTTTGAGTCCATACAGTGAACGAACGAGTCTACACACCTTTTTCTCGTTGCCAGGTGCTATAAACCCTTCAGGTTGATCCATGTATATTTCTTCAACTAATTCCCCATTCAAGAACGCAGTCTTGACATCCATTTGGTGAATCTCGAGATTGTGCAAAGCAGCAATCGCAATTAACACACGAATGGATGTAATCCTCGTTACTGGGGAGTAAGTATCAAAGAAATCATACCCTTCTTTTTGTCTAAAGCCCTTTGCTACCAAACGGGCTTTGTACTTGTCAATTGATCCATCTGCTTTATATTTTCTTCTAAGGATCCACTTGCATCCTAAGGTCTTACAACCTCTAGGGAGATCAACCAACTCCCACGTATTGTTCTGCAGAATAGAATCAAATTCGCTATTGATAGCTTCTTGCCAGAATGATGCATCTGGTCTTGACAGAGCTTCCTTGATAGACTTAGGTTCATCTTCAACCACAAAGGTGATGAAGTCAGGACCGTAAGTTTTTGCAATTTTTGCTCTTTTGCTGCGTCTAGGTTCTTCATGCTCTTGAGCTGAAGAACTAACAGCATCTGCTTCTACGTGAGCCCTCTTATTTTCAGGTCTCACCTCATCTTTATCTTTATTAGGAAAGATATTTTCAAAGAATATTGCATTCCTTGATTCTATCATAGTGCCTTCTGACATGTCAGGTATTTCTGATTTGTGAATCAGAAACCTATAGGCACTACTGTTGAGTGCATATCCTACAAAGATACAATCGACCGTTTTAGGGCCAATTCTAACTTGTTTAGGAGCAGGCACTTCAACCTTTGCAAGACACCCCCACACTTTGAGGTACTTGTAGGATGGTTTCCGCTTTTTCCACATTTCATAAGGTGTCAGATCCTTTGTTTTGTGTGGAATTTTGTTCAAAATGTGGTTAGCCGATAGTATAGCTCCCCCCCACAGATTCTGCGGTAAACCCGAGCTGATTAACATTGCGTTCATCATCTCCTTTAGTGTTCGGTTCTTTCTCTCCGCAACACCATTAGACTGAGGTGAGTAAGGGGCAGTAGTTTGATGTATGATGCCAGACTCAGCACATAACTGTTCAAAAGGTGCTACGTATTCCCCACCTCTATCACTTCGAATCACCTTAATTCGAGTGCTAAGTTGATTTTCTACTTCATTCTTGTAAAGTTTAAAAGCTTCAATAGCTTCATCTTTACTTCGCAAGAGATAAACGTAGCAAAATCTTGTGCAATCATCAATAAAAGTAATGAAATACTTTTTGCCACCTCTAGTTTGCACAAACTTTAAATCACACACATCAGTGTGGATTAAGTCTAGAGGAGCAGTGTCCCTTTCCACAGAAGTAAATGGCAACTTTGTCATTTTAGCTTCAACACATATCTCACACTTTTTAGGTGTTTCAATATTGTTCATTTTAAGTAAATCAAGATTTACTAAACGCTTTATAGATTTTAGATTTACATGTCCTAATCTTAAATGCCATAAAGAGGAACACTCCACGATGTAAGAGGAAGTAGAAACGTTTTCATTGATAACTTTCTTGCCTTTACGGCTTACAACCATTACACTCATTTTGAACAGACCATTCTCGAGATAACCTCGACCAAGGAACTGTCCAAACTTGCTAAGTACAACTTTATCAGACTCAAAAACTAGTTTAAACTGATGACTAACTAGAAGAGAGCCGGAGATCAGATTCTTGCGGATGTCCGGGACATGCAGCACATCCTTCAGCTTGAGCTCTTTGCCAGAAGTGAGCTTGAGCACAACAGTTCCAACACCAGCCACATCAGACGAGGCATGGTTTTCCATATGGAGCTTTTTCCCATCAGCAGGAGCATAAGTCGAGAAGACACTCTTCTCGGAACAAACATGGCAAGTAGCACCGGTATCCACGAACCATTCCTTTGGATTGTCAACCATGTTGGTCTCAAACACAACAGCAGACATATCAATTTCAGTGAGATTATGTTGTGCCACATTAGCACTTGATTGTCCTCCCTTACCCTTGTTTTTATCAACTTTCTTAGAGACGCGACAATCAGTTGCTTTGTGGCCCGGTTTTTCACACTTGTAGCAATTACCATTAAATTTGGGTTTTGCAGGAACATGTGCTTTACCTTTGTCATTAGGCCTTTTCCGTTTTTTAGACGATTCACCACGTTCCATTAAATTTGCCTTTGCCTCAACCGAGACTTGATTTGATTTACCGTCCATCCTTTTATTATCTTCTTCAATTCGAAGTTTGACGATCAAATCTTCTAGGCTCATTTCCTTTCGCTTGTGTTTGAGATAACTTTTAAAATCCTTCCAAGAAGGTGGTAGTTTCTCAATCACTGCGGCTACTTGGAAAGCGTCCGGAAGGACCATACCCTCCGCGAGGATATCATGTAGGATTAACTGAAATTTTTGAACTTGTTCAACGACAGATTTACCATCTACCATTTTGAAGTCCAAAAATCTCGCCACCACGAACTTCTTAGTTCCGGCATCCTCGGTTTTGTACTTTCGTTCCAAAGACTCCCACAGTTCTTTGGCAGTACGAACCGGTTGGTACACGTTATACAACGCGTCAACTAGTCCTCCAAGGACGTAGTTCCGACACAAGAAATCGCCATGAGACCATTGGTCAAATGCGACCCTCCTAGCATTATCCGTTTCACTTTCAGCGACAACGGGCGGATCCTCCCGGAGGAACCTTGCTAGGTGAAGTGTCGTGAGGTAAAACAACATCTTTTGTTGCCACCTCTTAAAATCAGTACCCGAGAACTTCTCGGGTTTTTCCCCATGCACCATGAAATTGCGAGTTTCAGAGGGTGGAAAAAACATGGGGGGTAAAAACGTGTTATTTGGGACAACGTTTGGAGTTGGGTTCGAGGTGTTCTCAACCAGGGTATTGTCGATAGGGGTGTTATCGGAGCCATTTCCGTCAGATGCCATTGTGGTATCTTTTTTTTTTTTTTTTTTTTTCTCGTGTTTGTTTTACGATTGTTGGTTTATAGATTACCAACAATGGCTTACAAATAATTTAGACGAAAATAAAAAGACAGTAATTGAAATTACAAAGTCTTCGAATTCTTCAATTTTCCAAAAGAGGCAGCTTCCTTGTTTGAGCAGCTTCTTAGAAAGGCAGGTCCAGAAAGTGAAGAAACAACACTGTAGAAACAGAAAAATTAGGGAAAAGAGCCGAGTCAAGGTGATACCTTTTCCCGTAAAACAAACACGTCCCGGCTAGTGTTCACGGAGTGACGAGTTGCTTCGAAAGGTAAAATGGCTTCCTCTTTGCACGAGCAACACCACAACGCACAAAGCTCCAGCGAACAGAAACACGTTAGAACCGGATTGCACTCTAAAATGCTATGCAGAATGCTGAAAATAGTGTATGCAATTTTCTGGAAAAACTCAGGTGAATTTTGTTGTATGCAAAAGTAAGTTTTTCCCAAAACCATGCACTCCTATTTATAGGCAGTGTCACCCAGGTGTGGAACAGGCGGGTATTTAAGGCAGTAACGGCTGGTCACATTAATATGGCAGTTTCAGGAATGGTAACTTCCCATTCTTAATACTCCAGCACATTAATATGGCAGTTTCCGGAATGGTAACTCTCATTCTTAATACCCAGCACTTAATATGGCAGTTTCAGAATGGTAACTTCCCATTCTTAAACTTCCACGCAATTAAGACAATCACATTTCAAATTCAAATTCAGAAGTCAACTTCCGCTTGACTTCCATAGACTTGGGCTGCCTAAATCCGTGTGGGTCGAGGCCCACATTTTTAGAACCTAATACCCAGCACTTAATATGACAGTTTCAGAAGACTTTGGCTGCCTAAATCCGTGTGGGTCGAGGCCCACATTTTTAGAACCTCAAAAAGATAGAGGGGCCCCAGGCCCAAGCCCAAAGCCACGGCCCAGGCCCACGGACCCGGACCCGGCTCGGCTCGGCACGGCCGGACAGGCGGCGCGCGCGTGCGTGTGTCTAATTGAATGGTTCAATAGTCACTACAATTTGAACATTCTTAACTAACTCCTATTAATAAGGAGGTAGTTAATTCTCTCATTTATCAATGTGGGATAGTTATTAGCACTACTCCCAATGCATCACTTTGTCTTAAACTTCGTACATTAATTTCTCACTCACCGAAATTCGGTTTTGAGATTTTAAATATACTACGATCATCTACTCTGAGAGTAGAACGATCCTACAATATTTAATTCTTCGAAAATTAAATATTCATACCCTCAAATAATTGATTAATTAAAATCAATTAAATATTAAGAAATTGAATAAAAACCCAATTTCTCCAACACGACTCTACAACAAGGACATGCAATTTGTGCAACTTTAAGTTTTTGACCCTCAAAGTTGCCCAAAAATTAAGTTTTTGTTGCTCCCTTTGAATATATTTTGACATTATAATAACACATTTGATCTTAAAGTAAGACAATACATTAAAGCGAAAAAATATATTTTAATTAACTTTGACTTGCGTTGATCAACGCTTAATCCAACAATTTACTCAAATTTGTTTTAATTAACTATATTTATTGTGAAATATATATAAGTTTTTTGTATGAAATATAATATGGGAATAATGGGATGCAAGTATGCAACACATATGCTTATTCACAACAACAAAAAAATTGAAATGCATATTTTTAGATTTTGATTGTGAAACTGGTTGCATATAAATAAATAACTTGCAAATTAGTAAACACAAACTTGTGGTGTTGCACAACCACAAATATGTACCAAACCTTAAAATTTCATGCAGAATTACATGTGAACTCTACATTTTCCTATACAAAAATATTATTACAAGTAGAAGAACAATTTATCTACGGTCAAGAAAAGTTGAATAATCACTGTGCCAGAATCGTCGAAAGACAATAGGGATTAATAATGTTATGATCCACTATTAGATCGAAGCGATTCCTCTGTTTCACTTTTCGTGCTCTACCCTGTTGAATTTTTAACACGTGTCGTTCCCTAATATTATAGGGTGTTAATTATATTTTAATATGACACATGTCAATTATCCCTATAGTGAAATAAAATATGGAACACCAAAATTGAAACAAGTGATTTCATTCCCTATTGGATACTGTATTTTCGACGAGAATATGGTGCTAGTGGTGGTCATGGTGGCGAGTGGAGGACGAGTGATTGTAGCGCAATTTCACGCTCAATAGTTTCTTGACAGCCGCTTGTCCTCCCTTTGGCATCACTTTTTTAAAACTCCTCCGTCGTACTCTTTTCACTTGCTTTTTCTCATCATTATAATTCTCCTGCATAACAAAATTTAAACACATATTTGTTTGACACTTTGATGGATAATTGTCTTTCCAATTTTTTTTAGGTAATGTCATTTTTTCTATGTGAGAGGTTGAAGAAAGAAATGAAATTTTAGAATTTGGAATGTGAGGGAATGTAAGTGTAATGCATGTAATATGGATTGCTAAAAGGCCAACAACAATATTTTACGGGTCAAATGATCATATTTGATATATTTTTCATAGGGCTTTATCAAATTGGACTGGTTGTACTAGGCAATTTTAACTTGACCAACATAGTAAAAATGTTATGTAGTGCACAACATGATAGCATGGAACATCGATTAGATTTTCTAGAAACTATCAGGCCCGGTCCTAATGTAAAGCCAACGAGGCGATCGATTCAGGCCCAAGAATATTTCAATTCTTTAGGGGTCCACACTTGCTTTTTCTCATCATTATATCTTAGAGTGACCAATTTGCTATCATTTTCATCGAAATGTTGAGATTTCAGACAAATAGTTCAATTTACATTCTTTAAATTTGAAAATTAAAAATCTCATTATAATTAAAAATTACTCGTATAAAAAATAAAAATAAAATCTAAAATTATCTAAATAAAAAATTCTAAAAATTTCATTAAATTTTCTAAAAATTATAATAATTACATTAAAAATCTGAAAAATCTCTTAATTAAAAATTATAAATTCTAAAATGTGTAAAAAAATTTATATATTGTTAGTCCTTTAAAATTTATATATTGTTAGTCCTCTAAAAATTGTTTTACATTATGTTTCATAAGTTCGTATAGAATAAAAAATATGAAGGGACGAGACCTTTTTTTTAAAGTTGGATTCAGGCCCAAATATTTCTAGGACCGGCCCTGAAAACTACACTATCAATCTACCGTTTTTATTATTTGGTAATCGAAGTGTAATATTTTGAACAAAATATTACCCCCTCCGTCCCACAAAGATAGCCACATTTGACTTTACACACATATTAAGAAAAATCATTAAATGTAGTCAAATTTAGCTAATGTGACAATTTTGTCCTTAAAATCTCAAACTCCAAAATATGCTAAATCTTAATTACTCTTATTAATTATGGGTAAAATTGATAATTAAGCATTTAATACTAAAATAAAAGAGGAAATGTGGAACATCCAAAAAAAGGGAATATGTGACTATTTTTATGGGACGGATGGAGTACATGGCTGAAAAGATAGAGCAAATGAAAGGATGAACGTGTCATTCACTTTCCCCTGCTTAGTATAAAAATGGAAGTACATTTTTTAACACATAAAATGCAAATCGATCCACAAATGCATACGATCATAAAAGAAAATGTGTATTACTGTAAAAACAAATATATGTTACTTATTTGTCATTACAATATCACACATTTTCCATTATAGTAATACAAATTTGAAAGAATTTTTTTTGTTTGACCATTGAAAATTTTTGTTTGACCCACCTGACATAGTTTCGATCCACAAATTTTCAGTTTTTTTTTTTTAATTTATGCTAATATTGCATTTAAGTTTGTTTATGTATGATTTCGCAAAAACTACCCAGAATAATCTGTAGTGTTCTTGTTGAGCACTCTTATCGGGATTAAAAACGAATTTGCTACCTAGTTGAACAAGCTCATTTCGTAAATTTTAAAATGTTGTAACTTTATTTGCAATCAATTTAAATACACAATTTCTACGTATGCACATACCTTAGATATCGTATCATCACCATCATCATCATTATCATTGGGCATCGTGCTTTTGATTTTATAATTCTTTCCTGCATTTTTTATTAGCAAAACATGCATGATTGGTGTACATCTAATTAATCAAATTAGAATGATAATGATGCATGTTAGAAAAAATTAATTAAGTAATTCAATTAACATACCAAGATCATTGACATCATCATCCTTACAAAAATATCGAAAAGAGGGTGACCCGGGAAATGCTCCCTGCCCGATCTTTCTCTCATCTTCGTCTTCATCCTCGTCCATGTTCACGTCCTCGCATGTATCTGCTAAGGCATCCTCAAACTCATCCCTTGACCCGGTTTGATTCTTTTGAAAACCGGCCTCTAATTCTAACTTTGGATTTCCATGCTTCTCCTCACATTTTCCACCAAAAACAATGTTCTTCTCTTCGGACAACGGGGTCCCATATTTTTGGGAGGGCGAACAACTTTCGTCTTCATCACTCTCATGGGGGCGGCGCGAGGGGAGCCTAGGCGGAAACACCGCGGTCCCGCCTATCCGTGAACTACCGCACCCCATCAATTAATTAATAGATAATTTTGTGATTTTTGAAAAGGTGTAATTGAATGATGCATATGCATGGAATAATTTTTAGGAGAAGCAGGGCCAAAATTAGAAAATCAATAAATAGATTAAGGGGGTTTTTCCCCCTTGCTAAAAATGATTTGGCCTGGGAAGGTTGATATGCTCTATTGTGATACATTTTTTCAAGAATTTTGTTTTTTTGTAATTTTCAATGACATGCATGGTTTAGTTGAAGTTTACCAAGATATTTTGGATGGTCAATTTTTTTAGTGGTAAAATTCTGCAACAACATGCTAATATTTAGGAGAATGAACAGCTGCAGATTTTTTGCTATATATTAGAAAGAAAAGTACGTTAATTGAATATAATTATGTTGGTAATTAAAAAAAGGAACTCACGGTCACAAAATTTGTGGAAAGATTAGTCCAAAATAGATGGGTAATTGAACTCAAGCTAGATACATGCATATCTACTCAGGCCTAAATAAAATTCTACCAAGCACGTTAAAGTACATTCGATTGATTGTATGCCTATCAATACACATAATTTGTAATTCAATCTAAAATAATTGAGATATTCAAGTTTAACTATAGATATTTCAACATATCCTTATGATTTATTACAAAAACATATGCATGAGATCAATATTTAAATTTTTGCAGTTTTGAAATACTTTTAAAGATTAAAATTTAAAAGCATCATGTAAAAGTATTCCGGTTCATTTTTGGACTTGGACACAAAGTAACCATATGTAATTAATCAAATTATTTCGATATTGTGAATTTAATTACTACAAAAAGGCATTTAATTCCAACTAATGGAAAAATGTTTGTGTATTCTCAATTACTCCACGAGTTTATTTTTAATTTTTTTTATTATTCTTTAAATAATCTAGATTTAATAACGCCCGCAGTTATTCTTAATATTAATTAACAACCACCTTTTGCAATCGAGAAATGGTCCTTTTGCTTATGCAATTAGGATTATAATGGTTTAAAGATACTACAAAATACTACTAATTAATATACATGGCTTGAAATTAAACACAAACAATTAATCATAAACATATTGAGGAACCCTACATATGATTCCAAAATGTTTGTAATTAAGTTGATGAGACTTCAGAAAAAATACTAGAATCAGAATGTGGGGAAGATGATGAAGCCGAAGAAGAATCTGTGTCACTCATATAATCATTTTCTTCGTCTTCGTCGTCATCAACTTTTGTTATCGTCGAACTACTTCTCTTAAAAAATATACGGCACAAACTCCATTCACCAATTCGGATCAAAGAGGCCTGAAAATATATATAATGCAAACAATTAATTGGTTAGCATGAACAATTAAATCTATGTCCATCAGTCCATTAATCGGGTATGCATTTTTTTTCTTTATAGTTAATTGGGGGAAAAAAATACTGATCATATACAGAATGTAGTTAGAAAAAAACATATATTTCGAAAATGTCATTCTCTTAAATTGCAATTTAGTTTTTTTTTTTTTTTTTTAATATATATGTCTACTCTTTATATACACTACTATAATTTACCTTGGAATTATTATTATATTGGTGAATATTAGAATGATTTGGATTTGGTGTAAGGGCAATCCAGAATTGGTGCATCATCCAATCGGTTCTAACACATGAATTTTTGTCCCCTCCTAATTTGTAGAATACGAGGGTTTTTCGGATCCCCACAATCGGCATTTTCTCGGAACAAATTATTCTTTTCACTGAACCAATTGCCTTCCAAAAACCACCACTCCCCATACCTCCTGCACCTGCTGTTTCATTTTTCTTACTAAAAAAATACTTCTCCTGCACATCACATTCATCACCTGCACACATATAGATGATCGAATTACTACAACAAAAGTGACATGTAATAATAGAAATATTATAATCCCGTCATGCATTTTTATTTATTTAAAAGTCTTTAATGACAGGAAATTGAAAATAGTGACAGTAACGAACCTGGAAGTTGCCATGGAGCAAAGGAGAAAACGTCGATTTCTGGGATAATTTGAGCGGGCAAAGGATGTGAAAACGTTTTACGCGATAAGTATTGGAAGACGATCTCGTCGTCCGTGGGTTGGAATCGAAATCCAGGAGGTAATTTGCTCACTCCATCTCTAACAAAATTCATCTTCTCCATATGGACCCTGGAAAATTAATATAAGCAATAATCCTAGCTAAAGGAAAGAATATATATATATAGTTGTCAGTAACTTTGCATGGAAGATATAGTCTTAAATTTGGAGCTCTTTATATAGATGGAATATATGACTCCAAAAGTATACATATGCTATAGACTTTTATAACTTAATTGCATTTTTTATTTAAAAAAACACGACTTTAACATCTATTTTTCAATTAAATCAAAAGTCATGATTTTTGCGTCAATAAGCCTACTGTATAATGTGTTGTTATTTGGCCAACCAGTTTCTTTTTCGTTAAGCAACTGCATGCTTTTGGAAAGAGGTAGAGCATTATTGTTAATATTTTTTCAAGAACAAATATAAAAGGTAGTATTATTAATTAATATTTTTTTGTGATGAAAAGGCTGATTTCCAACATTTCAAACTCTCTGCATTTTTTGTTTGATTAGTTATGTAACTTATGGATTAGCTTTCTTATCAATCACTTTAAATTATGGATTCATGACATCTAAAGTTCACTGCTGAGATTCATATATATGTAATAAAGGGTGAAATCTGATACCCTGCCGCTTCTTTAATAATTTATTGGTATAATTAAATTTGAATATTTGAGAGCAAAAAAAAACAAAGAATAAAAAAGTTAAATGCTTTTTTGGAAAGTAAAACATTGAAAAGATGAAAGGGAATTGGAGGAGGAAATTGACTTGAATGGATTTGTTCTTTCCTTCATGGAGAAGAAGTAGCTTTTCTTCATGCATTTTTAAAGTCATAAAGTCAGCTCACTAATCAAACCACATGTATACCAACTTATACCATATATATTAATTCACTACAAATTATTTTTTATTTGGCCAAACAATATGAAAATTCGGTATGGTTTAGTATATGGTATGCATTTTTTTCATATTAAAATTTCGGTATACCAATTTTTATAATACAATATCACTATCGATTTTCAAAATGTCGAGATTTTTGATATGGTATCAATTTGCTTCGACAGATATACCGTACCGAATCATTTATATATATTATCGTCGTATTCAGTTCCCAATTAAACAAAAAGTCGTACCAGCGGAAACATTAGTTTAGTGGTGATATTTATACTGTATATACATGCATACATATGTAGGGTATACATATTTGATACATTCCAAAAGGCCATTAATTCACTTGAGTTTAATGAAAAATAATTGTTTGGCCAAAATAGTGTTTTGGAATTGATCCATAACAACTAGTAATGCTACTTTATAGTATGAGGATAAATACTTTTAAATGAAATTATTAATACTGATATATTATTAATATGCTTTAATAAAATAACTTATACTATTATTTAAAATAGATACAAAATTATTAAGATTTGAGATTTATATATACGTCCCCCTATAAACTAATAGGGAGTTTAAGTTTGCCGAGTGTCAAGATGTGGTTAATTTTGATGATGTGTCTTATGGAGAATAATTATATTACAGGTGTCATGACTCATGATTATGTTAAGTTAATATTTTTAGAATTTTGATGCGTATATTTATTATTGGTTAGAAAACATATGAGATGTTGATATCAAAATGAAAAGTTATGTCTAAAATTAAATTAAAATCAATTATGTTATTTTAACTACACTTTCTTTATATTGTTTTTATCTAAAAATATATTTAAACATTTTTTAAAGTATATTAATTAATTAATCAATGTTTTTTAAAATTATTTATAGGACTAGCTAAATTCAAATAAAAAAACACTTTAATCAGTATATTTTTTTATCGAAAACTATAATTTAATAAAATATTTAAAATAATTAATTATATAATAAAATTTAAAATTATAGAAAATAGATATTGTTATACGAAGTATTAAATTTTATTAATATATAGCTAAAAATATGAGAACTATTATTTACATTATTAAATAAAATATGAATACTGACTTTTACGAATAGTCCGCGTAATACGCGGGAATTCTATCTAGTGGAGTATATGACAAAGTATTGTATAAACTAGCTTCACATCGTGAAACTGGATACACTAAATCATATTATCGAACGATATTAGTTGTAAATTCTAAAGTTTACGTAACACTTAAATTATCTATAGTTATTACGTCGTGCGTAAAGCTAAAGTTATCATTTAAAGTACATAAATGTATTAGTATATAATGCTAAAGAGTATTATTTAAATTATTGAAATGTATTATTAGTAATACTAAAAATTATCATTTAAATAATTACAAATATATTAGTCTAAAATTGAGGAGTATCACTTGAACTAATGAGAAATGTTAATTACAATGCAAAAGAGTATCTTACAAGGCCAATTAAGTTTCATTTTGTTAAATGTATCCAGTTTATGGTGAAACTTGTTGACACTATACCAAGGTAGGACCCGGATAGATTCCATATCCACAATTAGTGGATTTTTAAGTTTTGCTTTTAATTTATAGTATTACCTTTTAATCATTAAGGTAATTAAATGGATTGATGACTGGATATAGTTGTCATGGCTATACTAAAAAAATTACTGGTTCATATAACTCATCACTCATTTTGTTTTGGTGAGCTTATCGACTTCGAATATTTAATAGGAATATTATTATTCTAAAAACTATTACTAGTATTATTGCTTGAAAATTTAAATATAATACCTTCTCTAATCCAATACATAGACTATCCTATTTTACAATTATAATTCTACAAGATATGTAAATTTAAATGAAAACGACATTAGAAATGATATCTTGGGAGGAAGTGAGATAGTTCAAGGGGTTAGAACACCACTACCTAGTTCTGAATTCAAGTTATGGGGTTCCAAAATTTTCAGATTTAAATTCACGAAATGCGACCCAATATATTTTGTGGTCCACATTTAAAAATGGTAATGTTAAAGTAAAAATGATACTAATATTTTTCATAAAAATGAATTTTTTACTTAAACATTATTATAGCTATTTACATAAATATTGTAAATTCAAGTTAAGAGAGACTATCTCACGGAATGAGAGTGAGACGAAGGTCCCACCCAAAATACAACTCTAAAATAAAATAATCCAGTCAGTTTTGTAGATGAGAAGCCCATTTTGTGAATCCTTAGACCAGCCCATTTAAAAGTGGAATATTATTAGGCCCAGGACCTGCCCATTTAAAACTGGAATATTATATGCGGTTTTGCTAGGGTTTTTCTTTTAGATTTCTTGTGAAACTGTTAATCACAATACTCTCTCGTCTCCAATGGATCCTTCATCGCTGGGTTCCCCTGAATTGCAGGATTTTATTAATGTACGTATATTTTTTATGATGATGTATCTGTTCAATTATCCGATGTGATTTTTAGATTTAATATGGGGATGGAAATACTGGATAGGTTTTTTACAGTTTTTTTTTTTTTAAATAATGTGAATAGTTAACGAGGAAATAATTTTAGGGGGTGCAGATGAGTTTATTCAGATCAAGTTTCTCTTTGTTTATGCGTTCTTATCGTATTGATGCATTGAATGTTACTGAAAAGCACCGTAGAGATTTTTTTGTAAGCAATGCGCCTGTATATCCTGTATTATCAAACAGTAGTTCTCTAAAATTGGATTGACTTGATGATTGAGGCTCGGTGTGTTGTGCTTAATTCTCATACAACCAGCACTATGTGATTGAAGCTTGATTGATAAAGAAATGTCCACTCCTTGATTTGAGCTTAATTATAAGCTTTATAGTTGGTCTAGGTGCTTTTACTGCTAGTGCTGCATAATTGAAACCTATCAGCCTTTTGTTTTAGGTATGACAAGCCTAATGTTGCCTATACTAAGGTTCTGACACTTTTAATGTATTGCACTTGGTCAATTCGATGCTATTAAACCGTGCTCTGGTTAGAAATCATAATAAAACATGCATATGTGGTGGTGGAGTCTATAGCAGCAGTTTAGACACTGTACAATTATGAGCCCATATTTATAACTTTTATTCTTACTATTATTCTAAATTTGTGTGTGGTTATCCAGCTGCTCAAAAATTAAAATTATACTATACCAGTATTATAAAGTATAAAGTTAAGGACCCTTGAATGTAAGCCATGACTAGTTAACCTTTTGTTTATACCTTTATGGAGTCCTTTAAGACCTAATCAATTGTAGTATCACTACTGCAGCAATTATCAGGAACAATAAATAGAAATTTTTACAAAGTGAACCACTAAGGACTCAAGACTTAGGCTCTGGATTTGTTTTGGGTTTGGGAGAGTGTTTTTGGTGTAAGAATTATATATATAAAGAAGCATATTGACAAGTGTGATGTATCAGTAGGAAATGTGTTTGAGGATGAAAATGATGCACCATTGGAAACATCTGATTAATACTTTTAAGGATTTTGGGAGGCAGCATTCAATCTATTGCTCGCTGTAAGAAAACTGCAATAGATTTTAATGCTCCAACAGATATATGAGGACTATTCTCTAGGAAAGATATCTCGTTTTTATGTTCATTCCATCTTTTTCAGTTCATATGAGTTCTTTCACTAGACGTTGCCTTTGTTTTTTATTGTTGATTTTGACATGACAGCAAGAAAAGCAGAAAGCTATGGTGAATGAAATGATTGGAAAGCTTACATCTGCTTGCTGGGACAAATGCATCACGGGAACTCCAGGCAGCAAGTTCAGTTCTGGTGAACAGACTTGTCTCACCAACTGCGCACAACGCTACATGGATATGTCTCTTCTCATTATGAAACGTCTTCAACAATGAAACAAAACAATCTCTCTTTAGAGTCTGATGAAGGTTTTTAGCCTTGTGTTTGTAGTGAAATCATATTCACAATGAAGTTGTTTAGCTTTTGGAGCGTAGTGAAATCATATTCACAATGAAGTTGTTTAGCTTTAGTGAAATCATATTCACACAATGAAGTTGTTTAGCTTTTGGAGCGAGAGTTTATGATCCAAAATTATGTCTACATATTCCCATTTATTGACTCAAATTTATACTCACTTAGTTGTTATACTCGCTTAGTTGTTTGTATCATAACTGCACTTGATTCTAAATTCTTCAATGAAATTGAAAATAAGAGTATTAAGGTAATTGTGGTGGTTAATGAGAATAACAAATGATCAATAAAAACTTCTACGAACATTCTCCTTATTTACAAGATTAGAGCAAATAACATAACAATTCACTATTCAATGACAATGATTTTCATTACTACTTACATTGAAGAATACTTACATTGAAGAATTTAAGCCAAACACTCTTGTTCCAAATACTCAATTTGAGTAGTTTCATTTTCCTTCACATATTTAATCATTTACATATATTTGTAAACAAAATATTCATAATGAGTCAAATCTTGAGTTCATATGTACAAAATTAGTGGGAGCTTTAGTTTAATCGACATTGCCATTGACATTGAGTCTATCTTTGAACTCCAAAAGTTGAACTCGAGATTCGATTACACCTTTAAACACACTTGCATGTTGAATAAATGCAAATCTAATTCTATCAAATTCTTTAAACACACTTGCATGTTGAATAATTGCAAAATCTAATTCTAACAAATTAACTACATATACACATTAACACATAACCCAACCCAGTCTGATCCAATTTGCCAGATTATTCATCTCGACGATCTTGATATTTTCTTCTTAACCACTCATTTGCCGATTTCCCATCATATCATCACCATCGGCAACTGTAATTCGATTGGACCCTATCCTGAGGCCTCTGTCACCACGCTCGTCCCAACCTATCTTTTCTTGCTCCCTCTTGTCATTTCCCAAGTTTGAGCCGACGAATCTAGCACTAACAGACTGAGATGGCATTTCAGACTTCCTCTGCACCTTTGCCCGGAAATTGTTCTTTGACGGAGGAATTTCAGTCCAGAATATCTCCATGAAGTTTTGAACTATTCCCTTGTTATAGGGGTTTACTCTCCTGCTATATTGATATCTGAAATTCTCATAAGTTGTCTGCAATGAAGAAGAAGTCCATGTTAAAATCGACAGACATACCCAAACCGTAGTAAATTCCAAAATTGATACTGCATCTATTGGGTGTTGGCAATTTCAGTCCCATGCGAATCAATTTTCTCAATTAAGTCTCGTTACTTTTAAAATGATGTAATTTTATTCCTATATTACAAGGTTGCTTAATTTCTGCAGGAGCTACCGGAATTCCATGTAGCAACCGAACTAATGACATGGCGTCACTTACATGGCATAATGAGACCTCAACATATTAATTTCAATAAAAAAAACAAATTAATTATTATTCTAAAACAAAAAATTATCAATATAGGACTAAAATAGCTAGCATTTAAAAAATTTATGTGACTTAATTGAGAAAATTGATTTGTATGGGACTAAAATCACCAACCCCAAATAATTATGGGACCAATTTTGCAATTATCATATCAATCATGATTTGTTGAGTGCAAGTATCATATCAATCATGAATTGAACTGAATATCAAGAAAATTTTGATAAAATCTCATTTTGATATTGTCAAAAATCACACTTCATAATGAAAACCAGGGATCCAATGAATGAAGTACCAGAATAAGTACGGAAGGATAACAAACGAAAGAAATTGACGGAAATTAATGATTAGGAAAGTTACCTGGTTTGTAGTGATAAGGTAGAGATGGAAAATCGAAAGCCCACCTACAAACCAGAGTGACAGAAAAGTGTATATAATAAGTGCGATTGAGGCAGGCGTTTTAGTCATTGCTTTCCATATTGATGACTCCTCACTATCCATTATTTTCTTAATGTAGACCCAGCAAAACCCATGAACATATAAGCAAAGCAGCGCCGATGAGAAGACAAACATGAAAAAGAAGCGATAATTTCTCTGCACCAAAATCAAGAAAGTACAATCAACAATGAAATAATTTTTTCTGAACATGGATAATAGTAACATGTATAAATTGGTTATTGACACGTGTATAACTTTTTCATGCAGGATTTATTTATACAGAATTGACAAAAAGCAGTCTCGGAACTCAAAAACAATACTTACCCGTCCAATACATTGTCCAACCCAGGGGCAATGATGATCAAATCGTTCGACACAATTGTCACAAATTGAACAGTGAGAACAGCGTGGAGGCCTGTATAACATACACGTGTCGCAATATTTAACTTTCACAGTAGCTCCATTAACTCTTACATCTTTTGTACGAGGCAAGCGAGGTGTTTGCCCAGAGGCAAATTCCATACTATTTTCGTAATTTTCTGGTTCGGGAGGTTGAGAGTTTCGAGGAATAATGCCAGGATCCCTACTAGATGTCAACATAAGAAGAACCAACACCTGTATAGATTATAAAATGTAAATTAGCTTCGTCTCTTGTTTCCTAAAAACACAGGAATACAGAAAATACTCTACTTTAGTTATATCTTATAAGAGCAGGCTTCAAGTTATATTGGGATTTCGTTGTGGAGGATTACCTTAGCTTCTTTCCAGAAAAAATCCTTTTAACTAATCAAAACACAATGCTGATTTCCAGTAATTACGATATCTTTCTCCACAGCATGACCCACACAATCCAATTACTACTATACTTTGTTTTATTCATGGCAAACGGCAAACCTTATCTTTTGCAGTCAAACCAACAATAGATTAAATCGATAGTCACATATATCTTCATGTGGAATACTTAGCAAGTATATTACTCCTCTGAACTTATCTAAAACATTTCCCATTCAATGACTGCCCAAAAGGGCCCTTTTCTCCCTTATGTAGACAAATCCATAAATATTTGATCTACTTCATCAGTCATATGGGAAGCTCCTTCTAATGAGTTTGTACTACAACGTCAAGTATAGGAAAAGTGAGATTGTACTACAACCAACATGTGCTAGTGATAGGGAAAATTGAGATTTTTTAATCATTTTTAAATTTTAACTTCTCAGTAATTCTCTTCAAGACAACTTTATGAACCTCCTTTAATAGCTCAGCAAGTGGGCACGTATAGTGAAATGATGTACATAACAGATCATATTGTAGAATAAATTGGAGTCCCTAAATAAAGTTGGTTCATTCATGATGTTAACAATGAGGGTGGGGAGTACATTAACAACAAAATAATGCCTGTTGTCTGTATAGTAATATGAAGAAATCAAGCAACAGCTAGAGAGATTTTCCCAACTATAACCAAGATAATTTTTTTTTTTAAAATTAATTAATAGGAGTTCCAATATTGAATTCCAATTTCTACCAGCTTAACCATGATCATAAAGTAAGAACATACAAATTTCTTATCAATCTCAGGGCTCACGAATATACTATTCCGAGAAATGGAGAGATACGTAAGAATAAAAATGATCAACCAGACAATCATACACTCTTAACCAAACAACAACTTCAAGTTCACTTAGCTAAAAGCAAGACATTTAAATTGCTAAGAGCAGAATAAACAAGAAATCTCAAAGAAGGATGGCTAGAAAATATGAACCATTTGTCACCAAAATAAGACTTCAAAATAGGAAATAGGACTTACATATACTGTGAAAACAATAAATATAACCATAACTGCAGTTCCCCAATGTCCAGAAAATTTATCCATCAGTTTTCTTGCAACAAAGACGCAGAAAACAGCAGCAGGAACAACTATAAGAAGTACTGACAGAAAGACTGATCTCACATCAGGTCCGAATATTAGCCTTCCCCCAAAACAGAATTTCTGCAAGAAATAGAAAGATCACCAATCTTGTAAAGAGCAATAAGACTTGTGCTTGGGGTAAGAACATCATAATCTCCTGGAAGGATAATATTTCTTTAACAGAATTAATATAGCATTCAAATGTTCAGCAATGCATCAAAAGAAATCAATTCTAACTCTCAAAAACCTTCAAGCAAAACTATAATATCTTACTACAATAATTGACGAAAAGTATACTTTACAGACAAAATAACAAGCTAATATTCCTTTCCACTTAATTTCAAATCACTATGATCACCAGAAATCAAACCAGGCAAGACTTTTCCTCCTTTCTAACTTGAATTTTCCATTCTTAGAACAAAGCTGAGAAAAAAAGCTTCAGAAAACATCGAAAATATCAATTGGTTGACAAAAACTTCCTACGGAAAGCTTAAATTTGATCATATTTTCAAACCAATCCAAATCCCAGAATAAACTTTCAGAAATTATACTATCCCCTAATTCAAGTACAAGATTAGAAAAATTGATCAGAGAAAGAACAAAAACCGTAATTGAAAACCTCAAACCTCAAATGCAATCACTAATCTCAAACAACAGATAAATTAATCTCAATAAAAGCAGATAAAGTGAATCGAGGTTACATTACTGCCTTCCCAAGCCTGGTATGCCCGGACCTCCTCCGGCGCACCATCGACGGCGCCACCACGGGACACCGGCGGCGCCAGTGAATTCATCTCTCTCTCTCTTTCTCTTGTAAACAAAATATATCGCGTTTTTCTCTCTCTAAACAAACAATCGAAATTGAAGAGCAATGATGAGGTTGTAAAATAATCAATTATGGTTGTCAAAGTCAGCAGAGAGGGATGAATTGAACCCAACACATTTAAGTATGAATTAGAGTTTAGAAAAGTCTTTAGTTTACAGCAACTTGTCGTTACACTCGTTGTGGTTGTGGAGTTTGACTTTGACCGGTGACATCAGCCGCCGGGTGAAACAGTCAGATTCCGGCAGATCAACAGCTGCCGGCGTGTGGCGGCGAGAGGAGTTAACAGAAAACGTGGTAGGTGTGCTTTAAATAGCATATACTCCGCATATATTGGGATCTCAACTGGCCGGGCCGGGCCGATCAAGTACCTGGACCCGCCCAATTTATTGGCGGGCGGTCCACTACATACACCGGACAGGGCGGATTGATTCGTTCTAAATAAAATAAATTTTTCATTAGTACGGTTTTTTTGTTTGATATTTTATGGGAAAACTATCAATTTTTACTAAATTTTATAATAAAAAGTTAACTATTTAAATAGAATAAACGTATACGTTGTGGATCCAAAAATTGGTTTGAGCAAAATTTTACAGGACCGAGGTAGTATTATTCATCTTTTAATTTTGTTCAACTTAATGAAAGTTATTTTTTTTTTTTTTAAATTACTCCTATTCATATCTTATTATATTATTTCACAATCACATCACCTTTAATGCATTTACTTATTATATTATACTGTATTTTTTAACTTTCGTATTTAATGCTCTCGAGTAGTTTTCACCAGGATGGATGAGTATATAAGATGAGTTTTTATTATTAAAAAAGTTATATTTAAATTTTATGATCGAAAAATGTAAATATTGAAGTGAAGTCTCGACACCGTTTCGCCCAAAGACATTTCATCATTTTTGTGTTGTGTGTAATTGGAATAAAGTTCTAGACAACGTTATAAATGACATCGTGGAATTGATTCTCTTAAAAAGAAAAAAAAGATCTGGTGATTTATAATTAATCTATTTCAAATTGGACTGTTAACAACTGTACTACTTCCTTGATTTTCTTGATATTCCTAATACCCTCATTCTAAATAAATATTTTCATTTTACTGGGAAAAAAAAATGATACTCCATCTTCCTATTGAAAGTTATTCAATTTTTTTTAATCTGTTTCAAAGAAAGCTAACACATTTTTTTGACAAATTACTTTTTCTTACATTTTATTATATTATTCTCTCTCAATTATATTATCTCTAATACATCAACTTATTTTATTATATCTCCTCAATCTCTGTAGCACTTACGAAGTATTAATTTATTTCGACGTCTTACGGAGTTAGTTTCGATAGAATTGTTTAATTAAAATATCATATATTACTTCGTATTAGATTTTAATAGTAATATATACGAAAATATTCATGGAGGTAGGATTATTATTATTTATGCTATATATTTATAATTAGAATGAAAGCAAGAAAAAGTCGTACGAGTTTCCATTCCGTATGAGAAGATGCATGAACAAGCTAATGCATTTTCCTTTGAATTAAAAAAAAGAATCTAGACGTCATAATCTACCAAACTTGAGCTGGTGTTACAAAAATAAAATACTCCGTAATTACTAGGGTCAAATAGAGATATACAGTTGACATATTTTTCGTCATATTTTATTTTTAAAAGAGATAATTAGAAAAAATAAAATTACATTATTTTGCCATATTAGAAAGTTGCAGTCTAATTTAATATTATTTAAAAATACACACAAAATACAAACTAGTTTCACAATAACATTGATTTACATAATAAGTCTTTGTTCCTACTCATAAATCTTTTTCACATTTTTTAAATTCATCACAAATTTTTTTTATAGAACCCTTTACACACAGAATAATTTAAGATTTGAAAGTATTATTCGAAAAAATGAGTAAAAATGAAGACGGAGAAAAAATGGGCGACGGTTGGTGGTCACTCAAATTAGTAAGGTTAGTATATAATTTTCATAGATAAAATAAAAAATTGGAGAGTAATTACTACCTCCGTCCAATTTTATTATGTCCACTTCACTGGGCACGAGTTTTAATGAAGGAAAAATCTCAAATGCACAGTGTGCACAGATGACAGATCCAATTTCTGTGCACACGGTTTTTACCCATATCCCCATATGACCCGATCCGGCCCATTTACTTTTTATTATATTCTTCACGCATCTTTACTGCCATTAACCACATACGTATTTTTTTAACCTCTTTCTTATTCTTTTCCTTTATTCTTTTCCTTTCTTTCTCTCTCCTGCCTTTTTTTTTTACAGCCTCCTTCTTTCTCTTTTCTTCTTTCTCGTTTCTTCTTCGTTCTCCTTTCTTTCTCTCTCCTCGTCACTTTTTTTTTACACCCTTCCTTTTTTGGCGATTTTTTTTTTTTTTTAAGAGTTGAGAGGATCTCCATTGATGGAGAAGAGAGAGAAAGTGATGAGAGAGAGAAAGTGACGCGAGTTGAGTCTATTGGAATCATTTTTTTTTCGTGGAGTTGAGAGATCTCCATACGGAGAGGAGAGAGAAAGTGGAAACGAACAGGAAGAGTGGAAAATTTATTTTATTATTGAAAAATTGTAAAAAATAATAATAAAAAAAAAAACTATTATTATTGAAAGTAAAAAATAATAATAAAAAAAAAACTATTATTATTGAAAAATGGAAATTTTGTTAATGAAACAGTCATGAAAGTCACAAGATTCGAACCTGTGACCTCATGCTTACTAAGGTTGTCTATAACCACTCGGACATCAATTACTTAACTATATGTATTCATCTTTATTAATATATAGAGAGTTGACCAGTGCATTAGTGTGCACGTGCACACTGTGCACAGGAGACCAACTCTTTAATGAATATTGATTAATTTATACATAAAGTAGATAAGTTGAGGGTATGATGAGGGTATTGTGGGGTCCATTTATAAATAAATGATTGTTTATGAATAAAGTGAATGGTAAAGTGGGTATATAAGTGATGGTAGGAGGGTGAAGATAAAGTAGTATGAATAATATTGTTTCCAAAAAAGGTATGTGCATAATAAAATTGGACAACCAAAAAAGGAAAGTGAGAATAATGAAATTGGACGAAGGGAGTATTAATTTAAGTTAATTCTAAATAAATATATCACTTCTCAGTATCAATTTAATCATTACCTTGATGATTATGGTAGAAAAATTCAATCTTTCACCGTGTTACAATTAGATACATATTTTTTTTCTCTGGCCAACAATTGTTGACGTGACTTGCTAGAGCTTGCCACGTCAAATTACAAATATTATTTTTTATTTTCCACATCAAACTACACTTTATAGAAATAAAAATAAAATTTTATAAAAATAAAACTTCCTTCTTCTGCGTCTTCTCCTCCACTTTCTTAATCATCTTTTATCTCTCTCAATTCAAACAAATTATTTACTGTATCCCATATTCTACTTCATCAACTAAATCAAAATAATCAACCCTATCTGCATCTATGCAATGTTAAGGTCTAAGAATTTCCTTGGTACAGTAAATTACAATCAGTGTCAAAACTTTCCACCATGTTGTGAATATATAGAAAAATAGTCTTCCATCTACAAAAAAATAAAAATAAAATATAAGGACAAAAATAATGTTTATGCATTTCAAGTAATCAAGTGTTCATACGCAAAACACTAAAATACACAAAGTTTAGAAGATTTCACTTACTTGGAGTTTTTGTAGGGTTTAGAGTTTACAAACTTCACTCTACTTTCAAATGACTCAACTTTTTAGAATTCTTAACAATTTTTTTTTTTGTGAGGATTCTATCTCTTATGATTTTGATTTTTAGGGTTAGAAGAGAATAAATTGATTGAGTTTGAGAGGTGAGAAAGACGCAAAAGAAGAACTCTATTGATGAACTCTATTAAAATAACGATCATTAAAATATTATAACATCACTTTTGATGTGACATAAAGTTAAATATACTCGTACTTCTCAATCTTTAACCAAACACAACTTATACACAATTACTATTTATGGATTACCCAAATCCCAATTCAATTCACCACAATCCCAAACCAAACACCACCTGAGGATTGTTATTGAGCCTACAGGTTATGAGAAGCCCGAACTTATTTTTGGGGCAGGTTCTCATTGGGCTTTAAAGAAAATATTTGGCCCTGGCTATATACCCCTCCAGCTTTGTTAAATCTACTCCCCTGATACATACACTACTAAAAAAATGACATATAATAGATGTACTCTCCCCAAATTACCCCCGTCTCTCTTAAATAAGATATGATAATGCCCCCGGCCCACTAAAACTAATAAAATCGTAATTTATCTTCCCCTTTCTTCATCTTCTCTTTTAAAATCCTAAATCACTCCTACCCACCACACCCACCGCCCCCACGCCGCCGACGCGTCACCCGCCACCATCTCCCTCAAGCTTCCGCGTCGCCCACTCGTCACCCATAAGCTTCACGCTACTCCCTCTCTTCTCTAAACGGTCGTGCCCTCCCCCTCCATTCTCTGTCGCGCCGCCCGCCGCCCCAAGATTTGATGGCCCCCTCTCTTCTATATCCGAGCGGAGGCCCTCCCCTTCCATTTTCTATCCCTACTAACGGCCGCCCCCTGCAGAAATAGAAAAAAAAATTCTATCCCTACTAACGGCCGCCCCCTGCAGAAATAGAAAAAAAAACTCGTCACCTCTTCTTGCGGCCGCGGCTGCTCGCCCCCACGCCATTTTAAATTTCGACGGACCAATGTCGTATACAAGTCGACGATAGTGCATCTATTCGATTAAATGTTGTCGAAATTTAAAAAAAATTGAATTTTTTTCGATAAACCAGTGTCGACTGGATGCATGCATCCGGTCGACCCAAGTTTGTGGGAAATATGTTTTTTATTTTTATTTTATGTTTTAAAATTTTTGTGATGTTTTATTTTAGTTTTGAAAATTTGTGATTTTTTTGGTTAGGGTTTGAGTTTTCTGTGATTTTTTTTTATTAGAGTTTGAAATTTCTTTAATTTTTTTTTTTTTGTTGAAAATGTGGTGGAGGTAGGCGGTGATATCTGCTATTAGGTTAGGGTTTAAAAGTGTAGGGGTTGTATTTAGTAGAGTCATTTTAGTATAAGGGTAGTTTAGATATTTTACATGATTGTAAAATTAATAAATGTGGTGGGGGAGTATAGTTAACAAAGCTGGAGATGTATATAGCCCTTCACTAGTTAAATATACCCCTTCTTCATTTATTAATTAAATATAGGGAATGACTTATGCGAAAATACTTTATGTGTAATTATGTGCAAATCAAGTAAATAGGAAAAAATATATACAAAATCTCGCATAACCTGAGCCCAATCCAAAGCCCGCGAAATTGAGGCAACATTATTATGCATATAAAGCAAAATTATTAACAAATTACAGTTATGTCTTAGTGAGGGTGTGGGATTACAAAAGTAAAATTTGGAATTTAAACCTAAGTTTTAAGTTGAGGGGCCGGGCCGGGTATCCAAAAAAATATATGGGCTAATTTACACATAATAACCCTAAATCACAAAATGGGTAGTTTACACATAATTACACATAAATTATTTGCACAAAAAATCAATCGGGAGTATATTTAACAAGTATGGAGGCCCAATATTTTTAAGGGGAATAAAAGAGACTCATCAATGAAGCCCAGTATTTTTTCTTAGGCTGTAATTGGGCTTATTTACAAAAGAAAAAAGTTATAAAAAAGGGGCGCGGTTATAGACACACACCGACCTATTGAGGACACCCACGCGATGAGGACACACACAATTCGGATGAGGACACCCACGTAGAAATCTCAAAAATACACTTTCTACTTCAAACCCTAATTAAACTCCATCTTCCCTTCATTTCTTATTTCACAAACGGCGCACCCACCTCCCTCCTCTTCTCCACAAACGGCGTCGGCATCCCACGTTCGCGGTCGACCTCCCCAGCCGACACGACCGACGTCGGCCTCACACATTCGCAGCGGCCGCTCCTTCCGCCCCAAGCACCGCTTCCGCCCCTCCAC